>CM051521.1:20650932-22025070 GCA_028015205.1 Mytilisepta virgata
ATCAAATCCCCGGATATAATTTTTAAACTATATACCCTAAGGGACATTTAGGTAAAGTTAAGATGAAAATGGTCTTGTAGTTTCAGAGAAGAAGATTTTTGAAAAAGTAAATGACTTTAACAAGAAAATTGTGAAAAATTTGTTTTTCAAAGGCAATAACTCCTTAAGGGGTCAATTGACAATTTTTGGTCATGTTGACTTTTTTGTAGATCTTACTTTGCTGAACATTTTTGCCATTTACATTTTCTCTCTATTTATGATAATATTAAAGATAATAACCTAAAACTGCAAAATTTCTTTAAAATTAACAATTCAGGGGCAATAACCCAACAAAGGGTTGACCGATTCGTCTGAAAATTTAATGGCAGGTAGATCTTGACCTGATGAACATTTTTACCCTATCAATTTTGCTCTAAATGCTTTAGTTTTTGAGATATAAGCCAAAAACTGCATTTTACCCCCATGTTCTATTTTTAGCAACAGCAGCCATGCTTGTTGATGGATTAAATCCCCAATATAATTTCTAGACTAGATACCATAAAGAACATCCAGGTAAAGTTTGAAAGTATTTGGTTCAGTAGTTTCAGAGGAGAAGATTTTTTAAATAGTTTACAACGACAGACGCCAAGTGGTGGCAAAAGCTAAAAATTGGGAGTCTAACCCTAAGTATTGACAGACTAGTAATCATTATAAGTTACTTACAGGAGCAGCTAGTATTTCTTGTTCAGTTCTGATTCTAGCATGAACTCTTAGTTTAAATAATTTACTGGTCCAAATTTCATCATATGTCTTCAGTGATTGGTCAATAGCTAGATCTTTCACAGCTTTTTGGACAATAGCCCTCACATCATCAATGTGTTCTACAGTCAGAAAATAATTATATAATTGTGTAAATTCATATTATATACTGCCACTCTGACTGATCTATTTAACCATAACTCAATCAATGAAATATTAAATGAAAATGAGGAAAAAATGCTTACTTCATTATGATAAATTTAATGTTAATGAAAAATATCATGACAACTAGATCCATTCAACACAGATGGGTAATGATTATAAGCACTATTTATTCTGAAAAAAAAGTATCATCTGTAGTACATTAATTGAATGTGGGAAACAGGAGAAGGGGAAACTTTCTACTACTTAAACTTTATATGATAAAGGACATTAAATTTCCTGTAAGAGAATAAATTGATATACAGTATTTACATTTTAAAAACCTTTCCATATTTTTCATGTAAACAAATGACTTACTCTGTAAACCAAGGTTGATAAACTCCTTCAGAGTCATTCTCTTTAATGTATCATTATCAATGTTAACAGCACCACCAGTTACTCTTACTAGTAACTTCAGATGTCTTGTTCTCATCGCTGGATTACTCAGATCATCTATCAGGGGTAGACAAGCCTGTAACATTTTACAGAGGGTAAGGCATGTCAAGCAATGTAATATATTCTATTTTTAATTGATACTTTGTGATATTTATTTGTTTAAGTATGTAAAGAAGTATATAAATTGAAGGAATTAGTTATTTGTTTTTGGTTTTACCCTTTTAGTCTATTTTAGAATATGCTCTATACCATTTTTATGTTTATTGTTTAAGAATCCCACATTTCTGACATAAAGTACTTATTATGACATAAACTATGTATAAATTATGTTACGTTGGAGTATATTTGAAATACAGTGTTTGTTGTGTTTTAAAATGTATAAAGTTCAAGATTAAAAAAAAGAGGTTATCAGAAAGGTATACGTGGCAGTGTTGAATTTACCTAGGTGATCTTGAGTTCTGTTTCAAGGACGTTTTTGGAGGACGGCTATTATTTTGTCTCTTTCGGGGATTACTTGTGAATTCATCTTATGTTAGGTCAGTTTAGACTTTGTTTTGTTTATAATTATGGTTTGACGTCGCTGACTTTATATTGACCGCTGGGTTATTTCACACTGAATAGTTTTAACTGTGTTGGGTCGTTTGACGGTTTGAAACAGGATTGTATTTCCCCTTTTTGCTTTGCTGGCTAGCCAGGATTTTGTATTACTTTTGAAGAGACTAGCTCGTCGTTATTAGACATATTGTCTAATTTATTGACTTTAGTATTGTCATTTTGTTTTTTTTGTGTTATTGTCGGCCTATGTGTCGGTTTATAACTTACCCATTTTTGTCTTGTTAAAGACTTCATTTTTGTATAGTCCTTGATTTAAATGTTCCAGGAACTCGGTGCTAATTTGTTCATTTTAGAACTCATTGTTTATTTGTTCATATTGCTCATATTTTTAGATTTTAAAATTATGTTTACCTTTTACATATTGTGAGAAAGTTGTTTGAGAGTTGAGTTACGTGAGACACTTATTTTTAAACCTATTTATTTTTATTTGTGTTAGACCACAACAGATTTTTATTTGTCAGGTTGTAACATATTGGGGGCTCGTCCGGGAGCGGGGAGTGAAACAAAAAGATTCGATTGATCCTATAAATAGTCATACTTGAAGATGTCGACGTTTGATCCGGAAAGTTTTTTGAGTGAACATCCTGAACCTAGTTCTTTAGTTGATTTAAAGAAAGATGATTTGATCAAGCTTGCTTCTCATTTAAAGTTGAAAGTTAAAAGGTCGATGAAAAAGATGGAAATTAGAAATATTATTATTGAGCATTTGGTAGAAACGTCTGTATTTGATGAGTCTGCAATGGAGCTATTTGAAGTAGTTTCATCAGCGCTAGAATTAAAACAGTTAGACGTCCAAGTGCAATTGGAGCTAAAAAAATTAGAAATGCAAGCAGAGAGAGAGAAAAGGGAGTTAGAAATGAAAGAAAGGAGAGAGAAGTTAGAAATGGAAGAAAGGGAAAAGAGAGAGGAGAGGGAATTTGAATTGAAGAAATTAGAAATGACACTCGCAATCGAAGCTAAGGATAAACATTCTGGTGTCAAATCAGAGGGTGATAAGTTTGATGTTGTTAAGAACGTCAGGTTGGTTCCTCCCTTCCAGGAACAAAATGTGGATCAGTACTTTCTCCATTTTGAGAAACTTGCCACTAATTTAAAATGGCCGAAGAATGCTTGGACCATGCTCTTTCAGAGTTCTTTGTTCGGTAAGGCACGAGAGGTTTTTACCCAATTATCGGTCGAACAGTCCTCCGATTATGAGGCAGTTAAGGGTGCAATTTTAAAAGCTTATGAGTTGGTACCAGAGGCCTACCGACAGAAATTTCGTAATTTGTCAAAGAAGGATGGTCAGACTTTTGTGGAATTTGCCCGAGAGAAAGAGCAAATTTTTGACAGATGGTTATTATCAATGGAGGTTAAAGATTTTGAAAGGTTACGCCAGTTAGTATTGGTTGAGGAATTTAAGAACTGTGTTTATTCCGAGGTTAGAACCTTTATTGAAGAACAGAAGGCTAAAGATTTGGAGAAAGCTGCTGTTCTAGCAGATGAATACTATTTAACTCACAAGAAAACATTTAGTTCTAATACACGTTCATCTGGTTCTTATAAAAGTTCACAAAAAACAGGAAATAATTCCCAAAATCAGTTGTCAACCTCTAAAAACACTTCAACCGCATCGGGTAAGTCTTCATCTGAGTCTGGAAGTTCTCAGAAACCTGTATGCAAGTACTGTAAGAGACCAGGACATGTAATATCAGAGTGTTTCAGGATAAAGGCAAAACAGGAATCTATGGGTCGTGGTAGTGTTAAATCTACTGGTTTTGTTACCTCAACACAGTCTTTGCCTTTGTGTAAGGAAAATGACAGTGACAGTGTTTATAAAATTAAAACGGAATCAGTCTTCATAGATAAGATTTTTGAACCGTTCATCTATGATGGTTTAGTTTGTCTTTCTGATGATCTTACAAATGCTACTCCTATTAAAATATTAAGAGATACTGGAGCTTCTCAGTCTTTGTTGTTGGCAAATACCTTGCCGATTGCTGAAAATTCTGCTTCCGCGACGGGTACTAGTGTATTGATAAAAGGAATTGATTCGAGTAGTTATTCTCCCGTTCCTCTCCATAAAGTTTACTTGTCGTCAAGTCTTGTTTCTGGACCAGTGGTTTTGGGTATTAGGTCTTCATTGCCTTTTGATGGTGTTCAACTTCTCCTTGGGAAAGATTTAGCTGGCAGTAAAGTAATTGCTGATCCTGTTGTAACAAACAAGCCTAGTGTTAATGAACATGAGCTTTGTGAGGAAAGTCCAAATTTGTATCCTGCTTGTGCAGTTACTCGTGCTATGAGTAGCAGGGAAAAAGCTCAGTCAAAAATTGTGGATGATGTAGAGAGTGTAAGTTTAGCTGATACTTGTGTAGGTCAAATTTTTAGTGGAATAAAGGAAGGTCCATTGAATTTGATGACTGGTAGTAAGAATGTTTCAAAGTCACAACTTATTAATGAACAGCATGGAGATCCTGAAATTGACTGTTTATTTCAGAGAGCTGTGGACGAGGTGGATTGTGCAGAGGAACCTGTTTGTTATTTTGTGCGAAATGGTATTTTGATGCGTAAGTGGAGACCACTTACCGCACCTGCTAATGAAGAATGGAAGGTACACTATCAGATTGTTGTACCAAGTCTTTATCGGACAGAAATACTTAGTATGGCTCATGATACTCCTTTATCAGGCCATCTTGGTATCAACAAGACATATCAGAAGGTCTTGAGTCATTTTTATTGGCCAGGATTAAAGAAGGACGTTGTGCAATATTGTAAAACTTGCCATACTTGTCAGATGGTTGGGAAGCCAAATCAGGTTATTCCGAAAGCTCGGCTTCATCCTATCCCTGCTTTCGAAGAGCCTTTTAGCAGAGTTTTGATAGATTGTGTTGGACCTCTACCTAAAACGAAAACTGGAAACCAGTATATATTGACAATTATGTGCGCTGCCACTAGGTTTCCGGAGGCCATACCATTAAGAAATATTAAGGTTAAGTCCATAGTCAAGGCTCTAATTAAGTTTTTTACATTAGTAGGTCTTCCCAAGTCTGTACAGTCAGACCAGGGTTCGAATTTTATGTCTCGAACTTTCCAACAGGTTATGAAGGAATTAGGTATTGAACAGTGTCGGTCATCTGCTTATCATCCAGAAAGTCAAGGTGCTTTGGAAAGATTTCATCAAACTTTGAAGACCATGATGAAAACTTATTGTTTCGATACCGAGAAAGATTGGGATGAGGGACTTCATTTGCTTTTGTTTGCTGTTAGGGAGTCCGTTCAGGAATCTTTGGGTTTCAGTCCGTTTGAATTAGTGTTCGGACATTCTGTTAGAGGGCCACTTAAGTTGCTGAAAGAAAAGTTTCTTTCTGAGGATAGTCAGAATTTAAATCTTTTGGACTATGTATCCAATTTTAGAACTCGACTCATGAAGACATGTGAGTTGGCTAAGCTCAACCTCAAGTCCTCGCAAAAGACTATGAAAAATAGGTATGATTTGAATGCTGTAGAGCGTGAGTTTAAACCAGGTGATAAAGTTCTAGCGTTTTTACCAGTCCCTGGAAAACCTCTTCAGGCAAGATACTTTGGTCCATATGTTGTGAGTAGGAAAATCAGTGATGTGAATTATGTCTTGGAAACACCAGATAGACGAAAACAGAATCAATTGTGTCACATTAACATGTTGAAATTGTACCTAGATAGAAATGGTTCAGAAAAAAGGCGTCCCATGAATCTAGTAGTGTCTAGTGATAACACTGAGGATGAAAATTTTGAACAAGACAAAATACCTGTGAATACAGCAAAGTTACAGAATACAAATGTCTTGAACAACTTAGACGCGAAGTTGTCTCATCTCTCAGAATCACAAAGACAAGATCTGGAGGAGATTATTCAAGACTTTAAGCATTTGTTTTCTGATATTCCTACAAGAACGGATGCTATATTTCATGATGTTAAACTTGTAAGTTCTGATGTTATCCCTGTCAAACAGCATCCTTATAGGTTGAATCCTGTCAAACAAAAGTATATGAAGGATGAAATTCAATATCTTTTAGACAATGATTTTATTGAACCAAGTGAAAGTAGCTGGAGTTCGCCGTGTATCTTAGTACCAAAGGCTGATGGTAACAGTTACAGAATGTGCACCGATTATCGGAAAGTCAATATTCTGACGAAATCGGACAATTTTCCAATACCCCGTATCGACGATTGTATCGACAAAATTGGACAAGCCAAGTTTGTAACAAAATGTGATTTGCTGAAAGGATTTTGGCAAGTTCCTCTCACTGAGAGAGCGAAAGAAGTTTCGGCATTTGTCACTGCAGACGGCCTGTTCCAATATAAGGTGATGCCCTTTGGTATGAAAAATTCTCCCGCAACCTTTCAGCGCCTTATAAACATCGTGGTGTGTGATATTGAGGGTTGCGAGGCATACATCGACGATATTATAATCTACAGCGAAACTTGGGAAGAGCACTTACGGATTATTAGAGATCTCTTCCGTAGTCTTACTGTAAGGAAGCTTACAGTAAATTTGGAAAAGAGTGAGTTTGGGTGTGCTAATGTTACGTTTTTGGGGCATGTAGTAGGCCAAGGTCAAGTCAAGCCGATAGATGCCAAAATCAGGGCTATTTCTGAGTTTACAAAACCTGATGGCAAGAAACAGTTTTTTAGGCATGGCTGGTTATTATAGGAAGTTTTGTCCTAATTTTTCGCAGGTAACGGAACCTCTCACTCGCTTGCTAAGTAAGAAAGTTAAGTTTGAGTGGAACCATGGTTGCCAACAGGCATTTGAAAAGGTTAAAGCTATATTGGAGAGTGCGCCAGTTCTTGCAGCTCCGAAATTTAATTCACAGTTCAAGTTAGCGGTAGACGCTAGTGATGTAGCTGCCGGTGCAGTTTTAATGCAGGAAGATGAAAATGGTGTAGATCATCCGGTCTGTTACTTTTCCAGAAAGTTTAACAAGCACCAGAGAAATTATTCCACCATAGAGAAGGAGTGTTTAGCTTTAATTCTGTCACTACAATATTTTGAGGTGTATGTTACTGCTTCCAGTTTGCCTGTGTTGGTTTTTAGTGACCACAATCCTCTTGTTTTCATCCATAAAATGAAAACTAGAAATCAACGGTTACTCAGATGGAGCTTGATGTTGCAAGAGTTTAATCTCGAGGTCAGGCATATTAAAGGTAAAGACAATGTTGTTGCTGACTTCCTGTCAAGGCCTTGGTAAATTTTAACTATATGTTTGTTGTTTTTAAGAAAATTCTGTTATTACAACCAAAAAAAAAAAAAAATCATAAAATTCCTGTTGGTTGGTAAAAAATATATAAAAGTAAAAAGATAAAAAAAAAAAAAAGAAAAATTATTTTAATTTTTTTTTTTGTTGAAGTAGGAGAGTGTTACGTTGGAGTATATTTGAAATACAGTGTTTGTTGTGTTTTAAAATGTATAAAGTTCAAGATTAAAAAAAAGAGGTTATCAGAAAGGTATACGTGGCAGTGTTGAATTTACCTAGGTGATCTTGAGTTCTGTTTCAAGGACGTTTTTGGAGGACGGCTATTATTTTGTCTCTTTCGGGGATTACTTGTGAATTCATCTTATGTTAGGTCAGTTTAGACTTTGTTTTGTTTATAATTATGGTTTGACGTCGCTGACTTTATATTGACCGCTGGGTTATTTCACACTGAATAGTTTTAACTGTGTTGGGTCGTTTGACGGTTTGAAACAGGATTGTATTTCCCCTTTTTGCTTTGCTGGCTAGCCAGGATTTTGTATTACTTTTGAAGAGACTAGCTCGTCGTTATTAGACATATTGTCTAATTTATTGACATTAGTATTGTCATTTTGTTTTTTTTGTGTTATTGTCGGCCTATGTGTCGGTTTATAACTTACCCATTTTTGTCTTGTTAAAGACTTCATTTTTGTATAGTCCTTGATTTAAATGTTCCAGGAACTCGGTGCTAATTTGTTCATTTTAGAACTCATTGTTTATTTGTTCATATTGCTCATATTTTTAGATTTTAAAATTATGTTTACCTTTTACATATTGTGAGAAAGTTGTTTGAGAGTTGAGTTACGTGAGACACTTATTTTTAAACCTATTTATTTTTATTTGTGTTAGACCACAACAGATTTTTATTTGTCAGGTCGTAACAATTAGTATAAGAGAATCTATCTTTGAGTTTCATATTACCTGTATGGTTGTAATAGATTCATGTAATCCCATGTATACATCCCATGTAAACACATCCTCAGGTAAAGCTCTGACAATGTCCAACTGTTTGTTTGTTTCCTCTCGTAAAAATTTAGTGTTCATTTTCTGCCATCTATGTCTCTTCCATTCAGCTTGTTGATCATCAATAACTCTAATAATCAGAAGTTATAAAAATCTTCTTGAAATAGAATATTTTAATGATATTCAATGAAAAGAACTTATAACAACTTAACTTCAGGAAATTGAAACAATTTAGAATAAAATGAATGTATTGTAAATTCAAATATTAAAATGTAAAATGATAAACTTTCCAAAATATTTTTTTTGTAATTTTTTTTATTTTTGAAAAATAACAGTGAATCAAATTGTCAGTTAATACAATCATTTGTCCATCCAAATGTAGATAGTATATAATAATAATTTCCAAAAAAAAAACTTTCCACAATACTATCACCTGCATTCCTAATTTCTTCCCACCTAAACTCCTGAATAATGTAAAGGAATCACATACAACATAATTGTGAGTATTTATATAGATTCTCCTTCAGGTACGAGTGAGATAGTTAAATTTTTTGATTTTCAACACGCAAGCTTTTAGCAAGCGTGTTAAAATCTAAAATTTAACTATCAAGGGTGAAGACATTCTGTAACTCACGAGTAAATTGAAGGAGAATCTGTTTCTCCTATGATTTTCAACAAAAACCTCAAGAAAATGCCATTGCTACGCATTTTGTGTACATGAATACAATTTCTGAACTTCTCTAGTTCATCTTTCCAATAAAGGTAAAACTAGAGGCTCCCAGGAGCCTGTATCCCTCACCTGTACTATGTTCATTTTGATTGGCAGCCTGGAAAATTGCTGTCAAGTTCCAATTGTCTCACTTGTTTCAAACAAGAAGATTATTCAGTGAACTTTCCCATTAGGTTATATGTTAAACTAAGTTCCACTCGGCAGCCATCTTGGATAGTGGAGAGGGTGATCGGATATATTTCTGAAAGAGGACCATTGCTGCTAAGTTTTTTTCAATTGGCCAAGTGGTTTCAGACAAGAAGATCTTTAAGTAAATTTCCCTTGGGGTCTTATGTTAAACTAAGTTGGCTCTGATGGCCATCTTGGATGAGGGGCAGTGTCATCGGAAACAATTCTGAAAGAGGACCACTTACGAACCATTGCTGCCAACTTTTGTTCCAATCGGCCAAGTTGTTTCAGACAAGATCTTTAAGTAAATTTCCCATAGGGTCCTATGTTAAACTAAGTTTGGCTCTGCCAGCCATCTTGGATGACAGGAGGGGTCATCTATATAATTCTTAAAGAGTACCACCCAAGGAACATATCTGCCAAGTTTTGTTCCAATTGGCCCAGTGGTTTCTGTGGTTTACGACAACGCCAACGCCAGACGCCATGTGATGATAATAGCTCATATGGCCCTGTGGGCCAGGTGAGCTAAAATACAGCGAGAAATCCCATGCAGAAATTTAATCATCTGGACGTGGTTAAAAATATTACATATTTTTATCCCATCGATTAAACATGTCAAGAATAGGAGAAATATAATTACCTGACTGTTTCCCAAACTTGTTTCAAGTTATTCAACTCATGCCTGCACCTATAAGATAAGGTTAAATACTAATTATAATTTGTTTTCCAGTTATTTTCAAATTTTCAAATATCAGTATTTATTTTCTCGTTTTGTCTATATTTATTTTTTTGGTTTTTTTTCTGCCACTCTCGGTAACATTTTGTCTCCGGCTGCTTTTCATCGGAGGAGGGCGCAGGAATATAAATAGAAAACCAATGATTTTCCACAAGAAAACTTGTAATCCTTCTCCATTTCATTAACCTGGTTTAAACTTAAACTTTGCCATGAGCTTGAATTTAATTTTATATGTATACTGATTAAAGCAATTCGGTTTAATTGTCTACAATTTGCAGAAAACTTCCGCATGTATCAATCTGAATGAGAAATTGATAGAAAAAAAATAAAACATGACAGTAAACAAATATGGTAAAATATTTATAGAAGTAATTCAGTGCAATCTTTAAATTTATGAAAAATGTTTTTACAAAAAGCAGTTGCATTAAAATCTAATCTATGCTCAGATATATATCGAGAACATGCAAATAGACCTATATTTATAAAATACAGAAAATTTGGTTGCGTCGAAGTGCAGGGGACTTAAAGAAAACTTCCAACTTATCCTGTGCTTCGACTTATCCGCATTCAGATCTGACCTCTATTATAATCTATGATTAATTCACAAACATAATTTTGTGCATTTTGATTGTTTGTACAAATGCCCTATTTCTAAATGAAAACATAATGTGAAAAAAACAATGAATTTACGTCAGTGTCAATGAATTTTGAAAACAACAATCTTTACAATTAAAATAATTGACTTCAAAATAAGCTAGAAGCTACATTATAAAAAAAAAAAACACATCTGATCAATTAAGGCTATCTGGTTCGACTTCCAAAAGGTAAAATAATATAACTGTTAGACATTTTTACAATAAAAATAGTTCGCCAAAACCGATGTATTCGACTCAAGCATGTTGGAATAAACAATGTTGAATTTACTTGGAATTAATAGGCAAAACTTTTGTCCTGTCAGCAACTTCGACATATCCATAACATTCAAATAAAGAGTGCTTGACACAAATATCTTCGACTGTACTTGTTTCTCAATTCTAAATTGGTTAATCTTAATGTCTATCTTTAAAACATGCAAAATTTATTTTACAAATTCTATAATACTAAAAACATGCTTTGAAATGGGAATCTAAGTTCCTTTAAAGCTTGTTAAAGTTTTTTAAACAATTTAGTTTAAGGATCTATCCAAGAAATAAATCTTGTGCGACTTACAAATCCATATTTTTAGGACTACAATATGCATACAGACATTAAACCAATTACACTGATATTTATATATATTTGAAGTTTCTATTGACTTTTGACATGTGATAACAAAGCTGGTTTGTTGCAAAAAGTTTTTTTTTTAAAGTCTACAAAACTTTCCAATATGTTAGTGAAACTCAGAAAAATTTTTATTCAAAAATTTTCTTCCTTTTGCAAAATACAGTATCTGTTATTTAATCTCTACCCTGAAATAGTTGAATCAACTCAAATTAATCATTATATAAATCTTGATGGATAACTTACTAGCCATGCTGATAGTCCTGAAAAGGTTTTCATTCAGTACCTGAACTTTATTAATTTATATCAAAACTAGGCAATACATTTTTTGCCCTTTCTTGTTTTAATACAATAGTTTTACCTCTTGTTGTTTATTTTTCCTTGAGAATATTGCTAACAGTATTTTCCAGTGTAAAAATGTAGTTTTTTAGTGTGGCGATGTGCAGAATTCAGGCAGGCGACTCCTAACAGTGATGAAGGAAAAAGTGGTTTGCTGTCAATTTGACACCGCATTTCTTGATTTCTGATTGATATGTCGAATTAAAATAAAACAGCAAAACGATGATTTAATCAACTTCACTAGAAAACGATAACAAATCTGGATTTCTACATTTAGTTAATTTTACAAGGGTCTGTTCCAGAAATTATTAAAAAATTCATTTTTTTTATCAATCAGCTTTAAATGGCAATAAGAATAATTATTTTATACATTGTGGGATAAAATGACCTTCTAACATTTCTGGGACACCCAACCATTAATAGACAAATCAATTAAACTGTTGTTTTATCTCTTATTATTTTCACACTTCAAAATTAATCATATATCAAATTTTAACAGCCAGAAAACAAGTAATATCAAGTTACAGGCTACATATGTTTACTTACTGAGGAATTACAGCAAAATCTACAACTGAAGTTTCAAGTAGTTCTTGCAACTCTATCAAATCCTGTAAACAAATTATAAAAGGAAAAATATAATAAATATATGTAATAATATCCAAATTATTTTTATTTCTTTTCTATATCACTGTATTTGCAATTGGTTAATTAATTCTGTAAAACAAATGACACCTGGAAATAAAGATGCTTCAAGAAATCATCATTTCAACTGTTTGGCATATAAATTTCAACATTTTTCTATATATTTGTGATGTTGAACAAAGTCCTCCTACATTTCCATTTTGTGATGTTTGATGAAATAGACAACACTGACAAATTTTTATTTTAAACAAGATTAGACACACTACATGTCTCACCTGAGTATGCACATGGACACAGAATAATGATCATCTGATACCCAACATTTTGAAAGTCAAAAGAAAATGTGTTAAAATAAATTAAGGTCAAGGTTAAAAGGCAGGTGTCATACCGACATGTATCCACTAAGAATTATCTATTGACCAAATATGGTGTGTCTAGGTATTAAAGTTGCTGAGAAATGGACCTAATCTCGAAAATGTGACAAAGTCAGTCAAGCATGCAATTGATGTCAAAGTCCGGAGACAGGTGTCACACTTGCATGTACCCACTAAGAACTATCATAGACCAAACACGGATGGGTCTAGGTATTACAAGTGCTGAAAAAAGGACTTATCAAGAAATTTCGATGAAAGTCACTCAACCATGAAATTGAGGTCAAGGTCCAGAGACAAGTGTCAGAATGGCATGTACCCAACAAGAACTATCTATAGACCAAATATGGTTGGCCTCGGTATTACACTTTCTGAGAAATGGATTTAACCACGAAAAAGTGACAAAGTCACTCAAGCATGAAATTGAGGTCAAGGTCTCAAGCCAGGTGTCAGACTGACATGTTAAACTGATAACCAAGAACTATCTATCGACCAAATATGGTGGGTCTAGGTATTCTAGTTTCTGAGTAATGGACTTAACCACAAAAATGTAACGCAGGTCACTCAAGCATGAAATTGAGGTCAAGGTCCCAAGCCTGGTGTCAGACTAGCATGTTCCCACTAAGAACTATCTATAGACCAAATATGGTTGGCCTAGGTATTACAGTTTCTGAGGAATGGATTTAACCACAATTTTAAATTCATGTGCATGAAGTCAGTGAACCATGAAAATGATGTCAGGGTAACAAGACGGTATACTGCGGCAAACCTTATATGATAAGCTTCCTTGTGGACCATAAATCTTAATTGTAGGTATTACACGTGCAAAGTTATTAAAGTTTTAAAAAAGTTTACGCCGCCGCCATCGCCGCACGAAAATAATACCGATATCTTGCCTCGGCGACTATTTGTCGCAGGCGAGACAAAAATGACATTTGGCATACAAAAAACAAACATCTAATAAAGTGAGAGTAATTTCCATACAATGTCAGATCAAGAAGTGAAATAAATGAATTTATAAAAAGTTACTTTTATAAACTTTTATGCTCCTTTTTAAATTTTTTTACTGTATATCTAGGATAGAGTGTCACAGTAAAATATTCAACATGATTTGCTGGAAGACCAACGGGAAGAACAAAAACAGTTCACTTTAACATTAAATATTATTAATTTCAAGATATCTGTGGAAACAACATCAGCTGTACTGTACAAGTTAACTATTTTAATGTAAAAGTTAGTTTCTTTTATAATTCGATAAAATTTGACACTATATCATACCTGAGCTTCATTTTCCAGTACTGTAAGTTTCTTTGAGAATTTGTCTATAATCACCCAGGCATCATCAATGTTACAGTCTCTGTTATAAACATCAGAATTCTCTAGTTCCTTAGCTAATGTATTTACTCTGTACCCAAAGGCTTCCAAATCCTAAAATAGTAATCCAAATCTGGATTTCTCAATTTGTCTACCTTAATACCTTCAACATTGTCAAAATGTAAATTTCTTCTTTAAGCAGTACATAATAAATAGGAATGATTTGATTGCTGTAAATTTGGAAATGAAAATGATGTTTCATAATTTAAAAAAAATGTGACAGGTTGAGGATTGCTATAACCAAAACTTGTATTTTGATACTGGATCGTTCAATTATATACAGTACACTAACTGTATTCATTAATCTCAGCATACTGTGTTTGTTAACAAAAATTTACAATAATACCAGCATACTAAAAAGTATTGGTAATGTAAAGACTATTTTTTTCCATACATATATTTTTACCATTAAAACAATTTTCTTGTAATTTTTAGGCTTCAAATAATTTCTTAAATTTGCCATTCTGACTGATTCCTCGAAGACTGAAGATGTAGACTATTCTTTCAAATATTTTTGTAATACAAAAAATCTTACTTGGGTAATTCGGACTGATTCCTCTTGTATTCTAGGACCCAATCTCTGTTTAGCCAATGAGACCTTGGTCTTCAAGTTATTCCATCGACCTGGTGCAGCAGTAAACAGCTGTTGTGTTTTGTCTGGTAACTTCTGACCGTATTTCTTCAGTAATTGTACTGTACGTCTCATTTCATTAAATTTACCATCCATCTCAGACTGCTGAGCTGATACCTGTCAATTAAATATGACTTTTGATGTTGATTTTTCTGCTTAAATTTCTAGACAAAAATCTATTTCAAAAGAAAAAAATATAGGAAGAAATCCATCCCTCTGCATTAAGCCTACTTTTCAAAGTACCCACATTATTACATAATAGCAAAAACAATATAAAAAATTATTCAAAATATAAGCAAGTATTTTTTTTGGAATACATTACCTCGTTAAACAATCTCATCATTTTCATGAAGGAAGCGGTATCCCTTTCTTCTCCTGTAATACTTTCTATTTCTGGCTCAGTCCTCTTCAGGAATGCATCAAGATTTTCTAACATGTTGGTTACCTTCATTAAAAATAAAAGCAAAGTTTTAATCATAAGTATTTTATCACCAAAGATTGTTTTACCAATATTCATTATTCTAAGCTAAAACAAGCTTAACAACTAGTACTTGAATAGGACTGTTTATTTTGGATGTAAAATGTACAAGATTAGTTCAGAAAAATTCTGTGATGGGCAGACAGACAGGTAAACATATCTCCTTTACAGAGGGGATTATACATGTAGCAACAACAAAAAAGAACACCAAAACAACACAAAAAAAATATAATAAAAATTGTACCTGGTCTGATAAATATTTTGTGTATGTCCACATCCATTTCGAAGCATAGGTAGTGAGTACTTGTTTAATAGGCTGCAGATCTACACGTAACCAACCCACATTATGATAATCTTCCAAACTTTGTAGCTCATCTCTAGCAGTCTAAAATAAAATTAACAATGTATCTGTAGTAGAAATTTTACACTGACCTAGAACAACAGTACATGGTATTTTATTTCTGAACTTTAACTTGGAAAACAGAGTTATCTCCCATTACTGGCTTCACAAAATGAAAAAACTTCAAGTTAGGTTTTCTATTTATGAATTATCAATTATTGTACATATTTTGCAATATTAATTCAATAATAAGAAAATATTACCCTGTAGATGTTGATTTCACCATCAAACTCATCAAGTGATGGAATTTCTGCCTGTTCTTCCTCCTGAAAGTTCTTTGGAGTAAGGAAAGCCCTCTTTTCACTTAGACCAACTGAGTTCAAACTACCTTCTGATGACCTATGAATAATATTTTGTTTTACTTATAAATAAATTAATTATAAAGCCAATTCAATTATGAACTATACAAAGTTCAACAAAAATATAAAGCAAAATATGGATAAATAAAAAATAACTTAAAAAGAATTCAAATTCCTGTACCTTGATTCAGATCTAGATCTTTCTGTAACAAGTTGTTTGACATTTCCACCAAAATTTCTATTGGCACTCCTCAAAGGATTTGGTGACAACTTTCCACGCAAGAATTCCTCAAAGGTGTAGTTCACATCTTGCAACCACAAAAATGAATAGTCTCCAAATATTTCAATCAATTTCTGAAAATTAATAAAAAAATTTAATTCTATGCATTAATATCTGTTTTATATTCAAATAAATTTTTTTTTATAAGAAATGATGTCAGAACAACAGCAAACCAGGTTTTACTTCCTCGTTGTTTGGAGCAGCCTACATTATAGCTGAAGTCATTAATGATTACATTATATCAGCATGAACTAAAGCTATTCAAACCAACCACATATTCCAAAGCTGGACTCCCCGATAAAAAGGTGGGTAGTGTGAAAGGTCGAAAACTTATCAATTATCTTACCCCATCCTACAAAATACACTTAAATTTTAGAATCTGATATATACCTTGCATTCATCACTGTTTTCTTCCACAAGTCTGTTGATGTTGTGTAACAACTGTTTCACTTCGTCATCAGCAGAAATATAGTCTTGGTATGTTCCCTATAGGAAAGGAAATAATTTTAATTTTGTTTATATAATTTTTTAGTACACTACGCATTATAAACTTCATTATTTTATAGATTACGTTACATTAAATATATGTTAAGTAACAAATTACCTTTGGTCCTAACATTTTGACAAGTTTTCCTCTTGCAAGATAACCATCTAACCATTTCTGTACTAGTTCTTGGACACTAATGACTGATGTTGACTGATCCAATGGTGGCCTGAATGCCACTCTATTGTCTATCAGTTCTAGTCTTATAGTAAGTACAGGCATAAGGGAATCATCATCCTGTAATTATAGTCTTCAGTTGTTAAAGTGCTTTAAGAACAGGTTATATACATGTACACAAAATAAGTGAAATTCAAATTTATTATTGTTAAAAAAAATTAAAATATCAAACTTTTAGCCATACTACCAGATAAAACTGATTTCATACTTCTCAGTTAAACATGATTTAGACTTTCCTCAGCAATATTTACCTGTATCAAGCATTTCAGCAATGCTTTCAAACTTGTCATTAAGGCTTCCCCAGTCTAAATCTTAGTCATGTTAGACTTTAATATGCTTTTTAGCCTAGTTTTTGTAACTTGCTTAATTCTAAAATAAATGAATGGTATGCAGAAAATCTCTGATAAAAAATTAATCTGAAAGAATATTCCTTCTTATACAAACCTCAGCCATGTTAGCCTGTACTAAATTATTTAGCATTGACTTGAGACTTGTCAGTGTAGCCTGCTTCAATCCATCTAACACTATAGCATCTATATAGTCTATGTAATCCTGCCATGCTGGGGATGCCTGACTTATCTGTACTGCCTGTAATATTCGTATTGGAGGTTAAAAATAAGTTATATTTCTGTAAATGAATGACAAATCATTAGCAAAATCATATACTTTAAAAGAAAGTTTTATTCATTTTAGAAAATAAGCTGTAGCTATCTAGTTTGATATAAATGTACAACCATTTTACACAAGAATAGGCAGATTATATCGAAAATATATATGCCTTTTCTGAGCTTTTAAATAGTCCAAATTTTTAATTAATTTGCTACAAGAAATTATTCTGAAAGGATTTTGTACTGTCATTTCAAAGGGTCTATAAACCATGAAGTTGGTTAAGTAATAGAATTTTCAATTCTAAAATGTGCTGGACTTGAATTTGCTAACATAAAAACTGAAAAATGAAAAGAACTTCTACCTACCAAGTAATGATTGTAAAATATTATCATAAGTACAGAGACAGATATACTGTATTTTATTTTTAGGCCAACTAAAATTAATTAGTAGATTTTCATCCAACTTTTTGAAAAAAATGGGGCGGGTGGGAGGATTTAATTTTTTATTTGTTATTTCATATATGAAACTATTTTGTAAGGTGTTTTTACTATGTAAACGTTATAAAATGGCTTATATATGTTTTTATTCCAGAAACATGCACAATAGAAATTTCTACTCCAATCTCTGCAGACTTAAGCTGACCAAAAGACATCTAAAGGTCACAAAAATAGTCGAATCACGAAAACCATGTTGAATTGTTAAAGGAAGTTAACAAAAAACGAAATTATTGACACGGATACCGGTAACGGTGATGAACAAAATCCGGAAATCGTAAATTTTAGAAAATAACAAAAATCGGGGCGGCACGATTTTCGAGGGGCGGGCGGGGATGAAAATCTATCAATTAATTTTAATTGGCCTTATGGTTTATTAAACTTTTTGGAAGTTACTGAATTTCTTGATTTTATACTTTTTCAATGAAAACATATACTGGTACATGTACATTATTATATGTATTATCATTGTAAAGTGATTTCCCTGAACCTATAAAAAATTTGTATCCAACAAATTATAATGAATCAACTGTATGTCATCTTAATGAATGTATTTGAAAAGAAATATTACTACTATACCTCAAATGACATCTGTATTAAAATATGTATTCTATGTCCTGAAGGTATAACTAGACTTTCATGTTCTTCGGTCAGCATTCTGAATTATATAAAATATGAACAATAAAAACCTCATACTGTATTTTATGTCTTATAATGTAAATTTTAGGTTGACAGATTCCACTGCATTTTGGAAAAACTATTATTAGATTGTATTAAATTTGCTTTAATTTCCCACCACCTTTCATTTTTTTAAATGTGAGCTTACTCTGGCTCACAAATTCTCAGTAAAATCCAATACAGTGGAATCTCTGTAAACCGAACAGCTATCGGACAGTAGAAATTGTTTTTAGATGTGCCAGTTTGGAGAGTTTTTCCAGTACATACCAATGAGGCTTTGTTTAAAATTCACTTCTCAATGAAGAGATTCAGAGTTCGGCCAGTTTTTAGAGGTGTATTTGACAGGAATATATATGTTTAGGACTGCAAATTATCTCCGGTATTCGGAATTCAGAGGGGCCAGTTTTTGGAGGATTTTTTACCAGAAAAAACCGTTGGTTTGGAGGAATCCGGTTTTCAGAGGGGCCAGTTTAGGGGAGTTCCAACGTAGCTGATTTTGTGGTACAACTTTACTTTAAAAGATCCAAATAATGGTTAACACATAACTAATAGATTATAATTGCTGAAATACAGTGAAATAATTCATTTATTGAACATTAACATTTAACATGTCTTAACTTGAAGATATGGAAATACATGTAGAATATGTTTGTGTAAATCTTGGCCCTGTGTCACAAAATATCGAACAACTAAAATTCTCATAACTGTGACATCATTGCCTAACATTCTATATACCTAAATTAGACTTATGATTCATTGTAGTTGTATGATTTTTGAGAAAAGAGAGCTTGGTAAGGAAACTATCAAATAAATATCTATAAACATATTAGCTCCTTCAGATTATATTTAGAAAATAAGTGTATGAGAACCAAATAATTACTTTTATTTGGCCTTAGTGAAATACAAAAAGATCATGAGTAAATGCATAATTATGGATGGATGAATTATTGTTTAACGCCATTAGGTGCATATCAGGACGAGAACATGTTGATATGATATGAATACCATCCCTGCTTTGTACTAGACCGACACGCTGAGCCCAATTTTTAATGTGCTGACTCACAAGTTAATTGTCCTCAGGAAGACATATCACGCCACACGGACGCATTATACTGACTCTGATCAGTGCTTGCTTCTTACTCCTAGATGCCGCATGCTTGGCGGAAAAGCAGCAAATACCAATTTTAATGTCTTTGATTTGACCTGGCCTGTGATTAAACGCATGACCTTCTGCACTCGAGGCAAGCACGTAAATGCATAATGAGAAATTGTTTCAAAACAATTAGAAACTGCACATAACATTTCATAAAAGAAAAGACTTACTTTTGCATAGTGAGCAATTCTTCCATGGAGTATGAATTATCTTTTTCCCTGGCAGAGAACACATCTAACATTCCTGTTGACCATGATATTGTAATTTCTGCAATCTCATGACAATTTGTTTGTACCATATCTAAATTCTGGAATACATCAAAACAAACCAATGCCATGGCCTGCTCAATAAAGTCTGCCGATTCCTTCATTTTCCATGTGTACTGTTGTAATCCTGATTCAAACAGCTGAAATTTATATAAATATTTTGTTCACTCTTTGATCACAAAACATATAGATTTATATCATATATGAGGAGTTTCATAAATTCCATTTTTATCCCGTTCATACTGGGTGCATTTAATTAAAAAACAGTTTTCCTTTTCAAGAAATTTTTCACTATACCATGTTTATATATTAATATAAAACTTAAGTTGTCCCTGTTTTTCTGTAATTTATAAAAAATTTCCCTGCCTTTGATTTTTTTATTAACTAAAAAATTACATATGAAATCAAAAGGAATAAAAGAAGGTGAAAAAAGTCTAAAAAAAAACTCACTGAATCTATCTTGACAAGTTTCCGTTCAAAAAGAGGCTTTTCAAATTCTGTAATTGTTCTCATGATCGTGTTATATTTTGATACAATTGTCTCTAGTCTTGTAGAAGTCACTCTGAGTTCAAACGAATCAACACTTCTCAAAACTTCTTTTGCAGACCCTGGTAATGGTATTTCATATGGCGATTGACTGAGATAATGTATTTCTCTTAGTATCAGAGGCAGTTGGGAATCTAGATTAACATGAACAACTTGTGGACGGACTTCGACCTCTTCATCATATTCTTCAGCAATCTGAAAGAAATAATTTAAATTGATACATTAAAAGGTGAGAAACAGTAAAAAAACAATTTAGAATCCTTTATAGTATATATTCTGATATACCCATATACAGAATACTAACCTAAAAAACATATGTCTGAAGAACACTGGCAAACTGAAACTTATTTTTTTGTCATCATAATCCAGATCAAATATTTGTGGCTTGTGAAAATAATAATTCATTAAATTAAATTTACTTTAATCTTAAGTTGAGTTCACAGATTAATCTTCCACAAAATCCATGAAGGTATAGTTCACTACCATTTGTTTCAAAGAAGGTTTCACTTGAAGCTGCACTATTCCTTTACTATATTTAAAAAAAAATTACTATAAAAGCTCAAATCTAGTCTAATCAACTCTAAAAAGAATCTGATAAAGAGTAAGTGGTTATATAAGTCAAATTATTCAGATATTTTACCAGCAATGGTTGCTTGAGTTTCATTGTGAGTTCAGCAGTTATGTTACTCTGCCATTCTGTTACAATTTGTGTTTGGTAATTTTCCAACATCTTAATACAACTGTTGTACATATGTCTCATCTGCCATCCACTCTCTCCTTCCATGGAATGTGGACTAACTTGACGCATTTTCTCCATAGGGGTCTGTAAAATATAAATAGTACGTGGACTAAATTGACACATTTTCTCAACAGTTGTCTGTAAAATATAAACGGAACCTGCACAATAGCTAAGTTATACATGTACAGAGGTTCAACAGTCTCCATAAATGTTTACTAGTATTTGCCATCAGTGGGAAATTTATTCTCTGAAGAAAAGTCTATTAACATAAAACAATATAATGAAAAATATCCAGAATATCATTTTATATTAAATCTTATATTTATACTAGGTACATTGTAACAAATATCAATATTCTGTAATGAAAAACACAGTGAATATCAGAAAAAATATGAAATCGTCCTATTCTGTTCAATAAAAAATATATCTATCATTTTTCATAATTAGGTATTATACTACACCCATAAACCACTAACATCTACAACTTATCATCCCTATATACTGTTTTATTAGCCTGCTGATCATTTCCATAAATTTTGTATCAAACAGCATGCACTGAATTGGAAGAACTAAGATTAAGCAGGATCAATTTATCAACAAATTCTCTATATGTTTATCCATTTATTACTTTTTAATAACTTTCAAAAATGTGCATTATTATTAATACAAATATTTTTATGTTTTTCTTTTCTGATAAAGTACTTTTCATGAATAATGCTTGAGGAAATACTATTGAGCATCAAATCAACAAACTGTATCTATCCTTACTATGCTAACTATTGCTTGGTTTACTTTTCACTTAGCTAAATATTTTTTCATTGTTTTAATTAAAATTTAAATATCATAAACCTGTTTTCAGTCGTAAAATCAAATCACATCTGAGGTGAAACAGTTAGATATCTTTTGAGTGTAATTTGTGTTATAACTTTATGATGCATATTTCTGAAAACTTAAGATACATCAAGCCTGACAGAATATGAAGCTTTGAGGCTCGTTATCTATTTTTACCGGCATTATAAAAAAATTTGTCCAAAAGTAAAGAAAAATGAATATGCAATAAGTCAAGACGTCTGACAATATACAGAAAACATACACCTGTCCAACATTTGTACATGCATAATCCTTTTAAACCCATGAATCTATTCCAGATAAGTAATATTTTATATTATCATGCATGTTATATATTATTTTTATAAATAAAATGTTTATACTACTACTACATTAACTAATATTTCCCAATATATTGTAATATTTCCACATACAATACTAAAGCTTCCCATTGTAATAAATTTATATATGTGGTAACATACTTGTTCTATCCTTTCCATGGGTATCTGTTAAGCATAGCATTATCATGTACAATATATACTTTTAAATTCTAGTGTCATAGTGAAGAAAATTCCTTTTAGTACAAATGTGACATTTAATTGTTATGACACACAGAATCTAACTAGCAAACTAGCTATTATGACATTTCTAAAAAAACAAACTATCATTTTGTGTGAATTTATGTTTTTTTCAAAGAAATATCAACAAGAAAGGCATAAAACAAAGACTGCGTCTCCATGCTGAAATTAAATAAAAACCCAAATCCATATTCAGGCATCTCTTCATGCATATCTTACATTTTGGCATTTGTAATTTATAACAGTGATGTTAGAGGTTATAAGCAGCTCTTGAATCAGGTATTAAAGGACATAACATAATTATTGCTGAAATGGACTGCCATAGTAACAATGCAATGACCTACTTTTATTCTCTCAATCAGACCAGTGACCCAGATAACTTTGCTGACAATGGGTGGCATATTTATGTGTTCAGGCGGATTATGTTGACTTTTCTCAAACAGGTTCTGGACAGCCTGTAATTCCTCTGTAAATACTGATACAAGTTGTTCATCTTTGTCTTTCAAATGTGCCTGGAAGAATTTATACCATTATCATTTTGATCGATACCTAAAATTCTATAATTACCTAACTGAAAGATCTGATTAGTTTTAGAAGTGATCTGGGATTTCAAAAAATAACTGCTATAAGAATCTTTCCAATGACGAGTATACAAGGATGTTGTCTCATTGATGTATACCAAATGCATCTTCATACACAATAGCATTACAATTCATCAAAGAAATAAAATTATAGTTACTGAACTCCATCCAGTTCATTTTTACTGATCAGGTTCAGGTGAAGAAATTCTTTATCAAGGTTCGGTAAAAATCTTATGCTATAAAACATCTGTAAAGATAATTCTTGTTTACACCAATTTAGCACTGACAACTTCAGATTTTTATGATATTAGTGTATATACCTGTACAAGCTCTCTTCCACTGATTCCCTCAAATACGTCCAACAACCTCAACTGAGCCTCTACTGTAGGACATTGATTAAATGAGATCCTTAAAATCTGGGCAAGCTTTCCTTCTAATGTCTGTAAATATGTATGTACAATTAGTATAACTGTAAATAATTCCACATGTGCTTACATTTTAAGATCTATGGTTTTGAAAAAAGTATTTTCTGAGAGAAAAAGACCTTGATGAAGAATAAGAACATTAAATAAATTATAACGAAATAATAAAAAAATAAAAAATTTCCATCTGTAGTTTTCATTTTTTATGATACAATAATTTTGATTGTTATTAATAGATAAAGATGTTCACCAGCTGTAGATTTTTATTAATCAAATTTAAAGATTACTTATTCTTTTGATTACATTTTCAAAATAATAATTTAAAATTTAATAGGAATTTATTTGGTATTAGATTTTTATCTGACTAGGCATCACTGTTTGTACAGCAACAATATTAGTGACTTCCTTCAGTGAAAGAATAGGATTTTTCACATATGAAATATATTTTTTTCTTTCACTCAGAAATCACAGAATTTCACCATTCCTTATATAATAAAAATATTAATTCTGTTTGTCTCAATTCATAAGCAGCATAATATCTATGACAACATATTGGATAACAGAACTAAAGACAAAAATAACAATAAAACAATACTGACACTTTATGGTTACATACCTTGACAACTGTCCTAAATTTAAAGAATGCCCTTTCAAAGTTTTGAGATCCATCAATACTGAGTACATTATCTACAACTGAAAAGAAGTCTTTCATCACTTGGCTGTATTTCAGATGAATTTCTTTTACCAAAGAATCAAGACTCATGCTGCCAGCACCTCCTATTTCTGCTGCATCAGCCAACAATCGGAAATGACGAGTTGTCTCCACTAATTCTAACACATCATTACACCTAGAATAAAATGAATGTTATATGTACAGATACAAATCAAAATACTATACACTGGTTTATAAAATTCCATAATCATTTAAAATTTTTATCAATGAAGATTTTTTTTATTACTTCCTATGATTTTTGAAGTGGTGAAAAATAATAACTGAAAGAGGGTTTAGTCTCTTAAAAAAAGTAATTTTATATCAAATCCCCAAAAAATCTGAAAAATGTTTTTGCATAAAAAGATTAATACATGTAATATCAACTATATAACTGTAATTATCTCTGCTTTAATAATTTGAACTAATGTAATATAGAAATGACACCTCTTTAGTTAATTTAAGTTTACTTAATTCTTCTTACCTTTCCATGAAACTATTCAAAAGATCAAAACAAGGAGCATTCCTTGGTGGCCATGGACTGTCTGTCCACAATTCATCATCATTCAGAGTAGATGTACTGCCGGTATCACCTGTTCTCAAACCATATCGTGGAGTATAAGCATGAGGTCCATACATCTTTGTCAAAAACAGAGTTCCTTGAGGTTTTGACGCCCTGATAAATAATACCAAGTATAATTCAAATAACATTTTTTTCATTTAGGATTTCATTTTTCTAAAACAAGGTACAAATCATGTTATTAGTTTACAGCAAAAACGGTGATAAATGAAATTAAATGATAAATAATTATGTTAGACAATTTGATACTCTAACGATAATGTATATAATATCTTCTTCCAGTAATCATAAAAACTTACAGTCTTTCAGCATTCTCAACAATATTTTGATGATTCTGTTCATCTGCTTTGTCTTTGAAGTCTAAGTAAGTACCTCGGAAGGCTGCACATACTCTTAAAGCTTCCTTTAATTTAGTGTAGGACTGAAATAAAATTAATAAACATTTATAATTCTGAATTATTACTTCTTCTGCTACCAAAATGATATAAAAATAGAAAATTGTAGTTTAAATAACTTATAATGAATTTTTCAAATATGTAGAATGATCAATGAAAAATAAATCCAACATTACAAGATCAATGTTATTGAAAAAATAAACAAATCTGGGATATTTAAGAGCAAATAAAAATTTGGATGGTTATACTGAACATGAAGTTTATACTTTATAATACCAACCTCCAAAGGTTCTCTCAGAATATTTTCACCAACCATAGATATAGCTCTGTGAACTACTTCATTTGACAATAATCTCAGTAAATTGTGAAATTTGTCCATTTGATGGTAATATCTGAAAGTTATGCATAAATTAACTACATATATAAAGTTAATATTGTTGAAAATAATATCAATAACCAGAAATAGTGGTGTTATTAAATCAGACCTGATTTTGACAACAGGGAAAACAGAGCGGAAATCACACTTCGGCATCAATTTTACTATGTATAATAAAGGAACCGTAATGGAAAAATCGGGACTTCCAAAAGCGGAATTCCGCTTTAAAGCGGAAGAAAATCAGGTCTGTTAAATATAACATTACTGAACTCCGAAATAAAACATTTAAGACTTACTCAAGAAAAAAGTTATAATATTTTAAACTACTTTAACAAGCTTTTATTATATAAAAAATTTGTAAGGGTTTCATGGAACCCAGTGTCTTGTCTGCTTTCACTGTTTTCTATGTTTTCAGTGTAAAAGTTGAATGTACATATAGTTATTAATGTTTAAAAAATTTAACCACAGAGTGAATGTAAATGTTGATGCCGCTGACGACAACAGAATGTAGGATTACTATGTCTTGCTTCTGCGACAAATGCTGCAGGTTCAACAAAAAGAACGTTTGAAAGTACACTGTACTATGACATGCAAACATTTGAACGCATTATACATGACAAATAAAGCTATTTTACGAAACAGTATTTCGATTTAAAATAAATGATTTAAGAATGGAAATAATAAAGAATACTTGCATATATAGCCAAAACCTGAGTATTATTTCACAAAAGCAAGGACAATTTTTTTAATGTTCATACATAGATAAAGATATAGTCATGAGTTGTTCAATCCATGGATTTAAAATTACAAAAAAAATATGGTGGCAAGACTTATTATTTAAGGAAAAAAGATAATCTTCTATTCCACAAATATACTTCATACTTTGATTTTTTGTGAATGAAGGAAGAAGAAAGATGATGAAATATGTGAAATTTCACTGGGTTCTTTGAATTCATGGATTGCTGCTAACAAAAAAATATACTTACACAGAATGCTGCCACACTAGAAATAAAACTTGCATCAATGGTTTAAATAGAACTAGCATGTGTTTGGGATCCATTGTATCATGTAAATCTTCAAACAACCATCTCATAGTTGATAAAAATCTCAGTGTTCTGTTGGTTTCAGCTACAGCCTAAAAAGACCATACATATGATCTGTATTATTATGCTATATACAGTTTGTACATTTTAATGGATACTACATTATATTTTTATAATACTTAGTATAAAATGTACTTGTATGAACTTAAAAATACATTGAAATGTAGACTTTACAAATTTTATATATTCTTTCTTATATTAACTATGCACATTGATTGCTATTCCATAAATATATGTATGAAAGTTTTTTTTATCAAATGATGCATATAACTTAACTTCCTATTATGAATCCTAAATTACTGACAACCATCAAATTTTTATTTCAGACAGAAGTGCACCCCTTTCATATGATCAATTCTGATGTACCCAGTATATAGGTAAACAACTGATGATTAAAGACAAATCCCTCTATTGTTTTTGCGCATAGAGCAGCGCAACCATATTATGCCGTCCGTGGCTTGTGACGTCGCGAAAAAGACAACTGGAAACAATGGAAGGTTCACAAAAGTTAACGTTAAACGATTTTTAAGATAGAAATGCACCGTATTTAATCATATGTGTCTTAAACTTTTAAAATAAAATACACATCAACAAAATTATCCGGTCTGGACTATATGCACATAATTTTCATATATCTCAGGTCATAAAGTATAATTAGTGAACATGAAATCAACTAACGTTTTATTTTATTTTTTAATTATTGTTATTATTATTATAAATTATAATAAATATTATAATTATTATTAATGCAACCGCTGGCTTTATTTTGACTAATAGATTTTTCTCGTTAATCTTTATCCTTATCGTTATCTGGACGGAAATGCAATTTTTAATGTCGTACTGCATACTCCTTACCACTGACTCTCTTACATTTTTTTTTTGGTGTTAGTATCAATAACATTTTATTACTTTTCATTAAAAAATAAAAGAAAATAAAAACTGTAAATATGGTACACCAGAAATCATTTAACAAATGAAATTAGTTTATAACTGGCGGATACATGTATCTAGCTAGCATCAGTACACTAACTATATGTTCAGTTATAATTCCGAATATATCTAGTCCATCTTTATACGACCGCAAATATTTGTGGTCGTATTATGGTATAAGCCTGTCGTCGTCGTCATCGGCTTCCGTAGACAGTTGACTGGACTTACATTAGTCCATATAACCCATGAAAACATCACTAGCTGTGTCTAACGTTTAAAAGATGTTGCTTTCAGAATTGGCGCAATAATTTCCTGCCATTTCAAATTTTTATGCATTTTCTTCGAAATATCTCTTTTTAGAGTACAGTGACCCCAAGTTTTTATTTTTTTATTTTGTTTAATAATTAAAAATGAATATTTTGTGTAATTATTATAGAAAAAACATAGGTCAATTTTTTACAATACTGGATTTTAAATAGATATTTTACCATTAAAAAAAAAGGCGGGAAAATGATTATAGCAACATATCGTCATCATCTGTCCCTCAGAAGATGATAATACGAATAATATAAGTTCTACAAACAATACGGTTAACAAAACAAACAAATTTCATGTGATTGGGACTTTTTATAAAAAATTAAACTGTAAATAACTACATGTTCCGATTTCTAAATTTTGTGAAAAAGATGGCGTTATAAATCGAAAACGAGGTCGGTGACCCCATTTTTTTATTGGCTGATTTTAAAGCTTTTACTTAGGCTAAAGTGGGGAAAAAATTTAAAGAAGATATTATTGGTAGATCTGAATAGAGGGATTTGTCTTTAAAATAAGTGGTTGAAAAAGGTTTTTCACCTCACTCAATGTAATAAAAAACATCAACAAAGAACAATGTAATATATGCAACTGGTAATATCAGGAAAAAAAGATAAATCTAGTTACAAAACAATTAATGGATCTTTGATCTAACTCATATTTTCAATACTCCACAATCATCCAAAATTATTTTTAGTTTCCTCTGATGAATAATATTAATAATAAACAAATAATTTTTATTTCAGTAATCTTTGCTTTCCCTTGAGTCTATGCCAGTGATCATGCACTAACAGCATACAGCAGTTAAACCAGCCCACATCTTCACAAACATTATATTCATCACAATACCTTGTTTACATCCTTCCTGACATGGTTGAATGAGTTTGAGTACTGGCTCTGTGCTGAGTCTAAGTTCTGAAGTATATCTTTGGACACTGGTGATTCTAGCTGTTTCAGTATAGAATGTAATCTGCCTAACTGGCGTTCCCACATTTTTATCTCATCTAATGGTCCTGGTTCTGGTCCAAAGTGATTAAATAGGTCACTGATAGGATCATGACGTAATACACCCTGAAATTATTCATCACTTAGATTAAGTAATAGAACTCATTTTTTTATTTTTTCACTTTTCTGGTTAACTTTATTTTTTTACCGTACCCACACTATTGATTTCAACTGACATTGTTGAAAATTAAAACATCATTCTAAACAAATGTATTTTTACGGCAGATATTAAAATGATGGTCACTTTAATGTTATTCTTTCATGAATATAAATTCCTAATACCCAAAGAGACTAAAATCTACAGTTTTATTTTGTCATTTCATTTAATGAAAATCTCAAACGTGTTGCATCAAATTTCTTAATCTTATTTATAATTTCTTCTACCAGTGACTTAGCTAACCTTGGATTATAGTTTGTTAATTAGGCCACTATTAAAAAAATGTATGTTTCTCCACACCCCTACCCACATTGTTGTAAGTGGGTAGGTAGGTAGGTGTTTTTTTTTTTTATATATATCTTGAAAAAATTTTTTAATACCCAACAGAGCAAAACAAATCGATCATGTGTATGTCTGGCACATATAACTATTTGTAGCAACTTTAATGTAAGTGTTAGAATGTCTAAATGTTTGTAGCTCTCAGTGTCAGGTGTCAACTTGACATTAATTTCATCTGTTTTATTTGAGTTTGTATCTCAGAATTGTTCATGACTGTGATGTTTTCCCTCTCAGTGCATACTAGTAGCAAACTGTTTTAAATATATATGCATGTACTGTAGTTGTTTAACCTGAAGAATGTTCCATCAAATAATTTATCCTCTGACAGCACAGGACTCTCTATTTTGCTTCTGACATTGAGGAAATCACCAATATTAATAAAATTATTAGAATGAACTTTTATTTGAGCTAAAAGATAGCAAACTAAACTAAATACGCGTTAGTTTTAATAGATACCAAGTGATTTTTTAGTCCCAAGTAATGGGGGGTAGATTCTTTGCTGGAATAGCCTTAAAATTGACACTTATTTATCAATACATTGGACAGATTTTAATGCTTTAATAAATTTTGAATAAAACAAATGACTAGATTGGAAACAAATTAATAGAAAAGAAACAAATGTCTGACGTGTGTTTTCTCTGCAAAGAATATGTTCCTTTAGGATAAGGGGGACTGGCCAAATTCTTTGCAGTTTTTAAATTTTTCACATACGTGGTCGGCCCATAAAATGGGGATCCGGCGACCATCACGTCTATAAAAAAGGAGCTGCAAAATTTAAAGGGTTCAATGGGAAGCGGTGGTCAGGAGGGAGGTAACAAGCTGCTTGATTTGAAGCTGTAAAGTCTGTTCGAGACAACGTTTTTCACCCTTCCGTCTGAATATTTTATTGAAATAACTGAAAATATGTTGTTGTTTTTGTATTATTCTTTTTCTCAGTAATTAGCAGTAAGAAAACTGAAAAGTTTTTATCCATTATTCTTTTTATAATTTTACTTTATGAATCCATGCATGTCATGCAGGTATACAAAGTAAACATGCATAATTCCTATGAGTGTGGCATTGATTTTTGTTGTCCTTGCTCAGACTGGAAAGGTTTCAGCGTAGCAATTTGTTTCTTCAATTAATTTATTAATGAAATTTCACCAGTAATTAACGAAAAAAATCAATAATCTCCAGATTTTCTCCCAAATCAAAATTTTAATAAAATAATTTCTTCTCAGCGTCGAAAGCAAGAACACGTGTATGAAGGTTTCCACATATCCATGTATCCTGAAACGGCGCGATTTGTTCATCATTTTCCGAATCATCTTCATCAAAATCTAAATATTCTTTTTCAGAATCCTCCTCAAGAAACATTTCTTTTACAAAATCTCGATTTTTCAGGGTAAAACTTCTCTAAAAACGTGTCGCCGTCCGCAACCTTCGTCTACTTCAATTGTTTCAAACTCGATGTAAACAAACTACGAGGTCAACATTTGTCATCAAAATAATTTTAGAATAGGATGTTGAAATTGACCAATAAAAACTGTTTTCTATAGGGAAATCCTTTTTCTGACGTAATATCAACTAAATATAAATATATCTGCCTGATTTCATTGGCTAGAACTGGAAAAGTCTACCTAATATAGAAAGTCGATATAGTGACGACCTGCATTGAACGGAACTACCGGAAGTGCTCAATATATCGACGACCGGTAGTACAATAAAGTTGTTTTGGCAATCACTATATCGACATCCTGCAGTACTAGGGTTAAAAAAAAATTTGAACTCAGAACTCAAAAAAAATTTTGGAGTCGGCGGCTATTTTCTCAGTCGGTCGGGGCGTGGGGAAACAAACTTAATTTTAATTTTGGCCTTAGAAGCTCTACCTTTATCTGCTTAATCCAAGCTAACACTGTTGTCTCTAATACATGTAATACAGCACCTCTTCTGTTGACTGCAGCTGCTGCTTCAGCTAAAACTTCTATTGATGGTAAGCTTAAAATTATCCTTCCCTGAAACAGTTATATAATTACTACGTACACTGAATTAGATTTTATCATACCTTTAAAATGTGAATATTACAAATTTTTAAATTCTAGTAAATGATATAGTTGACACAATGAACAATTGCCAATTTTTTTTTCTACAAAGTTTTGATTTACATACAAGAATAGAAAATTATTAGTTATGTTAGGCACCTCTTAATTCTACAAACAGATCTGCTGTAACAATTGTCAAAAAATGGATTTTTTATAACCCTCTGATGACTGAAATTTTATTTTCTTTCACAAATAAATATTTAACATGAACTCAGCTTAATATTTAGGCCTATAACTTCATTCAACCATAGTGTTATAATTCAAGTTAAATTAATGACTCTTACAAATTCTCTTTAATTTGTACTGAAATCTAACCTCTGCATGACCTTGTGACACCTCCACTACAGACATCAATCTATGTAATACATCCATAACTTTATCTCCTCCTGTGTTGGCAAGATTTTGTTGATTTGTACATAATAAAGGGAGATAAACCTCTCTAATTATTAATTCTAAATGTTCTAATGGAATATTGGTACAGTCAAGGTAAAACACTTCTTTTCCTAGAGAAAATAGAAATAGTTATTTCAGATATTAAAAATCATTTCACCCATATCACAAAATTTCTTAAATATTACCTTCTTATTGGTATTTTCATACAATAAGCATCTTTCTATTATCAGAGAATAATTTCCTAAATGTACCTGGCTTTTTTGTGTCAGTAAAATCAACAAAACTGATCACATCATGTGATGGTGAACAATCACATTATTTCAATCCATTTTTTCAATATTTAAACAATGAACTTCTAGTACATATGTACTATTAAACCCAGCTCAAAATAAGACACTTTCTCTATTCATTTTATGATTATCTGAACATTTAAGCTGTGAAACTTTTGTAATCCAAACACAAAATTATCAGCATCAAACATAGGTAGTCAGTTTCAATGTACAGTGGAACCCCCGAAAACCGGCCCTTCTGAAAACCGGATTCCTCTGAAAACCGAACTTTTACTTTCGGTCCGGAATTTTTGCCTATATATTCAATTAAAAAAATCCTCTGAAAACCGCACCCTATGAATTCCGAACACCGGCCGTACTTTCCGGTACAAACATATATATTCTTGTCAAATTAACCTCCAGGAACCGGCCGAAACAATGTATTACCTCGAAAATCAGTAAACCGTAATACATGTCATCCTTAATCGATTGATGATTGCCATCATTAAATAACCATTTTGAATAAAGGTGTGAAAGTTGTTAATCAAACAATAATCAGGCATCAATAAACACGTCGGATTGAAATGAAAAACAATTAATTGTATTAAAATAATATGCGCGTGGTACATGTACATATGTAAGCACATGACACAAGCTTACAACATGGTTATAATACATTGTAATACACTTCCGGTTTCACTCTCCGGATCAGATACGTCTTTTCCGGAACCGCCTAAAACCGGACCCTCTGAAAACCGGCCGATTTCTCCGGTCCCACAGCTGTTCGGTTTACAGAGGTTCCACTGTACTTGGATTTTAAGAAAATCTTTTGACTTTAATGTTGATTTCAGTGATGACATATCAGCATGTTTATGGTTTTAATATTTGTATAATACATGTACTACTTACCAATGTTTTCTTTTGTAAGTTTGGTTCCAGCATTACACTTTAGGAAGAAGATGGATTTATATTTTAGCTCATGAGGTGGAATTAATGAGGCTATTATCTGTTTTGGAGGTCGACTGTATACATAAAGACATCTAACATCCTCGTTGTTGATAAATTCATAAAATGCAAGTCTGAAATAAAACATTTACTTGGTTTGATTCTTCAATTCCCATACAAATTCATAAATCTCCAACTGGACTTACACGTATTGAATTTTTTTAAATTTTCAACATAATTCATATTATACTTTAGGGACTCAAAAACATTTTCTGGGAATCACCCATAAAATTCCTTACCATTAACCATTTGCCATTTATTTAGTGTTCATCCTTCCGTCCTAATATCAAATTATCCAACAGGGCCCAAGCTTTAGTTTTGACATTATCCAATAAAATTTTGTGTATGCAAAGAAAAACAAGGCAAGTGACAGTAAAAGTGATATTAAAACCATCAATAATTAAGAGTACAATAATTTATAAGTTCTATATAGAATTATAAGGAATTGAAAGCAGTAATTATTTTAACAATTTGTGCAATATGATTTTTTTAATACCATTTTATGAAATATATTTTTTGTCTTGTTTTTTATTTAAATTACCTATTTTCATCATTCAAAAACATATTTTTGAGATCTTCATTTCTTGGACGAAGTGAGGAGTTTATCCTCACTTCCAACCATTTTAATCTTTCGTCCATCCTGATATTCTAGTGCTCTGAAAACAAAATTGTTTTAAGATGAAAAAAATTATATTTCTTTAAATCTAATATATATCCATTTCATGTATAAGTTTAAAGCATCGAGCAACACAATATTTACATGTCAAACAACTAATATTTGGTCAATCTGAAATGAGCTGTTACTTTGCATAAGATGGGAAGGTATTACAAAGAAGATTGGTAAGAAAATATTTTGTAAAATCCTATAAAATTTAATTATTTGGCAAGTACACATTATCTAGCATTATAAGATCTCATATCTTGTTCATGATTTTCTTCTAATAGTAATAATAAACAAACTGATTTGTATGTCATAAATCAGGTATACCTATGTATCAATATTTAAATATGAAAGTTGCACTTATAGTTCCAATTTTAAAAAGAAGTATTCCTATATAAACAGCAAAATGGATAGGAATTATCAATAATGACATACCAATCAATCAAAACAACCCAAATGACAGAACTCCGGACAAAAAAAACACAAAAATAAACACAACAGAGTCAGGATAGTCTGACTTGGTACAGACACTGAACAGTGGTGGGGTTAAACCAGTTTTAAGGGTACCCAAACCTCCCCCTTAACTATCCTGACACTCTGGTGTATAAAACACACTATAAAAACCAATACAGTATAATTCTAAAGAAGATGACCATTTGCTAGAACAGCAAAATTGGATTGGACAGTACACAATTTAGATACATGTTACAGGGTCAGAATGAGCTCGTTTTAACTCTAAAGCTGCAAGAGATGTTTCTATTCATCGCCCTGTCAGACAAAAGGGGCAGAAATTCGTTAGGACAGGCAGATTTACGATTTGTGCCAGTCCTGATGGCCAGCAACTTTTCATCCACAAGGGTCCGCCAAATGATAGATTTCTATTGGCCACAACCTGATTGCTTTAATAAAAGTTAACTATCTAATTAGCCCAAGTTTATTTTTTGTAATATACATCATTTGGTTCTCGGTAAACAATTCTGATCCCTCCAAATAATTTATATACAAAGGAACAAGTCACTAATACATACTACCATACTATTATTATAATGTTTCGGGAGCACCATTATGTGACCATAGTTGGCTACGCTTTGCGATATAAAAGCGGCACAATCAATGTTAACAAATGATCGAAACATAACTATGTTTTGGATTTATTCTTCGTAGGGTCGTATTTTAACATAAACAAAAAAAAACAAACATCTTTGACTTGTAGCCATTTTGTCTTAACTTGCACCTTAAGATACGTATATTTCTTGTTTCTTTTCATAAATGAATTTTGCCTTTTGACTTTGACCAATTGCAACAAATGATCACAAGTTACACCAATCAACATTGTAACATAAGTAGTTCTGGATGAAAGTTGCACGATGTTATGACAGTTTCTAATTGATGGTCAAACAATTTTATTGAAGTTGAAAACAGACCTGCATGGCTAGAGGAAACCAACAATAAATTTTCCATGAGGACACTGAGGTCATTAAAGCTTGTGGGAAGCTACTATTACGTTGCCAAACAAGCCGTCTGTGAAGATGGAATAAAATTTTCTCTCATTACAAGCGGTTGCAGACAGCATTTGCTGGTGTAAGACACCCATTTAGAATGATTATTCTGCTCGGTATGGGCACTTTGATTAGCAATAAATAATTTATATTTGATTATAAAACTTTGCCTAGCTCCTACATTATAATACTTGCAAATCTTGATTTTACATCCTTCTTTTACTATAGGGGACCCACTAATTTAGGACTAGGGTTTGGTTAGAGTTACGACAGGGTTGAGGTAAGCTACAATAATTTAGCGATTTTACTTTTAGTTTAATTAAATTTATCCAGGCTACTACTGTACTGCAGTATAAATATATTGTTTTATTCAAGTACATGAGAAAATATTTCAACAGAAATATGTAAACTTATATAGTGATTAAAGTGTGAAGCATATATATACCTGTCAAAACAAATACTTTCCTGCAGGTGAAACAATCACAACTTTCTATATTTCATCGTGTTAGCGTTCATATGGCTTCAGCCATATTGTTTTGTGTTGCTAGTCAGATTTACTAATTTGCATAACATTTATTTTAAAATTTTAAATGAAGGTTTTCGTTCATTCTATTTTTTATTAGATTGCTTTAAAAAATATACATTAGAAATTATTTTATTTATTTTTCAAATATTGTTAAAGGATTTTCAACCGGAAATGGAACTGTCAACAGGTGGTTGTCGATTTCGGGAAATATTTATTTATTTCTGTTTACTGTAAAAAACGGTATGATAAAACTATTTACACTCTCCGTCCAACTGTCTGCGAACCAGTTACAAATTTTTGTTGCAATTTTCTTTCAAAATACAAAATGCAGTCAGTTGTTTTTGGTATATAATTTCAAGCTCCCGACTGCAGAAATTATGAACCTTATAAAATATTATATATATTCCGTTCCCATTCGCATTGTATCGGAGGGTCCATCTGTATCGCCGTATTACCAGAACATCAACATGGTGCCATGCACAAACTCAATATTTATTGCGGATAAACTAGGAGAGAAGTGTAAAACTTGAAAGGAACATTTTTTGAAAATTTCTCAAGAACAAGGAATTAAATTGCAGACTTGTAGTTTTCGTGTGATTCTGATCTTTTCAAATTTTTCTGTTGTTAGGCCAATTAAAAATAATTGATAGAGTTTCACCCCCGCCTGCCCCTACAATTTCCCGATTTTCCCGCATCCATGTCCGGTATGTACATGTAACAAGTATTAACGTACTCATTGCACTTCCGCACAATAATAGGTACATGGTTTTCACAATTATGCTAGTTCTTGTCGGTTTAAATGAAAAGGGTGGTGGGCAATTCAATTCAAAACAAAAAGCAACCGCAAGAGGATTTGCAATCGGCAAGGATCACCGCTAGAATCGCTTTGAGTAAAAGTGACTTATCTGCAGAAATCGATCCATGCACCAAATAAAAAATTAAAATCCTCCCACCTGCCCCACTTCATTTTTGGTGGTTAGATGAAAATCTGGTTATTAAATTAAGTCGGCCTTAGCATGTGAGAATTGATGCCAAATTTTATCTTTAAGAAATTTTGATTAAAAAGTGATCACGATTTAATGATAAGTGGTTGACGTTTGCAATACCAAATGCCTTCACTAGATTTTTTCAAGAAATAATTTGAGACATTTATTTCCAATACAGCGATATAATGAGAACCTATTATTGAGCACAAAATATTACCACACTTTTTGATGAGCATTTTATGATTGTAAATGAAAATGCATGGGAAAAAAAAGTTGTATTTAATGAAAGGTCAGATGTTTGACTAACTCCACAAAAAATAGAAATCAACGTTCCAGTGGCCTATATTTTTTTCAGCGTGTGAAAACAATTAACTATGGTGATACAATGAGACCCCAGTATATATCTAATGCACATAAAATGACTGTTGTTATCTCAGAATAAAACGTTATTTGAAATTAAGACTGTTAATATCAATTGATTGGTCCCTTGATAATCCCTTTTTGTCTGGAGGTATCTTTCTGACTTGGCCAAGTCAGAAAAATAGCTTCGGACACAGAATCCCAAAAGCAGGGTGTCAAGTGGTCCTATATTCCCATGGATTTTTCTACCATTCAGCAGGGTCTGGTAAAAGGACCCATTCCCAATGGAAATTATTTCAAATCATGCAGAATTCCCAAAAATGTTAACATACCCCTCTAATTTTGGTTCCCAATTGACCAAAATTTTTCCCAAAATAGGCCAAAAATGGTCCTTCCCAATAGCCCTGGATAAACCCCTGATTCCTATATTTTTCCTATATTTCCAGGCAATTCCTATATCTCCTATATTTCACTGAAAATTCCTATATGTTCACCCTTTTTCCTATATTTTGAAAAAAAGTTGGAAAAATATATATTATAAGATATGTATATTACTTGGTGTCATGTTGCATGTCGGGATATAACACAGCCTCCCACCGAAATTAGGTAACTCTGACATACATTTTGTACTTATCGCACTTCATTGACTTAGGTTTAGTTTTACATCCGAGTTCAGTTCTCCGATACCAAGCGATCTACAATCATATTGGGGGAAAGAGGCAAACTTTGTTATCATAGATTTCTGGTTTTGTTTAGAATATTCTTGAACTTCATTTTACTGTGCAGACATCTTTGTTAGGCCCAACCTTCATTTTATATTGATAATGATTTGGCTTATTTTACTTATTCAGATTTAAAATAAATTTTCAATACAAAAGAATGATTAGGCCAGTTCAAGTTAATTTTTACATGTAGATTCTCATCCCTGCCTGCCCTTAAAGCATTATTGCCACCCCAAATTTTTTTATTTTTGAATTTTGAGTTTGTAAAGTCTTGGTTCGTAAAGATTGGAGAGGTTTTTAATATTCGATCCCAACTTGACTCTAATGGTTATTCTACTTTAGTTTACTTCTTGTTAAAAGGAAAATAAAACTTTCTTAAATGGTTTTAATATGCGATTGTGAAAATTATGGTTTTTGTAATAATGTGGTCGGTGATTGGTACTCACGAACAGAGAGGGTGGTTTGGAAGTAATTCGGACAAAGCAGTTCAATTTCAAGATCTCTACAACTCGTTCATAGCAGGAAAAATTGATCATTGCCATATGCAACTGCAAATTTTTCTCAAAATATTAAAAAAAAATAAGCTTCTGCAGCCAATGGATTTGTTAACTATACTGGCTTTTAAAAATCGTTGTTGTTAATAATACATATAAGGGCCAAAGATTCAATTTCCTTGGAAACAAGGATTTGTTTATATGATAACTACCCTGGTAATTTTTCTCCTAATCTTTGACTTCGTGTATAATTCTGATAAGAGCTCAGTAATGGAGACATTTGGAAATTGATAATTACTAGTTTCATGAAACAGTTTTATTTTCCATATTAAAGGTTATATCTCTAAAGAGAAAAGTAAGTAGCCAGGTATTAAATTTGTCTTTGAAGTCATGGAAACCTCTCATAAGAAATAATTAAGTTATGTTTTTTTTTTTCAGAAAGTTAACCATGCACGTATCTACAAATGAATGAAAGTAACTGTATAAGATATGGAAGTTGGTTTTATCTACTACTTTAAGAGAAATCTGCCATCTAGAAAGGAATGGTTTTCATCTTCAATCCTCATTTTATTGACCTGCCAGGTTTTGACTGGTAATGGATTAAATATACCCAGCGATAGAAATAATTTAAGAGGAAAACCAGGTCAGGGATATTACTTAGAAGTGAAAATAGGAACACCACCACAAAAGGTAAGACTTTTGTACATTGACATATTGATGTGTTTGAACATATTTACATGCTCAATGTAAAAGGAAAAAATTTCAACGTAATCTTTCATTAGGTCAGAATTAGTCTATCCTATTTAAATGAAGTAATGTTTACATTCAACACTGAATCATATGTACAACATGTATATCTTTTCCGATTTTTATACGACCGCAAAATTTTTGCGGTCGTATATTGGTATGACGTCGTCGTCGTCGTCTACGTCATTGTCCGTCGTCAGCGTCGTCGTCCGAAGACATTTGGTTTTCGCACTATAACTTTAGTATAAGTTAATAGAAATCTATGAAATTTAAACACAAGGTTTATGACCACAAAAGGAAGGTTGGGATTGATTTTGGGAGTTTTGTTCCAACAGTTTAAGAATCAGGGGCCAAAAAAGGGCCCAATAAGCATTTTTCTTGGTTTTTGCACAATAACTCTAGTATAAGTAAATAGAAATCTATGAAATTTTAACACAAGGTTTATGACCACAAAAGGAAGGTTGGGATTGTTTTTGGGAGTTTTGGTCCTGACAGTTTAGGAATTAGGGGCTAAAAAAGGGCCCAAATAAGCATTTTTCTTGGTTTTTGCACAATAACTTTAGTATAAGTAAATAGAAATCTATGAAATTTAAACACAAGGTTTATGACCACAAAAGGAAGGTTGGGATTGATTTTTGGAGTTTTGGTCCCAACAGTTTAGGAATTAGGGGCCAAAAGGGTCCAAAATTAAACTTTGTTTGATTTCATTGAAAATTTAACTATTGGGGTTCTTTGATATGCCGAATCTAACCGTGCATTTAGATTCTTAATTTTTGGTCCCGTTTTCAAATTGGTCTACATTAAGGTCCAAAGGGTCCAAAATTAAACTTAGTTTGATTTTAACAAAAATTGAATTCTTGGGTTTCTTTGATATGTTGAATCTAAACATGTACTTAGTTTTTTTATTATGGGCCCAGTTTTCAAGTTGGTCCAAATCGGGGTCCAAAATTAAACTTTGTTTGATTTCATCGAAAATTGAACTATTGGGGTTCTTTGATATGCCGAATCTAACCGTGCATTTAGATTCTTAATTTTTGGTCCCGTTTTCAAATTGGTCTACATTAAGGTCCAAAGGGTCCAAAATTAAACTTTGTTTGATTTTAACAAAAATTGAATTCTTGGGGTTCTTTGATATGCTGAATCTAAACATGTACTTAGTTTTTTTTATTATGGGCCCAGTTTTCAAGTTGGTCCAAATCGGGGTCCAAAATTAAACTTTGTTTGATTTCATTGAAAATTGAACTATTGGGGTTCTTTGATATGCCGAATTTAACCGTGCATTTAGATTCTTAATTTTTGGTCCCGTTTTCAAATTGGTCTACATTAAGGTCCAAAGGGTCCAAAATTAAACTTTGTTTGATTTTAACAAAAATTGAATTCTTGGGGTTCTTTGATATGCTGAATCTAAACATGTACTTAGTTTTTTTATTATGGGCCCAGTTTTCAAGTTGGTCCAAATCGGGGTCCAAAATTAAAGCTAAAAAGGGGGTAAATTATTTTTTTTTGGGGGGGGGGGCAATTCTCAACAGCATACTGTATTGCACAAGAAGCAAAAAATTGAATATAAATTCAAATCATATGACTAATTCTAAGTTCTTTATTTAAGTTATTCTGTGTCAGAAACCTATTATGTGTCAAATATTTGAAGAAATTTTCAATTGCACAGTATTGCGCAATAGCAAGAAATTGATATGTGTGCCCTGTTATCAAAACTTTATTATTAACAAATTCCATTGGAAATTTGCCAATATAAAATGTGCTGATGAAGCTTTTTTGTTTATCTTATCTAAACTGCTTTTAAATTATGTATATTTAAAATTTGCCATCCATGACTATGATGTCATTTTCTATTTTAATATGTTATGGTGTATCTAAATGGGCTGTTATGGTTGCAAAGTATAAAGAAATGGGGGGGGGGGAGTTGAAAACAAAATTTAGGGGGGGGGTAAGTGAGAAATTGGGGAGGGGGTAATTTTTTTCTCATTTCATATTTCATAAATTAAAAAGTTAATTTCAAATTTTTTTTAGCAAAAAAGGGGGGGGGGTTACAATAAATTTTATTGTTTTTTGGGTTTTTTTTTGGGAGGGGGGGGGGTCAATGTGCAACTTCATAGTGTATTGCACAAAAGCTAAAAAAAGGGGTAAATTATTATTTTTTTATTTTTTTTTGGGGGGGGGGGGGCAATTGTCCACAGCATATTGTATTGCACAAGAAGCAAAAAATTGAATATAAATTCAAATCATATGACCAATTCTAAGTTCTTTGATTTCAGTTATTCTGTGTCAGAAACCTATTATGTGTCAAATATTTGAAGAAATTTTCAATTGCACAGTATTGTGCAATAGCAAGAAATCTTCAATTGCACAGTATTGCGCAAAAGCAAGAAATTGATATGTGTGCCCAATTTTAAATTTTAAATTGGTTATTTCTGATTTATATATAAAAACAAATAATACTGATATGGTTTGAATAGGTAAATTAAAAATTTTTAAGTTCTTAGACAACATTCATTCTGTGTCAGAAACCTATGCTTTGTCAAATATTTTTTCACAATCCAAATTCAGTATTGTATCAAGCTTGAATGTTGTGTTCATAATTGCCCCAACTATTCAGGGTTCGACATCTGCGGTCGTATCTAGCTGCGCCCAGCGGAGCATTTTATTATACCTGAAATGTAAAAGATAGGTACCGATTTATCCTTGTCTGTTGTGCCTATGTGTCCATCCTGTTAGGTTTAAGTTTTTGCAGTTAAGTCCATTCTCAAAACCGATACCAGTACAATCCTCTTTAAACACAGTTTAACAAATTTACTGGTTTTAAAAAGAAATTTTATGTTATCATTGTTCCAGCTATTTTAATTTAAATATGTTTTTATAAACCATGTATATAAACACAGAATGGGATTAAGATCCACAGGTACACCAACCAGCTTTATTACTGAAGTACAGATAATGTCACTGGTGGTGAGAAAAACGCCATCCTAGTTCCATATGTACATGTACAATGTATAAAGATGGGAAAAGTAAAAAATTATCTTTAAATAGTAAAAAAATACTAAGAATATCAAATAACATCAAACTTTTATTGTTTAAATAATTACTAAGCAACACAATATACTTGTTTTAGAATCAGTGTCTATTTTTCTGAACAAAATTAAAAGGCTTGAAATTACTGAATAAATATAAGGAAAACAATTTGCTTATACATGTAGCAGAAAAGTTAAGAAAAAAGAAATATGGATCAAAAATAACAATCACAGTAAGAATTATCAACATTAATGAGGAGTCTCTAATTTTCTATTTCAGATCAATGTTCTGATAGATACAGGCAGTAGTAATTTTGCAGTTGCTGCATCCCCTAACTCAGAGATAGACTATTACTTTATGAGAAATGAGTATGTTTTAGTATTTGAATAGACTTTTACCGACATGCCAATTTTAATGTCCCACCTATGATAGTAGGGGCAAGGTGATTTTTTAATGAATTTTTTTAAAAATTGTTTGATTATTACAGCATATCAAGAGACAATTCAGTTTTAACTTGTGGCCAACCATTCTGGAAACAAACAGCTGGTCATGCGTACGCTATGCAGCACTTATCGATAAGTGTTGCATAGTATTAGTGTGACAGGGCTAGGGGTTTCTGACAATGGTGGTCAACATGTGCATGCATCCAGTTTAATTGTTCAAGAGATTTAGGAAATGTTAGATGAACTTGATGAATATTTATTAAATCACTGAAACGGTCCAACAGTCAATTCACTGAATCTTTTCAAATATGGATATGTTTATTAAACTACAAATGTATAAATATATTATCTTTAAGGCAAATAAATAAAATGAGGACTACGCAGCTTTTATTTTTTATTATTAATACCAAGTCATTTTTATATACCTTTTCATCATATATAACATGGTCTGATCACTATTTATTACAGATCCTCATCATATAAAGAGATAGGCACAAATGTATATGTGCCATATACCCAGGGTAACTGGCGAGGTGTGTTAGGGACAGATTTAGTAACAACCAAGTCTGTCAATGTTACTGTAACATCCTATATAACTTTTATCGTACAGTCTAGTAACTTTTTTATCAATGGTTCTAACTGGCAAGGAATTCTTGGAATGGCATATGCTGTAATATCAAGGGTTAGTAAGAGCTTTTGTAACTTTTATAATTATTGTAGTTAGGAGGAACAAGTTTAAAATAGTGAAGAAAGAGGTAAAACTTGGATGGCCAAGATCATACTATTTTTTTAGCCAAAGGTTCAAGTGAGCTTTTCTCATCACTTGGAGTCCATCATCCGTTAACTTTTACAAAAATCTTCTCCTCTGAAACTACTTGGCCACAAGCATCATTAGGGTATCTATTTTAAAACTTATGTCCGATGACCCTGCCTGCCAACCAACATGGTCAACATGACTAAAAATAGAACATAGGGGCAAACTGCAGTTTTTGTCTTATATCTCAAAAACTAAAGCATTTAGAGCAAAACTGATTGGGTAAAAATATTCACCAGGTTAAGATCCATCAGCCATGAAATTTTCAGACCAAACAGTCAACCCTTTAATGGGTTATTGCCCCTGAATTGTTAATTTTAAGCAAATTTTGAGTTTTAGGTTATTATCTTGAATATTATTATAGATAAAGATAAACTGTAAACAGCAAAATTGTTCAACAAAGTAAGATCTACAAATAAGTCTGCAAGACCAAAATCATTGATTTACTCCTTATAGGATTTTTTGCCCTTTAAAGACGGCGTCCGGCATAAACTTTCCTTTAAAGATTGTCTACTCTGAAACCACTGGGCCAATTGGGACCAAACTTTAGTAGAATGGTCCTTTGGTGGCCCCTTTCCAAAATTATGTTCGGCATCCCCGACTTCCAACCGACATGGCTGCTGTTACTAAAAATAGAAAAAAAGGGGGGGGGGGGTGAATTTCAAAATCTTCTATGAAACTACAAGGCCAATTGGAACCAAACTTGGCAGTAATGGTCCTTAGAAGGTTCTCTTTCAGAATAATGTCCGATGACATAAACTGTTGACCAAGTTTGCTGCCACAGCCAAACTTAGTTTAACAAAGGGCCCTATGGAAAAATTCATTGAAAAATCTTCTTGTCTGAAACCACTTGACCAATTGGAACCAGACTTGGAAGCAATGGTCCTTAGATGGTCTTCTTTCAGAAGAATGGCCGATTTAACATAGGACCCTATGGGAAATTCACTCAAAAATCATCTTGGAAATAAATTTGGTAGCATTGATCCTTAGATGGTCCTCTTTCAGAATTGTGTCGGATCCCTCGGATTGTCAACCAAGATGGCCACCACAGTCAAATTTAGTTTAATATAGGACCCTGTGGGAAAATTCATTTAAAAATCTTCTTTGTTTGTAACCACTCAGCCAGTTGGAACAAGACATAGCAGTAATGGTCCTAAGATGGTTCTCTTTTAGAAATGTGTCCATTGACCTGGACTGTTAACCAAGATGGCTGCCACAGCCAAACTTAGTTTAACATAGAACCATAAAGAGAAACCAGCCAAAATGACTGCAACACTTAAATTTTTAGTCCTGCTCAAGGTTAAAAGTTAAATCCAGGTGAGTGATACAGGCTCTTAAGAGCCTCTAGTTGTTCAGATATTAGTACATGTTTATAATAATGTTTGATGTTATAATGTATGTAAGTGTATTGTTAGGTGTGTAGATTTATATACATTGTTTTTTAATTGGTACCAGTTTTTCATAGGTTTATTTATAGTAAAAATTGTTTTACTGACATTAAATTTAAGTTTGTGGTATTGAAATGATCTGCTAAAGTATTTGTGAAATATTTATTTGGCAGATTACGTAACATTACATCCATAAAATTCACAAAAATTTAGTGTGGAAAATGTCACAGTATAAATTCATTATCTGTAAGAAATTCTGGGAATTTATTTTTAATTACATAATGAAATTTTCTGTTTATAGCCAGACAGCTCTGTAGTACCATTCTTTAATTCCTTGGTGAAAGATGGAAAAATACCCAACATGTTTAGTTTACAGTTGTGTGGTCTGGTTTATAAACGTGATAATATGTCTGATGTGGAGATGGGAGGTTCACTGGTTTGTATAATTTCAATATTGTATTCATTTTTGGAGAGGAATTTTATTCTATAACAACATGTATATAGTAATGTGAAATACCTATGTCTTTTAATTCATTCATTCATTTCATTTTGTTTGAAAAAGATTTAGTTTTGACCAGTGTATGTTAAATAAAATATTATAATGATGAAGCAAAATCATCTTTAAATTTGTAGAATTTACAAATTTATTTTAACAGGTTTATACATTACAAGAAATTGCCTTTTTAGTTATTTCTCATAGCTAAGGAATTGTAGATAAAAAATTGTTTTTGTCAAATTGGAGTTTTTATCACTAATGCAAAAATTTTCTTAAGAAATCAAGCCTTTGAAATTTTTTTAACTAATTCTCAATTCATCTAATAGTTCTAGGATTTGTGTTATCATTTAGAATTAATCAATTTCTTTGATGCTGTTTTATTAGCTCATCTGGCTTATGTCATCACTTTGCGTCTGTCATCTGTAAACATTTTTCATATTACTGGATTCACTTGGTCTGTCCGTTGGTACATTCAAACTGAAATTTTTGTCACACTTATCTTGGCTTCTGTGCAACGGAATGTTTTGATATTTGGCCTGTAGCTTTATGATGTTTGCATATTTCCATCTGGTCGGACAACTAATATGGCCACCATGATGAATTCTTATATCTGATTGGACAAATTTTCAAAATCTTCTCCTCTCAAACCCCTATGCCAAATGAGCTGAAACTTGGTATTAAGCATCTATGGAAGGACCTTTATAAAGTTTGAATATTTTGTTAAGGGTCGAAGAACTAATATGGCTGCCATGATGAATTCTCATTTCTCATTGGTCAAAATTTCAAAAACATTTTCCTATTAAAGTCAAGAATACAAAGGGATATTCGAAGGAGGGAAGAATCGAAACAACTTACAGACTCCGGAGAACAACGAAGTCAAGACCAAAACAATACATGCATTGCAATTAAAAACTAAAAACATATGAACAACATGGACCCCAACAAAAAACCGGGTGCTCCGGAAGAGTAAGCAGTCTCTGCTTCCTGCAGGAAACCTGCCATGCTGCCCATGTCAAATCCGGTATGAGGAAGGGGTAACATCAATGAACAGGTCCATTTTCATTTGGGAAATGTTTTTTTCATACCTAACAACCAAGTCATGATGACGTCCATAAACTTTATTAAGAATGACTTTGTTCCAGTCAGAGAACTAATATGGCCGTCATGATGAACCCTTATTTCTGATTGGTCAAATTTCAAAATTTTTCTTTCCTGAAACTGCAAAGCCAATTGAAATGTAAATTGGTATGAAGCATCTGTGGAAGGATCTTTATAAATTTTGCATATTTTGTTCCGGTTGGAGAAGTCATGATGATGTCCATAAACTTTATTAAGAATGACTTTGTTCCAGTCAGAGAACTAATATGGCCGTCATGATGAACCCTTATTTCTGATTGGTCAAATTTCAAAATTTTTCTTTTCTGAAACTGCAAAGCCAAATGAAATGTAAATTGGTATGAAGCATCTGCGGAAGGATCTTTATAAATTTTGCATATTTTGTTCCGGTTGGAGAACTAATATGGCCGCCATGATGAATTCTTATTTCTGATTGGTCAAAATTTCAAAAAAATTTTCCTCTGAAACCACCAAGCCAAATGGACTGTAACTTGGTATGAAGCATCTGGGGAAAGATCTTTATAAAGTTTGGATATTTTGTCCCGGTCAGAGAACTAATAGGGCCGCCAAGATGAAATCTTAATTCTGATTGGTCAAAATTTCAAAAAAATTTTTTTGCAACCACAAAGCCAACTGAAATGTAACTTGGTATGAAGCATCTTCAGAGGATCATTATAAATTTTGCATATCTTGTTCCGGTCGGAGAACTAATATGGCCGCTATGATGAAATCTTATTTCTGATTGGTCAAAATTTCAAAAATTTTGTTTTCTGAAACTGCAAAGCCAAATGAACTTTAAATTGGTATGAAGCATAAAGTGTGCATATTTTGTCCTGGTCGGACAGCTTATATGGTGGCCATGATGAATTCTTATTTTTGATTGGTCAAAATCCAAAAATCTTCTCCTCTGAAACCATAGAGCCAAATTAACTGATACTCCCTCTTGAGTAGCAATATATCAGCATCACCTGCATAAGGCATCTAAGTTTTTCAGCTTATCCAATATTCAAGGGCCTGCGTGAGTTACCATGACTTTCGACAAAGAGGATTAATGCTGTCACAAAAGCTGCTTTACCAGTGATTTATCAGGGGATAAGTTGATGTCATCACTTGGGAAATTTTACGATCGTCATCTTGAATTGATTGACCATTAGAGTGTTCCATTATCGAAGATGATGTTGGGTCTGTTCCCACTGTCATAACATTTCATGTACCTCCACCGATTTGTGACTACCACAAGATTGACTTTGTTGACCTTCACAGCAGGTGCTGTATCAGAGCAGGAACTACTTTCCCTTCCGGAGCACCTGAATTCACTCCTGGTTTTTATAGGAGTTTGTGTTGTTCATTGTTTTTTTTTTCAGTGTTTATTTGTTGTGCTTGTGGTTGTTCATTTGTCTTCCTGGGTTACTTTGTCTAATGGATTGCGTTTTTTGGTTTTCTTCTTAGGTATAGTTGTCTTCTTTATAAAAGAATAAACCTAAATCATATTTCTGGCAGATTATATTTGCTAGGTACATGAAATATCGTTGTTGTTTAGTAAGTTTAGATATAAACATCATTTACAGGTATTTGGTGGAACAGACAGCAGTTTGTATAAAGGAAGTATATATTACACACCAATAAATAAAGAGTGGTATTATGACATAGTGGTGGTAGATGTCAAGGTCAATGGTGTCAGCTTAAATCTTGATTGTAAAGAGGTAAGGTTCAAATTATTTTAACATCTGCATGTATATTCAGTGTCGATTTGTTAAGTTTAAAAAAACATGCAGTGAATAAAGCTTGTGCAAGAGTGACTTGTTTGTGTCGGGGTCATTTCATCCAGCATCAGAAAGTGTTTGGCAATCAGATTTCTGACAGATTAAGTAGAATAAAATCAAATTATGGAACCAGTTGAATGATAACTTAGGAATCTGTAAATTTATAATTTTTTACTATGTACTTCTTTTTTATTTCAGTATAATTTTGTAAAGACCATTGTTGACAGTGGAACAACAAATTTACGTCTCCCATTAAAAGTCTTCTCTGGTGTTGTTTCACATATAAAGACATATATTGCAGTAAGTTGGAATTGATAGTATTAACATTGTTGTCTTAACAAAAATATTGAATGTATTTTTCTTGTTCAGTGAAATATTGTCAAAAAATAATGTTATTTCAATGCATGTATACATGACACTTTGAATTGCAAAGTAGTTATAAAAGTATTGATTGGGTTATGTTAATGTGTTCATCATTTGTATGTTTTTAAGTTGACAGTACCAATTAATAGCCAAAAAATGAATAATAATATAAACCTGAAAAGATATGACTGACCATTGATAAAATGAATAAATTAAATTGATAAGGTGGCATATATTTTTCAGACTAAAAGGGTCACTGCATCAGATGATTTTTTCAATGGAAACAATAATATATGTTGGAAAACTTCTAGTGTACCTTATGGAGATTTTCCTGTAGTTTCTCTTTCGTTGCCTGCATCCAACTACAGTATGTTTGAACTAAGAATTGCACCACAGGTTAGATTAAAAATCCAGTTTTTCGCCTTACTCAACAATATTAATATAATGGATTTTTATTTACTAGATATTTTTCTTTTTTAGCAGATTCTTTATGTGGTTTGTCAGTTTTTCTTTTCATTGAAATACCGTAGATTTATGGGTGCTCTTGATTAACTCAAACTGCTGTGGACAAGGTTTTAAACCCTTTGAGTGAAATCTTTATTGTTTAGATCTGTGAACAAAGTTTTAAACCCATTGAGTGAAATATTTATTGTTTAGATATGTGAACAAGGTTTTAAACCCATTCAATGAAATATTTATTGTTTTAGATCTTTAATTACTCAAACAACAGTATAACTCCTATGTAACTACACATGAAGTTACAACTGTTCACCAGTGAATCTGATTTTGTTTCATTGGGACATCCAAGTATTTCATGGCACTCTATATCTAAAACATATTTGGTGAGTCCCTCAGATGTTATACTGACTGAAGGTCTACAAATCTTCAGGTTCAAACATTATATTTAATCAAATGTTGATGTATAGATAAAAATCTTTAGAACAAAAAAACAAATAAGTACATGTTTTGAAATGTAATTATTGTGTATCCACAATTGCACAAATAAAATAAAAATTAAAACTGATAGACAAAATTTCTTTGAGTCTTATGGTTTGTTCACACTGGGGTTAAGTTTGTAGTAATTGCATAATAATTGCTATGTTCACACTATGTTTAGCATTATTGGTTAACTTACTCCAATTGTGAATGTTATGTGGATAACAACTGTCAATAAAAAATATACAAATTTATGCTTGTGGTTGGTATGATGTACATGTCCATGTATATTCTGTACATGAGACCAGTAGGAAAAATGAATGTTTTTTTTAAAATTTTGATTAGATTAAATCTTGTTGTAAAATATTACAGCAATATTTGAGACCAGTAGGAGAAATGAATGATGAGGGACCAGAGGTTGACTGTTTTAAGTTTGGTATATCAGATTCAACAACAGGTTTGTATCTTTATGATATGTTTAGTATATCATATGCTACTTTAAGTTTGTATCTTTAAGCTACATTATATAAAGTATATCAAAATATACTACATATTTGTACATGTCTGTTGCTTAGCAGGGGCTGTATTATTAAGGGTTAACTCATGCCTCGATGACCGGCCATGTATACCAAAAAGAACATTCTTCAGGAAATCATACGGATAGCATATTGAAGTCAAAAACAAACAAGAATTTGAACCTTTTTTGTAATTCGGGCAAGTCATGTGAGCAGAGGGAGGCTTGATCACTGAAAAATGGTAGTTAAGAAGGGAATTGGTTCTGATGTACTGCTGTTCTTAAGTTAAATTGTTCAAAATTTCTCACTGTGGAAAATTCCAGCTATAGTCTTGGTTATTGTATACCGCTCTTTAATTAAAAGGTATCCCCTTCTTTTTTTTTAATTTATATTGCAGAAGGTTTATTAAGAATATTCTTACATTGATTTGAAAGCATATGAAAAGAGTGTTATTAAACTATAGAATTGTTATTACTTGTAGGCACAGTTATAGGGGCTGTAGCCATGGAAGGATTTTATGTTATATTTGATAGAGCACAGAAACAGATTGGATTTGGTGAATCCACATGTCCAGTCAGAGATGAATCAGCTTTAAAAACTACAATCTTCAGTAACATTCCTTATTCTGGTATGAACTATAATATACACTAACTAAATACTTTCAATTTCTTTTTTCATGATCTGTCGTAACTGTCAAAAAAAGGATTAGCGGTGTTATGATTTTCCCTTTTGGGTGCTAAGTTCTTTGTAGAGGAAAAGGTTTTATTGAACCTAATTAAATTAAAAACAGGTATGACGTTGGCGTCGTCGTCCGAAGACATTTGGTTTTCGCACTATAACTTTAGTATAAGTTAATAGAAATCTATGAAATTTAAACACAAGGTTTATGACCACAAAAGGAAGGTTGGGATTGATTTTGGGAGTTTTGGTCCCAACAGTTTAAGAATTAGGGGCCAAAAAGGGCCCAATAAGCATTTTTGGTTATTATCTTGGTATAAGGGAGGTAATCCAAACACATTTAAAGTAAAATGTTATGTATGATTCGATTACCTCCCTTACAAGTCGTAAATTATGTATAAAGAAATGGGGGGGGGGGGGGGTAAATGAGAAATTGGGGGGGGGGGGCAATTTTTTTCTCATTTCAGATTTCAGAAATTAAAAAGAAAATTTCAAATTTTTATTGTTTTTTTTTTGGGGGGGGGGGGGCAATTTGCCACAGCATATTGTATTGCACAAAAAGCAAAAAATTGAATATAAATTCAAATCATATGACCAATTCTAAGTTCTTTGATTACAGTTATTCTGTGTCAGAAACCTATTATGTGTCAAATATTTTATTCCAATCCAACTTCAGACCTGTATCAAATGCGAATATTGTGTCCATTTTTGCCCCAATTGTTCAGGGTTGGAGCTCTGCGGTCGTATCCAGCTGCGCTCAGCGAATCAATTTATTAATTTTGGTTTTTAGCAACTTTTTTCAGTTTAACAAATCCTGCTATAAAAAATACAACTTAAAGGAAGTTATTTCTTTATGACAATGACTACCGATTCAAGGCATCGGTGGTAAGCAATGTTTAATCCCTGTAATTTGTGTATTATTTTTGGTTTATATTATTCTCAAAATTTATTGTGAAATTAGAATAAATATGCAATGATTTGTGTATTAATAATGGTGTTATATCACTTCCTAGAGTATGATACAACTTTGTTGTTCACTAAAGAATTATCATATTTTCTTTCACAGTATAACACCATTGTCAATTTTATAAATTCATTATATTTTACTTCCAGCATACATCAAACTATATATGATATTGTGTCTATATTCATGTGATAAATAGTTTTCTGTTTAATTCTTATTGTTGCTCTGCATTGCCACAACAATTGATCATTGCAATCAACGGAATAACTGGATGAAATTTTAAATTTAGTCATATTTTTGAAACTGGGTTTCTCAAAGAACTAAATGTTTTGGTCAAGTCTAGGAAATAATGTGTTATTCAGGTTGCTAGAAAGTTTTGAAAATACTGTAAATTCGGAAATTATGCTATGTTTTTATTATTGCGAAAATGCGACAGGGTTGTATTCGCAATAATTTAAATTCGCATTTTTGAATTTTTTATATGAATGAACCGTTATTTTTCTCAATATTGCAAAAATTAAAATCACATTTTGGTCTTAAATGAGAAAATCGCAATAATAAATGCACGCAATAATTTCTGAATTTACAGTACTGAATAAATCATTTGCCTTTTAAAATAATACAATGGAACTACTGTCTTTTACAGTTTTGAAAACTTTCATCATTTTGTTTAGGTGTTTATTGTCAATTCTTTGTTGTATTCAGAATATGTTATACACACAGTATTATTTTGTAGGTAATTACAAAGACTGTGCCTACAATAAACCTGAGCCTGATACTAAATCTCTGACAATAGCTGGTTACATCATGGCTGGACTAACATGTGTGTGTGTTATTCCATTTATAATTGTGTTTATCAAGTGGAAATGGCAAGATAGAAAATTACGATACAGAAGCCACGATCGAACAGATTTAATACCAGATAATTACAGATGATATAGAAAACTTTATTCATGCCTCTAGTCAGATACAATATTATAGTTTTAAGTTTCATGTCTTCGGGTCCGATTTTCCTCCACTTTTGGAAGTCTGGATATGTCCATTACAGTTCCTTTATTATACATAGTAAAATGGCTGCTGAAGTATCTTTTACATGGTTGGCAAAATCAGGTTTGTGTCCTTTTTTGAACATTATTGCTGCAATAAAACATTGTTTATTTTATAAATATCATATTTCTCCAATATCAAACAATTCAAAAAGCTTTTGCTTTCAAACGTCATCGTGGCCAATGAATTTTAAAATTTGTCAGTATTCATATTCAGGCATTTTTTCATGTCATCAAATTTTAAAATTCTACCCTTTGGAGATAACAAAGTTAAATGATAAAAAACTTGAAGTGTCCATGTAATTTAGCAATTGACTATGCCATGTACTATACTGGTATCTGACTATTCACATTACACTTTTTATTCTCAATCTGTATAACAATTAACCTAACTTTGTTATAATTTTCCTACATTTTAATGTAGAAAGTTGTCAACTATAGATTTTCATTGACTATACGCTTATTTGTTGCAGTGTAAGACAATCTGAACCTGACGCATATAAACTTCATATTGTTTGTGTATTGTGCATGTATTTAATAAGAAAACATTCCATTTGTAATTTGTTACACAGAACATCCAAAAAAAATTGATTGATCACATCTGAAAACTGACCTAATCATTTCGGAACTATAATTTACAGGGTTTTTTACCTTTCTAAATTGTTCAGTTTTTCAATTTTGAGTTATTGTTGTGAATAAATGTCTGTTTGGATTTAGTCAATGTTGCAAAATTTTCTACATATGTAGTTGATAATTTTTCTTTTTACACAAATTTATTCCAGAAAAAAATAAAACTTCACATTTTTCATCTGTGTTCAGATGCCAATCAGTTTAATGTCTGGATTTGCTTTCAAAAGAAGTAATTTTTTACCCACGGATGGGTTTGAAATACTAATTTAAATTTACCTGTATATTTTGATTAATTCGAAGTTGGAAGAAGCCTTGTTTTAGTTTTATTGGATTTACATTTATTTTACTTAAAAATTGTAAAGTATATCCAAATACCAAGGATCAATATTTTATTGTTATTCATTGAATTTTTCATTTAATTTTATTATTGCACATCAGAAAGTGTAAATATATGTAAATTTACAAATGTGTCATCAATGGTCAGGTTGCGGTGATAAGGGAGCATCACTTCACCAAACTTTTTTGCTTGTGCAAACATGAAAAAGTAAACGATTAAAATTTTTGACTTATAGAATATTTATTTTTCATTATATACATGTATTAATGATTGTATTTCTGTCAAAGAAAAATCAATTTATTGTTTTCATTAAACATGTATAATGACAATTTTTTATTTGCAGTAGATTCCAGATGTGATTAAAAAAACTGAAAGTGGGTTTAAATAAAATGTGCTTAGCTGTCGATTTTCTTGTTTTAGCTCACTTGGCCTAAATGCCATGTGAGCTTATGTCATCGCTTTGCATTTGTCATCGGTAAAATTTTCACATTTGGATCTTTGCCTCTGAAACTACTTGGTGGATTGTAAGCAAACTTGGTAGGAAGGGTGTATGGAAGGACGTCTACAAACGATCCAGCGTTGGTTCCGGTTGGATGAACAACATGGTCGCCAGAGACTATCTTTAATTTTTATTTGGCCAATTTTCAAAAATCTCCTCTGAAACTACAGTATGAAATATTTTCAAACTTTGCAGGATTGATAACAGCAATGCCCTCTACAAACAATCCACTTTTGGTTGAGATTCATCTGCAGCTGTTCAAAGTTTCCATTGAAACCATATGGGAAAAGACTTTTTTGTCAATTGCTTAGGAAGTAATGGGCGGATTGTAACCAAAATTGGCAGGATTGATGTATGGAAGTACCTCTATTTGATTTCTATTCCCGGTGGATGAACAAAAGTCAAATTTGAAGGATACTTTGACATTTTGCGTTTCTATAAAAGCCTTGTGGATACAAAAGAGCTTACATTTTATTTTAGGTGAGCAATACAGGCTCAGCTGAGCCTCTAGTTTTAATTGTTTTCTTAGATTATTTAATACATAAATTAACATAAAAAATGTACATTTACTTAATAATCAATTTTTTAAAATTTTTGTTATTTTAATTGTGTACAGATAAAATATATTTCCAAATTGTATATATACCGAAAGCTGGCATCCTTACAAGTCTGAAGTCCTGTGTCCTGTTGTCCATGGGACAGACACACTTCATTATATAGTGTATTTTTGCTCACCCAATTTTCCATATGCAAAAAAGCAACGCATACATATCTATGTCTAAAATTGTATCGTACAAATTGTTTTGTTTTGTCTTTCTAAATAAATGTTATAATTTTTGTCAAGCCTGCAACTTTTTTCACGAAAGCAAGACAAGGCGATCCTACATTCCGGCAGCGGCGGCGGCATCAACATTTACATTCACTCTGTGGTTAAAGTTTTTAAAACATTAAAAACTTTTTTTAAAGTATCCTGGATTTTTACCAAACTTGGGCAGAAGCTTGTTCTTGATCAAAAGATAATATCCAGATGAAAATTTTGTAAAACAATTTTCCCATTTTTCCATATTTTACTTACAAATGGACTTAGTTTTTCTCCCAGTTAACATTACATACAGTCTGCATTTAAGTTTTTAAAACATTAATTACTTTCTTAAACCATCCTGGATTTTTACCAAACTTGGACATAAGTTTGTCCATGATGAAAAGATAGTATCCTGAGGAAAATTTTGTAATTCTTTTCCCATTTTTCCGTATTTTATTCATAAATGGACATAGTTTTGAAAACATTAATTACTTTCTTAAACCATCCTGGATTTTTACCAATCTTGGATAGAAGCTTCATCATGATCAATAAATAACATGTGGAGAAAAATTATGTACATTCCATTATTCTACTGAAAACATAGACAACAGGGAAAGCAGAGAGACACTGGATTCCGTGGAACCCTTGCAAATTTTTGAACTGAATCCTTCAATTGTATTCAGTTTTTGGCATTGTTCACCTTACATTTTTTTATGAATTATGGGAAGATTTTCCATACATTTTGTGCAGGTGTAAGAAATCATGCTTAAAGTTGCCAAATATTCAGCATTGACATTTTGGCATTTCTTGAGTCATTGATTTGCTGCCTCTCTTAGTGCAATACAGTCAATAAAGAAAAAGTTTGAGTCTAAATTTTATTTAGTATGTCTCGAGTTCCATGGCTACAGGAAGATCAATGGCATCCAGACTTTTGAGGATGTGTAGGTTTTAGCTGTTGTAAATATTTAGTTTTATGTAGTATTGAATAAAAAGTTGTATAAAGTTTGTATTACAAATTCTGTGCAATACATAGATTTTTACCTCCATCTTGGATTTGAGGAGAGGGAATAATTGTTGGTCATGATTATATATTTACAATCTTATTTGCTTTTTCATTACACAATATATCAAGAGTATGCATTAAAGAGGATTGAAATCTGGCACAGATAGCATCAACTTTTTACAAAGATTATTTTGGGTGTATTTTATTTTTTTAACTCACCATTTGAACTATCACCATCACTCTGCATCATTCATCTGTTCCAATGTGTCAATTTGAACCAAACTTTCCAGGAATAATTTGAAACTATGAGAAATCACAGTTTGATCATCTCCTAAGGGAGCAACCATTTGATTTTTATGGGGGGATCAAATTTGAAATAAAATGGCAGGACCAGGATTTTGGCAAAATAAAGACAGGATCACTTTAGGTGTAAAAAAAAAATGCAACCTGTGTCAATCAGGAAATTTTTTGGTTTAAATGAAAAAAAAAAATCCAGGACCAAAATTTCAACGAAAAAAATAAGCAGAATCAAACATTTCATCCTAGTCCCCCCCCCCCTCCCCCCCCCCCCCCATAAAAAAATTCAATGGTTTTTCCCTAAACTACAATTCCAGTAATAACTAAACTTGGCAGAAATAATGTATGGAAGGTCCTGTATAAAAATATCTCATTTCGATTGGTTGAAAATCATGGCCACCAGAGTCAATTTTTGATTCTGATTGGTCCAATTTCGAATTTCTTCTCCTCTTTAACTAATATATCAAATGTTTTCAAACTTTATAAGAATAATGATGGGGAGATCCTCTATAAAGGTTCTCATTTGGTGTTGATCAGGTGGCATACATGACAGCTACCATGGCACATAAGTTTGCATTGAAGCTCACATGAAATCGCAGTTGCTCTGAAACTAAAGGAATATTTTATGGAAGATCTGATCAGCTGACACAAAATTAAATATGCATTATGATAACTCCTTATCTATTTTTTAGCAAATAAAAAATAAAATATTTAGCTTTATTTCACATTTAAGGAAGTAAAAAAAAACAAAAACTAACTTTAAACAAAACATTTTTGTTTGACAAATGCAGAATATAGAGAAAAAGGAGAGGGTTAGGATACAATGATTATTATATAGACTATTTACACATTTTAGAATGGATCATAGATACATACCAGAAATAAATGAGATAATGATAGAGTACCAGTTTTTAAATTTTCACTTATGCTGTTTGTTATAGGCTTGTTGCTTGGCTGTTTTAGAAATTTATGAATTATGGGTAAATTTAAAACTATGCCATTATACAGCATAAAGAGAATCAAAAAATGTTTGTGTATATTTTGGAAAGTATTGCTGACATTTTATTATATTCTGTGATGATAAATTCTGAGTACTTTTTATACGACCGCAAAATTTTTGCGGTCGTATATTGGTATGACGTTGGCGTCGTCGTCGTCGTCGTCGTCGTCCGTCGTCCGTCGGAGTCTGTAGACATTTGGTTTTCGCACTATAAATGTAGTATAAGTTAATAGAAATCTACGAAATTTAAACACAAGGTTTATGACCACAAAAGGAAGGTTGGGATTGTTTTTGGGAGTTTTGGTCCCAAAAGTTTAAGAATTAGGGGCCAAAAAAGGGTCCAATAAGCATTTTTCTTGGTTTTCGCACAATAAGTCTAGTATAAGTAAATAGAAATCTATGAAATTTTAACACAAGGTTTATGATCATTTTTTGGAGTTTTGATCCCAACAGTTTAGGAATTAGGGGCTAAAAAAGGGCCCAAATAAGCATTTTTCTTGGTTTTTGCACAATAACTGTAGTATAAATAAATAGAAATCTATGATATTAGCTTGGTGGGCTAAGGAAGGTAATCCAAACACATTCCAAACACATTTAAAGTAAAATATTGTGTATGATTCAATTATGTATAAAGAAGTCCCAGTTTTCAAGTTGGTCCAAATCGGGGTCCAAAATTAAAGCTAAAAAAGGGGTAAATTTTTTTTTTTTTTTGGGGGGGGGCAATTCTCCACAGCATATTGTATTGCACAAGAAGCAAAAAATTGAATATAAATTCAAATTATATGACCAATTCTAAGTTCTTTGATTTCAGTTATTCTGTGTCAGAAACCTATTATGTGTCAAATATTTGAAGAAATTTTCAATTGCACAGTATTGTGCAATAGCAAGAAATTGATATGTGTGCCCTGTTATCAAAACTTTATTATTAACAAATTCCATTGGAAATTTGCCAATATAAAATGTGCTGATGAAGCTTTTTTGTTTATCTTATCTAAACTGCTTTTAAATTATGTATATTTAAAATTTGCCATCCATGACTATGATGTCATTTTCTATTTTAATATGTTATGGTGTATTTAAATGGGCTGTTATGGTTGCAAAGTATAAAGAAATGGGGGGGGGTTGAAAACAAAATTTAGGGGGGGGGGGGGTAATGAGAAATTGGGGAGGGGGCAATTTTTTTCTCATTTCATATTTTATAAATTAAAAAGAAAAGTTCAAATTTTTTTTAGCAAAAAAAAGGGGGGTTACAATAAATTTTATTGTTTTTTTTTTTTTTTTGGGAGGGGGGGGGTCAATGTGCAACTTCATAGTGTATTGCACAAAAGTTAAAAAAAGGGGTAAATTATTATTTTTTTTTTGGGGGGGGGGGGTGGGGTGGGTCAATTCTCCAAAGCATATTGTATTGCACAAAAAGCAAAAAATTGAATATAAATTGAAATCATATGACCAATTCTAAGTTCTTTGATTTCAGTTATTCTGTGTCAGAAACCTATTATGTGTCAAATATTTCAAAAAATTTTCAATTGTACAGTATTGCGCAATAGCAAGAAATCTTCAATTGCACAGTATTGCGCAATAGCAAGAAATTGATATGTGTGCCCAATTTTAAATTGGTTATTTCTGATTTATATATAAAAACAAATAATACTGATATGGTTTGAATAGGTAAATTAAAAATTTTTAAGTTCTTAGACAACATTCATTCTGTGTCAAACCTATGCTGTGTCAAATATTTATTCACAATCCAAATTCAGTATTGTATCAAGCTTGAATGTTGTGTTCATAATTGCCCCAACTATTCAGGGTTCGACATCTGCGGTCGTATCTAGCTGTGCCCAGCGGAGCATTTTATTAATAACAGGAAACTGAAGGTAAAAAATGTGATTCTCACAATAAGAATTGAATATGAAGAATATGCTACGGAACACCACCTCCACTTTACCTAGCTCTTCAGCTGAAAGTTATAGGTCTTCAAAACACAATTTATAAGTAGACAACAAATCTATGTTATCAAAATATTGAGTCCATGGCTGAGCAGTTATTTCTGTATTAACCATATAAAATCATATGTATTGTAATGAATTGATTGACTAGTATTGATTTGTGTATATTTATTTTTAAACACTTAAGATAAATAAAGCAAAGTGAAAACATAAAAAAAACACCTTTTCAATGGCAGTCAGTGATGAAGTGCACTGTTTAGAAAATTTAGTCAAATGTCCAAGCAGTTTTAAGTTTTAATTGTAATTCTATATACATGTATATATCTTTATAATGTATGTCAGAACACTGGTATTGTCATGATTGTATCTAAGTACTTTGTTATGTATATGTTTTAATGATCTTATGTCATATTGAACAGTGCTTCCATATTATTTGTTGAAATAAAATGTTATGAAGTCTGAGGTTAAGCTGTAATTTCCTACATTATTAATTTTTGTCTCGCCTGCGACGAAAGTCGCTGGAAGCGAGACATAGGTATAGCAATCCGGCGGCGACGGCGTTAACTTTTTGTAAAACCTTAATAACTTTTAAAGTATAATACTTACAATGTTCATCTTTGGTCCACAGGTGCATGAAGTGATGACCTTTTCAGCAGCACATTTTTAGATGACCTTGACCTTTTTTTCATGGTTCAATACCCACATAAACATTGCGACATAGTTTTACATTCAAATCCTTTTCTCAGAAACTATAATACCTAGAGTTATTATATTTGGTCTACAGTGAGATCTATATGGGTACATGCCAGTCTGACACCTGTCATTTGTCCTTGACCTCAATTGCACGGTTCAGTGAACTTCGAAAATCTGCGACATAGTTTTACATTCAAGTCCCTTTCTTAGTAACTGTAATGTTTAGAGTCATCATATTTGGTATATAGTAAGATCTATATGGGTACATGGGAGTCTGACACCTGTCATGTGTCCTTGACCTCAATTTCACAGCTCAGTGACTTTGTCAATTTTTTCTTCTAAAGTCCATTTTTCTGCAACTACAATGAATAGACTCATCATACATGGCTTATAGCAAGATCTGTATGGGTACATGCCAGTCTGACACCTTTCATGTGCCCTTGACCTCAATTTCATGGTTCAGTGACTTTGTCAATTTTTTCCTCAAAAGTTTATATTTCAGCAAGTGCAATGACTAGATTCATCAGATATGGTCTATAGCTAGATCTATATGGGTACATGCCAGTCTGACACCTGTCATGTGTCCTTGACCTCAATTTCATGGTTCAGTGACTTTGTCAATTTTTTTCTTTAAAGTCTATTTTACAGCAACTACAATGAATAGACTCATCATACATGGCTTATAGCAAGATCTGTATGGGTACATGCCAGTCTGACACCTTTCATGTGCCCTTGACCTCAATTTCATGGTTCAGTGACTTTGTCAATTTTTTTCTTTTACAGTCCATTTTTCAGCAACTGCAATATCTAGACTCGCCATATATATAAGAACTTGCCCACCTCATATTTTCAGATTGATCACTAATGTTTTAATTAGGGGATAGACAAACAGGAAGGGGGGGGGGGAGAAGTATAACTTTGTGTATAAAGTTCCATCTAGTTTTTTCTCTTCGAATGGCATACCTAAGATAATTGATACAAAACTTACATGATTATGTATATAATCTATTTGAGAAAAAGTATTTTGTTGATCATAAAACCAAAGATCTTGTTTATTAAATTTCACACATAAATAATTTCACAACCCTCAATAGCCCCTGGCAAAATTGTGAGAACTACTAAAACATATCAAAACTATTGATCTATTGATTCATGACTTTGTAAATAAGTCTGTAATGTAATGTTAATTTTTGTGTGGATGTCCTTTCAATAAGAATATTTGGATTGATATAAATATAAAAAGGATAAGTATATATTTAAACTTTGTTTCAAAATTGTTATATTTGTTGACACAAAATTTTATATAAATATGGGTGGTTCTGAAATTTAAAATTAGCATACAAAAAAGCCATTGATTTATCACTTGAATGCCGGTTCTCGAAGAATTGATAGTGCATGTTATTCTGGGTCAAGCGCGGACAGGCGAGACATCTTTTAGGGTCCACACTTGTGTTAGATATAAAGGGGACAAATAAACCTAAGGAGCAAATAAAAAAACACAATCCATTGGACAGACAAACACAGGATTTAAATTAGATTTATGGATAATAAACATTTGTTGTACCAAGTAGCCAGAAATAGAGAGTAGCAGCTCTCTTTGCTTTTGGTGCTACCTTCTGCTTCCTTTGAAAAATTAAATATGATATTGAATTTTCTTTTGGGGAGGGGGGTATATCCAAAGGAGATGATTAACTGATAATTCATTTTCATTATTTTCATTTTATTTCTGTTAAGCATTGTCAGCCATACTGTTGACAAAGTCGCAGACAATTAAAATCAAGAAGTATAGAAATGAAGGGATATATGTTTTTAATGTCAATGATGCAACAACCCTGAAATTGAACCCTAGGAGTATAAGGGAGGTTATTGTACAGCCTTTAACACTGGTCATATTGATCCAATATAAGAACGTGAAGAAATGCAACTGAAACCAAAAAGTACTCCGTCTGTTTATATCACAGGCATTTGTTTCTATCAATGGGAAGGTCGACTATCCATGCATAATAGAAACATGGATAGTCGACCTTCCCATTGATAGAAACAAGTGCCTGTGGTTTATATGCTCCAATGTTGTAATCTATGAAATATATTCAGTTTTCAATGCACATACCAAAATATTACAAATAAGTATATGCCCTTTTTAAAGCTTTATTTTCTCTATTGTAAACAAATTTTCATACCTTAAAACTCATAAGCATGGAGAAAAATAACTATTAAAAAAAATTGTTTATGTTTGTAAAAAGTGTGTTTAAATCTATTACTTTCACTGTACAATCCATTGTAGCTAAAAGAAGTGTTACACGTAAATTTTGATTATCTTCCCCTGTCATCAGGTTTTTGGAAAAGGGTCAATTAAAACAGTTAGTAATGAATCAAAACTCTTGCCTTTTTTAACACACTCGATTGAGTCATGTTTTAACGTGTATTGAAGTTAACTGGTTGATTTAGTTTCCATGCCAAAATATGATGAGAATACACCACCATGTACCTGTAAAATATTAAATAAAGCTTTAGCAGTGTTCTTAAGGGAAATTGGTTTTAATCAATTCTCATTTCCACGTGATAGTTAGGTCAAAATATGCAGACCTGTATGGCAGGCCGTTTTACTATTTATTCTAACTTCAAGATATCTCATATAATATATAAGATATCTCATATAATATACAAGATATCTTATATAATCCAGTTTTTATAAGATATCTTATAAACTTTAGAAGATATCTTATATACTTTATAAGATATCTTATAAACTTTATAAGATATCTTATATACTTTATAAGATATCTTATAAACTTTAGAAGATATCTTATAAAGTATATAAGATATCTTATAAATATTTTTTATATAAGATATCTTATATACTTTATAAGATATCTCATATAGTTTATAAGATATCTCATATAGTTTATAAGATATCTTATATAGTTTATAAGATATCTCATATAGTTTATAAGATATCTTATATAGTTTATAAGATATCTTATAAAGAAAATTATATGAGATATCTTATAAATTATATGAGATATCTTATAAACTATATAAGATATCTTATAAAGTATATAAGATATCTTATAAAGTATATAAGATATCTTATAAACTATATAAGATATCTTATAAACTATATAAGATATCTTATAAACTATATGAGATATCTTATATATTATATGAGATATCTTGAAGTTAGAATAAATAGTAAAACGGCTGGCCAGCAAGCCGTTTTACTATTTATTCTAACTTCAAGATATCTCATATAATATATAAGATATCTCATATAATATATAAGATATCTTATATAATCCAGTTTTTATAAGATATCTTATAAACTTTAGAAGATATCTTATAAACTTTATAAGATATCTTATATACTTTATAAGATATCTTATAAACTATATGAGATATCTTAATCTTATACTTTATAAGATATCTCATATAGTTTATAAGATATCTTATATAGTTTATAAGATATTTGATAAAGAAAATTATATGAGATATCTTATAAATTATATGAGATATCTTATAAACTATATAAGATATCTTATAAAGTATATAAGATATCTTATAAACTATATAAGATATCTTATAAACTATATGAGATATCTTATATATTATATGAGATATCTTGAAGTTAGAATAAATAGTAAAACGGCTTGCCATAGACCTGTGTAGATTACAGTTAAACTCCGTAGATTCCATAGATTAATATTGTTGAAAAAAACTAGAGGTAATGTAGAATAAAGTATGGTTAACGTTAAAAATTACAAGGATACTACCGTTAACTATGATCACCTTGACCTCAGAATCGTATCCGATGACCCAGATCGCCAATTAAGATTGCAAACAAAGCCTAGTATGTTAGTTTAACAGAGGAACCTTTGGAAAAATGTAATACTTACTCATTTGGTCAGTGTAACCTTTTTACCCTTAATGACTGGTTAAATATTCCGTTGGTTAATTTATCAAGGTAGGTTATACAGAGCAACTGTTCTGAATTACTACCTGGTCAACACTTGAGTGCGAGTTCATACAAAACTCGGTGCGAGGTGTGTTCGGCTACGTTATGATTAGACAATGGTTGCATGTTTTCCTGCCGAAGGTCGGGTATTTTGGGCTGAAGATGAGGTAAAAAAGAAATGATATTTTATCCAATAGATTTGATTATATTTTCTATGAAATAACATATCGTTTCAATTGGACTTAGGTGGCAATAGTAAAAAGCAATATTTTCAAATAAGGGACCGTTCAATATTTATCAGAGGGATGGGCCGGTGCATGCTAAATTTTGTTTCGTAAAAAACGTTAATGCCCATCCTTGTAAATTGTGCAAAAAAGTATTTGCCCAAAAAGATAAGTGGTTGCCCTGCTATAACTAAAAGACAATCAGTAATGATTAACTTCTTTTTCTATTTGAAGGTATTGTACATTTTGCATGTTTATGTCTAGAAATCACAGAATAGACTTTAAATCAGAAAATTGAATAATCCTATTTTATCTCCAAGTAAACAGAAAACAGAGTCTTTGAGCAGCTGTTTCACCAGTGACCCAGGGTATGTGAAACAGCTACTCAATCAAAGCCTGTATACAAAGAATATCATGTACCGTAAATTCAAGTATCTGATATGGTAAGTCAAATTTAAATATAAAAAACCTTTAGATATATATTTCCAAATCTTATACTATTCGTCTGCAATTATTTATTTGTTGTCCCCCGCCGCAACGCACTGCGGGGACATAGAAATGCCGGGCGACCTTCTGTCCGTCCGTCTGACATTGTAAGCGCTCTCACGCCTTCATTTCTCAATGAATTTTTATAAAATTGATATCATAGTTGTGATTTAGTATTATCTCGGTCAAGTTCAAACCTCAGTGACGTATCATTATTTTTGTTGGAGTTATTGCCCTTTGGACTATGAACATTTCGTCAATTTTTTCTTGTAAGCGCTCTCACGCCTACAAACCTTAATGAATTTTATTTAAATTTATATGATTGTTGTGATTTAGTATTATCTCTGTCAAATTCGAATTTCACTAAGTACAATTATTTTTGTTTGAGGTATTGCCCTTTGAACTCTGAAAATTTTGTCAATTTTCCTTGTAATCGCTCTCAAGCCTACAAAACTTAGTGGATTTTATTTAATTTTATATCATAATTGTGATTTAGTAATATCTTGGCCAAGTTCAAATTTCAGTGCCGTATCATTATTTGTGTTGGAATTATTGCCCTTTGAACTATGAAAGTTTTATTAATTTTTCGTGTAAGCGCTCTCACGCCTACAAACCTTACTGGATTTTATTTAAATTTATATCATAGTTCTGATTTAGTATTATCTAGGTCGAGTATAAGTTAAGTGCTGTACCATTAATTTTTTGTTGGAGTTATTGCCACCTGGCGGGGCACAATGGAACGCCTTCTTGATTCTAATACACAATATGAAAGCAATATTTTTTTAGGTTTTATGTTTTTTAATAATACTAATTTATTGATCTATTAACCATGGGTCAAGTAGTTGCAAAGAAAAAAGATCTTCGAGATTTAACCAATCCGGAAAGCCCCTTTTGGGGCTTGTCAGTAGTCTTTGCTGGTAGAATTTGAATTGTTCTTCAGAACAGGAATTTTTAATACATTTCCCATAGGGTCAAATGTTAATCAATTCAGTTGATGGTAGTCATCTTGAATTTCCGAACGTCACCAAAATAACAATACTTTTTAATAACCTTTATAGAAACATACTTGTAAAGTTCGATTTCATTCGGGTAAATCTAACCTGAAACACTAGTTTTTCCAAGTTCAGTTAATAAAATATTAGAACAGGCTCTTCCGGAGGCCATATTTCTTGACCAATTGTCACCAAAGTAACAATACATGGGAATATGGCACGCCGTTGTTATATTTATTCAATTTCGAGATATCTTATTTAGTTAAATAAGATATCTTATAAACTAATTGAGATATCTTATAAATTAATAGAGATATCTTATAAATTAATAGAGATATCTTATAAACAAATAGAGATATCTTATAAACTTATAGAGATATCTTATTAACTTATAGAGATATCTTATTTAACTGGTTATAAAGATATCTTATTAAATATATAAGATATCTCTATAAGTTAATAAGATATCTCTATTAGTTTATAAGATATCTTATCAACTTTATAAGATATCTTACAAATTTTTTAACTCTAATAAAGTATGTGTTTAAAAGATATCTTTATAAAGAAGTAAGATATATTATTAACTAATAGAGATATCTTATTAACTTATAGAGATATCTTATTTACTTTCAAATTAAATAAGATATCTTATAAAAATTAAAGATATCTTAATACTTAATAAGATATCTTGTTAAATAAATAAGATATCTTGGAATTTGAATAAATATAAAAACGGCGTGCCATATGGGAAGAACCATACACAAATATCTATGCCAAGTTTGGTCAGTGGTTCTCAATAAGAGCCTTGTATGGCAAGTCGTTTTACTATTTATTCTAACTTCAAGATATCTAATAAATTTAATAAGATATCTCATATAGACTTCAAGATATCTAATAAACTTTAGAAGATATCTCATATAGTTTATAAGTTATCTTATATAGCTTATAAGATATCTTATAAAATATATGAGATATCTCATATAAAAAATATGAGATATCTTATATACAAAATATGAGAAATCTTATATAAAAAATATTTATAAGATATCTTATAAATTTTATAAGATATCTTATATAGTTTATAAGATATCTCATATAATATATAAGATATCTTATATAATCTAGTTTTTATAAGATATCTTATATACTTTATAAGATATCTTATAAAGTTTATAAGATATCTTATTTATTATATGAGATATCTTTAAGTTAGAACAAATAGTAAAACGGCTTGGCATAGTTTTGAGTAATTATTTTGTCAAGCAAAAACGGACAAAACTAGGTTCTGTCCAGTTGTCTAGTGATTATGGATGTACTGGCATATTACGATCCTTCACTGAGGCGTTTCTGTGATACATCATGGAAATATATGGAAATGGCATTGAAACTGCCTTAGCACGCCTTAAATAATTATTTTGTCAAGCAGGTTCTGTCCAGTTGTCTAGTTATTAGGGATGTACTGGCATATTACGATCCTTCACCGAGACGTTTCTGTGATACATCATGGAAATATATGGAAATAGCATTGAAACTGCCGTTTGTCAAGCAGGTTCTGTCCAGTTGTCTAGTTATTAGGGATGTACTGGAATATTATGATACTCCTGAAATTTTATCCATTTTTAAGTGAGTTTTGGCACTTCAAAGAAATGTTATACGTATTCATTAAGTGATTGGACAAATACTGGTTTCAACCACAGATCAAGAGTAAATTCATTATTTTAACTCTTGAAAACATATATGTGATCAATCCGAAATAATCAGAGGAGACATTCCCCGGTGCAGGGTTAGATTTTCAACATTTACAAAGAATGTTAAAGAATGTTAAAGAATTTGAGGACTTTCTGTGTGAGACTTGGAATTTTAAAGGAAATGTAAGCAACTTTGGGGAAAAATAGGTTTGTCTCCCCGCTAAAGCAGGAGATATCATTATTTATCAACGTTGACGTTTTTCAATATTTTTTAGTACGAAGGCAAACATCGGTTTTATCACACTTTTCCCCAAATTTTTGTCTTTCTAAGACTTGTATGTGCTGCATGCTTTTGTATTTTTGTTACATTAAGTATTTATAAAAATATAAAAATAAGGTGTAGTTGTCAGTGAGACATCATTCAAAGTTTAGTCCCTTCTGACCATGTAGTTTCAAAGAAGAGTTTTAAATATTTTTGCTTATTTTCTGTTTATATTTAATAATAGTTGCCAATAAATACATTAAGTATTTATAAAAATGTAAGAATAAGGTGTAGTTGTCAGTGAGACATCATTCAAATTTTAGTCCCTTCTGACCATGTAGTTTCAAAGAAGAGTTTTAAATATGTTTGCTTATTTTCTGTTTATATTTAGCAATAGTGGCCAAATTGTTCAATGTAAGATCCCCTGAAAATAATTTCGAAAGGAAATCACCAAAGTATGGTTCCAATTTGCCCAGTGGTTTCAGAGGTAAATATTAAAAACAAAAGTTTATTGGCGAAACCGTTGGCAGATACCATGTGATGGCATATAGCACCAGTGGGAGAGCTAAGGGGGCAACCATTTGACTTTCATGTGTGTGTGTGGGAGGGGGGTGGGGTTTAGGATCAAATTTGAAATAAAAAGGCAGGACCATGATTTTGCCAAAATAAAGACAGGATCACTTTAGGTTCGAAAAAATGTAGGACATGTGTCAATCAGGAAGTTTTTGGGTTTAAATGAAATTAAAAATTTAGGTCGAAAAAAAATCCAGGACCAAAATTTTGAAGAAAAAAATAGGCAGGATCAATAGCCCCCACCCCCCTCCCCAATAAAAATCAAATGGTTGCTCCTTATACATGGACATGCTTATTGTTATCTGACAACCTGTTATCCCCTGCGGAACTTCAAGATTAATTTCATAAAATCATAAATGAGTTGAAAAAATATTTTGCTCCTGCTCGATATTGAAAAAAATATTTTGATCCAAATTTATATCGGAAAAAAAGTTTGACTCCAGAAAAAAGATCTTGCCCATCCAAATATTTACCAAAAAAAATATTTGCTCCGTCCCATTGTCCACCGGCACATTGCTCTGATAAATATCGAACGGTCCCTAACCCGAGGTCCCTAATTGAGTGGCGTGTCATTGAAACACGGAAATATGATTGGCTGAAAAGAATCACGTGGTTTAGATAAAAGTCTTTCATTATCAACGACAATACCACGAAAACACTTTTGACGTTACAACGTTATTGAACGTGGCGAAGGAATAATCGCTAAAAATAAATTTATGTTTAAAATAAAACTGTTGTCAGATGTAATTATAAGGATTGAATTATGGCAAGCCGTTTTACTATTTATTCTAACTTCAAGATATCTAATAAAGTTTATAAGATATCTCATATAGTTTATAAGATATCTTATATAGTTTATAAGATATCTTATATAGTTTATAAGATATCTTATATAGTTTATAAGATATCTCATATAATTTTCTTTATAAGATATCTTATATATTATATAAGATATCTTATAAACTATATGAGATATCTTATAAACTATATAAGATATCTTATAAATTATATGAGATATCTTATAAAGTATATAAGATATCTTATATAAAAATAGTTATAAGATATCTTATAAACTGTATGAGATATCTTATATACTTTATGAGATATCTTATATACTTTATGAGATATCTTATATACTTTATAAGATATCTTATAAACTTTAGAAGATATCTTATAAAGTTTATAAGATATCTTATATATTATATGAGATATCTTGAAGTAAGAATAAATAGTAAAACGGCTTGCCATACTGAATGCTTCTTTCAGTAGTCACATCATAGAGTTTTAAAAGCGTTGACCGTGCGAACATTTTTATTATGGGGCTCTTCCGCTTACGTACCTCATACAAAATTTGCCTAGCTGAATGCCTTTTCACGCTAATGAAACTACAAAAAGAAGCATTCAATACTTAAATAAAACGCTTAATATTTTCTTGTATGTCTTTTTCTGCTCTTTGTTAATGTCTCTGTATTGGATAATGTGTTTATTAGGATTTTTATCACCGTGGTTAATTTTTTATTACACTAATGTTTTCAGAACCATGTATGGGCTATCACTGGCTTTGCGATTCTCCGCCTTACCGAGACACACCACGCCATGGCAAGACCACTAGACATTGGAGTATTAAAGGATTTTAAGATAAATTAAAATTGATTGAAAAACATACTTATTTTTATGTTTAAATATATATTTTTTATATGTATATATATAAATGTGCATCTTGTGCTGTTTATCACAAAGTGAAAGATATGTTGCCGTTTTTAGCAGATGAAATATGTGTCCTGGATGTGTGAAAAATGAATTAACACGGAGAGGATACTGACATTTATATAATTTAGTAAAATGTCGTACTTGAAAAAAAACTTTGAACTGACGTAAATGTCCTACTAATGGATGATGGCGATGTTTTACCTCAGGATGACAATTTGACTTAAATTGCTCTTTTCAAAGCAGTCATGTAGTGAAGACACGTTTTAATGATGTCCAGCTGATATCATAATCACTAATAATATATAAACGAAATATGGAAGTCGTTTGGTTGTCAGTTCTAATTCACCAACAGTCCTACTTTGCATGAATCCCATCTTCAGTCAGCGGTTTATTTGATGTTGCCAAAAAAAAAAAAAAAACCAAAACAAAACAAAACATATTTTCACGAACCGATTCTTGACAGAATAGATGAAATACCTATACATATCCGCATATTAGCATCTTAAGTAAAATATGTGGCATGTCTTCCAGAAGAATGTGAAATTGCGGAACGCAAAGATGCAGGGCAAAAGATTTTGAATCGCTTATCTTTCCATTTTTTCTTCAAGCCGCATTGTAGTATATGGAAAACGCCGAATTCCGGAAGAAACATTTATCAGAGTACAGATTCCAATGGAAAATGTGAAAGAAACAAATAGTCCTCATTTTTTTGTTCATTTATAGTAACGCATTTGGTATTTTCAAATGCAAATTTTGAAAAGAAAATGAAAAAGGAAAACCTACAGCTACTGAAATTGGGGAGGGGGGGAATACAGACATGCATTAAAAGAATGTAGTGAAGTCATTTCGGAAAGAAGACACCGTTTCTGTCCATGGCATTATCAAAGATCGTAAAAATTTGAAACGTAAAAGTTACTGGCAACTCCTTTCAATTTCAATTAAGTTAACACTTGTCCATTTATTTGATTTTATTGTTAGAATTATTTTTTAATCTGTTTTTATATAATGAGATTTAAACATTTTCATAATTAAAAGATAAAAACAAACTAGATGGTTTTTTTTTCCAAATTCAAAGAAATAGATATGACAATAGATTAATTAAAACATGTAAAATGCAGAAATTATCAAGATACATTTCCTTAAATGTTCAAAACTAATCTTCTTTAAATTAACGGGGCGATTCATTTTACAGAAATGAAATACAGTTCAATGATCTTTTGCGTTATAGTCTCTGTAATTACCAACACTCATGGTTTGATACGGTATGCTTTGTACTGATGAATTATATGTATATCATTGTCATTTATCTGACAGTAAAAATAACAAAAATAGACAAAACATCGTAAAAAGTGGTTATTATGATATCACGAAATTACACGTTTTTATTGCCAAAATCGTGTATATTAATTAAACGCATAGTTGCATTGATAATAAATTTTATAAATTACAGTCAAAATATAACTTTACATATTTATCCTCCCAGTCATAAGACAGAAAATGTAACCGAGTTTCAAGCCCAATTCGATTACTTTAACAGAAAAGCAATTTTGTTTTTACTTTGCATTGATTCTGCGGTCCAAGCTACCTTTGGTCACGATGACTGATTTTGACCACCAGTTCTTTACTTTTTATGTTTAGACTCTGGAACTAGAGGTTCCCTAAGCCTGTATCGCTCACTTAGATTCAATTTGCCAATCAACATCTATAAAAGCACATAAGAAACAAAAGTCTATATTATTGGACATAATTCTGAGAGAGGGCAATCTAGTAACCATGGCTGCCAAGTCTGGTTCCAATTGGTCAAGTGCTTTCAGAGAAGAATTTTCAAATTGGGTCTTATGTTTATTTAAGTTTGGCTGTGGCGGCCATCTTTGTTGACAGTCCGGGCCATCTGACAAATTCAGAAAGGGGACCACCAAAGGACCATTTCTGCCAAGTCTGTTTCCAATTGGCTCAATGGTTTCAGGCAAGAACATTTTTTATCAATTTTCCCATATGGTTCTATGTTAAACTAAGTTCGGCTGTGGCGGCCTTCTTGGTTGACATTCGGGGTCATATTAACACAATTCAGAAAGAGGACCACCTAAGAACCATTTATAATATAATAATAATAATAAATTCTTTATTTGAAGAGGGCGATCGAGTCAATAAGAGCAAGTCTAATTATCATTGAGGCCATCGGAAAAACAATAAGTACAATATATATTATAATATACAAATGCATATTAAAATGTAAATTATCAAATAATGTTTATATATAAATAAATATATCAATAAATGATATAGTTGGGGTTTAACGCCGTTTTCAGCACATATTGGCCATTTCGCGGCGGCCAGTTTTTATTGGTGGAGGAAGCCGGAGTACCCGGAGAGAACCACCGACCTTCGGTAGGAAAATTGGCAATCCTTGTCAATAAAGATCGGAGTCGAACACACCCCGCCACATTTGAGATTCTAACTCACAACCCCAGCGTTGACAGGCTAGTGATCAGCAGTAGTCATGACGAACTACCTAACTACCTAGACCACTCGGCCACCGAGCCCCCCCCCCCCCCCCCCCGAGAAGCTATGAAAAAGGGGTCAGTTCCATGTACGTCTTACAAAACTTGGAAGTTACCATGAAAATATGCATCATCGGCAAAATATATTTAATGCAAAAAATGCTCAACTATGTAGAAAAACAGACTTAAATAGGAAAACATGGCGCTAATTTGGCCTAAATTGATACGTAAGAAAGGTTAAATGGTAGATACATTTTTTGCAAAAAGTTTACACGTTTGCATGTGACAATTAAAGTACAAGGAAGAAAAGCGCTCTTGTTCATTAAATCACAGCTATAGACCATCAACCAAAAAAATGAATTCCTTGAGAATGTCCTACCATAAGCTATTAGAACACCAAATGTTTTCCATAGCAGGGTTTTCGTTTTGGCGATCTCTTTTAAGCAAGACCGTTTGCAGATTCGGACTTTAATTAAAAGCTTTACACATGTATTTGATTGATACAAAGTTTGACTAAAGAGCTAAACGTCAGAAAAATTTAAACACACAAAAAACATTTAATAATTTACATTTCACTGTTTTAAAGTCCAAATTACTAAAACTTGTACTTTTAATTGACATACAATATTATGACAGAAAAAAATGAAAACAAAGAATAAATGATATTGGTTTTGGCTGTATATTGGCTTGTTACAACACACAAGTTACATTTTGATTGTCACATTATGTATGTATAGATAAATAGCTAGTCATGACCGAACCATATATCAAACTATACCTATGAAATGATTATTAAAACCATATCACGATTGGTAGTTACTAAATATACTAAGAAACAATTGTCCAATTCATAAAATATGCATACAGATGTCTCATAAAGCTAGGGATAGTTATTTAATGGTATTATTTTACGTCATGACTGGTGACTTAGCCTAATAATACAAAATATTCAGTGACTTAAGGTCGAAATAATTTTACTGGGGACAAATGTACTGCGTATGAGCATAGTCTTACTGCATGTTTGTACATTTTTTTTAAATCGTTATGGCTGACTAATTCAGTATACATATAGCGCATAACATTGAGCCTATCAATGTGTTCTGGACCCCCCAACTATTTGCTGAAATCTCGTCGCTTAAACAGGAACACCTCATTTTTAGATCTAAATTATAATAAATTAATTAAAGACTCGATATCTGAATTGTTTTGCTCCCATGTACTGTACACCCAATCTATACACATTTTATTTCTCTCTTGTAATTTTTTTAACTGTATACATTTATTTGAGTATTTATGGAGTTACATAAATATTACAGGAGATCCTGAAATCGAATTGTTGTCCATAAATATTCCGCTCCTCATATGAAACTACAGCTGAAAATGATACAATAATAATATTAATAAGGGGGTAATCCTGTATGCTGTTCCCAACCACCTGTAACCCTTTAATTGATTGTGGTGTATTACAAAAATGATAACCCCTGGCTACTCGGGTTGAAAAATACTTTGGATAATATTGGGTTTAGCTTAAATAGTAACCCAGATGATATAAAGCACAATCTCGGTAATACCAGAACAAGAATTGATGATATTGCCAAGGAAGACAGGACAAGTAGCATAAAATAGCTCCCCAAAGCTGGAACTTTACCGTCAAGTTAATAAGAAAAACTCGATCAGCTTTATACGTTGATTTACTAAAAAATCAGTTAGAAAGATCTCCGAGAATAAGTGCCCATAAATTGGCTATAGAAACGGGCAGATACCACAGTTTAGAAAGAAATAATAGACTATATGTCTTTTGTATAACACAGATCAAATTGAGGATGAACTCCATTTCTTATTAAAATGGCAAAAATATCATGGAGAAAGATAATTTTTTTTCCAACAGCTAAAAACTGTTATGCCTAATTCTAATATTGTTTCAATAACCTATAACCAGCAGGGCATGAAAAAGCGACCCTGTTCTACTCAGAAGGACATGGAAAAGGAACCCTGTTCTAACCAGCAGGGCATGAAAAAGCGACCCTGTTTTGCGGCACACTCGTACCACTAAAAATATAGGAAGTAACCCCCCCCCGGGATTATTTGAAAACAAATTAGAATATATGTTGAAAATATTATCAAAATATATTAAAACATGCTTCTCGATAAGAGGAAATTCAAAGTTACTGCAATTGCCATTTTATGCGTACATTGTATTTCATTAAAAAGTAATTTTATTATTAAGTTCACCAGTTTCATAACTCATTTTGTTATGTTGACACAAGTGAATGTGTTGTTGCCATAGCCATATATATATATATACAAGTGAATGTGTTGTTGCCATAGCCATATTATATATATATATATATATATATATATATATATATATATGGCTATGGCAACAACACATTCACTTGTGTCAACATATACGTATGTGTGTTTGTACAAATGAATATATTGTATTGTATTGTATTGTATTGTATTATTGATATTTTGTTTCATGTGCAAATCAATTTGCTTTTTTTCTGATTGGAAAAAGTGGTCAATTTTCGAAACAAGACCAGATTTTTTAAATTAACCCAAACTATATTATAACAATTACATTTTCTAAAAAATACTTTTACGCCAATAATTCTGTCCAAAGGGCGTATATCCAATTCCGAAACCTTCGACACATACGACTTGTACTGTGTTGCTGATATACCATAGATACACAATTTGTACACATCCCTCCGTAGATTGTACATTGTTGTACATAACAAGGTACGTTTCATTACATGCCACCAAACTTGAAATTTTCAAATGTCCATGCTATTGGAAAGTCCAATTTGTTTCTAAAAACGCAGGAAAACTTTAAACAGATAAAATGTCCTTATGTGGAAACCACCTTTTCTTGTCTAATGACGATCTATTCTATTGTTAGACCCGCCTTTAAGGCAAACTATTACATTAATTTGAATTTAATCAGCGGCAAAAATATTAGTCGCCTTAACACATATACAACTTACTGAACTTTGTATGGATACGTCTGTCGTAAAAACGCTATTTTCCATTAAAACGTCACGAACTGTTTTTTTTTGCAAAATTGTCATATTTTCCGTTGATTAGCTTACGCTTCGATGAACCATATAAAGCAAGTAAAGTAATTGGGACTGTCATTCGGGTCTACAGGCGGCACACAGTAACATCTAACACAATGAATAAGGGAATATTTATATTGGTTGTTTTAATAGGATGCACATGTAAGTTATAAAAGAATGTTTACTATTAATAAGACCTGCAATTTATAACAGATTTAGGAATAACTGTAAGTCCATTTTTGCTTGGAAAATTATAACATACATGGATTTGATAAAAATTGATAACCCAAATCAGACTATTGCTTAATATTTTAGTTTACTTATTCCATAAAAATTTATCTTTATTTATAACCTATTATCTGCAAAAAGACGGGGAAAATGTTAGCTGATATTATTTTTTATATTTTATATATAGTGATAGGTTTGTTTTACCTTCCATATATCACATACTAGTCTAGACATTTTTAATTTAGACTAATGAAACATATGTATTTTTTTACCATTTTTGAACGTATTAATACTATATCTGATATTCTTTATAATAGTCTTCACAGTTGGGCGTATTGTTGTACTTGTAGAATATTATAAAATTCTATACGATATGGAAACATGACCGTAAATGAATTTTCAAATGTACTCAGAATGACATACAATTTGCCAACCATAATGCAGAAAATGATTGTTCTCGTATTTATTTGTTTTTTATTTGCTTATTAATTTGATTTTTGATTTTTTTTTCCATATTGGTTATTTTAAAGTTTTATTAAGGTCTGAAGACATATACAGTTTCTATCCACACATAATGAAAAGATATGAGATGTACATCAAAATCATATTAGGTTAAACTTAGTAAAATAAGTTAATTCAAGCACCTCGCAATTTTATCTGATATTGACTGACCATAAATTTCACAAAAAATTATCATTATGTCTATTTTTCAAAAAATATTTTGAAATTAACCATGAATAGTGTCATTTTCAAAAAAGAAAATCTGATTCCTACATTTGGGTGTCAAACACTTAAAATCTATTCCACTTTTATTGTACAAGAGAATTACAAACTTACTTCAATAGAAAATCACTGTATTTTATCTATTTTAATTGTATTAGAATTAATCCCCGACTCTAATGACCACATATTATTTAAAATAGACAACCTTTTTATATTACAGGCGCGAATCCCTTGGCAATGATGTCTCTGATGGGTGGTAGAGGTGGAATGGGAGGAGGATTATTAGGCGGCTTTAGCAGAATTCTAAATAATCCTTATACGCTATGTAAAATGACAGAGGGTGTCAAAGCTGTCCCATGTAGATCTATGCCATTTATGTGCCAAGCTCAATCCATAAAGAACTATAAATTCCCAAATCTTCTGAAGTGTAGTCCTATGGGTATTGGATGTTGCTTAAAAGACGCCAAAGCATTGGCAATGGCTCGTTATTTGAATCGTTGAGATCAAATGGTAAGTAATTATTTTTTTTCTGTTATTTTCCTGATAAGTGTAATGTTTTACGTATCGTCACTACAGTCATTCCAGAAATTGTTCCTGATAAGTGTAATGTTTTACGTATCGTCACTCCAGTCATTCCAGAATTTTATGTATCATAAATAAAATAAATAAATAATCTTTATTTAAGGAGGATAACACCATTAGCATTAAACTTGTCTCCCTGGGGGTGTCCAAAGCAAGTAACAGTCACACATATATACAATAACAAATGGAAACGGGAAAAAAATAAAACAAAATTACATCTTATTGATAATTTACAATACATATAGCACATCATTATTTTAATTTGATAATACTAGACAACATTCATAGCATTTCATTTTAAAACATTCAAGTGAATTGCATTTCTTGACTTAATTTCATTGGTAAATTATTCCAGATTTGTGAACCATAATAAATAAATCTTTGTCTTGTTTTTGCATAGATAATTTGTTATTTTCCAAAGACCTCAAACTATAATTTTCAATTATCACTACAGTACTGCTCGTTTTAGTAGATCCTCGGTAGCACGAACTCAAAGGGACCGTCAAAAATTAGTTCGAGAAATATAGGGTGTTCGAGTAATTGCTGGAAAAAAAAATAAAATATTCACTTGTGGGACTAAGAAAGGGGTTCGAGAAATTGATGGTATTCGAGCTATTCGGGTTCGAGAAATCGAGATTTGACTGTAATTGTTTTGGGTATACCTTTCTATTATGTGTTGCTGTTATGTTAGTTATCTTTTTTCTAATTACGGTATTCTTCTGCTGTTATTTTATGTTTTGCAAGGTTCATACAGTTTGTTTCCAAGAATATTTAAATATTTTGTGGAAAATCAAAGCCTTTTAAAGTGTTCCAGATAAACATAATATTTGCTTAAATACTTAAAAAACCCCAAGTAATTTTATAATAAAATGTACCAAATTCTCAGAGTAATTCTCTAATGTATAAGTTTATTTTAAAAATCATTTCGTGTAAAAAGGGAAAATATAAAGTAAAACATGATTAAGTTAAAACAAATATAAAAAGGGGCGATTTTAACATCATAGACCTTGAATTCAAACATACAGAAAAAAAGCCCACACCTTCAAGTTACACTAAGTTTTTGTGAATCTCTTCCGAATATGGACAAAAGAATACCGATGCGACTAAACAGTGGAAAAGTCCGTTAATTCGAAACCCAAAGGAAAAGACAAGGTCATGAGAATGGAACATAACAAACAAATACCACAAGAATGCATGAATAACTAAAAGAATAAAAAAGTATAAAAGACTGAACAAAAAGGAACAAGACAGTACAGAATCTAAAGCACTAGCAATGTGAACTCCCATTAAAAACAGGGAGTGACATCAGGTGCATCGGAATGGTATGCACATCATGCTCCGAGAACTTCAACCGAAATCACCGTAATTGATATTTGTCGGAAAGATACGATTTAATTCTCGTTTACAATTAATTTCTTGTTAAAGAAATCGGCGTCGTAAGCCTTGTCGGTTTTGTTTGTTATCAACCATTTAGATTTTGCCGATTTTATCCTATACCTTCAAAACTTGATTCCAGTTATACAATACGATATTCACATCCGACTTTACTTTTAAGTAGGACATGACAAACAAATCATTTTGCGTCATGGTTCATTTTGTTATATAAAATTGTCGAATTTGATGGAAATCCTACCAGTGAACAGTACCTTTATCTTCATGACTTTGAATAGTTTAGCAACAAATTAAACAGTCTCGACATAATTGCCTGAATGTTGTAAATAATAAACAACAAATTGGTATTTTTTAAATGTAGTTCTGTTTGAATTATCTCGAATCGTGGTTGCTAACATGGAGGATTCTCTTTAAATAGTCCACAACATATGTATATTAATCATTATAATTGTGCCTTTTGATACTATTTTAATATTATTATTATTTGTCTGTCATATATAATTCTCTTTAATGAGTTCTTTCATTTTTTATTTTCAGTCCAAAGTAATGGAATGATATCATCCAAGCCGCCTGTAAAAACAGCCATAAACTGTCCATCACGAAATACATTATCATCATTTAATTGTATTGTTCCGAACCCGATAAGTAACATAAAATATGAATGTCCAAAAATAAAATGTCAAAAAATGTGTTTTATGGTATATATGTGACAGATAATCGCTAGTTCTGATAGGTCCTCATGACGCAAATCAATCATAAAACTCAGATGTTTTCCTGAAGAATATTGATACGATGTCTTATTCTTGCAGTTTTTCTGCGTGTCACAATTTTTTTTATTTTCGTGGACTTTACCGGCTATAAATAATGGGTATAAATACAAAACACTATGACTTAAAATGTCTCAATCTATAAGAAAATTTGTTCTTACTTACAAGTCGATTACAAGCGCAAAAATAACTAGAAATTGCCATCCCCGCACTGCACAAGTTAAAAAACAATTAACAGTGAAAAATTAGCAATTTCACAATTTCAGTCTGAAAATTGGAACCCTTAATCAAATTTCAAAATTGAAAACCTTATTGCACATCTACACACAGTGAAGAACAATATTATAAACAAATGAAACCACTGAAACAAAAAATGAATGGGTATTTCCAGAGACAAGGCAAAATTACCAATTTCACCATTTTCGGTCCCAAAATTTGAATCCTTAATAGATTATCAAAATTAAAACCCTTTTCGCACATCTACAGAAAATAAAGAACAATATTATATACAAATAAATTTGCTAAAACTAAATGCAAAATGAAAGAGGAGTTTAAGGCAAAAGCTTAAATTCACTATTTCCGAAATACAATCTCCGTGGGCCTCAGGTGAAAAAAATAATAATTCTAAAATCTTATTGCGCATCAACATACAGTATGTGACAATATTGTATAGAAATTAAAAACATAAAATGAGAAATTAATAAGGATAGAATAGAGATTGGAAGTTTAGTTTAAATTTCCAGTTTTAGAAATTTGACCCCTGTGGGTCCCAATTTTTGAAAATCCAAATTCTAAAAGCTTATTGCTCCTCTACATATGTATGTGACACTATTGTATAGACGTGAAAAATGAGCGAGGAGTTTAGGTCACAAGCTTAAATTCCAGTTTTCGAAATTCGACCCCTTTGGGCCCCAATTTTTGTAAATGAAAATTCTTAAATCTTATTGCGCATCTACATACAGTTTGTGACAATACCGTATAGAAATTAAAGCATAAAATGAAAATGTATGAGGATTTTAGGCCACGAGCTTAAACTTCCAATTTTTTAAATTCGACACATGTGGACCCCAATTTTTAAAAATCAAATTCGAAAAACCTTATTGCGCATCTACATACAGTATATGATAAAATAACAATCCAAAGATACTAATATTAGATATAGTAAATTTATACTATGCTGTATACGACGCATTTCAAGAAGTTACCTCTCATTAGCAGCATTAAAACACTGTATTTTGTGACAATACTGTATAGAAATTGATTCTTTTTGTTTAAATTATATTTTTTGTAACCATTTTTGAAAGTCACAAATTTAAATTTCCAATTTTCGAAATTCGACCCCTGTGGCCCCAATTTTTGAAAATCTAAATTCTAAAACCTTATTGCGCATCTACACACATTTTGTGACAATACTGTATAGAAATTGATTCTTTTTGTTTAATTTATATTTTTTGTAACCATCAGTCATAAAAAGTATGAAAATTACAAATAATGGTGAAAATTACAGTTGTTGGACTAGCGATGACATGCTTTAGGACATTCACGTCTTGTTGAACCACAGTTTTGTTCGTTTTGGCAAAACTGTGTATCGACAGGTCATTGGGATACCTATGGGTTGTGCTCCTCTTATTGCAAACTTATTACTATATTGTTATGAACAGTCTTTTATATAAAAAAAAAAAAAAAAAAAAAAAAACACCTGAAAGGTTTAATATAGGATCATGATAAATTAATTGATATTTTAGCAACAAATGCAGATCTCTTGATGGTGTACTGACTGTCGATAACCCCGAGTTTCTAAAAAGACATGTATCCAAAGAACTACATTTGAACAAAGCTAAAACCAATATCTAATTGTTTAGATCTTACAGTAAAATGTATAATAAGAGGGACGAATTTAATTTTCCAATTAGTAATTTTCACTTTCTTCACGGAAACTTGCATGCAGGACACTAAAAGGTGTGAATGGCAATTTTAGCGGGAACTTTAGTAGACATTTTAGGGAAAGAAAAATTGGTTACCTGTAAAAATTCAATGAACATTTTAGCGGAACATTTTTACAGGTAACTGTTATTATTTTTTTAGTCAGCAAAAATATTTTCAACAGTAAAGAGACTAATGATTAATACCAAAGACCCTCCAAGATTATTCGACACGCTTTACAAGATCAGCAGGAAGAGAAGCTACAACCAAACGATCTGAAAACTGTCACAAAAGCTGTGTATGTACATATTATCAGGTTTTCTGCAAACGTATATCGTAAAATATCAGCCGCGAGACACAATGTGAAGCTTTTTCGGCGAGTGAGCGTAGCGAACGAGTTAAAAAGCTTCATATTGTGTCGAGCGGCTTATATTTTACAATATTTGAAGAAAACTCGATGATAAATTTATCGTATTGTTAACTAGAAATCTTAATGGAATTTCTTACTTTTCAATGGCCATCTGCCTATAACCGGATGTTTTCCTGATATATTCGGGTCAACGTTGGGTCAAACATTATGACGTCGCTGATATATTCGGGTCAGCTCATATTAGGGTGGGGTCAACTCTTTACGACGTCACAGTGCCGAAATACGAGAAATTGTGAAGGCCTCAGCAGGTCGATATAGACATGGGGAAATACGATAAATAGAGAATAATACATGGTAAAATCTGTATCACATGCTGTATCAACCCGAGAAACCAATATCAGCCAGAGGGCCTTGGCCCGAGGGCTGATATTGGTCGAGGTTGATACAGCATGTGATACAGATTTTAACATGTATTATACACTTTATCATATATTTAAACAGAAGACTTCAAATTTTCCAAATTAAAGTCTACTGCTACAAACTTGATGAAATTGATTGGGAAAATAATTTGTGAAATAAAAAGTAAAAAAAATGGGGGGGGGGGGGGTTGAAAAAAAAGTCAAATAATCGGGAAAAAATTTGAACATTTGTTTTTTTTTAAATTTACCCCCCCAAAAAATTTTCGCCCCCCCCCCCCCAAAAAAAAATACAAAAAATACAAAAAATTAAAATTGGAAAAAAAAATGAAAAAAAGCTATGTGATAAAGGGTAAGCCATGTGATAAAGGGGTGTGATAAAGGGTAGACATGCGATAAAGGGGTGTGATAAAGGGTGCGCATCAAAGTTGAGCGATACGGATTAAACAGCAGGCTATTTATCAAATATTCAAAACTACTGTATTTACTACTAAATATATGATAAAGGTAAAGAATAAAGATACATCGTCCTTTGCTTAAGTCACAGTTAGAAACACACGGGATGCTCCAAAAGATGAACACCCAAATGAACAAATTTGAAGATTTTGTTTCATCTGAATTAATCAGACAATGACCACACTCTCTGGTTAAAATGTCCACATACTATTTTAAACTCCACTAAATTGTCCTTTAAATCTTCCGCTAAAATTTCCACAAAATATTTGCTAAAATGTCCATTTTTTCCGCTAAATTGTCCTATCAATCAGGTAAAATTTCCCGCCCCGCATGTGGCATCATCGAATGGTGTTACACATCGCAAATTTTTACATTTTGCACGGATATGTTCTAGCTTAGAGCTTTTAACTACCAAAATGATATGATCACTACAAGTAAAATAATCTCTTTAAAAGTGTAACTATTTCACAAGTTGCTTAATTCTTTCAAAAAGTTTTATAATATCTATCAACATCTTTTAACTAAATGCTAAATGCGCAGAAAAGCACTTATTCTTTTATTTTACTTCACTATAGCGAATTCTAGAGAAATAACTGGATTATATACTTGTTTTTTTCTCATCGGTTAAAATCATCCATACTTTTTGAAAGGCACTTAAGGAATGTTTCTAATTTTTGAACAGGTTATACGATAATAAACCATGAAGCAGTTTATGAATGCCGTAAACTGACCCAAACCAGGTTATTGAAGTATAACCTGCTCAAAAATTGGAAATATTCCTTATAAATGTAATTTAATTTCCAAACAGAAGTACTATGATTCCTCAATTCAAGCATAAATCATGACATGGGAATATTTGAATTAACAAGTGCCAGATTAATCCGTTGGTGATTTCAGAAGACCAAACCAGGTTATACAGTATAACCAATGTTGCTCCATGCTGTTCAACCACTTAAAATGCAGTATTCAAATCAAATTAAATTATTTACCAATAACCTGTATGATATGAATAACCCCTCCAACACGGTAATAACCCCAACGCGAAAGTGCCGATTTCTATTGAACTCCATGACCAAATGCCATTAAATCCTTTGAAGGAGTGTTATTTAAAAAAAATGAAAACTGTTTAGCCGTGTTCAAGGTAAAAAATATATTTTAAATCCAAAAATATCAACAAAGATCTATGGGCAGACTTATAATCGGTCGGAGACACAGGTTCTTTAGACGCTATTTTATACGTGGACAGAGTATATACATATAAAAAATGTCTGAAGAGGATAATTCTATAGCATTATTTTTGAATACCCATATACTACAAAATTACTCACCAGGAAAGGTGTCCACAAACAAACTGATGTCAATATCGTAGCCCTGTATTTGTATTATTTCAACAAATCGTTCCAATCGCTTTACTCAAGGCTAACAATGTGGAAAGCGGACGGATTTTACGTTCAGCTTTACGTTGACTGTTTGTCACAAAATGCTGATGCATGTGTAAGTATCCAAATTAAAGATAAAGTCAAAAGTGCACACTGGAGGTCATATTGCGTTTACACTCAGTCAGTTGTGACTAAGAAGTAAACTATCTGACTTGAAATGGATTTCTGAAAGGGCAAAATTTCAGTACTATTTGACTAGATGTTACTTTTCTGTAAAAATATTCTGCGTCTACTGATGTTACCTCGTGAATGTAACAGTGTTTCGTCGTATGAACTACTTACTGTGAGGCACAAGAAAAATGATACTGATATTGGAAGGGAGCTCATATTTTCTGTTGGGGATGTTCCTATTATCGATTAAGATCGAAAATCGATCGATCGTTTTTCTGCCCATAATCGATTATTTTTTTCATAATCGATAATCGGTCACAACATACTTTTTAAACAAAATGCAGAAATTTTGGTATTTGGTTCAGTTATTAGGAGGTTATTAGACAGTCAAATCATGTCCAAAAATGGATTTAATATAAATGAAACGCAGCAATCGGAGATTGCACATCCCCCCACTCCCAGCAAAGTCGGAATGCACAAAGTCTGAACCCCTCATAATTTCAAATTGCATAAATAGAGAAAAAGTTTGACACTGATCTTTGGATATCAAGAAACAACACAGAAATATGAAATTGGACTTCTACTGCTCGGACAAAGTCGAATGCAAAAGTTTTAAGATGGATAAAATTGAAATGGCCTACATCAAATGAATGTAAGTCTTAACTTGTCATGTCCATTAAATATATATATTGTTTAGGGGTGGGGATCTCAACTGTTTTTGAGATAACTTGTAATTTTGTAAATGAGGGGGGTGGGGCCGACCCCCGGGGATGACCATTCAACTGGTCTTGTCATGCCCACTAAGAATATATATGGTTTAGGGGTGGGGATCTCAACTGTTTTTGAGATAACTTGGAATTTTGTAAATGAGGGGGGTGGGGCCGACCCCCCGGGGATGACCATTCAACTGGTCTTGTCATGCCCACTAAGAATATATATGGTTTAGGGGTGGGGATCTCAACTGTTTTAGAGATAACTTGTAATTTTCTAAATTAGGGGGGTGGGGCCGACCCCCGGGGATGACCATTAAACTTGTCTTGTCATGCCCACTAAGAATATATATGGTTTAGGGGTGGGGATCTTAACTGTTTTTGAGATATCTTGTAATTTTCCAAATGAGGGGGGTGGGGCTGACCCCCGGGGGTGACCATGTAACTCGTCTTTAAATGTGGAATAAAAATATATATGGTTAAGGGGTGGGGATATGAACTGATCTTACCATATTTTGAGATTTTACATATTAGGGTGTAGCCCCACCCCCCGGGCAAAAATCAAAATTCCGAAACCTTTGGCACAGACAACTCTTCAAGTGTTACTAGTGTACTTAATTTCATGTTTCTATCTTCTACGGTGTAGGAGGAGTTCTTGGACAATCGTTTTTAGACATTTTTTAACTCCTTAGGGCATTGCCCCTAGGGGCGGGACCAAAATTTTGATACCCTCTTTCAACTTGGGAAAGGCAATATAAGTAGTGACATAAGTTCCAATATCCTAGCTTTAACACTTTTGGAGATATCTCCATTTATTGGATATCGCGAAATTCGTTTTTCGCTCATAATTTGGCCCCAAGGGGTCGAATTCCAATTTTAAGGGGTCTATTCCCTAGTGGATCATATACTCTTCCATGATGCCAAATTTCAAGTTTCTATCTTTTACCGTTTCAGAGATATGCCTTGCCACTACAGACGTACGTACGTACGGACGGACTGTATTACATGATCCCCCCGCTTTCCCTAAGCGGGGGGATAAAAACACATGATTTCATCAAAGGTATTGACATAGTGCCTACGTATACAGTACATGTTCTGGTCAAAGAGACAATTAAAACATGATTTTATATCAATCTGGCAATAACTTTAGTTGCATCTTACAATTACGATTATATTCGATAATCGAATCGGTGAGGCTTCCCGATTATTTCAATTAATCGATTACTGTTTACATGTAAATAATATTTCAAAGGCAAAAACTCCTATAAGGGGTCAATTGACGACTTTGTACATGTTGACTTATTTGTAGATCTTACTTTGCTGAACATTTCTACAGTTTTTCTTTATCTATAATAATATTCAATTTAATAACATAAAACTGCAAAATTTCCTTAAAATTAACACTTCAGGAGCAATAACCCAAAAATTGGTTGACAGATTCGTATGAAAATTTCATGGCAGGTAGATTTTGACCTTATAAACAGTTTTACTTTTGTGTCAGTTTTGCTCTAACTGCTTTAGTTTTTGAGTTATGAGCAAAAAAAAACATTTTTCACCTTTGTTCTATTTTTAGCCGTGTTTCTCGACGGACAAAAAAATAAAACATACATTTTATACCACATACCCTAAGGATCTTACAGCCTAAGTTTGGCTGAAATTGGTCGTGTAGTTTCAGAAGAGAAGATTTTTGACAGTTTACAAAGATGACGAAAAAAATGTGAAAAACTGTCTTTAAGGGGCAAAAACTCCTATACGGGGTCAATTAACGATTTTGGTCATGTTGACTTATTTGTAGATCTTACTTTGTTGAACATTTTTGCTCGTACATTTTGTCTTTATCTATATTAATATTCAAGATAACAACCGAAAACTGCAAAATTTCCTTAAAATTAACAAGTCAGTGGCAATAACCCAACAAAGGGTTGACCGATTCGTCTGAAAATTTCAAGGCAATTTCTTGACCTGATGAACATTTTTACCCCATGTCAGTTTTGCTCTAAATGCTTTAGTTTAGTGTTTGAGATATAAGCTAAAACTGCAGTTTACCCCTTATGTTCTATTTTTAGCCATAGCGGACATATTTCTTGACGGACAAGAAAACGAAACACAAACTTTATTCTCGATACCCTAAGTATGGCTGTAATTGATTCATCGTTTTCAGAAGAGATCTTTGAAAAAGTTTACGACAAGTGATCGCAAAAGCTCACATGTCCTTTTAGGACAGATGACCTAAAAAACTGAGTTCAGACGTGCTTTTAAATATTTTACAGAATCTGCTCTAGATCACTTACTTTCTAAAAAATATTTAGCTTCATGTACACAAAGTGAATCACCTTACATGAGATAAACGGCTCCTGCGATATATCCGGGTTATATGTTATTTAGAAATTTCCAGTATGCACTTAATACGAAATTCGGGGATATTGTTATCGCCATCGTCTGTCCACTCGTCCGTTCGCAACCTTTCTTGTGACCTAAACTCCTCGTTTATTTTCAACTTCATGCATTAAATCTCTATACAGTATTGTCGCATACTATATGTAGATGCGCAATAAGATTTTAGATTTTTTATTATCAAAAATTGGGGCCCAGCGGGGGTCGAATTTCGAAAATTGGGAATCTAAGCTTGTGACCTAAACTCCTCTTTCATTTTTCATTTTATGCATTTCATTATTACAGTATTGTCACGTACTGTATGTTGATAGGCAATAAGATTTAAAATTTTAGAACCAATTTCAGCATTTTATCGGCAAACGTGTATTAGACCTTAAGGTCGGACATGCGTCAAAGTCTAGTTGGACTTAATCCCATTCAAGCCTATATTGTACTTTCTTGAAAAACTGTAATTTAAGTGAATCATATTTTACAGAGAAGATTTTCCTCGTTATAATGTTTAGCTTTTTTATTGACAGTGATAGAAAGCAATTTGGTTATATATACCATATATTTTGAACATTTTGTACAGATATGGTTTACTAGTACATCGTTACCTAATTGATTTTATGTTAGAAGGAACGTTTCCGCAAAAGAATACTTGGAAGTCCATCATTAATAATTCTATAAATGAAGTGCAGTCACAGGAATGGCTTGATCGTATTAAGGCTGATGATGATTTCTGTAGATTCATAAACATTCACAAACAAATTGTCCTTGCACATTACTGGAAAGTGCCAAAAACCGTCAGGGAAATTCGAGTTTACAGGATGTCTGGTGCGATTTAGTTTTTGTGAACTTTTCACTACAGTTATGCCACGAATTATTCTTCAAAGGAGATGAGGAACTATACGTGACACAGATGTCGAAAATTGTCATTGTCAATATCTGCTGTTGACCCAGATTTAGCTAACAATATCTCTTACATGTAATTCAGTCCGTTGCATATTGCAACAGAACTTTACGTCTCACTTGTGAGGTTGCATGAAATGTTGTCAGCGACCACAAACCTAAAATACTTCCTATGCTCTTATTATAGAAGATGATGTAAATGTTTGGTTGGTTCTGTCTTTTTACGTGTATATATGTTTATTTTTGTCATATTCGTATATTTATCCCCCCGCTTAGCGAAAGCGGGGGGATCATGTAATACAGTCCGTCCGTACGTACGTACGTACGTACGTACGTATGTACGTACGTATGTACGTACGTACGTACGTACGTACGTCTGTAGTGGCAAGGCATATCTCTGAAACGGTAAAAGATAGAAACTTGAAATTTGGCATCATGGAAGAGTATATGACCCACTAGGGAATAGACCCCTTAAATTTGGAATTCGACCCCTTGGGGCCAAATTATGAGCGAAAAACGAATTTCGCGATATCCAATAAATGGAGATATCTCCAAAAGTGTTAAAGCTAGGATATTGGAACTTATGTCACTACTTATATTGCCTTTCCCAAGTTGAAAGAGGGTATCAAAATTTTGGTCCCGCCCCTAGGGGCAATGCCCTAAGGAGTTAAAAAATGTCTAAAAACGATTGTCCAAGAACTCCTCCTACACCGTAGAAGATAGAAACATGAAATTAGGTACACTAGTAACACTTGAAGAGTTGTCTGTGCCAAAGGTTTCGGAATTTTGATTTTTGCCCGGGGGGTGGGGCTACACCCTAATATGTAAAATCTCAAAATATGGTAAGATCAGTTCATATCCCCACCCCTTAACCATATATATTTTTATTCCACATTTAAAGACGAGTTACATGGTCACCCCCGGGGGTCAGCCCCACCCCCCTCATTTGGAAAATTACAAGATATCTCAAAAATAGTTAAGATCCCCACCCCTAAACCATATATATTCTTAGTGGGCATGACAAGACAAGTTTAATGGTCATCCCCGGGGGTCGGCCCCACCCCCCTAATTTAGAAAATTACAAGTTATCTCTAAAACAGTTGAGATCCCCACCCCTAAACCATATATATTCTTAGTGGGCATGACAAGACAAGTTGAATGGTCATCCCCGGGGGGTCGGCCCCACCCCCCTCATTTACAAAATTACAAGTTATCTCAAAAACAGTTGAGATCCCCACCCCTAAACCATATATATTCTTAGTGGGCATGACAAGACCAGTTGAATGGTCATCCCCGGGGGTCGGCCCCACCCCCCTCATTTACAAAATTACAAGTTATCTCAAAAACAGTTGAGATCCCCACCCCTAAACCATATATATTCTTAGTGGGCATGACAAGACCAGTTGAATGGTCATCCCCGGGGGTCGGCCCCACCCCCCTCATTTACAAAATTACAAGTTATCTCAAAAACAGTTGAGATCCCCACCCCTAAACCATATATATTCTTAGTGGGCATGACAAGACCAGTTGAATGGTCATCCCCGGGGGTCGGCCCCACCCCCCTCATTTACAAAATTACAAGTTATCTCAAAAACAGTTGAGATCCCCACCCCTAAACCATATATATTCTTAGTGGGCATGACAAGACCAGTTGAATGGTCATCCCCGGGGGTCGGCCCCACCCCCCTCATTTACAAAATTACAAGTTATCTCAAAAACAGTTGAGATCCCCACCCCTAAACCATATATATTCTTAGTGGGCATGACAAGACCAGTTGAATGGTCATCCCCGGGGGTCGGCCCCACCCCCCTCATTTACAAAATTACAAGTTATCTCAAAAACAGTTGAGATCCCCACCCCTAAACAATATATATATTTAATGGACATGACAAGTTAAGACTTACATTCATTTGATGTAGGCCATTTCAATTTTATCCATCTTAAAACTTTTGCATTCGACTTTGTCCGAGCAGTAGAAGTCCAATTTCATATTTCTGTGTTGTTTCTTGATATCCAAAGATCAGTGTCAAACTTTTTCTCTATTTATGCAATTTGAAATTATGAGGGGTTCAGACTTTGTGCATTCCGACTTTGCTGGAAGCGGGGGGATGTGCAATCTCCGATTGCTGTGTTTCATTTGTCATGTAATCGATCTCCATGTCGAGGAAATAAAGATATTCTAAAATGATTGAATGAATACATGAATGATTTTCAAACATTGGTTAGATTTACTTTTTTCAAACCAATCAAACTTATACAGTTCTTTATATCAATTCTTATCAATTGAACTATTTGTCAATTGTATTATAGTTTTATTAAATTGACATAATGGATCTTCCTAGTACAAATGATCCAATTGGTTCAATTGAACTTTTATCAAACCAGTCAAACTAGTCAAACTATCCTTATCTATTTTTTATGTGAAATTCCACTGCTACAATTGATCTTTCTAGTTTAGTTGACTATATAAATTGATTCATTTGAACTCTAAATGTCAAACTAATAAAACCATGCATCCTTATCTCTTAAATCTTTGTAGTTCAATTGACTCAATTGATTCAGTTGAACTCTCCTTGTCAAACCAGCCTTATCTATTTAATCTTTGTAGTTCAATTGACTCAATTGATTCAGTTGAACTCTCCTTGTCAAACCAGCCAAACCTGTCAAACCATCCTTATCTATTTAATCTATGTAGTTCAATTGACTCAATTGATTCAGTTTATACAATTGATCTACATAGTTCAATTTACTCAATTCTCATTTGTCAAACCAGCCAAACCAGTCAAACCATCCTTATCTTTTTAATCTATGTAGTTCAATTGACTCAATTTATTCAATTGACGCATTTGATCAACACAGTGCAGTTGACTGAATTGATTCAATTGAACCATTATTGTCAAACCAGCCAAACCAGGCGAACCATAGTTAATCATCATAAATCAAAAGTTATATTCTGTCTGTGTATGAATTAATATGGTCCGCGGTGGGCGCCGTGATTGGCAAATAAAGTATCTTGTATCGGTCATTGCCTATGTCCTCGACTTTGATCGCGGACCTAGAAAAAATCTAAGAGATCGAGGAAAATGAAAGTAGATCTAGGTATTCATGGTATTAGGTTGGTCCCGCCGTAATATTCAGAATGAGCTACGTCGTATACAAATATATTGTCAGTCTTGTAAAATAATGGACGGGTACCAGTCTATCATGGTATTAGCTATGGCGCGGGAATATTTTAATGCCATCCCATAATTAATTTAGCCATTTCATAAATATTGATTCTACAACGATGACCAGTTGATAATGAAATTTACCAACTCGAGATAATCAAATTTTCATTTTAAATCTGCGAAGCTTTAGAATGTAAAACTCCGAAAGTTTTTGGAGGGAAATTTCACGAGCATATATTATCCAACGTGGGGATATCAGCTTATCATGCCGTATAAATGCGCACAGAATTAGATAATTGTATTTATGCGATGGCATAAATAATTATGAAATTCCATTATCAATGGCGTTTTATGCCATCGCATAAAATGTCTTAAATTCAGGTGAAATTATACTTTCTATGTTACATCTATTTTCATTGGTCAACAAAATTATATTCCGCAAATGCAAATTCAAACATAAAATTTTACTCTTAAGATTTATTTGTGAAAAATGCTACTACATTGTAAGGGTAAATTTGAATGGAAATGTGACATTTAAGCATACCCATTATCTGTTCTGTTCTGTTCAGGTAACTTCCTCCGTTGATTATTCGGAGCACTCGAACTTGGGATAATTTAAAACTTAATCACAACTTATAAAAATACGTCGATTAAGATACATAAAAATAATAGTCATTAAGATATAAATGTATATACAGTTAAAAAGTACGTAGTAAAAAGTGCACTTTGATGGACGGATAGTATTCACATAAATAATATTGCACAAAATGAACGGAATTGGACGCAAACTATATTTATATCGTAGTGTATCACAAAAAATTCACTAAGGGGACGACCATTTGATATTCTGGGGGGGGGGGGGGGCCAGGAGGATTTGTTTTGGATGGGTTATTTATTTTTGTGGAAAATAAAGACAGATTATTTGTTTTCTGCACCGTTGAAGCATGATTTTTCATTTTCAGTAAAACAAGGGACTGATTATTTATTTTCACAATTATATTTATAATATTTGAAAATACACAATTTTTAAATTCATGTTTTTATTCTTAAATAAATAACATAGTCAAGGTTGTATCTGTTCGGAATTTTGGCTGTTCCACCTTGCAGTCTCAGTCCCTGTCCAGCACTGTGGTATTCTTTAAGACCATCATAAAGATACTATTTGTTATTGTGTTTGATGCAAGCACAAAAATGGCAACCATTGCCATAAATCTGTGCACCCAGTTCATAACTGCCCAATCAAGAAACTGAATTGTAGGTGCAAATAGAAATATGCAATGTTTATAATGCATTGCTCTGTTTAAAGTAAAGGAGAAAGGAAAATCAGGGACGTTTCCACGATATTTGAAAGGGGAGGTGCATAATAAAACATTTTTTGGACTTTTTTTTGCTAAAAAACATAGAAATTATTAGAAAAACATAAAATAATTGTGAAATGCACTAATCATGCTAATGTAACGGTTCCTGACTTGGAGCATGTATATTTTATAGTTAAAGTGTCAGGGTTTGATATTTTTTATGCCGAATTCTCTCGATTAATTGTCTATGGTATATTAAAATGGATGGATCTTAACAGCAGCAGACCAATAACGAGAAATTCCAAATTCTAGGGTATAAGGCGTTACTTAACATTTCAATAGTCTTTAAAGAAATCAGATTATGTGTTGATTTCTGAAGTTTAAGTTAAATATACCAGTATGTTGCATATATATATATATATATATATATATATATATATATATATATATATATATATATATATATATATATATATATATATATAATAATAAGTTTATATTTACATTTTATAAATTCAATGAGATGAAATACATTATGTACCATTTAATCAAAATTAATCAGGAAGTGAATCTTCTGAATTCAAAACTGCATATATTGCATACGTACAAAAAACAATATAGGTTAAAATGGGAAAAGGTATTAAAGTGAGGTAAATGTTCATGAGACAATATACCTCAAGTGAAATGAAACCCATTTTCAGACATTTCAAAAACATTAATATTTATATATGGTGTAGTTTATATATTATTAAAAGATTTGGGAAGTTTTTCCCGAAAAAAATATAAAAAAGACAAATTTTGGTAGAATCTGGTGCCATCTCATGCTTTAAAACATGCATTTATAAAATGGTTTAAAAGACCTGCCGAGTTATTTATTTTCAATACATTGTAGGTGAGGTTATTTATTTTCAAACTACCACAGAACAAACCATTCATTTTTGTTATTATCAAGGCTGAGTTATTTATTTTCAAAATCCTCCTGGCCCTCACCAGAATATCAAATGGTCGTCCCCTAACAGGTTTATCACGGATAAATGTTAAATTGATCACAAAATTTTAAAATGGTATTGATGGAATTTGAATTCGGTAGCCCTGCCAAGGCCTTGTATATTATTCCAATACATCACAACAGATTGTATATTATGCTTACATATTCTGTAGAGCTGTGTTTCTGTATATGTGCAGTTTAGGCAAGCAGTTAGCTTGGAATTCCATGCAGACTGCATTTGTTGCCTTTTTCATCGTTAAAATATGTATACATTGAGATGGTTGCTAGGTGACAGCAGTTGGCTTTGATTTCCATGCATACTGTTAGTCACGTTAACAAATTATTGACGGACATAAGCTTAAGTGACCAGGAAATTTTCTATTGTTTCGCGATCAGCCATAGGGTCTATACCGTTTCACTAAAATTGCATTTATATCGATAAAAGCTATTATCTTAATAAATATAATGAATTAAAACTTTAAAGTTAAAAGGTAAGACTATATACAGTTAATTTCTCAACGCCATAATGTTAAGATTAATGTAAAATCGCAAAAGTATATATCCTACTTCATAAAATCTAAGGACACCGATAAGATAAAAGCCCTTGCAGCTATCACGTATATGTTAATTATTTCCCTGGCCGCATAACAGACTTGATCTCATGATATGTAAATTGTAACATAAATTTTGTGCCAATCTTTCTAATTCTTCTATCAGATTTCTTGAGATGAGTTTTAATTCAACTAGTGACGTACAGTCTAATATAAGTTGAACCAGTGTATCTTGATTATCTGTGCACCCCGTATCACCCCCAGAGTTCTTTTTAACAAAATCTACCAATTTATCAAGACAGGATTTCCTTGATGTTTCATAGGCTTTACATTCTAGGGGAAAGTGAGTCATATCTTCATCCTTTTCTCCACACAGTTTGCAGCATGGTGATATTTCCTTTTTATTGAATCTTGCTCTAACTGACTGTAGCATGTAAGTTCCTGTTGCCAATTTACATTTAAGCTCGGCTTTTCTTACATCATGTGGGTTATTTCTTGCAATTTTCCAGATATTGTGTGGTTGGCCGATTTGGATTATTTTGTACCGATAGATATTTAAGTGTTGATTTTTCCTTGGTGTCTTTCATCCATATTTTTTCCCAATAGCTATTTATCCTTTTTTGTATTAATTTTTTCCATCTATATTTAGTCGGAGTATTTTCAATAATATTTGTTATATTTTGGAGGTTGTATTTTGATAGAATGTTGTTGATTCTACTAACAAAGAAAGTATCTGGCTGGGTATCTTGTTCCAGTTCCCATTTCAAGATTTTATACTCAGTGGAGTTTTGTTGTTTGATTATTGATCTAAGCAGAGATAGCATGTTGCGCTCTATTGCTGACTCTATGGGTTCAGCTCCCAGCAAGAATAGTATAGCACTAGATTCTGTTCTTTCGGGTAAACGCTGGAATTGACGTAGAAATTTTCTTTGTAATTTTTCAAGGGTATTCATATCAGCATTTGTATATGTTTGTATCTCCAGGCCATAAGTATATCTGGGGACAACATAAGTTTTCCATATTTTGAGTAGCACCACTGGTGACATTCCTGTTCGTGCATGGAGACCTGAGCCAAGAAGAGCATATATTGTTTACCGGCCAGTTCTAACTCGGTCTTCAGTGTTGACTTTATTTCTATGAGTTCTTACAATGCCAAGATGTTTTAGCTTGTCAACTCTTTTTATTTCCTTCCCACACATATGGTACTTGTTTTGTTGAACTTTTCCTTTTGATAGATTTTTCTGGATTAATTTTCACTAAGTCTATTAGTATGAAATTCAATAATATTGATCATGGCTTGAATATTTGTTGGTTTTCCTATAATTGCAATGTCATCTGCGGAAGTAGGTGCGCATAAATTTATTGTATTAAGGTTTGCTCCTAGGTTGCTGTCGCATAAGCTGTTAAGTATTGAATTATTATACCGTTTATAAAGTAAAGATGACAGTTTTGCTCCTTGTCTTATACCTTGTAGAACATTTATGTGTTCAGTGGTATTACCCTCCCACTTCACCTGTATTGTCATATCAGTGTATATATTTTTCAGCAGTAGCCACATATCTCCCCGTAGCCCATCATGGTATAGCTTATTAAGCATGATGTCGTGATTGACAGTATCAAAAGCTTTTTCAGCATCAAGTGCTACCATTTCTAGAGGTATTTGTAGGTAATGGTGTATATATGAGGTCTCAGATACAATAAATGCAGCAAACAGACTAGATGTGCCTTCTGTAAATCCTCGTTGTAGCAAATTTTGTGTTGGAAGAAATTCTTTTTCAAGCCTATCTTTGATTATAGATTCAAGAATTTTTGAGAAAGTACTTGTAATTACTATTCCCCGATAATTGCCTGATATTATTTTATCCCTTTTCTTCTTTAGAACGGGTGTAAGTATGCCATTTTTTAAGCTTTTCGGAACGTCCAATTCAGAGAAAATTTGATTTATAATATTTGATATTTCTGGAGATACTTCATGTATGGCTGATTTGTAATGTTCGGAAGATATTCCATTCTCATCTGCAGATTCCCATTATTTAGTTTTCGTATAGCAGTTTCGACTTCTTCTATATTGGTTGGAATTATTTGTTCTAGGCCTACTTGATTTTCTGATATGATGCTGTTTTGTATTTGAGCCATTTGATATTTTTCTAGATCAAAATGATCATTCTGTTGTAAATTTGGAGTAGCTAATGCCTCAAAGTGTACTTTCCACCCATCTAAGATTTTTTCACCTTCATATTTTTGTTTACCAATTTCTAAAATGTCAGTGTTGAGTGAGGAGATGGACCTCTGTTGTTACTTACTTTTTGTGATGCATTCATTAATTCTGTGATAAATTTCTCCTTTTTTGAGGCATACGCTTGACGTTGTAGTTGCCTAAGATGCCTTTTCTTTTTTATCATAATATCCTTTTCATTGGCAGCTGAAGATCCTGACGAATATTTATTTTTCCAGGCCTTATGGGCTTGTTTTGCTAATGTTGATGCTTGACTAATTTTCCTGTTCCATATGCTTCTACCGACAGACTTTAAAGATTTCAGTTGCCTATATTTTGGGATTGCCTTTTTGCCTGCTGTATGGAGAATATTTTCTAGCCTTTGTAATCTGTTTTTCACAGGGATTGGTTGATTTGTAGTAGCTAAATTTACTTTTACTGCTTGTTTATACGTATTTGTATCACATTTTGACCAATTTGGCTTAGTATACACCTTTATGTTGCTTGGTGCTGAAGTGACCACATGTAAATTAAACTTTACAAGCACTGGTACATGATCAGATGTATTTGTTGGGTGCATTGCTTCAATTTGAACAGTTGGTTTAAAATTTGCATTTGCTTGTTTTGAGAACAGAAAGTACCGGTAATCTATTTGAGATGTATATTTTCCATTATGATGATAAAACGTTGGCATTATTTGATTTTTATCTGGTATGCATAAATCATTTATAGAAACAAACTTTTCAAATATTTTGTCTCGTCTTCTATTGTCTCGATGTAATGAGGCATTCATATCTCCACCTAGAATGATTAGGTGGGTATCTTGATATTTTCCTACTATTTCTATTAATTGATCAATGTTATCTTCATAGTTAGCATCATTAGATTGGTCTGATGGCATATACACATTAATAAGACATGTTGGTTTAGGACAGCTATTTATAGCAATTACTTGTATTCGTTCGTTTCCATCTGGTAGACTAGATATGGACTTATCTAAACTTTTCCGCCAAAGTATGGCTACACCACCATATCTGCGCATACTTTTATAATCCATAACTGGCTCATCATCATCGATAGATTTTACTTCAGATATAAAGTTGTTGTGTATATCTTTCATGATATTTTTTTCAAGTGACATCAGCCAGTGCTCCTGAATACATAGTATGTCCACCTTCTCAAGAATTGTTTTAATATATATGGTATTTCCCCTAATGTTTTATATATTCATTGTACCTATGCATAATTTTGGACCTTCAAGTTGCGTGTCCATGTTACTGTCGAAGCTCTGCCTGATCCTAAAAAAGGTTTAGTAGCAGCATGAGTATTCGATGCTATTGGCATAGTTTGATTGCCTTCTGCTATATTTTGACTATCTTTGTACATTATGTTTGCATTCTGTCTTACAGGTATTTGTTGATTCCTGTTCTGAGTGTTCTTAGTAGCATGAAAAGTAGATTGTTGTACATTTTCTTTTGTTGATGGGATTGCTGACATTGGCCAATTATTGATTATTCTAGGTTGATGTGCCTTTATGTTTGACTGTTCATCGTTCTTGTTCAGGTGTGCCATGTTTTGTTCAGCATCATGTACATATTTTGGACGGCTTTCACTGTTAGACCGATGTTGTGGTATACTATTTTTACATTGATTAGCTAAGTGCATATGGCTTGGTTGTCCTCCTGTATTATGATTGTATACAAAAGAGGTGTTCTTTACATGAGCTACATTTGCGCTGGAATTGCCATTAACATTGATTTGTGTACTCATTGGATATGTTGGATAAACCGAGATTTAGCGAGCTTGTTGGTACAATTGGTTTGATGGATGTGGGATTCTATATGCAGGTGGTCTGAAGGCATACATATTTTGGGTATACATATATGGCGGTCGTGGAGCTGCTGTGTTTCCGTTACAATTTTCTGGTAACGGATGTTGCCTATATGAGATATTTTCTGTTTTTTGCCTATTATTTTCATTTTCCATTATATGCAGTTTGCATTTCAGGTCGTTAATCTCTAGGTTGTGTTGCATTTGTAAATTAACTTGACTTACTTTATGGTCGAGCTCAGATTTTAGCTTGATAATTTGGCTATCAAATTTTGATTCAATCCTACCAATGTGATATAGCAGTGACTGATTATGTATTGGATTCAAGTTTTGTATAGAGTTCAGATTTTTCGTAATAGGGCTGTTTATTCCAAGTTTGGCGGACATCAGATTAATGGTGTTTTGATATTCCTTATTTGTTTCTTGAAGTATAGCCACCTTTGCTTTGTATTCCGCTAGTTGTTGTTCTAATTGCTCTATATCTTTTTTCTTTTGCGTTGCCTTTTTTTCTTTCATAGGTACATCTTGTTTACTAGGTACATTATTTAGATTGCACTGACTGTTGTTGGATTGTGTACCAGATGTTTTCTGACCATTAGGTGCGCTTATACGCATTTCAGTAGCAATATTATGAACTTTTATTTGATCAGTAGATATTTTTTTCTGGACCCGCTTGGATATCTGGAGATTTCGTTTGCAAACCGCCATTGCATATGTTATTTTGTGTAGGAGTTTCAGGCGTAATAAGTGATGTAGAGATTGGGTATTTAACATTGGTGTTTTCATCATCTAGGTCTTCGTATAGTATTGTATTGTCAAGAATACGACATGACGTGCAGACATACATATCTAGTACCTCATTATTTCTGGCAGTATAGCCTTCGCAGTTTGTATGCAACCATTGGCTACATGCACTACATTGAAGTGAGTTTTCATCTTCGATTTGTTTATTGCAAAGAAAACAACTGATTGTGCTTATATCAAGCTCGCCCTCTCTTGATTGTGTTGTAATTTCTGCTACTATTAGATCATCATGTATGCCAGTATCTTGGTTGTTATTTGGTGTACTATTTGTAGTCTTTGGTTTGATAGAATTTTCTTTTGTCTCTATCATTTTGATAGATTTTACAGATGTGGCCAAGTTAGATGTATTGACAGAGCCCATTGATGTTTGCAGTTGCGCTATAGAGCTATGTGCATTATCATGAGTTGATTGGTTATCTTCATGTTGTTGTGATTCAAAAGCGAGGTTATTGGGTGTTTCATTCTTTGACTTTAACTGAGCCTTAACCTTTTCACATATATATTGAATGTCATTGTTAAGCTTTTAGTAGGTGTTGTTGCCTTTGAAAACTTTTAGTATTGCTTGTAGATCTTCCTGAAAAAAAGTTTCTAGCTTATACCCATTTACATCTATTCTGCTTGTTGTGTTAAACATATTAATCCTGTATAACTGCCTATTTAACATTTCTGTATTTTTTGGTTTTACCGAAAGAGACTCCTCGACTGCCATGTTTTGTATACTGGTATTTGTTTTACTAGACTTTGTGTGTAGTTTATAAGTTTTATCTACGGATTGGTCATAGAATGCATAGATTCTTTTTTTTTAGAATTTCATACGAGCCAGCATTACATGTGATGACTAGAGTGCCTGATTTTAATTCAAGCCCACATATAGGCCTGTCTGCAGCTTCAATTTTCTTATCTAAGGCTTGAGTTGTATTTAGGCTATATGGCATATGCCTTGTTTGATTAAATTTTGCGCTACTTGGCGTGAAGATTTGTGGTGGTTTCCTTATCTTTGTGCTTCTTACTAACATATTTGATGCCATATCTTCATTTATAATAGGCAATTGGAGGAGTAGAAGCTATATATATTTCCAGTAGAAACGGTGTATAGTTGAACTGCCCTATATGATCAGTTAGCTTGGATTTCCATGCAGACTGAGCAATATAGTTGTAGTAACAAATTTTGCACACACACCTACGGGTATTTATTCTCAGTTAGCTTGGATTTCCATGCAGACTGAGCAATACGGCTGTAATAGTAAATTTTGTGAACACACCTACAATCATTTATTTTCAGTTAGCCTGGATTTCCATGCAGACTGAATATTTATGATAAGCATAGACAGTTAATTATATATATACTTCTTTGAATAATAAGGCTATTATTAAATATATATGCACACCCGACTTTATATATGATCAGTTAGCTTGGATTTCCATGCAGACTGAATATATTTATAAAATTCCTGGAAAGATAGCATACACACTGCTGTGGATACCCTCAGTTAGCTTGGATTTCCATGCAGACTGAGTGAAAAGAATGAACACTGAATGATATTTATAAATTTCTTGGAAGGCAATGTTATTATTGAACTAGTTGATAATTGACGATGTGCCTCGTATAGATTTATTCCCAGCAGTCTGATTTTATAATATTTCCCAGTTCTCGTAGCCAGACTTTGGAGAGATTTGGTAGATGATGTACTCCGTCTTTATAAAGGTTAAAGTTGTAGTAGTGACGGGTGGTATAATGTGAGCGTGTTCGGTGACGAGAGCTAGCTTGTAGAAATTTTAAGAATACAGGCGAGTGGGAGTTTTCAAGTGTGTTTAATCTGCGGCATTCATCATTTATCAGTGCAACTTGTTGTGCAAGGCTAATGTCCTGTTCTTTTGCTTTTTTTAAAACTTGTTGATTGCCATAGAACTGATTGAAATGTTGTTTAGAGTAGATTGGCGTTTCTAGAAAAGTAAGTTTGACCTGGTGAAATTCTGTGACGTACTCTTGAAATAAGTTTAATTATTAAATAATACGACTTAAGCAGCCCTAATACTACCAAAACGGCATGTGTCATACTGTTGACGTCGTCCTGGTCATATAAATCACGTGATCTATATTGCTGTTCGGCCCGGTCCAATACTGAAAAAGGCCGTATGAGCCCTAGGGCTAATACAGCCTTTTCACTTCCGGTCTTTTCATTGCCAGTCCGTATTGGAAATATTGGCCCTATATTCACATCATTGCCAGTCCGTATTGGAAATATTGGCCCTATATTCACATTTGATGTATGTAATACAGCATTCAGAACAAGTCTGTATTGAAAAAGTTGGATTATTTAATAAAAGTGTTATGAACTGGCTGTTTCTGTATTGGCACTTGTATAGATTCTCGGTTAGCTGTATTGGCCCTCGACCCTACGGGTCTCGAGGCCAATACAGCAAACCTTGAATCTATACCAGTGCCAATACAGAAACAGCCAGTTAATAACACTATAATATTTGATGATGTGATCAACATTTTGCTTTTGATACAGAACAAATATCCTTCGGGGCGTTTCAGGTTGCGCCTGCGTCATATTAAATTTTCAGTTTTTTTAAAACTGAACTTTTAAAATTTTACCCATAATCATGGTAATAGAGGTGTTCCTTAAAACAGGAAGCTGATACAAAGAAAAAGGAAGATATACAGAAGAAGAAGATGACTGTTTATTAAGGAGCATAATACAACACATATCATTACATTCGACATATAACACACACAGATACAATATACATGGTTACAAATAGTACACATTAAAAACGCCACGGTTTTCAAATATACATAATATTTTATACTTGTAAGGGAAAAGATTTTTAATAAAATGTTTATAATTAGAAGTATAAAACCTCCGTCTTAGGTACACCCTTTGAGATAGAGAGAGAGAGAGAATATATATATATATTTTTTTTCTGATTTTTAATAGAGTCTAAGGGGTCCATAGACTTACCCAAAAACACCCAAAACTACCCAAAAACACACAAAAACTACCCCAAAACACCAAAAAAAAAAAATGAAATTATGGAATAAAAATTAAAGATTTATTTTCTATATAAGTTTTTTTTTTAATAAAACAGGTAGAAATTATTATATTTGCCCAGTATATTCGTATTTTTACTATCCCGTGCAAGAACGATAACTCAGTATGATAGTTCAATGCATACTTTGCATTACAAAAAAAAATGTAAAATCATTCGACAGCACTAAATAATAAAAAAAATATTTTTAATTTTATTAAATAAAGGATATTATTTTCCCGACAAATTAATCGTTTTTATTTAACTTATTGGTATGGATAACAGTATGACATGCGTTTTATATTCAAACAGCTTCTAGGCAAATTCTCTTTGTCGAAAGTCAATAATCCGATTATCAATTAATGATCAATTTGTTTTCTGTAGTACCGTTGCAAATATAATAAAAAGGTAGAAAGGACAATCAAAAATTATAAATAAATTTACAAAAAAAAGAAAAAGAAAAAGAGAAAGAACAAAATTATGGAGTACAGGAATACAACATAATGTGTTTGTGTATTAAACCTTCGATGTCGTTTACATTTTTATTCTTGTTTGTAATTTGCTGACAGTATATCGTATACAGATGAATCATACAGCAAAAAAGCATGAACACCAACACCACACTAAAAGCTAGTCAACGTTTCTATAAAGATACAAACAAAGATAGCAGGCAGGGTGTTTGCGTGGAGTTAGGAACAACAAAACGCTGAACTACACACAAACAATTTCAATATAAACATGACAAAGAGATAACAAAGAAATTATTCCCGTCTACGGGAAACACTCGAAAGATGAAGAACGACAATAATAGCGTTGGTCCTTTCTATTTTGCTTTGTTAAACCCTGTATTGATTTAAGACGTGTTCTCATGTACATTTACAGCATATCCTTCATCTCGTAAATTCAAGAGTCAAAGAACTAAAGTAAGTAAATAAATCATTACAACAATATAAATTTATTTTTGTTTACTTTATAACAATACAATAATTGAAGATCAAATGTTTTATGTAAATTTCTTAGACGTTTTGGAATTTCTTGGCCTCTTTTATTGTTGTGGGTTTTTTGCTACACATTTGGCATTATTGGGAATTGCACTACATCGTGAATTGAAACCCATCAATATTCTGAAAGCATTATTATACATTATTTTCAGAGACGATATTCCACAGTTGGACCATAATGACACACAATAAATATTCATACAATAAGACTGAAAGAGCTGTATTTTAACATCAAATGAACACTTATTAAATTTACGTTTCAGCATATTAACCTTTCTACATATGCTTCGATATTGTCTTTTGATATCGCAATCATCATTCAAATCATTACATATCATATGACCCAAATACTTAAATTCATCAACAAATTACATCACACTTCCATTTAAATAAAACTTGGGAATGTTATAAATCTTCAAAAATTTTGTCTTAAAAATCATACAAACAGATTTTTTGGTATTAAATAATATATCGTGTTCATTAGCAAAGTTTTCACATATGGATAAAAGTTTTCTCAAACCTGCAACTGATGGACTAATAATACACATATCATCAGCAGAACAAAAATTATTTAGCGGCACTCCATTTAAAAAACAACCAACATTGACTCCAGATAACGCTTTGTTCAGATCATTAATATAAAAATTGAACAGACAAGATGACAAGATACCCCCTTGTCTTACACCATTACGTACATTAAATTCATTAGATGTGAATTCACCACACTGAATACAATAAATCTGAATATCAAACCATGACATAAGAAAACGAACAATAAAAACTGAGATGTCTGTCTGTAGTAATTTGTGAAATAAAGTCCAATGGTTAACTCTATCAAAAGCCTTGCGTATATCTAAGAAACAGGCAAACACAGGACTGCCATGCTTTAGGCCTACATAGAAAGATACAGTTTCTTTAAAAACGAATAAACACAAGTCAGTAGAATGGCCATCCTTAAAACCAAACTGATGGTCACTTATTAAAAGCTTATCTTGCATTAAATTAGTACTTTTCAATAACTTTTGATAATATAATGATTCCTACCTATTTTATTGAAAAAAAAAACAAATAAAAACTTATATAGAAAATAAATCTTTAATTTTTATTCCATAATTTTATTGTTTTTTTGGTGTTTTTTGGTAGTTTTTGGGTGTTTTAGGGTAGTTTTGGGTGGTTTTTGGGTGTTTTGGGGTGTTTTTGGGTAAGTCTGTGGACCGGAGTCTAAGTTGCAGCATGTTGTTTGTGTTTTTGAGGTCTTTAGTGTTACCCCCAGAAAAAAAAGCTGAAGCGTTATTACGTTTTACGAAATGCAAAATCTACATTGGATTTCAAAGTCAAATGTAACTCGACCTTCGCTAGCAAGGCAAGGACGAAGTGATAATGGCGAACGCAGTAAATCGTATGGGACAGTTTTTCGTCCGCATAGGAACTGTAACTTTTCCAAGAGTAGCAAAAAGTATAATATAAAATGCTCCGCTTATTAATTTTTCAAATATACTTCATGCTTCATCAAATTTAATTTCCATATACCACACTTAAGTAAAGTCTAAAGAATTCTTGAAAAAGTAAATGTTTCAGCAAAAAATAAGTTGATCATTAGCACTTATTAGTGTCCCAGGAATTGCCTAGAATGCAGGATTTTGCATCATTTACCCCAGAGTTTCTGGGAGCCCAGACCCCAAGCCGTAAAGGGCACCTCGCAAGCGAGGTCTGCCAAGTCAATAGCACAACTTGGGGTGCTTTCCATTATGCGGTTCGTACCGGTACGTACCGACTTTCACTAATTCTTGTTCCGGTTTGTCTGGTTCGTCATTTCTAAAGAACCACTGTGGTACGGACCAATAATGGTTCATGAATCTTTGGTTCAATTGGAACGTACCGCATAATGGAAAGCACCCTTTGTCTATGTAACTTCATGTAGGTCTACAATGTACTATGTTGTCAGGTAATTAGGTGCATTCAAATCATTTTCATGTTAATGCGTCGAATAGGACGATTCACAGAATTACCCGAAATGACTGTATGTAGGTGTAAATCTTTATAGACCTATTGTCTATAATGACCCTAATTTTAATTTCTAACTGTGTTACTTTGAAAAGTAAGTGGGTTTTTGTACAAAAGTTATTGGGATTTCCCGACCTGAACCTCCAAAGTGAAAGTAGGTCATTCTCCATGACTTCTTTTTTCACTTTGTAAAAATGAACACACAAATGTACTTTGGAATTTCATCGTCTGAAATAGGCAAATAACCCAAAACCTCAATAAGTTGATTAAACACAGTAAACTGACTGTAAATATTGTTAGCTCACCTGGCCAAAGATATTGTCTGTTAACTTTTCACATTTCAATCTTCTCATAAACCACTGGGCCAAATGGAATTAAATATGGCAGGAAGCATCTATTTAATGTTCTTTATAAAGTTTGCACAATTCGTCCCGATCAGATAACAAACATGGCTGCCGTGGGCATGATGGGCAGTTCTTGTTTCTAATTAGTGGATATAAAAAAATCTCTGAAATTGCTTGGCAAAATGGAACATAACTTTACAGGATGCATCTATGAGAGGTTCCTTACAAATTTTCTCATTTTGTCCCGATTGGGCAACAAATATGACCGCCATAGGCAATCCATGTTTCTCATTGGTTGATTAAAACAATATTTTTTTCTCTGAAACTGATCGGCCAAATGGAATGTAATTTAACAGGAAACATCTACGGGAGGTCCTTTACAAACTTTCCTCATTCGGACCCGATCACCCTACAATTATGGCCACCATGAGCAGCTTTTGTTTCTGATTGACTGATATTAAAAAAATCTTCTCCTCTGAAATTGCTTGGCCAAATGGAACAAAACTTGATAGGTTGCATATATGGGAGGTCCTTTATAAACGATCTTCAATTTTTCCCGATCAGACTACAAATATGGCCACCATGGGCAATCCTTGTTTCTGATTGGCTGATAATAAGTGATATATATGTAAAAGATATAATGAAACCTTTTTCTCTGAAACCGCTCGCCCAAATGGAAAGACTTGACAGGAAGCATCTGTGGGAGGTTTTTTAAACAGTATCCTCATTTTGTCCAGATGACAGTCGACAAACATTGCTGCCATGGGCAATTCTTGTTTCTGATTGGTTGATTTAAAAGAAAAAATTTCTCTGAAACTGCTTGGCCAAATAGGGCCAAACTTGACAGTAAGTGTCTATGGCATATAACAAAAATCTACAGAACTGCAGTATTGCTTGAAACCAAACATGGCCCGAATGTTCCTCATAAGGCGCTGACCGATACTTTGGTGCCAATTGCTCATTCAAGATGGCCACTAGCAGAGGACTTAGTTTAACATAAGACCCTATGGGAAATACATGGAAAAATCTTCTGGAGAACTGCCAAATTTTAGAATATGCTGACCTGTAAGTAGAAGGACGATGATGAAGAAATAGTTGGTTCCTACCAGGCTTACCTCACTTCATAATGATAAGGAGAAGTGACCTCTAAGGCACATAAATAAAAATGTTTTTATGCCAGGTGAGCGATACAGACCCAGACCTCTGAGCCTCTAGTTCAAATTGAAATTTCACCTGCCTAGAAAATCTATCTGCTAAAAATATTAGTATTGATCTACCTTAACCATATGGGTCAGGCCGCGCAATTGTTTTCCTGTTACAGAAGTCATGAAATAATAGGCTGCCATTAAGTCTGTACGTTTCGTTGAAGCATGGGAGATGGCTCAAAACGATCGCCATACAATGGTACATATCCAGTTAAAATCTCGGGGTGTGAAGTCAGTCTACTTTTTCCGTAATTTGAGAAATCACGAGCCATGGTAAAAAAGTCTCCTTCCGCAAAGTAAAATGTACCTCTTTCATGCTCTCCATGTAGAATAAAAATTTTATTGGTTTTATTCATTTAATCCTTTCAATATTTCTATGTCAAATGTCTCGGGTAAATACGCCTTTAAAACAACACTAGTTATTCAGTTATCATGGTTGGTTTTGTTACAGTAGGTCCATATATCATGGTGCAATTATAATTTTTTTAATGGACTTCTTTCGTATCCCTCATGTCAAAGTTCATTGCAGGTCTTGAGCCATATTGAAATATGACATACAACTTTTCTCTACATTATGGTATTTGGTTGGTGCGGAAGCTTTTCCTGAACATAACTGTGCAATATTTTTCAGATCTGAAAGAAAATAAGAAAGATTCAGCATAAATTTGGGCATAAAGCAAACATGTTTATTTCATGAATAAAAACAAAAAATCTGTGAAAAAACCAAGATTCATTACTGATATATTTAGAGCCTCAGTTTACTCTTTGCAACTCACTAATGCCTTCTAAAATTATCATTAATATTTATACTTTTAAAAAAATCTTATAACAGACAAATAAAGGTAACTTTTTATATTTTTTTAGGCTGAAATATTGCAAATTTTGAAAATTATTATCCGTCATTTTAAAAGTTTCAGCTTGAAATTTTCACATGCTCACAAAAAAGTTCAATATTTTTAACTAATAGCTAGATTATGTAAAGACGAATCTAAAATGGGGTCAACTGTCAAAATCTGCCCAGTATTAACAATTTTACAGCTATCTAAAAATTTGCAGTTTCTATGTCTGAGAAATGTAAACATCTTGCAGGCGAACAAATTATGAGGTTATATGAATTATGATGTCATAACTTTATGACGTCACCAAGTATTGTAAAACACAATTAGTCCTATCCTTAACATTTCAACGATAAATGATTAAAGAAAAAAATATTAATCTACAAGTAGTAACCAAGGATTTGCATTGAGGAAAAAATGCATAGCAACCAAGGAGAATGAATTTTTTTCCATTACACAATCACATGTGCACTTTTAAATAATTCATCAGTATGTGTATAAGTGTATAAGCCTATAAATTTACAGGAACAATAGGACAGTCCATTTTGCTGCCTGATATTAATTTATTAAAAGTTTAAAAACCAAATAAATTCAGTAATACATGTACATGCGAGTTACATGCTGTCATAATGAGTTACTCCCCTTTACAATTGACAAACTGCAAATTCTAAATCACAAGAATTTATTCAACCTGTTATTGGTAAATGTTGGTTTAAAATTCTTGTTCAAAGGGATTTGTGGATGATATAGGCCTTTTTATACGACCGCAAAATTTTTGCGGTCGTATATTGGTATGACGTTGGCGTCGTCGTCGTCGTCGTCCGAAGACATTTGGTTTTCGCACTATAACTTTAGTATAAGATAATAGAAATCTATGAAATTTAAACACAACGTTTATGATCACAAAAGGAAGGTTGGGATTGATTTTGGGAGTTTTGGTCCCAACAGTTTTAGAATCAGGGGCCAAAAAAGGAAACTTGACAGAAAGCATCTATGGGAGGTTCTTTACAAAGTTTCCTCATTTCGTCCTGATCGGACTACAAATTTGGCCGCTATGGGCAGTTCTTGTTTATGATTGGCTGATATAAAAAAATCTTCTCTGAAATCGCTTGGCCAAATGGAACCAAACTTGACAGGAAGCATCTATGTAAGGTCCTTTATAAAGTTTCCTCATTTCGTCCCAATTGAGCAACAAACATGGCCTCCATGGGCAATTCTTGTTTCTGATTGGCTGATTTAAAAAAAAATCTTCTCTTAAACTGCTGGATCAAATGAAACCAAACTTCACAGAAAGCATCTTTGGAGGGTCCTCTATAAAATTTGCTGATTTTGTTCCGATCGGACAACAAACATGGCTGCCATGGGCAATTCTTGTTTCTGATTGGCTGATATTAAAAAACCTTCTCCTCTGAAACCGCTTGGCCAAATGGAACCAAACTTTACAGGAAAGATCTATGGATGGTCCTTCACAAAATTTTCTCATTTTGTCCTGATCGGAAAAGAAACATGACCGCCATGGTCAATTCGTGTTTCTGATTGGCTGATTAAAAATTTCTGTTTTACTCTCAAATTGGTTTGCCAAATAAAACTAAACAACAGGAAGCATCTATGGGAGGTCCCTTATGAAAATTTCTCATTTTGTCCTGATCAGATAGCAAACATGGCTGCCATGGGCAATTTTTGTTTCTGATTGGCTGATTTTTAAAAATCTTGTCCTCTGAAACTTCATTGCCAAATGTAACCAAACTTTACAGGAAGCATATATGGAAGATCCTTTAAAAAACAAATATCAGGTTCAATTTGACAGACTTTGGCAGGTGAGCGATAACAGGCTCTTAAGAGCCTCTGGTTGTTTATCTCATCTAAAATGCTTGTAAATTATGTATATTTAAAATTTGCCATCCATGACTATGATGTCATTTTCTATTTTAATATGTTATGGTGTATTTAAATGGGCTGTTATTGTTGCAAAGTATAAAGAAATGGGGGGGGGGGGGTTGAAAACAAAATTTAGGGGGGGGGGGGGGGTAAATTAGTATAAGATAATAGAAATCTATGAAATTTAAACACAACGTTTATGATCACAAAAGGAAGGTTGGGATTGATTTTGGGAGTTTTGGTCCCAACAGTTTTAGAATCAGGGGCCAAAAAAGGGCATAATAAGCATTTTTCTTGGTTTTCGCACAATAACTCTAGTATAAGTAAATAGAAATCTATGAAATTTAAACACAAGGTTTATGACCACAAAAGGAAGGTTGGGATTGGTTTTGGGAGTTTTGGTCCCAACAGTTTAGGAGTAAGGGGCAAAAAAAGGGCCCAAATAAGCATTCTTTTTGGTTTTTGCACAATAACTTTAGTATAAGTAAATAGAAATCTATGAAATTTAAACACAAGGTGTATGACCACAAAAGGAAGGTTGGGATTGAGTTTTGGAGTTTTGGTCCCAACACTTTAGGAATTAGGGGCCAAAAGGGTCCAAAATTAAACTTTGTTTGATTGCATCGAAAATTGAACTATTGGGGTTCTTTGATATGCCGAATCTAACCGTGCATTTAGATTCTTAATTTTTGGTCCCGTTTTCAATTTCTTCTACATTAAGGTCCAAAGGGTCTAAAATTAAACTTAGTTTGATTTTAACAAAAATTCAATTCTTGGGGTTCTTTGATATGCTGAATATAAACATGTACTTAGTTTTTTTATTTTGGGACCAGTTTTCAAGTTGGTCCAAATCGGGGTCCAAAATTAAACTTTGTTTGATTTCTTCGAAAATTGAACTATTGGGGTTCTTTGATATGCCGAATCTAACTGTGCATTTAGATTCTTAATTTTTGGTCCCGTTTTCAAATTGGTCTACATTAAGGTCCAAAGGGTCAAGTTTGTCCAAATCGGGGTCCAAAATTAAACTTTGTTTGATGTCATCGAAAATTGAACTATTGGGGTTCTTTGATATGCCGAATATAACCGTGCATTTAGATTTTTAATTTTTGGTCCCGTTTTCAAATTGGTCTACATTAAGGTCCAAAGGGTCCAAAATTAAACTTAGTTTGATTTTAACAAAAATTCAATTCTTGGGGTTCTCTGATATGCTGAATATAAACATGTACTTAGTTTTTTTATTATGGGACCAGTTTTGAAGTTGGTCCAAATCGGGGTCCAAAATTAAACTTTGTTTGATTTCTTCGAAAATTGAACTATTGGGGTTTTTTGATATGCCGAATCTAACCGTGCATTTAGATTCTTAATTTTTGGTCCCGTTTTCAAATTGGTCTACATTAAGGTCCAAAGGGTCCAAAATTAAACTTAGTTTGATTTTAACAAAAATTGAATTCTTGGGGATCTTTGATATGCTGAATCTAAATATGTACTTAGTTTTTTTATTTTGGGCCCAGTTTTGAAGTTGGTACAAATTGGGGTCAAAAATTAAAGCTAAAAAAGGGGTAAATTATTTTTTTTGTTTTTGGGGGAGGCAATTCTCCACAGGATATTGTATTGCAGAAGAAGCAAAAAATTGAATATAAATTCAAACCATATGACCAATTCTAATTTCTTTATTTCAGTTATTCTGTGTCAGAAACCTGTTATGTGTCAAATATTTGAAGAAATTTTCAATTGCACAGTATTGGGCAATAGCAAGAAATTGATATGTTTGCCCTGTTATCAAAACTTTATTATTAAAAAATTCCATTGGAAATTTGCCAATAACTCTAGTTTAATGAACTTCATTGGAAATTTGTCAATATAAAATGTGCTGATGAAGCTTTTTTAGCTCACCTGGCTAAAAGCCAGGGTGAGCTTTTGCCATCACTTTGCGTCCGTCGTCCGTCGTCCGTCGTCCGTCCGTCCGTCCGTTAACTTTTCACATTTCAATCTTCTCCTCTGAAACCACTGGGCCAAATGGAATTAAATTTGGCAGGAAGCATCTATGTAAGGTCCTTTATAAAGTTTGCTCATTTCGTCCCGATCGGACAACAAACATGGCCACCATGGGCAATTGTTGTTTCTGATTGGCTGAGTTTTTAAAAATCTTCTCCTCTGAAACTGCATGGCCAAATGGAACAAAACTTGACAGGAAGCATATATGGGAGGTCCTTTATAAAGTTTCCTCATTTCGTCCCGATCGGACTACAAATATGGCTGCAATGGGCAATTCTTGTTTCTGATTGGCTGATATAAAAAAATCTTCTCCTCTGAAATCACTTGGCCAAATGGAACGAAACTTGACAGAAAGCATCTATGGGAGGTTCTTTAAAAATTTTCCTCATTTCCTCCCGATCGGGCAACAAACATGGACTACAAATATGGCTGCAATGGGCAATTCTTGTTTCTGATTGGCTGATATAAAAAAATCTTGTCCTCTGAAATCGCTTGGCCAAATGGAACGAAACTTGACAGGAAGCATCTATGGGAGGTTCTTTACAAATTTTCCTCATTTCCTCCCGATCGGGCAACAAACATGGCCGTCATGGCAATTCTTGTTTCTCATTGGTTGATTAAAAAAAAATGTTTCTCTGGAACTGCTTGGCAAAATGGAACGAAACTTGACAGAAAGCATCTATGGGAGGTTCTTTACAAAGTTTCCTCATTTCGTCCTGATCGGACTACAAATTTGGCCGCTATGGGCAGTTCTTGTTTATGATTGGCTGATATAAAAAAATCTTCTCTGAAATCGCTTGGCCAAATGGAACCAAACTTGACAGGAAGCATCTATGTAAGGTCCTTTATAAAGTTTCCTCATTTCGTCCCAATTGAGCAACAAACATGGCCTCCATGGGCAATTCTTGTTTCTGATTGGCTGATTTAAAAAAAAATCTTCTCTTAAACTGCTGGATCAAATGAAACCAAACTTCACAGAAAGCATCTTTGGAGGGTCCTCTATAAAATTTGCTGATTTTGTTCCGATCGGACAACAAACATGGCTGCCATGGGCAATTCTTGTTTCTGATTGGCTGATATTAAAAAACCTTCTCCTCTGAAACCGCTTGGCCAAATGGAACCAAACTTTACAGGAAAGATCTATGGATGGTCCTTCACAAAATTTTCTCATTTTGTCCTGATCGGAAAAGAAACATGACTGCCATGGTCAATTCGTGTTTCTGATTGGCTGATTAAAAATTTCTGTTTTACTCTCAAATTGGTTTGCCAAATAAAACTAAACAACAGGAAGCATCTATGGGAGGTCCCTTATGAAAATTTCTCATTTTGTCCTGATCAGATAGCAAACATGGCTGCCATGGGCAATTTTTGTTTCTGATTGGCTGATTTTTAAAAATCTTGTCCTCTGAAACTTCATTGCCAAATGTAACCAAACTTTACAGGAAGCATATATGGAAGATCCTTTAAAAAACAAATATCAGGTTCAATTTGACAGACTTTGGCAGGTGAGCGATAACAGGCTCTTAAGAGCCTCTGGTTGTTTATCTCATCTAAAATGCTTGTAAATTATGTATATTTAAAATTTGCCATCCATGACTATGATGTCATTTTCTATTTTAATATGTTATGGTGTATTTAAATGGGCTGTTATTGTTGCAAAGTATAAAGAAATGGGGGGGGGGTTGAAAACAAAATTTAGGGGGGGGGGGGGGGGGTAAATTAGAAATTGGGGACGGGGTAATTTTTTTCTCATTTCATATTTCATAAATTAAAAAGAAAATTTCAAATTGTTTTTACCAAAAAAAGGGGGGGGGGGGGGGTTATGGGCCCAGTTTTCAAGTTGGTCCAAAATAAAACTTTGTTTGATTTCATCGAAAGTTGAAATATTGGGGTTGTTTGATATGGCGAATAAAACCGTGCATTTAGATTCTTGATTTTTTGTTCTGTTTTCAAATTATTCTACATTTAGGTCCGAATGGTCCAAAATTAAACTTAGTTTGATTGTAAAAAAAAGTTGAATTTTTGGGGTTATTTGATATGCTGAATCCAAACATGTACTTAGTTTTTTTATTTTGGGCCCAGTTTTCAAGTTTGTACAAATTGGGGTTCAAAATTAAAACTAAAAAAGGGGTAAATTATTTTTTTTTGGGGGTAGGGGCAATTCACCACAGCATATTGTATTGCACAAGAAGGAAAAAATTGAATATAAATTCAAATCAATATTACCAATTGTAAGTTATTTATTTCAGTTATTCTGTGTCAGAAACCTATTATGTGTCAAATATTTGAAGAAAGTTTCAATTGCAGAGTATTGTGCAATAGCAAGAAATTGATATGGGTGCCATATTATCAAAAATTTATTAGTAACAAATTCCATTGTAAATTTGCCAATAACTATAGTTTAATGAACTTCATTGGAAATTTGCCAATATAAAATGTGCTTATGAAGGTTTTTTTGTTTATCTCATCTAAACTGCTTTTAAATTATTTATATTTAAAATTTATCATTCATGACTATGATGTCATCTTCTATTTTAATATGTTATGGTGTATTTAAATTGGCTGTTATGGTTGCAAAGTATAAAAGGGGGGGGGGTGTAAATAAGTAGAAATTTATGATAATTTAAGACAACGTTTATGACCACAAAAGTAAGGTTGGGTTTTTATTTAGAGTTTTCATCCCTACAGTTTAGGAATTATTGGCTAAAAAAGGTCTTAAATAACCATTTTATTTTGTTTTTTTACAATAAATGTAGTATAATTAAATAGAAATATATTAAATATAAACACAAGGTTTATGAACACAAAAGGAAGGTTGTCATTGATTTATTTAGTTTTGGTCCCAACAGCTTAGGAATTAGGGACCAAAAGGGTCCGAAATCTAAGCTGCTTTTAATTTATGTATATTTAAAATTTGCCATCCATGACTATGATGTCATTTGCTATTTTAATATGTTATGGTGTATTTAAATGGGCTATTATGGTTGCAAAGTATAAATAAAAAGGGGGGGGAATTAGGAAATAAAATTTAGGGGGACCAAATTAGTTTTGGCATGGGTGGTATTATGTTGGTGGGGTAAATGAGAAATTTGGGAGGGGGGGGCAATTTTTTTCTCATTTCATATTTCATAAATTAAAAATAAAATTTGAAATAATGTTTAGAAAAAATAGGGTTTGGGGTTACAATAAACTTTATTGGGTTATTGTTTTTTTTGGGAGGGGGGGGAAATGTGCAACTTCGTAGTGTAGTGCACAAAGGCTAAAAAAAGGGTAAATTTTTTTTTGGGGGGGGGGGGGGGGGGCAGTTATCCACAGCATATTGTATTGCACCAGAAGCAAAAAATTGAATATAAATGCAAGTCATATGATAAATTCAGAGTTCTTTTATTTCAGTTATTCTGTGGCATAAACCTATTATGTGTCAAATATTTCAAGAAATCTTCAAATGCACAGTATTGTGCAATAGCAAGAAATTGATATGTGTGCCCTGTTATCAAAAATGTATTATTAACAAATTCCATTGGAAATTTGCCAATAACTTTAGGTTAATGAACCTCATTGGAAATTTGTGAATTTAAAAAGTGCCGATGAAACTTTTTTGTTTATCTCATCTAAGGTGCTGTTAATTTATGTATATTTAAAATTTGCCATCCATTACTATGATGTCATTTGTTATTTTAATATGTTATGGTGTGTTTAAATGGGCTGTTATGGTTGAAAAGTGTAAATAAAAGGGGGGGAATTAGAAAACAAAATTTAAGGGGGGAACAAATGAGTTTTGACGGGGGGTATTAGGTGCGTGGGGTAAATTAGAAATTTAGGGAGGGGGGGGCAATTTTTTTCTTATTTCATATTTAATAAATTAAAAATAAAATTTCAAATTTTGTTTAGCAGAAATAGGGTTTGGGGTTCCAATAAACTTTATTGGTTTATGGGTTTTTTTTGGGAGGGTTACAAAATGTGCAACTTCATACTTGAATATTGTGTTCATAATTGCCCCAACTATTCAGGGTTCGACATCTGCGGTCGTATCTAGCTGCGCCCAGCGGAGCATTTTATTGCATCTATTTCCATTAAATACATTCATCTAATGTTACAATTATTTAGCTGTGGTTTTCAATGCAACCACCTGTTCGTGTTTACAATTGTCCTTGTTACATGACATGTATGTAGTCTCGCCAAAATTGATACATCTAAATAAAAAGCATGTGTTTCCTGCTTATAGTGAGAATTTTTCTTCATACAATAACTGACCTTTAATATATTATTAATAGCAACGCAAAATCCCTGTGTATTTATTCTCCCAAACACATGTGTTTCAATGTTTACATCATACATATTACAACTTCCGGTTGGGGGGGGGGGGGTATTTGGGTTTCTAGAATTTTAAGGAATGACAATTTTTTTTAAAGATTTTAGTAAAAAGAACAATAATTTTTTCATTTTAATTTATAATATATGTAAAAAAAATTATTGCACAAGATTTACATTACATATGGACTGTTCAAATTTAGAAAACCCCATTTTCACCTCTTTTGCATTCTTTTTTAAAGCATTACATTAAAGTTTTGGACCATTTGCAAATATTTTATACTTTTTGTTTTAAATACATACTTAAGCAATTATACTGACCCTAGTTTCTCCATCAGTTGTTTACAGGATGGATCAGCATCACAAAATATTCCTTTACACACGTTTGAGATCATGACGTCAAGTTGGGTCAGGCCGCGCAATTGTTTTCCTGTTACAGAAGTCATGAAATAATAGGCCGCCATTAAGTCTGTACGTTTCGTTGAAACATGGGAGATGGCTCAAAACGATCGCCATACAATGGCACATATCCAGTTAAAATCTCGGGGTGTGAAGTCAGTCTACTTTTTCCGTAATTTGAGAAATCACGAGCCATGGTAAAAAAGTCTCCTTCCGCAAAGTAAAATGTACCTCTTTCATGCTCTCCATATAGAATAAACATTTTCTTGGTTTTATTCATTTAATCCTTTCAATATTTCTATGTCAAATGTTTCAGGTAAATACACCTTTAAAACAACACTAGTTATTCAGTTATCATGGTTGGTTTTGTTACAGTAGGTCCATATATCATGGTGCAATTATAATTTTTTTAATGGACTTCTTTCGTATCCCTCATGTCAAAGTTCATTGCAGGTCTTGAGCCATATATGGAAAGATCATAACACAGCTTTCACGTTTTCATTTGTGCCGCTGTGAAAAATCAGTAAATAGATCTGTGTAACTGGAGAAATAAATATAAATTTTATTATACCAGATTTGGGTCAAGTGAGCTTTTGTCCGTCATATCTCATCCGTCCATTAACTTTCCGTATTTTAATCTTCTCTGAAACCACTGTGCCAAATGGAATTAGATTTAGCAGGAAGAATTTATGTAAGGTACTTTATAAAATTTGCTCATTTCGTCCAGATCGTGCAACAAACATGGCATCATGGGCAATTCATGTTTTTCAAGAAAAAGACAACCCCTAGCGGTATCAGTGGGAGATAATCCAAATTTATATGTAAGACTGAAATAATTAGTTATGTGGCAGGCTTAGCAAAACATATTTATATTATCAATTATATCACCTGTAATGAACAAATACCAGGAGGTCGAATCTCAGAAGGTTAGGTTCTATTTGATAATTGAATATACAAGTGCCCAGCTGTAAAAAAGTGTTTATATAGGTAGAAATCCGGTTTTGAAGACATGAGTATGCATATTACAATAAAAGTTTGATGACAATTACAATTTATAAACTTACTAAGGCATGTAATTTAATTTTTTTCTTTAGGGAAAGACAAATAAATGTAAAAATTTTAAAAATATATTATTATACTTTTATCAAAATATATTAAGAAATTTGTTGTTTTACACCTTTATAAAAAGAAAAAAGGAGAATGGAAAGAAAAGAATATCGCATACGATTAAAGAAATAAATAAATATGAAATTTAATGATATCATAATGAAATATAATTATTTTTATTTTATCATCTTATTGAAATGTAAAAACTCAGGTAGTTTGTTGATTAGATTTAACATTTAACTCTTTTATTTAATAATATTGAAAAAAAATAGAAGTGACTTATTCCATATTTTTAAACAACTTTACTATCTTAAATAAGGTAGTATAAATTTTATCTTATGTAAGGTGCTATACATAACGTACGTTTTTTCAGTGTATTTGATCATGTCACCTGAATATACAAAACTTATATCTAAAGGTAACAGGTCCCAGCTACGATGGCAATAAAACTACTTAAAGAAAATGGAGCCACACAAAAGTTGAAAACTGTGAAAAAATAAATCATAAAATATGGTTATTCTACACTTTGAGAGCATTCACATGTCATATTTTAACTTATATAGATCTTATAGAATACATTTCATTTGAGTTTGAAAACTTTTTTCTTGAAAAAAAAATAACATGCTATTTCGACTTTCGATGTTTGTAGTCTGTCGGGTAATACACAAGTTTCTATAGATACTTATAAATGGCCTCACCTCTGTAATTGTCTGATTCAAATAAAGTTTATTGGTATTAAAGTTGATGAACAAAATGAGAAAAATGAATCAGAGACAGTGTGCACCATATGATCTGGTTTTGCTCATCTGGTTTTTGCAAACATAAATTTTCTTTTGATCTTCAGGTAATCAGGTACTAATTACAAAATTTCAATGATAGTTCTAATTTAATTAAAATTTTCAAATAATATTGTCAAACACATTTCAAGATTACAAGAATAGAAATCAGTCACCAAAATCTTTGTAAAAACAACACACTTCAACCCGTATAATGAATTATTATTATAATTATTATTATCAGTGTTTAAATTTCATCATAATCAAATCTATATTCTGTATTAATTATTTGTTGTCAATATATTCAAGTTATAAACAAAACTATTGCAAAATCAATTATTTCTTACTGATAGAGTAATTTCATAATTGTTCCCTTAGGTAAACTCATGTGTAACACCCACCATGGAACAAAACGGATGGTCAATTTATAATACAAACAACAAACAAATTTTTTTTTTACATTACATCACATCACAAGGCAATTGATCAATAAAACATTCAGATTTAAATGAACATACTCAAACTATTTCAAGCAAGTATATGCCCTTTTAGCTCACCTGGTCAAAAGCCATCTGAGCTTTTGTCATCACTTGGCGTCCGTCGTCTGTTAACTTTTCACATTTTAATCTTCTCCTCTGAAACCGATGGGCCAAATGAAATTAAATTTGGCAGGAAGCATCTATGTACTTGTAAGGTCCTTAATACAGTTTGCTCATTTCGTCCATATTGGACAACAAACATAGCCTCCATTGGCAATTGTTGATTTTGATTGACTGGGTTTTCAAAAATCTTCTACTCTGAAACTGCTAGGCCAAATGGAACAAAACTTGATGTGAAGGATACATTGGAGGTCCTTTATAAAGTTTTCTCATTTCGTCCCAATTGGACTAGAAATATTGCCATCATGGGCAGTTCTTGTTTCTGATTGGCTGATATAAAAAAAATCTTCTTCTAAGAAATTGCTTGGCCAAATGTAACTAAACTTGACAGGAAGCATATATGGGAGGTTATTTACAAAGTTTCCTCATTTTGTCCCGTTTGGGCAAAAAACATGGCCGTCATGGACATTTCTTGTTTCTCATTGCTTGATTAAAATTTTTTTTTCTGGAAATTCTTGGCCAAATGGAATGAAACCTTACAAGAAGCATCTACAAATGTATGGGAGGTTCTGTATAAAGTCTCCTCATTTTGTCCCTATCGGATTACAAAATGGTCACCATGGGCAGTTCTTGTTTCTGATTGGCTGATATAAAAAAATTTCTCCTCTGAAATCACTAGACCAAACGGAACGAAGCTTGACAAGAAACATATATGGGAGGTCCTTTATAGAATTTCCTCATTTCTTCCCGATTGGACTACAAATATGGACGTCATGGGCAATTCTTTTTTTTGATTGGCTGATATAAAACAATCTTCTCATCTGAAGTCGATTGGCTAAATAGAATGAAACTTGACAGGAATCATCTGTGGGAAACTCTTTACAAAGTATCCTCATTTCGTCTCGATAGAGCAACAAACATGGCCGCCATGGGCAATTCTTGATTCTCTGTGGTTGATTTAAAAAAAAAAAACAGACTCTGCAAAACTTGACAGGAAGCATCTATCATGTGTCTATGGAAAGTCTTTTATGAAATAATTTTTTTTTCATCCTGATTGGACGGAAAACATGGCTGCCATTGGCAATTCTTGTTTCTGATAGGCAGATATAAAGAAATCTTGCTCTCTGAAACTGCTTGGTCAAATGAAACGATACTTGACAAGAAGCATCTGTTGGAGGTTTTTACAAAGTTTCTCATTTTGTCCAGATCATGCGACAAACAAGGGTGCCAAGGGCAATTCTTGTTTCTGCCATGTGAGCCTCTTGTTAAAACTTAATTTTCTCCATTTTAATCTAATTTTCATGCCTAAAAAACTCGTAAGCATGTAAAAAAATATTTCAATTATTCAAAACAAAATTTGTTTATGTTTATAAAAAGTATAAGTGTTTAAATCTGAGATTTAACACAGACCACACATATTTTCACTGTACAATCTATTGTAGCTAAAAGTTTTACCCCTAAATTTGGATTATCTGTTCCTGGCATCTGGTATTTGGAAAAGGGTGAATTGTTTCTGATTGGCTGCGTTTTCAAAAATCTCCTCTGAAACTTCTTGGCCAAATGGAACAAAACTTGACAGGAAGCATATATGGGAGGCCCTGTATAAAGTTTCCTCATTTCTACCCGATCGCACTACAATTATGGCCGCAATGGGCAGTTTTTTTTTTTTTATATAAAACAATCGTTTCCTCTGAAACCGCTAGGCCAAATGGAAGAAAACTTGACAGGAAGCATCTGGGATATTTTTTTACAAAGTATTCACATTTTGTCCAGATCAGGCGATACACATGGCTGTCATTGGCATTCTTGTTTCTGATTGGTTGATTAAAGAAAAGTTGTAACTACTGGGTCAAAGAGAGCCAAATTTGACAGAAAGTGTCTATGGCTTATAATTTATTTTACAGAACCGTAGAATTTCTTGAAACCAAACATGACCTGAATGTTCCTCATAAGGTGCTGACCAAGTGTTGTTTCTTTGGTTCCAATCCCTCATTCAAGATGGGCACCAGCAGAGGACTTACGTTTAAGCCCCTATGGGAAATTTGCAAATTCTTCTGGAGAAGGCGCAGAATTTTAGAATATGTAAGTAGAAGGACCTTGATGCAGAAAGGCTTACCCCACTTAATATTGAAAGGGGGACCTCAGTGGCCGAGTGGTAAGGGTAGTTTGTCATGACTTCTAATGACCACTAGCCTGTCAACACTGAAGTTGTGAGTTCGAATCTCATCTGTGGCGGGGTGTGTTTGACTCCGATCTTAATTGACAAGGATTGCCAATTTTCCTACTGAAGGTCGGTGGTTCTCCGGCTTCCTCCACCAATAAAAACTGGCTGCTGCAAAATAGCCAGATGTGCTTGAAAACTGTGTAAAACCCCAACTAAACTAAACATCAATAAAAATGGCTTTCATCCAACCCTCTGAGCCTCTAGTTTTTAAATGCATTTTAAATACAATTACACAAGAATTAAGTCTATAACAGAATAGAATTCTGAGAATTTGGTGTAACATTTTAGTGTACAGAAGAATATATTAATCTTTTGTATATTCAATTTAAGCTACAGCAAATTACAGTAAAGACAAGGCACAGATATTTTGGCATTATGCTAAGGTAGAGATGAAACCTCCTACAATGAATGAATTCCCTCAGATTCAAGAAAGCATGAAAAATATAGTAGCCGGTTTTAGGACCAAGAAATTTCTCAACTTGTCAGTGAAGGTAATGTTTAATTCTAATGGGTTATTATGCAGTGTAGTGTACAATATGGAAAAATAATGTACAAGTCTGATAACTGATTTATTATTCAGCTAAAATGTGAATGTTATTCTTGTTTGAAAAAAAAATCAATAAGTGATAGGTATCTGTATTCAACAGATTTCACTATATACATATCTTGAAATCTGCTATAAATTTCCACAGTTTTTGACTTGTCTCACGAAAGTCGCACAGGCGAGACAAAGGTGTTGCTTTTCTGGCAGGACGACCTCAACAATTGTTAAGTTTTCTGCTTAAGTCAGTTTGATAGAAACTACTTGTGATGGATCAATGATATTTTCTATAAAGTTGTATTACTATCAGTACATCTCAGTTTGTCAACCATTTTTGAGGCCCTGCCGCCTAGGTCATGGTCCAACAACTTTGAATTTATAAGCGATGTTGCTGTCCATCAGATTGTCTTTTTTAGAATTTTCTGCCAATGGATGAGGCATATATCTCAATGTTATCAGTTTATTATTCAGATGTTTACACACTGGTATAGAATTGTTTTTGGTTGCTTTTGTTTTTTAAAAAGGCAAAAGCAAGGAAGTATATTTATATCACAAAAATTGTTACCATATAATGTTTTTACAATATAATCATAGTTTTTTAGCTCACCTGGCCAAAGGCTATGTGAGCTTTTGTCATCACTTGTATGTCTGTTAACTTTTCACATTTCTTCTCTGAAACCACTGGGACAAGTTGAACCAAACTTGAGAGGAAGCATCTATGTAATGTTTTTTTTTATAAAGATTCCTCATTTCGTCTTGATTGAGCAACAAACATGGGCAATTCTTGTTTCTGATTGGCTGATATTAAACTGCTTGGCTGATATTAAACTGCTCGGCTGATATTAAACTGCTTATATTAAACTGCTCGGCTGATATTAAACTGCTTGGCTGATATTAAACTGCTTGGCTGATATTAAACTGCTCTGCTGATATTAAACTGCTTGGCCAAATGGAACCAAACTTTACAGAAAAGATCTATGGAAGGTCCTTCACAAAATTTTCTCCTGATCGGAAGACAAACATGGACGTGATGTCAATTCTTGTTTCTGATTGGCTGATTAAAATTTTGTTTTCTATCTCCAATTGGTTGGCCAAATAAAATTAAACTTGACAGAAAGCATCTATGGAAGGTCCCTGATGAAAGTTTCTCATTTTGTCCCGATCAGATAGCAAACATGGCTGTCATGGGCAATTTTTGTTGGCTGATTTTTAAAAATCATCTCCTCTGAAACTTTATTGCCAAATGTAACCGAAGTGTACAGGAAGCATATATGGAAGGTCCATTATGGGCTTTGTCTGCCTTTTCTTGATTTGGCAACAAACATGTCTGAGATTGGCAATTCTTGTTTCTGAATGGCTGATTGAAAAAGTTATTTCTCTAAAACTGCTTGCCCAAATGGAACCTAACTTGACAGGAAGCATCTGTGGAAATTTCTAATGGGACTAAAAACGTTGCAAACAAGAAGCATCTGTGTGCTGATGTGAAAGATTAATCAGTCAGCTAACATTATAAGTTGAAGTTCTTTCTTACCAGGTGAGCGATACAGGCTCAGCCTTCTGAGCCTCTAGTTTCTTATAAATATACTATTTTTCTTCCACTATTTATTTATATGCACCTCACTAAAATTAAACATTAATTTATCTTGAATTATTTTATATGAAAATATTGAATTTATTTTCATTTGTATATTTTTCATTTCAAAAATATAAACTGTATGCAAAAGTAATTGATGGAAAAAAATACAGCTTGTGTTTATATTTAACTTGTACATGCTTTATTTTGTACCTTTTAAGGCTGAAAATTTTAGTTGAAAGCGTTTATAGGCATGGCCATTAAGATTGTACCACCCTGAAGCACTTCTTAGCAGCCAGAGATGAAGCTGAAGGCTAAATTTTAGTACAATCTCAATGACCACAAAGATAGATTTATCCCCAGTTTGGCCTCCTCAGTGGTAAAAATATATGATCATTGGTGGAAAAGCATTGAAAATGTGATGTCATTTTCTTTTTGCATTGAAACAGACATCAAATTTATGTAGAAAATACCCTTCTTTCTATGTCCAGGATGGTTTCTATGGTAAATTCATTTACCCCTGGTCATCCACATGCATATATCTTACAGTTTTATTTATACGACTGCAAATTTTTGCGGACATATTATGGTATGAGCCTGTTATCAGTGTACATCAGAGTCCATAGACAGTTAGGTTTATGCTCATTTACCTTTGTTGTATTGAATTTATCCTTATAATATTTTACCACAATGGTCCTGCATAAGAAATACAGGTTGGGATTGATACCCGGGAATCTGGCCCTCCAGTTTTTGTCTCGCCTGCGACGAAAACTCGTTGAGGCCAGATAAAGATATTACTTTCTGACAGCGACATAAACTTTTAAAAAACTTTAATAACTTTGCACTTGTAATACCTACAATTAAGATTTATGGTCCACAGGTAGCTTATTGTATAAGGTTTGCCGCAGTATACTTGTCTTGTGACCATGACCTCATTTTCATGGTTCAATGACTTCGTAAACATAAATCTAATGTAAAATCTGTGTCCAAGTTTCGTGGTTAAATCTATTTCTCAGAAACTGCCTAGGCCAACCATATTTGGTCTATAGATAGTTTTTATGGATATATGCCAGTCTGACACCTGCCTTTTGATCTTGACTTCAATTCATACTTGAGTGACCTGCATCTCATTTTCGTGGTTAAGTCCATTTCTCAGAAACTAGAATACCTTGACCCACCATATGTGGACAATAGATAGTTCTTGGTGGGTACATTTCAGACTTACACTTGGCTTGGGACCTTGACCTCAATTTCATGCTTGAGTGACTTTGTCACTTTTTCATGGTTAAGTCCATTTCTCAGAAACTGTAATACCTAGGCCAATCATATTTGGTCTATAGATAGTTCTTGGTGGGTACATGCCATTCTGACACCTGGTTTTGGACCCTGACCTCAATTTCAAGCTTGATTGACTTTGTCACTTTTTCATGGTTAAGTCCATTTCTCAGCAACTAGAATACCTAGACCCACCATATTTGGTCAATAGATAGTTCTTGGCGGGTCGATGTCAGTCTGACATCTGGCTTGGGACCTTGACCTAAATTTCAATGCTTGAGTGACTTTATCACTTTTTCGTGGTTAAGTCAATAAACCTAGACCCACTGTATTTGGTCGATTGATAGTTCTTGGTAGATACACTTGTCTCTGGACTTTTACCTCAATTTCATGGTTGAGTGACTTTCATCCAAGTTTCTTGATTAAATCCACTTTTCACTAACTGTATTACCTACATTGTAGAACCACCATGTATGGTCTATAAATTCTTAGTGGGTACATGCTAGTCTCACACATGTCTCTGGACTTTGACCTAAATTGTTTGCTTGAGTGACTCTTTCGAGATTAGGTCCATTTCTCAGCAACTTTAATACCTAGGCCCACCATATTTGGTCAATAGATAGTTCTTAGTGTATACATGTCAGTATGACACCTGCCTTTTGACCTTGACCTCAATTTCATGGGTGAGTGATCTGTATCACATTTTCGTGATAAAGTTCATTTCTTAGTAATTGTATTACCTTATTTGGTCTGTAGATAGTTACTAGTGGATACATGCCAGTCTAACACCTGTCAGCTGAACTTGACCTGAATTTCATGCTTGAGTAACTTAATATACATTTTCATGATAAGTCTATTTTCAGCAACTGTACTATATTTGTAACTAGACCCATAGTATTTGGTTGATAGAAGTTCTTAGTATATACTTGATAGAAGTTCTTATCACTTTAACATCCGACACCTTACCTTTGACCTCTATTTCATGCTTCACTGACTTGTTTCACGTTTTGGGATACCGGTAGTATCCATTTCTCAGCAACTGCAATACATAGACCAACCCTATTTGGTCTGTAGATAGTGCTTGGTGGGTACATGGCTGTCTGAGACCTTGACTTGAATTTCAGACTTGAGTCACATTTTCATGATTAAGTCCATTTTTCTGGAGCTGTAATACCTATATCCAAATTGACCTCAATTTTAGGCTTGAGGGACTCTTGTCCCATTTTTACAAATAAGTCCATTTCTCAACAAATGTTATAAATGTAATATATAGACCCACCATTTTTGGTCTATAGATAATTTTTGGTGGGTGCATACCTGTCTGAGACCTGTCAAATCACCTTGGACACAGTTTTAGGCTTGAATCACAAGCATGAGATTTTTCAAACAAATTATCGCCTGACCATTACTATTGCATTTAATGCATTTACCTTTGACTTGCAGTGTCGGGTATTCTGTGTCCATGTACATACTCAGGAGAGACATTTAGTGTCCACTCTTGTCTTATATCCCAAAAACTAAAGCATTTAGAGCAAAACTGACAGGGTAAAAATGTTCATCAGGTCAAGATCTACATGTCATGAAATTTTCAGACGAATTGGTCAACCCTTTGTTGGGTTATTGTCGCTGAATTGTTAATTTTCAGGAAATTTTGCAGAGTTTAGGTTATCTTAAAAATTATTATAGATAAAAGACAAGCAAAATTGTTCAACAAAGTAATATCTAAAAATAAGTCAGCATGACCAAAATCATTAATTGACATCTTATAGGAGTTTTTAGTGAAGCACTGGTAGTTTTGATAAAAACTAGCCGTGCTGGAGTATTGTTGACACGACGATCTGCTGAGACAAAGTACCCCCAATCTGCAAATAGTTCCTATGAACACAATACAATTTTAAATCAAGGTACAATGCATAGGGTTCCATGCAGTTATTCACTGAATAATAACATAAATAGAAAGATAACTCTATTGAATAACAAAAGGGTGTTAGAGAAAACTGTTTTGAGTCAAACAAACTTTAGCATATGAATATGAAAAGATACAGAAGTGCCAAAGCGAGGGAAATTCAATTTAATTTACAACTAAGATAATCCGTATTATTGTTACCGGTTGGTGACAGTCGGTAATTTTAATAATTCAGTAATTTAATTACTTTCAGTCATCATAGAGTGTTCATTTCGTGATTCTTAACCATTTCAACCATTTACTGTATTAAAAATAGTTGTAATGAGAACGATTTTAAAATATATATTTTATTGATTTTTTTCTACTCGAAAAGAAACACAATACAAGTTTGGAATGGACTTGTGTATTCACGTTTCTCAGAGTAATAAATTTGAAATATTTCAATGAAATGAATTTTTTTTTTTAGAAAACAAATCCTCTTATTAGATATTAAAAAGTTATGGTTATATTCTAACAAGACGAATGTCAACAAACGTTGAACACGTGTAGTAAAAATGATTTGTGAGATGCTCCAAAACTGGAGCAAGATCCGGGTCAAGTGTTGCATATTTGTCAACAATATGGTGGGTCGATTAGAGTTTTCAACTTTGACATTAAAACAGCTATTTGAAGGAACAAGAAAGATAATTTTTTGAAAGCAAAATAAAATAATGTTGCCGAAAGTATGACGTATTATTATTTTTTCCTATTCTTACCGTGCATATGCCAGGTCGATCTTGTACCAAAATTGTGGAGTCAAAAATGAGGACAGAACGAACAAATTTTATTTTTTTTACGATTTTCCAATTGTAGTAAACATTGTTGTGTTTTGATGTAAAAAAATTAAGATGACTATGTGTATGTATTGTAAAAAGAAGTCATAATTCATGCTTGCGCTTTTATTATTAAGTCTCAAAATTTCTCAAGTAAAAATTGACGGTCAGCTATCATATTTAGAAAAGGGGTTGGGGGGGCTTTATCCACTCTCTCAAACCCCTTAACATTCAAATAACTATGAAATGGTTGAGATCTCAACTCTAAATGTATTTTGTTTCTCCTTATAACAAGACGCACATTCATTGGTGTATGAGGGGTACCTAGGATTGGTCTTTATATATTTGAAAACATTGAGATTATATCTAAATTTTGAGTATCCTTTAATTTGTGAATGTTAGTTTCAGTACTTTTAGTATCTTCTTAATGTTAATAAAAATGGTAGTTTTTTTATAAAGGACCCAGTGAACAATTATACATCTGTTTGTAGTAATTCAAAATCAATTGCTAATAAGTATGTCTGACATAATTAATTTAGATCCAATTTGTTTAATTCGTGAAAAAAATTGATTCCTCCTTTTAAAACTCCTCTTTACAAATCAGCTAAATATTAATGCCTGTTACAGAGGGATGTTAGCATGAGTGCTGGACAAAAGCACTTCATGCTATTTTATAGCCCTTTTTAGTTCTTTTAAGATCATCTTCTCTGAAACCACTGGGCCAGTTGGGATGGTCCTTGGGTGGCCCCTTTCCTGTGACTAAAAATAGAAGAAAAGGGGGATGAATATTTAAAATCCTCTTCTATGAAACTACATTACCAATTCCAACCAGACTTGCAGCAATGGTCCTGATGAGGTCCTCTTTCAGAAATTTGTCAGATGAGCTAGACTGTCAACCAAGATGGTTGCCACAGCGAAACTTAGTTTAACATAGGACCCTATGGGAAAATTCATTTAAAATCTTCTTGTCTGAAACCATTGGGGCAATTGAAACATGACTCTGCAGCAATGGTTCTTAAATGGTCCTCTTTCAGAACTATGTCTGATGACCTGGACTGTAAACCAAGATAACTGCCACAGTTTAACATAGGACCCTATGGAAAACCAGTCAAATTGACTGTTACTCTCAGATTTTTGTCCCCTGCTGCAATGCGACGGAGAGACTTCGTAATGGTTTTCATCCGTCCTTCACAGTTATTTGTGGACGCATCTCATCTGAGACCGCTGATTGGATTTCGTTCAAATTTTATAGGATTGTTAGTCACCTTTTGTACTTGATCCTGTTGCACTGCGATTATGATTCGACAAATTTCACGTGAGATATGGGACTTTCACTTTTTTTCTGCATTCAACACTATACGAACACTGTGGACGCAACTCCTCTGAGACCGCTGATCAGATTTTGTTAAAATTTTGTAGGATTGTCAGTTACCACATGTACTTGATCCTATCACACCACGATTTTGATTCGACAAATTTTATGGGAGTTATGGGACTTAAACGTTTTTGTGCATGTGACACTATAGGAACACTTTGTGGATGCAACTCCTCTGAGACCGGTGATCGGATTTTGTTCAATTTTGGTAGGATTGTTAGTCACCACATGTACTTGACCCTATGCCTCCATTTATTACACATTTTGTATCTCTTGTGGGGCTTTGACTTTTATCTGCGGTGGGGGACATATGGCTATGTGTAGCAATCTTGTTATTCATGCTTTAGGTGGACAAGTAAAATTCAGGTGAGCGATACAGGCTCTAATGAGCCCCTAGTTGATTTTTAGTGTTTCTTGATGAAAATGGTAAAAAAAATTATTGAGATGTCTTTTTCACTATCTCTCTCCATTTTTGAGATCTATATAAGGGACTGAAATTTTTTATTTATTATCAGATTTTGAGTTTTTTAAATGGTTTGTCATAAGAAATACAATAAAGTTAATCCAGACACTTTTGTCATTGCAGAGATACATTGTAAAAGGAATTAAAGGTGCCTAAAAAAATTTTTTTCATCCAATATTAATTGAGATTTTTTCTTTAAATTCATCTTGAGGAGTGCTTTCATAAGTATGTCAACAGATTTTTCCTATCCTTTACAGTTTTTGAGATATTAGTTGTTAAGGGGCCAAAAATGCAAGGTAGCTGGAATTCTAAATTTTATTATTTTATCAAACACTTTATTGGGTAAAGCTTAGTAATATATCAACATTTACTTTAATTCTTTACCTGTCGACCTGTTGCGGTCGTATCATGCTGTGCTTAGCAAAGCCTTTTATTGTGTAGGGTGATTGTTCAAATGTTGAAGAAGTGCGTATTAATGTAAAGATTTCTGTTTTCACCAATTTTTCACAAGAATTTAGCTCACTACATGTGGGCAAAAAAAACAATTCTGGCCAAATACCTTTTTAGTTCCCCTGGGCCAACAGTTTATATGAGCTATTGCTATCACTTGGCATGGACCTGCACCTGTAAACTTTTACATTTTAATCTTCTCCTCTAAAACCACTAGTACCAAATTTTGGTGTAATGATCCTTGGATAGTCCCCTTTCAAGATTGTGTTCTTGAGTTCGGACATCCAACAATTAAAGCTGTCAAAAATGTAAGATCATAATGTTATTTTCTTGTATTTCAGGATAATCTTTTGAACAGTGTGGTTTGTGTGGAAATATTTTGTCTCTTTTTTATTGGAGAAATTATTGGAAAAAGAAATCTAATTGGTTATTATATACCTGGAGCCTGGACAGTGAAAGGAGAAGATCAACGTGTTAAACAAGGAGTAATTCCACCATTTTAACAAGATATTAAATGCAGACTTCTGTAAATTATTAGAAATATAACATTTATATGATTAAATCTGAAACTGAAAAGCTAGAGTCTTACAATTTAGTTCAAATATGAAATATATCAGAACACAGAATTCATCATACCGGTACCGGTAATTATCACTGGACTTCAAACAATAATTCATCCATTCATCATCCATAATATCAGAATATGAAGTAAATGAACAGTCATTAGGCTTATTTATTACAATAATTAACAGATTGAGGCTTTTTTAGCTCACCTGGCTAAAAGCCAGGTTGAGCTTTTGCTATCACTTTGCATCCGTCGTCCGTCTGTTAACTTTTCACATTTCAATCTTCTTCTAAAAAAACCACTGAACCAAATGGAACCAAACTTGGCAGCAATGTTCTGGGAAGGTCCTTTACAGAATATGTAATTTTGGTTCTGATCGAATACTCAACATGACTGCCAAGCCCAATAATGTGTTCTGATTGGCTGAAAAAAAAAAATTTGGTCTGAAACCACAAGACCAAATGAACTTCTACTTTGCAGGAATGTTCATTAGATGGTCCTCTACCAAATTTGTAATTTGGTGACGATTTGAATCCAAGATGGCTGCCATCGTGAGACACAGTTAACTTAGGACCTTCTGGGAAATACATACAAACAACTTCTTCGAATCTTTTTAACAGATTGTATTGATAATATGCCTGAATGATTGTATGATGGTCCTGTACCAAATTTATAATATCGATGCTGTTCAGAAATCCAAGATGGCTACCACTGCAGGACATAGTTAACACAAGCCCCAATGTTTCAAAAATCTTGTCAGAAACCACAAAATCAAATGAACATCTATTTTGCAGGAATGTTCCTTAGATGATCATCTCCCAAATTTATAATTTTGGTGCCGATTGGAAATCCAAGATGGCCACCACCTTGGGACAACTTCTTTGAAACGGTTTGACAAATTGAATTGATAATATGCCTGAATGATTGTATGATGGTCCTGTACCAAATTTTATAGTTTTGCTGCCGATCTGTCATCCATGATGGCCGCCAGTAGGTGACTTAGTTTAACATAGGACCCTATGGGAAATAAATACAAAAATCTTCTTCTAGAGAACCACAGAATGGATTGAAACCAAACATCCCATGACTTTTCCTGTTGATGTGCTGACCAAGTGTTGATACTTTGATGCTGATCTGTCATCTAAGATGGCCGCCAGCAGGGAACTAAGTTTAACCAAGGAGTGATAAATACATACAAAAATTTTCTTCTAGAGAACCACTGAATGGATTGAAACCAAACATAGCATGAATGTTCATTTTGATGTGCTGACCAAGAGTTGTTACATTGATGCTGATCTGTCATCCAAGTTGGGAGCCATTGGGCATTTGGCAGGGAACTTAGTTTAACATAGGACCCTATGGGAAATACAAAAATCTTCTTCTAGAAAACCACTGAATGGATTGAAACCAAACATAGCATGAATGTTCCCTTTGGTGTGCTGACCAAGAGTTGTTACTTTGATACTGATCTGTCATCCAAGATGGCCACCAGCGGTAAACTTGGTTTAACATAGGACCCTATGGGAAATACAAAATGTTCTTCCAGAGAACCACTGAAAACCAGACATAGAAAGAATGTTCCTTATGAGGTGCTTACCAAGTGTTGATACTTTGGTGCTGATCTGTCATCCAAAATCGCAGCCAGCGGGGAACTTAGTTTAACATAGGACCCTATGGGAAAAACATACCAACAGCTTCTTCTTGCAAATTACTGAATTGATTGAAACCAAACATGGCATGGATGTTAATCTCAAGGTCCTTTAGCAATGAACAAATGGAAAAATCAGGTGAGTGATACAGGCTCCTGGGAGCCTATGGTCTTTGAGCTGACTCAGTGGTCTCATAGTATTGTTCCCCTTGGTTGCTTGAGGTTGTAGGTTTGGTCCCAGGCAGGGTAAAACCAGCATTGAAATTGGTATTTGATGCTGTGCCCCTTAGCACACAGCAATTAAGAGTAAGGTTAAAGACTAATTGGCTTGAGCTCATAATGTCCAGATGAGGTGAAATTTTTTTGTGCAACCTTGTGAGCTAGTATATTAAAAATCTGTCCAAACATGTCAGTCAAGTTCAAAATAGGATTCATTTTCATATTTGACTTCAGTTATTAAAAATGTATTGAACAATGTACATGAACCTGGTTCACATTCAGGATTTAAGGGCTTTTTGTATTGGATTTGGACTCAGTTTTGCTTTGACAGATACGCACATTGTTCAACAATTTTCATAGTTATAAAAGGAAGCTCAATTTTAGGGTTGACATTTTTTCTAATGTGTTAGTTTCAGCCTTGTCTTCTTCATAAGACATTGTCTTGGCCTGCCCTTCAATCAAACATTGTGAGAGCTTTAATGACATTTTGATAAACTATATTTTTACAAAATAGGCATTTTTTTCATTGTTCAGTGTCTTTCAAAGTATTACTGCTACAGTCAGTATAATACATTACAAAATTAAAATAAATTTTATTAAGAAAATGAGGGGTCTCGGTGGCCGAGTGGTCTAGGTAGTTAGTCATGACTACTACTGATCACTAGCCTGTCAACGCTGGGGTTGTGAGTTCGAATCTCACCTGTGGCGGGGTGTGTTCGACTCTGATCTTAATTGACAAGGATTGCCAAGTTTCCTACCGAAGGTCGGTGGTTCTCTCCAGGTACTCCGGCTTCCTCCACCAATAAAAACTGGCCGCCGCGAAATGGCCAAAATGTGCTGAAAATGGCGTTAAACCCCAACTAAACAAACAAATTAAGAAAATGGGATATGCTTTAGTGAGATGCCTTTCAATTTAAATGTAGTAAATCAGACGTGATTTTCTTCTGCTTTAAAGAGGAATTCTGCTATTGGAAGTCTGGATTTGTCCATTACAGTTCCTTAATTAGCTCACGTGTCCTAAAAGGATATATGAGCTTTTGTGACCACTTGATATCCTTCGTCCGTCGTAAACTTTTTCAAAGATCTTCTCCTCTGAAACCACTGAACCAATTACAGCCATACTTAGTCTGAATGATCTGGAATAAATTTTGTGTTTTATTTCATTGTCCGTCAAGAAACATGGCAGCCATGGCCAAAAATAGAACATAGGGGTAAACTGCAGTTTTTGTCTCGACTGGGATGAATAAGGTTTGCCAAGGTATACTTGTCTTGTGACCGTGACCTCATTTTCATGGTTGAAGGTTCACTGACTTAATAAACATAAATTTAAAATCTATGTCCAAGTTTCGTGGTTACATCCATTTCTCATTAACTGTAATACCTAGGACAACCATATTTGGTCAATAGATAGTTCTTGGTGGGTTCATGTCAGTCTGACACCTGCCTTTTGACCTTGACCTCAATTTCATGCTTCAGTGACCTGCATCACATTTTCGTGGTTAAGTCCATTACTCAGAATCTAGAATACCTAGACCCACCATATTTGGTCAAATGATAGTTCTTGGTGGGTACATGTCAGTCTGACACCTGGCTTGTGACCATGACCTCAATTTCATGCTTGAGTGACTTTGTCATTTTTTCTTGGTTAATAGAATAGAGAATGGAAACGGGGAATGTGTCAGAGACAACAATTAGACCAAAGAGCAGAAAACAACTCAAGGTTCAATGCAGCGAGAAAATCCAGCTCCCGGTGGTGGGCTTCAGCTGGCCCCTAATTAATAATGTATACTTGCTCAGCAAAATGGATGGCACACTAAACTCTGAAACATAAAAATGAACCAAAATTAAAAAACACACAAGAATAACAAAGGCTAGAGGTTCCTGACTTGGGACAGGCACAAAAATGTGGTGGGGTTAAACATGTTTGTGAGATCTCAACCCTCCCTCTATACCTCTAGCCAGTCAAACACACAGCGATACACAGAGTAAAACCCAGTTCAAAAGATGTCCAAGTCAAATGTTAAAAAAAAAGGTAACAGAAGAAACTAAGCAAAAATGACAATGATCAATATATGTTAACAAAGGACCGCTAGCAGTTACTGACATGCCAGCTCCAGACCTCAATTTTAAACTGATCGAAAGATTATGTCTATATCATATAGAAAATCAGCCATAATCCCTCCCATTAGGGGTTAAGTATCATGCCATCATAAATTATACGAGAAGAACATAACCCGTATCATGCCAACAACTGGTTTTAGAATGTGTATATTTCCAATGCAAAGACCCTATGAGTGAATCAATATTAATTCCAGAAAAATGCCATCTTTAATGACTTGACAACAGTATCGTAACTATATCCCTTGTTGATTAGTCTTTTTTAAGGTTTGATTAGCTTTTCACGTGAATGACGAAATTTTTGTGCTTTGTACAGAATATTACCATAAAAGATGGGTGTGAAATACCTGAACATATAAGATGTTTGCACATTGATTTATATTTACAAATGAGATCCTTGTACCAATGATAAAATTTAGTAAAATTTTGACAAATTTGTGATATCGAAATCCCTGGGGTAATAATTTTTCAGTAATACAGAGATTTCTTTCGTTAAAATCAAATACATTGTTACATACATGAGCGAATCGAAAAGTTAGAGATATATAAAGACCATATGATGGTGCCAAGTGAACGTCGCCATCTAAAAACGGATAATTAACAATAGGAAATGAAAAATCATCTCTCTTATTGTAAATTTTAGTATTAAGCTTCTGGTCAGAGATATAGATATCAAGATCCAGGAAAGGGCAGTGTTCATTGTTAGTACATGTATTAGCTTTATTTAAAGTAAGTTTAACAGGATAAATCTCTTTAGTATAAGTCCATTTCTGAGAAACTGTAATACTTGGGTCAACCGTATTTGGTTTATAGATAGTTCTTGGTAGGTACATGCCAGTCTGACACCTGGCTTGGGACCTTGACCTATATTTCATCTTTGAGTGACTTTAGTCACTTTTTCATGTTAAGTCCATTTCTAGTAACTTGAATACCTATACCCACTAAGTTTGGTCACTAGATAGTTCTTGGTGGGTACATGTCAGTCTGACACCTGGCTTGGGACCTTGACCTCAATTTCATGCTTGAGTGACTTTGTCACTTTTTGTGGTTTAGTCCATTTTTCAGAAACTGTAATACCTAGACCTTCTGTATTTGGTCTATTGATAGTTCTTGGTGGGTACATGTCAGTCCAACACTTGTCTCTGGACCTTTACCTCAATCTCATGGTTGAGTGACTTTCATCCAGGTTTCTTGATTAAGTCCATTTTTCACTAACTGTAATACCTACATTGTAGACCAACCATGTATGGTCTATAAGTTCTTAGTGGGTACATCTAGTCTGACACATGTCTCTGGACTTTGACCTAAATTGCATGCTCAAGTGACTCTTTCGAGATTAGGTCCATTTCTCAGCAACTTTAATACCTAGGCTTACCATATTTGGTCAATAGATAGTTCTTAGTGGGTACATGTCGGTATGATACCTGCCTTGTGACCTTGACCTCAATTTCTTTTAATGCATTTTCAGTTGAACTGCAAAATGTCGGGTATCAGATAATCATTATTCTGTTACCATGTGGATACTCTTGGGAGACATGTCTATTGTCCACTCTTGTTGGCATATATCTCAAAAACTAAGGCATCTAGAGCAAAACTGACACGAGGTAAAAATTTTCATCAGGTCAAGATCTACCTGCAATGAAATTTTCATACGAATCGATTAACCCTTTGTTGGGTTATTGCCCCTGAAATAATTTTAAGAAAATTTTGCAGTTATTGGCTTATATCTCAAAAATTAAAGCGGTTAGAGCAAAACTGACCAGCAGTCAAAAATGAGGTCAAGATCTGCCGGCCATGAAATTTTCAGACTAATTGCAACCTATATTTGGGTTATTTCCCCTGAATTGTAAATTTGAAGTAAATTTTGCAGTTTTAGATTAACTTGAATATTATAATAGATAAAGACAAACTGTAAACAGCAAAAATGATCTCCTCAGAAACTACTGGGCCAAATACTTCAAAACTTTAAGTGAATGTTCCTTAGGGTATCTAGTTAATAAATGTATTCGAGGTTTTGATCCATAATAAAACATAGCCACCATTGCTAAAACATAGGGGTAAACTGCAGTTTTTGTCTTGTATCTCAAAAACCAAAGCATTTACAGCAAAACTGACATGGGGGTAAAAATGTTCATCAGGTCAAGGTCTACCTGCCATGATATTTTCAGATGAATCGGTCATCCCTTTGTTGGGTTATTGCCCCAGAATTGTTAATTTTAAGGAAATTTTGCAGTTTTAGGTTATCTTGAATATTATTATATATAAAGACAAACTGTAAACAGCAAAAACGTTCAACAAAGTAAGATCTACAAATAAGTCAACATGACCAAAATCATTGATTGACCGAGTTTTTGCCCTTTAAAGACGCCATCCGGTGGAAACTTCTATCTTCTTCTATGAAACTACAAGGCCAATTGGAACCAAACTTGGCAGTAATGGAGGTTCTCTTTCAGAAGTATGTTAGATGACCCGGACTGTTAACCAAGATGTCCACCACAGCCAAACATAGTTTAACATATGGCCCTATGGGAAAATTCATTGAAAAATCTTGTCTGAAACAACTTGACCAGTTGGAACCAGACTAGGCAGCAATGGTCCTGAGGAGGTCCTTCAGAAATGTGCCCAATTTCGTGCACTGTGAACCAAGATGGCCGCCACAGCTGAACTTAGTTTATCATACGACCCTATGGGAAATTCACTCAAAAATCCTCTCGTCTGATACTACTTAGCCAATTGGAACTAAACTTGGCAGCATTGGTCCTTAGATGGTCCTCTTTCAGAATTGTCAACCAAGATGGCTGCCACGGCCGAACTTAGTAAAATGTTGGACCCTATGGGAAAATTCATTTAAAAATATTCTTGTCTGAAACCCCTTTGCCAGTTGGAACAAAAATAGCAGTAATGGTCCTTAGATGGTTGTCTTTTAGAAATGTTTCCATTGAGCTGAACTGTAAACGAAGACGACTGCCATAGCTGAAAAATCAGCCAGATTGACTGCAACACTTAAATTTTGAGTCCTGCTCAAGGTGAAAGTTAAATACAGGTGAGCGATACAGGCTCTTGAGAGCCTCTTGTTTAATGGAGTAAGGATACCTGGAATTTCCTAAGTATTTTTGGAAAAATTTAGAGTACAGAAAAGGGTTTCCCCAGGGAGATCTCATTGAGATCAAGTTTGTGAAAAATTTAATTTCTAATTGTACCACGAAAATCAAACCTATGGTGCGGTTTTTTGCACTCTACCAGATTTTATCTGGCTTTAAGGCCAACGAAATATAGGGAAAAGAAAAAATGACGTCAAGTTTAGACCATTTTATATGAATTGTCACATGAAAATAAATAGTGACCCTGAACCGATGTTAAGAGCATAACTTGAAATAAATTAAATGGTAGCTGTACAACTGAAATGGAGGGTCAAGGTCATTGAAAAAGTGTATATCAAAAAATGAAAAAGTCCCTAATAACCATATATATTTGGATTAAGGACCTTATAATTTACCTGTACAAGTCAAAATGCTAGTCAAGAGTCAATGCCATTGAAAAAGTTCATAACAACCATATATATTTGGGTTCAGGATTCTATATTTTAGCTGTACAAGTCAATATTAAGGCAAAAAACGTAACAGTATACATTAAATAACAAAAATAATCGTTGATGCAAAGATCTACACAAAAAGTAACAGGTGAACGATTCAGGCTCTTATGAACCTCTTGTTATACATACTAGTAGTAAAACCGCTGCCAAAGTATCATTTCTGTTGTCAAAATCAGGTCTGAGCAAATAAAAGAGATATTTCATTTTGTAGTTGTCTGATGACTATGTTCTTCAATGCTGAGTATTCTTACGGCAAACCTTGTTTCATGTATTTATAGAAAATACATTTCAATATAATAGCTGCGGCCTCGGATTGCCGAGTTGTCTAGGTAGCTCGTCGTGACTGCTAATGGTCACCAGTCTGTCAACACTGAGGTTGTGAGTTCGAATCTCACCTGTGGCGGTGTGTGTTCGTCTCCGATCTTAATTAACAAGGATTGCCAATTTTTCTACCGAAGGTGGGTGGTATTCTCCCCGTACTCCGGCTTCCTCCGAAATTAAAACTGGCCGATGCGAAATAGCCAAATGTGCTGAAAACGGCGTAAAGCCCCAACTAAAACAAAAATATAATCGCTTAAAATTTAAAACTGTCCCTACTGATTCCAAGATTATGGTGCTGCAATATGAAAACTGATCCAGGATAGACTTGGAAAAATCAATTTGGTGGAGGGGGGGGGGGGGCTAATTCAATGATGCCTGCGGTCAATTAATATGACAAGAAAACCAAATTAATTTAGAACTAAAAGTACTGTGAGAAAAGCTCGCAAAGGAAGGTTACCCGCTATGGCTAAAATAATATCAAGAAACGTGTAATTTTTTTCTGAAATTTTAACAAAAGATCAATTTTTGTGTGTTTCTTCCATATACGCAAAGAAAATTGTACCTTCATCACTTTTAATATGTTCTACACAGATTTTGGTATAATTGAACCAAAGACCAATAATTTTCATATGTCATTACTTTAACAAAAAAAATTGCCAATTTTTTTTAACGAAAAAAGATAACTTCACCACATTTTTAGAAAAAAATTCCGATAAACATATTGTTCTCTGATAAATAATTTGTGGCCAAGATCGATTAATTAATTAAGAAATGCTGGCCAAAGGCCATGTGAGCTTTTGTCATCGCTAGGCGTCTGTCTTCCGTCCGTCCGTCTGTTAACTTTTCACATTTTGATCTTATCCTCTGAAAAAAAAACCGCCGGGCCGAATGGAATTAAATTTGGCAGGAAGAATCTTTGTAAGGTCCTTTATAAATTTGCTTTCGTCTCGATCGGACAACAAACGTGGCCGCCATGTTTCCGATTGGCTGAGTTTTAAAATTTTTTCTCTGAAACTGCTTGGCCAAATGGAACAGAACTTGACCGGAAGCATATATGGGAGGTCCTTTATAAAGTTTCCTCATTTCGTCCCGATCGGACTTTAAATATGGCCGCCATGAGCAGTTCTTGTTCCTGATGGGCTAAAATAAAAAATTCTCTGAAATCGGTTATAGCCAAATGGAACAAAACATGACAGGAAGCATCTATGGGAGGTTCTTTCTCATTTCGTTCCGATCGCGTCATTGGCAATTCTTGTTTCTCATTGGATGATTAATTTTTTTTTCTCTGGAACTGCTTGGCCAAAACTGTCAGCCTTGACCGGGAGCATCTATGGAAAGTCTTTTATGAAATTAATTTTTACCTCACCTGGCCAAAGCCCATATGAGGTTTTGTCATCACTTAGTGTCCATTGTCCGTCCGTTAACTTTTCACATTTTAATCTTCTCCCCTGAAACCACTGGGCTAAATGGAATTAAATTTGGCAGGAAGCATCTATGTAAGGTCCTTATTTCGCCCTGATTGGACAACAAACATGGCCGCCATTGGCAATTGTTGTTTCTGATTGGCTGAGTTTTCAAAAATATCCTCTGAAACTGCTTGGCCAAATGGAACAAAACTTGACAGGAAACATACCTGGGAGGTCCTTTATACATTTCCTCATTTTGTCCTGATCGGACAACAAATATGGACACCATGGGAAGTTCTTGTTTATGATTGGCTGATACAAAAAAAATCTTCTCTGAAATTGCTTAGCGAAATGGAACGATACTTGACTAGAAGCATCTACGGGGGATTCTTTTCAAAGTTTCCTCGTTTCGTCCCGATCGGGCAACACACTTGGCCGTCATGGGCAATTCTTGTTTCTCATTGATTGATTTGCAAAAAAAAATTCTATTGAACTGCATGGCCAAATGAAACGAAACTTGAGAGGAAGCATCTGTGGGAGGTTTTCACAAAGTTTCCATATTTCGTTATGATCGGACTACAGATGTGGCCGCCATGAGCAGTTCTTGTTTCTAATTAGCTGAGAAAAAAAAATTCCTCTGAAATCGCTCGGCCAAAAAGAACAAAACTTGACAGGAAGCATATATAGGAGGTCATTTATAAAGCTTCCTTGTTTCGTCCCATCGGACTACAAATATGGCTGCCATGGGCAATTCTTTTTTCTGATTGGCTGATATAAAACAATTTTCTCTGAAGTCGCTTGGCCAAATGGAACGAAACTTGACAGGATAATCTATGGGAGGTTTTCCATTTTTCCTCATTTTTTCCAGATCGGGAAACAGACATGGATGTCATTGGCAATTCTTGTTTCTAATTGGTTGATTAAACAATTTTTTTTTCTCTGGAAAGGCTTGGCAAAAACTGTCTGTCAAACTTGATAGGAAGCATCTGTGGAAAGTCTTATATGAAATTTAATTTCATCCTGATTGGACGACAAGCATGGCTGCCATGGGCAATTCTTGTTTATGATTGGCTGATATAAAGAAATCTTCTCTGAAACCGCTTGGCCAAATGGAACGAAACTTGACAGAAAGCATCTGTGGAAGGTTTGTTACAACTCCTCATTTTGACCATATCAGGCGACAAACATGGGCAATTCTTGTTTCTGATTATTTTTGTAGACAATGTGTTATCTCCCTTTTTACCTCAACTGGCCAAAGGTCATGTGAGCTTTTGTCATCACTTGGCGTCCATCGTCCATCCGACTGTTCACTTTTCACACTTTAGTCTTCTCTGGAACCACTGGGCCGAATAAATTAAACTTCGCAGGAAGTATCTATGTAAGGTCCTTTATAACGTTTGCTCATTTCGTCCCGATCGGACAATAAACATGTCCACCATGGGGAATTGTTGTTTCTGATTGGCTGAGGTTTCAACAATATTCTTCTCTGAATCTGCTTGGCCAAATGGAACAAAACTTGACAGGAAGCATATATGGGAAGTCCTTTATAAACTATCCTCATTTCGTCCCGATCGGACTACATATATGGCCGCCATGGGCAGTTCTTGTTTCTGATTTGCTAATATAAAATAATCTTCTCTGAAATCGCTTAACCAAATTGAACGAAACTTGACAGGGAGCATCTGTGGAAGTTTCCTCATTTTTGTCCAGATCAGGTGACAAATATGGCCTCTGTGGGCAAATTTTGGTTCTGATTATTTTCGTAAAGAATGTTTTGTTATCTCCCTTGTTTAAGTCAAAGTTTCACAAAATTGTTAATCAGTTTTAAAACAAAATTGTTATAAAATTGGTTAAATGTGATATATTTTATCATTTGTTGTTTGTTTTAAAGACAATTTCCTATTTAGAACAAGCAATAAAAGATTGGAAAATTGTTTTAAATACTAGTAAGTTAATATAATAGAACAGCGAAAAGGTTTATGTTTCCAACATGCTAATCTCATGATGAAATAGTGATTTTGTCTGTTGATGAAGAATTATACAGTATAGTAAAGATTAAATTAAAATAATTTAGAACAATAAAGACAAAGAGATCATTTAGCAGAACTTACTCTGAAGAGTGACAATACATTAGTGAATAGGATGAAATCAATTTATTACTTTATGATAGTTATCAGTAGGAAAATCATTTAATGTGAAAGCTTATATTTTGATGTGAACAAAAATCTCACCCATAACCACCCCAACCTCACCCTTAAATGAGCAAAATCTCACTCGTACCCATTCTGAATTTGTCGCATGTATGGATTAATTGATTTAAAAAAAAAATGTTTTTCTTTTAAACTGTTGGGCAAAATAGAGCCAAACTAGACGTGTCTATGGGAGGTCCTTAATCCCTCATTTTGTTTCAACTGAATAACAAACATGGCTGCCACAGACAATTCTTGTTTTCTGATTGGCTGATTTACAAAACAAATATTTTCCTGTGAAACCACTGGGCCAAATGAATCGAAACTTCACAAAAAGCAACTGTGAAAGGTCCTTTGCAGATTCATAATTTTCTCTCATTTGAAACCAAACATGGCCTGAATGTTTCTTATGAGGTAGCTGACCAAGTTTTGTTACTTTTGTCCCAATCCCTCATTCAAGAAGGCCACCAGCAGAGGACTTAGGTTAACATATGACCGTATGGGAAAGGTGTGCAAAAAGCATCTGTAGAACTGCGAATGCATGCATGCAAGCTGAATTTTAGAATATGCTGAACTGTAAGTATAAGGACCTTGATGCAGAAAAATTTGGTCCCTACAAGGCTTATCACGCTTCACAATAATAGGGAGAAGTGACCTAACAAAAGCGGCTTATGCCAGGTGAGCGATACAGGCTCTGCGCTCTGAGCCTCTAGTTCATACAAGTAATTGGTATGTCATTGTTGACCTTTCATGTTATCCATTTTACTAGGAAGGAACCTATGATGAATCACGGGGGGCTCAACCCATAGAGCTACCTGGCGCGTCCCCAGGTGGCGGATAAGGGACACGCTCTCGTCTGGGGGCTTGTCAGGTCATAATACAGAAAGCCTGACCGCGGCCTATAGTGGGTAACGTGTTTGGAAAATGTCACACTCCCTGCACGCTAAAGACCCCTTCTGTAGTTTTCGAAAAAGAGTAGACTAATGCCGCTACAGAAGGCTAAATTATCCGACCATACCCAACCATCCTCCTTTTACAGTGGCAGTAAAAATTGGTTCCCCTTTGTGTCCTGACCCACCCCTATTTCAATTGTTTGATAAATTGAGCTGGTTCTCGTCCTGAAGAAGCATGAAATATTTGCCACTGGACGTTCAGCAAGAATCAATCAATCAATCAATTTTTTTTCTGTATGCAAAAGAAACTAGATTCTCCCAGGAGCCTGTATTTCTCACCTGGATTTACATCCTCAGCAGAACACAAAATTTGACTGGTATTCATGACTGGTGGTTGATAAACTAAGATTTGCTATCGCGGCCATCTTGGTTGGCGATCTGGGCCATCATAGATACTTTTGATAAGGAATTCTACAACAGCTGTGTCTCCACTGGACCAGTGATTTCAGTCGAAAAGACCTTTAAAACATTTTCCCATAGAGTCCTATCTTTAACTAAGATGGCTATTGCAACCATCTTTCCTGGCTGACCGCACCTAAGAACCATTGCTACCAAGTTTTGTTCATTGTGGCTTTATAGTTTAAGTAAGTGAATTTTCCCAAAGGGTCCTATGTTAAACTCAGATCTGGCGGCATCTTGCTTGGAAAGCCAGGTCACTGGACATAATTTTGAAAGGAAATCACCAAAGGCCCATTTTACCACAGTTTGGTCTCAATTGGCCCAGTGGTTTAAGAGAGGAGGACCTTCAAAGAATTTTACAATGTTGAACTAAGTTGTGTGACAGCCATCTTTGTTGACAATCATTGAAAATAATTCTGAAAGACAACCATCTAATTTTAAGGATCATTGGTGCCAAGTCTGGTTCAAATTAGCCTAGTGGTTTCAAACGAAAAGCTTTTTTATATATTTTCCCAAAGGGTCCTTAGTAGTATATAGGGACAGGCAAATTAGTATTTGAGGTGGTGAAAAAGGTGGAGGATCATGAGGAGGATCCACCGGAAGTGACGTCATCGGACCCGGAAGTGGTTTGCACGCATGCGCAACCAGAAGTAGTGGATTTTCCCGCCATTTGTTTACGGAAGTGACGCAAGTCACGTGCTAGGACCCGGATGTGTGGTCTGCGCATGTGTAGGCGGAACCGGAAGTGATTTGCAGGCATGCGCAACCGGAAGTTATGGATTTCGCGCCATTTCCCCATGATTTGTTTACGGAAGTGACGTAAGTCACGGACCCGGAAGTGCCATGCTTGACCAGAACTCAGATTGAATTATCTCCCTTTTCCCGCACTTCTCGGTCGTCTCTGGATCTTTCATCGATCTCTAGGGTCTGATACTCTCACTGTTATGTCGAAGTCCGAGAGTATACGAAATACACTATTGGATTATCTCCCCTTATCCCGCTTTTTTCATCTGGGGGGGGGGGGGTTATGTTTTCTGTGAGGACCAGAGGTAGGATTGGATTATGTCCCCTTACCTCCAAGTGATGCTGTCACCAATAGATCAATAGAGGGGTGTCCTTAGCAACCGCCTGAGCAACGCTCTATGATGCACTTCGTTTCTCTTCTCTTGCTCATCGCTGCTCTTTTCATGCTCTTCGCTGCTCATCGCTGCTCTTCTCTTGCTCCGTGCTGCTCATCACTGCTCTTCTCTTGCTCATCGCTGCTCATCTCTTGCTCCCCGTTGCTCTTCGCTGCTCATCTCTTGCTCCGCGTTGCTCATCTCTTGCTCCGCGCTGCTTATGGCTGCTCTTCACTGCTCGTCTATTGCTCTTCATTGCTCTTCTATTGCTCATCGCTGCTCTTCTCATGCTCTTCGCTGCTCATCGCTGCTCTTCTCTTGCTCCGTGCTGCTCATCACTGCTCTTCTCTTGCTCATTGCTGCTCATCTCTTGCTCCGCGTTGCTCTTCGCTGCTCATCTCTTGCTCCGCGCTGCTTATGGCTGCTCTTCACTGCTCTTCTATTGCTCTTCACTACTCTTCTATTGATCATCACTGCTCTTCTCATGCTCCGTGCTGCTCATCGCTGCTCTTCTCTTGCTCATCGCTACTCAGGACCTTACTCGCGTGCTCATTTCGCTCCTGCTGCCTGTTGCTGTTCGTCATCGCTGCTCTTCTCTTGCTCTTTGCTGCTCATCGCTACTCAGTACCTTACTCGTGTGTTCATTTTGCTCCTGCTGCTTGTTGCTGTTCGTCATCGCTGCTCTTCTCTTCCTCTTTGCTGCTCATCACTACTTATGACCTTACTCGCGTGCTCATTTCGCTCCTGCTGCTTGTTGCTGTTCGTCATCGCTGCTCTTCTCTTGCTCATCGCTGCTCATCTCTTGCTCCGTGCTACTCTTCGCTGCTCATCTCTTGCTCCGCGTTGCTCATCTCTTGCTCCGCGCTGCTCGTGGCTGCTCTTTACTGCTCTTCTATTGCTCTTCGCTGCTCTTCTTTTGCTCATCGCTGCTCTTCCCATGCTCTTCGCTGCTCTCATCGCTGCTCTTCTCTTGCTCCGTGCTGCTCATTACTGCTCTTCTCATGCTCTTCGCTGCTCATCGCTGCTCTTCTCTTGCTCCGTGCTGCTCATCGCTGCTCTTCTCTTGCTCATCGCTGCTCATCTCTTACTCTGTGTTGCTCTTCGCTGCTCATCTATTGCTCATCGCTGCTCTTCTCATGCTCTTCGCTGCTCATCGCTACTCAGGACCTTACTCGCGTGCTCATTTCGCTCCTGTTGCTTGTTGCTGTTCGTCATCGCTGCTCTTTTCTTGCTCATCGCTGTTTTTCTCTTGCCCTTTGCTGCTCATCGCTACTCATGACCTTAATCGCGAGCTCATTTCAGTTTTGGGGCTGCTGCTGCTAGTGGTGGTCGATTGTCGTTAGTCAAAGATTGGATCCGTGCGAGAGCACCCTTACATCCAGGTCATTTGAAAGGCCATTCTGCATTTATCCAGGCTTGTGACTGGCTTTCATAAGACAGGCTGCATTAATCCTCCTCAATTTTTTAAGGCCACTCTGCACTCTACCACTAAATCAACGATAGACGTTTTCGATTCCATTGATACGTGTGTGTTGTTTGACGGTCTTCAAACAACTGACGAAATTAAACAAAACCTCTGATTATATTTTCGTTAAAAGCTTTCCATTGGTGTCATAGTGACGACGATTGCTTTTGTCTATTCATTCAGACCACACAGTTCGCTGTTCGTTGTTGCTGCTGCTACTGCTGCTGAGTAGGTGAAGGTGGGATTCTCACTGTTTCGTTATAAATCACCTCATGGTCTTGATGTTACGATGGACATCAAAGATGGCTGCGTCTATGTAACGCGGACCTGAAAGAGAGCACCCAATGAAACAGAAGTGTTAGAGTCTTTCCGGACGGAAACGAATGTTCTCGGTCTCGTTAATGTTACGATGGACTTCCAAGATGGCTGCCCCCAAGTAACGCGGACCTGAAGGAGAGCACCCTAATGAAACGAAAATCCGGACGGAAACGAACGTTTACGGATTTCAGTCATAACCATAACACTAACACGAGTCCTAACCCAACCCTAACTCTTATCCTAACCCTAACTCTAACCCTAACCCTAGTCCTGCTTCTAACCCTTATCGTAGGTCTGTCTCGTACTCCTACTCTAACCGCTCATACCCCACGCCGGTGGTTCACTGGTGCAAGCGTGGCAAACATGAGGCGAACAGTCACGCTTGCTTAGGTCAACCACCGACGATGGGGTAATGACCGCTAGAAAAAGAGCAGTGATGAGCAATAGAAGAGCAGTGAAGAGAAATAGAAGAGCAGTGAAGAGCAGCCATGAGCAGCGCGGAGCAAGAGATGAGCAGCGAAGAGCAGCTCGGAGCAAGAGATGAGCAGCGATGAGCAAGAGAAGAGCAGTGATGAGCAGCACGGAGCAAGAGAAGAGCAGTGATGAGCAGCGAAGAGCATGAGAAGAGCAGCGATGAGCAATAGAAAAGCAATAGAAGAGCAGTGTAGAGCAGCATGGAGCAAGAGATGAGCAGCGATGAGCAAGAGAAGGGCAGTGATGAGCAGCACGGAGCAAGAAAAGAGCAGTGATGAGCAGCGAAGAGCATGAGAAGAGCAGCGATGAGCAATAGAAGAGCAATAGAAAAGCAGTGAAGAGCAGCCATGAGCAGCGCGGAGCAAGAGATGAGCAACGCGGAGCAAAGCGGAGCAAGAGATGAGCAGCAAAGAGCAGCACGGAGCAAGAGATGAGCAGCAAAGAGCAGCACGGAGCAAGAGATGAGCAGCGAAGAGCAAGAGAAGAGCAGCGATGACGAACAGCAACAAGCAGCAGGAGCTAAATGAGCACGCGAGTAAGGTCCTGAGTAGCGCTGAGCAGCGAAGAGCAAGAGAAGAGCAGGGATGACGAACAGCAACAAGCAGCAGGAGCGAAATGAGCACGCGAGTAAGGTCCTGAGTAGCGATGAGCAGCAAAGGGCAATTTCCATTTCTACTAGACTTCAGTTTATCTAGATCCATTTTGCCTGGTCACGGCACCACAATTAAGTAAGGATATCGTTTAAGTCAGATAAAACTAGAACAACGATTGGCAGTTGACGTTTCTTGTATTCTTGTAATACGAATACGAATACGAATATTTTATTAATCCAATCAACGGCCCATTGAGGGCATATGACATTTAAAATAATTATTGATCAATATTTTCAACCAAATAAACGATAATAATATATATCAATTCCTCTAAAAGGACATCTGCACCATGTATTTCATTTATACATTGTTAATTACATGAAAAAATATTTCCACATAAAAAAATAATAGTTCGTAAGAGTGATTACTGGTTTAAACATTTTTTCCTTATATCAAAACACTTGTCAACAAATACAGCTAATTCATTACATATAAATTCATCTTCACTAGAAAGCAGCCATATAAATTGATTATCAGAGTTCAGAAATTTAAAGTTGTAACAAGCATTCTCTGCGGCTTTTAATAGAACCTTTCTTTCATTTATATATGCTGGACAGTTGAGCAGAAAATGACATTCATCCTCAATAACATTAGTTGTACATAATTTACATTTTCTTTTTTCTTTTTCGATTTTTCTGTATCTATCCTTTTCAATTGCTAAATCATGAGCACTAATTCTGAACTGTGTTAGCCACCTTCTTACCCGAATGTTTTTAACAAATTCGAGATAAGGTTTCTTCTTAAAAATATTTTTAAATTTACAATAACTTCTTAGTTTCCCTTTATTTATTTCTCTGTTTTGAATTAATTGCTCTTTCCAATATAATTGGTATCTTTTAATAAGAGTGTCTTTTATCTTATCAATGCTAATATTGCGAATGTTAATTTTCAGCTGATCTAATATATGGGTCATTTTTAAAAAATGTGCATTTTTAACATTGCAAAATTGAGAAAAAAACAGTTTGTTTGAATCATCACATTTATTAAACTAGCAAAATATATGATCCTTCTTGAACAAAATACTCAAATATGCAATCTTAATGACATGACATAACATAAAAATATTATTGACACATTTTCGACTGATGGTGCAAAATTTTGTCTATCCTGTTACCACATTTGTGAGACTTTTTTTACTATCAACAGGAAAAATGTGAAAAAGGTATTGATTATTTCTCAAAGGTATGTTAGTGGTGCCTCAGAAAACAATAACAGAATATTTAATTTCTTTGCATTAACGGGATAAAAATATCACTTAATATTGTATCCTGAAAAAACTATCTAAAAATAGATTTTCAAATGCTGCAAAAATTGCTACAATCAACGCAAAACCAACTGAAGCACTTCCTTATATTCGGCTTATATTGGACTTTTGAATCAATCCATCACTTAGTTCTTTGATTACATATAATTTTAGTAAAACGCTATTTTCTATGGTATCAGGGACGGACATCGAAGGTTTACATATACATATTTGTCTATCCTGTTACCAAGTTGGGGTAACAGGACAGACAGTAACAGGATAGACAAAATTATATGTTTATTGATTCTATTGCAAAACAACAACTCCCCTTGCATAGTTGTTTGTTTTTTCTTAAAGATATGTAGACTATCAAATGTTTCGTTTCATTTTCAAATAGTTCATAATGTCTACAGATACATAGTTGTTTATTATTATACTTAATCTGTCTATCCTGTTACTTTATTCAAGGTAACAGGATAGGCAGTAACAGGATGGAGAAAATTATATGTTTATTGATTATATTTCGAAATAACAGCTCCCCTTACATCGGTGTATGGTTTTTTCAGCTAGCGTTCTTTGTTTCCAAACAGTTAGTGACCCTTTTGAGAACGTATGGGTGTAGTAATGTATAAATTTGTTGGTAACATGATAGACATTTTAAAAGGGTACGCTATCAGTTTGACTTACTTTTCTGGTTATAACTTCGCTTCTGTTTCTTCTAACGTTCTATTGTTTTTGTTGTAATTTGCCAAATATTTGTACTTTTGATTTCATTATAGAAAATATTCGTATTTGCAGGCAAAAATTATTGCTCTGCAAATTTAGCACCAGTAACAGAACAGACATGCATTTCATGGACGCCAACATAATTTACTTTTTTATGAGCAGATATATATATATCTTCAAGACTTTACTTTCTTGTTAAAATTCAATTATATGCTATTCAAAAAAATACTTTTGCCGATTTGAAAACATACAAAAAATCATTGAAAAATAATGTGCAAACATAGCTCTCTCAGTCCGGACACTCGCAAATTGCTCAATATTGAGCTTCAAAATCAATTTAAATTGGATCGCAAGGAGAAAATCGTTCTCATTCTAGATGTGCCGAGTTGAAAAAATTGCAAACTTTTGTTTAAGCACAAAAAATAATGCCATTGTGTCTGAATATTTTTTTAACATAGGTGGACGGGAAAATGGACTTTTTTTTGGAAAATGACCCATATATGAGATACTAGAAAACCATGTTTTTATACCCTTTTTATTAGCTCACCTGGCCGAAGGCCATGTGAGCTATTGCCATCACTTGGCGTCCGTCGTCGTCCGTCGTCGTCCGTCGTCGTCGTCGTCGTCCGTCGTCGTCGTCCGTCGTCGTCGTTAACAATTTTTCAAAACTCTTCTCTGAAACTACTTGACCAATTGGAACCACCCTTGGTATGAATGTTCTTTGGGGTATCCTGCATAGAACTGATGTGGGGATTTTTGATCCGTCGAAATACTAAAAATAGAACATAGGGGTCAGACAACAGTTTTTCGCAAATATCTCAAAAATCATTAGGTTACGGCAAATTCTGGCAAATTGAAAGTGTTCAGCATGATGAAAATTCGTGAAAATCTGTCAACTGATGTTAGAGTTATTGCCCTTTTTTGACATTTTTGGCTTTTTTTTATGTTATTATTTCAAAAATCTTCTTCTCTGAAACTACTATTCAAAATCAAATGAAACTTAGTAAGATTGTTTCTTAGGGTATCCTGCAAAAAGTTAATGCTTGGATTTTTGATTGGTCGAAAAACATGTCTGCCCTTACTAAAAATAGAATATAGGGGTCAAAATGCTGTTTTTTGTTTTTTTTTCCTGAATTATAGAAAGTAAATAAAGATGAAAGCTACTTTCAAGGTAAACAGGGTATCCCGAGTTGAATGGTGATGATGAAAGTTTGTTTTGGACGGCCATTTTTAAAATGGCTGCCATTTTCCCGCCATTTTTTACACTTGCTCAGATTTCAACAATATTTGGTTTTTAAAGTAAACATGGTATCCTTAGTGAATGGTGATGATGAGATTTTTTGTATGGAGCATCTATGGAAGGTCCTTTAGGAAATTTGCATAAATCTTCCCGGTCCGTGAAACAAAATGGCCGTCATGAGCATTTACATGTTCTGATTGGTCAAAATTTAAAAGTTCTTCTCCTCTGAAACCGTAAAGCCAAAATGAACTGATTTTTGGTATGGATGATCTATGGAAGGTCCTTTACAAAGTTTGCATAACTCATCATGGTCCGTGAAACAAAATGGCCGCCATGAGCATTTACATGTTCTGACTGGTTGAAATGTAAAACTTCTCCTTACAAACCGTTAAGCCAAATGAACTGATTTTTGATATAGAACATCTATGGAAGGTCCTTTACAAAATTTGCATAAATCAGCCTGGTCCGTGAAACAAAATGCCTGCCATGAGCATTTACATGTTCTGATTGGTCAAAATTTTTAACTTATTCTCCTCTGAAACCTTAAAGCCAAATGAACTGATTTTTGGTATGGAGCATCTATGGAAGGTCCTTTAGGAAGTTTGCATAAATCTTCATGGTCCGTCATGAGCATTTACATGTTCTGATTGGTCGAAATTTAAAAGTTCTTCTCCTTTGAAACCGTAAAGCCAAATGAACTGATTTTTGGTATGGAGCATCTATGGAAGGTCCTTTACAAACTTTGCATAAATCTTTCTAGTCCGTGAAACAAAATTGCCACCAGAAACCTTTATATGTTCTGATCGGTCAAAATTTAAAACTTCTCCTCTGAAACCGTTTGGCCAATGAACTTATACTTGGTATGAAGCATTTATAGAAGATTATTTACAAAGTTCCAGAAATCAATCTAGTCTGTCAAATCAAAAGTTTGTGACTGCCAGGTGAGCGATACAGGCTCAGCCCACTGAGCCTCTTGTTCAGATCCATGCTTGTATTTAAAGCTTGTTTTAATAAATGAGCGTCATCTAATTGGTATAATCTGTGAAGGAATTTCAAGGAAGAGCATATATCAATATGTAAAGGAGTTCTTCCTAACTCCCCAAGCACGGCTATATTTGTGGCTTTATTGTGTACACCTAGTATATATTTATAAAACTTAATGCATAACTTTTCGTTTTCCAATTTTTCATATTTCTTCTCAATATTATATAAATTGTCTCTTGAATTAATATTAATACTAACTCATATTTCGGAGGCATATAGTGTGGTCAAATATATGTAAACTAGTGTAAATTTGTAATAGTACTTCCGCCCAAGGCGACATCATTGACAAAGTGACGTCAACAAAGGACTATACAAATTATAAACAGACAATTTCCCGCGACAATCTCAACAGATACATACCTCATTACTCAATGGGCGTCACTCGCGCCCCTTAAGCCAATTACTAGTATCTTGAATTATATAAAATTAAAAATATGTAAGAAACCCGACACCTAGACCGTATAATTTATTATTTCCCATGACAAGACGCATGAACTGATGTATACATCATTAACCCAAGGGTTCATCCCCAAACCCCTCGAATCATTAGTCTTTAATTATCTCGTAAAGCATTGAAATCCCTGACCCTAAATCATATATTTTCATTTTCTCCATGACAAGACAAACAGGTTGATAAAAACCTAACACCCTCATTAAAAACAAGAGTGGACACACAAAAATGTCTCGCCTGTCGTGTATTTCTAATGAAAGTAAATGCTATCAGTATTCGAAAAACAGAGCAAAACACAAAAACTTAACAATAACCACTGAACCATGGAAATGAGGTCAAGGTCAGATGACATCTGTGGGTTGGACATGTACACCTTACAATCCTTCCATACACCAAATATAGTAGACCTATTGCATACAGTATTCGAAAAACAGGCCAAAACACAAAAACTTAACTATAACCACCGAACCATGAAAATGAGGTCAAGGTCAGATGACACCTGCCAGTTTGACATGTACACCTTACAATCCTTCCATACACCAAATATACTAGACCTATTGTTTATAGTATCTGAGATATGGACTTGACCACCAAAACTTACAATCCTTCCATACACATAATATAGTGGACTTATTGCATACAGTATTCGAAAAACAGGCCAAAACACAAAAACTTAACTATAACCACTGAACCATGAAAATGAGGTCAAGGTCAGATGACACCTGCCAGTTGGACATGTACACCTTACAATCCTTCCAATCACCAAATATAGTAGACCTATTGCATTCAGTATTCGAAAAACAGGCCAAAACACAAAAACTGAACTATAATCACTGAGCCATGAAAATGAGGTCAAGGTCAGATGACACCTGCCAATTGGACATGTACAGCTTACAATCCTTCCATAGACCAAATATACTAGACCTATTGTTTATAGTATCTGAGATATGGACTTGACCACAAAAACTTAACCTTGTTCACTGATCCTTGAAATGGGGTCGAGGTCAATTGAAAACTGTCTGACGGGGACATTATCCCTATGTCGAGCTTTCTGCGACTTAAGTCGCAGGCTCGACAATAGGGGAGAGAGGGGGGGTTATAAGGTTTTAAAATTTTGATTTTCTAAACAAGGGGCCCACAGGGCTCAAATTTTGAAATATTATCAATTTAAGCTTGTGACATAAACTTGTCTTTTGTTTTTTAAATTTATGCATTTTATTTCTATACAGTATTGTCAAACACCATAAGCAGGTGTGCAATAATTTTTTAGAATTTTAATTTTCTAAAATTGGAGTCCACATGGGTCGAAATTTGAAATTGTTAATTTAAGCTTGTGACCTTAACTCCTCCTCCACTTTTGGGTTTAGGAATTTAATTTCTATATAGAATGGTTGCATACCATCTGCAGATGCGCAATAAGGTTTTAGAATTTTTGATTTTCAAACCAAGGGGCCCACATGGGTTAAACTTCGAAAATTTGGAATTCAAGCTTGTGACCTAAACTCCTCTTTCATTTTTCATTTTATGTATTTAATTTTTTTACGGTATTGTCAGACATTGTATATAGATGTGCAATAAGGTCTTAGAATTTTGATTTTCAAAAATTGGGCCTTTAGGGGTCGAATTTAAAAAATTGGGAATTATAAGTGGGTGACTGAACGTTTTCTTTCATTTTTCATTTTATAATACATTTTATTCCTATACAGTATTGACATATACTGTATGCAGATGTGCAATAAGGTTTTCGAATTTTAATTTTCCAAAATGTGGGCATGTATTCAAAGGTATAATTGTGAAAAATGTGCAAAGGGATACAAATGTGGGGAGTGCGGGGATAGCTGTCGTTTCCGACTGCCTCGGTCTAGTTTATTATTATTTTGATTTAATGAAACCGAATGCATTTTATAACACCATACAATAAAATCAGTTCTCGTAAACGGTTCAGAAATATTTGGACATATCTCTGTCAATGCAACATGTCGACAAGCAAAAGTTGATTAATTGTGACATTGTATGACTTTAAAACTCGGTTCAAAAAAATACCCATATCACAATTTTCAAGTAACCTCTCCATTAAGTATGCATACACTTTATAGGATCAACTTCCCCTTCTCAGTCTCTGAAAAACAAATAGTTTATTGAATACAATGTAAGGCATTCGAGATATCACTTACTTCTTTTGGGAGACTTCGTAACAGTTCACTGTTACAGTTATTGCTCGTTTATTTTAGTATTAAATAAGTAGTGTATTAAGGGGTATTCTACACCCCCCTCCTTTTTCAAGGGCAAATCCTGCATAGGACCCCCAACCCCGGACGTAGAATGAAAACGGACCATGTCCCAGTTGAGTATAGGGTAAATACAAGCATGTCTTTTGTACAAAAGATGGAGGAGCTGAGAAGTCCTAGGATGGACGACGACTTTATCAGCGAAGACGTTTTCCAGGAAAAGGTGAAGGACCAGAGTCAGGACACGTTAAATTGGAAGGAACTCCCAACCGGGGTGATCAAACTCCTGGAGGTATGGAAGTGGATGGTAAGTTTGGGAAGAGTAGGATACTCATCTTGAAAACCAGGGAAGGGGATACGGCAAGTGTGGGCCTGCACCGGACTCAACAGAGAGAAGGAACCATTGGAAGGGACCTTCGTGAGAAGTACAGGCTTCATAGTGAGCAAAAAGACAGGATTACTTCTCTTACGACCTTAAAAATATGGAGCATAGGGTTATGGGGTATCAAATTTTCTAATCCGGCAAAAATTGGATCAGAAAATTGTTGCACATCGTTGAGCGCAGAGGAACGATGTGTGTAGTGGACAAACGTTTTTTACTGCTCATGCGCATTAAGGTCTTCACAAAAAGTGGTGGAAGGTTGTGGAAGCTGATTTTTCTCGTCGTAGTAGTTTTTGAGGCAGGTGACAATTTTCCCAAACTCAGCATCATCGATCTGTTCGTCGTCAGCCAAAGCAGTGCTAATTTAATATTGCTCGAATTGGGTCTTTTGGACTGGACCAATCGCAAGGTTTCACTGTGTTTCTTCTTCTTCTTGGCCACACGCCTTGAGATAAGCGGTAGCACCATCACGGCGGTGGCACTCAAGCAAGCTAGGGACCACAGAGGAAGGGAGGCTATGACACCTATACCGGTCAAAGCTGAACCCATGGTGCCACTGGTCAGCACCAAACTGCCTAAGGAACATACACCCTGTGCTATAGACACTACTTTGTCGTGTAGTTTGTAGATGTTTAAGGTACGTTGATACCTTTAAATCTCTGCGTTGAGTTGGTCTTCTATACATTCGACTCTTGTCTGTCGATAGCCGGCATCTACTTCATCACCCATTTATTTATAGGAGTATGCAGAGGAGGGGGTGTTTTTGAACGCGCTGTTGGCTCCTAAGATCAAGCCGGATCCTTCATGGAATTGCTGAACACGCTTCAAATACAGGTAGAGGCAGTTGCCGCTGGGTTTCCTTGAGCAAACGCATCCACCACGTTTCAGGTACAATCCAGATCCCAACGCCTTGTTGGCGGCTACACCACCCAGACCACTCAAGGCTCCAACACCCAAGGCGGGTAGAATAGTCTTTGCTACCATGGGGAGTGCCCTCATTGCTAGCCCAGCCTTCAATCGGGTGGAGCTCAGCTCCAGGTTCATACCGCCAGAGCGTTTTTGTAGAAGCTTGGTGATCTTTTGAACCTGTCGGCGATGAGCAACATCTTGTGTTCACCTCTCAGATTTGTGTGAAACAAACGAATGGTGACCGGGCAACCTTTCTTGAGCGCCCGCTGTAGTTTATCTGCTTGAGCTTTCGTCAAGTTCAAACTATACTCGTGATACATCCTTTATTTATACTTTGCGAAGATGAAAACGCATGGTGAGCTGTTCGCCGCGGAGATCGATGGGGATGCCGTTCTGATCGGTGAGGTACGTTTGCATACGATTGATGGTCTTCAGGGTCACAAGCAAGTACACCAGATTCTTGGGGGTTTGAATGATCTTCATGCCTGGATCGACACGGCATTGATGCTGTTTTCGACATTGAAGTCCACTTGATAGTTTTTGGCTAGGGTCGGCGTTGCTCTCAGCGTCGCGCGGTTGGCATCGAGGATCTTAGCTTTGTGTTTGGTGAGACGAAGCTGTCGCTGGATGTCATCGTTGATGTCGTCAATGCCGTACGACCCGGTGTTCAGCAGAATGGGAAACCAGTTGGCGCCTTCGTCGGGGGGGGGGGGGGGGGGGGTAGTGGAAGGAATTGTTGCCCGCGTGAATGTTAGAGATGGAGTAGTAGGTCTCCAGGTTCACTAATGCCATCTCGTAGGTCTTTCCTTCTTTGAGTTGCGGTGGGGGGTTGAGCCGGGTATTGATTCGACTACCTTCCCCAGAGACGATGAATGAAAACCCCTACTTGGGGTCTGTGTTGTCGGCGATTCGCTGCAATAGTGTTTAAGGGTCGCTGTGTAGGCCATTGTCACATATTTTGTCTGCTTCCATTCTTCGAGGTCGTCATAGTGCTTCTTGAGCTGCTTGCGGGCCTTCATCGTGATCGGCCGGAAACAGGCAAAGATGAGTTGCATGTGAATCTTATCAATTTCCTATTAGAACAAGACGTGTTGGCGGGCACATGGGATCTGAATGTCGACGGTCGACTCTTTCAGCCACTCGGGCTGGTGATTCACCTCAATGACAAACAGCGATCAATGAAGTCAGAGGGGTTGATGTTGCAGTTGCTGATGAGGAGGTCCATGTTGAGGTAGTTTTTTTCCGGAACTCTGCGGTATTCTTGTACACCTGGTGATCCTATTTTGTGTGAAACCTGCATTGACGTCGACGGCCAGGTAGAGTACTGCGTTGAGGGTGACGTAGATGTTTTGCAACCGACAGTGGTCGAACACGGCTGCATTTTGGGTTTGGTCATTGCTTTTACCGGTTTGGAAGGCTACGATGATGTATCTAGGCTTCTCCAGGCCGCTCTTAGCAGATAGACGCCAGTTGAACTGTGAAGTTTGCGGGATGGCTATCGAATCGCACTGCCGCGTTCGGAAACCGCAATCTATCTTGCTCTTGCTCTGGATGGTCTTGTACAACCGCAGTTTCTCCTGATCCGAGGGGATGACGTGGGATACGAACCAAGAGATCTTACTCAGGTTGATTTTGGCCACGTCGTTGACGGCGTCGGCTCTTAGGATGGCATTGGCGTCTGAATCACGCACAAGTGACAATTCATGCTTGAACCCGTATAAGATCTTATCTCATCTTGTTCGATTCGCTCGTGTATGTAACAGCGTATTTGATTTAAACGAAGAAATCTCTGTATTACGGAAAAATTATTACCCCAGGGATTTCGATATCACAAACTTGTCAAAACGTTTACTAAATTTTATCATCGGTACATTCGTAAATATAAATCAACTTGCAAACATCTTATATGTTCATGTATTTCACAACCCATCTTTTATGGTAATATTTCATGCAAAGCACAAAAATGTCGACATTCACCTTAAAAGCTAACCAAGCCTTTAAACGGGCTTATTCACAAGGGATATAGTTACGATACTGTTATTAAAGATGGCATTTTTTGGAATAAATATTGATTCACTCATAGGGGCTTTGCATCGGAAATTAACACATTCATTCTAAAATCAGTTGTTGGCATGATACGGGTTATGTTCTTCTCGTATAATTTATGATTGCATGATACTAAACCCTAACTCAGATGGATTGTGGCTGATTATCTATATTATAAGGACATAATCTTTCGATCAGTTTAATTGAGGTCTGGAGCTGGCATGTCAGTAACTATACTAGTAGCCCTTTGTTAATATAAATTGATCATTGTCATTTTGCTTATTTTTTCCTGTTACCCTTTTTAACATCGAACTCGGACATCTTTTGAACTGCAAGCTTTATTGTGTGTATCGCTAGAGGTATAGGGGAACGTTGAGATCTCACAACTTGCTAAAACCCGCCGCATTTTTGCGCCTGTCCCAAGCACAGGGGGCCGACTTCTGGATATTTATTTCTTTTTTATTTTATTTTTTTGTTGTTGTTGTCTTATTTCATGAGTACTTTTTAATAAATATTTTCTATAACAATTCAAATTATGCGTTTATTATCAATGTGCTATACACTATCCACGTCCTTATACAAAAAATCCTAGGATTTTTTAGTATAAGGACGTGGTAGTGTATAGCATATTGATAACAAACGCAGAATATTCGTTGTTACAGTGAATATTTATTAAAAGTACTCATGAAATAAGACAACAAAAAAATAAAATAAAAAAGAAATAAGTTTCCAGAAGTCGGGAACCTCTAGCCTTTGTTAGTCTTGTGTGTGTTTGAATTTTGGTTCATTTGTATGTTTCGGAGTTTAGTGTGCCGTCCATTTCGCTGAACTAGTATGCATTTTTGTTTTGGGGCCAGCTGAAGCCTGCCTCCGGGTGCGGGATTTTCTCTCTGCGTTGAAGACCCACTGATAGCCATGTGTTGTTTTCTGCTATTTGGTCGGGTTGTTGTCTCTTTGACTCATTCCCCATTTCCATTTTCTATTCTATGATGTATGGTTATCCCTTTGATCGGTCTTATTTAGAGTTATTAAAATCGGCAGGATAAATTTTATCAATATATTTTTTTCACATTCTGGGTTATTTAGCGAAAGAATATCATCTAATTATAAATATCTGAAGGTGTTGTTGAAGTATTTTAATAGGCCGTGTTTGTACAGCTTAGTTCTAAATTGCGATTCATAACAAGTCCACAATCAGAGGTGCACAATTCGTGAAAATAGAAAAACCGATAATTTGTCTAAAAGTATGTTTCTTCCAAAACGAATAAAAATATTGTCAAGTTTTAGTAATATCCAGATAGGTCAAGTTAGTATATTTGTCCTGTCTATCACAACTGAAGAAAGATTTCAAGTTATTGCAGCTTATATAGGTATTTTCAGATTTATCAAAGCACGATTTGATTAGATATGATAATTTATCTTTAATAAGTTTGTGGGTAAAGTTGTGCAAAAGGTAGAAAAGTCAAAACTGTTAATTAACTGAATTAAATGAATCTCTCATCTTCCACTTAATTCATTGCATGAACATTTAGGGCAAAACCTATTTTGACTGGAAATACCAAGGTATCTTCCCTGCTCTATCATTATCTTGTGCACAGAAATTCTAAACTGATTTTGAGATGCTTTTTCTCTGCTCAAAGTTTGATAATAAACTCAAACCCTCCATTCCAAAATGTGTTTTAAATTGGGTATATGTTCGGAGTTCTCCCTGCACACAATCCATTAACCTCTAAATTCCAATAATTAACATAATAGGGATAAACGTGCTTCTTAAAAGAATTCTTAAATCAACATTTATTTTTAGATGTGTCAAAACCTATGCATTTTGCTACCTGGTCAACAAAACCAAAGCATGACTAGTGGGAGTAGCTTTTTAAATAGATGTATGCATTTTTTAATAAAGGAAATGATGCACCTGTGTTTTCTAGTCTGTGCCAGTAACTTAACTTAACTTGCATTTAATTATGACAACGTGTTAAGGGAATTCAGATAATACAGTAAAATTACTTGACTTGACTACCAAGAATAAATTTACAACATTTAATGTGCAGTTTTTCTGCCAAAATATTTGCATACATTCTATCCATTGAAATGTGTAAATTTCTAAATCTTTATGAAGCTCCAAATTTCGCAGTCATATATACATATAAATATATGGTGTACCCATGCATCCGGAGTAGCGTGTAAGAAACATACATCACTGACGCCATCTTGGATTATACGAAAATATCATTTCTTTTAATAACATTATTTTGAAATATGTTATTTTTTACTACAGTCTGATCATTGTTAATGAAACAATTATTTTTCCATTCGTCGTACGTTTAAATAGAAGCTTCTAACACTCGCCAGTATTTGAATTTTGTTTGCGCGCCATTTTACGTTGCCTGGATCGACATCGCCATCGATTGTCACAGACTCTTGTAAATTCATGTTCAAGAAGAAAACGTTGTATATCTATACGTGTTCTTGTGAAGAAAGGAACCAAATGAATCTTGAATGAGAAAGACATCATCAACTTCATAATGACTGTAAGTACGAAGATGTATATTCACACTGAAGTAAAAAATAAACGTGTCCTATGTCTATGAGCTACGAGTACGAGTAGACTGAGTCGCATTACTGTATATTTACCCCCAAAAATTAACGCGGATTTCAGTAACATATTTATCCAAGTTGATTCATCTTGTCAATTGAAACACTTTAAACATTGTTAGATTATGTTATCCTGTTAATATTATTTTGCTAGATTTATTCTTAGCATACAAATACACAATTCATTAACCAAAATAACATGTCCAAAACATGTTCTGTTGCTTAGATATAGACTTATACTTTCAGTGCAAAATCAATTGTAAAATTATTTAATAATGTTTAAATGTGTTTTTGTAACATATCAAACAAAAAGAATAAAGTTATGAGGTAATAGTTAATTAACCTACAAACAATACAGTCATTTCGGGTAATTCTGCGCATCGTCCTATTCGGCGCATTAACATGAAAATGATTTGAATGCGCCGAATTAAACGATGCGCCGAATTACCCGACAACATAGTATATCAACAGAAATGTATTTCACACAGTTGAAAGGGAGACAACCTGATCTGTTAATAACACACAATATTTTCAAAATTTGTACTATTTTAAGTCTAATCTTTGTGGAAACTCAATTTTTGACTTGTTATGAAGTAAAAAAGAAAAGCTATGAAAAATATATGTCATGTCATGTGTGACTTGGATTAGCTACAATAATGTAGCCCTGTGACAACTTTTGACTCGGCGGAGCTCCAAAGCTGTCTCATTACTCGTAATGGAGCAAAAAATAACTTTTACGTATGGCAATAAGAGGTCATGTTTACCTGAAATATCATTGAACTTTATAATTTCCAGCATATTAAATGTAAAGTACTTCATTATTAATATTAAAATAGTTGTCATTGTGTCAGTTTCAAAATTATTTTCTTTCCACCATGACAGATTCTCGCGATATCGCAGGAGGCATAGCCTGCTCTATATAGATATCCTTACTAAGACTACGACTGACAATATCACAGGAAATAGTATTTTCTTGATGGAAACTTCCTTATTTGGAACGTGACTTTAGCGAGAATCTCGCCGGGAGTTGGTAAGAAAACATACCACTCAGAACATGGGTGGAAAATTTGAATGCTAGATTGGAAATCTCCCATTATGTGATGGTATGTTGCTTTATTTCAACTGATAATATAGAAATATAATATTTTTACAGTTTTTGAACCAAAACAGGTGGAAAGTTATTATTGTAACTAGACTTCGATAACATCCACGGCATTCAATAAATCATTAATAGGCCTGAAAAAATTTGTTTTAATTGATATGAAGAGGTGTACCTGAACTGGCAGAGTATACTATAGATCAGATAACAGATTTAAAGATTGGAATAACTGGCTGAGCCTAAACAAATTCATCCCAGGTGGAAGAAAAATAATATATAAATGTACATGGGCAAAAATTAATATGCTTTGATCAGTTCCAGTACAAACATTAAATTTAAATGTTTAGTTGCAATGACCCAAACAGGTTTACTTTAAGATAGGATACAGTGATCAAGGTTCTCGGTAAGGCACCTAGTCCTACATGCATCGGGACGCAAGAAAATCTTTCAGACTTGTGAGTCCCTGAGACTCTTAGATTTCAACAGCTGCGTCTGAAGACTGTTATTTTTGCCCACACCCCCCGTCTTTTCTCAACAATAGAAGACCTTGTGGATGCTTCTCCTCTGAAACCACTTGGTGGATAGCTTCCATATTTGGTAGGATTTATTGTTATGAAGTGTAGATTTGATTACTTTACTGCCTTTTTGATTCAACAAATTTTGTAGGAGTTATAGGACAATTTTGAATATTTCTTAACAATAGAAGACCTTGTGGGCACTTCTCCTCTGAAATTGCTTGGCAGATTGCTTCCATATTTGGTAGGATGTATTGTTATGAAGTGTAGATGTGCATACTCTACCGCCAAAAAAATCATCCAGAAACAACCATTTCACTCTGGAAAACACGATTTGAAATTTGGTCTGCTGCATACAACACCTCAACTTCTGTCTACCAAATATTGTACTGCCAACATAATAATACAGATGTAAAAACGCTGCTAATATGTGACAGGTTAATCATTAATGGGTATGATGACATTCTTAGAATTTTCATCTTCTCTTTATAAACCTCGTACGGGACCATAAATGTCCGACCTACCTGCAAAAATTCACGCAAATTGTTTCCTCCAAATCGCAACCGAAAATTTCTCTAAAAGGTTTTCTTTCACAGCATTTGGCTGTGGCTCAGATCGATTGGTGGCCATGTAAAAACATAAACCGTTGATATTAATTGATATTTAGTTGATTCATCGGTAAGAGAAAAATGGTAAAGAAGTTATGAAACGAAATACGCCATATATAAGCAAGCAAATGTTTGAACAAAAATAAAAATATCTGAAAGCAAAGATGCATATTCTACATGTTAATATTACGTAACCTGAAAAATTGACTACGAATTTCAGTTCAAAATGCATGAAACTTGAATCATCAGTATTCAACAATAAATGTCTTACTGCCTGAATGCACTCGCGTTGTTAACATTGAAAGTACTGAAAATCATGAATCTGTGTTTCGACTTCAAACTTGATACTAGCCAAGACATGGACCAGATATCCAATCTCGTCACATTTCATTTCTATTAACTTTTTGTTGAAATTTTCACAAAAAGGTCTGGATAAATTTATGTGAAGTGTAGTATTTCTTCCGAAGAAGTAAATATCAATGGAAACATTTTAAAACCTGAGGTGTTTGATTTGTTGTGCAATATTATATCCAAGAAAATAGAGATTTTGGAAGTAGAACCCTGAACTTTAACCAAGTGTTACCAGTTTACGGAGGAGGTAACCACACATTGTTTGAAATATTGAGTCTTATGTTCAATAAAAAGTGACTTTTGATGTTTGTTTTCATTTCCATCTTGTTGGAATTTAAATGATTCTTTTAAGTACAACATGTAGTTATACATCTATTCGTGGAGGCATTGCATTGAGTCAGAACATTGTATTTTAATCTTCAAATATCTTGAATGAAAAACATCAATGTACATGGTGACAGTTGCATACCTATCTTGACAAAATTGCTTACCAACCTTACAAAGTAGTAACAAAACCTAACCTTGAAAAAGGTGAAAAATAAATTCCTTGGAAAAACCTGGAATTTCATCAGGAAAAAAGTGCAGGAACCGTGAATGTAGGAAAACTAAAACCACTATATATATCACAAAAAGTGTTTTCATATTAAAGAATGGGCAATCAGACAATTCAATCTGATATATGATATTTATAAATCCACATTTTAAAGAGAGGCTGTGACAAGATAGTCTTGATGCAGTTATGTACATTGTGAAGGAAGGAAAAGACATGCTGACAGACATTGAACTTCATCAACTTTTGGATATGTTTAAACAACAGCATAAATGAAAAATTGACATAAATGTAATATAATCGGGGTTCCTCATACTAGGATTTTTTATGGTGAGTCCTGGACTCATCACTTTTAAAATTAGTGAGTCCCACAAAAATTTCATGAGTCCCAAATTATTTCTGTGAGTTGAGAATATGTGACATCACCACGTACAGTGTGATATTGTTGAATATTCACAAGTTTTCCAAAATTTTGAATTATGTTGCACTCAGTATATGCCTGATCCTTGTTAAATATGTATTCAAAGCCATTTATGACTTTTTCTTCTTATTTTTTTTAAATTGTAGAATTTTCAAAAAAAATTATCACCCAAGACAATTAAATAAATGTATAACAAGGTTAAAGAAAATTAACATGAAATGGATTTCCCTCAAATGTCTGACTGAAGCTTGAAAAAGATTGGTATTTTAATTCATCATTGCAATCATTAAACAACAAAAATCATTTGAAACAAGGTAAAATGGAGAACAAATGTTAAAAGTAAGTACAATATCAATATAATCTGATTATTTTTCAGTAATTATCCTCTTTCCCCATTGTTTGGCACTTTAATTGTCCTAAAAACATCATCCACATCTTTAACTAAGACAACCACCTGGTTAACACAGGTAAATTTTCGTTGCCGCCATTTACATTGTTTACAAAAGTTAATGTCCTATCGGAAACTGACCGGACATGATCAAAATCCGCCTGCGGACAGGGACATATCTGAAGTAGAATTTCTGCATCCAGACTAAAAATCCACACTTTTACACAGTAATTTTCCTAATTCTAAGGGCCCTGGGACTCTTCATACAAATGAGTAAGAAAATCACTGGTCATATTTTGAGGCAGCACATGATTTTAGTTAAACTTTAATCAAAGCACAATAGGTATTTAGTGTGCCGTCCATTTTGCTGAACTAGTATACATTATTGTTTAGGGGCTAGCTAAAGCCCACCTCCGGGTGTGGGATTTTCTAGCTGCACTGAAGACCCATTGACAGCCATGAGCTGTTTCTGCTCTTTGGTCGGGTTGTCTCTTTGACACATTCCCCGTTTCCATTCTCTATGCTATTCTATTGTCAAAATCACAAGGAAATTGACATTCCAAACAGCGCTGCTGGGACTCATCAAAATCAGCTGAGACTCAACATTATGAAAAATGATGAGTCCCAGGACTCACCATGAAAATTCCTTAATGAGAACCCTGGTGATTTAATGAAAAAAGTACATGTATGGCAACAGAAAAATCTTGAATATTTGAAGTAAATTTTTAAGAATATTGTCAGTTGGAAATTTCTAGTTATCTCCCTTCTTACAATATTTTTTGTCTCATTTAGTTCACACCAAAGAAATTGTTGACTGATGCACATGTACATTTAGGATGAGGGAATTTTTGGAACAAAACAATTATTTAAAATGCCAATCAGATTTGTGTATGTAGACACAGGACTATGGTACTGTAAATACCCTCTGCAAAAATTGTAAAGTGTGGATTTTTCCTGTCAAATCCTTCAAATATTTTGTTTCTTAAAGAAAGAGAAAACATATATTTAGGCCTAAAAAAAATATAGTTGTGTTTAGGGTAACCCGACCCTACCTAATTTTTAGTGCCTACCCTAAATTTTTTATAACCTTTCTTCAACAAGCACTGTTAAAGTCAAGGTGACTCCAGTATACAACCTAACTTAAAAAATTAATGTAAAAAAAAAATTTCCCTACCTACCCTACCTAACTTTATTCAGTGTGTTACCCTAAACACATGTATTTTTTTATTTGGCCTTATACATGTACATCTTTCATTTTAGGCAATTATGGAAGCTTATCTCTTTCATCCAATTTTACTGGGTAATAATAAGGAAAGCAATATTATTTTTCAAGTTTCCAGTGTTTTCATTTGAAGCAAGGAACCAGCCAGTTTCCCCTTTTATTCCAAAAAAGCCTCTGCCTATCTGATGCTTAAGTATATCATTAATTCATGATTTTGTTCAGTTTTCTAAAAGCTGCCCCACCCTTTATTTTTGAGAATTTTTTACTGCATTTTCCACAAAATGGGAAAATATTTTCAGTGAAATATACTAGACCATAAACCATAATCACAAATTGTAAAATGTTTAATGAATTTGTTTTAATGATAGATCAGAGTCAGTCACAAGACAAGTCTACAGCTTAAGTTTATTTTCTGTCTTTGAGTCTTGGTCAGATAAAGATTTGTTTGTTATGGCAAATCCTCATCATAGCATCTAAGTTTCTCTTGGTTAGTCGGTTTCGTTTAGCTGTAGGTAGGTTGGACATCAAAGAGGGGATGATCGCTATTGGGGATAGAAACGAGTCCTCGTACCGTTGGCGTATCTGGCTACTAGGGAATTATCATGGCACTGCTCTTATTAAAGGAGGAATATACAGAAGACAGACAGACTGTAGAATTGGCAGACTTTGGGATGACTCCTCTTCTTTCCATAGAGGTATGGAATCTGCCAGGTTTTGACGAACGAGACTAGGTACAATTTGCCGATATGAACACGAACCGGAAGTAAACTTAAGTCCTGAATGTTTTTCAATAAATTATGTCTAACAATTGGGAAATTTCCACTGTTTGGGAAAAATGTTTGTCAACCTTTTGGGAAAACTCTTCAGGGGAAACATTCGGCTGTGAAATGAGGCTAACAAAATCACTGTAATGTATAGAAAAATTCTTTCACCTATGAAAAAAAGATAAAAGGCCCATACCTTGCAGATTTGAAATTCAAGTCAGAACTAATGTGTAAAGTCCTGAATAAAAGACTACGATTTAACTTTCACCAAATGTATTTGTATATTTGAGACCCTCTGGTCCCCCCACTGCTTGTGCACTAGTGATGTCCCGGTGATCAATTCCAATCGAAAATCAGTAGATTGTAAGGAATTTCACGCACTCGATTGGAAATATAGATTTAACAAAGGAACAAAAAATTCATTTAATAATCTTCTGGTCTGAAACCCACCGTGTATAAACGAAACCGGATATTAGTACTAACCGAAGCGAGAAAAAAATCAAGTTGGTGTGCTTAATGTAGGTCATCCTATATTTTATATCTTTCTGGGTATTATATGTGTCCAATATTTTGTGAAGGGATGTCTGTGATGTTAACCTGGGGATCTTAGCCCCAATTAATGATTATTAAGGAATAAATTACAATTCTGAGATAAAAACATGCCAACTAGTACCGGGGAATAATTTTTCAGTTGATTTCAGGGTACGCATAGCATCATTTATTAATTATAACAAATGCGTGTTAATTTCGATCGCTCAGTAATGACCCAAAAGGACTATAAATGCTTATGATTTGACTTAATTGTATTTCATTAATATGAAATATTGTATTTCATTAATATGAAATAAATCACAGATTGTTTTTCTTTATGTACGGTAACTTACAGTGTTGCAAAGATTCGTCTGTACGACAGATTGTTTTACTTGTGTACAGCGACTTATATTAAGTTGTGCAAAAAAAAAATTATGATTGCCTTTTACAATTTTTAGTATATAAAAAAGGGCAAACTGATACAAATCAGCTATGAATTGATGACCTTCAGGGGTCACCAAACTGGGCGATTATGGCGATTAAGTCGCCTAATGCTTGCCAATGTCGCCCTGTCATCGGCTTTAGAGCAACAAATGAGTCGTCCATGTTTTTAAATAAGGCGCTTCCGAACAACGTACGTAATCAGCTGCATCTGAAGACCGTTATTTTCATTAAAAATCTAGAGCCACCATTTTTTGTTTTCTTGGAGATCAAAGGGAAAGGGGAAAGAAACGACAAAAAGTAAGCTAGAAAATGGCGGCAATCAAAATTATCGTGATTTTTCATTGGTCACGGTGTTTTTTACCGACTGGTAACAATATGTAGACCTTATTATACCCCACGCAACAAGAGGGTATAATGTTTTTGACTCGTTCGTCCGTCCGTCCGTCAGTCATGTTTCTTGTCATCCCAACTCCTCTCAAACCACACAACAGAATTTCATGAAACCTTTTTAGATAACAAGGACATACTATGTAGTTGTGCATATTGACAGGAAATTGCGATTCACTTTTTTTTCTAGGAGTTACGCCCCTTTGAACTTATTTACTTTAATGTACTACTGCAACAGTTTGTCATTGCGACTCCTCTCAAACCACACAACAGAATGTCATGAAACCTTTTGAGATAATAAGGACATACTACGTAGATGTGCATATCGACAGGAAATTGCGATTCAATTTTTTAGCTCACCTCACGAAAGTGAGGGGGGCTTATGTGATACCCCCGGCGTCGGTGTCGGCGTCCGCACCCACTTACAGAAGAATGGTTAAGATCCATACACGCTTCTTGACAAATGCCACATCAATCATATTGGTATGGTAGGTGCACCTAATGATGCTAAGCACAATGCATGCTTCGCATGCTGGCTCTGACCTATATTTTCCGCATGAATGAACACTTACAGAAGAATGGTTAAGATCCATACACACTTACTGACAAGTGCTACATCAATCATATTGGTGTGGTAGGTGCACCTAGTGATGCTAAGCACAATGCATGCTTCGGATGCTGGCTCTGACCTATATTTTCCGCATGAATGACCACTTACAGAAGAATGGTTAAAGTCCATTCCTGGTTACTGACACATGCCACATCAATCATATTGCCATGGTTGGTGCACCTACAGATGGTAACATTAGTACCACATGGACCATATTAGCATGGTAGGTGTACCTAAGAAAGATTAAAACACAAAGCAGGCTTAGAATGCGGGCTGTGACTTCCTTTTTCTGGATGGATGACCACTTACAGACCTAAGAATGGTTAAAGTCCATTCCTGCTTACTGACAAGTGCCACATCAACCATATTGGTATGGTAAGTGCACCTAGTGATGCTTAGCACAATGCATGCTTTGGATGCTGGCTGTGTCCTATATTTTTTGCATGGATGACCACTTACAGAAGAATGGTTAAAGTGCATTCCTGCTAACAGGCAAGTACCACATCAACCAAAGCATCCAGAGATGCTTTGTAAGATGCATGGTTCAGATGCTGGCTGTGACCTTCTTTTTCTGCATGGATGAGCACTTAAAATTTTGAAAAGTTCAAGTCAATTACGGCTTAGTGATAATAATGCGTTACGAGGTGAGCTTTGTAATCGATAGATTACCTATGTTTTCTAGGAGTTACGCCCCTTTGAACTTATTTACTTTAATGTACTACTGCAACAGTTTGTCATCGCAACTCCTGTCAAACCACACAACAGAATTTCATGAAACCTTTCAGATAATAAGGACATACTACGTAGATGTGCATATCGACAGGAAATTACGATTCAATTATTTTTCCAGGAGTTACGCCCCTTTGAACTTATTTGCCTCACTATACTATTACTGTTGACTCCTCTCGCTTGGAATTTAAATTTCCCAACATGCTGCCATTCAAATTAGGATAAATATGTGATGGTAACCATTTGATTGTGTTCATTTTACTTGTGAAGTAAGATTTTGTTTCTCCAGTGACAATATGAAGACGTGGGGTATGTGAGCGTGCTCACAAAGGTTCTTTAATTTAAAAATAAATTTAGCGGATTTTGACATATCTATGCACAAATGGAAATTTTGTCAATACATGTATTAATTATTAAGGTGAATGGGAGGATTTTAAGAGTATGTTTGAGAAAAAATAATAGTAAAGATTATAGATAAATAAATATTAAAAATTAAAATGGCAATAATAAATAAGTTGTGTCAAAAGGTACAAACACAAGGGCTCGTTACAATTGACACAGTATGTCATCTGTGACTGATCCGGCCCCATTATTACAAGATATCATCATGGCTGTAGAGGAAACCTGCAAAAATAGTAAAAAAGTATTAAACATCTCTAAGTATACAATACAAATCAAATGTACATAAGACAAACTCACAATCTCTGACAAAGGATATTGATTAAATGCACATGAGACAAAATCTCAGATTATGACTAAAATGGAAGGATATGGAGTAAATGTAGATAAAATCTCAAACAATACAGGATAAAACACAATAAAGGAATATATAGTATACACTATAAGACACAATATAACAGGTATTTACTCGACAGGCGTCATGCTCTGAAGTCTCCCTGTTGCTACCCTGAGGGAGACTCTGAGTCTGCCTGTTATTTTCAAGTGTGGTGAGCCCAGGACCTTAAATTGTTAAATTTCATTTCCTAATAACGATCCACATTGACCACTGATCTTGCTCTACATAGTTTGTTCATGTGATTGTCTTTAATAATAAGTAATGGAAAAATTGTAAAATTTATCATATGTGACATTTTAAATGGTCTGTTTGGTAACTAGACCAATATTCTTAATTTAAAAGTGGTATCCTGTTAATGCGAGGATAGCAGACGCTTTCTTTCCATAATTTAATCCGCCTGCCATTGTCAATTGTTTTAGTAGCTATCATTAGGGTATCTGGTTTAAAAAATATGTCCGATGAGCCCCCTGCCAACCAACATGGCAAAAAATAGAACATAGGGGTAAACTACAGTTTTTGTCTTATGACATGGGGTAAAAATGTTCATCAGGTCAAGATTTACCTGCCATGAAAATTTCAGACAAATCTGTCAACCTTTGTTGGGTTAATGCCCGTGAATTGTTAATTTTAAGGAATTTTGCAGGTTTAGGTTATTATCTGATATATTATTATAGATAAAGACAAACTATAAACAACAAAATACAAAGTAAGATCTACAAATAAGTCAACATGACCAAAATCATTGATTGATCCCTTATAGGAGTTTTTGCCCTTTAAACATGGCATCCAGCATAAAATTTCCTTTCAAGATATTCTTTGAAACCACTGGGCCATTTGAGACCAAAATTTGGTGGAATGCTTCTTGGGTGGCCCCCTTCAAAAATTATGTCCAGCATCCGCAACTTCCAACTGACATGGCTGCTGTTACTAAAAATAGAAAAAGGGGGGGGGGGGGGGGGGTGAATTTCAAAAATCTTCTATGAAACTACAAGGCCAATTGGAACCAAATTTGGCAGTAATGGTCCTTAGGAGGTCCTCTTTCAGAAATATGTCTTCTTAACCAAGATGGCGGCACAGCGAAAATTAGTTTAACTAGGACTCTATGGGAAAATTCATTGAAAAATCTTCTTGTCTGAAACCACTTGACGAATTGGAAATTGACATGGCAGCAATGGTCCTTAGATTGTCATCTTTCAGGTGTGTCCAATGACCCGGACTGTCAACCAAAATGGCCGCCACAACCAAACTTAATTTAACATAGGACCCTATGGGAAATTCACTCAAACATCTGCTTGTCTGAAACCACTAAGCCAATTAGAACTGGACTTGGTCCTCTTTCAAAATTTTGTCCGACGACCCGGACTATCACATCCAAACGTAGTTTAACATTAGGCCCTATAGGAAAATTCTTTGAAAAATCTTCTTGTCAGAAACCACTTGACATAATGGAGCCAGACTTGGCAGTAATGGTCCTTAGGAGATCCTTTTTCAGAAATGTGTCAGATTTCGTGGACTGTGAACCAAGATGGCCGCCACAGCCAAACTTAGTTTAACATAGGACCCTATGGGAATTTACTCTAAAATTTTCTCGTCTGAAACTACTGAGCCAATTTTAACTAAACTTGGCAGCATTGGTCCTTAAATGGTCCTCTTTCAGAAATGTGTTGGATCACCCAGATTGTCAACCAAGATGGCCACCACAGCCGAATTTAGTTTAATATAGGACCCTGTGGTGTTCGTTGTGTCAGTCCGTTCATTAGACCTTTGTATCAGCAACTTCTCCTAAATTACTGAATGGAATTTGATGAAACTTTCAGAGAATCTTCATCCCATGGTGGCATTGTGCACCTCCTATTTTAGAATTTGAACTGACCAATTTTTGGGGTTTCCCATAGAAAAACATGGACTTTGACTTTCATTGTGATAGGGAGTATCATGATGCCATCCGCAACTCCTCCTAAACCACTGTATGGAATTTGATGAAACTTTCAGAGGATCTTTATTACATGATGCCATAGTGCACCTCCTATTTTAGATTTTGATCTGATGAATATTTGGGGTTACCCATACCAAAACATGGACTTTGACATTCATTGTGATAGGGGTACCATGATGCCATTTGCAACTTCTCCTAAACCACTGAATGGAATTTGATGAAACTTTCAGAGGATCAGAGACGGGGATATCAAGTTTTTCTAGTTAGTTATATTAATCTGAAGATCTGTATACTTTTTCGTGATTATTCTTTATTTTATTTTTGAGTTATTAAATTTTTATTGAGCTTTTTGGTAAAAAAGGTAGTCTTTTTTGGTCACATTTCGTGCTGTATCGCTATTGCTTAAAAGTTTACACGCTTATGTTTTGCCGGGTTTCCATATATATCCCACCAGCAGCTCCACTAAATAAAGTTGGATTCCAAACACATTTATTATGGGGGCCTCGGTGGCCGAGTGGTCTAGGTAGTTCGTCATGACTACTAATGATCACTAGCCTGTCAACGCTGAGGTTGTGAGTTCGAATCTCACCTGTGGCGGGGTGTGTTCGACTCCGATCTTAATTGACAAGGATTGTCAATTTTCCTACCGAAGGTCGGTGGTTCTCTCCGGGTACTCCGGCTTCCTCCACCAATAAAAAACTGGCCGCAGCGAAATAGCCAAATGTGCTGAAAACGGCGTAAAACCCCAACTAAACAAACAAACATTTATTATGTTTTTTTCACAAGATGCCCCTGTGGCGCACCTGTTTATTACATAGTGCTATAGTGCACCTCCTGTTTTAGATTTTGATCTGACCAACATTTGGGGTTTTCCATACCAAAACATGGACCTTGCCGTTCCTTGTGATAAGGCGTACCAGTATGCCATCCGCAACTCCTCCTAAACCACTAAAGGGAATTCCATGAGACTTTCAGAGAATCTTTATCACATGATGCCATAGTGCACCTCTTATTTTCGATTTTGATCTGACCAACTTTTTGGGTTTTCCATAGCAAAAGATTGACTTTGCCATTCCTTGTGATAGAGGGTGCGAGGGTATCAATTAGTGAGCTTTGCTCACAGTATTTGTAGTTTCAATTAGATTGATTTCTTAGCAACAGTAATACCTAAGCCCACCATATATGGTCAATAGATAGTTCTTAGTGGGCACATGCCAGTCTGACACCTGTCTCTGGACCTTGACCTCAATTTCATGCTTGAGTGATTGTCACATTTTTGTGGTTAAAGTCAGTTTCTTAGCAACAATAATACCTAGACCAACCATATTGGTCAATGGATAGTTCTTGGTGGGTACATATCAGTCTGACACCTACCTTTTGACCTTAACCTCAATTTCATGGTTGCATGACATACATCACTTTTTCGTGATTAGGTCCATTTCTTAGCAACTGTAACACTTAAGCCCACCATATGTGGTCAATAGATAGTTCTTAGAAGGAACATACCAGTTTGACGCCTGTTTCTGGACCTTGACCTCAATTTCATGCTTGAGTGACTTGTGTTAAAATTTCATGATTAGGTCAATTTATCAGAAACTGTAATACAAAGACACACTGTATTTGGTCTATTGATAGTTCTTGGTGGGTACATGCCAGTCTGCAAAACAATGGTTGTTTCTAACATTAGAAATTAGCTTTCAAAGAATGACTTATAGATAAAGGTGTACCTACCCAATTTAGCTAATTTGGTTTCAAATGTCAATGTGAGCCATTGTCATAACTTGCCATTAGCATTAATTGACTATTTTACATTTTGGATTGCTGCTTGCTGTTGATGTTCCAGTTTAAACCCGAATAATGAATATGGCCTAATTATCTTTTGTTGTTAAAAGTTTCGCAAATTGTAGCACCACCAATTTTTTTGTGGGAATGGCAGAAATTTGCATTCTGTCGGTCCTATGTCTGACAGAAAATTTTAGGTATTCACGAACTCTGTCAAGATGGCTTTTACAGCACGCTGCCTTATGGTTTAACTATGTTATGTTAGTCCCTGTAATAGCATAGTGTTTAGGAATTTTGAGCAGAAAACTTTAAAATTTTAAGACAAAATATATCATTAGTGACATATCACAGAAAACATAGACACCCACACATTTAAAATACTGGTGTTAAAAGTTCAGCAACAATGAAAGTCTTTTCATTGAAGTAAAAATTAATTGTTTATATACAAAAAAAGTCAATATTGTACAATTAAATGGCAAAAAAATTTAACACAACAAATACGTAGTGGCTAGTAATCCGTGATTTCAATAATATCTGTTTAATGAATGTTTAAGATTCACATTATAAATATTCCCCATTCAAAAGCAAAACTTCCTTAAGCCATCACCAACTGAACGTTATTATGCAATATTTTACCCTGAGGGGAGCCTCATTATAATCTCCTCTAGACTTCTCATTACATATTGACCAGACAACATTTTACATCCAGATAAAAGATGTAAGAAGAAATCTGATTGGCTGATTTTAGTCAGTAACCTCAGGCACATATCATCTTTGATCCAATTATGGCTCCTCTGTCACTGTGTTGTCAGGTGCTTGTTGTAAATTTTATAGGGACAGAAAGTGTCCTTAACTGTCCTTAAAGTGAAAATTTAAGGGCCAATCTTGGACTATACTTATTATGGATTATTGCCCTTCTGAACAAGGGCTCATTAAGGATGTGAATAATTTGTCTGTCTGCAGTGGAGGTCAACTAAGTTCATACCACCATAGTATGGTCTGTCTTTCAGTGTGATGGATTTTAAGTGAAGGCCTGGGATCTTGCAATAACTTGTTGATTCATCATTGTTGATATTTTCTAAAGTTCATCATTGTTTGACAAGTGCAATATTATTCCTGTGTAATTAATTTCAATTTTGATATTTGTATGAAACATGTTCAGTGCATATGTGTTTATTTGAAAGATTCATATGGATTAATGTAACCAAACTGAGTGTTATGGTACACTGAAATATACACAAACTAATAATATCACAGTAAAAATCAAACATATTTGAAGAGAATAGTTTTGAAAAAGAAAGTTCATTCTAATGGTTCATGAGGAAGGTGGGGATAATACAGTCATGGATAGTGCCATGGATGAACGATTGTTATCTAACCGTGGACACTGGTTAAGACAAGAGCAGGAGTACCATTTACAAGCCATACGGCTAAAGCGTTAGTATCTTATGCATTTAGAATATTAAACTTTCAAAATTTATTTAAATGGCACAGATATAAAACTAAAGATAGAGAGTTTTTAGCAATAAGGAATAATCCTCTCAGATATTGATAAGTATCTAGGAGTTATCAGGGGTAACTAGAAATTGCGTCTGTAATACACAGATACCCGGCCCTAAAATCCATGTAAACAAAACTAACCAGAGTCGCTCAAGCATAAAATGTAGGTCATAATGACCCAATTGTATGACTGCTCAGTACTACCCAAGGCACATCCATTGATGAGGTTTCATTGACACACTATGCTTAGTTCCAGAGAAATGAACCTAATCGTAAAACTTAACCACAAAGTTCGTACATACGTACGACAAACAAGGGTAACTCTATATACCCCATCCAAATTTTTTTGGGGGAAGTAAAAAACTTTAGTGAATGATAATAAAATTAGTGGGGAGGAGCACTCTTCTATAATTGATTTGAAGCCCAATTCTAGTAAATTTTCATTAGACCAATGGTCTTGTAGGAAATAGTTTTTTATTCTAGCTCTCATTAAGTTTGATATTTTCTATTTGCAGTATTAAACTTTAAAGTCTAGTGCATGAGAAAGTTTCAATAATAAATCAATTTAAGTTAAAAAAAAAAAACACAAGAACAAACTCAGTTGTAGTATATCCAATACATGTAATCACCAGTAATTGTCACAAATCATACAAGTTTTATGTATGTGACAAGTTACTCCCTTGGTGACCAATTGTAATTTAACTGATTAGCCTTAGGACAGTGTGTTGTATAAAAGAACTACCTTTAGGGATCCTCAGTCAGCTGATTCATGTACCAGCTGTGTATATGACTGGTAACATACCATACATACTTCAGTTGGGATGCTTTGAATGATGTCAGATAGTACATCAATAATAGAATTGCATGCTGCTTTAGTTGATAATCATTTAAATACATTTGAATGGCTTTCTTATATCCTAAATCAAGAAACCTGTGTTTGCAATGAAAAAATTTAGTATCAAGTTAAAATATACATTGTAGCACAGCAGTATATATATAGTATAAAACAAAATAAAGTTCAAATACCTTTGCTACATATACATGTGTATGCCTCCAATTAATTTTTAAGACTGTGTGCTCTCGGCTTTTGTATTGTCTTTTGTTTTTGTTTTTTTTTTTTTTGGGGGGGGGGTAACCAATAGGGAAATGGGGGGGGGGGGGGGGGGGGGGCGGGGGGGAGAAGTTACGATTTCTTTCGTTCTACTTGCACTTAAACTAAAGAAATGAAAAAATAGTAGAATTCCAATGTGAATGTATTATGCCATAGTTTTCCACTTCAGAGGTTAAATAATGGGAATCACATTGTGTGAATTCAGGTGTATCCAGGTGTTAAAGTGATGGAGAATGGTATTTCAGGAATGTCAGATAGGAATTTAAACCAGGAAACACTCTGTCTTCCTATCTCTGTATCTAAGTAAATATTTGATAAGAACATGCATTGATCATGACTGTCGATTAGAATTTTTGACAATTTGATTCATTTCTGATGAGGTCCTACATATATGCATTCAGTTAGATGACTTAGCTCTCCATTCTGCATTGGTAAAATTCAGTTTATATTAAGTTTTTACTGAATACCCATGGTTGTTGATAAGCAATATTCACTACAGTGTATTAAAACAGTGTGTCCTTAATTTAATGTTTTCCATCATCTGGAAGTCTGAGACTTCTTGTATCCTTTGCCAAGGAAATGAAAAAACTTTGTTATTTAAAATATTATACTGCCAAATTTGTGAACCCTGAATATATATATACATTGTAAAGGTAGAACACTATAAAATTTCCTTTTCATTTGTGGTGCTAAAGGAGGTAAAAAGAGAAATAAAAGGATGTAAGAGGTAAATGTAGAGACAAAAAGAGGTCTTGCAACCGAAAACAGAAGAAATGCATGACAAGCCAATAATGGCTCCTTTTAAAATTTAAAAACTAGAAAAAGAATACTATATCTGAAAAAAAAAACATAACTCTTGACATTTGGCCTGGACATGCACAAAGAAGAAGCGAGTTATAGATCCTCCTCCAAATTCTTTTAAAAAAAACCAGCTGTAATACATGTATACTGTTAAAGGGTATTTGACCTATTTATTATTTGTGTGTGTAAATTTAAAGCTTTTGTGTAAGGTCATGGCAACACAAAATAATGGTTTTTTCTTACATTAGAAATTAGCTTTCGAAGAATGACTTACAGATACAGGTGTACCTACTCCATTTAGCTAATTTGGTTTCAAAGTTCCATGTGAGCCATTGTCATAACTTGGCATCTGACATTATTTGAATATTTTACATTTTAATACTTTTTTTAGAGATACATGTAACTAGGATATTAAGACCGAACTTTGGTGACATGGTCCTTAGATGGTCCTCCTTCAAAGTTTTATACTTATTCTGGACCTCCAACCAGTAGTCTCTTTTATCAGTGATTGCCAAAGGTAGGAGCCATGGGGCATTTGACACATAGCTTTGAGTTGATGGCCCACCATACTTTTATATTTTCTACATGTAATAGAAGATACTACAATGGCTCATAAGAATCTTTTGAAATGGGTATCTGTCTTATTAAAAACAGAAAAATTTAAGAAATTTTTTTTTAAAATGTTCTTTAACCCTTTCATCAATAGTTATCCCACAGGAAGTATCCCTAGCACAATTGCTTCCCTGACAAGATGGCAGACTTGAATGGTGACTTCAATGTTAATATTGAAGAGCATTGATTTCAGAGCATTGATTTTATTCTTTAGTTTACTTGTACATATTGTCCATATTTTCCACAGATTTTTGTTGGAATTACACTACAGATTTACGATGAAAACCTATAGATTCCAGCAAACCGGAAAAAAATATTTGGTCATTCAGTGTTAGAGATAAAATATAGTTCCAATCATAGATCATAGATGTCAATTCCAATCAATTTTTAAATAATTTGGAATTTTTTATAGAAACGAAATACATTGTACATACTTCCCTGGATTACCCAAAATTATCTAAAATTCATTTTCCTAACTTTAAAATCCCATTAAATCCTCAAATTGCTCTATTGTTTTGCAAAAGATCTACCATATGACATTGTTTTGTCTTTATCTGGACAACTTTTGGAAAAATTTGAGACCAAACTATTGTAAAATCATTCTTATGCAGTCTCCTTTCAAAATTTTGTCTGGGGTCCAGCCCATTGACCAATATGGCCACTACTACTGAAAACTTTGGATGGAAAGAGTGTCTATAATTAGACCTACATGTAAGTACCCTCAAAAAGTTAATCTCTCATTAGGTTCTCACAAATCTATTTATTGTTCCCCTAATTTGCTTGATCAGTAAAAAATTACAGTTTAGATGAATTTCAATTACAAACTTATGTACTTTTGACTTGTAATAATTCACACTCAGAAACAACAAAAGTGAAATAAGTCAAATCAATCTCAAGCTGTGTTTAGTGGTTCCTAACAATATTTCCAAATTTAAAATGATTTGAACGAAACCTCAATTTTCAGATCGGATTTTATCATAGAAGGTTTGTATTAGCAAGTGCTGTTTACTATTTTCTGTTCAGCTGTACAATGTACATGTAATGCTTCTCATAAATAGTAAATATTTCATAGGTGAGAGAAAAATCTTGACGAAAACTTGGATTGTAAACAGCACGTGCTATATTCAGCAAGCATTTTATGGTAATCTTAAATGTGCACCAAATAAAAATAGTACATGTATATTACTCAGATGACTTTTTGCAGAATTTAATTTTACACACATTATGCCTAACAGTGAAACAGTTGAAATTTGAACTTGATCTGTATTTGGTGATCACTGATAATATTTTTGAATTTTAAATAATTTTATGAAGGCAAATTAAATTTACTAAATAGAAACTAATTTCAAGACAACGGACAACGGTAAAACTTAATACCCTTGACGCCTTACCAGGGGCATAAAAAAATTGAGAGTGAAAAATTACAGAGAAAATGTTGGTCACATATAAGGCCATTTATTTTTAATTAGTTGGTTTACGGATCCGCCGACCCGATTTTGCCGATTTGAAGAAAAAAAATAAAATTGAAAATTTTGGTTTTTTATTACCGCCGACCCTCTGAAATCAGCCATCCCAAAAATAAAAATAAATTAAAATCCTTTTTTGCATCAAAATTTCATAAAAGCTTATATTCCAATTCGTCTAAAAATAGATTATCCATCAATAAAATACTTGTAAACATGATCCCAAAAAAAAAATCTATTTATAGACGTTAGTTGATGCCAATTTCCGAAACACGTTTTATGCAACGAATTTCTTAATAGAATCCATGCGGCTTTTAAGTTCGTTTTGTATGAATATGTTGATTCCGTAAGATATCGAATCCACTCATTTAGTGTTGTAGTTGACGAGTCGGTCCCTTAAAAAGGGAACGGTCTACTGAAGAACACCTTTCAAGATAGATGTTCTGATATTTGGGTTTCAAAAGAGGGAATTAACTGATCATTTGCAACCTTTGTACATTTGGCAATATAACCAAGATTGTTCAAAAGTACATGATTTTCCCTCTTTTTTTTTTCTTTTTTTTCCCGACCGACCGACCTTATTTTTTTAAAAAAAAATCCGTAAACCAATTAAATAAAAATAAAAGGCCTAACATCAATTTGAGAAGAATATGAAAGACTAATATTGGTAATGCCTTAATATTAGATTTAACCTTTTAGTCAGTTAGTCTATGAAATTTTAGGCCTGATTTTAAAAAGGCAAAAGAGGAGACATCATAAGGCAGAAAATAACGGGCTTTCTTTTATAAAAGCTTGTGATCTTATTGAGAATTCAAAGAAACTTTTTTTGATTTATTAAATGGAAGAACCGTTTTTATTGCTGGTGGTATTTGGGAAAAGTTAGTGTCTTGTAAAATCGGTTGATTTGGACATAACTTCAACTTTTTTAGCTCACCTGACCCGAAGGGTCAAGTGAGCTTTTCTCATCACTTGGCGTCCGTCGTCCGTCGTCGTCCGTCGTCGTCCGTCGTCCGTCGTCGTCCGTCGTCGTCCGTCGTCCGTCGTCCGTCGTCGTCCGTTAACTTTTACAAAAATCTTCTCCTCTGAAACTACTGGGCCAAATTGAACCAAACTTGGCCACAAGCATCATTAGGGTATCTAGTTTAAAAAATGTGTCCGATGACCCCGCCTGCCAACCAACATGGCCGACATGGCTAAAAATAGCACATAGGGGTAAACTGCAGTTTTTGTCTTATATCTCAAAAACTAAAGCAATTAGAGCAAAACTGACATGGGGTAAAAATGTTCATCAGGACAAGATCTACCTGTCATAAAATTTTCAGACGAATCGGTCAACCCTTTGTTGGGTTATTGCCCCTGAATTGTTAATTTTAAGGAAATTTTGCAGTTTTAGGTTATTATCTTGAATATTATTATAGATAAAGACAAATTGTAGACAGCAAAAATGTTCCACCAAGTAAGATCTACAAATAAGTCAACATGACCAAAATCATTGATTGACCTCTTATAGGAGTTTTTGCCCTTTAAAGACAGCATCCAGCGTAAACTTTCCTTTAAATATCTTTTCCTCTCAAACCACTGGCCCAATTGAGATCAAAGTTTGGTGGAATGGTCCTTGGGTGGTCCCCTTCCAAAACTATATCCGGCATTCCCGACTTCCAACCGACATGGCTGCTGTTACTAAAAATAGAAAAAAAGGGGGGTGACTTTTAAAAATCTTCTTATATGAAACTACAAGTCCAGTTGGAACCAAAGTTTGCAGTAATAGTTCTTAAGAGGTTCTGTTTCAGAAATATGTCCAATGACCCGGACTGTTAACCAAGATGGCCGCCACAGCCGAACTTAGTTTAACATAGGGCCCTATGGGAAAATTCATTGAAAAATCTTCTTGTCTGAAACCACTTGACATATTGGAGCAGGACTTGGCGGCATTGGTCCTTAGGAGGTCCTTTTTCAGAAATGTGTCTGATTTCGTGGACTGTGAACCAAGATGGCCGCCACAGCCGAACTTAGTTTAACATAGGACCCTATGGGAAATTCACTTAAAAATCTTCTCGTCTGAAACCACTAAGCCAATTAGAATTAGACTTGGAAGCAATGGTCCTTAGATGGTCCTCTTTCAGAATTTTGTGCGATGACCCAGACTGTCAACCAAGATGGCCGCCACACCCGAGCTTAGTTTAACATAGGGCCCTATGGGAAAATTCATTGAAAAATCTTCTTGTCTGAAACCACTTGACATATTGGAGCAGGACTTGGCGGCATTGGTCCTTAGGAGGTCCTTTCTCAGAAATGTGTCTGATTTCGTGGACTGTGAACCAAGATGGCCACCACAGCAGAACTTAGTTTAACATAGGACCCTATGGGAAAATCACTCAAAAATCTTCTTGTCTGAAACCACTTGACCAATTGGAACCAGACTTGGCAGCAATGGTCCTTAGATGGTCCTCTTACAGAGGTGTGTCCGATGACCCGGACTGTCAACCAAGATGGCCGCCACAACCGAACTTAGTTTAACATAGGGCCCTATAGGAAAATTCATTGAAAAATCTTCTTGTCTGAAACCACTTGGCATATTGGAGCCAAACTTGGCAGCATTGGTCCTTAGGAGGTCCTTTCTCAGAAATGTGTCTGATTTCGTGGACTGTTAACCAAGATGGCCGCCACAGCCGAACTTAGTTTAACATAGGGCCCTATGGGAAAATTCATTGAAAAATCTTCTCGTCTGAAACCGCTTAGCCAGTTGGAACAAGACTTAGCAGAAATGGTCCTTAGATGGTTCTCCTTTAGAAATGTATCCGTTGACCTGGACTTAACCAAGATGACTGCCACAGCTGAAATTAGTTCAACATAGAATCCTATAGAAAATAGCCAAATTGACTGCAACACTTAAATTTTTAGGTCTGCTCAAGGTGAAAAGTTAAATCCAGGTGAGCGATACAGGCTCTTGAGAGCCTCTAGTTCTTGCCTTTCAAACACTTCCCCTAGAGAAAAATGTATGTAACTAATTCTTAGTCCCTCAAGCTTATCTAAGAACAAATTAATCTTAACCAGCACTGCAGGAAATGGTATTTGATATTGGAGGGTTAAATTTATATCCACAAGAGTCTAAACTTCTTTCCAAATTCTATAATGAGAATATTTTTTAAGTATTACATGCAGAATGATTTTTAATTGTTTTTTATAATGTACTTGAAACACATAAAAAATATATCCTTACAATTATGGTAATATTAAAATGCACATTCATAGCCCTTTTTGTCTTTGAAATTCTGAAGGGGATCAGAATATTTATTTTCAATAAAAGCTGGGCTAAATTATTTTCACTCTTCCATCAAGAATTGTTTTAAACTTTTCCTTTTAAATCTCCTTGGAATTGGACCAGATTATATATTTCTAAAAACTGCCCCCCCCCCCTTTTCCACCCTTTGAATGAAATGGCCACCAGCTACATGTTAAATTGAATATTTCATACACTATTCAGGATGTAGTTTTATTTCTCAGATTTGTATTAGTTGTGTGGCTAATTAGTTGATTTAATTTAAGTATCCTAATTTATTAGATGTTACATTGTTGTTCTTAAGTTTTTAAGTCTACACATGTTAAAATATTCATAGGCATTAGACAAGTTTGAATTTCCCCCCAGTACAATGAACCAGAAAATACCTCTGTCATGTGACTCACAAAAGAATGTGTATCTGTGTAGGTGTTACTATTAATAGAATCTATGCCTGGCAACAAATGGGTCACTGGTTGTAACCTTTCATATGATTGGTAGGATTGAATAAAATTACATTTTGGATCATGTGATGTAAACAAACCCAGCTGATAGAAGCATGGCAGAAGGAAAATGAAAATAATGGTTTGCAATGGAAATTGGATCTTTTCTAATATTGGATATGATGAAAGTATGTTGATTATTTTCTAAACATTTAACTCTCATTGATTGATTAAAAAATATTAGCAAAATGAAGTAATAACAGGATGTATTAAAATGACTCATTTCCTTAAGATTTTCTCTTGCTAACTCTTTACTTCCTATTATGTGAAGTATTCCAGTATTATTTAATATGAAAATTCAAAATGAATATTATTAATTGTATCAAGGTCAAATCATATGTTTAAAATTTATTATAAATGTTCTGAAAAGTACTTGTATATATATAAACTTTAAGTCAATCAAATCAATGCATTTACAAAAGAGTTATTAAAGGACATAAATTAATGTGAAATAATTTTGACAAGCTATTAAGAAGACCATAGATGAAAATTAAAAATCTTAAAAAAAAACAATTCTATGATGCCCTTGGAGTATTTATTGTAAGAACTAATGTGAGTTATTGTAATGATAACTGGATATTTGTGCTGATTGACATTATAAAATACAATTTGTCAGATTTTTAAATGATCTCATATGTTAAAAGTCACTGATGTGTCTGAACATAGACAATACAGAAAACTTTGATGTAAAAAGTTTATTTTAAAGTGAAATTATTTATACTTGTATTTTGTGTTGCTACTTATACCCGTATAGGTTAACGCAATGTCCACATTGTTGGTCAGTAAATGTCATTATTGTGTGAAAGTTAAATCATGGATTAAATATTGGAAGCAATAGAAAATTGACATTTGGTTTCCTCCAGGACAGTAATTTGACTAACTGGCCCGTTGGAAGTTGAGAACTAGCTGAGGTGTACATTAAAATATTAACAGGATTACTTTAAACAGTAATTTACAGTTAGAACTATGAAATTAAGTAATTTTTAAAACAATACAAAAGCAGATCTCTAGTCAATTAGTGTAACCGACAGTACACCTATGGAATAACTTGCTAACAAAACAGTGTTTTTCACTGTTAAAACCTTTTCATATGTTTGCCATTGCCAAAAAAATGAAGTATTTTGAGTATAAAATCATTGAGAAACTATTTATAACTGAACTATTTTTTATATTGGCTTTGAAATTTATGAATGATTGGGATGAGGAAGGTCTGATGAATGAGTTGGTAACAAAGAAAGTATATGTATATTCATAGATATGTAGGTATGATAACAAGCCAATCACAGAGGACATTATCACAGTTGAACCAATAGTAAACAAGCAAAGGATGAATAATTTTACCTATAAATAAAATATGTATATCAACATTCCCAGATGGTGTTTCTAAGTATAGATGTTGCTATTTAACAACTTCAGATACTTATGACTTCAAGGAAAACATTTAAATTAACAAAATGCCAAACATGTAAATAAAAAGAATGCAAGAGGTTAAATATCAAGTGATATAATTTTATTTTAGTTCATAATGCTTATGACTAGAGTGATTAAATTTAAAATGCCTTTTCAAGTAAATATAAATGCAACTGAGGATGAAATGAAAAGTTAGCAAATTTCAAAAATATAGTATTTATTTGGGAGAATTAATCAATTTAATTGAACATTATATAATAACAGTACTAAGGAGTTAGATGAAAATAAATAGAAACAGAATGTAATTCATGTGGTTATTAAATAGTAAAAATATCTTCTTAATCCCAATATAACCACTTGAATCAAGTATCAACCTGAATTAATCAAAGATAAAAAAAATCATTAAATTGATAAATAATTGATTAAAATAACCCTTAACCTTTACCTGTAAATCGTTTAATTCAGATTTGAACTTGTTCAACTCAATACCCATAATGCATTGGTTTGTTTTTATTGTTATATATTTGTTTTATTGATAAATTGAAATTTTATAAAAACAAATATTTTGGGAGAAAAATGGAGCTATATGTATGTGTATAGACAAAGATACCTTAGTGATAATGTGATCTGTAACATTTAAATACTGTATTTTAAAAAATGAGGGAAGATCGTATACATGTTAGATCATGCCTTTCCCACCTGTGATTTCTGTACCTGGTATCAATGATTTTATTATAAGGATATATTTTACCTGTAAATAAGGTAGGAAACCTGCTGAATATGTCAAAATATGTATTTTCAATAATTGATAAATGTTAATTATTGAAACATCAAATGGTATCTCTAATTACTGTTGACAGGTGTTTTTCATTCATGTCTAAAACCACTGAAGTGAGACAGACTGAATAAAGACAATTATAAATCTCTTATTAAAATGTATGTGCCTTGTGTTGTTTTACCTTACCTTAAAAAGATAAAACCTTATAAAATTGAAGAAAATAGAAATTTAAAAATGCTTCTAATTGTTAAAAACACTAGAAAATGATGTGCAATCTAAATATATAGCACTATACCTAGATTCTTGTTTAAAATGGTAGACTTTAGCTTAGTTCTTTTTGCCTGGTTTAAATATTTAGTTATGGTTTCATATAAGGTTTTTTGATAAAAGCCTTTTACATTAGTAATAGTTAGCTTTTGTTGCAGTAACTATTGCAATAAGGACCCTGACATCTGAAACCTGTTTTATCACATATATGAAACATAACTATATTTATAAGTATTTAGAATATGGAAATAAAAAAAATATCTTATTTTTTGCAGGTCAGTTGTCTAAAGTCCGCCATGACCCAGGAATGGTTTATCGGCAGCTAGCAGGAGCTGCTGATCCTATAGAAATGATGGCTGATGCATTACAGCAGCAACAGGAAGTAGCAGCCATGCAGAACAGGATACCAGTAACATTTCGTGAACCTGGAACAGCTCCTCTTCGAAAACTGAGTGTAGATCTTATAAAGACCTACAAACACATAAATGAAGTAAGTTTTCAATACGAAAATTAATAGTACTAAGAAATCAAGTTTGCTATGAAAAAAAAAGAAGATTCTTGTGTTACTTACACAAAAAGTTTTCAGTTACTAAGTATAAAGCTGAAGATTGTAAAGCTTATAGGTTGGAAAATTGAACCTGTTTTATGCCAGGTTACAATTCCCAACCTAAACTGAATACTGGTGATGGCAGACATAAAAATAAAATCCAATATTTAACCATTCAAGAGTTTTTGTATTTCACAATTCAGGTAACTCCTATTTGTTTAGTGTTTTATAAGCAGCTGTTGTTGCTTGGAGGAAGTTTGATGTGTAAAATTGTCCTATTAGTTATCCAGGACTGTTTTCCAAGTATAAATTGGAACTAGATCTTAAAGTTTTTTCTTTTTCTAAGTTTCCATAATTTGCAGTGTACAATTTCAGTGGTTGTTCAGTGTAATCAAATTTTTATTTAGCCAGTTTCTTAAATTTAAAATTTGACGAATCGTCGTAAAAACATTATAATGATGTGAGACAATTCCAGAGCATAATTATGTATAATTGTTTTAGATATTGAAACATTGGATTTTGAAAATTACAGTAATTTCCAAGAGGCCATTGACATAAAAGGAAATTGTCATTTTATAACACCAGCGAATAGAATTAGAAACAAATTGACCAATCAGTTTAAACCAAAAAGTTAACATTATGTTAGTAAAAAAGGAAAAAAACATCACTTGAAAAGTGGTTAAAAGGGACTAGATAAAACACCCTTTTGCCTGTTGGGACTTGGGAAGTTCAAAATTAGCTGTTTACAAATTAAAAGAGATGTAAAGATAAGAAGATACAAGTCACTGTCATGCCCTCTGTTCTAGTTAATGCTTGTCATTCAGGCTGAACACTATTAAAGGAATCAAGGATAATGGGAAAATTATTAGTTTCAAAAACACAAATAAATAGTTATTTTATATCTTTTAAACATTATTAAAATTCTTTTGAAAGAGTCCTGATATTTTGTACAAAATGGATATTCTCCCAAACGAAATTTGAAAGATGTGAAGTAGTGTCTGGACCATATACGATTACAGAAGATGCACACAAATTTATATTTTACTGAAAGTAAGGAATCTTATATCTGAGCTTCTATTCCTGATCAATATTGTCTGCTGTTGGAATCTGTTACCATGGTAACCAGACTACACCAATAAGTTTTTTAGAAAATGTTAAAATATCTAATTCTAATATAGTAATTCTAACCAGACTCCTGCCTACATAGTAAGGTTTGGTAAACACTCCAATGTCTGATATATAATTAAATAATGCATAAAATATTTTGTCTGCTCTTCAACTTTGTCTGTAGAACTCAAGGACTTCTCAGATTATGTAATAGGCTCTAGAAATCAATACTACAGATATATGTAGAAATATTTCAATTTGAAACTAAGTGGGATATAAATTTTTGAAAGTAAATGTAATATTTGAACATCTAAGTAATTTGGAACTTTTATTTCATCGTTTTTTAAATAAGGATTCACAAGTCTGCACAGCAGTGTACTGAATCAGGTGAAAGAAATATTCTGACAGAAAATTGTAGAGATTCATAGATATGCAAGCTTGCACTTGTTCTATTGGGAGAGATAAAATTTATAGTGCATATCCATGCATGAATATGCATGTGTGTAGAAGTAAATAGAATATTTCAGCAATTCATCTCTTAAAATAAATACAAAAATTTTATGAGTCATTTTGAGGAAATTCCTGTAAAAATCAAAGATTATTTAAACAAGGAAATAAATTTGTTTCTGTGTTTTAAAACCTAATAATAATTAGAATATAATTGGTTGTCACTCTGCCAGATTTAATAACTATATGTAATAAACATTTATTGTTCATAATTTATGTTGATCAAAGAAAATATTTGAATATAGTACTGATTAGGTGTGACACAAGTCAAAGAAGAGATGACAGATTTGCCCTGATTTTTCCCTAGACTTGTACTAAATTGGTGTTATGTCATTAAATATCTCCTTAGATAGCTAAGATACCTTAAGGGAATCTAGTCATTTGACACTTACTGAATAGTCCACACATATGGAATTGAAAATATCTGAAAGTTATCTGATCAGTTTGCTACTATGTTGGGCCTAGAACTTAAAATTAAAATAATTATAAAATACAAATCAAAAAGTATTCTTCCTATTTTTCAACCAATGTCATAGTAAAGTTAAAAAGTTATTATCTTTTAAGGATCAGGACGGTAGTGTTCTTCTCAGCAGCTTGTATGTGAAAATCTGGAAATAAATTTCTTCAAAACCGTTGAATTTTAAAATTTATTGAAAAAAATTATAAAATATCCATTAACTACCATCCATAAATGAATAAAAAATGCAAGATGCTTCTACTCAGTTACATTGTACTCAAACATTCAATTAAGGGAGTCCCAAATTTTTTAAATTCTTAGTAAAAACTTTAGAATACACAATTGTACATAATGTATATTGATTTCTGTAAAAAATTTTCCTTCCTTTCAGGTATACTATGCAAAAAAGAAGCGAAGAGCACAGGGCCACGGTGATGAAAGTAGTACAAAAAAGGGCAAAGTAAATGTTCATACCTACAATGATGGTTATGATGATGCTAATCATGACTATATTGTAAATCCAGGGGAGAAATGGATGGATAGATATGAGATTGATTCCCTGATAGGCAAAGGTTCCTTTGGTCAGGTTAGTTAATCCCCATTTGGTAAAAATGTTTCTACTATGATAAAGTCAAGACTCGATCAAAATAAACATAATGTACATGTATTTCTCTTGTCTTAAAGCATGCCACTAGTATTTATTTGGAAAAAAACTGAAAAGACATTTTGGAATATACAAGGAGGATGGTATCTATTGTTTTCATATTTCTGAGTTAATTACATATCCAGTATCTATTGACAATGGTTAAACATTAGTTGTCTTCAGAGAATTCTTTTCCAAATTGATAACATCTTGTTCTAGTGAATGAAACATCTACCTCATTGGTTGTAGGTAACAGTAACCAGTTCTAGTTAGAACTGTAAATTAAACAATGGGAGAGAGGAGGTAATAAATTGCAGTTGCCAATAATTTCAATAGAAATATTAGTTAAATTGTTACATACAATTTTCTATTTATAAATTAAAACATGATGTTTTTGGGATCCACCCTTTTTTAATCTCCAAAAAACCTGATATTAGCTTCAGACACATGTTAAAGGGATTATACGCAGTCTGATATGGAAAAAAATATTTTAATCTGTCATTAACTTGAAAAAAATAGTACCATCACTATAGCACAACCCAGCATGAGATTTCATTACAGAATACACATGACTTGTTATCAGCATTGGCTTTCTTCTGGTCATAACAAATATGCAAATATTATCTTTAAAAGTATTTGATAAAACAGTGTACTGTAGTAGTATTTAGATACTTGTGTTATATTATTCACCGGTGTGTTTTACTGTTAGGGATGTAATCAAATTCTAATCTGCAATAACTATTACAGATGCTGTGGTTAAATGAGGGGGCAAAATTACCATTGTATTGTGTTTAATTGAGGAAACCATTGTCATAACTGAATGACTCAATTTTGTAGGTAGTGAAAGCCTATGACCATAGCGACCAGGAGCAAGTGGCAATCAAGATTATTAAGAACAAAAAACCGTTTCTTTGTCAGGCTCAGATTGAAGTTAAATTGTTAGAACTTATGAATAAACATGATAAAGAAAACAAATACTATATAGGTAAGTAATACAAAGACATTTTCTTTTGGGCATTTTTAGAAATTTATTATTTTGGATATAAAAAAAAATAGAAAAATTTGAATTTGTAAGTTTTATTATATTTATTATTTTGAAGATTTTGAATCAAGGGTTTATAAATACAAGAGAAAATCAAGAATAAAATGACTTATGGTATCCAATATAATGGCTTTACGTTGGCTTCAAATTTATTGCAAGTTTACCAAGCATTTCTCCTGTTACATGAATAGTACAATTTAAATTTATTCAGAGACTATGTATATATATATTGTCTTAATCTTGCAATCTCAAGAACTTGAAAAAATGCTTGTAAAATGATGTTGAATATGGTTTTAGTGTGAAAAAAGACATTGTTTTGATCAGAACAAGTCTTGTTTTGACAAAGTGTCACATGCAATTACCAGAACAATTCAGTGTTATGTCAAAACCAGGTGTTTATTAGGTCACAAACTTCTGATTTTAGATTAGGTCACAAAGTTCTGGTTTTTAGAATAAATGTATTATGTTTCCTTGCTTTCTTCCAAATAATTGATGTTGAACATCACACAGAAAAGTCACATAGAACATATGTGAAAAAACAAGTGAACAAAATATAACAAATTAATCTTTTCAAGTTAAATTTATGTTCAGTAAAGGCTTTGAATACTATCAGTATAACACAAACATTATGGATTTATTTATAATTTACAAAATCAAGAATTTGAAGGCATATTATGTAACAATACCTTATAATATACAGAACACAATCTAGAATAGCAGAAAACTCTGAAGGACCTTAACATTATCTTCAGATTCTAGTTACAGAGAAAAATTAATTTGTACTATCTTTGTTGCTGGTAAAGAAAATTAAATTGACTGTATTATATTGATTTTGAGAACTTGCATCTTATTAAATGTTAATTTGTTTTGTTTTTTTTTTCAGTGAAATTAAAGAGACATTTTATGTTTAGGAACCATTTGTGTTTAGTGTTTGAACTCCTATCATATAACTTGTATGACTTATTACGGAACACAAACTTTAGAGGTGTTTCTTTAAATTTGACTCGTAAATTTGCTCAACAGTTGTGTACAGCTCTGCTGTTTCTAGCAACTCCTGAACTTAATATTATTCATTGTGACTTAAAACCAGAAAATATACTTCTGTGTAATCCTAAACGTAGTGCAATCAAGATAGTGGATTTTGGAAGTTCTTGTCAGTTAGGCCAAAGAGTAAGTAGAATTTTTTTTTATATGTATGAAATATGCACAAGACCTTTGACAAACAAATATGGTTGTGTTCTGAAAAAGTTTATGTAACATTACTAACAAGGCCTATAAAAATGTTGAGGGACTTGGTGAACAAAAAAGAATAGAATCTTCTTTGCAGATCCAAAATTGTATCACAAGTCATAACTGAGGCTTCATAATTGCAGATCTAAGGTAAAGTGCTAATAAAAGGTGCTTTAAGCAAAAACGGGACTATCAAAGTTCTTGTTTACAAACTAATGTTACTTGATGCCAATTCCAATTTCTAGTAGTAAATTAATGTAAACGGTCAGGTCTGACAAGTAATATACCTATTGAACGTTAATCCAATTTATAATGGTTTGTAACGGTTGCTGCAGTTTATTCCTTGATTATTAGCTCACCTGGCTATGCCAGGGTGAGCTTTTGCCATCACTTTGCGTCCGTCGTCCGTCCGTCGTCCGTCCGTCCGTCCGTCGTTAGCTCACTTTAAAAAATCTTCTCCTCTGAAACTACTGGAGGGATTGGTTTGAAACTTTATAGTAATCATCTATGACATATCCTGTACAAACGATCCTCATTTTATTATGATCCGATGAAAAACATGGCCACCGGTGCTAAAAATAGAACATAGGGGTAAATTGCAGTTTTTGGCTAATAACTCGAAAACCGATGCAAATATGAAAAATCTGACATGGGGTAAAAATGATCATCATGAAGAGATCTACCTACTGTCCAATTTTGAAGAAAATCTGACTACCCGTGTTGGAGTTATTGCCCTTTTTTCATAAAATTTTCAAAATTTTTGCATTTTTTATTTTTTATTTCAAAAAGTGTAACAGATAGAGGTCAAGTGTAAATAGCAAAAATGTTCAGCATATTGAGATCTACCCATCGTGATTTTTTGAAGAAAAACCAAAAACCCTTGTAGGAGTTATTGCCCTTTTTAGGTGAAATTTTCCGAATCTTAATATTGTTTGTCTGTTATTTCAAAAAGTATTGAAGATAGAAGTTAAGTGTAAATTACAAATATGTTAATCATGATGAGATCTACCTACCCTATAATTCTGAAGAAAATTACATTGGTTAATCCGCAACTCCTTCCAGACCGTTTTTCAGAATTCCACCAAACTTTTAGGATTTCTTCTTCAGGAGGTCAAGTTGTGCACCTAATACTTAGAATTTTGATTTTGCTGATTTTCTAGTTTTTCCAGAGCCAAATCTGCTCTTTGTCAATACGAACATGTAAATCCGCAACTTCTTCCGACCATTTATCAGAATTCAACCAAACTTAAAGGATTTTTTTCTTCAGGTGGTCAAGTTGTGCACCTAATATTTCGAATTTTGATTTGCTCATTTTTAAGTTTTTCCAGAGCCAAATCTGCTCTTTGTTAATACGGACATTTACATTGGTTTATTCGCAACTCCTTCCAGAATTTTTGTGTTCATTTACTCGCCCACACTTTTTCGATTTGTTGAGCTCAAGTGTTGTTGAGCAGGCAACACACGTGTTCCCTGGAACACCCATCCCTAAGATATATATACAATAAACACATGTGCATGTGCATAAAGAAAAATAATAATGGTGCACCAAATGTACAAGTCTTAGTTTATATCTCAGTTACTATACATAATAGGATCAACTTATTGTACATCCATCTCAAAAGGCAGGTCAGCATCCAGGCAAAATTAGGTCACTTTGACCTATATTTTCGCCATCAGTGACTTGCATTCAAGTTTACATCCGAGTTCAAATCTCAGTCACTGTACATGGTAGGAACAATTTATCTTGCACATGCATGCATCTCTGATGCTAGGGATATTGCAATCTTACCAGTAAACCATTAATTTCAAATTAAATGACATAACGAAGCGGACTCTGTAATTGTTGATTACCTATGTTTGACTATAAAAGCAGTAACCCAGGTGAGCGATTACAGGCTCTTTGAGAGCCTCTTGTTTTACAAAAAGAACCAGTAAGCTGAAGATATGAATAAGTCTTTGTAGAGGGGAATAAGGGAATTCTGACAAAGCATGGTTACATCACCGATTAAGGAAAATAAAATTATATTTACACTTGTAATCTTGAAAACCATCTAGACTAAAATTAAAGTATTTACAATATCAAACAATCCTTTGGGTTCAAATATAACAGGTTTAATGTTGGTATCAAGTTATCCATTTATTTTTGGGGTTTTTAGAATCTACAACTTCTAAAAATCAAGAAAATGATGTATATTTAGCCCACTTGGCCCAAAGGTCCATGTGAGCTATTGCCATCACTTAGCGTCTGTCAGTCTTCTTTGTCGTAAACTGTTCACGTGTGTGCAGTGATATTGCACATTTTTAATAAAATTAATATTTGGAATACTAAACAATTACCAAATCAGGGATACGGATAATACAAATTAATTAAAAACTTTCACGAAATATGTTGTTTATTTCCATCCTAATAAAGTTTTGGCACGAATTTGGATTCATAGTAAAGAAACATATCTGCTTTTAAGGGAGAAAGTTAGCACCCTATCTTCGAAACCACTGGGCCAATTGGAACAAATCTTGACAGCAGTGGTCCTTAGCTGGTCCTCTTTCAGAATTGTAACCAATGACCCTGCCTGCCATCCAAGATATCCGCCAGAGCCAAACATAGTTTAACATAAATAGATATGGGAAATTTACTTCTTGTTTGAAACTACTAGGCCAATTGGAACAAAAAGTGGCAGAAAAGGTCCTTAGGTGGTCCTCTTTCAGAATTGTATCTGTATCCAAGATGGTTGCCAGAACCAAACATTGTAACATAGGACCTTACGGGAAAATTCACTGAAGGATGTTTTTGTTTGAAACCAGCAAACTATTTGGCAAAACCAGTGGGCCAATTTGACAGCAATGTTCCAGACTGCCAGTTAGGATGGATATAGTCAAATAATTTATTCTGCAAATGATTTCCAGGTGAACCATACAGGCTCCTGGAGCCTCTAGTTTCTGTAAACAGTTTTTGTTGAAATTGGTATCATAAACTCTATTTTGCAAGAGACTTTAATGCAACTAGGTGCTTTTAAATTTGTATTTGTGTGTACACTGTTCTGAACAACAAAGTTTAAAGATAGAATTATTGACTTGCTAATTCAAGAACCTTATATATTTATATTTTTATTGAGCCTCCAACTTTTCTCGCCAAAGCGAGACATAGTGATCCTACATTACGTCATCTTCAACATTTGCATTCACCATATGGTTCAAGTTATTTGAAAATTAATAACTTTCTTAAAACATCCTGGATTTTTACAAAACTTGTATAGAAGCTTCTTCATGATCATTAAAGAACATGTGGAGAAAAATTATGTACATTCAACTATTACACTGAAAAAATAGACAACAGCGAAAACAGGGGAGACACTGGCCGTTCTGTGGAACCTGTACGAATTTTTTAATTTTATTTTTCAGATTTACCAGTATATACAGAGTAGATTTTATAGGTCACCAGAAGTTTTATTAGGCATTCCTTATGATTTAGCTATAGATATGTGGTCCTTAGGTTGTATCCTTGTGGAAATGCACACTGGAGAACCATTATTTGCAGGGTCTAATGAGGTAATACTGAAATCATAGTAACTATATATAAATATATCCCATTTGATAACACCTCTAAGTCATCTTGCTACATGTATAGCTGTTATGAAATTATTGACTACAGAACAAAAGGTTTCTGTGGTTGTGGTTAACGCACACATTCTATTTTCATAGCCCTTAAAGTTGAAGCTGTTACAAATTAATCAACATGTCAGTTATAAATGCTCTCCTCGTGGAAGATTTTAGTTCAGGTGTAGCAGAGAGAATGATTAACCGTTTTGAGATTTCAGTATTTTGTTGAAAAATGGAGACATTTCAAAAACATTTATATTTTCGTGCCTAACACGAAAAAAATTCTTTCAGTGACAGCTCAGAGGTAAAAAGAGAGTTGATGGATAATGGGGTGCCACAGCACTTTTTTTATCTAGTGAAATCTCAGCAATCCATATTTCATTTGGATTTTATTATACCCCTACTTAAAAGGAGAGGGGATATACTGTTTTACCCTTTTGGTTCCGTCCGTGCGTGCATCCGTCTGTCCGTAACAAAATTTTTCGTCACACTTTTCTCTGCAGCTACTCATCAAAATCAGTTGATATTTTGTCACAATCCTTCTATAGGTATGCCATGTCGTTGGATAGGTTTTTGGACCAAGGCACAAATTTCCTGTTTGATGACTTCGTTTATTTTTTTACCTTATCAAAAAGCGGAGGTATCACTTGTGAGCAATGGCTCACAGTACATCTTGTTTTTAATAAGGATTTCCAACAGAATTAATTTGCAATGTAGACCATTGAGCAGTTAGTTTGGGCTCCAGTTTTCATGCGATAATTTAGAAGTGTTCTTTTGATATGTTGTTTAATGAAAAAAATTTATGAAAAATTAAGCTTGTATAATTTTTTTTTATTTACAGTTTGATCAGATGATGAAAATTGTAGAAGTGTTAGGAATACCACCTGCACATATCCTTGATCAGGCTCCAAAAGCCAGAAAGTATTTTGATGCACAACCTGATGGTACTTATGTGTGTAAAAAACCCAAGGATGGCAAAAAGGTAAAAATTATGTTCGTTCAGTGAAAAGTCCTTTCTCCCATGAGTGTGCGTATTTTCATACCGTTCAGCCCATTGAATAAAAATAATTTAATGCTCTAGAGCAATTAAAAAGTGTCGTGCGGAAATGGAATTTTATTGGCCATGCTAAAGGTTGCGACCTCGCACTAAACAAATCGTCGAGCGTAAACGATAACAAAAACAAATGTCGGGGTACAATTAGGGATGGCCTAGATTCTTTGGTACAAGCGTATTGGGAGAAACAAATTCTACTTCAATTTCTCGTGAATTACAAGATTTCTACACTCTCGAGAGTTAAAATTAAGATTTAACAAGGCTCGCATGTTAAAATCTTAATTTTAACTCTCTCGAGTGTAGAAATCTTGTAATTCACTCGAAACTGAAATAGAATCTATATTTCAATACCATTTAATGTAACATATAAAGCAAAAGATAAAGGGTCAGACCAAAAAATTAAAAACAACATTAAAAATTAAAAGATGAAAAGGCTCATCATTTCAGCTAAATGTATTCAAAGATTGACAAAATCTTTCAAACCAAAGGGTATTTTTGATAGACAGTAGTATTTAAATTTAAAAATATAGAAAACAAATATGTTTTTGCTTTCAAGTGAATATTGCAGTATCTTTTTAGGCTTGTTGATTTTTTTCAATTCAAGATTTTATTTGCCAAGATGAATGTTTGAAATAAGATTTTATTTTAAATGGCTTTTTCTAAAATGATAAAGTTACTGAAAAATGCTTTATTTACTAATTGCAATATTTAGCTAGTCTTCTTACAGTTCAGCATTTAAAGTTGAAGACATTTACATTCAAATAGTGATACATTTGTAAATTTAATACAATAATTGATGAAATACAGCCTGAAATTAATATTTGCTGAACATGTACTTCCCATGCCACTTGGCAATTTTAAGTGAAATTTAACCCTTTCACTGATGGGTTCCCCGACAAGATGGCAGACTTCAGTGGCTTCTTCTTTGTTAATGCTTTAGAGCATTAATTTTGGGCCAGTTATTCTTGATTATAATAAAAATGTTAATAAAATATGTTCTCTTCACTATCTTTTTAGTTTTTTAATGAAAATGCGAAAATTCGGCAGCTAACGGATTTCCAAATTTCGTTAACATCGCTCTAAATATGCAATTTTGTCATTAAAAATTATATCAAGAAATAAAGTTCCAATCATCGATGTCCATTTCAATCAATTGGACAAATTTGGCATGTTTGATACAAAATACATACATTCCTGGCATGTAATCTTGCCAAAAAATTTATAAAATCGTTTTCCTAACTTTAAATCCCATAAAATCCTCAAATTTTGGTCTTTTTTCACGTTTTTATACGACCGCAAAATTTTTGCGGTCGTATATTGGTATGACGTTGGCGTCGTCGTTGTTGTCGTCGTCGTCTGCGTCGTCGTCCGAAGACATTTGGTTTTCGCACTATAACTTTAGTATAAGTTAATAGAAATCTATGAAATTTAAACACAAGGTTTATGACCACAAAAGGAAGGTTGGGATTGATTTTGGGAGTTTTGGTCCAAACAGTTTAAGAATCAGGGGCCATAAAAGGGCCCAATAAGCATTTTTCTAGGTTTTCGCACAATAACTCTAGTATAAGTAAATAGAAATCTATGAAATTTTAACACAAGGTTTATGACCACAAAAGGAAGGTTGGGATTGTTTTTGGGAGTTTTGGTCCCAACAGTTTAGGAATTAGGGGCTAAAAAAGGGCCAAAATAAGCATTTTTCTTGGTTTTTGCACAATAACTTTAGTATAAGTAAATAGAAATCTATGAAATTTAAACACAAGGTTTATGACCACAAAAGGAAGGTTGGGATTGATTTTTGGAGTTTTGGTCCCAACAGTTTAGGAATTAGGGGCCAAAAGGGTCCAAAATTAAACTTTGTTTGATTTCATCGAAAATTGAACTATTGGGGTTCTTTGATATGCCGAATGTAACCGTGCATTTAGATTCTTAATTTTTGGTCCCATTTTCAAATTGGTCTACATTAAGGTCCAAAGGGTCCAAAATTAAACTTAGTTTGATTTTAACAAAAATTGAATTCTTGGGGTTCTTTGATATGCTGAATCTAAACATGTACTTAGTTTTTTTATTATGGGCCGAGTTTTCAAGTTGGTCCAAATCGGGGTCCAAAATTAAAGCTAAAAAGGGGGTAAATTATTTTTTTTTTTTGGGGGGGGGGGGCAATTCTCCACAGCATATTGTATTACACAAAAGCAAAAAATTGAATATAAATTCAAATCATATGACCAATTCTAAGTTCTTTATTTCAGTTATTCTGTGTCAGAAACCTATTATGTGTCAAATATTTGAAGAAATTTTCAATTGCACAGTATTGCGCAATAGCAAGAAATTGATATGTGTGCCTTGTTATCAAAACTTTATTATTAACAAATTCCATTGGAAATTTGCCAATATAAAATGTGCTGATGAAGCTTTTTTGTTTATCTTATCTAAACTGCTTTTAAATTTATATGTATATTTAAAATTTGCCATCCATGACTATGATGTCATTTTCTATTTTAATATGTTATGGTGTATTTAAATGGGCTGTTATGGTTGCAAAGTATAAAGAAATGGGGGTGGGGGGGTTGAAAACAAAATTTGGGGGGGGGGTAAATGAGAAATTGGGGAGGGGGGTAATTTTTTCTCATTTCATATTTCATAAATTAAAAAGAAAATTTCAAATTTTTTTTAGCAAAAAAAGGGGGGGGGGGGGGGGTTACAATAAATTTTATTGTTTTTTGTTTTTTTTTTTGGGAGGGGGGGGGGGTCAATGTGCAACTTCATAGTGTATTGCACAAAAGCTAAAAAAAGGGGTAAATTATTATTTTTTTTTGGGGGGGGGGCAATTCTCCACAGCATATTGTATTGCACAAGAAGCAAAAAATTGAATATAAATTCAAATCATATGACCAATTCTAAGTTCTTTGATTTCAGTTATTCTGTGTCAGAAACCTATTATGTGTCAAATATTTGAAGAAATTTTCAATTACACAGTATTGCGCAATAGCAAGAAATTGATATGTGTGCCCAATTTTAAATTTTAAATTGGTTATTTCTGATTTATATATAAAAACAAATAATACTGATATGGTTTGAATAGGTAAATTAAAAATTTTTAAGTTCTTAGACAACATTCATTCTGTGTCAGAAACCTATGCTGTGTCAAATATTTATTCACAATCCAAATTCAGTATTGTATCAAGCTTGAATGTTGTGTTCATAATTGCCCCAACTATTCAGGGTTCGACATCTGCGGTCGTATCTAGCTGCGCCCAGCGGAGCATTTTATTTTTTTTTAAGATTCTTCATTGTTTTATCTTTATCAGGGTATCAAATATAAGAAAGATAGCTCTTGATGTATGCTTCAAGAGCCTATCTGACAATCCCAGTAAACCAGGACATCGTCACCGAGTTGACTCAGGAATCCTGGTAGACTGGGAATTGTCGGCGAAAGTGTTAAGTGTGAAGTTCTTTTATAAAACAAAAACAGAGACAAAAATTTAAAAAAAGCAATGGAAAATACAGAAGTAGTGAAAGAAATACAGAAATTATGAAAGAAGGACAAGTATATTTACCAAGATGTTTTGAAAGTCTAAAATTTATGTTGCTATTAGAATTTGTCAGATCTTATAAAATTTCACTCATTCTCACTGAATTTTAGAACTTTGTAACAAGACTTCCTTCTACTATTTTATTTCTTAACGAGTACTCTAAATAATTGCAGATTTAAATTTTGTTTTAGTATAAACAGCCCGGAACAAGGAAACTACATGACATTATTGGTGCTGATTCTGGTGGTCCTGGTGGACGAAGAGCTGGAGAGCCAGGCCACACAGTGGCAGACTATTTAAAATTCAAAGATCTCATTTTACGAATGTTAGAATTTGATCCAAAAACAAGAATTACTCCTTATTACTCATTGCAACATAACTTTTTTAAGAAGACAACAGATGAGAGTACGAACACGCCAAATTCTGCATCAAATAGTCCTGCAATAGAACAGCAGGGTGTTTCTAGTCCTACAGGTATAGTCAGGGTGAGACAGTACATTCATTGTTCATGCTCTCTGTCAAGTTTGAAATCAACATGTCAAGTTTCTGTTTCCATATAAATCTGCTAATCATTGTAAAAGCAGAACTATTTGTTTGAATTTGAAATATTGAAACAAGTATTATTGAAGGAATGTTGTTGACAAATTTCAAAAGTGCTTTTCATAAGTTTACCAAAAAAGACCACTAAAGACATAGTAACTACATGTAATCAATAGCTTGTCCACACTAAGGTTAAGAGTTAAAATACGTTTTCCTGCTAAGGCAAAAAAAAAAAATATGTGTGTTTCCGGTTACCCGACCCACCCTATTTTTTTTGCGCCAAAATTCCGACAATAAACTTTTTTTTGACGATTTCAGAAAAAATCCGGAAAAACTACGTGCTTTTTCCGTAACCGTCTCTTTTATTATAAAATCGTAATGGCTGCGCACTTGTTTACAGCAATAAGTTTGTTGGCCGTACGGATAAATAAATGCCAGCACCTTGTAGTGGATAAAAATGCAATCCTAAGCATTGAAAATCGGAGGACACTAATAGATATTTTACGGACAACCATTGAGAACTGCCTAGTAAAGGTTTTCAGTTGACAGTGACATGCAATACGTCTATGGACACTGCAAAGGGGACATCATTCGATGTCCAGCAAAACATGGTAATACAACTGTTTATACACATCAATTATACCGTTCAATATACATTGCCATCCCATTTTTTTTTAAGGAAGAAAAAAAAAAAAAAAAAAAAAAAAAAACCTACCTACCCTATTTTGAAATTCCATGTAATAGGAAACACACATATTGTTTTTTTTTGGCCTAAAGGTAAATAGTTATTTCCAGATACTTCCTCCATTAATAAAAAACTGGCTACCATAGTGAGTTGTACTGAAAGTGGATAAAAAAAACCCCAATGAAGTGGCTAGCAGTACAACTTCTATAGAAAACTTTTTATTGTTGATTTCAGATCTGATGCTCTTTTTTTATATCAATTGCTGATGTTAAAAAACAGATAACCTACAGTAGCATTGACTAGTTAAATTTACCCAGAAAGTGTTTTATGTAATTCTGTAAAATATGTATTGGCAGCAATTGATATTTAAAGCTTTTACCTTAGCTTACATTATGCACAATTTTTTATGTCTGTATGTCTTGTCTTTTGCAATACAGCTGTATACTTAGTCTGAGATTGCCAGACTTGGTTCGGCAGTTTTTAGACTCGAAATTGTAATATATCCAATTATAAGTAGATAAATCATACATCAATTGGTTCCTTATTCATATTTCTCTAAGAATATATGTATGTACATTTTATTCACCAACAATCTCCCTGTACCACAAACCAAAGCTTTATTCCCTTCAACCCACCATTTTCGTCATTTCACTTTCACTTTTCACTATACTACACAAAAAATGAAATAACACAGTCTTGTGACAAATTGTTCAAAGTGAAAGTGAAATGACGAAAATGGTTGAAGGGAATAAAGCTTTTGTTTGTGGTATAGGGAGATTGTTGGTGAATACACACATTCTTAGAGAAAAATTAATAAGGAATCGATTGATGTATGATTTATCTACTTATAATTGGATATATTACAATTTCAAGTCTAAAAACTGCCGCCCCAAGTCTGGGTCGACATTTTCCATATTTTCTATAGGGAGTGCGCTCTGATATCCCACGGCCCCTTAGCATATCACAAAAAAGGCTGTCAGACGTCAGAGCAATCTCGGACTACTATATGCTATGTCTTTTAAATCCGTTACATATTTATTTAATTTACTGTCTCTTGTTATTATTTATTCTGTATTTATACATCTAGTTTTCAAACACGGTTTATTTTTCTATATTCACAAACATCCATATATTCATAATTTCATTTTCAGGCAAAGGAAAAACCATGTATGTCATTCTGTTAAAGTTTATTTTTTTTTTAAAGCTGCTATTTTGTCAAAGTAGGATGCTGTTTTGTTTTTACAGTGGCCTCAGTAACTAAAATTTTTTGCATATTTACTATATTAATCATTTAATTTTTTATCAACCAATTGTTTGTGATTTTGTTTTGAAGATAGTGCCATGTTCCTTTTAATTTAAATGTTAAATTATGAAAAAAAGGAACTACCCCGGTATGTATTTCGATTTCCTTTTGCCTGAAGGGATGTAGTCATGCAAAAATCTAAAACTATGTTATGTTTTTATTAATAATTGGAATAATTAATGTTAGCCAAAATTTGTATTTCTATTGATTTTTCAAACATCTTCAACAATTTTCATGTATTTAAGGCACATAATATTCTAAGTGTTATTATTATCCAACTATTGAAAATACATTTCTTGAATGTCGGTGATAAAAGTTCATTGCAAAATGTGAAGATACAGATGTAGAATAAGAAATAAAAAAAATTGGGATGATTTTGGTTTTTTGCCAAAAACATGGTGGTAAAATTTTGGTGTTTTAAAAATCTGCACATTGTGCCCGTACTGTGTTTAATTTTGGCTCTTTCTGTAAAAAAAAAATTTGCTGGTATGAGGATACAATTTACTTATTGGTTTGATTAGCAGTATGATTAATGGTGTCACTGCAAGCTGACATAATTGATGATTGTTTAAAAATCTGAATGATTTGAATTAGTTTAATTATACAAAAGCAGTTTAGCTTTAACAAAATTAATCAAAGAATTACAACTGAAATCTATTTTCCCAGATTAAAACCATTTGAAACTATTTTGGAACTGAATAATTTTTGGGTTGGTTTTATTTTAGTTTGTTTAATTTTGAGTATTTACAGCAGATGCAAAAATTAAAAAAAAATATATAACCACTGCCACACTGTCACAATTTTTGATATTTCTTTCACAAAGATTAATATATTCAGTATAATTTGGCACATATATGAATGTTGGAAAATTAGAAAAAGAACACAATAATCAAATGCTTTAAAGAAAAATACCTAAAAAGGTATTGTGATTGGCAAAAAAAAAAAAAAATCACTCCAAACTCAAGTGCAAGTATATAACTTGATATGCTACATAAACCAACAAAATAATTAAGTATCAAGTTTTATTTTACATTATCTCATTTTGTCAGTCTTAGTATTTACTGTTGTAAAGATTAGTGAAAATAAAATTTTATTATTTTTCAGTGAGTTCATCTTCGAGTGGTAGAGCCAGATCTGATCCAACACATCAGCATCGATCACATTTACATGTGCATTCACATTCAGCTCACCACGGCCATGGTGTGCAATATACAACAATGGAATGTGAAAGTCCACAATCAGTATCAGGACAGTCGAGATCACAACCTCCTAACTATCAACAGCAGACAAGCTGGAGTGAACGTGATCAAAGTGGGAGACATATTACTCATCATCATCAAACAAGATTATCTCCGCCATCTCTTTCAGGGGCACCATCATCGCATATCCCTCGAACAGTTCCTGATCAAAGTGTACCTTACAATGAGGCTTATGGCCAGGGTAGTTACCCTGCAGGGATACCACCTGTAGAATTTAGGCCAAATCAAGCATCACTAGATGCCTCACAGTTGTCTTCAGTCAATATGCATGTAGCAGGATATCCAGCACAATTTGGACAGTACCCTCAACAAGCATGGACTGCAGGGGGATTCCCCTTTTCATTATCAACTAGTGCTAGTGCTAGCATGACAAGCCATGAAACAAACAATCAGCATGTACGGACAGCTGCAGAAAGGGGAGATGACTCCCCTATGGTTGGAGTTTGTGTACAGCAAAGTCCCGTAGCAAGTCATTGATAATGATTTTACATTAGGATAAACAAATTATTTCAAACAGCGGAGCCAAGCTTGTGTCAAAATCAATGTTCAGATATGCTTTCGCTGATGGGGAATCCCTTCACTGCAAACTGATATGCATTCATGTTCGTTTTTAGTTGTTGCAGTTAATGAACGAGGAGTTGGTTATATGAATGAATGTTTTTGTTTTGTACAGAGGAGAGTCAGAACTGAAGGCAAATATTTGGCAGCTGAACATAAATAACTGATGCTTGAAAATGATAAAACCATATGGTGAAGTATCTTTGTTAATCACAGATTGATGAACTCTGTGTATAAACACTGTTAAAGAGAGTTGGTTCACCACACCCCTCTATTGTGTGAACCTGCAAGCTTGTGCTAGCCAAAGAGGAACGTGAACGATGATGTTAATGATGAAATGTTACAAATTTAATGTATGCAAGCATTTCAGTTCTCCTGCATATTGGTTTCAGACTTGTAGGTTGTGTTTTTCTGCCCATTTTACGGAAATGCCACACATCTGAAAAAGGGTAAAAAATTATCTATGGACAAGATAAAACAGCACAAGTTTTTCTGACGGTGAAAACTATGCAATTGTACCTTATGTAAAAATGTATATTTAAAATCATAACTAATACATATTTTACTCGTGTTAGTCTATGCAAGTTAACAAAATTAATCTTAATCCTTTGAGCAAAATTTTTATTTTCTTTTTAAAAAATCATTCATTCGCAAAATTTTATTAATCCATTGAAAAAAAACGTCAGTTATAAAAATACTTTATATAATTACACCATTATCAGACTTAAGGAACAATGCATACACTAAGTTATAATTCAAAGTGAATAGTGAACTTGTGCAGCTTGTCTAAACTGAAAACCTAACAACCTAACAATTGAGAGTCTACAGGATTTTTACAGGTTTCAGTATTTAATATTGTGCAGTCTACAAGTTGAAAGTTTTTAAGTGTGATCAAATCTACATGTAAGAACTGAAAGTAAACCAGTATGATGGGCATACCTGAAATGAGCCACTGTTATGAGAATTAATATTCATAGTGTTATATGTCGTATATGTAACTTGAGAGAGATCTCATAGAAGTTGTTGGGCAATTTGATAGAGAATTTATTATGTAAATAGTATGTTGACAAATGTTAAGCCCGTTGGTGTTAAACACCAATGGACATTATGTTTTATCATAGCTTGTGTACAGAGTATGTATTGTTATTTATTGAATGAACGAGGTGAGAAATTTTTAAACCAATCATCTTCCTTCTGTTTTTTAGATTGTTTTATTTTCACCAGTATAAACAAAACAGAATTTTAAGTAAATTTTTAAGAAGGAACACTTTTTAAATTTTTTTTTACTCAGGGTTTTATGTAGTTGTCAGTCAGTATTCTTCAAATTTTATGTCAGTCGCTTGCAATGTTATGAAACCTTCAAGATACATATATGTAGTGGTACCTGTAAAGGATTGAAACTCTTTACAGTTCTATTTTACAAGGGTTTTAAGTCATTTCATTAATTGGGTGCTTCTTAAGAGATGTCATTTATTTTTAATCATAACAAAAATAGGGCAGTTGATAGCATTCCAAGGACTATCATATGTTGAAGAATCTCGTAATAATTTCCTGCAGCAGATATTTTAATTTATTTGGCATGATTTGGTGACAAGAAAATTTTTGTAAGCTATGGTACCATTGCATCAGTGTTTCTAAGTGATTTTTTTTGTACAATATAAATCCAGTCACAGTAAATGCTACGAGTTTGAATACTCTAATGAAGATACTGTTTTAATGAATATTTCGATATAAATATTAAATGGGCTTTTAAATTTTGTCATTTATTTTTCAGATTGAAAAATTGAATATTTAAATGCTTATCTTTCATCTGATGGGTTTCAATCATTTTATTTTGTGCATTAAATGCCAAAAGGGAAGATAACTGTATTATTGTTATTGTTGAAAATTTCAGAAATTCATTATAATGTAAAAAAAATCACTGATCATTAAATGTCACTGTAACTTAAATGTATTTCCTTGTGTTTATTTATCAATATATAATCTTCCCAAATCTATCCAAATTGAATGTGAAGAGACACAAATGATGCATGAAATACATAAAAATTTAGACATCAGTGCCACATCTTTACAACAAAGTAAAAAGTAACAGATAAAGTCTTATGTTGTTGTATAGGCAGTGTAAATTTCTGGGTTAAAAATTTATAAATTGTTCAGTCACAGCTGACTAGAAAAAGAAGTAAATTTAAATTAGTGATATGTTCTAGTAAAAAATTACAAGTTCAGATGGTGTAATTTAATACCAGTCTACTTTTAAGGGCTTCATCTGTTGAACTATTGTTTTGTTAGAGATTTTCTTTGTTAATTAGATCATTTTAATTTGCATTTAGTGCTTCTTTGACTTTGGTTAGGAGTTTTATTAGCTCATCTGGCCCAAAGGGCCATGTGAGCTATTGTCATAACTTGGTGTCCATTGTCGTCGTCGTAAACTTTCATTTAAAGATCTTCTCTTCTGAAACCACTGGGCCAATTGGAACAAAACTTGATAGCAATGGTCCTTATGTAGTCCTCTTTCAGAACTATATCTTATGATCCTGCCCATCATCCAAGATGGCCACCAGAGCCGAACATAGTAACATAGAACCTGTGAGGAATTTACTGAAATATATTCTTGTCTGAAACCGCTTAGCCAATTGGAACAAATCTGACGGCAATCATTAAGTGGTCCTCTTTCAGAATTATATCCGATGACCCCGCACATCATCCAAGATGGCCACCACTGGCAGAAATGGTGGTTAGGTGGTTCTGTCAGAATTGTATCCGATGACCCTGTCCGCCATTAAAGATGGCTGCCAGAGCGTAACATAGTTTTAACATGACCTAATGGGGGAAATTACTGAAAGATCGTTCGAAACCATCGAGCCAGTTGGAATGTGACAGCAATGTTCCAGGCTACCGGTCAAGATGATAATAGTCAAGGTGAGCGATACAGGCTCATGGGAGCCTCTAGTCTCAGTTCACGTTTGGAAATTAATGAACAGGTATGTTGAAACTTTTGAAAATAGACTGTGAAGCAAGATTAGTTCAATTAATGTTATTTTTAAAATTGGTAATGGCCATTGCAATGATGCCAATAAAAGCAATGTACCTGTTGCAGTATTCCTTTTTGATACCCCTGGCAAAGTTTGGTGGTGTATCAGACTCGCCTGTCTGTGAATCTTTGGTGCAACTCCTAAACCATCTGTTAGAATTCAGTTAATCTTAGCACAAAGGTTGTACAGCATATGTAGATGTTCAGGAAGAAAAAGGTCTATGCATCATTGTGGACTTGAGAATATATTGATTAATCATTTTGTACTGTACTTGTAAGCACAACCCCTGGACTGTCAAAAAGAATTAATTGAAATTTACACAAAGTTAGTACACAACATATTGCAGTAATAGCCATTATAGTATACCTAGAGGGAAACCTCAGGAATTCCATGATCCAGGTACTTCGCTATACTTTGCATTTGTCATATTCCTTTAACTTTCAAATTTCCCCTTCTATATTCTCTTGTGCTCATGATTGACTACCACAACGAGAGGATTTTGACAGCAATTTGTTGAAATCGACTTTGAAGGTCAAGGTCACAATTTCAGTTCAGCTGTGGAGATCAAAGGTCAATGTCCAAATTATGTCGGGGAAAGGGGGGGGGGGGGGGGGGGTGTGTCTGACCTGAGAACTAATATTCCGTATAATTGTTACCAGTACTAGAAAATGCGTTATGGATCGAGTTGAAATCATTTCCTTGAAGGTCAAGGTGATAGTCTTGGTTAAAATTTACAGATCATGGGTTCAAGTTCACATATCGTGTCGGTCTTTAACTAAAATGCAATGATTGTTTCCGCACCATTTGAAGGTGTCGCGGAGTATTTTTAAAATCTCTTCTGGTCAATGTTTACAAACTGGGCTCTGTATTTAAAAATGCTCAATGGCGGTAAATGATACTTGAATAACTGTTCACGTACATCTACAAGCATCAATACGGTTTGAATGTCTGTCTACCTGAAGGTCAAAACACGCAGACATTTCACCTAACGCTAGGCGGAGCTGTTTTTAGCTCACCTGGCTATGCCAGGGTGAGCTTTTGCCATCACTTTGCGTCCGGCGACCGTCGTCCGTCGTCCGTCGTCCGTCGTCCGTCCGTCGTCCGTAAACTTTTCATTCAAAGATCTTCTCCTCTGAAACCACTGGGTCAATCCAAACCAAACTTGGTCACAATAGTCCTTGGGTGGCCCCCTTTCAAAATTGTGTCGCTCATGTTCATACCTCATCCAAGATGGCCGCCAGCGGGGATCATAATTTAACATTGGACCCTATGGGATAAAACATTCAAAGATCTTCTCCTCTGAAAGTACTAGGCCAATTGGAACCAAACTTAATCACATGAGTCCTTGGGTGGTACCCTTCAAAAGTGGTGTTGCTCACATCCGTATCCTATCCAAGATGGCCGCCAGCGGGGCCACAAGCGTTTCAAATTCTTTTGTCTTTACATTGCAACTCTTATACAAAGAAAGATAACTCTAACTCAAAATTTGGCATTAGTGAAATAAAAATTTCTAATGTCTGATGGAATATTTAATATATATCTGATTTTGATGGGTTTTAATTTCAGCAGTATATATAACCTAGATTATAGGGGGAACCCCTGCCCGATTTTTTTTTTGAAAGGTGGTCTGAAATTGTAATGGATAGCAGAAGTTTTGGTTCTCATAGAAACTAATTTCAGGTCTTACTTGGCTACAACGGTCTACTTTAAAAATTGTGTCTCTTGGGTCCGTAGCCAATCCAAGATGGCCACCAGAGGGGACCAAATTTTAACATTGGACCCTATGGTAAAACATTCAAAAATCTTATCATCAGATATAACTGGGCAATTGGAACTAAACTTGGTCATAATAAACCTTGGGTGGCCCTGTTTAAAAAATTGTGTTGCTTAGGGTTGTACTTAATCAAAAATGGGTGCCAGCGGGGACCATAGTTTAATATTTGACCTATGGGAAACGTTTTAAATTCTTCTGCTGAGACTGGAAATACTTGGCCAATTGAAACCAAACTGGTCACCTTCAAAAATTGTGTGGCTTTGATCCGTACCTGATCCAAGCTGGATGCTAGCTGAGACCAAAGTTTAACTTATTGGACCAGTGTAACATGTCCAATATGCTTTTTGTTGTCTAAAATGACTATGCTTATTTTTTTAAAATATGTAATTACAGGTTTTAAAAATTTTTATGTTTTGTGCCTCTAAATAATATTAATGAGCATTTTAAATTTAAAAACTAAATATTTAAAATTGCTAGCATAACGGATCTATTAAATGTAAAATAAAAAAAAATGTAATTCTGTAAAGTTATATAATATTAAATGGTAAAAAGAGATGACTCTAAGTTTACCAGGATGCAATTACCTCATTTAAGATGGTCATCAGTGAGGAAAGTAGTTTACATTGAATCCTATGGGATATATGCCATTCGAATAACGTTATGCTATCAGATGTGGGCCATGTCCCAGGTGAGCGATACAGGCTCTTGAGAGCCTCTTGTTCAGGAGGTTACTTTAAAATTGGTTAAAAAATATTGGGTACCAGATATAATGTTTACAATCAATGTTTCCGCCCATTGCTGCACCTACTGCTATAACACGGCGCGTCTAAACAGAGTCTGGTGACAAAATATAAAATTATAGACATGTTTTATTAGTGTTATATTATTTCATCAATTTAGGTTAGTTGGTCGTATTTTGTGATCGGCAAACATTTTAAGATGGCTGAATTAATTGATCCAGTAAAAACTTAACTATTTAATATTCAGATATAGGTATGCGTCTCCGTGTCCATCGTGTTATTCCGTAATAATAATAATATCCCGTTAGTACTGCGGAATGTCGCGCGTTCAATGCCCGCCGGGTCAAACCAAAGACATTAAAATTTGTATTTGCTGCATCTCCGCCAAGCACGTGGCTTCTAGGAGTAAGATCAAAGATCGACTGGTCGGCTCGGAGTCCGTATAATGTGTCCGAGTGCGGTGATATGTCTTCCTGCGGAAATTTACCCCGTGAGCTAGCACATTAAACGGTTCAGCGTGTCGGTCTAGTACAAAGCAGGAATCTATTCATTATCATATTAATGTTTTCTCGTCCTGATATGCACCTGGCTGCCACTGAACGTTAATCAAATAATTCATCCATCCATCCACCCGTTAGTACTAACGAATTGAGATGTCAAGACTGTTTAATTTGAAGTAAATTTCGTTGATCAAGTAACGAATTTCAGTGAATTATAGTAATTACATTTGTATTCTGGAAAGACACTGTGGTCATTTTTAACGTAGAAAATTTATTCCAAAACCATTGAATTTATCCGTTCAATTTTACAAGGGTTGGTATCCTCTGAAACTACTGAAGCATTTTCAGCCAAACTTAAGTGGAATGAACATTAGGGTATCTAGTATGAAGTTTGTTGTTTATTTTATTTACCGCCGAGAAACATAGCCGCCATGGCTAAAAATAGTTTGTGTTTTATTTTCTTAACCGCCGAGAAACATAGCCGCTGTGGTTGTTGATTTAGTATTGGAATTCTCTGTTGACCAGTAAAATTTTCCGCGCGAAAACAACAAATTGACACGATTCTGGAGGTGTGCCTAGATTGGCAGAATTTATAAAGTAGAGATCATGCATTTTTAGCTCACCTGACCCGAAGGGTCAAGTGAGCTTTTCTCATCACTTGGCGTCCGTCGTCCGTCGTCGTCCGTCGTCCGTCGTCGTCCGTCGTCCGTTAACTTTTACAAAAATCTTCTCCTCTGAAACTACTGGGCCAAATTGAACCAAACTTGGCCACAAGCATCATTAGGGTATCTATTTTAAAAAATGTGTCCGATGACCCTGCCTGCCAACCAACATGGCCGACATGGCTAAAAATAGAACATAGGGGTAAACTGCAGTTTTTGTCTTATATCTCAAAAACTAAAGCAATTAGAGCAAAACTGACATGGGGTAAAAATGTTCATCAGATCAAGATCTACCTGTCATGAAATTTTCAGACGAATCGGTCAACCTTTTATTGGGTTATTGCCCCTGAATTGTTAATTTTAAGGAAATTTTGCAGTTTTAGGTTATTATCTTGAATATTATTATAGATAAAGACAAATTGTAAACAGCAAAAATGTTGAACAAAGTAAGATCTACAAAAAAGTCAACATGACCAAAATCATTGATTGACCCCTTATAGGAGTTTTTGCCCTTTAAAGACGGCATCCAGCGTAAACTTTCCTTTAAAGATCTTTCCCTCTCAAACCACTGGGCCAATTGAGACCAAACTTTGGTGGAATGGTCCTTGGGTGGCCCCCTTCCAAAATTATGTCTGGCATCACCGACTTCCAACCGAGATGGCTGCTGTTACTAAAAATAGAAAAAAAGGGGGGTGACTTTCAAAAATCTTTTTATATGAAACTACAAGTCCAGTTGGAACCAAAGTTGGCAGTAATAGGTCTTAGGAGGTTCTCTTTCAGAAATATGTCCAATGACCCGGACTGTTAACCAAGATGGCCGCCACAGCCGAACTTAGTTTACCATAGGGCCCTATGGGAAAATTCATTGAAAAATCTTCTTGTCTTAAACCACTTGACCAATTGGAACCAGACTTGGCAGCAATGCTCCTTAGATGGTCCTCTTACAGAGGTGTGTCCGATGACCCGGACTGTCAACCAAGATGGCCGCCACAGTCGAACTTAGTTTAACATAGCTCTCTATAGGAAAATTCATTGAATAATCTTCTTGTCTGAAACCACTTGACATATTGGAGCAGGACTTGGCAACATTGGTCCTTAGGAGGTCCTTTTTCAGAAATGTGTCTGATTTTGTGGACTGTGAACCAAGATGGCCGCCACAGCCGAACTTAGTTTAACATAGGACCCTATGGGAAATGCACTCAAATCTTCTCATCTGAAACCACTAAGTCAATTAGAATTAGACTTGGTAGCAATGGGTCCTTAGATGGTCCTCTTTCAGAATTTTGTGCGATGACCCAGACTGTCAACCAAGATGGACGCCACACCCGAACTTAGTTTAACATAGGGCCCTATGGGAAAATTCATTGAAAAATCTTCTTGTCTGAAACCACTTCACATATTGGAGCCAGACTTGGCAGCATTGGTCCTTATGAGGTCCTCTTTCAGAAATGTGTCTGATCACCCGGATTGTCACCCAAGATGGCTGCCACACCCAACTTTGTTAAATATTGGACCCTATAGGAAAATTCATTTAAAAATCTTCTTGTCTGAAACCGCTTAGCCAGTTGGAACAAAACTTAGTAGAAATGGTCCTTAGATGGTTCTCTTTTAGAAATATATCTGTTAACCTGGACTAAACCAAGATGACTGCCACAGCTGAAAATAGTTTAACATAGAATCCCATAGAAAAACCAGCCAAATTGACTGCAACACTTAAATTTTTAGGTCTGCTCAAGGTGAAAAGTTAAATCCAGGTGAGCGATACAGGCTCTTGAGAGCCTCTAGTTTTGTTGTAAACATAGGATTATAGTGTATACGATTGAGCAAAACAAATCGTGTGTATTGCAGATTAACAAAGCAAATATACACGTATTAATAATTGTTTTCAATAATGAATTCCAGAATATATGAATATTACTAAAACATGTAATGAAAGTTGATCGGAAATCTGTAATTCTTTATCTCATTTAAACCAATGGCTGTTGCTGTATCTCGGCCGCATCATAAAGTAACCAATCAGCGATCAGTAGTTATTTCAAGATGGCGTGTATGTCTACAGAAACAAATAGCTCCGCATCGTGATGCGAAGCAATAAACACAAAACTGGAGTTTTGGGATTTCAATTTTTAATTTTAAGGAAATTTTTCAACCAATGACAAAAGTCCTTAGCAACGATATATATTTGGGTTAAGGACCTTATAATTTTCCTTTACAAGTCAAAAAGATAGGCCAGGGGTCAAGGTCGTTGAAAAAAAATCATAGCAACCTATAAAAATGTCCCTAGCAACCATATATATTTAGATTCGGGACCTTATAATACATTTGTATAACTGTACAAGTCAATATGGAGGCTCAAGGGACAAGGCCAATGAAAAAGTCCCTAGCAACCATATATATTTTAGCTGTACAAGTCAATATTAAGGCAAAAATTTGACGGTTTACATTAATAGCAAAAATAATCATTGATGACAGATTTACTCAGAATATAACAGGTGAGCGATTCAGGCTCTTGGGAGCCTCTTGTCTTAATTTTTACCAGAAGATCGCGGTTTCTGTTTTCAACTTCATCATGATCATTACCAGTAGAATCAAACATTTGGAAAACCGTGTTGAAAGGCCAAACTATTCAAAAGGAAAATGCATGAAAAAGTCTTAAAAGTTTTGCAGCTATGCTATTGCCCTACCCCTCAAAATTTATGTTCAAGCAAACTTTAACCATAGTCAATTATGCTGAAAAATGTGTATCAAAACTGATCCAATTATTAGCTGCAGTTGCATTACTCTCCAAGACGCGTCTTCTGACCAAATATCATTGACATACAACATGTAGTATTCTAGTTCTGGAAATTAACGCAGAACTTATTATTAACCAAAGTCAGTCGTGCGGAAAATGTCCAAGAGACACCTACTACCAAATATCATTGAGATATGACATCTCCTGGCTTTGAACACCTGTAACCCCCTTTATCATGAGTGTGACAATAGCCGTAAGGAAGGGCCGCGATAAACGGGCTAAGCACTATCCAATACAGAGTGTCGAATACTATACAAATACAGCATTAGGACCACCAATGGCAACTTTAGATTTTTTTTAAAAAAATACGTGTCAACATATTACTAGAATAGAGAATGGAAACGGGGAATTTGTCAAAGAGACAACAACCCGACCAGAGAGCAGAAAACAGCTCAAAGCTACGAAATGGACGGCACACTTAACTCCGAAACAAACAAATGAACCAAAATTAAAAAAACACACAAGACTAACAAAGGCTCGAGATTCCTGACTTGGGACAGGCGCAAACATGCTGCGGGGTTAGTCATGTTTTGTGAGATCTCAACCCCCCCTCCAACCCTCAATTAAACTGATCAAAAGATTATGTCTTTATCATATAGAAAATCAGTTAAAATCCCTCCCGTTAGGGTTTAATATCATGCCATTATAAATTATACGAGAAGAACATAATCCGTATCATGCCAACAACTGGTTTTAGAATAAATATGTTTATTTCCGATGCAAAGACGCTATAAGTGAATCAATATAAATTCAAAAAATGCCATCTTTAATGACTTGACAACAGTATCGTAACTATATTCCTTGTGGATAAGTCTGTTTAAAGGTTTGGTTAGCTTTTCAGATGAATGACGACATTTTTGTGCTTTGTATAGAATATTACCATAAAAGATGGGATGTGAAATACCTTAACATATAAGATGTTTGCATGTTGATTTATATATACGAATGATGTCCTTATACCAATGATTAAATGCAGTAAAAGTTTTGACAAGTTTGATTAGTTTGACTAGTAATCTTGTTTTGTTAAAATTATTTATACCACATTTTCACCTCTTGTATTCGTCTCGAAACTCAGTGGAGGAAAATATTAGTCAGAGCGTCGAATTTTCTCCATTTCCTTAGCATCATACAAATAATTTCTATATTCTTCTATAGTATACTATTATTGTATAGTATGTTATGTGTTAAATTTACACAAATATTTGAAACAAATCAAGTTTTGAAAATATCCAGATAAATGCTAATCAAATTTGATGTAAATAATGAAAATTTTATCAGATTGAAAACCAAGGACCATAAAAGATTCTTTTAGGGCAAATGAAATATTTCTGCACACATACGTGTACGATATAAATCTCGATTGTTTTGCAGATTAAGCACAAAAACAATAAAGGGTTTCGCTAATACGACCGCATCACGTTTCTTTGGCACCTGTAACCCCCTTTATCTCAGAGAAAGTAAAATCTGTTGACATACTACTGAAATTATTCATTAAGATGAATTAAAATAATTTTATGTTTCCTTCAGAATTGCTAACGTTGATCTCTTGTATCTCAGAAACAATAACAGATAAATATATAATAGGTAGTTTCGATTTTGATACTGACTATATCATGTGGAATATCTAGACGAGCCCAAAGGCAAAAAGATCAAAGGAAATATGTACGAACTGGCCATAAAAAATGTTGACATATTATAACTAATGAAAGCAATCATCAAGGTGAATTAAAAAGAAAAAACCCTCCATTAAAATCTGTGGAAAAATTAAAAAATCGCATATCAAGGCACATTGCATTTTGGACCTTTTAGACCCTTTTATCTCAAAAACCACAAAAGATAGAAGAAATCTGTTGACATATTACTGGAATCACTCATCAAGATGAATTGAAAGAAAAAATCCCCATTAAAATTGGATGAAAAATAAAAATTTAGGTGTCCTGCAAAATGGCTAATTTTGGTCCTTTTAATTCCTTTTATTTTGTAACGACAAAATTAAAATAAAAATGCTTTTGGTAACTTTTAGTTGGATAAGACATAAAAAAGTTTAAAAAATTAAGGAGTGTCCCTATTTCGGCCCCTTGTAAGAGATAGTGAAAAATGAATCATAGAGAGGTTTTTCCATTTTTATGAAGGTGCATTATAAACCAAAAATCCAAAAAATAAGATAAAAATTTTAAAATTTGCACCAAAATTATAAAAAAAACCCATTGATGACCCCCTGAAAAAACCAGCAGTGGCCAGATTTCCCAAAATCAATCACAACCCGTGTTTCTTATGGGGGATCATTGTGGTAAAATTTCACGAGGATACGTTCAACAGAACAAAATTAAAAGAGCGAAAACCTGACGGTCTACGGACGCTGACACCGACAGGCTATACTATAATACGATTACAAATATTTGCGCGCGGTCGTATAACTAGAGGCTCAGTGGGCTGAGCCTGTATCGCTCACCTGAAAAAATGCTTCTACAAACTTCCATTAATTCTTTGGTTGAATTTGCTTCAAAAGTTTCAGAGCAGATGATCAAAATATATTTTTCTCATAGGGTCCAAAGTTAAAAGTATTTCCCCCCTGGTGGCCATGTTTTTCTCAGATTTGAACATAATGAACCAACTTTCTAAAGGACCTTCCATACATCATTACAGTACAGTTTTATTCAATTTGCTATTATAGTTTTAGAGGAGATGATCAAAATATGTTTTTTTTCCATAGGCATGTATGTTAAACTATTTTCCTGCTGTCAGCCATGATGTTTGTCGCATTCGAACGAAATGAACAATCCCTCTAAAGGACCTTCCATACATCATTCCAGAACAGTTTGGTTAAATATGCTTCAATAGTTTCAGAGGAGATGATCAAAATATGTTTGTCCTATAGGGTCCAATGTTAAACTATGTCCTGCGCTGGCGGCCATGTTTTTAAATAGATCGCCAAAATATTTTATTAATCTTTGTGAGAGACATTCCATGCATCATTCCTGTAAAGTTTGGTTTAATTTTATTTAGTAGGTTCAGAGAAGATGATCCTTAACATATTTTCCCATAGGGTCCAATGTTAAACTATATCCCGAGCTTGCAGCCATGTCTTGGGCGGATCTGAAAAATTTCAACAATCTCAGTATAGGACCTTCCATACATCATTCCTGTAAAGTTTGGTTGAATTTGCTCAAGTAGTTTCAGAGGAAATGAACTTTAACATGTTTTCCCGACATAGGGTCTAATGTTAAACTATGTCCTGCGCTGGCAGCCATGTTTTACTGCGGATCGGACAAATTTCGGCAACCTTAGTAAAGGACCGTCCATACATCATTCCTGTAAAGTTTGGTTAAATTTGCTCATGACAAGTAGTTTCAGAGGAGGTGAACTTTAACATGTTTTCCCATAGGGTCCAATGTTAAACTATGTCCTGCGCTGGCAGAAATGTTTTACAGCGAACCGGAAAAATTTCAACAATCTCAGTATAGGACCTTCCATACATCATTCCTGTAAAGTTTGGTTAAATTTGCTCCTGTAGTTTCAGAGGAGATGAGCTTTAACATGTTTTCCCATAGCGTCCAATGTTAAACTATGTCCTGCTCTGGCAGCCATGTTTTTTGGCGGATCGGAAGAATTTCTTCAAACTTAGTAAAGGACCTTTCATACATCATTCCTGTAAAGTTTGGTGAAATTTGCCCAAGTAGTTTCAGAGGAGATAAACTTTAACCTGTTTTCCCATAGGGTCCAATGTTAAACTATGTCCTGCTCTGGCAGCCATGTTTTTTGGCGGATCGGAGAAATTTCGGCAATCTTAGTAACGGACCTTCCATACATCATTCCTGTAAAGTTTCGTTAAATTTGCTCCATTGGTTTTAGAGGAGATGATCAATATGTGAAAGTTTACGGACGACGGACGGACGACGGACGCCAAGTGATGGCAAAAGCTCACATGGCCTTTGGCCAGGTGAGCTAAAAATGAAAGAGGAGCTCGTGTCACATACTTTAATTCAAAATTATTCAATTTGAATAATGTAGTAACCCTGGTACAAACTTTTAAGTCGAAAAATCGCCAAAAGAATATCGAAGCGACAAAACGGTGGGAAAAGTTTCGTAAACACGAAATCCAAGGAAAAGACAAAGTCATGAGAAAGAAACAAAACAAACAAACGACACAAGGATTCATGTATAAATAAAAGAACAAAAAACTTATAATAAACTGAATAAAAATAGAATAAGACAGCACAGAAACTAAAACACTACCAATGTGAACTCCCAATAAAAACAGGGAGTGACATCAAGTGCTCCAGAAGAGCAAGCATGTCATGCTCCGTTAACGGCACCGTCACATTGCCAGTGGGTAAAAGCAGTGAAGTGTCAAGTTCGGTGAGGTGTCAATTTCTAGAAGGACGAAAAATCTAACTGAAGATATATTGCCTTATACGTGGGACAAAAACTTTTTATCTATCTACCAATCAATTCGTGATGACGACAGTAAATTATTTGGAGTAATTAAATTAACAGCGACGGAACATAACCCTGTCTTAGAATTTTATGTGACCACAATCTTGCCCTGCCGAGAAAGTCGCACATGCAAGGCTTTAATGTATCAACTTTGAAATGTACAACCCATAGGCTGCAGACCTAGGTATGATACTGCTAATAAATGGGCTGTTCAAGTGACATCTTAATAATCCTCTATATAGCAGAAACTGAAATTAAAGGACTGGGCTAGTAGAATTTAGCCTCCTATGAAAACAAGAAAAGGTCGGTTAAAAGCGGTGCACAGTTTGTCAATTGAAACGCCGATCGCCTGTTGAAAAAACTGTCCTATAAACTCAACGAAGATGCTATCGATGAGAAACTATAGCACCATAACAACATCAGTCTGAGTACTTTTTGTTCTAATCAGTTTATTTTATTTTTGACGAAATATTGCTCGTCCTTACGTATTACCAAATAATCAGATCTTTGTAAACCTTGTTTTGTCCAGAAACATTGGTGAATTACATGTAGCTTACGAAAAACAGATTTTAGTTTATCATATGGGAGAGATCCAAAACAATGCAAATGGTTTTGGCTGGTTGCTATCTTTGAAAAATATCGAACGTCTGAGATTTTGAGAAAGAATAACTTTGTCCAGCGCAAATGTTCGGTATTAATTTCTCAAATAAACAAGTGGATAACAGTAAAGGTCAACAATAACATACAAATCAATCAAACAACCCCACTGACAGAACACTGGACAAAAATAACATAAAAGAGTACAAACCACAAACATGAACACAACAGAGAATCAGGATAGTCTGACTTGGTACAGACACTGGCTGATCCATTACAAATCCATTTTGTAAGTATTACTAGGTGTCGTTATTTTGTATCGTGTATATTTTTCATTTACTTCTCCTTGTATTATATTCATTTATAGGGCCAATTTCGGAAAGAGCCCTATCCAGACCAAAGACACATTTTAATGCAGCCTTTTTGCTTGACCATAGAAACCATCAAATACATTTTTTATAACGACCGTAGTGTTAATAAATAGGACGATCACATACCGTAAGAAAACTTCGATTTATTGATTTAAAATTTATTTTTATCACAAAATCAGATATATTGTTTAATTGTAAAAACATAGTAAAACATTGCCGCGTTTGTTTGTTGTGTTCCATTCTCCTGACTTTGTCTTTCCCTTGTACTTCGAATGTGTGGACTTTTCCCACTGTTTTGTCTCTTCGGTATTCTTTTGCCGATATTTAAGTCTTTACAAGATTGTTATCAAAACATAATTAACATGATATGACATTTCAGTTATCGATTTCCTACATACTGCCAGGTGTAACAATTTGATTCACCTGTAAAGACGGTTCATAAATTCGACAAAACGAGTTTATATTTGCTTTAATTATATTTCATTTGTACATAATATCACTTCGACACAACCGAAATTTCGACTGATCGAATTTCGAGTTAAAAGGAATTAAAATACATAAATTATACTGTTGGCTGGTCGGGACCAGAATTTATTTTTGACATAACCGAAATTTCGACTACAGCGATTTCGAGATAACGAGATTCAACTGAAAGTAATAAACCGACGGAGCAGTTGGAAACGATAACTATGGTATTGTCATACCCCTCAAAATTTATGTTAAAGCAAAATTTAACCAAAGTCATGCTGAAAAATGTGTATCAACGATTACTCAACTATTAGCTGCAGCTGCATTATTCTCCAAGACGCGTCTACTGACAAAATATCATTGAGATACGATATGTAGTATTCAGGCTCTGGAACTTAACGCAAAACTTGTAATTAACAAAGTCAGTCATGCGGAAAATATAGATCAAATAGACCAAACTAATCAGGAGTATTATTCTCCAAGACACACCTACTACCAAATATCATTGAGGTATGACATTTAATCCAAGCTCTGGACCTAGCCTGAGTGTGACAATTGACGTAAGGACGGACGGACCGACGAACGGGTCAGGTGCTATACGATACAGCATCATTATCTCAGGGTTGCTATGATTCTGAGTTATATATTTACGAAATGAGTAGCTGCAAAAACAACCGACTCATAAGTCACATCAGTAAATAGTGGTCAACATAGCTCAAGGACTTTCATCAAGACAATCCGGTTTATACATTGTGAAATAGAAACAGAATGTCTGTCTATGAAGTCTTTGATATACACCAAAGATTTTTTTAGGGGAAAAAAGGCGTGATTTTCATAGCCTTGATTCGTCAGTCTACTACTCAGCCGCTTATCTCCATATGCCAAGGAAGCAGGTATTTTACTACTGGGGTGTAGAAAATTTATAATGTAAAATAAAAATCATTTCTTTAGTATGGTGGCCGGTTAAGGCCATTTTACGTTTTCGCCTTTTATATGTCTATAGGACGAGAAGGCCAAAACGCGAAGTCGAAAACGCAAAATTGTTTCACTTCCAGTTTTCGCGTTTTCGCATTCGTGTTTTCTTTCTCGTTTTCGACTTCGTGATTTCGCGTTTTCGCATTCGCAATTTCGCGTTCTCGCGTTTTCGACTTTGCGATTTCGCCTTTTCGTCTCTGAAAGTGACAACTAAAGGAAATTATAAACAAGCATTTATACAAAATTAAATGGACAAGAATAAACATAACAAATAATTATTAATTTGAGTGACATTGTTAACTGTCAAAGATTTTACTATTTTTTGAACTTGAAGAATAGAGTTAAATCAATAATCTGATTATGATATTTAAGAATATATAGTTATGAGAAAAGTAAATTGTCACTAATTAGGCAACAGATTAAAACATGTCACTGAATGTCCAAACTTAGAACTTCAAAACTGCATATCAAAACATGTTAATTTAAAGTCCTGGATATGAAATGTATAAAATAGAAATGAAAATATAGAATAAAATAAATTATTTAATACAGTGAATTAAAGTCCAAAATATTAGATTGTTAATTTTATATTTAAGTCCTAAATGATACGGTGGTCTTGTGGTATCGTGCTCGCACCGAGTGCGGAAGGTCGCGGGTTCGATCACCGGCCGGGTCAAACCAAAGACATTAAAATTGGTATTTGCTGCTTCTCCGTCAAGCACGCGGCATCTTGGAGTAAGAGCAAAGACTGGTCGGCTCGGAGTCAGTATAATGTGTCCGAGTGAGGTGATATGTCTTCCTGCGGACAGTTACCTCGTGAGCTAGCACATTAAAAATCCGACTTAGCGTGTCGGTCTAGTACAAAGCAGGGATCATATTCATTGTGATATCAACATGTTCTCGTCCTGATATGCACCTGGTTGCCACTGGACGTTAAACAATAATTCATCCATCCATCCTAAATGATACGAGAAGCTCTTTTTTCCTTGGTCACACAAACATAAACACAACAAATGACACTGGTTTATAATCATGATATTACTTTAATGTCTAGTAAAGGGGCTGTTTTCGGGATATTTTTACAAAGCACATATAGAGAATTTTTTAAGTTTTATTTGTACATTTGGTTATTTTTACAAAAATCATCAATTGTAAAAGACCTTATAATAACGGTGTCGACTATTCTCATTTGAAATTAATCAAGATTACTTGATGTTAATGTATCAAACGACCTGTAGAAATTTATAGTACATTTTCTGTACTCATGATACATACATTTAGATGAACACAAGAATTAACATAGCATGTAGAACTTTATGCACTTTCATTACTATAATGGATCTATTTGATTTCTGTAGAGAATTTCGAATGGAATTTAAAAAAAAAAAAAACAAAAGCTGTCTGACCGGAATTTACTTCATCACTGTTTGGACCCTGTCGCTCGCATTAAACATTGCCTATCTAATGATTTTTCTGCTGGAAAAGTCGGTAAAAAATACAGGATCCAAAAACTGGGGATAGAATATAATTGGAATCAAATACTATAGTAGTGGATTTGGAAAGAAATCTGTGCGCTGAAAAAAATCATGAGTCGTAAGTGCTGCAAAAGAATCCTAGGATCCGCTCAGTATCATTTTTTGTCGTAGCATCAGATGGTTGTTAATTAATCACTCACTTTTCTCTTTCATAGCGTTTCTGTTTTCGTCTGTCAGTTTAATGGCTTTTAATGCATCTACAACTGGACCGTTTCCATCGAAAGCGCTTGGATGTCGGAATGTCTTTCCAATCCTATCCCACAGTGTAAAGAATTGTCCATAATTGAAATTATAGAAAAGATGGTGGTCTGTGTGGTGTGCCGAACCATTTATCATCGGTTTGAGCAATTCTGGGACACGATAGTCTCCATCGTGTATCGATACAGTCCAAAAGTTTACAAAAACAAACAATCCAAGATAAGTGAATTTGTGAAGTGGAAACAAAAAGGGATATATGTGATAGGGACAACTCTGTAAAAATCCATCAACAGGGTGGAAGGCATGGCTCGCAAACGGTGTTGGCACTTTCCATTTGTGATGGAGTTTGTGAATGTATTTGTATATGGTCTTATGATGTAGACCTCTGTGGATCCAATATATACACATATCCGTAAACAGGATAAACGTCAAGATGCTCATTAAGATTCCAAGCCAACCTTTAAAAGCAAGAAAGGTGTTATTTAAAAAATATTTTCATTACTAATAATGATACTAAACTGCGGAATTGTCTAATGTCTGTATATATATATATATATGTATATGGAAGTATGTTTATTTTCTAATTTTGATGCCCAATGTTGATATTTTGACAAAATTACCAGGATTATAAGGTTTTGTCGGTGTTCATCATTCATGAAGGTGTTGTCTCACTATACGACACCCCATATCCTTTAATTTTGATATAGGTAAATTTGATGCGTAAATATATCGTAAATTTTTAGCCGTAAAGTACAACAGGAAGAGTTTTTCAGCATATATTTGTAATAATAAAAACTACACTTGAAAAACAGCTGGAGTTCGTATTGACAATATAATACTAACCAAGCCTTGTATCGCTAACATTGTCATAAAGTTTGCTGTAACCTCTGACCTCCAAGAAGAATATGCTGATTGTCGGCAGACTCATTACAGGAACAGATTTACAAGTACATATTATTTCTAATCGAATCTGATCCTAAAAAGATAAAAATTATAACAAACTTGCATACACACATTGTGCCTTGAGAATGTTGAGAGATAAAAGAATTCCTACCTTTTTCAAGTGAACAGAAATTTTATAAAAAATGGAAGTATTCATTAAAAAAAACAAAACCCATCGACCCCCCCCCCCCCCCCCCCAATACTAAATAAATAAATAAATTCATCTAATTTTATATCTCAGAACAAATCTGCAGTATTATTTTTTTTGGTGTCCGGTACTACATATATTAATCTTAATTTCCAACTGTTACAGATCTGTGATTGCTAAATCATTCAAAGACCTCCTCTGTCACACAATTTCATGATAATAATGGGTTTTATGGAGATTCGACGCTATATACCTGCCCCTCCTTACATCAAAATTTAACATTGATTTCGACATAAATATATAGATTGAAAAATACTAATAATTACCTCTAATATAAGCGGATGTTTAAGAAGTCTTTTGTCAAAAACAAACAAGTAGCTGAAAGTGGCATTGAGAAAATATAGGAAATATCCTCCAAGATTTGTCACCAGAAACAAACTAAGTAATTGTCTGATTGGATTATCTTCTGGCCATGATGCTGGGTATACATAGGGCGTCAACAAAAATTCGTCTGCATAATGCAAAACCACATCCATTTTCTTCAGGTTTTAGACTAAAACAAAGAATATAATTGAGTTTCTAATCATGTTTCCTTCAACTTTCCTATTGTTAATTTTCCTTTCTTGAGTAGCAATATACCAGCATCGCCTGCATATGGCGTCTACGTTTCTCAGCTTATCCGATTTTCAAGGGCATGCGTGAGTTACCCTGGCTTTCGACAAAGAGGATTACTGCTGTCACAGAAGCTTCTTAACCAGGGGTTTATCAGGGATAAGTTGATGTCATCACTTAGAAAATTTTACGGTCGTCATCACGAATTGGTTGACCATTACAGTGCTCCAATATCTAAGATGATGTTGGACCTGTTCCCACTGTCGTAACCTTACTTGTACCTCCACCGATTTGTGACTTCCCAAGGATTGACTTTGTTGAACTTCACGACGGGTGCCGTATACGGACTAGGAACTGCTTACCCTTCCGGAGCACCTGGGTTCACTCCTGGTTTTTATAGGAGTTCGTGTTGTCAATTGTTTTTCAGTTTTATGTGTTTATTTGTTGTGCTTGTGGTTGTTCATTTTTCTTCCCGGGTTTGTCTGTCCAATGTATACGTTTTTTTTATTGCTCCTTGGTATATTTGTCCCTTTTTTACAGAATCTAATTATATATAAACATCAAGAAACGTTCAAACTATGCCAGGAGTCGAGTTACAAATAAACAGCGAATTGTGAGTTCATTCTCTTTGAGGGTTGGAGATCAAGAAAAAATGAATTATATGTATATATTAAATCGTACCAAATTCCTGAACTATTAAAGGCTGAAACTTACCCTACGATCACAACAATATCATCTGATAGTTACAGGTATACCTAGGTCATTATGATTGTACATATGTAAATTTATCATGCATGCTTACGTATCTATATATATGTGTGTTAATTACTAAGGTACACGAAAGAATCGGGTTGTATAGGAAATATTATAACTTTTAGCTTTGTCTGATTTAATGACTGAATTTAGATTACGCGAATCTTCAGTAGAATTATTATAATTATAAAACAGAAATATTGTAGAAAAAATAACAATTCCCGAAATACCATAAAAATTAGCTTATAGCCTAAATATATATTATCTCCGTGCTTACCATGTCCTTCTCAAAATGGAGACTATTTCGCCATATGTAAACAATAAACGCTCCAGTTCACAACCCTTCTGAAATCAATACAAGGTCATAATCTGGTACTTTATTACAGATATTAATGTGTGCATACTTCATCTCCTTCCGTGTTAATATGCTGACTACTTCAAACAGACGGACTAGTCCCTGTGCTTCAAACACGCGTTTGAAGTGCTACAACACCTTGTCAAAGTACTTAGTAACTATAAATAGATCTCGCCATGGAAATTTAGTCAAATTAATCACAATCGAACATCAAACTTAATCCATGTAGTTTAAAAAGCCCACACATGTACATGCAAGACTATGGTCGCAAAAAAATATTAAGAAAGAAACCGAAAATAAGTTTATCATATCAACAAAAGAATATCAAAGGACAATTGGATTGGTTACAAGTTATGCAACTCACAATGGATTCAGACCACAGGTCTGAGCCCTCCTTACCTCTCCATAAAAAAATAATTAATTAATAATAATACATAATTACACATATTGACAACATAAAAGGTGGAAAAAATAAAACTAGCATTTAACAGTAACTTTGGCTAATATAGTAAGGGCAGTGTTGAGAAAAATAAGGTCTTTCATGTATTGAGAGTCTGTCAGAATATGGAATTGGGTATTATAAAAAGGGGGAGGGGGATTTTCAAATAAAGAAAAAACCAAAGGTATCCAAAAATGTCGTCGCCTGAAATGTAAGTTATTGGAAATTAAATCGCTTTGAGTCCAGAAGAAATCTTAGGACTGAGAGAAAAAGGTTAACATTAATTTCATAATCATTATAGTGCAGACAAACATTACACCAATGTCTGGCACAAGTATCAGAAAAAAGTTTTTTTCCTCTCTACCCTGTATTGCATAAGTTCATAAAATAATGCTGAACATTTTCTACACATGAATTGTCACAAGCACAAGCACAAGCACAAGTATCAACACAATAAAATTTTTAAAAAAAACTGTAAACCAGTGCGTTGGATTAGTGATATGGAGGATCAATTTGTGGACAGAAAATAAAGTATCAGTCAATGATTTAATTGAATAAATTGATCTGCTTGATGAAAATAGCGAACTAACTTATCAAACTGATTTAGATAATTTTGTTGAAAATTTACTAAGCAATGTATTTACTGATGCCGCAAAAGATACATTTGGAAATAAGTACGTTAGTAAAAGACCTTATCAAAAATACTCTCAACATAATTCACTTAAAACAGTTAGAAGCAGACATTAGTTAAGTAACGAAGTGAGAGACTTACAGATTTCGTTTTGCGATTTTTATCGAACATTTATTTTCTTCCTCTCCGATTTTGTTCGTACGAGTTCTCAATAACCGTCAGAGATGTGGATCTGAGGTTTTCCATGATGAAAGATCAATGTTTCTAGATGTGCCTAATACTATTCATTTTTTGGTGGGGGTCACTGAGATGTACATTGAGGAGTTCAAAGAGGCTAGGGGTTTACTATAGGACCCTATGGGGAAGTTTTTTGTTCATCGAAAAACTCTACGAAAGTGACCAATAACCATCTCATGTCATATATTTTATTATACACCGTGACAACACCTATTCAATGCCATATACTTCGTTCCCCTGGGGGGTCATCCCCAACACCCAAAGTCGATAATTTTGAAAAATTTTATATGCAATTAAAATCCATAGCTTTAAATCATATATTTTATTATTCTCCGTAACAAGTCACATAAAATGGCATTTACCTCATTCTTTCAGTAGGGTGATCCTCACCCCCATAAATAAATAATATCCAATTATCTCATACGCAGTTAAAATCCCCACCTTTAAACCATACATTTTCTTATTCCCCATGGTAAAACACACCAAATGACACATACCTCGCTTCCTCACTGCGTCAAATTATCTCATAAACCGTTGGAATCCCTACCCATAAACCATGTGTTTTTATATTTCATATGGCAAGATGCATTAAATGATACATACATCATTACTCAATGGGCGTCATTCTCGCCCGCTCGAACCAATTATCTTGAATTATATAAAAATCTGTAAGAAACCCGACCCCTAAACCGCATATTTTCTTATTCCCCATCAAAAGATGCATGGAATGATACCTCATCTACCCAAGGACTCATCCCACCCCCTCGAATCAATTATCTTTAATTATCTCGTAAAGCATTGAAATCCCTGCCCTTAAATCGTATATTTTCTTTTTCCCCATCCTCCCAAGTCAGGGTTTGGTATACACGTTCGTTCCTACAAACCCCTGACATCACACATTCATATTTTACGGGTCGGAAGTGAAGGGTTATAGAATGGGTTTTTTTTCATATTGGCCCTGTACGTATTATGTCCAAGGACAATATTATTGGACCGATGATAGCTGTATTGGGCCGATGCAACGCCTTGGCCCAATACGACATGTCCGAGGACATAATACACACGGTGCGGAATGGTAGCAGACATTTCGGTTTTTTTCTGCGTTTCCTGACTAAACGTGCTCATCAACGGACTTCTCGTTTTTTTTTGTTTTTTGTTTTATAAAAACGACAGGGTAGGTGTATCACAATTCTTCTTAATAAGGGTTATTATTCAACACTTGTTTATAAATGGTTAATGTCACGGAATTTTAAAGTGTTTTTAGTTTGTAAATTAGTGTACACATTTGCTTGAGCAGGTCCATTCTTTTTTAGCTCACCTGGCCAAAGGCCATGTGAGGTTTTGCCATCACTTTTCGTCCGTCGTCCGACCGTCCGTCGTAAACTTTTCATTCAAAAATCTTCTCCTCTGAAACCGCTGGGCCGATTGGTTTGAAACTTAATAGGAATGATCTATGACATGTCCTCTACAAACGATCCTCATTTTATTTTGATCTGACGTAAAACATGGCTGTCGTAGCTAAAAATAGAATATAGGGGTGGATGTGTTGTTTTTGGCTTATAACTTAAAAACCGTTACAGATATCAAAAATCTGACATGGGGTAAAATTGATCAGCATGACAAGATCTACCTACCCTGAAATTTTGAAGGAAATTCCAAAACCCATTTAGGAGTTATTGCCCTTTTTTCGTCAAATTTCAACATTTTTTCAGTCAAAAATCTTCTCCTCTGAAACCGCTGGGCGGGTTGGTTTGAAACTTAATAAAAATGATCTATGACATATCCTCTACAAACGATCCTCATTTTATTTTGATCTGACATAAAACATGGCTGTCGTAGCTAAAAATAGAATATAGGGGTCGGATGTGTTGTTTTTGGCTTATAACTTAAAAACCGTTACAGATATCAAAAATCTGACATGGGATTAAATTGATCAGCATGACAAGATCTACCTATCCTGAAATTTTGAAGGAAATTCCAAAACCCATTTAGGAGTTATTGCCCTTTTTTCTTCAAATTTCCAAAATTTTAACATTTTTCGTCATTTATCTCCAAAACTATTTGAGATAGAAGTGTAATGTAAATTTAAAAAATGTTTGCCATGTTGATATCTATCTACCCTGAAATTTTAAAGGAAATCCCAAAACCCATTTAGGAGTTGTTGCCCTTTTTTTGTCAAGTTTTCAAAATTTTTTCATTAAAAAATCTTCTCCTCTGAAACCGCTGGGCCGATTGGTTTGAAACTTAATAGGAATGATCTATGACATGTCCTCTACAAACGATCCTCAATTTATTTTGATCTGACATAAAACATGGCTGTCGTAGCTAAAAATAGAATATAGGGGTGGATGTGTTGTTTTTGGCTTATAACTTAAAAACCGTTAAAGATATCAAAAATCTGACATGGGATTAAATTGATCAGCATGACAAGATCTACCTATCCTGAAATTTTGAAGGAAATTCCAAAACCCATTTAGGAGTTATTGCCCTTTTTTCTTCAAATTTCCAAAATTTTAACATTTTTCGTCATTTATCTCCAAAACTATTTGAGATAGAAGTGTAATGTAAATTTAAAAAATGTTTGCCATGTTGATATCTATCTACCCTGAAATTTTAAAGGAAATCCCAAAACCCATTTAGGAGTTGTTGCCCTTTTTTTGTCAAGTTTTCAAAATTTTTTCATTAAAAAATCTTCTCCTCTGAAACCGCTGGGCCGATTGGTTTGAAACTTAATAGGAATGATCTATGACATGTCCTCTACAAACGATCCTCAATTTATTTTGATCTGACATAAAACATGGCTGTCGTAGCTAAAAATAGAATATAGGGGTGGATGTGTTGTTTTTGGCTTATAACTTAAAAACCGTTAAAGATATCAAAAATCTGACATGGGATTAAATTGATCAGCATGACAAGATCTACCTATCCTGAAATTTTGAAGGAAATTCCAAAACCCATTTAGGAGTTATTGCCCTTTTTTCTTCAAATTTTCTAAATTTTAACATTTTTCGTCATTTATCTCCAAAACTATTTGAGATAGAAGTGAAATGTAAATTTGAAAAATATTTGCCATGTTGAGGTCTACCTACCCTGAAATTTTGAAGGGAACCCAAATTCTATTTAGGAGTTATTGGTTTGTGTAATTTGAGGTCGGGTTCTGTTACATTTATTTAAGGTTCACCCTTATTCCTGGTCAATTATATCAACTTCCTGCCAGGACTACCACCATCAGGGAACATATATTAACATTAAACCTTATGAAAAATAAACCTTCAACAAATTTTCCCTGAACAATGGAACCAATTGCAACAGACTTCGTCAAATAGTTGATTAATTGTCCAATGAAAACTAGACTCCAGGTGAGCGATACAGGCTCTGGTGAGCCTCTTGTTTTAATCATCTTCACAATTCAAAAATAATGAATGAAAATCCGAGCCCTGTTGCTTGAAACCTATTATTTAAGTACATATTTGAAGATTCTTAGTATATTTTGTCTTTTTATAGACGAATTTTCAAACAAAGAAACTTTTCCTCACATTGAAATAATGTTATCTTTATTATTTTGCGGTATAATATCATTTTTCTACTATTTTCATGGCAACGGACTGTTAGTGCTTGTGGCACCGACCTAACTGTGTTTACTTTACATGATGGAAGCATTAAAAGAGGTTTTGGTATGTATGCCTAGATTTGTATCGGGACCTTGAAACTTTTCAAGATAATTTATGTTAACACTATATCAAATATTAGACACCAGAAATAATATTCAAAGAGAAAAATCCTTTAATTTAAACAGCTTTTCATAAACCAGTTGTTATGTTTACAAGATAAGTGCAAATTTTTGATACCATTATAAGGTATAAGCGTCTCTCGAACACAAAGGAACCAGTAAATCTATTTCAACTAAATCGAAATTTTTAGGAGTACGTTATCTGGTTCTATGTCACTTATGTATCAGCCAAGTACCCAGAATTTTTGTCCTGGTATGATTACTAGGTCCATGTCACTGCTGGTGGACTGTAAGTCCCTGGGGGCATTATCAGCCCAGTAGCCAGAATTATTTTCCTGGCATGATTAATTCATCATTATATCTTTAACAGGATTTCCAACATTTTGATCTCGAGCGTTGCTGATGAATTGTCAGTCAACGAAATGGCAAAACAGTGCACCAAATTTATTTCGGTATTTTGTGATACTTTTATTATCTTGTTTTTTACTGGTGCAGGTTCATAAAGTCTATTCGAGTTATCCTACATCTATACTAAAATGCGTTCAAGATAGCAAAGGTAAATCTGTTACTATTACCATAGGTATTTGGGGACAGGACATTTTGTTTGCCCTCCCCTTTTCCCCCCACAATCCATTATTTTTGTATTTGTTTACTATCAATTGCAAGTTTATACTATCTACATCGACACTCTTGTATACCATGTATACATATATCTGTAATCACTGTGGATAGTAAACTTGCAATTGATAGTAAACAAATGCTTTTTCTTGTATTTATGTATTTTATGTATTTATGTATTTTTAACACATAAAACACAAAGATAAATAAAATAAAAAAAATAATAAAAACAATACTGGATTTTGGAAAAAAGGGGAAGGGCAAAAAACAATTATCATGTCCCCAAGTACCTATGACTAGTACCTGGAATGAATAAACTTAATTATCATAGGCAAAAAAGATCTTTAAGTAAATTTCCCGTAGGCCGGTACTATGTTTAAAAATGTTGCCATTTTTGGATGATGGACGGGGTCATGGGATATCATTCTGAAAGAGGACCACCCGAGGACCATTGCTGCCAGGTTTTGTTCCAATTAGCCCAGTGGTTTTAGAGGAGAATATCTTAAGGAAAGTTTATGACGACGGCGGACGACGGACGCCAGGTGATGGAAATAACTAACATGGCCCTTTGGGCCAGGTGATATAAAAAGTAATATCATCAAATATTCTTCATTTGGCTACTATTTCATTTTCGTTTTATTTGTACTGCATGGTAGTTATATCTAACATCTTACATGATATTTATCAATATTATACTTTTACATTTTTACTACTCTATATTTATCTATGTTATCTAAGCCGGTCCATATAATGTTATATGGACCGCCTCGTTTTGGCGAGATCAATTAAATTCGATTAAATCCCAGAAAAGTATAATATAACAAATAGTTCATGACACTTCGGGTCAAATGTCAGTATATGGACCGGTTGGTCGCCCTCCAAAAATTATATGGACCTCAGCTTCGCTTCGGTCCATATAATTTTTGTCGGGCGAACCACTACTGCCATATGACCCTCAGTGTAATGAACTATTTGTTAAAGGTTTCATGTTTCTTCATCGTGTCCGATATGTTATTTCTAAATTGAATTCAACCAATCATAATATAGATACATGCTACTTTTCAAGATTTTTGTGATGTGACTTAATTCATCTTAACTTGAATGAATGACCTGGAAATATAATTCAATTACACACAAATTGCCGATGTAAAAATTAATGTAACTGAAGGATAAGAGAACGTAGTTCATTTGTACTGATGATATCATGCATCTGAATTACTGATCGTAAATATGCGGAACACACTAATAATATGATGTCTTACCGGATGTAGCATCATGATAGTAATGTTTTTTTCTTTTTGGCTTGTTCAGCCACAAGCTTTTCTCTCTCTTAATTCTAATAAACGATAATAATGATAAGCACAATTAGTCCCCTGCCAAATGATCCCCATCAGCCCGGTGCCAAAAAACTAAGCAAGGTGCTTTAAACACAAAAAGTCCGTTTCCAATGATTTTAGATAAAACCGTTTTTTTTTCAATTAATAACTACATTTATAATTTGATCTACATTTTGTTGGCTATGTCAGTTATGAACTACGTTTTGTGCCGAAGAAAGACAAGTCAATCGATATGAGAATCGATACATTTCTTTAAAAAATCACTACCTCGGACTGGTTCGGTCTTTTCTTGTGTTTGTTTAGGTCTTATTGAAGTTATTTGAAGACATTTGATGAAAAGAAATAGATAAACAAAGATAATATATATTGGATATTCGCGATCATAGTTCTAAGGAGACTTACGACTTCTTTTTTTATCCAGTGTCCATTTTCTGACACGGGGTCCATTTTTGCACCCCGAAAAGTCCGTTGCAGAGCACGTTTAGTCAGGAAACGCAGAAAAAAACCCCGAAAATTCCGCTACCATTCCGCATCGTGATACAGGATCAATATATATATAAAAAAAACCCATTCTATGACACCTTTATTAACCAGTTATGTAAAATAAGAAATTTATCACTGGGTATACAAATACTGAGCACTAGGATTTCTCTACATGAGATTTTGTATTTTGCTGTAGTGTGTTCAGTAAAATTTGATGCATTTTTACTATTCCCAAATAACGCAACTCATTAGATTATTTTGTTGACTACCGGAAGAAGAATATCCATTTGAGCCTGTTTTTTTCCATATTGAGCCTGTTTTTTCCGTATTGAGCCTGTATTTCCGTATTGGTCCAGTTATTGATCTTTATTAGCTCTCGACATCTAGTATAGAATGGGCAATTTTGTGTGACATATTTTACATAACTGGTTAATGAATGATTTAAATTTTACACATTGTCCGGAGAATGGGGTTATGCCTTCGTGAAAAATTAACAAAAGACATTGAGATCCTTGGCCCTTAATTATAAACATTTTTATTCTTTGTGAAAAGCTCAGATATCCTGAGGGTTCACGTCCCACCCCTTTAAACACTGCATGTATCATCAGCTTTTCTGAATAACTTTGTATAGACAAGACCTAGTTAATGACAATTGGTATTGTTCTTGGGGATAATGTACTATTCCCGGAAGATAATAAATTTTTATATATCATAAAAAATTCTCAAATAAGGATTTTATGCTAAACTGTATTGGTCTAACTTTTTATTTTTTTTTCCTGATTTTCATATAGCTTGTTTATTATGTTCCTTGCTGGAACAGAAAAAAAAATCACTTTCGATCCGTTTTTGTCTATATCTGTTACCGTTTTTGAGATATAAAGTGACGCCTAAATTTTTTTTTTAAATTTTTAATTCTTCATCCGATTTTGATGAATTTAAAAAAAAATGTTCCTCACTAAGAAACAAACAAAACTTACTGCAGAATTTTTTTTTTGGTATCTTTTACCGTTCCCAAAATAAAAGGGTCAGAGGGGCCATAATAAGCTCATTGATGCTTACCCCATATCCTTACATTTTGTATATTGAATTTTGCCTCGCCCATACGCAAATGAATGAAAACGAGAGAGAAAAATCCTGTTGTTATTGACCCCAGTGCGTAAAAGGTCGACAAGGTCACTTACTAAGAGAAGAAATTTTGTTTCAGGGTAATATCTATCAAAAGATGACACTGTTTTCGTTCTGCGAATTTGCGGTTGTGTTCTAGTGTAATTTTTAAAACTGTAAACCCGTTTCAAATTTAAATGTAAATATATTTTTGTTAACCCGGGTTGTGTTAAAAATAAATTAAGAGTTGTCATTCTTTATACATGTTATAGATAGATTTAATTTTATTGGGTGAATATGCAACTCAGATATTTTTTTATTATTAATGTGGTGTTTTATCTTTTAATTATTTTATTTTCTGTAATTACATCATTTTGTAGTTTTAATATAATATTGACACGAGGAAGACATCAATCAGACATGATATGTAATAATAGATATTATTTCATTTGCTTCTAACCGCCTCGGGTCGGCTCGGAGTCGGTATAATGTGTCCGAGTGGGGTTGTAAGTCTTCCTGTGGACAGTTACCTCATGAGCTAGCACATTAAAAATCCGGCTCAGCATGTCGGTCTAGTACAAAGCAGGGATCATATTCATTATCATATCAACATGTTCTCGTCCTGATATGCACCTGGCTGCCATTGGACGTTAAACAACAATTCATCCATCATCCATCATTTGCTTCGTCATGATTTTTTAAAAAAATCTTGTTGTGTTGCAATTGTATCAATTTATATAAAGTATGAACTAATTTCCCCATTTCAGTCTCTGAAAAACAAATAATTTATTGAGTATAAATGTAAGACGTTCGAGATATCAGATACTTCGTTTGGGAGACTTCGTAACCGTTCACTGTTACAGTGCTGTGGATGTTTTTCAATATTATTGTAATCAGTGCAAATTATCTGTTAACAATGACAAAGTTGTTATTTTCTCGAAAAGAAAGGGATGTTCTAATTATAATTGTAAGATATATGGATCAATTAGTGAAACACTCGATTCTCAATCGTATCTTAGGTTATTAATTGTTCAATTACAATGGAAAGTGTACTTTAGCAAAAAAGAATGTGGTTGGACAAGACGAAAAAGATAAGAAATATTGCTTTACCGGAAGATTTACAATTGGAACTAGACATTGAACCCGCGCGATCGCGGGAAAATAAGCATTTTTTTTGTGGTGGCCATATTGACTTTAAAAAGTTTTTGCGGCCATGGCATTCGTGGAACAGGAACTCAATGTGGATGTTGTGGCAGGCTTCCCATAAACTTTCCTGTCAAGTAGGTGGTACCAACTGATAGTTTCATGTCTATATATGCTGTAGTATTCCAGAAATGGATGTTTATGCAAACTTTAACCAAAGTCAATGAAGCGTGAAATGTAGGTCAACGTGACCTAATTGTCATACGGTTGTTCGTTACTACCGAAGATGTATCCACTTATGAAGTAGACTGTATGCCACGTAGAATTACCAAAATGGACCTTAAGGTTCCATCATAGTCAAAATCTATGACGAAAATACAACCACATAAATTGTCAATATGTTTATGTTACAATAAATTCTGAACTGGAACTTGATGAAAAGCTTTCATTAAATACACATTTCATAATGCATTACCTTTTTCTTTTAGAATAAATATGAAAAAGAATATGAATAAACATTTCCTTAGTGACGGATGAATTTTTCAAAAGATGCCGTGAGTTAAGTAGAGCATATTTTGGGAAAATAATTGTTCCAATTGTTCATTGTCATCATGGGCAGGGCAAGCGAGGCTTAATTTCACAAATAAATCCAACAGACGATAAAAGCATTTTTAGTGTGTGGCTGCGTGTGCTGTCCACGTTTATAAAGATGTCCGAGATAAATTTCGTCATTAATGATAAAGATGACCATTTGTTAAAAATATTTTTTTCTAGGGCTTACAGGGAATTGTATGGTAGAGATATATTTAAACAGGTCACACGACAAATAATGTAAAAATGGATAATGGTTGGTTTTATCACTTTGTGCAAAGTAAACATCCGAGCAATCCAAAAACCAACTAAGTTAGGAATTCCTCTGAACTTTGCCTTACGTCTTCATAATCTTCAAAGTTCATAATGTTTATAGTTAGGAGAAATTGCATAATGGTAGAAAAAACAATCCTGAATACATGAAGCGGAAACATCCCACTCGAAGGAGAATGTTTTTAATTTGTTTTATTCTTCTTGCGTAATTTCAAACAAAAATACATTTAAAATATGTGCATAATTGTTTATTTAAATCAATGTGTTAAAATGATGCATTCGAGAACCTTCTAAGGGATATGTTGGGAGAATTCATACCGGAAAAGTCCATACAAATTCCATTTGCACATAAACAAAACTGCAGTTTAAAATTTATAAATGCAGATTGTCAAATCCGATAATAACCTTTATAACCTGAACCATACATCGTTTATTTTGAACAACGCGTTTTGCCGCCTATTCGGCTAATTCGTAAATTTAGTATTATAGATAATTCATTGATAGAACCAATACTACTTTATTCTTGTGAAGTTTGGGAGTTTGAAAATAATAATATAATGGAAAAGGTACAGCTTAAAGTTTTGAAACGAGTACTCTGTGTTGGATAAAATACTGTATGGTCTATGGAGAAACAAGTCGATATCCTTTAGATGTTAAGATTAAATTACAATTATTAAACTTTTTGTCGAAATTATTGGTTAATAAGAATGAATTACTGTAGGGTATGTTGTATCAACTATTGTATAATATGCAATGTGTGATTCTAAAAAGAAGGTTGTATTAAGTCTATTTTGAATAGGTTTAAGCTAGATATAAATGGAGCCTGGTACTGAGATAGAAAATTCGCCCAGAGGAAATTACGGTGCTTGAATATCAAATTTCCTATAGAGACTGGCAGATGGATAAACGTTCCAATATGGAATAGAGATATTGTATGTAAAAATAGACCAGTCGGGGGTGAATTTCATTATTTATATATTTGTCAACATATAGATATTAAACTCTCAAGAGGCGGAAAATATATAGCAGATGATTTTAGAGAAAGTATGATAAATTGAAAGGGGTGATTTCACTTTGCAATATTAGAGTCCTCAACAATTTTTTAAAAATTACTTACTAAAGTTTCTATTCTTACATGCACATATAAAGTCCTTCTATAAAGAAATATTTTTCATGAAGCGGACGTGGTCGTTTTAGGTATTGAATTTTATTACAGGTATCCGGTCAAACCTTACGAAGAAAGAAATTCCGTGAATGGAAGGCAATCCCTTCTTCAATCGAGGCTGATCTGCATATGAATGACGTCATGACGGAAAATGGCGGCTTCCAAAATGAAATGGCTTCTTGAAAACTGTTTTCATTGAAAAATGGGTTGATCTTTTCTCAATTACAAATTTAAGCAGCCGAAACAATGCTCTTTAAATATATACCAAAGTTAATATGACTGCAAGTAATGGTAAGAACCCAGTGGAGTGAAAATTTTCCTGCAAATAAGCACATCAACAAAAGGTGACTTGACCTGGTAAACAAAACTGGTTGCTGTCACTGTCATATTATTGTTGAAATAACATTAATTTCATTTATTGATGCTGAACACTTCTTGCTACATACATCAATAATGATTACTAATAACCAGTGAATTTTACAATCTTTACAAACAAAACTTTAATGCAATAAACACACATGACACACGAGTCAAAACAGAGTGTCATACTCATAGTGCTGGTCGACAAATTAATAGTTTAATGCAATACGAAAAGCCATACAGCTTATAGGCATAACATCAAAGTGACATTACTCACATTTATTTACCCGTAAGCTACACTGATTCTGTACCCATTATTGACATGATAAATATGTCATGACATAAATCTGGAGAGTTTTTCCCTTCATAAAAAGGTGCTGGTCTCTGACCATATTCGTATCCCAAAACAAAAGTGTATTCAAAAGTCGGCATTGGCAGGACAAATGGAATGAAATTATAAATTGAGCCCTAATACTACCAAAACGGCATGTGTCATACTGGTGACGACGTCCTGGTCATATAAATCACGTGATCTATATTGCTTTTCGGCCCGGTCCCATACTGAAAAAGCAAGTCAGTATTAAAATCATTGGCCCTGTAAACATATATTGTGCATGTAATTCAGGATTCATTGCCAGTCCGTATTGGAAATATTGGCCCTATATTCACATCATTGCTAGTCCGTATTGGAAATATTGGCCCTATATTCACATCATTGCCAGTCCGTATTGGAAATATTGGCCCTATATTCACATTTGATGTATGTAATACAGCATTCAGAACAAGTCTGTATTGAAAAAGTTGGATTATTTAATAAAAGTGTTATGAACTGGCTGTTTCTGTATTGGCACTGGTATAGATTCTTGGTCAGCAGCATTGGCCCTTGACCCTACAGGTCTCGAGGCCAATACAGCAAACCTTGAATCTATACCAGTGCCAATACAGAAACAGCCAATTAATAACACATAGTATTAATCATGTGTAAATAGGGTTGAAAACAGCAGCACTAATAATTCAATTTGGTAAAATGTAAGATGTATTTTACCCCTTTGATCCTGCTGTTCCTAGGTTAAATACTCTCCTCTCTTAAAAACTTGGATGTAGTTACCCCCTGATTTCAAGAAATTATCTGTGGCTCTGTATGAACTAACAAAATAAATACTGCTTGCGTATTGATACACTATTTGAAAGTAGTGCAGTGTCCATTATCAGGGCTTCATTCACCAGTCTCAATTGTAGCATGTGCATTACCTGGGGACATTTTGATCTCTAACTTCTGAAATAGATTTAATTACATAATTCTTGTACAATGCGGCTCTATATTAATTTCGATGTTTATACAATCCAGAAAGCGTGTCTCAAAGATAGGTCAAGTCCATCACCAAATCTATAATTTGATGCTACGTCACATCAGCCAGTTGAAAATGTAAACAAGTTCATGGTCAATATCAGTCGTCACATAACAGATATGAATTACCACGCTCAGGTGTGCTGTTCACGGTGTAGAATGGTAACGGACTTATCGGGTTTTTTTCGGCGTTTCCGTACTTACCGGGTTTGGCAATGGACTTATCGTGCTTTGTTTCCAGACATTGTGTCACAAAAATGAACCAAATAGACGAAAAGAAGTCGTAAGTGTTTATTTTTATATGATCACGGAAGGCACCGATGATCTAAGTTTGCGAAATTTTTCATTTTACTTCAGTACAACTCATGGTTTTTTCAAAGAGCTCCACACTAAACAGGACAACCGGCCGAACACTGTTACTAATGGTGTGGTTTCCGTTCAAATACGCAGTATATTAGAATGTGGACTTTTTGGGCTCCTTAATTTCATGCAAAATACATATTAGAACCACTTGTGTCCATTTAAAGACTAAAAATATCACATATCAAAGCTTTTTCAAAATTCTTTGGCAGCGGACTAATCAGGTTTCCAAATACAATATGTTTTTTGGCACCAAACTGTTGGGGTTTATTGAGCACAGGACCTATGATGTTTTTTATTGTTTTACCAGGGTAAAAAGCAAAAATTTAGAATAGCCTTCCTAAACGTCATAATTATTTGGACTAGAATGTTACCTGCTATGAGGACGAGATACTGATAGAATCCCACACATTTGTTTGTGGATTAATAAAGTATATTATTGTGTGATTAATGTATAAAGAAAGAAGTGTTGAACAACACGGGAGGAGTAAACAGATAGACTGACTTAGAAGATATGAGTCTTCTTATTCATTTTCGCACAAAAAGTCCGATGCCAATAACACAAAAAGTCCGGTGACAAAAATTTTCCAAATTAACCATCATTTAAGACCTTAATAGTGCATGAAACAGTTCCGAAAGGGAAAATGTCTACATTTAATGACCAATCACCAAAAATTTACTTGGAAAAGAAAACAGCATGCTTACAACACGCTTCAATTGGACATTTTTTCATGAAAAATTTTTTATTTCCAAGTTCAGGTACCACGTTGGTGGAAACATTTTGAAATAAATCGTATCTTCCCATGAATATAGGATTAGATATCCAACAAAATAAATAATTTCCCCATTCCGTAACATTAAGCTGATTTAGAAATGTCTATGCTGCTTTAATACAAGTTGAAAGAAATAACTACTTACGCCAAATGTTGTCATCTAAAAAAGCGATAAGTCCGTTGCTGAACCCGATAAGTGCGGAAACGCCGAAAAACCGGATAAGTCCTTTACCATTCTACACCGTGCTGTTGCGACTGATTTACCATACTCTGTTCTGAGCAGTTATTGATACCGTAATATTTTCATGAATATTTTTGCATATGTCAGACCAAAAAGTAAATAATTGTTTGTTTCACCAAACCCGGCTGTATCAATTTATCAGGTTTGAAGAAATTTCTAGAGTGTTTTTCGGAGAGTGCTTATATATATGCTTAGCCTGCTGCCCAATCCTATTTGGGATAAATTTTATGAATAAAATATTGTTTATATTAAATAATTATAAACAAATTCGCCCTTTAAGAAAGAGTTTGCAAGCGTGCATTTTAATCAGACCGCTGACTATACATCGTGCATGCTCAGAAATATTGAGTACGCAGGAATTTACCTGTTCACGGAGAATCTCTAAATATAAAATCTTATTATATAAAATACATGTATATGCGAACTACGTGTGCAGTACATTAAACGGAACACTATTTTATACGAAATGGAAGAAAAGAAACAATAAGGTTAAGGAGAGAGCACAAGGATTATTTATAGAACACGTATTATTTTTATAATCAGTCAACCCTTTACATATATTATTAATTGACCCAATATATGTATATTTTTGTCGATTCCATCCTGGATCCATCGAATTTGACTTTCAGAAGATCGTTCGGCTATATTGTACAAGCATCAACTATTAGAGCACATAAATTATCTGAACAGTATTTTGTCGTTATATCGTCAATTTTGCACAAGTAATTCCTGTGGAGTGACCATTTGACTTGAAGGGGTGGTTTTGGATGACGAAGTGGTATATATCCAAGAACAAGACTTATCTTTTTTGAAATTATTATTTGTTATTGAACGTTTTTGGAATGAAGTTACATGTTTGTATATTTACATATATCAAATTTCGTTCTCAATTATCCTCGTCAAAACAAAAAATTTCGTTTGCCATAATATTTGATAAAACTACATGTATCTTAACATTTTCTCTATTTAAGAAGTACACAGTAAAAATTCAATTTTTGTTGCAAACATCCATATACATGATACATGTGATATACATGTACAAGTTATTTTTCCAAATTAATATGTGTTGATTGAAGATTTTATCATATACTATCGTATATTTTCCTGCCAGTTTTTGCACGTGAATTTTGTTGTCTTATCATAGCTACATAATTCGACATCTGTCAATTCATGTTACAAATCGAGGTATAAACAATCAAGTTCATAATAACTTTTCCTGTTACTTCAAACAATATACCGCGGTCAAGATTATTGTCAGTCATTCTCTGGTCTACAGGATGACCCATATATTTATGCTGACACCAATGTTGGACAAATCTGTTATTACGAACGTAAAAAAAAATCCCAACGTCATAGGAAATTATATAAATATGAAAAGGATTGGAATTAGATAATCAACTGCGGGATTAAAGAAACCATAATGTTAATTTTTGACCCGTTTAATTATATAGATCTGCTGACCATCCGACATGTTTTTCTACTGTCAAAACGAACTTTCACCTGACAACGGATGCATCAAAATTGGTATCAAAGAATTGTATCTCTAAGAAAGTGACTGTAGAATTATCTGTTGTTGGCCTTTTGTTTTACCTGTTTTAGACCAAAAAATTGAACTTTATACAATGGGGGGAGGGAGGTGGGAGGGGGATCACTTATGCTTTATTATGGTACAGGTGTATAGCCATCATTTTCGAATCCCACCCTATTGATATATTTGAGATACCAAGAAAGTCCAACCCAATCATATGTATAATTGTGATGATACTGCCGGAAAGGGTGCCTTTGATTGGCAATAAAGCTTTTGTATCTTTTTTTCCTGACCCTGATATATATTTTCTAACTTTGTATTTTCACAAATAGTCAATCAGAACTTAATATTTTTGCACGCAGAGGGAAAAATAGAGCATGAAATTTTATTAATCAGGAAATATGACCTAATCATATACATGTATATATTTTTTAAAATAGTATACCCTTTCCCATATTTTAAAATAGATACCACCTGCAAACACGGTTTGGTGGGGAGTATATAGGAATCGTCCGTGCGTCCGTAATTCTGTCTGTCTGTCCATGTACATTAATTGTAAGCACAACTCCTAAACTGTTCAATGGATTTGGATGAGACTTTATATGAAGGTTCGGCATCATATGTAGATGTGCATGGAGCATGATAATTATTGCCGGATGCTTGCAAAGAGAGATAATCCATCTTAAGGGTTTTACATGTTTGAAGCTTGTAAGCGCAACTGCCCCTAAACCATTCAATTGCTTTTTTAAAAACTTTATAGGAAGGTTGGGCATAATGTGTAGATGTGCATGAAGCAAGATAATTATCGCCGGATGCTAGCAAAGGAAGATAATGTAACTTAAGGGTTTTACAAGTTTAAAGCTTGTCCACAGGGGCTCGTTACAATTGACACAGTATGATCCGGCCTCAATCTATCATACCATAACAAAAGGGAGGAATCAATTCTGAGAGCGCCAAATTTCAAATTGTCAGAATTTTTTTTCTGTTCTCCATCCAGTCTACTTTTTGGCTCATTTCTGCAGTAAAATGATTATATTTTAACAAAATGCCTACCTTTTATCCCAAATTTCCTACCATACACTTGTATTAGCTCATTTTAGTCCCATTTCTGATGAAATCAGAACCCCCCTGTCCGGAAGAGACAAACATTTGTATAATTTCTACCAAATTCGACATATCCATTCTGGAGATAATTTTTTACCATGTTTAACATATTAATTTGAATTTTGTACTGTGAAATGGATCCAGGAACTTCTGACCACGCAACTTAATCACCTGAAACCGAAAAATCACATAAACTAACATTCATTCATATACTCCGACTCCTTATGTTGCCAGTTCTTATGGAAAATGGTTTATTACATTGAGGGTGGTGAAATACTGTGATTTCTAAGTATATTTCACACATGAAGTAAATTCTGTTCTTTATCTCAAGGAAGTGACGTTGCCAACATAGTTGATAAACAAACAATGACACATAGTCACATGAAAAAAATAATCCTTCATACCTTCTTATTACCTAAGTGTGCTAGCAGTTTTTGGATCTGCCCTGCAGTCACTTCCTGTTTGCTTATAGTTAAAAAATTCAACAATACTCAAAATGCTAGAAAAATTTTCGTGAAAGTTTTCTTGGCTTCTACAAAAGAGAATTTTATATTTTGTCTGCAGCTTGATAATGTTGAGTTGTAGCATGTAAGAAATTTTTGGATCTGATGTGAAGCCACTTCCTGTTTGCTGATAGTTTAAAATTCAGCAATACCCAAAACACTAGCAGTGTTCTCCCTGGGCCTGCACCGAGATGCTATCCGGAATTGCCGAAATTTCGCGGAACTAGTGTAGGACCTAATTGCCGCTTATGATCAAAAGAAACATAATTCTCTTGATTTATTACACCTGTAATTAGTCCTCAATGCCACAAAACAGTCATTAAATGCCTTTAAGCTATATAACTCTTCAGATTTTAAAGATCCCAAGCTGAATAATTAGCTTATATCATTGAAAACTTAACCGCCTCGGCGGTCTTGTGGTAGCGTGGTTGCCCCGAGTGCGGAAGGTCGCGGGTTCGATTCCCGGCCGGGTCAAACCAAAGACATTAAAATAGGTATTTGCTGCTTCTCCGCCAAGCACGCGGCATCTAAGAGTAAGAGCAAAGACTGGTCGGCTCGGATTCAGTATAATGTGTCCGAGTGAGGTGATATGTCTTCCTGCGGACAATTACCTCGTGAGCTAGCACATTAAAAATCCGATTGAGCGTGTCGGTCTAGTACAAAGCAGGGATCATATTCATTATCATATCAACATGTTCTCGTCCTGATATGCACCTGGTTGCCACTGGACGTTAAACAATAATCATCCATCCATCCATCATTGAAAACTTCAATGTCAAAGGTCAAAATTGCGACCGGGAAAATGCAAAACGTAAACAAGACACTCGACTGTCTTATACGGAACCAGGACTAATAAATGAAACTTTGAAAAACAAAATTGGTTATTTCATTGCCAACCAAAAGGCTGCCAAAATATACTTTTCCAACTAATACAGGAGCAATTATTGAATGAAGAGATCTCCATGCGAACGAGTGACGATGTGCAGAAAAATAATGGATTTGGGACAGTTCAGTCTTTCCAAACCAGCTGCAAACACTTATTATGCAGATTCACTCATGATATACATGTATGATTTATATGATTTACTCAAAGGCTTTTCACTCCAATTACATGTACATGAAGATTATAAGCAGTCATATCTAAGTATCAGTATTATTCATATATTCTGAGTTTTTATATCCCTTTATGCAACTAAAAGTTGGGGGGCATTTTGTTTTACCCCTGTCCGTCCGTCCGTCCCATTATGGGTATATAGTTATTCCTCATAACTCCTCCTACAGTTTGAATCCTAGGAATTTTTCACTTTCTGTCTGTTTGTACATATATTGAAGGTGTGCATGTGGTCAGGGTTTTGAATTTTATTAATATTTGCTCTTTTGGGAAATAGTTGAACTTTGTCATTTTTAGCTCACCTGACCCAAAGGGTCAAGTGAGCTATTCTCATCACTTGGCGTCCGTCGTCGTCCGTCGTCTGTCGTCCGTTAACTTTTACAAAAATCTTCACCTCTGAAACTACTGGGCCAAATTGAACCAAACTTAGCCACAAGCATTATTAGGATATCTAGTTTAAAAAATGTGTCCGATGACCCCGCCTGCCAACCAACATGGCCGACATGGCTAAAAATAGAACATAGGGGTAAACTGCAGTTTTTGTCTTATATCTCAAAAACTAAAGCAATTAGAGCAAAACTGACATGGGGGTAAAAATGTTCATCAGGTCAAGATCTACCTGTCATGAAATTTCCAGACGAATCGGTCAACCCTTTGTTGGGTTATTGCCCCTGAATTGTTAATTTTAAGGAAATTTTGCATTTTTAGGTTATGATCTTGAATTATAAATAGATAAAGACAAATTTTAAACATCAAAAATGTTCAACAAAGTAAGATCTACAAATAAGTCAGCATGACCAAAATCATTGATTGACCCCTTACAGGAGTTTTTGCCCTTTAAAGACAACATCCAGCGTAAACTTTCTTTTAAAGATCTTTTCCTCTCAAACCACTGGGCCAATTGAAACCAAACTTTGGTGGAATGGTCCTTGGGTGGCCCCCTTCCAAACATATGTCTGGCATCCCCGACTTCCGACATGGCTGCTGTTACTAAAAATAGAAAAAAAGGGGGGGGGGGGTTGAATTTAAAAAATCTTCTTATATGAAACTACAAGGCCAGTTGGAACCAAGTTGGCAGTAATAGTTCTTTGGAGGTTCTCTTTCAGAAATATGTCCAAAGACCAAGACTGTTAACCAAGATGGCCGCCACAGCCGAACTTAGTTTAACATAGGGCATTATGGGAAAATTCATTGAAAAATCTTCTCGTCTTAAACTATTTGACCAATTGGAACAAGACTTGGCAGCAATGGTCCTTAGATGGTCCTCTTACAGAGGTGTGTCCGATGACCCGAACTGTCAACCAAGATGGCCGCCAAACCCCAACTTTGTTTAACATAGGGCCCTATAGAAAAATTCATTGAAAAATCTTCTTCTCTGAAACCACTTGACATATTGGAGCCAAACTTGGCAGCATTGGTCCGATCACCCTGATTGTCAACCAAGATGGCTGCCACACCGACCTTAGTTAAATATTGGACCCTATAGGAAAATTCATTTAAAAATCTTCTTGTCTGAAACCGCTTAGCCAGTTGGAACAAGACTTAGCAGAAATGATCCTTAGATGGTTCTCTTTTAGAAATATATCCGTTGACCTGGACTGTCAACCAAGATGACTGCCACAGCTGAAATTAGGTTAACATAGAATCATATAGAAAAACCAGCCAAATTGACTGCAACGCTTAAATTTTTAGGTCTGCTCAAGGTGAAAAGTTAAGTCCAGGTGAGCGATACAGGCTCTTGAGAGCCTCTAGTTTAATAAAAACAAGAAAAGATAGAACAAATTGTTGCATTTAATATATTATAATATAAATACAATACAACATTTACAAATAAACATGGAAGGCAGTTTCTGTGATGCGGTCCAAAGCAGAATCTACAAATAGGAAAGTACGTTAAATGTGATGCTATCCAAAATTTCTGCACTAGAAAATTCCAAAGAGGAGGGGGTATACTGTTTTATCCTTGTGGTTCTCTCCATGCACCCGTCTGTCCGTAATAAAATTTTTCATCACACTTTTCTCTGCAATTACTCATCACAGCCGCTTGATATTTTGTCACAAGCCTTCTATATGTACACCATATTGTGAGATAGTTTTTTGGACCAATGCAGCATCAAATTTTTGTTTGACGACTTTGTTCATTTTTCTACCTTATGTGTGTACCCTCAGTACATCTTTTCTTTTTTTTAAATTTTGACAATATAATAAACAGAATAACTAATCCTGAAATTTGAATACAAGAAAAATACAACTTTTGACAGAACAACACGTGGGTTAATGTATTGTTCGGTCACTGGTTGTAGATTTTAGGTACAGTGCAACTTGCTTAATCCGACACCTGAGTATTCCGACAACTTGTGACTCCGACAAAAATTTCCCGAAAAATGTCAAGAACAATCTTTGTTAAAAATACTTGTGTATTCCGAAACCTGTCACTTCCGTAATCCGACACTGTTTTTTAAGTCCTGATGTTATTAGTTATACCTAATTAATCCTGTCTAATTCGCCTTCACCAAAATTGGCTAGAAAGGATTTATGTTTAGACGAAAAGTTAAATTTGATTGAAGACTCTGATAAAATTCCAAAATTAACCCAAAAACAACTTGGCGAGAAGTATGGGATAGGGTCAGATATTTTAAAAAAGGAATTTTATACCCAGCAATATGCCGATAATTCTGCAGGATTAATAAAAAGATTTATGATTTAAATTAAACCGTCATACATGTACATTCATGAAACACACACAGTTATTTCCCGTGATATTGTTGTGCATACTTGTGTTGTTCAAAAGTGAAACTTTATTATTCCGACACCCTGTACAATCCGACACAATTCTCTGGACCCTTAGTGTGTCGGTTTAGACAGGTTGCACTGTATTTATGCTTTTTACATGTGGTAAAGCATTTAGTCAGATAAAAAATTGTTAAGACTTCTTGATCTGATATACATCTGTTGGTATTGTTGAACTGTTTAATGTGTTATATTTTGAAAGTGTGTTAAATTCCATCTATATCAGCGTTTTTCATAAATAAATAACTTCAGTACCGGTCTCGTATCAATACACAGATGTTTATGTGATATTAATTCATAGTAAGGAATTAACAGAAAAACAGAAAGGGAATTTTTGCCAGTTTGAATTTAAACAAACTGAGGTTAATTTACATCTTTTAACTTTGACCTAACTTGAGAATATACTCCAGTTAACCAATATTTTGAATTAAACAAATTCAACTCAACAAAGGTAAAAATGCATTGAACTAATGGAAATTTTGCCCAGACTGGAGAATACTTTGACATATCTGAGTTTTTGAGACAACTCAAAACAGGAGGTTCGACTGTAATTCATTTACCGAGCAAAGTTTTGTTTTTTATTGTCTAACATTTCTACATTTAAGAATGTGATTTCTTTTATCCTCTGTGCTATTATAAAGTATGCACCATGTAACATGTCACCAGCTAACTGCTTGAGAATAGAATAAATGTTTCCAGCAGGCTAGATAATATGAAACTTTGTATTGTGCAGAATTATCATGCAGAAATAAGGTTTGTTTTCGTCAACAGCAGCAACTTAATAAGTAATGTCATATTGTCTTTGATTTTGCAGGAACAGATAATGTAGGCAGAATAATAAGTATGAATGGCGATATAGAGGAGCCAGCACAATTATATATTGTACAAACTGAAGAAGATCCAAAGTAAGTCTCTTGAGAAGCATTGGATCATTTCATTTTGTCAACAAGTGTGATATTAAATATACCATTCATTAATAATTTTCTTTAAATTTCATCCTATTGAGTATTGCTATCAGTTAATAATTTTTGAAGCAAAATTTCTTGATTCATCAATTTAAACAAATCTGTTCTTAAAATATTATTAAAAAATTATTAAAAAAATTGCAATTCATCACATATTATATATTTTTTAACATAGTGACAAAGCAAGAAAGAGAATGACTCATAATTCTATTGAGAAAAAGAGGAAGGACAAGATCCGTTTCTGGATCAATAAAATTGGAGAACTCCTCCCACCTGTAGAAAATAGTGCAGATAAAGAGAGAGTTGGAAGGGTAGGATTTTCACACAAGAAAAAATATTGCTGAATCAAATATGTTTCATTTCTCTGTGCTAAGGGACAAAATTGTAGCCTTCACAGGAAATGAGTTGTGATATCAATATTTTTCTCTTACTGTTACTACAGATGTCTTTTGAAATTAAATTGGTGTAGGAGTTTCGAAGTACATTGTATTTATTTAGATAGTCTCTACTACACAGGTTTTTTTTATAGAAATATATATATATACACATACATCTATAATACTAAAATTAAGGGCTTGATTTCATTGGGCCCTCATCAAGTAACAACTGCACTGAGGATGAATGTCTTGTCTGAAAATTTCCCACGTTTAAGTCGATACATTTCTTTAAATGCTGGAATTATCGATAAGTTTACACGATCCGAAACCAATCAGACATGTGTCTATGTTTTCGTCATTCGTCTCCACTTCCGTTTTAAGGATAATTGTTCAGCTATAAGGTGACCGGAGGTAACCGGACATACTACCAATATGCCCAATAATTATACCGCAGATGATACTAATAATAAACTACTTTCACTTCTAAATTTTGAAAGAGCGTGTGGTTTTGACATGTTTTATATAAGCAACGAGGACGTAAGACAATGACATAAAGATTTTCACTGGATATTTTTACGCAATAGGGACTAATTAATAAAAAAAAAAACGTTTTTATTACACACTTGGATAAAATATAGAATCATAAGTTTTACTGAGCTTTTAAACGAACACACTTAATATAAGTAAGACAACATAGCAAAAGAATTTTTTTTTAATGAAGCCTAAAGGGAATTAAAGTATTTACGGTTTACTTGTGAATACTGTTTCAATATATTACAATAAATTGGTACCAATAAATGATTATTATTATAGGGAATAGACTAGTTATATTAAGAACGAAGTACGGTGTATTGCGAATTCGTGTGGAAAAGCAATAAAATGTGTTTCACCCTTTGCTTTACAAGAAACAAATATCCCTGTGCAAGGGTAACAAAAGCTATCCTACCTTTTTATGATACCAATGCTTGGACGGATAGTTACCTAGTTGTATTATAAAATATATGTCAATGTGACTAGTGTCAAGTGCCATCCTGGTAAAGATGAACAAACAGTTAGGACATATAGCAAATTGAGGTAAAAATCAGAGATTCTTCAAGGTCATAATTAATGGAAATGTAAAGTTTTTGGATAAATTTTACAGCTGAAAAGGTAGCTATCAAAACATTTTTTATCTGCCAGTTTATATCAAATCAGATTATGAAACAATAGAAATGACTTCATTTTAGCACTGTTGTCAAATAAAAACACATAATTACCGTGTAAACTCCTGAAAACTTTAAAAAATTCTTCAACAGCAAGTTTTTAAAATTTTACAGTTTTGAACTTCAGAAGTAATGCTTTAACACCTCCGTACAAAATCGTCCAGCTAGATCCCAAAAAATTTTGAGACCCTTCAGAACTATAAAAGATTCTAAGATGTTTCAAAATTTAGGTTTTATTCTTGAAAATTTATAAATGTTAGAGTACAATCATATCACCTTGTCAATAGGGAAAATCAAATACCAATAACCCAAAGCTGCAGGAAGTTGAAATCTTGTAGAAGATTGACACGAATTTAAAACAATTGTTTTATGTAAAGAAAGCAGTTATAAAAGGGAATTCATGCTCCTTATAAAGGGAACATGAAACACTAATAGATCAATATTATTGATATTGTAAAAGATGATTAAATATGAATTAAAAAGATAATGTTTATAAGATACGTTTGTTGTTTTAAGAATTAAAGAGTACTTTTTATGATTTCAGAGTACATTAGAGATAGTAGAATCAGCATGGGAATATATCACACAACTAAAAGCACAGACTCAGACTACTTCAGATATGACAGAAGATGCACAGAGTAAGAAAAATAATTGCAATACCAATAGTTGATTACAGTGTTCCTCGGTCCATCATTCTTGGATCAGCTAAGATGCTTTGTACTCATTAATAATTCATGAATCAATTCTTAAGTTTTCTCTTTTTTTTAGCTCACCTGGCCTAAAAGGCCATGTGAGCTTTTGCTATCACTTTGCATCTGTCGTCCATTCACATTTCACATTTTCATCTTCTTCTCTGAAACCACCAGTCCAAATTGAACCAAACCTGGCAGGAATGTTAATTGGTTAGTTCTGTACTAAAGGTATGTTTTTTGTGATAATCAGAAATTCAAGATGGCCGCCACAGCCGGACTAAGTTTAACATTGGACCCTATGGGGAAATTTGTATAAAGGTCTTCTTGTCAGAAACTACCAAGCCAGTTGAAATGTTTTTGATGTGTGAATGATCATTTGATAGACCACTACAAAAGGTATGTTTTTTGTGCTGCTTGAATATTCAACATGGCTGCCACCGCCGGACTTGGTTTAACTTTTAACCCTATGGGAAATTTGTACAAAGATCCTCGTGTCAGAAAGTACCAAACCAATTGAATTATTTTTATGTATGAACAAGCATTGGATGAACCTCTACAAAAGATATGTTTTTTGTGCCAATCGGAAATTCAAGATGGGCACCACAGTCAGATTAGTTTTACATTGGACACTATGGGGAAATTTGTAGAAAGGTCTTCTTGTCAGAAAAAACTAAGCCAATTGAAATGTTTTTTCTTGCATGAAGATCCTTGGATAAATGTCTGCTACAATAGTTATGTTTTCATGCCAGTCAGAATCCAAGGTTGCTGCCACAGCTGGACTAAGTTCAACATTGGACCTTGGAAGAATTCTTTCCATATCTTTTACTAGAATGGCTGGGCACTGTAGAACAATTCCTAACAGATCTTATCTAGGAGCGCTTTGTCAGTTGTGGTCACATAAAATCCAGGTGAGCGATTCAGGCTCCATGGAGCCTTTGGTTTTTAGCTCACCTGAGACGAAGGGTCATGTGGGCTATTGCCATCACTTGGCGTCTGTCGGCATCCGTCCGTCCACCCGTTGTCCTTCGTAAACTTTTTAAAAAATCTTCTCCTCTGAAACTGCTGGGCCAATATGAACCAAGCTTGGTCTGAATCATCACCAGGGTACCCAGTTTCAAAATTATATCCGATGAGTCCAAGGACCAAACAACATGGCCGCTGTTGTTATATATAGAACATAGGGGTAAATTGCTGTTTTTGGTTAATAACTCAAAAACCAGTACAGTTATCGCAAATCTGACGGGGTAAAAATGATCAACACGGGAAGATCTACCTACCATGCAATTTTTAAGTTAATTGGAATACCCATCTTGGAGTTATTGCCCTTTTTTGTGAAATTTTCAAATTTTTTATACATTTTGTCTTATATTTTGAAAAGTATTAGAGATAGAGGTTAAGTTTTATTGCAAAAATGTCCAGCATGTCAAGATCAACATACCCTCTAATTTTGTTATAAATCAGAATACCCATCTTGGAGTTATTGCCCTTTGTTTGTCAAATTTTCAACATTCTAATATATTTTGCCTTATATTTCATTAACTGTAAGAGATAGAAGTTAAGTTTAAATTGCAATTATGTTCAGCATGTCAAGATCTACATATCCTCTAATTTTGAAGTTAATATGATTACCCATCTTGCTCCAAACTTTGGAACTTAGTCGTTTTTTGTTGACATCTTCAATAGAGGGTACCTATTTTGTGAAATCAACTCCTCCTACAGTTTTTCACCCACATCCTTGAAACTTCATAGAATGTTTCTATATATATTGAAGATGTGCACCTCACTTTATGGAATTATTTCAGGAATTATTTCCCATTTTTCCAAACTTTGGAACTTAGTCGTTTTTTTTATTTACGTCTTCAATAGAGCGTACCTATTTTGCGAAATCAACTCCTCCTACAGTTTTTCACCCACATCCTTGAAACTTCATAGAATGTTTCTATATATATTGAAGATGTGCACCTCACTTTATGGAATTATTTCAGGAATTATTTCCCATTTTTCCAACTTTGGAACTTAGTCGTTTTTAGCTCACCTGGCCAAAGGCCACGTGAGCTTTTGCCATCACTTTTCGTCCGTCGTCCGTCCGTCCGTCGTAAACTTTTCTTTAAAAATCTTCTCCTCTGAAACCGCTGGGCCGATTGTTTTGAAACTTAATAGGAATGTTCTATGACATGTCCTCCACAAACGATCCTCATTTTATATTGATCCGATGAAAAACATGGCCACTGTTGCTAAAAATAGAACATAGGGGTAAATTGCTGTTTTTTGCTAATAACTCAAAAACCGTTACAGATATCGAAAATCTGACAGGGGTAAAATTGATCAGCATGACGAGATCTACCTACCCTGAAATTTTGAAGGAAATTCCAAAACCCATTTAGGAGTTATTGCCCTTTTTTCGTCAAATTTTCAAAATTTTAACATTCAAAAATCTTCTCCTCTGAAACCGCTGGGCCGATTGGTTTGAAACTTAATAGGAATGATCTATGACATGTCCTCTACAAACGATCCTCAATTTATATTGATCCGATGAAAAACATGGCCACTGTTGCTAAAAATAGAACATAGGGGTAAATTGCTGTTTTTTGCTAATAACTCAAAAACCGTTACAGATATCGAAAATCTGACATGGGGTAAAATTGATCAGCATGACGAGATCTACCTACCCTGAAATTTTGAAGGAATTTCCAAAACCCATTTAGGAGTTATTGCCCTTTTTTCATCAAATTTTCAAAATTTTAACATTCAAAAATCTTCTCCTCTGAAACCGCTGGGCCGATTGGTTTGAAACTTAATAGGAATGATCTATGACATGTCCTCTACAAATGATCCTCAATTTATATTGATCCGATGAAAAATATGGCCACTGTTGCTAAAAATAGAACATAGGGGTAAATTGCTGTTTTTTGCTAATAACTCAAAAACCGTTACAGATATCGAAATCTGACATGGGGTAAAATTGATCAGCATGACGAGATCTACCTACCCTGAAATTTTGAAGGAAATTCCAAAACCCATTTAGGAGTTATTGCCCTTTTTTCGTCAAATTTTCAAAATTTTAACATTCAAAAATCTTCTCCTCTGAAACCGCTGGGCCGATTGGTTTAAAACTTAATAGGAATGATCTATGACATGTCCTCTACAAACGGTCCTCAATTTATATTGATCCGATGAAAAACATGGCCACTGTTGCTAAAAATAGAACATAGGGGTAAATTGCTGATTTTTGCTAATAACTCTAAAACCGTTACAGATATCGAAAATCTGACAGGGGTAAAATTGATCAGCATGACGAGATCTACCTACCCTGAAATTTTGAAGGAATTTCCAAAACCCGTTTAGGAGTTATTGCCCTTTTTTCGTCAAATTTTCAAAATTTTAACATTCAAAAATCTTCTCCTCTGAAACCGCTGGGCCGATTGGTTTGAAACTTAATAGGAATGAATTATGACATGTCCTCTACAAACGATCCTCAATTTATATTGATCCGATGAAAAATATGGCCACTGTTGCTAAAAATAGAACATAGGGGTAAATTGCTGTTTTTTGCTAATAACTCAAAAACCGTTACAGATATCGAAAATTTGACATGAGGTAAAATTGATCAGCATGACGAGATCTACCTACCCTGAAATTTTGAAGGAAATTCCAAAACCCATTTAGGAGTTATTGCCCTTTTTTCGTCAAATTTTCAAAATTTTAACATTCAAAAATCTTCTCCTCTGAAACCGCTGGGCCGATTGGTTTAAAACTTAATAGGAATGATCTATGACATGTCCTCTACAAACGATTCTCAATTTATATTGATCCGATGAAAAACATGGCCACTGTTGCTAAAAATAGAACATAGGGGTAAATTGCTGTTTTTTGCTAATAACTCAAAAACCGTTACAGATATCGAAAATCTGATATGGGGTAAAATTGATCAGCATGACGAGATCTACCTACCCTGAAATTTTGAAGGAATTTCCAAAACCCATTTAGGAGTTATTGCCCTTTTTTCATCAAATTTTCAAAATTTTAACATTCAAAAATCTTCTCCTCTGAAACCGCTGGGCCGATTGGTTTAAAACTTAATAGGAATGATCTATGACATGTCCTCTACAAACGATCATCAATTTATATTGATCCGATGAAAAACATGGCCACTGTTGCTAAAAATAGAACATAGGGGTAAATTGCTGTTTTTTGCTAATAACTCAAAAACCGTTACAGATATCGAAAATCTGACAGGGGTAAAATTGATCAGCATGACGAGATCTACCTACCCTGAAATTTTGAAGGAATTTCCAAAACCCATTTAGGAGTTATTGCCCTTTTTTCATCAAATTTTCAAAATTTTAACATTCAAAAATCTTCTCCTCTGAAACCGCTGGGCCGATTGGTTTGAAACTTAATAGGAATGAACTATGACATGTCCTCTACAAACGATCCTCAATTTATATTGATCCGATGAAAAATATGGCCACTGTTGCTAAAAATAGAACATAGGGGTAAATTGCTGTTTTTTGCTAATAACTCTAAAACCATTACAGATATCGAAAATCTGACATGGGGTAAAATTGATCAGCATGACGAGATCTACCTACCCTGAAATTTTGAAGGAAATTCCAAAACCCATTTAGGAGTTATTGCCCTTTTTTCGTCAAATTTTCAAAATTTTAACATTCAAAGATCTTCTCCTCTGAAACCGCTGGGCCGATTGGTTTGAAACTTAATAGGAATGAACTATGACATGTCCTCTACAAACGATCCTCAATTTATTTTGATCTGACGTAAAACATGGCTGTCGTAGCTAAAAATAGAATATAGGGGTAAATTGCTGTTTTTTGCTTATAACTTAAAAACCGTTACAGATATCAAAAACTGGCATGGGGTAAAATTGATCAGCATGACGAGATCTACCTACCCTGAAATTTTGAAGGAAATTCCACAACCCGTTTAGGAGTTATTGCCCTTTTTTTGTCAAATTTTCAAAATTTAACATTTTTCGTCATTTATCTCCAAAACTATTTGAGATAGAAGTGAAATGTAAATTTGAAAAATGTTTGCCATGTTGAGATCTACATACCCTGAAATTTTAAAGGAAATCTCAAAACCCATTTAGGAGTTATTGCCCTTTTTTGTCAAATTTTCAAAATTTTAACATTTTTGCATTTATCTCCAAAACTATTTGAGATAGAAGTGAAATGTAAATTGAAAAATGTTTGCCATGTTGAGATCTACATACCCTTGAATTTTGAAGGGATTCCCAAATTCTATTTAGGAGTTATTGGTTTGTGTAATTCTGTTACATTTATTTAAGGTTCACCCTTATTCCTGGTCAATTTTATCAACTTCCTGCCAGGACTACCACCATCAGGGAACATATTTTAACATTAAACCTTATGAAAAATAAATCTTAAACAAATTTTCCCTGGACAATTGAACCAATTGCAACAAACTTGGTCAAATAGTTGATTAATTGTCCAATGAAAACCAGACTCCAGGTGAGCGATACAGGCTCTAGTGAGCCTCTTGTTTATTGACATCTTCAATAGAGGGTACCTATTTTGCGAAATCAACTCCTCCTACAGTTTTTCACCCATATCCTTGAAACTTCATAGAATGTTTCTTTATATATTGAAAATGTGCACCTCACTTTATGGAATTATTTCAGGAATTATTTCCCATTTTTCCAAACTTTGAAACTTAGTCGTTTTTAGCTCACCTGGCCATAGGCCATGTGAGCTATTGCCATCACTTGGCGTCCGTCGTCGTCATCGTCTGTCGTCGTCGTCTGTAAACTTTTTCAAACGTTAATTCGTCCTAAACTACTGGACCGACTTCAACCTAACTTTGCAGAATTGTTCTTTAGGGCATCTGGAAAATTTCTATCGTTTAAAATTTTTGAAATGTCAAAAAACATGGCTGTCGCTACTATAAATAGAACATAGGGGTAAATTGCTGTTTTTTGCTAATAACTCAAAAACCGTTACAGATATCGAAAATCTGACATGGGGTAAAATTGACCAGCATGACAAGATCTACCTACCCTGAAATTTTGAAGGAAATTCCAAAACCCATTTAGGAGTTATTGCCCTTTTTTCACATTTTTGGCTTTTTTTTATGTTATTATTTCAAAAATCTTCTTCTCTGAAACTACTATTCAAAATCATATGAAACTTGGTAAGATTGTTGCTTAGGGTACCCTGCATAGAACTGATGTGGGGATTTTTGATTTGTCGAAAAACATGGCCGCTGTTACTAAAAATAGAACATAGGGGTAAATTGCTGTTTTTTGCTAATAACTCAAAAACCGTTACAGATATCGAAAATCTGACATGGGGTAAATTTGATCAGCTTGACAAGATCTACCTACCCTGAAATTTTAAAGGAAATTCCAAAACCCATTTAGGAGTTATTGTCCTTTTTTCGTCAAATTTTCATAATTTAACATTTTTCGTCATTTATCTCCAAAACTATTTGAGATAGAAGTGAAATGTAAATTTGAAAAATGTTTGCCATGTTGAGATCTACATACCCTGAAATTTTAAAGGAAATCCCAAAACCCATTTAGGAGTTATTGCCCTTTTTTGTCAAATTTTTAAAATTTTAACATTTTTGCATTTAACTCCAAAACTATTTGAGATAGAAGTGAAATGTAAATTGAAAAATGTTTGCCATGTTGAGATCTACCTACCCTGAAATTTTGAAGGGAATTCCAAATTCTATTTAGGAGTTATTGGTTTGTGTAATTTGAGGTCGGGTACTGTTACATTTATTTAAGGTTCACCCTTATTCCTGGTCAATTTTGTCAACTTCCTGCCAGGACTACCACCATCAGGGAACATATTTTAACATTAAACCTTATGAAAAATAAATCTTCAACAAATTTTCCCTGAACAATTGAACCAATTGCAACAAACTTGGTCAAATAGTTGATTAATTGTCCAATGAAAACCAGACTCCAGGTGAGCGATACAGGCTCTGGTGAGCCTCTTGTTTATTGATATCTTCAATAGAGGGTACCTATTTTGCGAAATCAACTCCTCCTACAGTTTTTCACCCATATCCTTGAAACTTCGTAGAATGTTTCTATATATATTGAAGATGTGCACCTAACTTTATGGAATTATTTCAGGAATTATTTCCCATTTCCAACTTTGCAACTTAGTCATTTTTTAAATATTGACATCTTCAATAGAGGGTACCTATTTTGCGAAATCAACTCCTCCTACAGTTTTTCACCGGCAACATTGAAACTTCGCAGAATCTTTTTATACATATTGAAAATGTGCACCTCACTTTATGGAATTATTTCAGGAATTATTTCCCATTTTTAGCTCAACTGGCCCTTTGGCCAGGTGAGCTTTTGCCATCACTTGGCGTCCGTCATACGTCCATCATCCGTCCGTCGTCCGTAAACTTTCACATATTGATCATCTCCTCTAAAATCAATGGAGCAAATTTAACCAAACTTTACAGGAATGATGTGTGAAAGGTCCTTTACTAAGATTGCCGAAATTTTTCCGATCTGCCAAAAAACATGGCTGCCAGAGCAGGACATAGTTTAACATTGGACCCTATGGGAAAACATGTTAAAGTTCGTCTCCTCTGAAAGTACTTGAGCAAATTTAACCAAACTTTACAGGAATGATGTATGGAAGGTCCTTTACTAAGATTGCCGAAGTTTTTCCGATCTGCCAAAAAACATGGCTGCCAGAGCAGGACATAGTTTAACATTGGACCCTATGGGAAAACATGTTAAAGTTGATCTCCTCTGAAAGTACTTGAGCAAATTTAACCAAACTTTACAGGAATGATGTATGGAAGGTCCTTTACTAAGATTGCCGAAATTTTTCCGATCCCTGTAAAACATGGCTGCGAGCGCAGGACATAGTTTAACATTGGACCCTATGGGAACACGTTAAAGTTTGTCTCCTCTGAAACTACTTGAGCAAATTTAACCAAAATTTACAGGAATGATGTATGGAAGGTCCTATACTGAGATTATTGAAATTTTTTCGATCTGCTGTAAAACATTTCTGCCAGCGCAGGACATAGTTTAACATTGGACCCTATGGAAAGTTCATCTCCTCTGAAACTACTTTAGCAAATTTAACCAAACTGTTCTGGAATGATGCATGAAAGGTCCTTTACAAAGTTGGCTCATTATGTTCAAATCTGAGAAAAACATGGCCGCCAGAGGGGATATACTTTTAACTTTGGACCCTATGAGAAAAATATATTTTGATCATCTGCTCTAAAACTTTTGAAGCAAATTCAACCAAAGAATTAATGGAAGTTTGTAGAAGCATTTTGTCAGGTGAGCGATACAGGCTCAGCCCACTGACCCTCTAGTTTGTTACAGCAACTCTTGACAAAGACTGGTAAAAACTTCATCGATTTAGTCCCCTGAAACAAAAATCGTTGTTGTCAAGAATGAATCGTGGCGCTAAAATTTTTAAGGTGGCACTGAAAATTTAAAGAGTAGCAGACCTCCATGCTTAAATAGGACATGGTGATCATTGTGAAGGCTTCCCTGGCACATCCCTAGTGAAAATTTGTACATCATTTATATTTGATTGAGGAACATATGTTATTAACTGTGTGTTACTGACAGCATCTGAGAATATCATACTTACTTATTTTCTGGGATGTAATTTGAAGAGTCAAGCTGCATTTTAGAAATATAGTTATTTAGTTTTATTTTTGTATGGAATCTTTTTGCAGCCACAAAGTTCATATTGAAGATTTTATACCATTAATAGTTTTATAGTTATGATAAAATTTGGTACTTATTGAAGTATAGTACTTTGTTTAGTACTTGTTTATTTTGAGCATGATGTTGTACATGGACTGTTGTAAATGTTCATATACAGTGTTGGGAAAAAATTTCACAGGAAAGAATTTGTATTCAAATGTGAAAAAAAGTATGGAAAATTGTGTTCTCTTGTAATCTTGATTTAAATATATTATGTCTTTTAAAACTCTCATTAAATCTTCTGCAGAATTAGAAATTCAGCGATTAAAGACAGAACTTGAAAAAACAAAGCTAGAGAAAGACAGATTTGTAGACATAATTAGAAGTGCAGGTAATTGTTCTGTTAAGTTTTAGCTCATCGGGCCATCAAATAGTGTGATTTGTTTACAATCACAAGCAGATGTCAATATTTCAATCTCCTTAAAACCACAAAAAGTTTGAAAAAAAAATAAGAATCATTTGAATAATTTTTTTTTTTTTTAAATAAAACTAAATTTTGGAAGCAAATAATGTAATGAAACCTCTGGGCCAACAAAAAAGGATGTACAATGTGTTAATTTTATGCTCCCAAAAATAATGATTTGGTGAATTTTATAATTTTAGTGATGTTATTCAAATATGTTTTTATATATATATATGTATTTATTATATATTTAGTACTAAATACAGTCATTTTGCATATATGATAAAGCACCAGATGTTCCATCCATATAACATACGTTCTTGGTCAACCATTATCACATACCCTTTATCTCATGGCCAAACCTGTACTGCACTCCCTGTATCGCACCCGTATTCATACGTCTCAGATTGTTTCATACGGAACTGCTCAGGCAGGTACTTTGATTTACTTCAGCAGATGTAATGTCGTTCATGTTGAAAATAGTCCAAGATTCCTTTTTTGCGATATGCTTGGGCCTTGGGTCATCAGAGCATACTCTGTATAGAAAACATGGAAATTGATGACCCAGACTTGGGGCAGCAGTTTTTAGACTTGAAATTGTAATATATCCAATTATAAGTAGATAAATCATACATCAATTGATTCCTTATTCATTTTTCTCTTAGAATATGTACATTTTATTCACCAACAATCTCCCTGTACCACAAATGAAAGCTTTATTCCCTTCAGCCCACCATTTTCATCCATCCTTTTGTGTCCATCGTCAGTCCGTCGTCTTTTCTTTGTAAATGCTTTCCAATTGTTGTTACTTTGGTGCCTTTAAACACTGGATGTATCATCAGTGTTTCTGAATAGCTTCGAAACTGCTAGCCGGGATAATCATTATGCCCATGATAAGACCCAGTGAATGCACAATTGGTAATGTTCGCGGGAATAATTTAATATTGCCAGAAGATAATAAATTGTTATATCATAAAAAATTCTGCAATAATATTTTATGCTAAACTGTATTGGTCTAACTTTTTTATTTTTTGTCGGATTTTTATGGGGCTTGTTTATTATGTTCCTTGCTGGGAAAAAATCCACTTTCGATCCATTTTTGTCTTTATCTGTGTTGTATAAATTTCATTGCTTCGTAGTATTTTCGGGAATTTAGTATATTTGACAAGCTTTCTTTTAAATCTGTTGAAAGATTATTTGCTTATATTGTCCAAACTTACTATGCAAGGGATTAAATGTTTTATTTTCCGTAGTTTAAGAAAAGTGCGGCAATCTAGATCGCGATCTTTAATGTTTGAGTTATCGATCTTACTATTTATTCCGCGGAAATATTTGGGTGAACATGACGTCACGTTGTCCTTGACACTTTTGAAAACATCTTTTGGTAAGGCTGTTTGGATTTTTCCCAGAGACTTGATCTCCTGACCTTTTTGTGAAACTTGGGCTATATTTTGGTTGAAACTATTTATACTTAACTGGGAATTAATTTAGTTAACCTGTATTTTAGTGCGAAGTCACAGAGCGATGAAATTAGCGACTTGTTTACTTAAATCCAGGTCAGACTATGGAATTTGTCCTGCATCTAAATTTGTGTATATCTAAATTGTTTAAATTAGAATTCGTTACGGGTTCGGCAATTCGCTGACAAACACTGGTTTTCTGGTTTTTAAACTATTTTATTACAGCTGTATTTGTTAAATTGTGCATTGTTGATTTTATGAAGTTAATGATTAAATCATATATTTTATATTTTCTTACTTGTGGAAAGCCATTAAAACAATAAAACCACTCGGATTAGGCAAATTTCCACAATAATGGTGGCAGCGGTGCTTACTTATGCTTGAAATTTTTGCTATTTTTATTTTTCCAAAGTTTATCTTTCTGGATAATTTTGTGAAAAGGATATTTGGGTTTAAATTTTTGAAAAACAGCTGATATTTTTGCAAGATTTTTTTTTTGTTTTGTTTCTATGAAACCTACACAGTAGTGAAATCTACAGGTTTCTTGATAATTTAAATGAAACCTACACAGTAGTGAAATCTACAGGTTTCTGGACAATTTTTAACAAACCTACATAGTAGTGAAGTCTACAGGTTTTTACTTAATTTTATGTAACCTACATAGTAGTGAAGTCTACAGGTTTGTGTTAATTTTAGGAAACCTACCTAGTAGTGAAGTCTACAGGTTTGTGTTAATTTTAGGAAACCTAAATAGTAGTGAATTCTACAGGTTTCTTTTATATTAGTAGTAGTTAGGCTCACAAAGTAGTGAAAGCTACGGGTAAAATTTAAGTAGTAAATTCCTACCAAGCAGTGAAGTCTGCAGGTTAGTATTGTGATTTGAAGATTTTATTTTTTTTTTGACTGGATATATGAACAATAAATTTGTTCATTGCAATGGAAAATAATATTCGCCCGGGTCCAATTACTCGGTCTAGGGGGAATAATTTTGGTACTTCACAAGCAAATCTTATGGAGGTAGGTACAGAGGATATCACTGAGCAGGCTCATTTTTCTGGAACATATAGTAGTAGAGAAGTCTGTCAGGATTTTGATCATTTGGAAGCTGAGGGTGAAGGAATGGTAAATATAAATGTAGGAAAGTATGTTAATAGAGATACAGGAAAGTTACAAAACAGATGTCATAGTGAAAGTTCATTGAACACTGAGACAGGTAAAACTCCAGGTAGACATTCAAATACTGAGCTTGATTCTTTGAGGGAGGAAAATAGAAGACTGTCTAGAAAATTAGATTGTTATGCACAATAGCTACATTTAAGCAGGAATGAATTAAAAGATTTAAAATGTTCATTTACATACAAAAATGATGAATTGTATTCTGTTACTAAGGACTTAGCAGATGCTAAATGTGAATTGTAAAATTCACGAAATGAGTTATCTGATTATAAAAGGGTCAATCTAAAACAGCAAAGTGAGATTATGGATAAACATCTATAGAGAAATTGATATGCTTAGAAATGAACTGAGGAGACAAACTGAAACTAATATATACAAGGAACTGGTTAGACAAGGTCTTCAAAATTCTGCAAGCTATTATGAGTACGATCATGGTTATACAGTAGGTAATAGTTATACTGGTTGTTCTGGAGATCCTATGATTAATAGGTCTAGCACAGGAAGGTTGCCATCTTATAGCAATACAGGTACTGGTAGTATTAGTCACCCGGATGAACCTAAGTTTAGGTTACCCTATTACAATGGAAAGGGGGATTTTCTAAGTTTTTAGCTCACCTGGCCTAAAAGGCCATGTGAGCTTTTGCCATCACTTTTCGTCCGTCGTCCGTCGTCCGTCCGTCCGTCCGTCCGTCCGTCCGTCGTAAACTTTTCATTCAAACATCTTCTCCTCAGAAACCATTTGGCCAATTCCAACCAAACTTTGCATGAGTGGTGTATGGAAGGTCCCCAACAAAGATTCCTCATTTAGTTCTGATTTGTCAAGAAACATGGCCACCAGAGGCAATTCTTGTTTCTGATTGGCTGATTTTCAAAAATCTTCTCCTCTGAAACGGCTGGGCAGATTGGATCGAGGCTTCATAGGAATGATATATGACATGTCCTCCACAAACGATCCTCATTTTATATTGATCCGATGAAAAACATGGCCACTGTTGCTAAAAATAGAACATAGGCGTAAATTGCTGTTTTTTGCTAATAACTCAAAAACCGTTACAGATATCAAAAATCTGACATGGGGTAAAATTGATCAGCATGACAAGATCTACCTACCCTGAAATTTTGAAGGAAATTCCAAAACCCATTTAGGAGTTATTGCCCTTTTTTCGTCAAATTTTCAAAATTTGAACATTTTTTGTCATTTATCTCCAAAACTATTTGAGATAGAAGTGAAATGTAAATTTGAAAAATGTTTGCCATGTTGAGATCCACCTACCCTGAAATTTTTAAGGAAATCCCAAAACCCATTTAGAAGTTGTTGCCCTTTTTTTGTCAAATTTTCAAAATTTTTTCATTCAAAAATCTTCTCCTCTGAAACCGCTGGGCCAATTGGTTTGAAACTTAATAGGAATGATCTATGACATGTCCTCTACAAACGATCCTCAATTTATTTTGATCTGACGTAAAACATGGCTGTCGTAGCTAAAAATAGAATATAGGGGTGCATGTGTTGTTTTTGGCTTATAACTTAAAAACCGTTACAGATATCAAAAATCTGACATTGGGTAAAATTGATCAGCATGACAAGATCTACCTAACCTGAAATTTTGAAAGAAATGCTAAAACCCATTTAGGAGTTATTGCCCTTTTTTCATCAAATTTTGAAAATTTAACATTTTTCGTCATTTATCCCATAAACTATTTGAGATAGAAGTGATATGTAAATTTGAAAAATGTTTGCCATGTTGAGATCTACATACCCTGAAATTTTAAAGGAAATCCCAAAACCCATTTAGGAGTTATTGCCCTTTTTTTGTCAAATTTTCAAAATTTTAACATTTTTGCATTTATCTCCAAAAGTATTTGAGATAGAAGTGAAATGTAAATTGAAAAATGTTTGCCATGTTGAGATCTACCTACCCTGAAATTTTGAAGGGAATCCCAAATTCTATTTTGGAGTTATTGGTTTGTGTAATTTGAGGTCGGGTTCTGTTACATTTATTTAAGGTTCACCCTTATTCCTGGTCAATTTTATCAACTTCCTGCCAGGACTACCACCATCAGGGAACATACATGTATTTTAACATTAAACCTTATGAAAAATAAATCTTCAACAAATTTTCCCTGAACAATTGAACCATTGCAAAAAACTTGGTCAAATAGTTGATTAATTGTCCAATGAAAACCAGACTCCAGGTGAGCGATACAGGCTCTGGTGAGCCTCTTGTTGGAGTGTATTTCAAATTGGAGTAAGGAAGTTTAACTGGGATAACAATAAGCAAATTGAACAATTGATGTGCTGTTTGAAAGACGATGCTTTAGCTTATGTTACAAAACTTTCAGTTAAGGTGCAGGGTAATATTTCGCAGATATATGAGGCATTAGATAGGCGATATGGGAATCATCTCCTTCCTGAACAATATAGAGAACATTTGAATCAGGTAAAGAAACAATATAAAGAAAATTTGTCAGAGTATGCAGCAAGGGTTTCAGATTTAGTTTTTAATGCATATCCTGATATAAATCCACCGGAATTATTGAACACTTTGACTATTGAGAATATACTCAAAGGGTTATCAGACCAAAATTTGGCATATGAGGTACGTACCAAGTGTCCAAAGTCAGTTGATGAGACTATTAGACTGATAACTTGGCACGAATGCTGCAAAAATGGAAGTAAGAAAAACTTAAATATTAGGCAGATAGAACATGAACAAGAAGATGACTATGAAAATCCAGAAATAAGGAAAATTAATGGTGGTCGGCCTAGGTTTGTAACTGAAGAAAGATTAGAGAACAGATTAGGCGCATTTGCCAAAGAAATTCGAAATGATTTTAGGCAAGAGATGAGTACATTCTCTGAAAATTTGAATAAAACATTGTTGGGTAAAAGTTTAGTAGAAAATCAGAAACCTGCAAATACTTTCAAATCATGATACAAAGATTTAATATGTCATTCTTGTCAACAGAAAGGTCATATAAGCAGGTATTGTCCTTTAAAAGGTCAGAACCAGGGAGGTCAAAATAAGAATAGTAATTACTCCAGGGGTACTGGTATAAAGGGAAACATTAAAGCTCAAGAGCAAAGTGTACGGTTAAACTAGAACGGGCTAAGAATAACGGCCAAGACTTAGCCCAAACTTGTTGAATACTGTTGATTGTGTGGGTAATATAAATTTTGTTGAAAATGAGAAATTTGAAGTCATTAAACCTGTTTTAATGCAGGAGAAAATGAAAAATTGTGAAGAAGACTCTGGTGAAATTGAGGTTGTGGAAAGTAGCAATGTGAAATTTCAGACTCTTATTTGGATATGGCAGAGGTTGATATTGTTATTGATAGGGTCAGGTCTGTGACTTTGAGGGCTCCTCTCAGTATTGAAGGGTTGAATATCAGTGCTGTTGTGGATACAGGGGCTGAGGTCACTGTGATGAGTGAAAGGTTGTTTTCGTCTATACCGGAAAGTAAGCGTCCACCTTTGAAGCCAACTAAGCGTAATTTGGTAGTTGCAGAGGCTGGTAAACGTATGAGTACTTTAGGTGTAGCAGAAGTTTCTGTTGTTTTAGGACCGTTAGAGTTTTTGTGATCTATTTACGTAGCTCCTATTGGAGATGATTGTTGCTTGGGTGTGATATCATTGACGAGAAAGATGTTACCATCAATACAAGAAGAGGTTTGGAAATTCAAGGTTGTTTGATTGATTGTGATGTACAGCATAGATCTGATAAAATGGGTAGAGTTTTGTCAAAGCAGACAGTTACTATCCCTCCTAATTCTGAAATTATTGTTGAAGGAAAGTCAGTAAATTCTGAATTGTTAGCAACTAGATATGGTAGTATTGAACCTGTAGTAGAGGATGATAGGAAAATTTTAATTGGAAGGTGTTTAGTTGATCCTTTCAAGGACAGCATTCCTGTTAGGTTAGTGAATCTTAATAATTTACCTGTGAAAATAAGGAAGAAATATTTGTTGGGAGAAATTCATCCTGTGGTAGAGTTTAAAATTTTTGCTGAGGAAAATAGGGAATCTGTTCATTTTCCACATGTTAAGTTGGATAATGATTGTGGCGTTAGTCAAGGTGATTCTATTGATACCCCTATTATTCCTGAGCACTGAAAATGTTATAGTGTATCAAGTTTTGAAAATGAGGATAATTTGAAATCTGAATGTAACGCTAGTCTTGGAGTGGAGGCCGCTATTCCAAGATTGCCGGAATATTTAGTAGAGTTATATGAAAACAGTTGTAAAAAACTTACAAATACCATTGATAAAAAGAAGTTAGCAGAGGTTCTTTTAAAGAATAAAAATGCTTTTGCTAAGAGTAAAACAGATTTAGGTACATGTTCTTTGTTAGAACACAAAATTGAAACAGCAGGTGCAGCTCCTATAAGACAACCATTAAGGTGCACACCTCAAAACTTTGAAGGGGAGGAAGAAAAGTATTTAAAAGATCAATTGGAACAAGATGTTATAAGACCCTCTAAATCTGCATGGGCTTCTGGGGTGGTTCTTGTTAGAAAAAAGGATGGTTCGGTAAGATGGTGTGTGGATTATCGTAAATTGAATGAGGTTACAGTCAAAGATGCTTACCCTTTACCTAAAATTTCCATCTGTCTCAATTGTTTGGCGACTGCAAGTATATTTTCCGTTTGTGATCTCCAATCTGGGTACTGGCAGCTCAAAACATCTGATTTGATTGTTCTAAAACAGCTTTTATTACAAAGTATGGCTTGTATGAATATGTGAAAATGCCATTTGGTCTCTGTAATGCCCCTAGTACATTCCAGCGGTGCATGGAGTTAATTTTTCATGGTTTGCAGTGGAAGACACTTTTGATATATTTAGATGACATCATCATTTTAAGTTCAAATTTAGATGAACATTTCCAGAGATTAGATGAAGTTCTTGGTAGATTGGAAAATTCAGGGTTAAAATTAAAACCATCTAAGTGTGATTTTTTGAAGGATGAAGTATTATATTTAGGCCATGTTGTCTCAAGAGACGGAGTTCATCCTAACCCAAAGGTTATTGAATCAGTTAAAAACTGGGTTGTTCCAAGTAATGTCAAAGATGTTCAGAGGTGTTTAGGATTATGCAATTACTATAGGCAATTTGTCTTTAAGTTCAGTGAGGTAGCATCACCATTAAGTAAGTTAACTCAAAAAGATGTGACTTTTGATTGGAATGCAGAGTGTCAGTCAGCATTTGAGAAGTTAAAATTAGCCCTTACTGAAGCTCCGATATTGTCTCATCCTACAGTTCATTCTTGATACGGATGGATCAAATGTTGGCATTGGTGCGGTTTTGTCACAGGTCCACCATAATAAGGAAAAAGTTATAGCTTATGGGTCCAAAAAACTTGATGAGCACAAACAAAGATATAGTGTTACCCGACGTGAATTATTGGCTGTTGTAACATTTGTACATCAGTACCGCCATTATCTTTCTGGTCAGAAGTTCCTTTTACGTACTGATCATGGGTCCCTTAAGTGGTTATTCGAGTTCAAAGATCCTCAAGGTCAGGTCGCAAGGTTGTTGGAAAGTCTTTCTCAATATAATTTTGAGATTCAACACAGGCCAGGGGTTAAACACCAAAATGCGGACGCATTGTCTCGTAAAGATGGGGATCAGCCACTTTGTTTACATCAAAATCAGGGTAGTTTTAGTGAGGATTGTGATAATTGTAAGTCATTGAAAGATGAGTGGTCAGATTTTAAAACTAATGTTGATAACGTATTAAATCTTGGTAATAATGTCTTAGTTAATAAGGTTAGAGCAGTTACTAGAAGTCAAGATCCAAATGTTATACAATCAAATTGTTTGGAAGGGTATAGTTCTAAAGATATTTGTACATATCAAAGAGAAGATCAAGATTTGAAATATATTCATCAGTCGATAGATAATAATACTTTACCAAACAGAGATGTTATTACATCTCATAGTCCTTCTGTTAGGAAATATTGGTTGAATTTTAAGCTCATAGAGAGAAAAAATGGGGTTTTATACCAGAAACGGTTATCACCAAACCAAAAGGTTTCATTTCAACTTCTAGTACCAAAGGTTTTACGAAAAGAGGTTATTATTAGCTGTCACAATGCTTTGTATGCAGCTCATTTTGGAATAAATAAAACTTTAGAGAAAGTTAAAAACAGTTTTCATTGGTATAAAATGAATGAGGATATTAAGGCTCATGTTAAGAGTTGTTCTGTATGTAACAGAAATAAAAATTTGTGTAAAAGACAAAAAGCAGCTTTACAAACTTATGTTGCGGGATATCCCATGGACCGTGTTGCTTTAGATGTCATTGGTCCTTTACCTAAAAGTAAATCTGGGAATAAGTTTATTTTGGTAATAGGGGATAATTTTACACGTTGGATGGAAGCTTTTCCAATTCCAGATCAACAGGCAGAGAGAGTTGCTGAAAAACTTGTCCATGAATTTATTTCACGATTCGGTGCTCCTTTAGAAATACACACCGACCAAGGTAGAAATTTTGAAAGTTCACTTTTTAAGGAAATTTGTAAACTTTTTGAAATTAAAAAGACAAGGTCAATGCCTTACAGACCAAGTTCTAATGGTGTCATTGAAAAATTTAACGCAACTTTAGAGAAAATGATTAGAAGTTTTGTTAATAAAACATTTAATCCCTTGCATAGTAAGTTTGGACAATATAAGCAAATAATCTTTCAACAGATTTCAAAGAAAGCTTGTCAAATATACTAAATTCCCGAAAATACTACAAAGCAATGAAATTTATACAACACTGCCCCCCCCCCCCCCCCCCCCCCCCCCCGTCAAAATTTTGTCCGTCGTAAACATGTCGCACCGTAACTTGAGAACAACAAATTTGAGAAGGTCGGTGGTTCTCTCTGGGCACTCAGCTTCCTCCACCAATAAAAACTGGTCGCCGTGAAATAGCTAAATGTGCTGAAAATGGCGTAAAACCTCAACTAAACAAACAAACATCATTTACTTGGTCATAAATTAACAAAATTTCTTGTTTTGTTGCAATTTTCCTACCGAAGGTCGGTGGTTCTTTCTGGGTAATCGGCTTCCTCCACCAATAAAAACTGGCCGCCGTGAAATAGCCTAATGTGCTGAAAACAGCGTAAAACCTCAACTAAACAAACAAACATCATTTACTTGGTCATAAATTAACAAAATTTCTTGTTTTGTTGCAATTGATCATTTTATATAAATATGATTCAAACTACATTGACTTGGTTTTTGGAGGACTTGTCACGGCAAATAAGAGGTTTTTTTTATTTAATGAAACTGAATGCATTTTATAACACCATAAAATCATTTCTCATAAACGGTTCAGAAATATTGGGATGTATCTCTGTCAATGCAGCATGTCGACAAGCAAAAGTTGATCAAATGGGACATTGTATGACTGTAAAAATCAGGTAACACAAATACGAATATCACAATTTTCAAGTAACCTCCTTAGAAATTCTGTCTTTTATTAGATATGCACATAATAAGGATTTCATTGATCAATTAGCTCCTCATAGCTTTGTTAAATAGGGATTCAAAATTTTATAACACAGATTTGATATCAGTTTTTTTTGTAAATTAACAGCAGCGGGTTGTATAGTTAGTGAGGTCCCCTCACAGTTCTAGTTTCTCATTGGTTGATTAAAAAAATTTTTTTTCTCTGGAACTGCTTGGCCAAATGGAACGAAACTTGACAGGACCCATGTATAGGAGGTTCTTTACAAAATGTCTTTATTTCATCCCGATCGGAGAATATATATGGTCACCATTGGCAGTTCTGGTTTCTGATTGGCTAATGTAAAAGAATCTTTTCCTCTGAAATCACTTGCCCAAATGGAATGAAACCTAACAGGAGGCATATATGGGAGGTCCTTTATAAAGTTTCCTCCTTTTGTCCCGATCGGAATACAGATATGGCCACCATGAGTTGTTCTTATTTCTGATTGGCTGATATAAAAAAATCTCCTCCTTTGAAGTCACTTGGCCAAATGGAACTAAACTTCACAGAAAGCATCTAATTGGGAGGTTTTTTACAAACTTTCCTCATTTCGTCCTGATCAGGCAACAAACATGGCCGACATGGGCAGTTCTTGTCTTTCATCGGTTGATAATCTTTTCTGAAACCGCTTGGCCAGAGGGAACGAGACTTCACACAGATTTCACAGGAAGCATCTGTCTGAGTTTCACAAAGTTTCCTCATTTTGTCCAGTTCAGGCGACAAACATGGCTGCCATGGGCAATTCTTATTTCTGATTGGTTGATTTGCGTTCAGCAGAGGACTTAGGTTAACATAAGCCAACTTTTGGGGTTTCCCATAGAAAATCATGGACTTTGACTTTCAACGTGATAGGGGGTACCATGACGCCATCCGCAACTCCTCCTAAAGCACTGAATGGAATTTGATGAAACTTTCAGAGGATCTTTATTACATGATGTCATAGTGCACTTCCTATTTTAGATTTTGATCTGATGAATATTTGGGATTACCCATACCAAAACATGGACTTTGACATTCATTGTGATTGGGTACCATGTTGCCATCCGCAACTCCTCCTAAAGCACTGAATGGAATTTGATGAAACTTTCAGAGGATCTTTATTACATGATGCCATAGTGCACCTCCTATTTTAGATTTTGATCTGATGAATATTTGGGGTTACCCATACCAAAACATGGACTTTGACATTCATTGTGATAGGGATACCATGATGCCACCTGCAACTCCTCCTAAACCACAGAAGGGAATTTGATGAAACTTCCAGAGGATCTTTATTACATGATGTTGTAGTGCACCTCCTATTTTAGGTTTTGATCTGACCAACATTTGGGGTTTCCCATACCAACACATGGACTTTGCCATTCATTGTGATAGGGGGTTCCAGTATGCCATCCACAACTCCTCCTAAACCACTAAATGGAATTTGATGAAACTTTAAGAGAATCTTTTTTACATGATGCTATAGTGCACCTCCTGTTAAGATTTTGATCTGACCAACATTTGGGGTTTTCCATACCAAAACATGGACCTTGCCATTCCTTGTAATAGGGGTACCAGCATGCCATCCGCAACTCCTCCTAAACCACTAGAGGGAATTCCATGAGACTTTCAGAGAATCTTTATCACATGATGCCTTAGTGCGCCTCCTATTTTATATTTTGATCTGACCAACTTTTTGGGTTTTCCATAGCAAAACATTGACTTTGCCATTCCTTGTGATAGGGGGTGCGGGGGTATCAATTAGTGAGCTTTGCTCACAGTATTTCTAGTTTATTGTTGTTTGAGTTTGTAACAGATTTGCCGTAACCCAACTACGATTTAAATATACGCACCGTTCCTATGGTTCCTATTCTTCAAACATTGTTTGGTGTATGTGAATATTTATTAAAATTCAAGAGTTGATTGCTGAAAACATTTTTCAAGTCAGACTACAACTGACTTCAATTTGTAGCCAAAAAAAATCATGTTTCAATAGGAGCCTTGTTGATTTTGAAGTTTGAACACCGAAGAATTTTTTTCTCCATTTTCAAGGACCAAAAAGGGGCTGCAGGTTATACATAAATGCATTTTATACACACCAAAAGATGGTATATGGCAATACTCAAGACCTAGTGAAATGATGTGTCAGTTATTTGTTTATACTTTCAGGTTTATCTACAGATTTAACTCCTGGAATATGGGCCCACAAAAATGCAAGTCCTGTTCTTTCTACCATCAATATCAATAATCAAGACGTGGATGCAAAACAAAAAGTAAACAAAGCTAGAAAACGCAATACAATCAGTCAGCAATTGGAAAACATGAAAAAACAACAGGAAGAGTTGTCTAACCCTAATGTTATGCAAATGAATAGTCAGAACCTATTAATGAATCAAATGCAGATGATGAATAACCAGATGTTAATGCAAAATCAAGCTGGATTTCCTCAACCATTCATACAAGGACAAAGTCAAATGACATTACAGGCTCAAAATGTACAAAATTCTAATGACAAAGATCCATCAGGTGCTGATTTATTACAAGGAGCAATGCAAGAATCTGGAATAACACCAGGTAGTAGTACTCAAAGTGCACAAGTTGATGATTTAGCAGTGTCTCAGTCATCTGATCAGGCAACCGCCTTACAGACATTAGCATCTGTGGCATCACAGAATTTTATTAGTGGGGCTACAACAGTAGTAACCAGTCAGTCCGTTACAGCAAGCAGTGTATCACAAAGTACTTCTGTAACTACAGTTACTACACAGTCAATAAATACAAACAATCCTATAATGGCTACTGGCCATATGGTACAGAACAATAATGGATTGATGCCATTTGTAAATGGACAACAAAACTTTACCGGTAATATGTTCCCTGGTCAGCCTGGGTTTAATAATCCTGTCATGCAACCACAACAACAGATTGTGTTTATCAATGATCAAGGAATACCATGTATTGCCAATGTACCATTAGATCCAACATCCATGATACAAAATAAAGTGAACAACAAAGAGCACCAACCAATTGATCAAGCTTTTAATCAACAGCAGCAAATAAACATGGCACTTCAAAGTCAACTGGCTGGCATGGCATCACAAAATCCAGTCAATATGGCAGGAGGATTGATTCAGCAGCAATTTCCTATGAACCAGCAGTTAATTCAAGGCCAACTTGGTACTGCTATTAACCAACAAGGCCTAATTTTACCTGCAAGTCAGGCAGGTAATTTGATACCAGTCAATAACATGGCTACAAATCAGAATCAGTTACCACAAGCTCTTATTTTACCAAATGGACAAATTGTACCTGTTGTAACTAATCCACAAATGATTACAGGAGGACAGAATCAGTTGATTCAGACCAACCAGTGGAGACCGCCTCAGCCAATCACATCAGCACCAATGCAAGTAAGTATTATGTTTAATGAGTTAAATAACTAGGATAAGTATAGATAAAGGCAATAAAATCCTGGTCAAAAGGACTGTGAGGTATTGCCATACTTGTAGTATGTTTTCTATCATTGTCTATTGTTGTCCAAAGTTGTAGTTTCCATTAAAAATTCCCTCTGAATCCAATGGACCAATTGAACCAAATTGTGGTGAAATTTTCTTTTGATAGTACCTTTCAAAATTTTCAAGGTATTGGGACCTTAACTTAAGGGGCTGCCATTACCAAAAATAATTAAAATTGGCAAAAACATTTTCAACTCTTCTCTTCCAAAAGTACTGGACAAATACGAGAACTTAATGGAATGTTTCTTACAAAATGTAGGTGATCGTATTAAAATCTGAATGACATGGACAGCCAAGTCTGTAACAAGGGAACTTAGTTTAACATAGCACCCGATGGGAAAGTTCATTTTAAAGGGTTTCCTGTAAGAAACAACTGAATTAATTGGAACCAAACTTGGCAGAAATAGTTCTTTGGTGTTTCTTTTTACAGTTATATCAGATAACCCAGGTACCACCATGACCTATTCAAGTTTTTGGTCTGTCACACTTAATTTTCAGCATAGTCCTTCAAAATTGAGCACCAGGCTTCATTTTTGACAAAAATATTTTTTGTTTGTTTCAAAACAAAAAAGGGTAAAGGATTGTATGTAGGAGCACTTCTGCATTCCATAATATCGTTAGTATATATCAATCTAATCTGAGTCTACTGAAATCAAATGGTAATCACTTTATTTTCACCTTAAAAAATATGCCTGATTGATGTATCAATAAAAAAAGTTTCAGTAGAGTGAGAAGAGTTGTTATACCAAAAACATTTCCAACGGGTAAATGAGCAGAAATCCACAGCAAGTACATGTAGATCCAAAGAATTTTTTTATATTAAAATCATATCACTTCTGGACTAATCACAATCGATTACATTATTTAAATGGAAATCTGCAACATAGAGTTCATAGCATAAAGAAAAGACTTGAATATGACTTGGATAAGGTGCATAATGTTACATATCCCAAACAAGAATCTGATAACTTCTGAAACTGCAGTGTGGAAACTCACCGCTCGCCAACTCGCCAAAGTCAAGTATCATTCGGTTTTTGCGAGTGACGGGAGCTGCATAGTCAACATTTTGGCAAGTGGTAGTCTTGGGACGAGTTATATAAAAATCCAGTTACTCGCCAGGACATGCTTCTACTATTTACACCCCAAATACTACTTCTTAAAATAATATAAAAACCCAATTCGTCACTTTGTTTATGTTGCTGTCAGTATTAATCGTGAACAAAATTGACTTTTTGCATCTGGAAGTTAGGTTAAGATAATAACAACAAAATAAAGTTGGGTAGGGTACAATAACGCTTCCAATTTCGAGTTAGATAACGAGGATAAAGTTTAAATTAATATTATAAAATTAAATATATTTTTTCTCATAATTCCTTTTCTTTAACCTATAAATTGAATTGACATTGATCTTATACGAAGAAGAAAGAAACAAATCAAATAAATATTCATTAGGTTCCATTCCGAATCCGGATTACGACCATGTGTTGCCCACATGTCGAAAACATGGCAGGTCGTTTGATCTTTTTCATCATTGTTGGTTTTGGATTTAAAATGGCAATTTTCATGAATATTGATGATGAATTCATGAAAAACAAATGAGGAAACAACTCAGAAAGTGCGGGCTTTAATTTCGTCTTGTTATACTTACCATTCATTAAACAAATCAGTCTACTGAAAGTCAAAAACAAAAAAAACCTACTTTTTGGTCAATTTTTCAACTTTCCTCAAAAATACGTGTGTTTTTTAGTGATTGATATTTAGAGATATTACAGTACATTAATTAAGACAACACATGATGGTTCACTGGTGATAGTGTGGGAAGGTTTTTTTTTCCATTCAACAATAGGACTGTACTTGCCAAAATGGCGAGTGAGAAAAAAAAATGAGTTCCCACACTGTGAAAGTCAACATGTTTCAGACTTTTGGAAACAAACTTTGGTAACATTCAACAATATAAAATCTGTTCATTGTGGTGTCATATTTTCCACAGAAAATGGGAAACCTGCTCTCATTGAAAATTTAAAAGGCAATAATTTATCAGAAATTTCATTATTTAATCATACTCTCTAATTGTCCATCTGTATCTTTTTCTATTGCAGATTATTCAGCAAAATCAACCACAACCTGGTCCAGACATGCAACAGCCTTTGGGATTACTCATGACAACTAACTCTGTCAGTAGTCAGTCATCTCCAAGGCCACAAATCACCATGGCAACACAGTCTTCCAGTACTACAACAGTGTCTCAGTCAGCCTTGCCAAATCAGAATAAAGTAATTGATTCTTCTAATCAAGACAATACAATGAACAAAGCAAGTTCTGTAGCAGAACAATTGATACATTTGCCTAATAACATGCTACAACAACCACAAAGTAGTGGCATGATGCCTCCTACAACATCTCATATTGTTACACCATCAACTATGCCAAAGCCAGCAAATACCGCAGTTGTTACATCCCAGCCAAATGCACCACAGCCAATTTCAGGCAATGCACCAATTCTTATTAACATGGTGTGTAATGGTCAGCCAACAAGCATATTGGTTGATCCCACTACAATGCAAGTTCTTGGTACTGTTCAGACTCAGCAACCGACAGCTGTGGTACCTCCTCCTCCAACTACAGTGGCACCTCAACAAACAACACCTCCTACTGGAGCAAAGAAAATCAAGAAAAGAGCAATATGTCCAAAACCAACAGTAAATGGACCAAATCCTGAGGATGCAACTGTGGAGGTTCAAACTGTTGATACCAAGAAGCCAGCATCTACCAAATCTAAATCAAAACCTAAAAAGTCAGAACCAGGTAGCACTGATATCTTAGCTGAAGCAGCTCAGTCCATTTTCTCATCAGAAATATCACCTGGTAATTTTTATAATCCTGCAAATGAGGATAATCCACTTCAAATCGACACTAGTGCAACTGAGCCAGAGGATGATTCTAAAAAATCTCCACAAAAAACTGCAGATGTCTCAAAAAAACCCACCGAGACACTCGCTGTACAGGATGCAGTTACCAAATTAATAGAAGATCAGATAAAACAAGTGGAAAATCAGAATAAAACAAAAAATGATAAACCTACAGACAGTATAGCTAATGAAGGTGATATTGTTGCTTCTTTATTAAATCAGGAGATTCCAATTACAAGTCCTGTGATAGAAAATCAACCAAAGCCACCAGAACAGGCAATTCAAAATGAACCAATCTCTAAGAAGACAAGGAAAACTAAAAAAACTGAACCAGAGATTACAAAAGAGTCAGAAATAGTCACTTCTAAGTCTAAAAGTAGAAAAACATCAGGTGGTCGTAAAAATAAACAAGATGAAAATGACGAATCAAAAGATTTGCCAGAGGAAATTACATTTAGTGAAAAAGATCTGTCTTCTGTCCTTGATCAAGTCGAAGGATTTGGATCACCAACTAACAAAAAAACAAAATCTAAAAAAACTAGGTCTGACACAGTTGATATGGAACCAGTTTCAAAAAAGAGGAAACAGACTCCAACTAAATCTAAAGTAATAAATGAACATGAAAAGGATTTACCTGCAAAACAGACTCCTAAGTCTGTTTATGATTTTGACGAAGAGATGGTTGAAGATTTTTCTCAGCCTCTCTTTGGTTTTAATCCTCTTAGGGGTTCATCAACTAGTTCTTTCTCTAATCAGAAGAGTATTGATTCTAAAAAGGAGAGTAAAAGTGGGAAAAAATCAAGTGAAAAGAAAAAGGCTAAGGAAGTGAAATTGGATGATTCATTATTATCTCCCGGTAGTGACGACCTTCAGATAAATTTAGATGCAGATAAACAAAAGGAAGATCTTGTTCCATTTAATTCTCCACAGACTGATACGAAAAAGTCAGATACTACCAAATCTAGTGCTGATAAAATATCACAAGATTCAAAACTTGATAATACTGGCAGTGCTCAATTTACATCAGATAAACATACTGATTTTCCTAATTTAGAAATTTCAAATACCATCACATCATCGGAGAGTTTGACAGAAAATCAAAAATCTGATTCAGTGTTGTTATCACAATCTGATATAATGCCATTAGATATATCAACTGGGAATGCATCCAATGATTCTAATGATATTGACAGTACAATGAATACTATATTAGGATTTTCAAATTCATTCTCACCTCATATTGTTTCACCCAAAGCACACAACCAGAACCAAACATCTGTTGCCATGACAACAAATTCAGTGACTTCTTCTGTATCTGCATCAACTATATCTGTAGTTACTTCCTCGACATCCGTTATGACAAGTACGCCTTCTGCATCTCAGGATTTATCAATTTTCATGACAACAAGTGAAAAACCGAGTCCACCCTTCTCTCAAAGTGGATCCAGTATTATATCATCAAAGGAAAAACAAAATACATCAGTATTTTTGCCAGATAAACAAAATGACAAATCATCTACTTGTAGTGCTACTGAAAAACAATCATCAAGTGCTCAACAACCCACTACCGATATGAGTAAAAAACAAAATGATAATTCAAAACCTAAATCAATATATTCTGCTGATAATTTTGTTCAGTCAAGTCGGAATGATATGATATCGCCATCGGTTAGCAAATATAATGATAAGCCAAGCACAGTTCAGAGTAAAACATCTTCATCAAATCTTCCTGTATCCTATAGTACCAGTAATAGTAGACATAATAGAAACGACTATAATGATCGACCAAACACCATTAAATACACTGCGAACCAATCAGCATATCGTGAGTCCAGTCCTGATGGTTTCAATTTTGCAAGTATTGGTCTTAACTTGTCTACTACTGCACCATCAGGATCATATATTGACAGTTTGAACATGTCGCCAATATTATCTACATGTTCATCATCAGCTGTAACGACATCAACTTTTACGTTTACATTATCATCTGTTAAAACAACTATTACATCATCACATGCTCCGTCAACGCATGGTCCTACACATCCAACCCAATCCACACATTCTTCATCACAGAGTAGCACATATCCTGTATATCCACAGACCAGTCATCACCATTCACCAGGATCTTCAACATCAAAACCATATCATTCAATGAATCTTCCAAATTTTGAAATGGACTTATCTAGAAGTATGAATTCGCATATGAATCGAAATTCTGTACAACCTCAACAACAACAAAGATCCAATCATGATCGGATACCTGGAATGCAAAATCAGAGCAATGTGCCTTTTCCATATGGTGATGTTAACCGTGAAAGTTGTTCAATGCGAGAACAGACAAGAGAACCTCCTCGTGAACGTACGCCAGTGTTCCAAAATATTACGGCTACAACACCTCCAATTGTGAACAAATCTCAATCTGATCAAATCAGAAATACTCAAAAACAAATTCAAGATTTAAATCAGAATCATTCTGGTCCGAAACAACATTCAGACATATCTAGAAATATGAATACAGTGGAAAGGTCTGCTAGCCTTCAACCGTTTTTCCCTCCAAATCCTCTTAATACACCTCCATTACATCATCCACCTTTATCTGGAATGTCTGACAACTCTAGGCAGAATATAGGAGCAAGGGGTACATATGAACCATCATTTCCTGCCTCTCAAGGGTATGGTTCCTCTTCACAGGGTTTTAGATATGAAACTAGTGCAATGCCATATCCATCACAAAATACAAGTGGAACACAACCATTGAGTCATACACCGCCAAGTAGTGATGGAAGAAAATCTGCTAATGCCTTAGTTTCAAATTCAAAGCAGAGTACTAATCAGTCTTCTAGGTCCATGAGTGGTCCATCACCTGGTTCGGGCCCGACACCTCCAGTGTCAAATCGTCACACTCCGCCACAAGCAGTACAACCACAATCAACTATGTCAAAATCACAAAGGCCTCCTACTGCTAGTAACAATAATAGTAAAAAATCAAAGCCATCTCAAAAAAGATCAAAACAACCAGCGTATGAAATGGAAGGAATGCCATATCCGTACTTTGATCCAAATAGAGTGACACCATTTTTAGGATTTCCACCACAAGCATTGTCACCACCACAGAGAAATGTGCAAAATGATGGACACTTATTCTCTGGAAATTTTCTCAGTCATAGTTCAAGACCTTTGTCAAACTCTGCATCATCAATGAACAAGAATTCAGACTTGGGTGGTCCATTTAATTCAATATTTCCACCATCCAGGAGTCAGCTGAACTTTCAGACAGGGTTTGGAATGAATAGTATGCATCCTAGTATGTCAAATGCTCCCTCATTGACACCACATTCAGGAGGGGTGACAGTGACACCTCATATGTCCAACTTTAGTTTTAGTAATATATTTCCTGACACATCACAAAGTGATTCACCTATTAATATCTCGCCAATAAAATTTCATGGAAATCAGATCATGGATTCAAACTCTTTACAACATCATCAAGGGAGCTCACTCTTCCATCCACATAATAGATCTCATCATCCTCCTTTACCAAATGCTATGAGTATTAATAGTATTTTGGGGCATAATCATCATAGTTTTGACACAAGGCAGATGACCCAGAGTATGAATACATCGGCACCTCCGTTTGGTAGTCATGGACATCCACCAACATTTGGAATGCCTCCATTTTAAATTGTTGATCTTGTAAATCCATTTTGTCATATTAAAAAAGAGCAAATGTTTAAGTTACTATCTGTATACCTCGGTTCATGAAATGGATTTCTTAAGTTTAAATACTTGAATAATAAAATAGGTTTTTTTAGTTAATAAACCTAGTTGAGATATCCAAGAAAACATGAAATTTTGATCCAACGTTTGTATAAAAGATTATATTTTTTTTCACTCCGAATGTTTCTAAATTGAAAATTTCTAATAGAAAAATAAATGCACTTTGAAAAATGAGAATATTAACTATATGAAATGTCTGACTTGGACCTATCCTAAAATTGTTAAATCATTATTTAAATATTTTTCACCAACTTTTTGCATATTTCTTTAAAAAAATCTTTTCGGTGAACAGAGGCTTACAGACTTGGTAATTGTAGGGACAGTTTATTTCCATGAGAAAAATACATTACAGTAATTATTATAAAAAAAAAATCTTTATTTTAGAAGTTAAATTCTCATATAAATAGTCTGTTGAGTTTTTAGTTCCTATAGTACATTTGCTTGTATAATCTAAATATTACACTTGAAATGAGGTGATCTAAATAAGAAAGGATTCTAAAATGTAATTTTTCTTTTCTCTGTTCCTTGTGATATCTATTGATTTTTTTTCATTCATTTAGTTCATAATTTTTGTTTTCTTTTTGTTTAAGAATCTAAAATATTGATTTCAGTAAAAAAAAATTACATACTTTTTTATTTCAAATATTGAAGTACTTAAATAGTAACAAGCTAACTTTTGTGATTTATCCTGCAACAGCACTCTAAGCTGATCAATATTGCCTGCCCAATATTGGTTTTGATATTGGGTCAGTAGCCTAATAAAGTCTCCTGGTACCCTTGTCTTCACATTCAACGGTAGGTTGTATTGTGTTCTGGTTTACAGTGATTATGACATCATGTTTCCCTTGATTACCAAAAAATCCCCTTCTTCAAATCTGCTACAAATGTATCATTTTCGTGCCTTTGCTCTAAAACCAATAACAATTTAGTGTTGCAGGATAAACAAAATTATACATTGTCAAAAAATGTAAATATTATTTGTACTCGCCATGAAACGTGAAAAATGCTGTATAAACCTTGCAATTGTACCTGTTTCTAATGCTCGTACAAATAAACTTTATATTTTCTGATAATGTTCGTATATAATATTGTTTATATATTGGAACAAATTGAAGATATTCTGACATAAAGAGTAGCAGTAACTTACTCATTCACATTTTAAGATATTTTTTTTTACTTTTGAAAAACCATTTAATGCCAAATATTAAATATGTTAACAAAGAATGTGTCTAAACAAATGTTTAAAATTTTTAAAGCATACTCACTTACCGGTAACTAAAAGTTAAAAATTAGTGAATATACTGTTGTCTTTTGTGAAGCATTTTGATCATTGAGAAAATGGGTGATTTTATTTGTATTTTATATATTAAACTGAATACTTTTAATTTTATCATTGCAGAAACCCATTTACTGGCTCTGCTAACACATTGCCAGATAACACAATTTGCAATCATCCAATCCACAATTGATACTGGCAGATATTAACATACAATATGGTTATCTTGTAATTTGACAATTTTTTATGCATTCAGTATTTAAGGAGTATTTGCTGTTAATTTCTTTAAGCAAAAATTTACAAGAAATAAGGTTTAGGGTTTTAATTATTGAAAAAGCCTTTTGAATAATTATGAATAAAAGCTTGTTCATGAGAAAATGTGTACCTTTTAGTTACACTAAAGTCCACTCCAAATTAATTACTTTTAGTTGTTTATGGGAGACAAGCCCTTGAAAAAGAGGAATGGGTGAGTGAATTTTATTTTTATTAGCACACCTGACCCAAAGGGTCAAGTGATCTCATCATTTGGCGGTCGTCGTCCGTTGTCCGTTAACTGGAACCAAACTTGGCCACAAGCATCATTAAGGTATCTAGTTTTAAAAATAAGTACAATGGCCCTGCCTGCCAACCAACACAACCGACATGGCTAAATATAGAACATAGGGGTAAACTGTATTTGTTTTATATCTCAAAAACTAAAGCATTTAGAGTAAAACTGACGGGGGTAAAAATATTCATCAGGACAAGATCTACCTGCCATGAGATTTTCCGACAAATCGCTCAACCCTTTGTTGGGTTATTGCCCCTGAATTGTTAATTTTAAGGAAATTTTGCAGTTTTATGTTATTAAAACACAGTCAAACTTAGTTACCAGACTTGGTAGCAATGATCCTTGCATGGTCCTCTTTCAGAATTGTGTCCAATGACCCGGACTGTCAACCAAGATGGCCGCCACAGTCGAAATTAATTTATTATAGGACCCTATGGGAAAATTCATTTAAATATCTTTTTGTCTGAAACCACTGACCCAGTTGGATCCAGACTTGGCAGAAATGGTCCTTAGATGGTCCTCTTTCAGAATAGTGTCTGATGACCTGGACTATCAAACCAAGATGGCTGCCACAGCTGAACTTAGTTTAACATAGGACTCAACTTGAAAATTCATTTAAAAATCTTCTTGTCTGAAACCATCGGGGCAATTGGAACCAGACTTGGCAGCAATGGTTCTTAAATGGTCCTCTTTCAGAATTGTGTCCGATGTCCTGGACTCAACCAAGATAATTGCCACAGCCGAACTTAGTTTAACATAGGACCCTACGGACAAACCAGCCAAATTGACTGTTACACTTAGATTTTTAGTCATGCTTAAGGTGGATAAGTTAAATTCAGGTAAGCGATACAGGCTCTTATGAGCCTCTAGTTTCTTTTTCACAAAATATGGAAAATTTTGTGGAGTGGGCAATAATTTGGTTTTTTTCTGATTTTTTTTTATGCTTATCATATAATGTTGACACACAATTTTGTTATATAGATCAGTTTCTGTGATAAAGTTCTCCATGTTGGCATTTTTCCTTCGAACTACATTGAACCAAATTGGTCAAGAATAACTAAATTATACAACCTTATGCAAATTTTATATGAAATTGCTAGATAAAGTGATCTATTGACCTTCAATAAGTTCATTTGAAGAATTTTAAAAACTACTTATGTGAATTGATTTATTGACATGCAAGGCCAGGAAAGTCTATCATCTTTCAACAGGAGGGGGCTACAAACTATTTCTTGCGACAACATGTGTACTTTGAAAGGTTATGTGTACACTTGAGGCTCCAAGGACAAAAACATTTTTTTTTTTTCATAATGGATATGGCTATTTGCACGGTGGCTGAATGAAGAATTTATCACATGAATTTGTTAACAGCTAATAAAAATTTGTTTGTGGCCATTTTGATTTGTCTCTGAATCATAAAATCATTTGAAATTATGACAAAGAAGGACTTTGAAAAAGCTCTTTTATCAATTTTAGAAATTGTTTGGGGTTACATCAAATCCAATGTGGGAGGTTATTATCCAGATGATGGTTTTCAGTGCAGTAAATCCCAACAAACAACTAATTGGTGTGGCCAAAAGTGTGAAAGTAAAACAATAATAAATCATGTTTTTTAACATGTAGCATTTGTCAGAGGTTTTGTTATAAATCATGATTTGAAGCAGATTAAATGAACTAGTGACATTGAAAGAAAATATTGCTTAAGTACTTAAAAGGTACTTATAATAATGTAAAAAATGTTTATGAACTTAGGTTTGGAAAAGATGACTTCATATTGTGATTTTTCAAAACTTAAGACACAAATTTAAACAGGGATATTCTGTCAGTTTTTCCCAATTGACTCAAACTTTACTTATTTTACTTGGGCCTCACCAGAATTTCCCATTTTACAATATTGTTTTTGACTCAGTGATGAGAAATACTGGGGTGAGGTGATCAATCTAGCAGTATATGTATTAAGACAGTTGGAATGCCCAATAAGTGTGCAGAAGTGAATAACTAATATTTTGGACAAGCAAAACCAGCTTTCTTGCATCTCAGTAAAATAAAAAAGAGAAGAGAATTGAACTTATTTTGACTATTTTCCTACCTAATGCCCTCTTGGACTTTAACACGATAGAACTTGGAGTGATACTTATTATTTATAATTTATGGAAAATGTGATAAAACAATTAGAACAGTTATTTAAAAAAAATACATTTAATTTAGTTTATGGATCAGAAAAAAATGTATGTGGGGATTTTTTTGGTTGTATATGGAAATGTCATAGGGAAAGTTTATAATCATTAATTTGTATGTATTAAGATTAAAGCATTCCAAATTTAGATTCTAAATAAAGCTATTGTATTAATTATATTACTCGTGCATTAACGTTTTCTATATATAATGTAACACAAAGCTTTGTTAGATGTTTATTATTTTTTATCGTCCCATATTTTAGTGTCAAAATATTTTATAACATATGTGTATATATGTGTATGTAATTATGGAGTATGTTTATGCCAAGTCTCTGTCTAATGCCAAAGTTTAGTGGAAATCCACATTGTCAAATTCTATGAATTTTTAGTTCAAGTTCAATGGAGTGCCATAATAATAATTTAACAAACTATTGGAGAAATTTTAAATATTCACAGAATGTAGTGGAAATATTTTATTCTTTCATCAATAAATAGTTGAACTAATTATAAGAATGGTTTCTACTTTAATAGAGGACTAAAAATATTGCTCAGCTCTTGCTTCTTTTTTTGTTGGTGCTTGTTTGAGAATGGTTGTCTCCCTTTAGGAATAGTAGGTTGTATTTATAATTATGGCATTATTTTTTATTGTCCATAAGTAGTTATATTTTACATATTACAATATTTTAACTAGATGTCATTTATATTAATATATCATTGAAAGTACTTAAATTTAAATCAAGTTGTACATTTCATATTTGTAAAAAATGAATTCAGTGCTTAAATATTAGGTTAAAATGCTCAAACTTAAATGTATATAGTTAGTAGATATATTTATGTAAATTATTTTGTCATATTTTATATATAACTGAATAATACATGAAAGAACATCATTGCATCTTGTTGACACCAAAAAACCAGACATACCATGCAGGTGTAAACATTTGTTATTCCCACATTTCAGAGTCCAGCGGGCTTATTCCCCTACTGGCACAGCTAGAGCATCAGTCTGACACATTAAGTTTTCCACAGTTTTTTGCAAACACCTCACCCGTTTATATGCATCAGATCTAGTTTTGTATCATTTGAGTTATTTTCGTTGAAGGTATGACCCTTGGAAATCAGTATTTATTTTAAAATAATAGTTTTCCGCTTAAAATGTCTCATAAGATGATTTGATTTTTGGTGTGTAGGCTTATACAGATGATTTGCAGATCAAATGTAAGTTTTGTTCCCATTGAGTGATTTTTGTGGAAGTTGTGGCCCTTGGAAATCTGTATTTATTTGAAAATATTGATTTTCCAAACTATTTTAACACGTTGAAATTAGTTTATATTTAGTATGTAGACTTATATTGGTAAGTTACAAATCTAATTGAATGATTATTGTCTCCCACCCTAACGCGGTGCGGGGACATAGAAATGCTAGGCGTCCGTCCATCCGTCTGTCATTTCTCAATGAATTTTTATAAAATTTATATCATAGTTATGATTTAGTATTATCTCGGTCAAGTTTCAGTGCCATACCATTATTTTTGTTGGAGTTATTGCCCTTTGAACTCTGAAAATTTCGGCAATTTTTCTTGTAAGTGTCCTCATGATTACAAACCTTAATGAATTTAAGTTAAATTTATATCATAGTTGTGATTTAGTATTATCTCAGTCAAATTGGAATTTCAGTGCCATACAATTATATTGTTGGAATTATTGCCCTTTGAACTCTGAAATGTCAATTTTCTTGTAAGCGCTCTTGGCCTACAAATATTATTGGATTTTTTCTAAATTTATATCATAGTTATGAATTTAGTATTATCTCGGTCAAGTTAGAATTTCAGCGCCATACCCATTATTATACCCCCGCTTTTGAAAAAAAAAAGCGGTATGTATAATATTCGTTGCGTCAGTCCGTCTGTTCGTCCGACCTTTGTATCCGGAACTCCTCCTAAACTACTGAATAGAATTTAAGAGAATTTTCATCCCATGATGACATTGTGCCCCTCCTATTTTAGAATTTGATCGGACCAATTTTTGGGGTTTCCCATAGAAAAACATGGACTTTGACTTTCAATGTGATAGGGGGTACCATGATGCCATTGTGCACCTCCCATTTTAGGTTTTGATCTTATGAATATTTGGGGTTACCCATACCAAAACATTGACATTCATTGTGATAGGGGTACCATGATGCTATCTGTAACTCCTCCTAAACCACTAAATGGAATTTGATGAAACTTTCGGAGGATCTTTATTATATGATGCTGTAGTGCACCTGCTATTTTAGATTTTGATCTGACCAACATTTGGGGTTTCCCATACCAACACATGGACTTTGCCATTCATTGTGATAGGGGGTTCCAGTATGCCATCCAGAACTCCTCCTAAACCACTGAATGGAATTCCTATCCAAAATATTGACATTTCTTTTCATGTATCTTATGTAAGACGGCAGTATCAAATAGTGAACTTTGCTCACAGTATTTCTAGTTTAAATTTGTATCATAGTTGTGATTTAGTATTATCTCAGTCAAGTTCGAATTTTGGTGCGGTACCATTATTTTTTCGTTGGAGTGATTGCCGCATGGCGGGGGACATTGGAACGCTGTTCTTATTATGGAAGTTATGGCCCTTTGAAATCTGTATTTATTTGAAATTGTGTCAGTGCAACTAATATCAAGGTTTAGTGTCTATAGTCTTATTAAAGGGTCTTTCCTGCCTGTATGGGACTTGCATTGCTAAAGCAATACTCCCAGGATGCTTGTTACATTGTTTTCCAAAAAATTGCTAAAGAAATATTTTTATTGAATTTACAAGGGAATATAAATAAGTTATACAGGGATGTTTTCAAAGATGTATAAGTCCATAATAATAAATACAATTCCGAATGTCCCTATCAATCTGATATACATTTGGATATCAGTAATTAAAATAATAGTACAATTGTGTTATTGGTCAAATTTTTATAAAAATCTCAGATTTTCACTTCAGAACACATTATCCACGGTGTTTACAATTACCTGTTTTCTGTGAAACAATTTTTAAATATTAATTCTTCGTGTTAACATCCATTACTGGCATTAGCTCAATATTTAAGGTAATATTATGACTGATTGAAAAGAACTGAGAAAAATATTTGTTACAATATGTATCAAACGTCGTTATGGTGATAACGTAAAATATAGGGATCACCAATATATTAATTGAAGAGCTTTCCTAAATTTATTGAAAAAAATAACCGATATCAAGTATTTGTCGTTGAGACAACATCCCTTAAAACATCGTTCTGTATGTGCCTTGCAACAGTGGGCTTAAGTCCTTTACAGGATGGGCAATAAATTCTCGGAGCAGAGCCATGGTTGCAAAATAAAACCACAGAAATTACTGAACTCTTGTATCTGGAAACGGCAAGTTTTCGTCCGCATTAGAAGGTAAACAACCACAAACTCTGAAAAACAGAATTGATATTAATGCCAATGACCACTGAAACGAGACTTGTTTCCTAGGTTCAGGTATACGTGTTAGATGATACTCGTGTATTTCATACTATTATTTGTACGTCTTTATAACAGGTCTTAACAGACATCCGTAACCAAAGGCACATTTTGTGTACCAGTTTGGTGTACATTTTTTATGTAACCACTAGGAAGATGGCTTTAATAGTGGGTGCTAATTCGAATGGATATCATCATCCCAGTTCTAGATTTTCATAACTATGGTGTACATTTTGACTGAAATAAAATGGTAATGGGTGTTTTTGCTGATGTTTGCACTATTTTAGGTCCAATATATCGAAGGCCAGAATTTCTTGATGATAGCTGTTCTCGCCTGTTTGTCCCTCATTTGAAATCTACATTTTGATCGTCTTAAATTGTTAAAATCTGTCCCTATATAGTCATCTTTAAGAAATATTTTCAATTGTCATATAGTGGCGTAGCTTCCATTGAGGCAGTTGCCTCATCTAAATATTTTTGAAAATGTTAAAATTTTTCAATAAGAAATTATCTCTTACGATTTTTTTATAATGAATAATACTCTAAAAGATCACCGAGAAGGACATGAATGTAGATAAGAATATCTCATTCGGGCACGATCAAATGAATTTATTCAAAAAATCTCGGCCATATGTACTCAAATCTTGCACGAAATGACATTTTTGGGGATAGAATATCCTTCTCCTACAAATTAGCTGTCCCGACTAACCGAAAAAGGCTGCAAAATATATACACGTACCTCAATTTTGGATATATTTTTTTATCACTGAATGTTTATTGTTGAACAATGAATAAATATTCATTTTGGAAATCTATATAACGCTTCATTCGAATTTTTTAATACTCAGTTATTTATTTGTGTAATGAGAGCAGGTTGTCAATTAGTTTACATTCTAGGGAAAATGGTTACTGTATAAACACTTTACATTTTTTCCCTACTTCTATAATTTCTCTTGGAAGTATTTTACGGTTTGCTACTTTGTTCTACTAGGGTTTCATCTGATGTTTCCATGAAATTGAAATCAAATTAACCATGTCCAAAATTCAATATTAGTGAATACAAAAATCTCTTATCTATAGCCATTATGGATGTCTCACGGTTTATAATGATCTCGGGATAATGTCAGATCATACATGCAAAGTTGTATGGTCTGAAATTCGAGAAAATCGTTTAAAAAATTATTATCCATTCATTTTGAAAGTTGAATGAAATATTTGCCTCACCTTTATAAAGAGCCAAGCAACGCCACTGTCATAGAGGACTCCGTGGAATTGTCTGCTTATTGTGGCTTAATGACACTTTCAGCGTGGCATGTAGGAGTCTGAGGGGATATCGGCCCTGCAGGAGCTAAACGGACATTTCTTTTTAAGATCAGAGTCAAACGCATCTCGTATAGCGGGTTAGACCACACAATCTTAGTTTTATAGTGCTGACGTCTTGACCACTCGAAGCGCGGATTTAGGAGTAAATTCTATGACACCAATTTTGATGCACAAGAGGTTTTAACGAACATTTTGTTGATTTTTGACTAACCAGTTGTGCTCAATTGCTTTTATAGGAACGCGGACCTAAAATTGTATTTCTATATTTGTTTTTTGTGGTTTTGAGTGAAAGTTTTTTTTTTAATTCTATGGATTTTAGGGTGTGACCTTTCGGATAAATTTGCTGGAAGGTATTGTCAGATTGGAATCGACAAAGACCCCAAACACGACGAATTATATTTACTTTGCACCCTATTGGAAAATTCGCCAAAAATCTTATGTGGATCTACAGTTAATTAAGACGAAAAACAAATCTTTCATGGGATTATCACATAATGATTGCTTGTCACAGTAGAGGTGTATGTAAAATACACAGCCCAAATGACATATGCTGAAAATTTCTTTTGAAACAAATAACTGAGACCAGTAATGGTCATTGGATGGTGCAGCCTGCCTTAAAGAAGCGAAATAAGTTACAGATGAAATGGCTTCAATGTACTCTTGTCTTAATTGAATGACAAATATTTAAAAAGATTTTTAGTTTGAACGAAATTTGGCTTAATTAACCTTTAAAGAATTACATCTGATGGTTTATCCCTGGTATGGCAACTACAGGCAGTCATTGAACGTACTGAACCTTTTGAATATTTGCTAAACAACATTTTCAGTGGGTACAAACGTACGTTTATTGCGCAACGCAAAACGTTTTCGAAACGTTTTAAACCACATTTTGCGTTCATACGTCAGTTCATTATTAAAACGTTTCAGCTAAAACGCAATATCGAAAACGGATTAGGTACTAGTATACGTTTTCGATATTTCGTTTTAGGTAAAACGTATTCGAAACGCATTATTTAGTCGTGTGAACGCATACATAGACTAATTCGTTTCAAATCAACAGGTACGTGTTGTTATTTGTCTTATTTGTACAGTGAATATTGTACAGGTAATTTATTTATTTAGTATAAATCATACTTTCAGTATTTTTTATAAGGATAGATTTGGGATAATGTCATCTCAACCTTTCTATAATGGCTCGTTTAATGTTCAGTTATTTGTTTTAGGTTCTTTGTTATAAGTACCAGCAAGGTAATACCACAGCTTAAGCAACATTTTTTCAAACTTAGATTACGGATACGTACTTTATGGCGTATATAACTGCTATAATGTTACTGACTATTTCCACTCCTTTGAACAAATGCATATATGTGACGTCATTTTTACTCTGATTGTAAAATTATAAATGTCCAGCGTTTGTAGAGAGTCTACATTCTCTTTTTTAGCTCACCTGGCCCAAAGGGCCAAGTGAGCTTTTCTCATCACTTGGCGTCCGTCGTCCGTCGTCGTCCGTCGTCGTCGTTAACATTTTACATTTTGAACTTCTTCTAGAGAACCACTGAATGGAATGAAACCAAACATGGCATGAATGTTCCTTATGAGTTGCTGACCAAGTGTTGTTACTTTGTAGCCGATCCATCATCCAAGATGGCCGCCAGCGGGGAACTTAGTTTAACATAGGACCCTATGGGAAATGCATAAAAATGACTTCTTTTAGAGAACCACTGAATGGAATGAAACTAATTCTGGCATGAATGAACCCTTATAAGGTGCTGACCAAGTGTTGTTACTTTGTAGCCGATCCATCATTCAAGATGGCCGCCAGAGGGGGACTTAGTTTAACATAGGACCCTATGGGAAATGCATACAAATGACTTCTTTTAGAGAACCGTTGAATGGAATGAAACCAAACATGGCATGAATGTTCCTTATGAGGTGCTGACCAAGTGTTGGTACTTTGTAGCCGATCCATCATCCAAGATGGCCGCCAGCGGGGGGCTTAGTTTAACATAGAACCCTATGTGAAATGCATACAAATGACTTCTTTTAGTGACCCACTTAATGGAATGAAACCAAACATGGCATGAATATTCCTTATGAAGTGCTGACCAAGTGTTGTTACTTTGTAGCTGATCCATCATCCAAGATGGCCGCCAGCGGGGAACTTAGTTTAACATAGGACCCTATGGGAAATGCATACAAATGACTTCTTTTAGAGAACCACTGAATGGAATGAAACTAAATCTGGCATGAATGTTCCTTATGAGGTGCTGACCAAGCGTTGTTACTTTGTAGCCGATCCATTATCCAAGATGGCCGCCAGCAGGGGACTAAGTTTAACATTGGACCCTATGGGAAATGCATACAAATGACTTCTTTTTGAGAACCACTGAATGGAATGTAACAAAACATAGCATGAATGTTCCTTATGAGGTGCTGACCAAGTGTTGTTACTTTGTTGCCGATCCATCATCCAAGATGTTTAGAAGTCTATCAGAAAATTGTAAAAAAAATTCTGAATGGTCACAACTTGACCACATATTCAAAAATAATAATGATAAGATGTCTTCAGTAGCTATTGTAAGACTACACTAAGATGACCTGTTTTTAATTTTAAATACTGTGTCAAATTAAACCAATCTTGGTCTCAATCATTATATAATTTTACATAATTTCCAAAATCACATTAGATACAGGTGAGCGACACAGGCTCTTGACAGCCTCTAGTTAAAAATTATTATTACTTTTATTTTGATTCCACGTGTTTGCCATTTCACTGTCTCGCGAATTCGCATGGGGTTGGATTTCGGTCTCTTCGGTAATCTTTCGGTATTGGGGATATTTAGAATATTTCAGTATTTGAGATATATAGAATAATTTAAACCAATCTGAATCCATTCAAATTAGGCGTTATATAATCTACATACACAACTGATACATTGAAATTTTCTAAAAGATTTAAGCATCAGATAAAATAACGAATGATATGATTTTAAATTTATTAACATAATATTTTGTACATAAACGACAGTAAATCATAAGCCTCTAAAAGTTGATTGGTATTAATATACATGTTTATTGAATTATGTTAGCAATTGTAATATACTGCATTTCATGTACATGTAAGTTGTATGTTAACATAAAAATATCAGACCGATCGTGATTTACTCACCCTTAAAAACGCACGACCTGATACACTGTAAATAAACATTATTTATTGGGTTTTTTTTAATTTTGCATAATGATAATTTCTGAGGTAATAAACGTCGAAGTAAAGCCAAAACATGTGTTAATAAGCTTAAATTGTGTGAAAAATGTTTCCAGGCGTCAGTAATGCTTACGGATCTTTGTCCAAAAACCATTTAGGTATCAAGATGAAAAAGAAAACAAATTCCCTTGTAATATGGCGAAATATCCTCTCAAGACGTAATTGTTTATAATACAAGAAACTATTAGATTTAAATCCATTGTATACTTGTTTATGGATTGATATATGTAAGTCTAATTGATGCAAATAAAACTGTAATTGAATTGTTGTATATTTTTTTTTTCAGTTTAAGGTTGAAATTATTTTATAGTATCAGAGTCCTACTTTTTTGTTTCCGGAAGTCTTTATCATCAGTTTCATTTCAACTCTTCCGAGAAGTTTTTCAGTTGGCTGTTTTAATTTTGTGATCGGCAATACCCACGAAATTTCATTCGAAAGTGCGGAAATAAATATGCCACCGAAAAATCTACAAATTGGCGGAAAACTTTAGGTCTGTATGAAGGAGATAAGCTGAGACAAATCGCTTTTCTCCAAAACATAAGAAAATATTCGAATGATTATTTCAAAGTACGTCAAGGTGCATCTACTTAACGCACAATGGAATAAAAAATATTGTTTTCAAATTGCGTTGTCCAAAAATTGACGCACTTTGAAAAATTTTTTAAATCTCATCTAGCTTGACCGGATTTTAAAGTGCGTAGTTTTTTCACACTGGGCAGTAACGCTGCTTATATAATAAAAGCTTTTTTAAATAATTTAAAAGGGCCAAACGACGTTGAATAAATACTAAATAAAATAAAATTTATCATCAATTGTAATTCGTTTGTGCTTTGCTAAAGATATTTTACCGACTGACTTGTTTATTTGCATATCTTTTTTATCAATTTAAAGCTGTATAATTTAAATTTATTCAAATTTTAATTTTTCAATCATCTCCTTATTAAAATCAGAAAACACGTCTTATAAAAGCATCGTGTGAACGCAATACGTTTTACAAAACGTTTCGAAACTGTTTAAAACAAATCGTATGAACGTTAGGGTTTCCTGAAACGTTTGAACACGCCATAACTTGCTCAACCATTAACAACGGTTAGCAATTCAATTAATTTTTATAATTAATCTGTATCGGGGATTTCTGTTTAAAACCAGAAAAAATAGATTTAAAAAAATATTTCACACCAATTTTTTTCATTTGCAAGTTTGGAAACTCCCTTAAGGTTCTTCTAAAAAGCATGTTTCTTAATTAACCGCTTAAAAACCCATTTTTTTCTGTGAGAGAAAAAATTTATAATCGTAAAAATCTTGAAATACTTTATTCATGACAAGTGGTTATTCTTTGATATCAAAGTAAAAACTTTATGAATTAAACACATTATACATGTAAAATGTATATATACTTTACTTTTAAGAGAGAAAATTCCAGTTTCGCATCAGATCAACGAGCATCCATAACATTTGTAAACCAAAAAAATGTCAGATTTCTTACTTGAATTAGTGAATAGGTGTTTGTTTCAAAATAATACAATTTTGCATCACCTGTAGTAAAAGTTTCGGAGACTTATAAAATGTCTAAAAATCTTGCCAGTCAAATTTATTCTAGCAAATATTTTTTTTTTTAAAACTTTTCAAATGTTTTGTATAAGGGGTACCTCAACAAATAGTTATTGACTTTTTGAGAGATGATTGAGATATATCATAATGTCTGTGAGAAACAAATTAGTATTGGAGCAAATAACTAAAGTAGTAATTTACCTTAAGAGGGAGGATGGACATTTTAGGAAGAGTATGTCTATGAGAAAAAATAGCTGGAACTTTGGTTAATCACGTTGCAGAAACTATAATATGAACTATCAAATAAAATTTTGTGGCCATATTTCTAGTCTCTTATTAAATGATATTTCTGTGAAAATCTCTATAATTGTTTCCCAAAATATCTTCAAAGCCCAGATTTATTAAAAGATCAAAGGTTAATGTAAATTATCGGTAATGGCATAACTTGACGAATTAAATGCATAACCCTCTTTATACTCAATGGGACAGAAGTGTTTCAACTCCCGAGTCCACATCTTCGCCAGAATGACTATTATTGAAAATTAATACGTCGTTAACATCTAATCAAATCACGTTCGATGTTTGTAGTGGACTGTTTCCAGTCATTATTAACACTTGATTAAAGTGTTCTTTTGTCACCACCGGCGTTATGTAAGGGAGGGTCTTCCGGACTGATGGAGGCGTGACAAGTTTGATAGGAAATTACGTCAAGTTTTTGACTTCAAACCCATTATTATATTCAATTTAGCGAAAAACAGCGTTTATAAAGAGCTATTTCTAATTGGTAATAGATATTGCGATTGATTTTAGTAAGATTCATTGATAATCTCACCTGGATCACTGTTGGATAACGTGAAAAGAAAGAGGTGTTGATAATCCCAATATTTGACTTATGAATGGTTTTGATTTTAGTAATCAAAGATCCTACAATTTTATATTTCCTGTAACATTGGTCAACTAAATCTTGTTACTATTTTTGGGATCGATCATTTGATAAAACCAAACAGAGTTGATCAAGGTGTAGCTTAAATCATTTTGTAAATGCTGAAATGTTGCATTATAAACTTTTTTTTAAACCCTTTTCCGAAATTGTCCAATTATTTCAAGCAAAATTTTTACTTTAATTTACTCCATATCAAATGATATAGCGAATTCTTGTCAATATTCATATAACGTTTAACCCAAAATAATCTTCTTTCGCATACCACATTTACATGTAGTCATTTCTGAGTTCCTTCCATAACAATTTTACCCCAAGGAATGTAATAATTACAGTTTACGGATGAGCGTATCTGAAGAGCAGAAGTCAGATGATATGAAAACATTGAGTAATATTTTCTCAACAGATGTCTGGTTATTTCGGATACATTGTAATATATATAACATCAAACGACAAAATCCGAAGATGTTAAGGCATTTCAATAATCACAATTCTATTAACTTTGCCCAAGCACCATTCGGTTAGCCAGGTAGAAAATTGATCAATAGCAACACTGATTAAAGTTAACAAACCAACAGCTCTTTGTTTAGCTCATTTGGTCCTCAACACAGATGCCAGTATATTTTTTATACGTGATACGACTACACTAATAAATATTTGTCGACTTAATGTACAAATGCAAATATTTTGAAATTTAATCACTTGTTGTCTTCACAAAATGTAGTAGAATTAGAGAAACTATATATGTAAGTTTATAAAACTTGTATCCACGAAAATATTTCCTCCTTGTTAAAAAAATGTTTATTGTCATTGTATTTCCACACATGCTTACTTTGTATTATAATTGTATATATTGAGAGTAAAGTTCATTCATTCATTCATTCATTCCTTTCGTTTATAGCAAGTGGTTCTTGGGTAGTTTTATAATATACCGTACATGATTTTTTTTATATTGACTTCTGTGTTCTGAACACACAAACACTTCCAAGGATTTAAGGGCTACCGTTCATAACTACCTACTATCTATTCGTAATTCATGGCGAAGTTTTAAGCATTATATAAACTCCATAAACATGCAAATATGATTGAGAATATAATTATTATAAATTTGTCTTAGAATATTACCCTGTACAATTGATAATCAGGATCATAGAATTACTAATTGTAATATAAATCTATTGTATCTGTTGACTCTTTTCAATTGTTTATGCTATGTAGATATAGTTTGTTTATGCTGTGTAGATATAGTTTGTTTATGCTGTATAGATATAATTTGTATATGCTGTGTAGATATAGTTTGTTTATGCTGTCTAGATATAGTTTGTATATGCTGTGTAGATATAGTTTGTTTATGCTGTGTAGATATAGTTTGTTTACGCTGTGTAGCTATAGTTTGTTTATGCTGTGTAGATATAATTTGTATATGCTGTGTAGATCTAATTTGTATATGCTGTGTAGATCTAATTTGTATATGCTGTGTAGATATAGTTTGTTTATGCTGTGTAGATATAGTTTGTTTATGCTGTATACATATAGTTTGTTTATGCGCTGTAGATATAGTTTGTTTATGCTGTGTACATACAGATTGTTTATTCTGTGTAGATGTAGTCTGAAAATAATGCTTATGCCTTTTTGCACTTGCTCGACATAGACCGACAAATTATTATTTAAGTCTTGACCTTCTAAGAGATACACAAAGATAAACATGTGAAGAGACAAAACGTGTGCAATTCCAATTCAACGCACAAAAAGGGTGAAGCCAATTGAACCATTCAACAACGACTTATGTATATTTTAAAGATACGTATTATAATTTTGATGTGATAAAAATTTGAGGAATTATTTTCGTCCAAGCAACAGCAATTGGGCTATTCATAACCCACAGGACATGCATTCACCATCCAACTTGTAGCTATCAACATTAATTAACCGATTGCCATGTCTTATATCATTACAGAAAGTGAAAAGATTTCTTAAATATGAAATTTACCTCTACTTCATTGAAATTATTTATATTATAAAGAAAAATATCTCAACAAGACTTTATTATTTGGACTTGTTTCCTTTTTGTATAATAAATCATGTTAATTCTCTGAATTGCGAGTCAAGCTAGGCTAACATCGTTGGAAAGCATTGGTAATCTGGATTTTCCAACGACGAGCGGCTCCAAACAATGACGAAGGAAAATCTGGTTTCGTATTTATTTTAAATCCCATTTATATTCATTTGTCTTGCATTTATTCATTTGTGTTCCCTTGTTTATCTTTTTGACGTGCCCGTGTTACTTGGATAGTTTTGTAATGTTCTTGTGTTTGCATGCCTTTTTTCGTCCTTTGCCCCTTACTCACAACTCGTTTTAAGATATGTTAGCAACTGTGAGAATGCCTCGTGACATTCAAATATTTTTTCGTCTTCTGTTACTTTCTCTATTCTGTTTCTAGAGTAGATTGGGCTTGCGTTTTCTGATGATTTTACATTTCAATTGCCATCATGAAAAAGTTCAGATGACTTAATGTATATTTCAGCAAGGTAAATCCACATAAAATTCACGCAATATGATAAGAAATCATAAAATATCTGATTAATCGTGGAAAGATTTTGGTATATTAAAGAGCCACGTGTCTTACAGTCATTGTAATTGATTTAGGGAAATGATACCCTTGAAATGAAGCATAAAACAAGTTGTTTTGAGCCTTGTAGCAGATGCCAGTCCATCCAACCATCCTATTCTATTCAATGGGTTGACAATCCACCAATAGAATTACATAATTGGATGCACGCGCTCGACGTCGTTTGACCTGTGACCTAAGGTCTGCAGAATAGCATGTTGTCTGACAGATGAGTTGATTTAAACAGTTTTCTTTTGCTTTGAAAACATTTCAAAGGTAATTCAACATAATGAACTCACGCTTGACTTTTCAAATTAGATAAAAATGGGTTAAAGAAGCTAGTTAACATTAATGACCCTTTTGGAAAGTGAAATTAACTTCCCTCTCCACTGTTAAGGAATTTAAAAGGGCGTTGCGTCGCTCAGGGCTGAATTGATAAGACGTTCTGAAAAATTAAACCCGTCAATACAACGTTAAATAGGATTCTCCTCTCTATGTCCGATCTATCACAATTGCAGTAAAGAACATTGGAAAGGGATATTGTTCGTTGACAATTACAAAAATGCATTGTGATTACCCTTCTAATTGTACCTTTTAACCATTTATCACAGGGTGTCGCTTTTAAATTTGATTTGAAAGTCGCCAGTGTAAAAAAATTGCTTGAAGACTATAGTGACTAGACACCCACATTTAATTGTAAAAAATCTTTTTTCAACTTTCGAACTTCTTCTTAAATCACTGGGCTGCCCCATTTATCTTTCAATAATGTGAAAATAAAATGAATGGATGAATGAATGAATGGAAAAAAGAGTATTTATTCAGATAACCACAGTGTCATATATTATTTTAACTATTACATAATGGTAATAATGAGAGAAAATAACTCGTATTCTATTACATACAAACTTTTGAAGTAATAGAAATTTTCTTTTTGGTAAATGCAACTGAAAAAAGAAGAATCGCTAATACAGCGTCAGCAAACGTATAAATAAATGAAGTTCACATTACATGTTTTGATATCTTTTAAATGCAGTCCGAAACTTCAATTTTTTATATAATATTTTTCGTCTAAATATGTGTGATCTTGAAAATAACAATCCAACGATACTAATATTAGATATAGTAAATTTATACTAAAGGGCAAAATAATTGACAAAAGAATACTGAGGCAATATATCAAATTATTGCAAATGAGATTTTGTCATTTGACCACAGTTATTGTAATGTACAACCTAAAACAAACAAGAAATTGTCTTGCGTAGCTCTACAAGCAAACAAACAATAACATTTACTTACTGTTATTGAATGGAAAGTTACATTGCTGGGTCTGTCTCATTACGATTTCATATTGCTTTGTTTATGTATGTTCTGACAATTTTACAACTCAGAAGTACTACACCGGTGGTCCGATGGGTCTAGTTAACCTTATTGAGCAGTCAGTACCCCTGACATATCTAATACACATGACTCTTCAATCACTGACAGCCCTCAATTTGTCACAGCTCTTAATGATGTACTATTAGCAAACAGTCAAAGTAATTACTTATGATACGGCCGTAAAAATTCAAATCAGTTTCACGGAAACCCTCTCGGACAACAAGACCCCCAAAACTGTTAATTACACAGCAATAACCAATAAATCCTAAAGCCTATTTCATACGTGGTGGCAACGTTAGAATGGAATTCTTCCGTTTACAATAATTATATAATAGGATTTATAAATCAGGGTCAATCTTTTCGACTGGAATAAAAACTTTAAAACTAAACAACGTAAAAGTTATGGTATAAAAAACTATTCAAAATATAACAAAGTCACTGTCTGTAAGGTGAACTACAGAAAAAAATAGGGCCACTTTCATCTGCATTTGTTTTATTCTTAAAGTAAATATTTACCGATGTCCATCATAAATGTTGTATGTTGTATAGGAGGAATATTAATCAACAGAAATGTAATGCTAAATCATGTAAAGGTGGCGAATACAGGCGATTTAGGTCAATTGTCAAGCATTTGTATCATTTTTTGAATATTGTCATGAAGCCGGATAATCACATCAAAACCATTTCAATATCGCATGAAAGGAGACACATGTACTTATATACCTGAGACTACTATAACACATGTGTTATAATAGTCTCAGTTATATACTTATAGAAAAAAAACGTTTTAGTTTTCATCTGGATATCCTTCGTGTTGAATAAATGCCTTAAAAGGCAAAAAAAGTATACTCGTATTAGAACTGTCGTCCAGAGGGATATTTTAGAGATGTTGAGTGTTTTTGTTACTTATTTAGTTGTTATCATTAGAAAATCCAAGGAGGACATTTACCAGCCTTTGTCGTAATAATTTTGAAAGGCATAAGACAACTTTTTGTGGAAATATTGAAACATGGCCCTACTCCTTTGTTCTTAAAAATATTCTTATTTCGGAATTCACAACAGTGTACTACTTTAGGGCAAAGTTTACTGTTCAATTGAAAAGTATCAATAATTCTGACGAAAGTTTTCTTTTGAAATGATCAGCCGAAAAACCTAAACATTTTCCAAATACTTGTGTTTTCGTTTCTTTGATTTGTTTGTTGCTTTTTAATAGATAAAAAAGATCTAGTATATACAGAATCTACTGTAAGTTTTTCCCATCAACAACCATACGACTCAAATTTTATTGCAGAACTTTAAGTGTCATTTACTCAGATTACAAACATTACTGTGGTTTTATAGCAAATTTGATGACAGAAGTAAAATAAATATTTATCATTTGTGTTCTGCTTAATTTGAAATGTCTTATCTATTGTGTTCGTCTATCACTGGATATATAGTAATGTTTTTCCCAGTGGAGTAGTTTAGGAAGAACCAGATTGTTCCAGGGACTAGTTCACCTCCACTGGGATCTGTTTTACGATGTGCACTATGTACAAGAGACACATTTATCAGATATGATAACTTTAACAGTAGTGACATTTATGTAGAAGTTTTATCGTTTCTTGTTCGTTTTTGTTTCTTTCGTTCTTAAAAATTGCTTCTCGTGCCCCAACGCCTAACTACCAGATATTCACAGTTTCATTAAATAAAAAGATAAAAATAAAAACGGCCGTACCCTTTTTGCTCTTCAGCGTTTTGGATTATTGTTTTGGTTTTCAACATTTTAGGTCTTAAAAACAACTGATGAGTCGTAAATCGATGAAACTGGTGTCAAAGAATTTATTAAGCTTATTTTCATAGAAAATACAGTTACGTCTTAGTGTTTTCTATCACTATTTATATTTTCTTAAATGTTTAATATTTTTTAATTAGCCAGCTTATTATACTTGGAAGTTGTTCCATGGCCAGCATGGGTAGAAACAGATACTAGGGGGCTATTCATCTCTGGACACCGAAACACCACTTATATTTAATATTACATACCGTACCTATTACAAGGTGCCCCGGAGTACTTGTAACTGATATGCCAAGAAGTAACATAAGGTGTTTATCTTTTCTTACTGAGTGTCACTTTTTCAATTTCCATTCTATGTAAGACTTACATCATAATTTGTAAATTACGTCAGATAATTATCTTTCATTATTACAATTACTCCGTTTTGTTCTGGAATAAATGTATATGTAGCCAAAGGAGTATGGATGGCAAATCGCTTTAATAAAAATAGAACATTTATAAGGAATTTGACAGGAAATAATTTCCATCATGACTTGGGCACAGGGCTAATATTTCTTAAGATGAAGGATAAGGGAGGCAATTTTTGGAAGCCTGGCCCTGGCGAACGCCACACTCCTCGCATCTTGAAGACCCTTCAAGAAAGTAACTTAATGGCCGCTACAGAAACTAAATTTCCCTTTCTATTCAACCAATAAATATTAAAGTTTGTGACACAAAACCTTTCTTTCTGTTGTTATTGTGCATTAAATGGAAGTATTATGCATATAGTAAAATACATCAAAGTGTGATGAGACATCCAAGCATGTTAATGAAACAATTTGCTCTGCGAATCTCAGAAATACGTCCAGCAATCCTGTTTGGTCTTTCCATTCCATTGTAAAATGTTTGCATTCACAAACGTCCTATTATATAGTAAACAAAGTGTAAAATCTACATAATCAGGAAGTGAATAAATGGAGCAGCGGGCTGAATAAGGTTTGACGTGTATAAACTTTTTAAAAATTGTGACAGTATCCCTTATTAACCATTATAAATTTTTTTCATATGTTCAAAGAAATCAAACTCTTTGGATAACTTTTTGGAACAGGATAAAAAGAGAAACGTTTTAAATCATCTATCTCATAAGATCGCAATCGTGACATATTGCAATTTTTGGATCGCCATCTTTCGATTTCTAGAAAGTGACCACTAGGCATATTACAATAGGGCAGAAACCAGACAAGTGACCTTGGCCTTAAACCTTAGTATCATGGAAGATAATACACTTTTTAGACCAGCCTTGCTTTAGGAAGTCATAAAAGGAAGTAAAGTCTAAGAAAAAGAAATGCAAGATTAAAAAGAATATAAGGATCTAACACCGGTGAAAGTGCAAGACGGAAAAATCTCAGACACCCAAGTGAAAGATTTCTGGTCTCCAACGAGGCTCCGCCGAGTTGGAGACCAATGGAAATCTTTCACGCGGGTTCTGAGATTTTTCCGTCTTGCACTTTAACACCGGTGTTTTGATCCTTTTTCTCACTAATATTTACTTAAGCAAGTGTGTCAGACGACGTAAACAAACGGAGTTATCTCCCCATGAAAGTATTTTGTGTGTGATCTGTATGATCCTGTATTGGATGTATTTTGAATAATTCAAGCCACCGACGAGTGAAACCTTTAAATATAAAACGATATGGACAATATGGAATAGGTAAGACTAATAAAAACTCAAACTATTTGTTAAATATCGTTCAAACAGTAAATAATCACGATTGTCGGAACCACGAAAATTTTGCGGGAAAACAAGCGTGAAATTCTTATCTCACCCACGGGAAAGACAAGGATATCTCACATGGATAAAAATAGGTACTGGGCTGTCTCATTAGTGAGAAATAAAGGTGTTAATCATATCTATCTGAATTCGACAGATGAACGAATATTTATATACAACATATTTTACATCATTGCGTAACGGTGCACATGAAACGAGTCTATGTTTTTATTTACATGAAATTTGGCACTTTATGTGAAAAGGAAATATTGCACATAAACATTTTTGCTAAAGTTTAATATCCATGCGCTGAAACACCCGGCCAGAGTTGTCGACTATGGGAATGCTCACTCTGCATTATCGTTTAAATACCTATTAAAATTTCAATTAAAATCAATCATTCGAATTAAATGTTCTATAATTGAATAGTAACAACAAGGGTGGAAAATATAAAATCCCAATTGATGTCCGGACTCAAACAGTGCGTTACATCACCTCAGAGGACAAAATCAATCTGATCAAGCAAAACTTTATTTAACCCAGGTTCTTTTTACAAGTTTTTAAAAAATGTTAATTCCTTTTCACGGATGCTTTAGATTAAACGAACATAAAACCTCATAGTAAAGAAATGAAAGTTTTGCCACGAAACCCAACATTATGACAATATGTGATTTTATGTCATTAGGAATGGACTTTTGAAATAAAAAAAAGTAAATAAAAAAGAAATATTTTTATTATCATTAACAATGCAAACATAACAAAGTTTATATATATAATATAAAATGTCATTTGGTATCAAAGAATTATATTGATTAAGAGACAAGAAAACGAAATGCGTTTTAAAGAAAATTAGAACAAGAAATAAGTAAAGACAAGAAAAATTATAAATTTATTTCTACAAGGAAAGTTTCACTGAAAGAAAGGAAGTCATAAAAGAAAGTAAAGTCTAAGAAAAAGAAATGCAAGATTAAAAAGAAATAAAGGAGTTAATAATATCTATCTGAATTCGACAGATGAACGAATATTTATATACAACATATATTACATTATTGCGTAACGGTGCACATGAAACGAGTCTATGTTTTTATTTACATGAAATTTGGCACTTTATGTGAAAATGAAATATTGCACATAAACATTTTTGCTAAAGTTTAATATCCATGCGCTGAAACACCCGGCCAGAGTTGTCGACTATGGGAATGCTCACTCTGCATCAGCCTTTCATCTACCATAAACTGTCCATACAAATTCAATTTCTCATTTGAACGAGATGAAACGGGAGTTAACCCCGGTAACATGCCAGTAAACATTGGATTCAATGTTGAAATTGGCGAAAGGGCTGCTGTCAAATGAGTGGGTGTTGAGAAAAACTGTGCTGAAGAAAACGGCGGTGACCTGTCAAAACGTGGCGATGCCATTGATGCCATCCTGAAATCATTTGAACAGACGCTCGAAATGTTCTTATTGTAACTTTTAGGTGTTGATTCTGTCAAACGTGAAATACTGAAATTGTTCGTAAATGTCTGATCCCGACTGCATCCTGTGCATCTTCCAGTAAAAAGTTGTTTGTCTGTGATTGTATACATCTTTCCACATTTCAAACATTCATCTTGGCTGTCATCTGCAAAAAATACAACTCGAGTATAGGTATCATTCTACATAAAGTTGAACAGTCTTTTATCGACAGAACTATACTACATGAATCAGATAATAGTGAATATGACAGATTGAAGATCGAAAATATTTTTCTTGTGTTTGAAAATTAAAAAAGAATATTATACTTACTGTCGTGGGTCTTCATATGAGTTCTAAGGTTGCATTGTAGAGCAAATTTTTTGCCACAGACTTCGCATTCATGGGGTTTATCTCCTGAAAAAAATAACACACATTATTACATTCATTTATAAAAAGTAAATTTTGAAAAAAATGGTACATTATTATAAATAACTGTATCGTGTATCTATCTTTATTAGTAACTGTTTGTGATTAGCAAGCTTTGTTAATACATTTCTTGAAGAAGTTAAACTGAATTTTCTGAAAGTTGTTTTTTTTTTATGATACCAGATTTTGTTGATCACGTTGCAACACCAATACCAATGATCATATCTACTTTATTGAAGAAAAAACTTACCTGTATGTAAAAGCATGTGATTTTTCAGGTTGGTTTGTTTACTGAAACCCCTGTTGCAAATCTCGCATTTATACGGCCATGACCCACTGTGGACATACATGTGACTTCTCAAGTCTCCTGGGGTCGGGAAAGATTTGGAACACATGTTGCACTTGTGTGGTTTTTCCTGTTAATTAAAATTGAAATATTTATAATTCATAAGATAATCAAATATTTCTATAAATTTGAATGCAGATATTTACATTTATTGTACATCGATACATTTTTATTTATTTATTTATTTATTTTTTGTTGCTTTTTTACCAGTTTGCTTTAACCTATGTTTTAAAAATCTTTAATGGCTGTGGAATGAATAAATGAAACTGTGAAACATTTTAAATGGTCGTGAAATTATATATACCCTTATTACAGCTGAGATAGTCAGTAAAACATTACTTAATTACGACTCTTACCTTATTGTGTGTCATTCTATGATAATAGAGATTGGAAGAAGCTGTGAATCTTTTTCCACACACTTTGCACTGGTGCGGTTTCTCTCCACTGTGAATACGCCTGTGTGTATTCAAGGATGATGACGTCGAGAAAGCTTTTCCGCAAACATCACAGGCATGTGGCTTCTCTCCTGAAAAAATAAGGAAATTTCTAATAATACTGTTTAAAGATGGTAGAACTGTAGACTATTTGAGGTTTGGGAATATATGATGCACGAGCTCTTAAAATACATCTTTTGTCGGTAACCATTCTGACATTTTCACTACTTCATCATATTTAATATCTGATTTATTAGAAAATATACAATGCATGAGAAAACAGGAGAATTTTGATTAACTAACACAAGAGAAAGTAAGATACATACCTGTATGAGTACGCATATGTCGCTTCAATAATGATGGACGGTCAAATCTTTTTCCACAAACTTCACATGGTAACCAAGTTCTCTCCCTGTTCCGCTTTACAACTCGTTTATCTGAGAAGTCTGGACTACTACTGGTTATGTCTGATTCTGTGGACTCTGTTGGTTTCGTGGGAGTGTGAAGAGTGCTATCTAGACTAGAAGTGGATGTATTCTTACTGGAGCTCAAACTACTTTCATGGCTAGAGCTGGGAATTTCTGTTGTCTCTGATTTTACCTGTTCGTCTTCTCCACAACTGGTAATGTCACTAAGACTAGATCGACAGTCATCGTCACGGGAAAACTCCGGAGAAGAATGGCTGTTTAATACTGGGGATGTTTCATTCTCTAATTTCAGACCTGGAATAGAATTAAAGATAACGTCTTTTATTCTGATTTGATGACTTGTGGCTGGTATGCAGTTTTATTTTGGAAAAAAATAGGACAATTCTGTTTAATAAAAAATGCATTATAGAATCACTATTATAAGTATATATATCAACTTACTTATTTCAGGAGTTTCGTCCACATCGCCAACAACATCGATTTCTTCTATGGTTTCATCTTCATCAGTTGGGGTGTTCACGTGATCAAAGTATATGACGATTTCGTCGTTTGGTTGGACTGGACGAATGGTCTGATAAATTGGTTGACCCCTTACGATAGCAGCGATAAAGTTGACATCATTTATACTTGAAGAAGACTTGCTAAACCGAATCCAATTACAATGGCGGACTTTTCTATCTTCGACATCACATATTTCATCGTAACAGCCAAATTTATAACGAATCTGAAAAAAAGAAACAATTTCATGAAAATCTACTTTCATCTAAAAATTATTCAGAAGATTTTACATTTTAAAAAATGTTCATGAACTGAAGCACAAAATAAATTATTTATTTTACAAATTACAGCTGTCCGTATCGAATCAGAATTGGTTCTTGTAATACATCACTGATATGAAACAACCGACAGTCATCCTACATTTCATTTTAATGGTCAATTTGTTCATACAGAGTAATCAATTACAGTCGTTATCTGATGGCAATTTACAATTCGTCTGATGCACTTGTATCTGCGATTCGCCACGCGCCATTGACAAACGACTGCGCTTTCACGTGCTTGTTGTCAGCAAACCAATTAGAACAGGTTTTCCGCTTCAAATCAGATCATCGTTAAGACTTGTGAAAAATTGCACCTTGTTACATAAATGCTAAGGGAAAGTAGAAATAAAATCGTTTTCATTGTGTATGGCATATTTTTTCATTCTTAACAGATGCCTAGAATCTCAGAAACAGAATTTCAAATGGTTATTATCGTTTAAATACCTATTAAAATTTCAATTAAAATTAATCATTCGAATTAAATGTTCTATAATTGAATAGTAACAACAAGGGTGGAAAATATAAAATCCCAATTGATGTCCGGACTCAAACAGTGCGTTACATCACCTCAGAGGACAAAATCAATCTGATTCAAGCAAAACTTTAACCCAGGTTCTTTTTACAGGTTTTTCAAAAATGTTAATTCCTTTTCACGCAGTCAAAATGCAAAATATATATAATCAAATTATTTGCAGCTCGTGAACGTTGCATCTGATTACTGCATTTATATTAGTTTATCTTCTGTTATCTTTAATTACCCGTTAATAATCACTGAACTTCAAAAGTTTCAATATTTATCCAATGTAATATGAACTGTTAATAACCCTTCTCTGTTTACTTGGGGCAGTTTTGGAACTGTTAAAGCAAGACTCGGACAAATTTTAGATAACCTTAATAAAAATCCAAAAGTTGGGTATTAGCTTTCCATGTAATTAGATCTTACCTATTATTTATCTTTTCCAAAAAAAAAAACAAATAAAAATCGCGAATCAAGAGTGAATTTACAGTTTTATTTTGGATTGCTGTTACAATTTCCGAAGACGAAAAAAAATCTTTTTTTTTCTTTTTTCATTTCATTTTTCAAACAAAAATATCAATGAAAAATGTTATTATTGCTTTCTAAAAACATTTTACATCCTAGTAAGAATATGACACGAATCCTTGTGTAAAAACAATTTTGTTCAACGTACACCTTTTTACATATATTTAACCAACCGAAACATACATTTTCAGTACCATTTTTCTAATAATTTTGATATTTCCAACTCTGAATATTACACGAATGATATTATGCGCAGGTAAAAGTTGGGGAAGGGGGGGTAGATAATGCCTAAATTTGACCCATCATCAAAAGTTAAATTTATGTTTCAACACGTTGATATTGAATAATTAACTTCTGCCCAGATCATTAACACGACTAATTAATGCCTCGTGTGTGTGTCTGGCTTTGATCAACCTCTTACTGATATAATTTGAATTTCAACATATTATCCTTGAAAAGCTAGATTAGAAACCTTAGAACATTGTCATGAACAAGGCTCGGACACCACACTTTCCTGGCTTAATATTCATCAGCTGCGCTCATCACCAAAAATATTTATCAAACATTTAGAGAACAAAATTCTGTCTGTTTTTTTTTTTTCATTTGGCAGAAATAAAATTAGAAACAAAAATTGTATCCTTTAAATGGAAGTGGTTTATGAAATGGGACACTGTTCAACAGCTATGTGTTTGTATTTCTGTGTAACTTTTACGTAATTTATATAACAATCATTATGTGTTAATTAATATCATAATTTCTTTGTAAATTATGCAAAGTAAATAAAATATGAAGCGTGAAATGTTTACTTATGTTATGTTTATATATCACAAAGACTTCACACATTTCTTGGGCTTCCATTGGGATCTGATTACTTGCAGAGTCTTTGATCTGGAAATAGCAGTTACCCCCAAATGGGAGCTTTGGTCATTTTCCCTGTTGTTTTAGAAGTCATAATTAAAAGCATATACTACATGTATTTAACAGTTTTTACTTTATCTTAGAAAACAATTATTTACAGGAGAGACTTGAGAGCGGGGTTCATCAAAGTTTGGAAGTTTACTTATACCTTTTAGCTTTAGCGAAATCTTACACCTTCCGTATTCCGGTCCAACTTTTACTCACTTGAGTCCTATTGTTTATAATGCGACTAATGCTATCATCTGAAGTGGCGAAGTGTATTATTTCTTAGAAGTAATGTTTACTTTAGGAATTAGGAACTTGTTCACTTATTTATACTTGAATTATATCTATAAATATTTAAATAATAGAAATCATCAAAGAGTGTGCCGAATTTTAATGGTCCTATTGTTATATGTGTTACTTGCTACAATTACTGTGAAATGTTTTAGTAAGAGGTGATACTCTCTTAACATGTTTTAGAGAACTTTATCCTTTGTCAACAATCGTCAGTAAGTCAACAAAAATAAATAGATAATAAAAAGGTCATATTATATTTCCCAAAATGACATTCTTGTCCTTTTGTCATGAAAAGTAAAAGGCATTCTCTATTTTTTGCTTATATTCTAAAACTGTACATGCATTGATATTTTTACAATATAGATAATAGTGTATATACTTCATGCAATTAATAAATTTGAAAAATTAAAGTTTACATGATATGAAGTGGTTATCTTATTGGGTTCGGAATTGCAAAAAAAGAAACTATAAGGTGTTTAATCCTCCAGTGTCAACACTAGACACAATGTACATGCACACCGTGGTAAAGTATGTCTTATTTTTTTCTTATTAAACACCTTTTTAACAATAGATTTTTGAGATGTCATCCAATTTTGGTACTTTTCTCGCTTTTTCTGATAGATTTATACACTAATCGCCTTAGAAAATCTATGGAGTTAATCGAAAATGTCAACAAGATTTTGTGAAGTTCTTTTGTTTTTTTCTCTGTAGGTGTTTTTACTAAGAAGGAAGATGAGATTCCCAGACTTGAGGATTATCTTAATCTATGATGATTTTTTAGTTCACAAATTACTTGAACAGGTGTAAAAAATCGTCTTACATATTATTGGAAAAATATTAATAAAACAAATTAATTGATACTTAAAGGAAAAAAAAGTTTTGGTTACCAGCTCAACATTAATATTGTACTTTTTACCAAAGAATTTAAAAGGCTACAGATAAATGGTCAAACTTCATGACACTTTATACAACGTATATGACTATGCAATTCTAAATTCTGCTGCTTGTGTCAGTCCTTGCGCTATATTCAGCTCTTGTCGATTGGTATTCTAACTAGCGCAGATTTTGCTCTTTTCTTTTTTTTGTCCTTTTTCTTATCAATATCGATATGAAAACTTTATATATGATAAACGAATGTAGTCAGATGTTGTTGGACTACCGCTACCACTGTATTTCAAAAACACCGTCAGGTGGACGGAAAAAGAGACCTTTAATAATTAACAAAAAATTTATTCATCCGGTAACCTATCCCCTAAGATATGTTCTTTTAATTAAAGTGGCGAAAGGGCCACATAATATATGTTCCTGCAATCAGCAAATTCGTGTTAAATTTTATAATTATATGTGGCTTGTAGTTATCTCGTTGACGCTCTTTTCCACCAAGTTCGAACTCTGATTTCGTTGTTTTCGACAAGGAAACGGAGAGTGCATTTAGCGACTGAAAAAAGTACATAGAAATAAAATATACTTACATCTGAGGTCGGTAGCTGAGAGAAAATTTCAATTTTGTCTAATTTGAAAACTCCTTCGTCTGGACGGAAAACTGTTCCAACGGGTATAAAGGTATTACTCCAAACAGCTACAGACATTTCTAAAATGTTCTTTGGGTTAGGATGTAAAGTCAGCACCAAACTAAACTGTTCTGGTATCAAAACACACGAATCCATAATGATGAAAAGTTATACAAAAATTAATATTAACCGAAAAATTCAAATGTTCCTTAAAGCATTAGAGATGGTTTTTTTCCAATTTTATCAGTCAAATGAAAATTTGACTAGTATCGCGACTTTTTTCGAATTTTGCCAACGGGGCGGTAAAATAATATCCTATATGGTCACTAACTATTTAAGTCATCATTATGATTGTAGTGACCACTGTCCACCTTGTATATATGTGATGTAATGAAAAGCATCTTATTTCTTGCGATTTGATTGGTTAATTCGATTTCGCTACTTGTTGCTTTTCGCGACGGGAAACTTTCACACTTGAATGGGGCCATTTCAAGGGAGTTTCTAATTGGCCAAAAGATAATGAATGATTTGTTGTTTTGAATTTTTTGAAATACGGTTATTTGCCTAGGGGGGAATCCTGAATATTGAATAATTATTTGGTAAATTATATTAAATATTAATAATAAATTAGTGTTTAAAATTTGAAAAAAGTTATATATTAAACTTTAATTCTTACTAATTACTGAAACTCTAATATATATATATATTTTTTTAAAAACATCACGCTGAAAGATACTTTTACGTATTTGTTTTTCGAAAATCCAAAGTTCACTATATGTGAATAATGTAGATGTTATATTTAAAATGAATATATTAATTCTATAAAGAAATTTTTCAATATCCAATATATAAAGACACTTTTGAATTTGCATACGATTTGAAAAATTTTATTAGTTTTTTCAGAATAAGCTCCACGGAAAGGAGATTTATGATATATTCATATAATAATTATAATCTTTATTAATTTTTACTATTTTTTAATACTTTAAATCTTCATATATCATAATAAAATTTATTATGGTAAAAATTAATATTTCCTTGAAAATTATATTTCTTAATGAAGTAGATACTCCTTTCTTCTTTGTCTTACTTTGTATATATTCTCAATTTAGAATGCATAGTTTTACAGTATGCTGTTGCAGGATGTTAATATATTCAACATCTTTTTCTTGTTCTTAGTTTTTAATTTTCAAAGAAGTTAGCGGAAAGAACATGCAGTGAAAACGATACTTATTAAAAATATTAACTCCACGAATATTCTGAAAACCGAACTGTCAAGAAAGTGTCATCGATTGCATCATGGTGTGTTTCTTTGTAGAATGACATTCGTACAATAGTTCCTAGTATGTATATTTAATTTAATAGTTTACATGGTAGATTTTCATGTAGGTGAAAAATGGACCAACAACAGTCCATAACGAATCCAATGTGAACAGTGTCATATTATACGCACATTACAGACATCGAAATCAGTTGGTTTATATCTTTATGGTATAAATGTTTCCTGTAAAAACTTCAAGTAGGACAAAAAAATTACATAATAATTAGACATCTCATTTTTCTCAGTGCCATCATCATATTTCCTTTTTAAATTAATTTCTTTCAGTATTATTTACTTTTTTATTTTTTCTCTTGTTTGAAAGTTTTGCAATATAAGTGAATTGCAGCTTTTCCCACAAATAATTTCTACAATAATAAAAATTCTGTATAATTGTATTCTGCGTATTAAAATTATTTTAATCTCTTTTTAGAAAGTCTTAAACTATGTTTTCAAGGGAAAGAAGATTATTCATTACAAATAGCTTTAAATGTATATAAAATAACGGTATATCTCTCACACGAACTTCCAAGTATGTTGTATCTTAAATGATATTAAATATTCACATCTCATACAGGATAAATACCCCTTGTTAGAAAGACTCTATTACCGATCGTGAAATATTTCTTGTTGAAATAATGATCGGTGTTTACAAAGACCAGTTAGGTGTATGTATTTTTATCCGATTAAGTGATAGTAAAAAGAGAAGACCATCACGAAGATAAGGAAAAGTAGATTAAAATATAATTTATTAATAATAATGGATGGATTTACAAGAATGAAACCATAAGTTTGTTGTATTATTGTTATATCAAAATTTAAATAAAAATTAGATGCAGAACAAAAAAAAAGTTGAAAAGAAAAAAAACATTCAGAATATCCGAACGCTAAAACACAGGGTATGTAGAATTTTTAATTGCTAAATCGATTCTTTCTTTTCGTGTTTTATTTTTTCCCCGTATCTCAAGAAAGATATATAATATTACAAGATCAAATTTTACAAACTACGATATTTTACTTTAATGATAATAGATCAATGATTACGAGACAAGATAACAAGAAACATAATTATTGAAATTTTTAACAAGAGGTTAAATTAAATATGTAAATACTATAATTACTATTTATTTTATTTATCTTGTTGTCACTAATGACACGACAAACATCCTGAAGAATAGTGCCTTGTTTTCTACCAGATTTCATGTATAGATAAACGACAACATCTTATTTTGACTTGTCAAACGTCCGTGACAAGTGCGCGCACAATAGCGTTAACAAGACACGTTACGGTATACCCCAGTAGCATGGAGAGTCCATAATGGTCCAAGTAACGGTCAGTTACAAATGTACCCCCGAGTATCCTGTAACGTTCTGTTCCATACTGGGTGACACCGCTATAAGAGGTTAATTAAAATTTGAGACAGTATGTAACGTATGCTGGGTACAATATGTAATATATACGATATAGACAAAATAAAGATATAATTCCGCCAGTGAATATATTTTTGAGTTCGACCTTCTCAGTTATTTGTTTCACGTACTCTATAACGAAACATAATGTTTAAGATTTCCGTGTTCTAATTTGAACCCGTGTTCATAAATCTACAGACTTACTTAAAGAAAAATTAATGTTAAAACATTAGAAAAATAACGAGTAAAGTTTTCACCCAGGGTGATCAATTATAACAAACTTTGGACATTTCTCCACTACAGGGAGCATATTTCACACTTCTTACTTTATTGCACTTTTACACATGTAATTACTTGGCTTTGATCTCGTTATATACTTGAAATAAATGTTAACAGTTTGATAGGTGGTCAATGAGAAGTTAATCAACAGCTTGTAATTACTGAATAAGTCAATTAACACACCTTTTGCGTATCAATTAACTAATTACCTTTTAACTAACGGTGTTTCCGCCACACCTTTCCCATGTGAAAAAAACTTCCAGTGTTAATTCTTAATGTTTTACCATTTTAATAATTATCAACAAAATATTTATTGTTTAACAAAATCAAAATAAATATAATTTTCACCCAGAAAGTTATCAAGATGATATTTAAAATAACGACGGTAATTGTAGATTATATATCTACCAATCGTACACAAAAAGCGCGTATTAACATTATAAAATATGTAATTATTGTTTCCATTTTAATTGTCAAATCAAGAGGTGTAGTCAACATTTTCCTAAATTCAATCCTACAAATCTTACCCCCTGTACTTACATTTTACTACAACAAAAGGAAATATTAGCGAAGGGAAACTAAAGATTAGCTGGTTTTCATTTATTTTTGACTCTAGAATTGTACTTGCAACACGATATATTTTTAAAATTCTTTTAAAACAGTGTTCACACACACTGTTACATGTTTTCAAGGACGTATATGTTAGTTATACGTCCTTGATGTTTTCTCCTTGAAAAATGTATAAATATTTAATTATTTTGCTTTATATTTAGTTATTCAGATCTATTTTTTTTATATTCCCCATTATAATGTCAAATGTGTCATGGATTCTCTGCAACTTAAGTCAACTTCATGCATAGCGTTTCTCTTGTTTTTACATTACCTGGCATCTACACTGGGTATATATATATAGTATAGCTTAAGAGAATTATTGTGAGGGACCAAACAATGAATTTTACTGTTGAGTATCACACATTATCGGCTAATAATATTGAACAGGACAAGATTTAATTTATCAAATGGGTAATAGTATAAAACATACAAGAAGCAAACATTTACACAAAGATTATCAATAAATGACAAATAGTGCTGCTTAGCGATCTTGTTCTTTTTGTAAGCTGTGAGCTTTCGGTTCATTGTCGAGATCTTAGAGCGTCTTACAAAATGAAGAAACCTTTGAAAAAGTTTTTCATTTGCTTTTCGTATTATTTCTCATTGCTTCATGGACAAGTTTCTCGTATAAATTAACCTCACATACGTCTTTTGCTTTTTTTCTATAAAGATATAAATTTTGATAAAAAAAATAAGACATTTCAGTTAAAAACATGATGGTTTATGATTTGTATGGGTCGCAATATTTTCAGTATAGCTTCTGGCTTGCTCATTGCCTAAAGCAGTAGAAATTGATGTCACGCGCTATAGTTTTGAAAACTCGAGGTTTTGAAGAATATTCGATTATAGAAAACAAAAAGACAAACCCCCAAAATACTATGGCTTTTGATAGATGTTTCTGATGAATAATTAAAAATGTAACCGATACAGTTAATGTATGTTTATCAGGAACATAAATAAACAGAACCAAATTCTTCCGTGTAACTTGTTTATTGTATACTGTTTATTGTCTGCATTAATCTTTTGTTCTGTTATTATTGGTTATTGAAAACAAAGGGCAATGTGGTTGAGTCCGTAAAAAAAGTAACAAAATAAAATCACATAATCTGTAGGAAATAAAGTCACAGGGGAAAGAAATACAATAATATTTTATTGAACATTGTACAGTTAAAAGTCACAATAAAAAGTCACACCCCCTGTTACTAACTTTAAGTATAGCAGTCAATTGAAAACTTGTTATCAAGTAACATATATTTGTTATAAATGAAATAAATAACACATGAACATTAAAATACAAAATTAACAAGGATTTCCATTTTTTTTACATCAATTATCCAGGTCGCCACAAACACACTCTGAAGGATCTGGAAACTGTTCTTGCCGTGCACTTAAACTAGACGTTCGTTGTGTGATATTTATATAGACAACATTTATTGAAATTATTACGAGTAAACCTATGTTAGGAGCACCATCACCTTGCAGACTGAGTGTGTTTTGTCAACGTTTCATTAACAGATAAAAGATTTAATTATAAACCCGTAGCACTGATCTTGCTTAAGACATACTGTTTTTGGTTCTTCCAGTGAAAATTTTATACATCTCTTTTATCTAAATATTTTCAATAATTCATTGCTCCCAACAAAACTGCAGTTTCCAAGTATCTATTTATTTTACAGTCCCTCTTTCGTGAGTTTGCAAAAGCAGTTTGTTATTTACAGTTCAAGCATCCGGAAATTTGAACACATTTTTATTTCTAAGAAAAAGAAAAGGTGTTACGGCATAAAATAATCCTTTGATAATTAAAACCAGTGATAATTGTCGGGTTTTTGGGTAATAAGGATGTGCTAAAGTATGAACCAGGTGATCACATTACTGCATTTAACAGTTTGACACCTTCAGGTAAGATGGTCTTTGATCACAGTACAGGTACAACGGAGGGGCGTTATCCTCCTAGTAAGAGCACAGAACTTGGTGTTGATTGCGGGATGATTGAACATAAGAATTATGAAAAACGGTCATTAATCAAAATTAAGTGGTACACGATTTTTCTTGTTATATCTGTAGTTTTCTGAATGTTACCCGTAATTTCCTGTTCTTTCTCGAATCAGTTGTTTATAAAGGTACTGATTGTTTCTACTTTTAAATCAGTAATGAAATTCTCGTTAATGTTGATCAAAGTAGAATTAATTTAAGATTTTTACACAAGTAAGATTGAATTTTTACATTTATAATCACATTGTCCTTTGATCAGTTCGTTCTCTGTGTATGAACGAAAACGAAACGGAATCTCAATCAAAATGACTAAAAAACTGTAAAGTTTTATCGGCAAGGGCAATATTAACAATAATTCACCGCCTTGACTATCAAAAGTAAAATTTGGATCCCACCTGCATTAGATTATGCATAATTATGCTACTTCAATATAATCTATGATCGTCCTCAGCTGTGATTTCTACTGTCATGTAACACATTTTTTTCACTGTTGGGGATTGTTATTGTGTTCATGATGTATTTGTTATTTTTTTAATTTGTTTGTTCAATTGATGATATGTCAGGTCTTTAAATCAATAAAATTATTGTTATTCCTATCCTTACTCCATGTTTTGATGAAAATAAAGTATACCAAACTCACCATATTGTTACAGTTATCTTTTCTTTAAATGATAATAAATATCAGTTGTTTGATCTCTCATAAATAGGTTTTTGATACCGCAAATCACAAACAGGGAAAATAATTTGACCCCCCTCTAACCTGATATTGAGATAAAAGATTTGACCCCTCTCTTACATGATAGTAATAAAAAAATTTATTCCCCTTCCCAACTTTCAAAAAAAAAAATGATCTCCCCTACATTTTGACCAGTCCCCTCCGCTCTGTGGTAAAAAATGATAGGTCCCCAACTTACTTTAAGAGGAGACGATTTTAAAAAGTTTTAGGTAATTATTTTATTTTTAGTGATGGTGGCCAAGGGAAGTCAGAATCATTCACCAAAGTTGAATTTAAACTGAATTTAAACCAGAAGAGAGGATTAAAAATATATTTTACTTACTAATTGGTATGATGTCCGGACATAAAGACATAATTTTGAAAGGTGACCACCTAAAAACTAAGCCTCCAAAATCTGGCGGTCTTCTACTGTTATATTCTTTTTAGCTTCACGAAATATTTGGTTAAAATAACTACAAAATTCAAAGTATTAAACTTAAAATAGCTTTTGTATAACTGAGCACATCAACGCTCTATGGACCATCTTGATCTTGTAAGGTGTGAGCTTTGTGCTCATCGTTGAAGCATTTACTACGGATATGAATATGAAAAACGGAAATAAGACAATTGGAGGAAGATGAAGAGGGAAATAAACAATTTACTAGAGGCTCACTTGAGCCTGTATCGCTCAACCGGCTTTTATTAGGCCATTATAAAATGTAAGCCCACTTGTATCCACAAGGCTTTTAAAGAAAGGCAAAAATATAAAAGTAACATTGACATTTGACCTTTGACCTAAACAAAGGTTGATCATTCCTGTCAACTTTGGTTACAAAGTTTCAAAACATTTCATAATGTAGTTTCAGAGAAGATTTTTGAAAACTGGCCAATAAAAATCAAAGATGGCCTCTTCCGAAGCCATGCAAAGGATTAAAATTGGTAGAGGTCCTTCCATACATCATTCCTGTCAACTTTGGTAACAATCTGCCCATTAGTTCCTGGCTAAATGACATAAAAGTCCTTTCACATATTGTTTCAATGGAAACTTTGAACAGCCGCAGCCGTCCGTTGAGCGGGTGATTGTTTGTAGAGGGTATAGTTGTCATCAATCCTGCAAAGTTTCAGAACATTTCATGATGTAGTTTCATAGAAATGATTTTTGAAAATTGACCGATCAAAATCAACGATGGCTTTTTGCGGCCATGTTGTTTATTCATCTCGAACCAGAGGTGGAAATCTGGTAGAGGTCCTTCCATACATTAATCCTGCCAACTTTGGTTATAATCTGCCCGTTAGTTACTGAGGAAATGGCGAAAAAGTCTTTTCCCTTTTGGTTCCAATGGAAACTTTGAACAGCAGCAGCCGTCTGTTGAGGGCATGAACCGAGATAGTTCAGACTGGAAATAAAAAGTAACAGAGGCACAACACAAAAACCAAACAAAAAACAATTGTGAGCAACATGGACCCCACTAAAAAAATTAGTTAATCTAGGTGATCCAGTTTGTTTATTTATTGATTAATACATGGCCTTTTTCATATTGCCCTTGTCATTAGCCCAAGACCTTGATATCGCCTCGAGGGACGATATCGGTCGAGGGCTGATAACAAGGCCAATATTAAAAAGACCATGTATTAATCTATTTACAATATTTTGCCAAGAAATAATTTTAATGCTGAATTCGATTTTCCTGTCTTCATGCAAGTCTGTCAGGTTTTAAACAACATTGATGTGGCGAATGAATATAAAGTGCACATTCACAGTGCTACAGCTAGTAAGCAGTTCTTTCTTTCACTTTTAGTATATAGTCAAACAAATGAATGCAACTTCAGTTTCTGTGCTTTTCCCCGAGATCTACATTTATGCACGTGGTTTGTTTACCGTAAATAAGACATCAGACAATTGTTTACAGCTGAACGGAAGTGACGTCGATAAGGCTAACGTCCCTTCGTATGATGTTATTGCACTGGAGGCAAATAATATGTTTCAAATTATGCTTTTATTACATATGCAAAATCGGCGTTATTTCAACTGTCCTTCCTGCCAACTTCGGCTATAGTCTGCCCATTATAGTTCCTGAGCAAATGACAAAAAAGTCTTTTCCCATATGGATTCAATGGAAACTTTCAACAGCCGTACCCATCGCTTAATAAGATGAATCTCAACCAAAAGTGGACGTTTGTAGAGGGTACTGTCTTCATCAGTCTTGCATAGTTTCAAAACATTTCATGATGTAGTTTCACAAATTATTATTTTTGAAAATTGGCCAATCAAAATCAAAGATGGCCTCTAGAAGCCATGTTGTTCATCCAACCGGAAACAAAGGTAGAGAGTTGGTAGAGGTCCTTCCATACATCATTCCTGTCAACTTTGGTTACAAAGTTTCAAAACATTTCATAATGTAGTTTCAGAGAAGATTTTTGAAAACTGGCCAATAAAAATCAAAGATGGCCTCTTTCGAACATATTGTTCATTCAACCGAAGCCATGCAAAGGATTAAAATTGGTAGAGGTCCTTCCATACATCATTCCTGTCAACTTTGGTAACAATCTGCCCATTAGTTCCTGGCTAAATGACATAAAAGTCCTTTCACATATTGTTTCAATGGAAATTTGAACAGCAGCAGCCGTTCGTTGAGCGGGTGAATCTCAACCAAAAGTGGATTGTTTGTAGAGGGTATTGTTGTCATCAATCCTGCAAAGTTTCAGAACATTTGACGATGTAGTTTCATGGAAAAGATTTTTGAAAATTGACCGATCAAAATCAACGATGGCTTTTTGCGGCCATGTTGTTTATTCATCTCGAACCAGAGGCGGAAATCAGGTAGAGGTCCTTCCATACATTAATCCTGCCAACTTTGGTTATAATCTGCTCGTTAGTTACTGAGGAAATGGCGAAAAAGTTTTTTCCCTTTTGGTTCCAATGGAAACTTTGAACAGCAGCAGCCGTCGGTTGAGGGCATGAACCGAGATAGTTCAGACCGGAAATAAGAAGTAACAGAGGCACAACACAAAAACCAAACAAAAAACAATTGTGAGCAACATGGACCCCACTAAAAAAATTAGTTAATCTAGGTGATCCAGTTTGTTTATTTATTGATTAATACATGGCCTTTTTCATATTGCCCTTGTCATTAGCCCAAGACCTTTATATCGCCTCGAGGGACGATATCGGTCGAGGGCTGATAACAAGGCCAATATTAAAAAGACCATGTATTAATCTATTTACAATATTTTGCCAAGAAATGATTTTAATGCTGATTTCGAATTTCCTGTCTTCATGCAAGTCTGTCAGGTTTTAAACAACATTGATGTGGCGAATGAATATAAAGTGCACATTCACAGTGCTACAGCTAGTAAGCAGTTCTTTCTTTCACTTTTAGTATATAGTCAAACAAATGAATGCAACTTCAGTTTCTGTGCTTTTCCCCCGAGATCTACATTTATGCACGTGGTTTGTTTACCGTAAATAATGATCAGACAATTGTTTACAGCTGAACGGAAGTGACGTCGATAAGGCCCACGTCCCTTCGTATGATGTTATTGCCCTGGAGGCAAATAATATGTTTCAAATTATGCTTTTATTACATATGCAAAATCGGCGTTATTTCAATAAAATATATGATAATATACATTACAGCTTTATAAATGTACACCTGATATTTTCTCTTACATTTCTCATATTAACCCCAAAGCCAATTTCAATTATATTACAAATATAGATACATAAAACGTTTCGCCTGAATATGGATATATAAATATAAATATATGGTACGCAACATCTAGTCCGATAGCCAATGTTATTTCAATCTTAGAGCAGTATATTTTCTTACCGTATTAAAGGACTATATATATTCTTTCAAACGAGACCAATACAATATATATTATGTAATGCCTATTTGCTTCCTCTGTTTTGTGTTCTAAATTTAGAAAGATTACATGTTTTTTAATAATCACTTGTTTTCTACATAGTATGCATCTCTTTTGACAATGTTTTTTTTTCAACTAACAAGTAACAGAAACTTTTATTTCGCAGAAAATGTTACAAGCTTAAGCTTACTTGAGGAAATACTCGCAGTTTTGTTGATCCGAAAATTTTTCCCGTTGATCGGATTAAAGTTTTGCTTTGACTGGAGTAAACCATTGCATTAATTGTATCTTTGCTTAAAATCTAACGCCCCGAGATATGAAAAATATAATATGAGCGTTTGATTATAATAATTTACACGATATATTACGATCTCATTCTGAAATACAATCTACTAAATTAATTATTCACTTTGATTATTAAGCTAAAATTTGTATTTATTGTTTGACAAAATATGTTAAACACATTTGTGTGCATCATTTACCAATACACAATGACCATTTAGCCGTCGAAAATACTTATTTGTACGGATATTTACTGTCATTTGGCATTTCACTTGTCTCGATGTAAATATTCGTCGTAATTTTCCGTAATGCATCTGTCACCGTAAAAAAATGTTGTTGTTGATCGTAAAAACTGAACTTATCGTGCGGCCGATTGTATATGCTATGTATATATCACAATCGCTACATTTTGCTCTGGGGTAGATTTTAACGAACGAAGCCTTATACTATCAATAATAAACTTTTGTTACAGGCTTATATATAAAAGCTGCTTAATGCTTTTAAGAATTATACAGTATAAACCACGTATACTAGAAGCTTTTCACAATAAGGGGTATAAATATGAAATTATGTAATTCTGGTCCCATCTCCAAGTGGCTTTGAATTTCTTTCCTAACACGAATACTGTCAGTCTCAATGTTATAATACCATTAAACACTACATGGGAGTGCTATTTATTTGCTATCACAACATGCTATAAGAAGCTTAAATTATGTATGTTGCGAAACAGCTCATACAAATTATAAAGCAAGGTAAAAAATGGAATAGGCAAGTCGTTAAAAGGGCATAGCACGACTAAAACATACCAATGACAAAAGCAGAACAAAACTAAATACAAAATAATAACAAAACAAAAAAAGGTTAAAAAATTAAAATTGCCCAACGTTCTGGTCAATATGACCTTGTTAACGAGCTCACCTATTCCATTTATATACCTTGCATTATAAGAAGCCAAGTTTTGCTATGAAAATGATCGAGTAATTTTGATCATACTGTCTAAATTATTCACCATCCAGTTTTATATTCTTGTAGCTATCGGTCAGCTTGTTGGTAGTCATATTGCATTGGTGTTTTTATATCAGAAGGTCAAGATAGAAAAGGAGCAAATTTGGGTACAAATTAAACCGATTTAATTCCACCACTTCCAAGTGTCTGTACCATGTAGACTATCCTGATCTTCTAAGCTTTGCATGCCTAGAATATGCCGTAATTAAGAGAACTAGTACTTGTTTGGAAATTCAAGTTGGTTGAAAGTATAAACTTGTCATAACTTTGTTTCTTAAATATATAGAAATGACACGGGATATGATCATTCTTGAAGTTACCATTTCTGTTCATTTAGCCATCGAGTAAGGTTTCGTTTCATATACTTTCGCCAAGGGTATCGCCTAGGGGTCAAATTTTATGAATAAAACATTTTTCATACAAGGGAAAAACCAATTCCACTATGGAAAATCAATCGTTTTTGTGACTTAAGTGATTCACTTTTAAGCCATCTTTACAGAGCATGCATAATGTTAAATGATTATATCCTGCTAAGGGTTAGTACTTGGGCTAACCATTGAACTGAGTTTTTAAGGTACAAGCCACCTACACAACACCAAACAAGAGGCTAAATGATATTATTCAGACTCCAGTCAACAAGATTTTCCCCACATTCCTGAACCAACGAATGGTAATATGAAGGATTTTATTTTATTCAACGTTTACCAGATATAATTCAGTTATACTAAACTACAAGACGACACTCAATTCGGAGGCGTCCGAAAGTTTTAACAAACCTTTATGTATACATGTATGCAATACCTTATACAACCCATTCGTTACCGCTTGCCACATTTATACACTTTATACTAACATACGTCTTGGTTTGCATGTCTGTTATGTTGTTAGATTGTGAGATTTCGAGACATATGACATTGTTAGATCTTTTTCATTGTGTGCTTGGTACTGTATCTTTGAATACTATATTTGTAGATTATTGGTAATATAAAGCGACATCCCGAATTCAACTCAAACCAGTGCTAGGGGGTTTCTTGAACTTGCTGTGGTGAGGATTTTTATGCCCCGCCAACGAATGTGTTGGGGTATATAGAGTTAACCTTGTCCGTCCGTCCGACCTATGTGGTTAAGTTTTGAGTTTAGGTTCATTTCTTTGGAACTAAGAATAGTGTGTCAATGAAACTTCATCAGTGGATGTGCCTTGCGTAGTACTGAGTACTCATACAATTATTGGGTCATTATGACCTACATTTTACGCTTGAGCGACTCTAGTTAAGTTTTGCGTTTAGGTTCATTTCTTTGGAACCAAGCATAGTGTATCAAAGAAACCTAAGTTTTGTGTTTATATGGATATTAGGGCGGGGCATCCGTGTATTACAGACACAATTTCTAGTTTCTGTGTTTTTTAAGACGAAGAACAGCAATAAGAGCAGTGTTACTTTGCCCAAAACCTTTGTCCGGATTGTTTGTCAAGAACTAAACAACAAAATGGATAACAGGAAAGGTTAACAATGACTTACCAATCAATCAATGCACCCGACAGACAGAACCCCGGATAAAAGAGCACAAACACAAGTCAGGATATTCTGGTACAGACACCGAACATTGGTGGGGTTTAACACGTTTTATGGGTACCCTACCCCCTCCCTTATTTTTCCTGACACTCTGGTGCATAAAACTACTACAAATAAAGCGCATCCCCAAGCGCAGCATGATAACGACTGCAACATGCTGTCAGGTTAACAACCGAAGTAAGTGAAGACAATCTATTTTGCTTGACCCAATAAAGTGTTGCATATATATCAATAAACATAACACAATATCAGTGACAATAACCAGATGAAAACATTTTTAGCCCCGTTAACCCCTTGTACTTCGAAAACCATAAAAGATAGGAAAGAAATCTCAGTTGTCGTACTACTGAAAGCACTCAAAACGAATTAAATAATAAAATCCCCATAAGAATCGGACCCGCCACCTTCCGCACTCGAGGCGAGCACGCTACGGCGAGACCACCGAGGCGGTTTTAGATAGGTATTTAATTGTCTCTCAAATCGATAGATCTAAAAATGGCATTTTTGAATTTGCTCTTCAGCTTTTTGGATTGTTGTTTTAGTTTTCAACTTTTTAGGTCTTGTGCACAACTGATGAGTCGTAAATCGACGAAATGTGCACATCTTCTGCATCAAAATTTGTATCGAAGATTTATTTCACACATCGCTGTATTTAAGATAGAAAAATATCACCTTATGAAAATTGTGAAATTTTGAGTTCAAGGAATATAAGACAGGGGGCTCCCCGATTCGCTCACCTTTAATTTTTGTGAAGATCTGGCATCAATGATTATTTTTGCTATTTAATGTATACCTTCGCAATTTTCGCCTTAATATTGACTTGTACAGCTAAAATATAGATGCCTGAATCCAAATATATATGGTTGCTAGGGACTTTTCATAGTTTGCTATGGACTTTTTCGGTGGCCTTGTTCCATTTTGACTTGAACATGTAAATTGTAGCCATGTAGGGTTCTGAACCCAAATATATATATGGTTGCTAGGGATTTTTTATCAGTTGCTATGGACTTTTTCAATGAACCTTAACTCTTGACCTATCTTTTTGACTTCTCCAGGTAAATTATAGGGTCATTAACCCAAATATTTATGGTTGCTAGGAAACTTTTCCATCAGTTGCTATGGATTTTTCAATTACCTTGACGCTTGAGCCCCATATTGACTTTTACAGCTATATTAAAGGGTCCTGAATCTAAATATATATGGTTGCTAGAGACGTTTTAATCGGTTGCTAAGGACTTTTTAAATGACCTCGACCCTCCATTTTACTTTTAGAGCTACTAGTTAATTTATTTCACGTTATGCTCTAAACATCTGTGACAATATGTCACACCATTATTTTTACCGATAATTACTGTTTACATGTAAATAATCTTTCAATGACAAAAAATAATATTCAAGATAATAACACAAAACTGCAAAATTTCCTCAAAATTAACAATTCAGGGGCGATACCCCAATAAAGGGTTGAACGATTTGTCTAAAAATTTCATGGCAGGTAGAAATTGACCTGATGAATATTTTTACCCAGTCAGATTTGCTCTAAATGCTTTAGTTTTTGAGACATAAGCCACAAACTGATAAACTTTTGTCTTGTACCTAATACCAGGAAGAAAGTTGCTTTACACTTTGACAACTGTATACATGCATATGTATGTAATTTTGTATTAGGAATCTCATAAGATATAAATAAATACATGGAACTGTTATTCAAAATGATTATGGCAGAGCATTATTAGAAATATCAAGTGACATAATAATATACAGTCTGTTCATCTGAGGTAGCAAGTACAGACTCTAAGACACTTGGATCTACTAATATTGTATTATCATCTACTTTTATAGTATCCTCTTCTCCATCACCTGATTTAGTCTGTATGAAATATGTACCCTCCTCTATACCAGTATCTACCTGCTCTGAAGATTCAGTTATGATTGGTTCTGAGTGAGAGAGTTGTACCTTTATTGGTGCTCCATTTTCCTGAGGAATAATAACAGTTTCATAGTTATCTTCAAACTGGCCTACATCAGTACTTGTTTCATGATATGCCATGTGTATGTTTAGACTTTCTTTACTTGATAGTTTTTTATGACAGATATTACAGTTATATAATCCCTCTAAATGTGTGTTTGCATGTCTGAACAATTTATCTTTTGTTGTAAATCCTTTTCCACATGTTTCACATGACCAAGGCCGTTCATTGGTATGTTTAGACATGGTATGAACCTTTAACTGCGTTGAAGTTGCATAACGTGCCATACATCCTGGAATTTCACAGTTATAGGTTTTATCCGCAGGGATTTGACCTTCCCTAATCAAATGCATTTTCAGATGGCGTTTTAAATGCTCCTGAAGTTTAAAGCCTTTTCCACATTTCTGACATTCCAAATGCCTAACATTATTATGAACAAGTTGAACATGCTTATTTCTGTTCCCATTTTGATTAAATGTCATTCCACAAAATTCACAGATATAAGGCTTAATTCCCTCATGTTGTCTCAAATGAATCTGTAATGTCTCTTTCTTTCTTAGTCTTTTATGACAAACATGACACTCAAAATTTCTCGGTTTGTCATCCTCGTGAGTTGTTCGATGATATTTTAATGTCTCTTTCTGTTTAAAGGATCGGCCACAAACATCACACTGATACTTTTTCTCATCCAAGTGAATCTGTTTAAAGTGGCGAGTTAAATTTGGCTTAGTGCTAAATGACTGTGCACACTGAGGACAACGAAACCTCTTTCCCACTTCAGGATGATTAACCATATGGATATCAAGGGCTCGCATACTTCGGAAATGCTCTTTACAAATCTCGCATCTAACAAAGGATTTTTTGCTCTTGTACTTTTTTATCAAATGATGCAGTCTTTTTTTCATGCTACTATTTTCCATCGTTTCTGGATGAGTTTGAACAATATGGTTCCAAAGACTCGCTACTGATTTAAATGTCATAAAACATTCGTCACATTTCTTTACTGGTAACCTTATGCCATAAAAACAATTCATCATCACATCTAAATCAGCTGATGACTCTGGATGAATTCTAGCTATATGGACAAGGACTTGATGAAATTCATTGCATGAAAAACTGCAATTTTTACATGATATTTCTAATTTATTGTCAGTGTTAGTAAATGTAATGTATTTCTGTATCTGATCATTTTCCTGAATCTCCTTAAGTCGTTCCCGTGGTTCTAACAGTGTTTCAATAAATTTTTCTGACATATCTTCACTTTCTTGACTTGATGACCTCAAATTTTCCTGCTGACTATCATCAGCAAGACTAGTATCTTCATGTTCACATTCCTCCCCTTCATCACTGTCTACAACTTCTTGTTTTATAGGAACAGGTGCTGATAAATCAACTCCGAACTGCTGCATAATTTTACTAGGATGAAATCTAATATTGTGAATTGTCAAATTTAACTGCCTTTGAAAAAACTTCTTACATATATCACAATAGGCCTGTTTGTCCTGTTTTTTCTTTTCATTTTTGATTTTGGGAACATTCTCATCATGATTCTCCTCTAAAACAACAGTATCATTAACATCAAACTTAAGTTTTTTGGCTTCCTCAGAAGTGTCCTGTTCATCACTCTTTGAACTGTTCATTTTGTTTTCCAAATCCATTGTTTCCAGTGTTTCAATATCATTTTCAGGATAATTTGTCTCAGTGTTTTCAAGTTTTATTTTCTTTTCTTCTATTCTTTCAACTTCCTTGTTTTTCCTTTTATTTTTGGTTGTGTCTTTTCTATTTGTAATTTCTTCAATGAACTCTCGTTCTGAAGTCATATTTGTCTTTTTTTCTGAACTGTTTCTGATTTCAGTCCTAGCTGATTCAGATTTAGAAGACTGGTTTTTCAATGGAGTTTCTTGATTAATTTTCCCAGTGGATTTCCTTTTGTGTGTCTTCTTCTCTTGATGTTTTTGCTCAGGATCTGAATTCCTGATCTGTATATTTCCTGATGAATTAACATTGTCATTTTCACATTTACTCTGAAGCTCATTTAAGCTTACTTCTGTTTGGTGAATTATCAACATGTGACCTTTTAAACTATGAATTCTTGAGAAGGTAGCTTTACAGATTGAGCATGTTGGTTTTGATGGTGAAGAATCATTTTGAACAGTACTTTCCACACCTGTCCTTACTCTAATTGCTTTTCCTTTTGGTTTGGTTGTTGGTTTACTTGAAGATTCAATGTCAAAAATGGGATGAGGATCTTTATTTCGTGAAACAGCTGATTTAATTTTCTTTTTGGAGTGTTCAAATAATTTTATTCTTTCTTTTGTTTTTACAATACCCTTAAAAATATCGTCACTTACATTTTGATCAGCTTGAGTGAGTGATTCTTTGAATTTTGCACTATCATTTTGTGACTCTTGACAGGTTTTGTGTATTTCATCGAAGCTGTCAATTTTTTCAACTTGATTTACTCCAGCAACAGTAGAAACCAAATCTTCATTGTCTGAAAGTAAGGATGTTTCATTAGACTTCACAGTTTTGCTTTCTGATCCTTCATTCGACACACTGTTCTGTTTTCTTTCAACATCTTTTACAGGCGGACCAGAAATCTCTGTTAGATTTGTTTCTAGATCCCCCTCTTGTTCACTACCTCTTTCTGAATTTTCCAACTTTTGCTTCTCCCTTTCGGCAGTATCCTGTAAATTTTTACCATCAACATTATGTATGAGTTCTTCCTGGTCAGTAGATTGCAGATTAGGCTGTTCATTTTTCTCATCACTGTTTTTGACTTGGATCTGGATATCTGCATGTATTTTGTTCTGATCATTACATATGACTTGAGTCTGAACATTGTTTACATCAGTGTCTTTCACTGCAGTTTGTAGATCGGTATGGGTATTGGTTCCCTTCCCAGGAGACTGTACAGAAATCTTTGAATTGGTTCCATCAACTGTAGTCTGTTCATCAGTCTGTATTTTTGTTTCATCACTATCATTCACTGTAGCCTGTAGATCCACCTGTACTTCAGTCTGCTGACTACCTCTGGCTGAAGTGTCAATCATGGCAGTATTATCATCAGGTACATCTTCAGTCAGCTGACTACCTCTGACTGAAGTATCAATGGCAGCATCATCACCGGGTACAACATCTTCACCATCTTCATAATCTAAATCTGTAATGATTTCTGCACCTGCAATATAAACCAACTTATCAATCAAAAACAAAATAATACTTATTGTAACACCATATACTATCATCTCACAGAATAGAGTTCAGACAATTGTTTTCTTTCTATTATTTTACTTAGAAACAATGCTGATCTTGAAACCAGAACCCAAAACATATTTCTGAATCAGGGGTAACTACCTCCAGGTTTTTAAAAAAGATGGGTATTCAACCTCAAAACAGCAGGATTAAATGGGTAAAATGAAAAACAAAAGAGTAAAAAGCATCTTAAGTGTTACCAGATTGAACTATTAGCATTAGTGACAATGACTGCTGTTTTCACCCACATCATTACTGTTTATCAACACTCTTACATTCCTTATTATCCGTACTATGTCCTGCCAATGATGAATTCTCAATTATGTTGTATTTTGGGTGCTGAAGTTTTTTCACAATTTTTTTAATACAAATTGAACATTTAATTTCATTGAACCACTTATACCATCTTCAGGTCTCAACCATGGGTATTATTTTTCTCTTATTCCACCATATTTTAATGATATGTGCTTGTTTAATTTAACACAGTCATACCATGCAACTGATACATGTCACTATAAGTTTTTGTCAGTATAAAGGCAGAAGCAAGCACTTTTAATAAAGAGAAAAACTTTCAAGCCTTATGACACATTCTTGTATCAAAAATATAGCTTATATGTAAATAAATAGGTAAGCTCTTTTATTTAGGATACCTGTGCGTAGAGGTTCCTGACTTGGACAGGCGTAAAAATGTGGCAGAAATAAACATGTTTTGTGAAATCTCAACCCTCCTCCTATACCTCTAGCCAATGCGGACTAACCAAACACACAGCGATACGCACCGTAAAACAGTCAGTTAAAAAGAATTCAGAGTCTGATGTTACATGTAGAAAAGGTAACAGAAGAAACTAAGTAAAATGACAATGATCAATATAAGTTAACAAAGGACTACTAGTAGTTACTGATGACGTGCCAGCTCCAAACCTCAATTAAACTGATCGAAAGATTATGTCTTTATCATATAGAAAATCAGCCACAATCCCTCCCATTAGGGGTTTAGTATCATGCCATCATAAATCATACGAGAAGAACATAACCCGTATCATGCAAACAACTGGTTTAAGTATAAATGTGGTTTTTTTTCCGATGCAAAGACCCTATGAGTGAATCAATATTAATTCTAAAAAATATCTTCTTTAATGACTTGACAACTGTATCATAACTATATCCCTTGTGGATAAGTCTGTTTAAAGGTTTGGTTAGCTTTTCAGGTGAATGAAAACATTTTTGTGATTTGTATAGAATATTACCATAAAAGATGGGATATGAAATACCTGAACAAATAAGATGTTTGCATGTTTATTTATATTTACAAATGAAGTCCTTGAAACGATGATAAAATTTAGTAAAAGTTTTGACAAGTTTGTGATATCGAAATCCCTGGTGTAATAATTTTTCGGTAATACAGAGATTTCTTTTGTTAAAATCAAATACATTATTAACTTGTTTTGAAAAAATAAGTTCAAAACTTAAATATCAATTCAATTTTGTAAGTCAAAACAAAACTTATTCTATAGGAATTGTAGTTGTATATGACTCTTATAAACATAAGCTAGTTACCTCCCTTTACCTAGTGTCAATTATAAATCACTCAATTATTTAGAGTTCATAATTATCTATCAAAAAATGATCTATGATTTTAAACTTTGTGTGAAAAAATTATTGCCCCCATTTCTTTATGTTTACCAGTGTATTACTTACCAAAGCAGAATGAGAAAAAATTAATTAAAATTTCAGCATTCACATCTAGGAATTGTCTCCCCTTCTGTGATCCAATTTTCATACAGCTCTGACTTATAGGATCAACAGATACTAACAAATATTCTTGTCCTCTCTGTGTCAGTTCATCACACTGTAATAAAACATTCTTTTTATTGCAACTTAACTACAATTTGTCTTTTATTATCAATCTATGTCCAAATTTAAGGCAAACAAATCACAAGATTAAATAGACTTAGGTATGAGTTTTCCATGGAACACTTGTGTCACTTCCATTAATCACTGGCTACCAGGAGGTTGAGGTTGCTAACCCTTTAACTAAATTTTATTGAATTTTAACTAAGCAGCAACTTCAGGTACAATATATGGTAAAAAAAAACAGATTAACAATATTGATACTTTATTACTGGTACAACAAAAAGAATGCTTACCTAAGTTAGACTTAGCTGGAATAGTTTTGCTTTTTAACCTTAAATAATGTTTTCTCAAAGACCAGTACAGAAAAAAATGATAAAGTTCCAAGTTTTGATATGGGAATTCAAAAAATAATGTTGATAAAAAATATAATAAAAGATACATAATATTATTGGTTACTGAAGATTCCCTGAAAGTTACTGTCATAAGTTTTGGAAGATTTATAGATATAAATAGTGTGATGACAGGTAGTGATCATTATGTGTCAACACTGATACACAGTTGATACAAAAAGTAACAGATACTGCCCTAATGTAAAATATATTATTCAATCAATAAGACCAAACTCAAGATAGTGGCATGGGTATTTTAAAGCCTGTGGAAAATAGACATTTTTTTCTGCCAGAGTTCCATAACTAGGAGTATATTTCTCAAACATCCAACAACCTGTTTTAGAATTGGCTTGGACCATAGAACTGCACTATAATACTGGGAAATTTGATGATTCTCATCAGAATAGGTACTTAACACCAGTGTTTTACAACTAATAAGTTTATTTTCTACCACAAAAGCTAATATAATTTTCTAGTAAAACCATTTTTCTCTAAAGAACATTTTATATTTTTCTGTACTTTCTCTTTATTATTAAGAATTTTATTCATAACAACTGAATGGTATCTATGTTCTCTATCTTCAATTAGTCTAGTCAAAAAATTCAATCTCAAGTTGATGGAAAAAATTTTGGAGATAATTATTCAAATGGTTATAGAAATGAAACGTAAAAAGTTTGTTATACAATCTAATTAAAATTAGATTTCTGCACTTTCTCCTTGTTTTCGTATTAATGAACAAGAATCACAATTTTAAATGACAATCAGTTCCACCATGTTTGTTCTGAAAATTTGACCCTGCACACAAACATGTACTTAGGTACTTTAGAAATGAATTTGATGGAACAAAAAAAAAAGAATAGATCTTTAGACAAGGTTTGAATAACAAAGTCAGACAAATTGCAAACATTCTGAACTTCCTAAGAAGTTGATTATAAAAACTTACAGCAGACTGAATAGATTTAAATATGTTGGACACATCAGCATTTAATTCTTCTTCTACCTCCATTTTATTGATAAACTGACCTGAAAAAAAAATAAAATTATTAATCTTTCAAGTATATATATACCATTGTATAACACACAATTTTTTACACTCAAATATGTTTTTGATAAGGGGGGTGCATATTGTACATGCATGCCAATATAAGTTATTATCTCTTTTGAGGTTCGATATCTGACCAAAATGAAACCAGTCGATGAGAGTTTGAAGAAAATTTTTGAATCTGAAACCCAGTATTGTCCACTGTTTCGAAGTTTCTTTTGGTCATTACTTACTTCATAATTGTGTTCTTACTGGGAATAGATATCATTTATTTGAAAAAAATTAATGAAACGCCTGTTTTTGGACGAAATCAACACCCTTTTTTTTAATTTCCAATGTATCGGGTGATCATGTGACTGTAATCCTTGTAAAGTGGTGATTATATGTTAAACCAATTAAACATCTCTTTGAACCTGTTTAAATATTATTTTAATAAAAAGATTTTGAAGATATATTTTTTCCTGCAACATTTTAATTAAAATTCATTATTTTTATTTATTGTTGTTCAAGTTTTTATCATGTTTGCCATAATTTGAGTAGTATTTAAATTTACGCACCATTCTTATGCTTCCTGTTCTTCAAAACATGTTTGTTGTAGGTGGATATTTATTAAAATTTAAGAATTTATAGCTGAATTTTTTATTGTGGAACACATTTTTCTATGAATGTATAACAAATTCCTGATTCCAATTTCTTATTGATATAATTAACTTGAACTCAAACATTCAAGTGATTTCCTAATGTCTTGTCAGACAAAATAGAAAACCAGAGACTCTATGAAGCATGTATTGCTCACCTGAATTTTATTTGCTATTTAAAGGAACTAAATAATTTCATTACAAGGAATACACGTCAGCGGTTTTTGCTGATTTTTTTTTCAGTAACAGCTACCATATTGATCCAGAGTCAAAACCTCCGAGACAATTTTGAAAGGGAACAACCTAAGGACCATTTCACCTAAGTTTTGTCTCTATTGTCCCAGCAGTTTTAGAGAAGATTTGTATATTATATAATTTTTTTTTTGAAAGATTTAAATATTCTCTAGTAACAATGTCCATATTGATCCATGTTCTGGACCACTAGACACAATTTTGCAAGGGGGTCACCTATGGACCAATTCACCACAGTTACTGTCTGTCAGTTCATTAAATGGATTTTTCAGAATTTTAATACCTTAATCAATGTGAATTTAGTCACTTGGGTGAATTCAATATACAAGGGAGATAACCTTCCTATGGGACTTTAAAAAAATTAAGTATTACAACCCTGTGATCAATTAAATATGCACAAAACAACAGTTTTACAAATTTTAGGAAAGGTTGAGTTGACAAATTATAATTATTAATATTCTGAAATTTTCAAGTGCATTAATTTTTGTATTGGAAATCCCCCATTTAAATTTGTAGGATCATTTATGAGGTATACAAATGTAACTTGTGTAAAGAAAACGTAGAAGATGAAAGGTATTTTTTATTAGACTCCTTTTCTGGAAAACTATAGAAAACTATTTATAGATAACCCGGATATTAATTATAATAACTTTATTAAATTTTCTTCAGAGGATAAATTTTTATGATTAATGACTAATGAATATATTTATGTTATAAAACTTATATTTAATATGATATCAGAACTAACAGAAAGTTGTGATTTATTACTGAAGCAAATATGAGAATGATGGAGTTGTCTCACGTTGTCCAAATCTAGCTGGATGTCCTAAAAAATTGTACTTGTAATAACACTCACATTTGCATTTTATTTTTTTGTTATTTTTATTTTATATGATTAACTGTATTTTATATAACCCAATCATTTTTATTGTCTAATTATTTCATGATTTTAGTGTTTTTTTATGTTATGAATCATTGAATGATTGTATTGTGATTAATCTGCCCATCAATGCCATCAATGGGCACCTTGATTGGCCAAAAAAGTTATCTGTATCTGTACAAACATAACCTTTATAAACAACTTTACAATTTTTATGTTTTCTTGGACAACTCAATAAGATAATTAACTAACAAAAAATTGTCTAAAATTCTAACGTTTAGAATAGAATTATAAAATGAGGTGTCCAGACAGTAGGTCAACTTGAAACCACTGGTTAACATGTCATTCATTACTTATTTTTCTTCACAGTGAAACAGAAGTTTCTTTATTTCAAAAAAGTTTGTTTAGAAATGGAAAGAGGTGAGAAATTGTGTGACTGGATACAGTCATTTCGGGTAATTCTGTGCATCGTAATATTCAGCGCATTAACATGAAAATGATTTGAATGAGCCTAATTAAATGCTGCGCCGAATAGCCATACAACATAGTAGTTGGCGAGTCAGTACAGGCACAGGGACTCGTATATATTGATTTTTTTGTATTTAACAACATTCGAGACAGGGGCGCCTCGGATGTACTATTCGTATGTCATTATTCAATACTAGACACGAGTCCCTGTTGTACAGGTGCTGATTCGTAAATGCAGGTGTCACACTGTCCCGAAACTGACACCAGATGGACACACAATAAAGGAAATGTTCAAATTTGGATCTGATCGTAAAAACATCGGGCCATTCGTGAGGGCATCTTAAGCCATGGTATGTCCTCCAGTTGAATTTCTCAGCAGCAACTTCATGAGCAGTGACAAAATCTTTGGCATCCCAAAAAATTGACGAAAGACCTTGTGATGGTTTATTTTCCTCTTGAATTCGTGTGTCCATTTTGCCCTTTGTAAGGATGTCGTGAGAGCATCTTGTAAAATAGTATCATCTTCATCTTTATTTCGTGTGATCGTCGCTGCCATCGGGCATTTTTTGCCTCACCAAGACAATACGAAGGAAACAAGAAGCTGTCCGTTTCTTAGTAAGGCAACATTGTGTAGCCATCGTATTATAGTACGATGACATCGAGATGGGACCACGGTGTCAGTGAAGACAGTCGAATTTCATTTCATTTCAAAGATTTTATTGATTTAAATCAAAAGGTATTGGATAACAGGCAGAGTCTATATAAATCCTACATATGTACTTAATGCAAAAATCTATAATAAATGTACAATTTATAAATGAAAAATCATTCCACCATTTTATATCATATTATTATACTGTTTGATTGGAATAAACTTAAACTAAAATTGTCCTTTGAGGGAAGGATAAAAAAATGGATGCACAATTTGGTTGATATTGGTACATTATTAGAAAATGAGATTGAATGTTGATAACATTTTTTAAATAAGAAAAATAAGGTTATGGTAGGTAAGAGTTATATCATGGAAAGAATGAATCGTTTAACCAAATTAATAATTTTATTAGGAAAAAACCAAACAAACAAACGAAAAAAAAAAGAAGAACACAGATAACATAGGAGCAAGAGGGGTGGAAACTGTTAGATTTCGTGATATTTGCAAGGCAAACAAGTTTTACAGTTTTACATGTATGTAATTATAATAAGGTAGAGAACAGATGTTACTGGAAAAGATGCTGCTTTAAGTTACTAACATCATTTCCAAGTTGACATTAAAGTATATTTAATTTGCGTGGACCATACATCGTAGGAATAATGAATAGGAGGCTTTTTTATCTCTTCATTCAATTTGTTCTTGAACAGAGAGAGAGATAGAATATTTTGTATATCATTGTCAAGTTTATTCCACATATCTTAAGTATGTGAGAAGAACCTTTTTTGATATGACATATAAGTATGAGCATTAGGTAGATCAAAATATCTAGGATTTCTGATCATATAATTCTCATATGTATTAATATGAGAAAGTACATAGTTTGAAATATAAGATGGAAGATATCCATGCAAAGCCTTAAAGAAAAGAATAAGCATTTGGTTTTTGGTCCTGTTTTGCAGGTTATCCAATCAAAGCTCATTATATAATTTTGGATTTTGACTTGTTGGCGTTAAAGGTTATACCCCAATCACTGAATCAGTGGCCCATGTATGGAAGTCTGATTGTAAGGATTTTGTAGCTGTTTCCTGGTCATCAACAACACAGTGCAACGAGGTTTCATCAGCAAATAGTTTGATTTTATTAGAAACAACGTCAACTATGTCATTGACAACGAAAGAAACAGAACCAAGTACTGATCCTTGCGGAACACCACCACAGACGAATTTGAGTAGCTTAAGCGTTCACATGTATCATTGTTACGTGGACTTATAAAAGGCCAGCATCAGAGCATCTTCCTCATTCAGTACTGAGCAACTCTACAGAGCAGAGGCCTTCATGTGTCAGCGGGTAAACTGCTTAATAAAAATTCACATCTTCTTGTTGCCTTCGTTTGTGGTGCCGGTGCCATCGTGTGACCTTCTGTACGCATCGTACTTGCTTCGACTGTTGATTGCCTGTTGACCAAGTTCATTGAAGTTCGGGACCATCTTCGCACGAAATTCAAAATTCCATATTCGTATGGCCATCTGGTGTCAATTTCGGGACAGTGTGACGCCTGCATAATGTTGACAAAGTAGGGGAATAAATAATGAAGCTAAATGAATTTCGTACGTTAGTTCAACCTATATGCATTTTACTTTAAGGTTATCTTCCTGTTATTCCGGGAATAGAATGGTTCAGTCCAAAAGATTTTTTGATATTCTGTGAGCGGAAATGAATATAACATTTTAAATTTGGTTCGAAAGCGGAAATGAATCAAGATTCCGTCTTTTCATCGTGTAAGCAGTCGAAAACTACTCTTATCTCCGCACTTCTTATCTTGCTACAATTCATGTTCTAAATTTATTCTTTTTCACATTTCGCCATCTTCATAAAAGTTTAAGTCCATCTACTGATAAAAGTTTTATAACTCATCTTTGGGAGGGCAAAAAGTTTAAGAGTAAATTGTTTATTTTATCACAGAAATCACTTGAGCTATTTAAAACATAGGTTTTCAATCGAAAATAATTTTGAAAATTAACAAAGAATGTTAAAGAAAATTTATGGGTGAGACTTCCTATTTTAAGACATTTATGACAAGCATTTCTTGGACAAAATATGTTATTATAACCCTTAAGTATGAGATATCATTATTTATCAAAATGCTTACTGTTTCAGTAACTGTTGAGTGAAAAGGCAACGGATTTCTCAGTTGTCTTTATTAGGAAGATATATGACTGGAATTTACTATCTATAAAGTTTGCATGCATTTGTAACTTTTATACATTACGCGCATACTGATCATGAAAATCCAAGAATACGGTGTAATTGTCAGAGAGACATGCTGCACCAAAAAACCATCTATGAAAGTTTATACCCTACTGTCTAATTAGTTTTAAATATTTCTGCTGATTTTCTATGGTGGCCAATTTGTGCAAGGTCTGGTCACCTTCGAAATGGGACCAAGTCTGGTTCCAATTTGCCAAGTGCTTTCAGAGGTGAAGATTAAAAAAAATTACGGACACTGTTGGCAGGTATAAGGCGATGACAATAGAGCTCCCGTGGTCTGATAGAATTAAAAGAGAGACAGTTGAAAAAAATGAGTAACAAGAATGCTAGTCAACTAGGTCAAAGTCCTAACTACCATTACATGGATGAATTATTTAGTATCAGCTGTAGTATACTTCAAAATTTAATTTTAAACATCATTAATAGTCTAGAATAATAATTATCTAGTGCAAGGCCATATGTATAAATAGGCAGAAGGACAGCAGTTCATGTAGACAAAAAAATCTAAACGGATTTTCGTATTGGTGTTTAAATGACACAAAAAGAGAATCAAGGTTCATTCGAAAAGCACAGGACTCAATTTAATTTAAAACTAACGTTATTGTAAACAATACAGCCTTTTTAGAAAATTTCATTTCAAAGGCAGAACATACTAAGAAGGACGCGCCTTAAATGTTTTTTCGCGAGATTTGAATCCTGATTTTTTAACTAGAGGCTAAGCTTCAGACCTCTGTATACAATTGCGAAAAGGATCACCTATTGCTTCAGTAGTTTAAGAGATGCATGATTTTAATTTTTTCATTTTTTTTTATATTTTTTACAACGGCGGCCATTTTGGTAAAAGATATAATTTTGAAAGGGGTCTACCTACGGACAATACCACCAAAATCTCGTCTTATTTTAGTTTTAGCGGAGACGATTTATTTTTTTAAGCATTTTTAGCAAAGTTGTACCAGGATATTAATCTGCGACCGGTTTTCCACAATTGGTTTCTGGATTATATCTTTAGTTTCAGGTATCTTCCCATTCAAACCAAAATTGGCAATGTTGTTAGACTATATGAGATTCAGAAGTCTATTGATTTAGGGTCAATCAATTGCATTTTTGGTAAACTTCTTTTTTTCACTCAGAAATCACATATTTTCAGAATAATTGTTCCTGGAGATATCTTTAGTTTGCCAGAGTCCATGTACACCACATTTTTATAGGTCTTTAAAATATATGGACACAGAAACCCATTAATTTTGGTATCAATCAGTGATATATATTTGTTAACAATTGTTTTACTCAGAAATCACATACTTTGAGCATTGACAAGATATCTTATATAATCCAGTTTTAATAAGATATCTTATAAACTTTATAAGATATCTCATAAAGTATATAAGATATCTTATAAATATTTTTATATAAGATATCTTATATACTTTATAAGATATCTTATATACTTTATAAGATATCTTATATACTTTATAAGATATCTCATATATTTTATAAGACATCTTATATAGTTTATATCTCATATAGTTTATAAGATATCTTATAAACTTTATGAGATATCTTATATACTTTATAAGATATCTTATAAACTTTATAAGGTATCTTATAAACTTTAGAAGATATCTTATAAAGTATATAAGATATTTCATATAATATATGATATCTTTTATAATCTAGTTTTTATAAGATATCTTATAAACTTTATATGATATCTCATAAAGCATATAAGATATTTTATAAAGTTTATAAGATATCTTATAAATATTTTTTATATAAGATATCTTATATAGTTTTTAAGATAGCTCATATATTTTATAAGATATCTCATATAATTTATAAGATATCTTATAAACTATATAAGATATCTTATAAACTATATGAGATATCTTATAAAGTTTATTAGATATCTTGAAGTTAGAATAAATAGTAAAACGGCTTGCCATAGGTCTGATCTAATTCCAACAAAAAAGGTCTAATCATGAATTCACGTCGAAATAAATACTGAATTCCCAATTCCCTAACAGCATCCTGGATCCTGGACCACTAACCAGCTAACGTATTAAATCCTGAATTCCCGAGCTTACAACCACTAAATCCCGACGTCCCGAAAACGGCCCGGTCGCCCCTCATTATTCTTAATTACTAAAAAAGCCCATATGAACTTGTTGTAGGAAAGGTGAGCTCTGTAATCGATACATTACCTACACTTATTTTTACTGTCGCGGATTTTTCCCTATATTTCTTTTCTAATTTTCAAAGGCATCCAAGGGGAAAGTAGAAGAATATAAATTGAAATGAAATAATTATCAGACATCAGCACGTTTCTATCCGCTGGTCCCCAGACCCCTCGTTTATATACACGCCCAACACAATTCCTGGATATGCCCATGTGAATTTCCTTTACTAGTTATTTAATAGATTTTCACTCAAATGCAATTTTTTTATTTAGTCTACAAACAAAAAGCAGATAGTCCAAATAATTATGCCTTCAAGTTGGTTATTTATAATTTTTTATGCAACGTCTCTGATGGTCTAAAAAAGTCCAAATGATAAATGGCCTCATGATTATCTGGAATAGCTAGGAGAATGTGTATTCTCTTGGTTGGTTGGTAGTTTGTGCCTGCAGCATCACCAGCATGTACATGTACTAACCATGCAGGTCTGTCAGCTTTATGTATCCTCTAATTTGCCTGTTTACTGAGGAGTATGTTGGTGACACTGTTCATGTCATTATCAAATATCTGTATTTTCAATGATTTTGTTGTGTATTAGAAACATTTATCACATCAACTATCCCATGATTATTTAAATTGAAAGCCGTCTAAATCACCCAATAGATATCTGCTTGAGAAGGTGAAAACCCCATTAAAAATTTATCAGAGGAGTGAACCTGAAATCACAAAGCAAATGGAAAAAGCTTTCACCGATGTTATTGAAAAAGACGGAGTATATAACACAATTGATGAAAACATTTCTGGAGCTCTGGATTTGACAGTTTCGAAATAGAACCATTCCTTTACACTTGTTTCCAGTTTGCTTAGTAGTTTCAAATATGAACATCTTAAAAGGGAATTTTCCAATGGGGTCCTGTGTTAACTAAGTTCGCCCTGGATTGCCGACAGAGCTCTAAAAGATATATACCCAAGAATCAATGCTGGTTCACAATGTGCTAATTTGGTCTTTGGTGACAAACTTAGATGACGGTGCGAGTCATTAGATACAATTCTGAAAGAGGACAATTTCAGCGCTAGCGGCAATCTTGGATGACTGACTTGGTCTAATTCTAAGAGGACAATTGCTGTCATGTTTTATCCCAATTGGTTGCTTGGTTTCATACATGATCTTTAATATCCTTTTAAACGAAGTTTGGCTGAAGCGACCATATTAGTTGGCCGTCAGCTTCTTCAGATACAAGTATGAAAGAGGACCACACATTGGCCATTGCTACAAACTTTGCATTTTGCGCAGAGATGATTGAAATATTGTTAAAAACTTCCTATTGATGAAGTTCTCCAAGTCCAAAGACCGTACTTAGATCAAAAGTGGGTCAACTGGAATGCAACCCAAAGTGAATCCATAACTACTTAATTTACAACTATTTCGATACTAGCCCGAAATTGATACTTAAAATTGACGGTTACAAAATTTTAAAATTTGTGAAAACTAAGGAGTATTTCCCCGCGTGCATAGCTCTCTCCTTAGATGGTTTTTGCTTTACCCCTTTTGGTCATTTTGGAATTTTTTATTTTGCTCTTCAACCTTTTTGACTGTTGTTTTGGTTTTCAACATTTTAGGCGATGATCACAACTGATGAGTCGTTAATCGACGAAATGAGCACATCTTCTGCATCAAAAAATTTTAATTTTACAACTACAGTATACAGTAAAAATCAGGTAAATACTTACAGAAATAGGCATTCCCATTTTGTCTGTTTTACTCGTATGTTCTATTTATAACAACGGGGGCAATTTTGGTTGGTCGGCGACATTATCAGATATTATTTTGAAACTAGACACTCTAAGGATGATTGTGAAGAAGGCTGGTTCAACTATGGTCCAGTGATTTCTGATGATATTTTTGAAAAATTTTGCGACGACAGACCACGGAGGACGCCAAGTGATGGCAATAGCTCACATATGGACCTTTGGTGAGCTTAAAAAAAAGAAAGTTTAGTGGTACTTCACTTATTACAGCATTACACAGCCATTACACATCCAGTCTGGTTAGAAAACTGTATTTCGCTTTGATTACTAAAGGGTTCACAAATATTGGTATGACCAACTCTGCGTGCTATTTTTACTTGTTCCGCTTAGTGATTTGGTTGTGTTTTCATGTCACTGCTCTTGTTATTTGTATATTCGTCAGATGACCAAGCTAATTCGTTTTCGTATAGCCCATGTGCTTGAGAGCCACAGCCCCAGATATTTTCTTTGAATCAGGGAGGTAACTACCTCCAGCTTTTTGAAAAGAGTGAATATTTTAACTTCCAAACAGCAGGATTAAAGGAGTAAAATGAGAAATCAAAGAAGATAAAAGAGCATTGTTCCAATGCATTTAACGGGTTAACAAAAATATGCATGTATTTACTTTTAAATTTGAGATGGACAGGTTTACAGTTTTAAGAATTTATAAGGCTATAACACACCCGCGAAATCGCAGTACGAAATCTTTTGATAGATATCATCCTGAAACAAAATGTGTATCAGTTTGACGATATACTCTATTACTTGACGTGCTGTTTTATGGTGCCTCTTGTTTTTTTATTTGGTAAGGTGACAGGTACGTAAATGGATAATCTCACGGAATTTTATGAAATTTTGCATACAACTAAAGCATGAGGAACTGCACATGAACATCGAAAAAATTATATATATTTCTTTTACACTTTCTGAGATATAGCAAATTAAATATCCGGAAAATAGTAGTACAAATATATAGAATACACGTAAATATCGTAAAAAAGTTCAGCAATTTTGACTACAAATTAATATTTCTCGAAATCCTGTCCTACGAATTTTCTTTAAAAATGATATGTTTTTGCTACTGGAATTTCCGTTTTATTGATATAAAATTTATGGGGGGGGGGGGGGGGGTCACCGAATTCGTTTTTTGAGTATGGATAGTTGAATCTGCTGTATAGCGTGGAAGAAGCGCCGAAAATGCAAAAATAATCGTGACGTCGTGGCTCTAAGTCTTATTTTCCGACGTTTTTAGGTATTGCACAGACACTTGGATGATTTATACTGCAAAAACGAATTCGGAGACCCCGTATAGCTTTCATATCAATAAAACGGAAATTTTAGTGGCAATAACATATCAATTTTAAAGAAAATTCGTAGGCCACGTTTTTGAGAAAAGGCAATTTAAAGTAAAATTTTTCAATATTTTTTGCGATATTTACGTGCATCCTATACATTTGTACTTCTTTCTACAGAATATTCAATTTGCTATATATCCGAAAGTATAAAAGTTACTCATGCTCTAATTGCTGGCAAAATTTCATAAAAATTCATGAGATAGCCCATAAAATAGCATATGAATCAGGTGCGATGAAAAATTCAGTTTTGAGACAACCCCGTTAATTTTACCGGTCAGAGTTGGTGTCAATGGTCGGTACCGAGACTTTCCGTAAATGTTAAAGAGATAAACATTTTGACGGATTTTGAAATAATAAAAAAATATTGATTTGAGGGGCGAGGATGACGCCCCTCCCTTTTTGGTGGGGTGTTAGGTTTTTATCAATCTGTTTGTCTTATCACGGGGAAAAAGAAAATATATAATTTAGGGGCAGGGATTTCATTGCTTTACGAGATAACTATAGACTAATGATTCGAGAGGGTGGGGATGAACCCTTGGGTAAATAAGGTATATATCAGTTCACACGTCTTGTCATGGGGAATAAGAAAATATACGGTTTAGGTGTCGGGTTTCTTACAGATTTTTAATTTTATATAATTCAAGATAATTGTTTTAAGGGGGCGAGAATGACGCCCATTGAGTAATGAGGTATGCATCATTTAAATGGAATCATGATATTGTTTATACTCATCGCTCTCAGCGCCGTTTCTTCATTATGACGTCGCACTTGACCGTCGAAAATTTATGAGATAATTGAACATTGTTGATTTGATGAGAGTTGTGATAACCCCTTGAGGAAGCGAGGTATGTCATTTGGTGCGTCTAACCATTGGGAATATGAAAATATATGGTTTAGGGGTGGGGATTTTAACGGTTTATGAGATAATTGAACATTATTGATTTGATGGGAGTGGTGATAACTCCCTGGGGAAATGAGGTATGTGTCATTTGGTGCGTCTTACCATGGGGAATAAGAAAATATATGGTTTAGGGGTGGGGATGTTAACGGTTTATGAGATAATTGGACATTATTGATTGATGGGGGTGAGGATCACCCTACTGAAAGAATGACGTACATGTCATTTAATGCGTGTAGTTACGGAGAACAATAAAATATATGATTTAAAGCCATGTATTTTATGCATTGCATATGAATTTTTTCAAAATTATCGACTTTGTGGGGGGAGGGGGGTGATGATGACCCCCCCCCCCCCCAGAGGAACGAGGTATATGTCCTTTAATAGGTGTTGTCACGGTGTATAATAAAATATATGATATGAGATGGTTATTGGTCACACTCGTAGAGTTTTTCGATGGGTCCTATAATAAACCCGTACCCTCTTTGAACTGTTCATTATATGTCTCACTGACCCCTATCAAAATGAATCTAAAAACATTGGTCTTTCACCGTGGAAAATCTCCGATCCAAATCTCTGACGGCTATTGATAACTCGAACCAACAAAATCGGAGAGGAAGAAATAAAATGTTCGATAAAAATCGCAAATAAAAATCTACAAGTCTCCCACTTCGTTTGGGAGACTTAATAAGGGAACTTTAAAACCGTTAGTATAACTCCACAAGTACATGGTAGAGATGGCTAACCCTTTCTGAAATCATTTGCCCTGGTTATTTCGTGCATCTATATATAAAAGCTTTTTTCATTCATCATTATATACATGAATACCATAGGTTTTATCCTTGATCAGTAATACCAAAGCACTGGTTGTTATCCACAGCATAACAGATGTTCTCCCCGCACTCCCATTGCCTAACTAGTCCCATATATATATATATATATATTTTTAAAATTTTTTATTATTTTCTCTAGCTGTCCAGATTTTTTTCCTATTTTTTTTTAACTTTGAACTTTCAAACACGTGTAGTGTTAATGATTTACACGTAGTCAATTCCCATTTCCATTAAAAATGTTTTTCTTTCTAAATAAACGTCCCCAAACTGGTAACATTCAAGATGTGTTTAGTTACTTTGGGATGACCTACATGTAGGAATAATATCATTCTTTTACACGACTGTGTAAAACCCAAAATGCCAGAATAATTAAAAACATTTTTACATTTAATTTTCTCAATATCTTAAATATGAACCATATTTTAACAATAAAATTGTTTCTTCATGGAGAATATTTAATATTTTAAAGCACAAAGTTCGCATATATCCCGAGAAAAAGTGATATTGAATATCGGAGAACGCGCGAGTCCCTTTTTATAAAGCTGTGTAATACTCAGCAAGAAGGGATTAATGTCCGAATTTGATTTTTCTAACAAGTATAAAATGAATTGATCCCTTGATTTCATTGTATGAAGTTCAAGATTTTTTGGTCAATTCGCATCACGAATCCCGTCTAGTTGCCAGCCGTAACTATGACGTCGTGATAAACAACTTGTGTCTCCAGACATTTTTCGTTCAGCATCTGAAGAAGACGGTTGTATCGTCGAATATATATGCGAACTTTGTGCTTTAAAATATTAAATATGAACATTATTAAATATTATTGTGAAAAAGTTTAGAATATATCAATCTAAAAAAATGTAATGAAAATTATAAGCACACTTCATTTTTTTCATCTTTCTGAACTTTTTTTACACTGCTTCTTTTCACTTTTTGACTTACTAGTAGACTAGTATTAACAAGAACAATTTGCATGGCCACCATACATAGTCTTTCACTTTATTTTGTATACATTCAGGACACAAAAAATTCAACACAATTTAAAGCAATAAGCGACTGGTGTTGTTTGTTTTATTTTACAATTCTTATGGTGGAGCCTGTATTTTTTTATTCTAATACTCGAGTCTAAAGATGAATATATACAAAGTAATTGTCAGGATAGCCTACCCAGGAGCCAATAATTTGATGGCTAGGGTGGCAAGGAAGTGATCTCGGATCCTGGAATTTTGGCAGCATCGATGATCCTGGCATGTTTAGGAGCATAAGATCTCCCACGCTTTTTCAAAATATACCAATGTTTGATTCAAGGTCTTGTATTCACAAAATTTTTTATCCTGGATTTTTTTCAGATTCCTCCCATCCCCTCTCTTAAATATGAAATGGTTACTCACTTACCTAACCATTGAGGCACATAGATGATAGTTACTGAGAAATAAATATTAGAATTAAAACTTTACTGAAGTCCTGAAGGTAAATTTTCCCTAAATGCTGACCATACAAAGTTTGGTTAATATGCCTAGGGTTTGCCCTCAGACATATCAACTTTATGTCAAGTCTAAATTCAATGAACTATAAATTTTGTTTCATGTTACTTTGTCTTTGCAATAAAACCTAGACCTAGACCTTAAGCAAAGTTGAAGATCAAATGGTTAACCAGATGTGGTTGCTAATGAGGATGTCAAGGGTTTCACAAACATTTCTTCATCAATTTTGTTGATACATAATGTTCAATTCATAATCAAGAAAATAACAAACATGTTTAACATCTGTAAATATTTCAAGGAGGCAAAAAAAAAAAAAACGATAGAAGGACCAAAGTACTTTTCAATATTAACCATCTGTCATTTCATTAATGCATTTACCTATATCTCCCACAAAATTATTTCTTTAAACTGAAAATGGTATACATGTATAAGTAGGATCACTCAATAACATAATAATTCATGAAACTTTGGTTGCTTAATCATCAACAAGTTAATTTTGGTACTAGTATTTGAAATTCTTAATACTAGATGCCCTCAACAGGATAGTGGAATGCTAATGATCATTTGTTTGTGAACACACAATTAAATTTGAACCCCTTTTATGGTAAGATGTACTGAACTCTTGACAAAGATTGTCATTTTTGTTTCCAAATAGTCATGGTTCTATCAGGTGTTCTTACACCAGTTGTGATGACAGTGGTATAAAACAAAAATAAACAAATTAAATAAGAGAAATTTATGTTGAAATATCCAAAAATTTTGAATGAGATATTCAAGCAACTGAAGTTCCATTGTAATTAGTGAAATTTGAAGTAACAGTTTTGAACTAATGCACATTATAGTAGAGAGTCCACTACTTTGCTTTGTATGTACCCCTGTAGTATTATCATTGATCAACATAATAGTATATAGTTTGTTGTCCACTGTTGAGTAATGTCTGTATGATTGCTGGGTCTAATACAATATTATCCTCTTCTGTATGGATCTGAACCTCTCCTGTTCCGTCCTCTCTAACATTTATAATCTGAACATTAGATCCCTCTTCTTCTGAAGTTTCTATCTTGAAATGTATCTCTTCTTCATTATCCTTATCATTTTCATCATCTTTCTTTGGTTCCCCCTTTGCCTTCTCTGAACTGAATGTTGTAGGATTAGCTAAAGCCAGTAGATCTTCAACTCCCTCTGTATCGTCTGTCATGATCTGAACCTCAATTTGCTCTCCACTAGGCTGTGGTATAACTACTGTTTGATATTTACTCTTTTTCTCTTTGTATGTCTCACGAGCAATATCAAGTTTCTGTGCAAATTCAGGACTATCCATTGCTGCCAAATCTGATTCTGGTAAATGAAGAGCATGAACATTTCTCAAATGACGTATCAAGCGACTTTTCACTGCAAAATTTTTGCTGCAAATACCACAATTAAATGGTCTTTCATTATTATGTTTCCTCATATGTAATTTAAGATCATTTGTACTACAAAATAAATTTTTGCATTCTTCATATGGACATTCATAAATTTTACCTGCCCCTTCCAGGTGAGACAAGTCACCAGTTTGTACAACCTTCTGAATTTTGTGTCTTTTCATGTGTTTGTACAAATCAAACTTCTTCTTAAATGTTTTGTGACATTCCTCACATTCAAATGGCCTATCTTCAAAGTGAATTGCTTGATGTGATAGCATGTTTCCTTTTTGTGAAAATCCTCTGCCACATGTTTCACATACATAAGGTTTCAGACCACTATGGGTTCTAAGATGTATTTCAAGTCCTTTCTCAGTAGCGATTTTCTTTTGACAAATATGACATTCAAAATCTCTACCAGTTGGATCTTTGTGTCTCTTCATGTGATATATAAATGCATCACGTCCCTTAAATCTCTTGCCACATTCAGTACACAAGTATTTTCTAATATTCAGATGTACCCTGTCAACATGTCTTTTAAGATTATTCTTGGAAGAACAATATAATGGACAGTGTGGACATTTAGCAACAGGAACCTTTTTCATATCAGCATGTGCATCAGAATGATTAAAACATTGTTCTTCAGTTTCAAATTTTTGTCCACAGATGCGACATTCCTTTTCTGGATTATTAGCGGGATGTTTTTCCAAGATGTGATATTCCAGACGTTCTTTCCGTGAAAATATTGACTTACATATTTCACACTGATTAGTTTTCTTCTTCCTAACAGGCAACTGACCTGGATGATGCTTTGCCATATGTTTTCTCAGATTTTTGTAAACCAAGAATTTCATATTACAAACTGGACATTCAACATCTTTCACCCCTGTGTGCCACTTCTTATGATACTGTAAAGACTCGTTTGTTGTAAATCTAGCATCACATACATTGCATTTATATTTCTTCTCTTTGTTATGTATTATTCGAACATGTCTGTTGACATGAGAACTGTTCTTGAATGTCAGAGTACATGTCAAACATTTAAAACGTTTACAAATTGTACAATATGGAAGATTTTGAGTTGATTTTCTTGTAATATCTGTGTCATCATGATCACAATAAACGTAATACGATGGGATTTTCTTCAATGGTCTTATTCTTGATCTTCTTCTTAACAGTGATAAACTCTCCTGCTTGATATTTAATGCAGTGTCTTTTTTGAATGGCTGTTCCACAAGCTCCTTATCCTCTCCACTATTCATCTGTTCATCCTGATCATTCTCTTCAGGAATCACATTAACTTCATTACCATTAGAATTATCACTCTCCTGTTCAATTTTAATTTTCTTTTGAGTATATTCTTCAATTTTAATTTTCTTTTCAGTATATTCTTCAAATTTATTTTTCCTTTTTACACCTTTACTTGGAGATTTTTTCTCTATTTCCTCATCACTCACATCAATCAATTTCTTTGAAGGTCTATAATCTGTATCTTCGTCATTCTCATCTTCACTTACAATTTCCTCCTCTTCTTCTTCATTATCCTCATATTCTTCATCATCTTCTTTTTCCTCAGTTTCGTCTGGTAGACTACTTAAGTGGAATTTTCCCATATGCTGAAGTATGCTGGTTTTGTTAGCAGCTCTTTTATGGCATATTTTACAAACATATGTTATTTTTGTAAAGGCTGCTTGAGATTCAAGTAATTTTTTACTTGGAGTTCTCTTTCTCCCACCTCTGCCTGGAGTATTAAATAATTCTGATGGAATAAAACCCTCTTTAACTTCATCTTCTATAGTATATATATATTTATCAAACTTAGAAGTCTTGTTAGAATCTGGAAAAATATCCAGTGTTTTAGTGCTCTGTTCCAGATTTTTCTCATGTTCCTTAAAGACATGGTCTTTGGCCATGCGATGACTTGTGAAAATTAGTAGACAGAGTTTACATTCCAAGTTCCCTCTGCTATTTTCTTCATGCTTTTTTAGAAAACATTCAAAGTCCTCATCAGTGTATTTTTCCATTTTAGAAGAGCTACCTTTCTTCAATTTCTTTGATACAGAATCTTCCATAAGCTTCTTACTTCTGCCGACTGATTGTTGATTATTTGTCTTATCACCTGGTGATTCTTTCGTAGATCCAACTTCTGACTGGGGAGTATTTATCATGCTATCATCACATGAATCTTTTACATGAGATTTGATTTTGGGAGGTCTTCCTCTACCTCTTTTCCTCAATGTATTTACTGGAGTATTTACTGGTGTATTTACTGCAATATTAATGTTTTCAGGGCTAGTAATTAAAGATTCAAACTCACCAAAATCTTTAATCTTCATTTCCTCCTCCTTAGAGGATGGTTCCAGATTTTTCTGCTGCAATTCAACATTTTCATCAATTTCTAAAATATCTGAAGAAAATGAATCATCTTTTTCTTTTACTTTGGGACCTCTTTTCATTGTGATTCCTTTATGATGTTTGCTTTTTAAATGTTTATTCAGATTACCCATAATTCCAAACTTTGATGGACAGTACTTGCAACAGTAACTTTGAGCATTTTTCATCCTTTCCTTTTCATCTAACTTTGCAAGTTTTTTCATCATGACTGATGTTCTTGGGGCCCGTTTAACAGGCTTGATTTTATCCTTCTTAAAATCAGCTTCCTCTTCATCCATTTCAGAATTAGATGTGGATTTACAATCATCATCTTCATCAACAGAATCTTCATCGTCATTGTCAAATAATGATATCTCTTTAACATCCACATTTTCATCATCTGAATTTGTTGTTTCTTGGCTGATTTTTGATTTATCTGAAATGATATAAATTCTTCCATAATCAAATCTTTACATTCAATCATTTTACAAGTAGATTTAATATCTAACAAAGTTTGTGTGTTGTAAACTGCTGATCATCTGTTATAATGGCATGAATTAAATAATGGTTGGAATAATAATGTGTATAACCTTATATTGCTCCAGTAATACTAACTGAGGACTAAACTTGAAATGTCAAAAATACTTTTGTCACATTGGCCCTATAAAAATTTAATAGAGATCCTTCCATGCATCATGCCTGCCAACGTTGGTTACAATCTGCCCATTAGAGGTTTTGAGCTTATAAAAATCCATTTGGGCCACCTAAAAGTAAGTGTCTGAAGAACTGGTGGCCCCAATCCAAAAATTATGGCCATCAAGCTAAAATAAGTGCTAAGCATAGCATGATATGACTGCATGTCGACAGATAAACAATTAAAGTAAGTGTAGACACATTAATATGCTTGACCCAATATATTGTTGGATATCATAATAAACATTACACAAAAATATTGGACTTACCACAAAATCCAATGAAAAGAAAAAAAAATTAGAAATCTGACCATGTTGCTTTTTTGGCCTCTTTAAACTCCCTATATCTCGAAAAATGTTATAGGAAAATTTGTTTACATACTTCTGAAAGCAATCATCATCATAATTTTAAACAAAAAATGTCCATTTAAATAGGATGAAAAATAAAAAATTTTATGTTTCCTCCAAAACTTCCTACTTTGACCCCTTTTATCTCGGAAACAACAAAAGTTGGAAAATATTTGTTGACATACTAGTGAAAACACTCATCAAGGTGAATTAAAATAAAATAATCCCAATTAGAATTGGGCGGGGAATAAAAAAAAATTACATGTTAAGCCACATTGCTTTTTTGCCCTTTTAACTCCTTATATCTCAAAATGGTAAAAGATAAAAGAAATCTATTGACACACTACAGGAAGCACTCATCAAGATGAATTAAAAGAAAAAAAAAACCATTAAAATTGGATGAAATTTTTTTAGGTGTCATGCAAAATGGCTAATTTTGGCCTCTTTAATCCATTTTATCTTTTTTATCTCTGCAACAACAAAAGTTACTTTTATTGTATTTCTTTATGATGAAACATGTGAAAAAAATAATCAATATCCAGTAAGAAATAAAAAAGTTTCGAAAATTATGGTTTGTCCCTTTTACGACCCTTTATATCTCTGAAACGATAACATAGTGAAAAACAGATCTATAAATGTTTTCCCATTTTCATTTAGTAACATTAAAAACTAACTAGAGGTTCTCAAGGTCCACCTTGAGCAGTACTAAAATTTAGGTGTAGCAGTCAATTTGGCCGGTTTTCCTATAGGGTCCTATGTGAAACTTAATTTGGCTCTGGTGTCCATCTTGATTGACAGTTAGGGACATAAATGTGAAAGAGAAAAATCTTAAGGACCATTGCTGGCAAGTCAGGTTCAAATTGGTCGAGGGGTTTCAGGCAAAAAGATTTTTAAATAAATTTTCCCATAGGGCTCTGTGTTAAACTAAGTTTGGATGTGGCAGTCATCTTGGTTCACTGTCCGGATCATGGGACATACCAGTAATTCTGAAAGAGGGCCATCTAAGGACCATTGCTGCCAAGTCTGGTTCTAATTGGTTAATTGGTTTCAGACAAGAAGATTTTAAATTAATTTTTCCATAGGGTCCTACATTAAACTAAGTTCGGCTGTAGTGACCATCTTGGTTGACAGTCCAAGTTACCCAATACACTTCTGAAAGAGGACCATCTAAGGACCACTGCTGCCAAGACTGGTTGCAAATGGCTCAATGGTTTCAGACAAGAAGATTTTTCAATGAATTTTCCCATAAGGTCCTATGTTAAACTAGGTTCGGCTGTGGCAGCTATCTCGGTAAAAAGTCTGGGTCATCAGACATACTTCTGAAAGATAACATCCCAAAGGACATCAACTACCAAGTCTGGTTCTAATTGGTCATGTAGTTTCATAGAAGATTTTTAAAATTCATCCCCCCTATAATTCCAAACTTTTTTCAACATCTTTTTATTTTTCAAAAAATAGTTGGTAAAAAAAAATCTTTGGTACAGAAATAACAGTCAAAGTAATATTTTTAACTTTCATCCCAAAAAATTTTGAGAGAATAAATTTTGTCTATAGTCAAATATTTTTTTCTTATTGCTGATATTATATCAAACTCCATAAGGTTTCATTCCAATCAGGCAAAGCAAACTCGGGTTATTATCTGCAATAAGGAAGTGGAGTGAAACATTTCCATAGTCCTCTTTTCACAACAGACAGCTGACAATATATCATTATCATGATATCATAATATAATTACCACTACAAATACTGCTGAATTTCTTCACTACATCAGTATTATGTTCCAGGAACTTTTTCCCTTTGTCAGAGGCTATCTCCTTTACCTCAGAAGTATTTGGATCTTTGAACATCAATACAAAATCTTTCCCTATTTTAGGTCCCTGACAATGGATAAAAAAATACATGTATCATCAATAAGTCAAAGTAAGAGTACAGTATAAAACTAGAGGTACTGTGGTACAAAACTCACAAAATAATACCAATGCTACTTGCAAGGTCCATGTTTTGGAAAAAGAAACCACAAAAATGATTTTGACCAATAAACAAAATAGAAGGTGCACAATGGCATTATATGGTTAAGAATCTGAGAAAGTTTTATTAAATTATGATAAGTGGTTCAGAAGGAGTTGCAGATACAAAATGTATACCCCCCTCCTTTCCAAAAGTAAAACAGTTCCCAAAAAAGATTTTGATGATTTTGGTCACAAACAAAATAGGAGGTGCACAATGGCATTATATGTTAAAGAATGTGAGAAATTTTCATTAAATTATAAGTGGTTTAGGCGGAGTTGTGTATACAAAATGTATACCCCCATAACCGCCATATAAAGCACTGGCAAAGTTCATATTTTGGAGAAAAAAAACCAATAAAATGCTCTGCTGGGCGAAGCTAGATACGACCGCAGATGTCGAACCCTGAATAGTTGGGGCAATTATGAACACAACATTCAAGCTTGATACAATACTGAATTTGGATTGTGAATAAATATTTGACACAGCATAGGTTTCTGACACAGAATGAATGTTGTCTAAGAACTTAAAAATTTTTAATTTACCTATTCAAACCATATCAGTATTATTTGTTTTTATATATAAATCAGAAATAACCAATTTAAAATTTAAAATTGGGCACACATATCAATTTCTTGGTATTGCGCAATACTGTGCAATTGAAGATTTCTTGCTATTGCGCAATACTGTGCAATTGAAAATTTCTTCAAATATTTGACACATAATAGGTTTCTGACACAGAATAACTGAAATCAAAGAACTTAGAATTGGTCATATGATTTCAATTTATATTCAATTTTTTGCTTCTTGTGCAATACAATATGCTGTGGAGAATTACCCCCCCCCCCCCCAAAAAAAAAAAAAATAATAATTTACCCCTTTTTTTAGCTTTTGTGCAATACACTATGAAGTTGCACATTGACCCCCCCTCCCAAAAAATAAACAAAAAACAATAAAATTTATTGTAACCCCCCCTTTTTTTGCTAAAAAAAATTTGAAATTTTCTTTTTAATTTATGAAATTTGAAATGAGAAAAAAATTACCCCCTCCCCAATTTCTCATTTACCCCCCCCCCCCCCCCCCCCCAAATTTTGTTTTCAACCCGCCCCCCCCCCCCCCCCCATTTCTTTATACTTTGCAACCATAACAGCCCATTTAAATACACCATAACATATTAAAATAGAAAATGACATCATAGTCATGGATGGCAAATTTTTAATATACATAATTTAAAAGCAGTTTAGATGAGATAAACAAAAAAGCTTCATCAGCACATTTTATATTGGCAAATTTCCAATGAAGTTCATTAAACTAGAGTTATTGGCAAATTTCCAATGGAATTGTTAATAATAAAGTTTTGATAACAGGGCACACATATCAATTTCTTGCTATTGTGCAATACTGTGCAATTGAAGATTTCTTGCTATTGCACAATACTGTGCAATTGAAAATTTCTTAAAATATTTGATACATAATAGGTTTCTGACACAGAATAACTGAAATAAAGAACTTAGAATTGGTCATATGATTTGAATTTATATTCAATTTTTTGCTTCATGTGCAATACAATATGCTGTGGAGAATTGCCCCCCCCCCCCCCCAAAAAAAAAATAATTTACCCCTTTTTTAGTTTTAATTTTGGACCCCGATTTGGACCAACTTGAAAACTGGGCCCATCATTAAAAAAACTAAGTACATGTTTAGATTCAGCATATAAAAGAACCCCAAGAATTCAATTTTTGTTAAAATCAAACTAAGTTTAATTTTGGACCCTTTGGACCTTAATGTAGACCAATTTGAAAACGGGACCAAAAATTAAGAATCTAAATGCACGGTTAGATTAGGCATATCAAAGAACCCCAATAGTTCAATTTTCGATGAAATCAAACAAAGTTTAATTTTGGACCCCGATTTGGACCAACTTGAAAACTGGGCCCATAATAAAAAAACTAACTACATGTTTAGATTCAGCATATCAAAGAACCCCAATAGTTCAATTTTCGATGAAATCAAACAAAGTTTAATTTTGGACCCTTTTGGCCCTTAATTCCTAAACTGTTGGGACCAAAACTCCCAAAAACAATCCCAACCTTCCTTTTGTGGTCATGAACCTTGTGTTAAAATTTCATAGATTTCTATTTACTTATACTAGAGTTATTGTGCGAAAACCAAGAAAAATGCTTATTGGGCCCTTTTTTGGCCCCTGATTCTTAAACTGTTGGGACCAAAACTCCCAAAATCAATCCCAACCTTCCTTTTGTGGTCATAAACCTTGTGTTTAAATTTCATAGATTTCTATTAACTTATACTAAAGTTATAGTGCGAAAACCAAATGTCTTCGGACGACGATGCCGACGACGGACGAGGACGACGACGCCGCCAACGTCATACCAATATACGACCGCAAAAATTTTGCGGTCGTATAAAAATCAATTTGACCAAAAAACAGAATAGGAGGTACACAATGGTATTGTATAGTTAAAAATCTGAGAAAGTTTCATTAAATTATAGTAATTATAAATACTTTGTGTAAAAGAATATAACTTGCAAAAATTAAAATGCAAGTTTTATAGTTTTATTGCTTCATATTGCATTTTTTGCATACCAATAAATTCAAAATTTATGATATATGTGTACTTAATTACTCAATAATTTGCAAAAATTTTGACACTGTGACTGTAATTTGTCAAAGTTTTCATTTATAATTATATAATAAGTGTTGTGTAAGAATTTGTTTCATCTATGAAACCATATGATGATCCCTTCATCTTACATGGGAGATTGTCTCGCTGATGCATACTTTATAACCCTTCATTTTTGCATCCATAATACTTTTTCTATTTTTTTCTTTAGAATATTATCCTGTAAGTTAGTTCAATAATGTACAGGCAAGCTTTTAGATGCATTAAAACTGCAAATTTTTCATGTATTTTTTTTATATGGTTTGATATATGTAATATTACTATTTGTTCCAAAGCTTTCATCAGAATTTTATGTGCTTCTTCCTCTGAAAGATCTGTCTCCACTTTCTCTTTAGTAGTGCTTCCAGAACTTTCACTGGGTCCTGGTTGTTGGACATCAGATTTTGAAAGATCAGAACTAACTGAAGGAACAACATTGTTTTGACTAGATTTATCTGCAGATTCTGTGTTTTCTTGTAAAATATCTTCAGTCCTGATATCTTCTACATTTGTTTGACTTGTTTGGCTATATTCATTCTCAACCACGACTAGTTTACCAGACTCATTACTGCAATCATTATGTTCTTCAGCATCACCCGAGACTGTGTCAATGACGTAAGTCTCGCCTGTTGTTACTTCTGCAGATTCATCAATTACAAAAATAATAGAATCAGTGTGTGGTATAAGATCTAGGTTATTATCCACCTGTTCTTCACTGATGACATATCTATTACCATCACTTGATACATTTTCCGTCTCTTCTTCTGCAATTTCCATTACATTGCTTTACTCATATAATCCTAAAAAACAACTAAATTTTAAGGAAAGTTCACTGACAATATTATAAAATAAGATAATACACATATATATTGGAAACATCCATTTTATGCTTATGGAGTAGCAAAGAAATTATTTTGGATCCATACATGAATCTGGATTTTTTTTGTTATTTAATGGCAGTCTGTGTTGGTGGCCAATAATAAAAAAGGTGTTGGCAAAGACTGAAATTATATTTGATTCTAGGAAAAAGTGGCCATATTGGTTAGCAGATTGGACCACTTCACCAAAGTTTGGTTTAAATTGTTTGAGAGAGATTTTTGAAGATTGTTTTGCTTCCCTTTTCATTCTATGTAACATTAGCCATATTGATCAAAGATCTGTCCCAGACAATTTTTAGAGGGGACCACCTAAAGGCTATTCCACCAAAGTTGGGTCTCAATTGCCAAAGTACTTTCAGTGAGAATATTTTTCTTATTCTATTCTGATTTTTCTATTCGTATAAGTTCTGGACCCATGCACATGAATTTGGAAGAGGACCAGCTAAGGACCACGTCCCCAAATTAGGATTTTAACTGCCAGAGTACTTTGAGAGGAGATGATTTATATTTTCTTGCTGAATTTCTTAGTTTTAGTAACAGTGGCTATAGTGGTATAAGGTTTGACTCCAGAATCCAATTTTGAGACAACCCATGCAAATATTAAAAGGGGTCTGATAAAGGGTAGCCACAAAATAAAAGGGTATGTGATAAAAAGTGTTCAATTAAGGGGTGTAATCATGGTAATAGAGACAAAACAATAACTCTTTTATCAAATATTCAAAATGACTTTAGTACTTAATATATGATATATACATATAATTTTTAACACAAGATATCTTTTATTGGAATTTATGTAATATATCTCATATAAGATATCTTACAAGTCATATACAAGTTGTCTTGTTTGGTTAATAAATATAAATTAATTGTGCCACAAATATAAGCTCTGGATTTACTAAATCATCTTATTATTTCTAAAAAAAAATACTTATAATTCAAATTTGTATTCAATAAAATATGATATATACAAATTATTTAACAGTAAATGTACAATTATCATATAAAAGAAAAATATTACAGTTAGACAATTGCACAATTATAAATAACTATCAATAATATGGTTGGTTTTTGTCAATATTTTACTACCTGTACTATAATTTAATTATATCTGTATATGGTAAATAAAAAACATAACACTTACACAAGCATGTTAAATGTTTAACACAATATCTGAAAAATACATAATGATACTGAAAAATTTTTGGAAAGAAAAGAAAAAAATATACATCATGTTACAAAAGAAAAAGTTTAAAATAAAATATTAAAAGAAAGCTACATACAAAGTTTCACTGTGTATTTCATGAAAAAAGATCTGAGTTTTTATTTTTTTCCCAATATTTTTTTTTAAATGTTAGAAATAAATTTTACCTGTAATGTAAATATGAATATTAATGATTTTATTTTATAATCCAGAAAATGCTAGAATATGCTTCTGTTCATATGATACAAAAAAGAATTTTACATTATTTTAATTCTGACAGTTAATATATTTTTCTTTAATTTGAAATACAGATAAAGTTCCAAATATTTTTTTTTTTTAAATTCAAACAACTTGCAATTTGTAAGGGGGAAGTAAACCCACTTGTCATGGTTTATTTTTCCAAAGATCAAAGGAAGTACAATTTTGTTATATAGTTACATAGCTTTTTATTCTAATTTATTCAAAATTGCTGCAAAAGATTTCAATTCGGACCAACATTTTGTTAAAAAAATAAGTTACAATGTGATAGCACTGGCTTTGATTTTTAAAGTGATGGAAGTATTTTTCTTTCTTTTTTTCAATCAACTTCCAGTTTCAATATGAAAGAAGTACAAAAATATTAAAATTTAAATTAACCAATCTGGTCCAAGACCACAATTAATGTGTGATATATGTTGCCCGCAAATATAATCCCCTCTATTAATTTAGTGTATTTCTTCCACAATTAATGATATATTTTTTGTCCCTAATAAAAGTATTTTTAAATGGTCTTTGTTCTAAATGTATTGCATAATGTTCAAAACTGATGTTTTAAAAAGTTTGAATGAGTTGTCATAAGTAAAAGTGGTTATTTGGTCAGATGGAAAAGTGTCAATATTTAGGTCGTTGTCTGCCTAACCAAGGAGATATTTTTGTCAATATTTTGAGTTAGCACTGCTAATTTTTTTAAATAAAATTTTGATATTATGACAGGAAGAAAGTATACTTTGCACATGAAAAAGATTTTCAAGACTGTGCAGGTGCCATTTTTTTAATTCAATATTAAAATGCACTAAGAATTAATATGGTCTTGGAGCAGTCTGCTTGAATTTTATCCCTGTCCATATTTAGCCATTTTTGGAGTTCCAAAGATTGTGATAAACATACTTTTGCTACAAATGTTACAAGTATGTATACATAACATGCAATATTGATTAAAAACTTTATTTAAATTTTTTAAAACGTTTTTTAATACGAAATAAACTTCATTAATTAGTGGACCAAACTTCCCAAATTTTGGTCGGCCATTTTGAGAATACAAAGAACAGGAAACTGGGTCACTGAGATTTTTTGAGAAATGGGGCAAATATGATGACAAAAGTTTCAAAAATGAAATTATTTCTACATATTACACGTAATATTTGTATCTTTTCGGTCATAAACAAAAGATTATCACCTTTAAAAAGGAACTTTGATTTGAGGTCAGATGAGCGGGCATTTGCTATCCAAACCGGAAACAGATGATGTTGTAAAATACATCTATCAGATTCGGAAAAGAATTGATAGTTTTTCCGGAACAATTTTAAAAAATTTGCTTTTTTTGTGTTGGATTTAGAGTGAAGCAATTGGTATCACTTTATTTATGTAAGATTATTTACACCTATAACTTTTACTCACCCGTTGAAATGATATCAGAAAAAAATAAAAATCCACGGACACGTAATTGTAATAGCCACTTTGTTCCGCCAGTTATTAAAGTTTTCAACTAGTTATTTTGTTCCTGAGGACTTTTTTAAACAAGTTACTTTGTTCCGGTGCTAGTTAGAAAGTTCCGAATCATTGTTCGAATTTTTATGACTAGTTGAAAAAGTCCGGATTTTTTTTACTGGTTGAACAAATCCTTATTTTTTTTTGAGAACTAATGAAGAATATGATTTTTTTTTGTTGCTTTTCAATGAGAATTTTACAAAATGTATAATAACCCATGTCCTCAATGAAAAGTACCCTGAATAATGCATTATATTTTTTCGGACTTTTATGACTATAGTACGCCACTTTATTCCGAAACTTTCTGCCTATAGTTACTTTATTCCGGAACCCAAAATAGGCAATTAACTTACTCATTTCAATAGCTTATTATAAAAAATCTATCTGCCAACAATCTGCTTAAATTTCCATTGCTAGTTATATTTATATGACAATTTCAAAATTTGACGGTAAAGTGCTTATATTATAACTAATCGCTGAATTCAAATACCAGAGACCGAACTACGCAGTAAATCACGAGTGCGCGCCGCGCACGAGTTATTTACAACTGTAGTTCGGTCACAATTTGTTTATTTCTGGTATTCCAATACTTTTTATCACATTGTACAGCATCTAGCATTTTGACAGAACAAATTGAAATATAAAACGGACTATGTCTTTTGATATATCTCCGCGGCAATTGTGACGTCACTTCCTAGAGTGAAATAGCGGCTGTTCTTTTCACATGTGATTTACCAGGTTTTCTTTCACTCGGATACACTATGGTAAATCATCGGTTACAATTTAATAAATATAGTTATTTATATAAATCAGGGAATCCAGAGACATGCGCATTTGGCACTGTATAGTAAAACTTCCATGTCCATGATTTACATTTATAATCATTTTATCTAGATAAACTTGGATTCTTTGGAGTTAAGATTTGAAAAGCATGAATGAATATCTCCTCTCTTTCAACCCTTCTCTCCCTCTGTCCAGCCTTTGATTAAAGAACAATTTATAGTATATCGCACATGTGGGCACCTTTTGTAAATTTTGTCCTCATCATTTATAGCATAACTCAAATATAAAAATTTCGTCCACTGATATAGTATATGGGAAATGGATTTAGTTTTTTGCATCCCACCTTTTTTCTCTCTCCTTTCTTTCTCTATACACCCACCTTCATTTTAAATTTTTTTATTGTTTCAGTTATGCTATATAATATTATGATATTGCGTTTATTTCTCTCATAAAATGATGAGGGAAAATGACAATGAGGATTGTGGGTGTGTTGCAGTGAGAAGGAATAGACAGAGGGAAAAGAAGGGATGCAACACACATGTGCTTGTGGTATATCGTCTATAATGGCTGGAAATAAGTGTGGATGAAAACGGGCCGAGTTGTTCTTAACAGAGCGATCCGAGAAATACATGTAAAAGCTCAAGAAACAGCATCAGGGATAAATGTCAAAAAACTTTATTTTAGCGAATGCTAAATAACCCAGGAAGTAATAAATTTATAGAAAATTAAAAATTGAGTCTGGTGTCTGACCGGAAATGGAGACGAATGACATGGAAACATGTCGGTCATGTTCCGTTCGAGTTAGATCATCGATAATTCCATATTAAAGAAACGTATCTACCTAGACGTGTGAAATTCTCAGACAACACATTCATCCTCAATCAGTCAAATTCTGATTTGAATTGTGTTTATTGCAGTTGTTACGTAATGACGGCCCAAAGAAATCGAGCCCTTAATTTTAGTAGTAAAGATGTTTTAAAAAATGAACTTTTCAACTACAAGATTCCTTTTCATCCGGAACTTTTCAACTACAAGAGAAACTTTTTGACTAGTTGAAAAGTTCCTCCGGAATGTAATAACTAGTTACTTTTGACTGACCGGAACTTTAACATGTTTTTATGCCAGGAACAAATAAGCGCTTACATAATATCAGTCCAGAAATACGTCAAATACAAACAATTTCGGGAGCATAAAAATTTTCTTTATCACCAAGAACACTACATTACCCACCTTAAAAATAAAACAATGTTTCTCCCTTATTAAAAAAGTGGGATATCACAGCGGATTATAAAGCATTCTTACATAGTTTGTTATAAGTGTAGTTTAAAATATCTTAGACACCAGCCCCGACACAATTGAAGCACCTTTTCAGGTGTAACATTATTGGCAATTGTAACTGAATGTTGTTAATTATTGCATAGAATCCACTGCAAACCTTTTTCTACATTGAAAGTTATACACACATTATATAATCACTTTGCTAAACAGCTTCTAACCTCTTGTATGGTTTGTCTCTTACAGTTGAGAACATTTTATAGGGGAGGACGAATTTAGATTTTGACCAGAATTGCAGACTGTCCTCATTAGTTAAAAAATATCGGATTCCAAAAAAATTGTCTGATTGTACAATTACAGTGTATATACGATTGTCCTTACACCCTACGACAACGACTTCAACATAAAGTTTGTTTTACTATGTAACACGTTTCTCTTTTTCCCGTCTTCTTTTTTAGTTACGACTAACGACCCGTAATACATTTATGTAACAAATTGTCTGATGTAATTTTCTATACTGTATCGGAGAGGACCTGGGAAGTTTTTAACTTGTGTCTAATATTCTATTGTCAATCTTGTTATTTTTATGTTCCCGCCACTAAATAGTTTTACCCTTGTCCGTCAGTCCACGCCTTCAGGTATTGAGTTGATTGTTGGTATTTGAGTATACCATGATGAGTTACAGATCGAGTTCACGTTTCGTTCCGTTCCGCTGATTTTTGCCGAAATTACGGGCCTTGGACTTTGAATATTTTGTGAAAAAATAACAGTTATACCGACTTTTTTTCTAAACGCATTCAGGCATTGAGCTGATTTTTTTGGTATGCAAGTCTACCATGATGAGTTACAGATCAAGTTTACGTTTCGTTCCGATCCGCTGATTTTACCAAAATTACGGGCCTTTCACTATTAAATTTCCACTTGACTTCGAACTTTTTTGGGGGGGGGGGGGTGGCGTTGCCATTCGGTCGTTCCGACACACCTAGTTTGACAATAAAATACGTTTAAATTAAAAGTATAAAGTTTTCCACCAATCAGAAGGTTTGTAACGGTACTGTCCGGTATGTAAATTCCAGGGATCAATTTTGCGACGCCATATACACTCCTTTTTTGAGGATAAACGAAGAAGGTACGTCTCGCAAAAAGTGCGTTATAAAGACTGAAAGACTCATGTACATGTTGGCAAGGAGTGCACTTGATCGCATACAGTAGTTACAGAGGCGATGTAAGAGAGAATTTTGACCCCGTAGAAAACTGACCCTTCGGTCGTTTTTCAACCTTAAAAATGGACCCAAAAACAAATGAATTTTGACCATTTCCGTTGAAAATGGATCTTTATCATCAAAGATTGATCTGAATAGGTAATTTTTCTACACTGCACATAGTCTAAGCCAACGTGTAAACATATAGTTCCTTTTAATTTTCTTAAATTATGATAATAATAGCTCTTTTACAGTTGCTGTTTTTGTAGAAACCAACAAATAATTAAACAGAATATTGCCAAGTGATGTGACAGTTATCTTCTTCTGTGTATACTTACCTGCTGCTCCTCTTTCCGTTGAAATGTTTAAAGCATATGTAGATCTACTGCACTAACTCTATTATAGTCAAAATGGCATTGTAATATTTGCTGGTGATTTAAATGCAAATGTTCTAGGACCACGGAGCAACGCTGTTCATGACGATTGAAGCAAACTTTTGCAAAGAGTTTTAGATGAATTTAACTTTATTTCATTAAACGCAAACATTTTATAAAGGACCTATACACACTTTTCAGGGCTACAAAATAGACCTTGTTCAAAAATAGACCACACAATTGTTCCAAATAATATGCCATTTAAACCTGAAAATGTAAATATTCTTGAAGATCATGGACTTAACTTCTCCGATCATTTTCCTGTTATATGCTCCCTAATTGTCATGAATGTAGGCGACTCACTTATTCATCTAAATATGTCTAGCATTTCAACACATATTGCTTGGAATAAAGCTTTATCAGACGGAAATTAACCGATTACGCGTTTGCTGTTTCCCATAACCTATGGTTAGTAGATACAAATCAAATTGACATAGAAAAAATACTATTCTGAAACTGCCAACGGCCTCGTTTTAGCTATAAGAGACACTCTTCCTATCGTTAAACATAAACGACATTTAAAACCATATTGGAATGATCATTTATCGAAGTTGCATGATGTCGTGATTCAACGTCGCAATGCATAGATCAGTGACCGGCCACCGAGTGGAAATGAGTACGAGTCATATCTTACATATAAAAGGGCCAAGAATTGTTATAGAAACGAACTGAACTGTGCATATGAAGTGTATGATGACATAATCGGAACTTATTATTTTTTTTTACGAGTAAAGGGTTTATTTTCTACCGGGAAAACCTTATATACTTCATTTCTATAACTATTTACTTCTCAAAAAGATTTAAGGTTTTGTGAAAGGTTATTAATAACTAAAATATGCTTGATATGTATGATGTATCAGTGTCGTATATTTTTATTGTGTCTTACAAGAAATGTACGTTGATGAAAATAAATAATTTAAATGTCATAAAAATATATAATTTACGATATTGTCGTTAGAAAATTAAGTTGAAATTCTAAAAATAATTGAAAAATATTTTTCAAGAAAATATCCTGTTTTATATCCAATTGGAAAAGGGCCAGTCGAGGTCAGAGGAATCTGAGATTATAGGTTTTGGTTTAACAAACTATGCGCCCTTTTCATATGTATGTAAATAGTCGTATAAAATGTGCCATGTCATATAAGCTTGAATCGGAAAAACTTACCAAAAATGTGAAGTTGGTAAAAAATAACAATCCAAAGATACTAATATTAGATATTGTAAATTTATACTATGCTGTATACGACGCATTTCAAGGAGTTACCTCTCATCAGCAGCATTAAAACCGAAACATTTGGAAGACCAAAAACCAAATTTATATTAAACAAGAAGTACTCAACCAAAAATACCGAAATAGGAAGCCAAATTTCAGCTAAGGAGATCTACCATGTGCAATACAAGGAGTAAACCCTTAGTATTTCTATTATTTTTGAATTTTGCTAAATACTGATAATTTCTGTAACAAATATAGGGAACAATTTTCGCCACCAAATTTGATCATCATGATAAAATAACGGCCCAAAATGACCCTTGATGAAAATACAGCTCAGTTAACTGAAATCATAGGGAGCTTATTACATTTAAGCAAATTGGCAGAGAACATCTTCTGTATCGTTAACATCAAGAATAACTTGTAAGCAGAGGAATATATTAAGATAAGGTGTGGATTTAATTATGCAAACAAAACGTAGAATTTCAAAATGTTAATTTCAAACAACTTGCATTGGAAAAAGAAGCTTATGGAACAGTAATTCGATATGTTGAGAAGGTAACATGCGCGATAGTGTACGTCTGAGAGGTAAATTACTGTAAAGGGGGAAAAGTTCCGACTGTTTATAAATGAGAAAAGTTCACAATTGGAATGTCAACATCCAATTATGTTGTCGCCATTGTGCAAATACAATTCCAGTTATATGTAATACTCTTACTCGGCAAAAAAGGCCTCATATTGTAACTCGCGGTCGATATTTTACATCTATCTGCAAAACACCCATATAATCTATACAAGTTGCAAGGTGTACAAACTCCGTTCTAAATTTATCGGTTATAAAGTGCTTTAGATGGACTTTCATTGGGTACTCTTCTTACCATAATTTTGGAAGGCAAACATTATTAACACTTTACAGACAATAAAAACAAACCATACTTAAACCTGTTATGGATAACTCTTCATGGACGCTTTATGACAAAATTTTAGGCTAAAATAATTAACCTAATGCCATAATCATATTGACTTAAAAATTATAAGTATTTAAAACCGAAAAATATCACAGAGTTTCACAATTTTATAAATCAAGCAATTTAATCTCCAAACACCAAAAAAACTAGCAATGGGGGTAATTTATTATATATAGATTATAGTTGCAAGTATATTTTATGTAGTGTCATGCTCTACTTTATTTCACGAATTTAATAATTTCGTTAAACAAAAAATACCAGTAAACATTTACTGTTTGAAAATTAAAATTTCCTGTTTCGAATTCCCGAATCAACAAATAATAAAATCATTAAAAAACAAACCGATTTTTGCAATTATTATATTTATATTGAAACCGCGCATGTGAATAATAAAATTTTCCGTGTATTCAGTTTCGTTCTTTAAATTTTATTTCTTTAAATTGAATAGGTGCTAAAAGCATATGGGATGCTTGTTCATTTTCCCAGAATGTTGATTTTTTATTGCATTTTAGTAGGCTGTTTTCTTTATGGAACAGGTTAGTGTAATACTACATTTTTTCAGTGCTACTAAGTATATTGACATTTAATAGGTAACAAATTATCTGACTGATTATATTTTTAAAACGATAAGATGTAAAGGAAATCTCTGCTAAATGATTTCAAAAAGTTTTGTTATAGTCATCAACATCCCTTCCTTAACTAAATAGATGACTTTAAGAAAAGCAGAAATTTTCGTTGGGAATTTAATTTCTTTTAATTCGTCAATATTTGTTAAATCTGGAATACACGAAATTTTATCCACACTAAATCTTCAGAAAGGAATCCAGGAAATTTTAACCCAACGTAAATTAGTGATTTTACAGTAGTCGATTTTCCCATCAACTACTTTCTTTATGAGAATTGAAGTTTCATTTTTTGTAGTTTTATTGGAGTGTAAAGGCTTGAAATAAGCATATTTTGTATGAAACGAGCAAGCGCTTTTTTACAACATCTTAAAACTAATAAAATGATGCATTCAATTTTTATAATTACATTTTATATTTGGCAAGTGAAAAAATTACTGCAATTTTAAAATATTCTGCGTATCAGTGACTCCAAATATTACTCCGATGTATTGCAGCTTCATCAACGTAATCATGGAAGCACGTGCTAAACAAGATTTTGACTACTGGGTTATGAAACATAACTTATCCGAACCATGTGTCAAGCGTCTTCCAATAAAAATTCCGACGGATTCCAATGAAATAAACAAATAATGTTATTGTAATGTAATTGTAAAAGAACACTTCAAGCACCTTGTATTTAAACCACGTAAATTAGGACCTAGCTTAAGATCTTTTCTCAGCAAGGGTTATTTTTATGTAATTCTTGTACATTTAAATAATAATGAAATTCATCTGCAGCTTTTTACCTAGAGTACATATTCTATCATATTTTTGGATATTTTGCCACCTTCCTGGTTCTGTTAGTATGTATAGATTCTATTGGTATGTGTATATTCGACGTTCTTAGTTTTGTTATCCAAATTCTGCTTTTTTCACTTAGTCTGGTAAAACAGTTTTCTTTAAATTATCAACTCATAATCTTCAAATTCTTTTTTAAAGTAGCCAAGTGCTTTTTCCTACAAAACACTGTACTTTCAATTTAAAAATTATTAAAAACTATCAGCTAGAAATTTTATTCTAAAAAATTTATACATTTTTCAGGTGCAACACAGACCAAACCCGTTATAAACACTGACCCAACGGTTGGTTTTTATAGACTTCGTTTGAGTTGTACATTTGATAAACAAACCAATAAAACTGATATAAAATGGTATGTTAACAATACCAAGGTGATAGGAAATACCACTTACACTATTCAAGATTATGTACTACAGTTCTCAGTGGCGAGAAATGACAATAGTTATACATGTGAAACAAGTGATGGCAGCACAATAACAGAACAGATAGACATTTTTATCCTTAAACCAAAGAGTAAGTATCAAATAAATGAGAATGAAATGTGTAAGATTTAACCATATATTCTGACGCACAACACATTGTGTTAGATATTTTTAGTCTTGTTAATTCATGTGCAGATAAGAGGAACTTAAACCCGTAAAGTGCAGATTTTTATGAAAATTGGCATGTTGTTAGATTATCCGAATCTCATCTTAATATCAAAACTGTTATATATTTCCTCAACAAGGTTTATTTAAAATTCTTAGAATAAACGTCTTTTCTATTGATTTTATGTAAAAAATAAATAATTTCCCTTTAAATTGACAATTCTCAGAAACCTATCCCTAGAATTTGTTTATAAAATAATTATATTAATGCTGTCAAGTCTGCTTTTTCATTGATACCAACTAAAGATGGGGTCACCAGCTTAGTTTTCGCAGTGAAAATCATCCAACTATATGTCCTGTTGGTAAAAACACGAAAGATCTACATTTTATAGTGCGGCGTCGTTCCGACGTTACGCTTTTTATGGCCCTTTGACACTTGTTTTCACTTTACAGATGATATCTGGTGACCTCGATGTATATAGAAGAAATTTAAATGGCAGTGATACATAATTCTTTTTACATCTTGACACAGAATTTTGAGCTATAATTTAAATTCTAAAAATTTTACATTAAAAAGCGACATGTGCGTGCATTCTATATATATTTAAAAATACTATTTTCTAAACCTTGACACACATTATTTCGGGAAGTATTAAAGTTACAGAGATTATTTTTTCGATATTCATATGTAGGACAACATATGCTCTTCTTGCATACAAAATTTCATAAAAATCTGACACAAAGCCCAATTAGGTACCTAGTACCTTAAGCATTAACCCCGAAAACTATCGATAGCATGTGGTTTTACTGATTTGGAACGAAAGTCATATAGTGACAAACAAGATATATTTGCAACATTAGTTTTGATTGGATATTATCCATTTGATTGTACCTTACCGAATTATTGAAAGATTTTACTTTAAATTCATATAACACTCTGTTTTATTGTTCTATTTAGTTATTGAATCACGGAAGCTCAACCCACAGAGCTGCCTAGCGCGTCCCCGGTTGGCGAATAGGGGAGACCCTCTCGTTGAGGGGAGGGGGGGTAGGTTGTCAGGTCATAATACGGAAAGTCTGACCGCGTTTGCGTAACGTGTTTGGAGAATGCCACACTCCCTGCACGCTAAAGACCCCTTCTGTAGTTTTCGAAAGACGGTAGGCTCCTTTTACAGTGGCAGTCAAAAATGGTTCCCCTTTGTGTCCTGTCCCACCCCTATTTGTTTTGTTTGATAAATTGAACTGGTTCTCGTTCTGAAGAAGCACGAAATATTTGCCACTGGACGTTAAGCCACAATGAATCAAACAATCTATGCAGTTATATAGTGATAATTTTATTGAACACCATATTGTATAAGCTGTTGTGTTACCCATAATATATACCACCTCTGTAACAAGACTATGCTGTTGTCTTTATATTTGTATTCTGTTCGTTTTGTGTTTTAGTTTCAAGGAATGGTGTGTGTTTTATTGCATTTTGTTTCATTGATGACCTGTCTAGTTATATTCATATTTTTGGTTGGGTTATAGATAGTACAAATCTTGTCTATAGAAAGGTGAATGTCTAACAGCCGATCGGCCATTTCGGATGCTGATGGGTGTTGAAAATAGATTACCTATTTTGTGTAATCAGCTTCTCCTACTTCTTTACCCTATTTCTTTGATGCCTTATAGAATGTTTATGAACGAATTGAAGACTTGCATGGAGGAGTATGGTGCCGTTTGAAGAATTTTTCCTGGACCCTCGATGTCGTTGAACTTATTTATTTTTTGCAAAAATTGTCTATGAACGCTAATTATTGTGTAATCATTTTCTCTTACCGCTTTATTTCAAATCTCGGAACTTTGCAGAATGGTTTTGAACTTTAAAGTTGTGCACACACAGGAGTACTGGTATTATTTTCCATTTCAAGGCTATTCTTAGAATTTTTCTTTTATATAACTTAGTCTTATTTTTATATACGAGAAAAAGAGAAAAAAAACCATGTGGATTGTACCTTTTCTGTGAAAATAAGTCATCCTATCTAGAACTTGATAACTTTTCAAAATGTTAATGGACATATAAAACATATGTATACATTATTCCATTTGATGATTTTCCCCCAGATATCTTTTTTTAAGAGATTTGTCAATTTCAGCAAAAACAGTACCTGGTGAATATATTGCATTGTGGGAAATAATGTTCCACATCCAAATGGACAAACCTTGAACCTTTGGGTGTATCTAAAGTACATCCATTGTTATGTGTCGTTTCTTTGTAGACAAGTGTACTTGTGTAGAATTGCTGAAATACTTATCAGGACTTTGTGCCAACATTAAACTTAAGAACGTCATATTGTGACTTAAAAAGTTTCATAAGGTTAAATAAAACAGTTTTATCCTGCAATCAAGCATTTTCCGGTCTAATAACAGGGGTAGAATAAACTTTAGTCGTATTAGATCAATGACCCAATAAAGTCTACTGTTACTTGTTTACATGTAGAGCGCGAGGAGCGGTCTGAATGTACCAGATGACGTCGTGGCGTTTCCCCCGATTTCACGGCACTTGGATTTCAACTTTAAACGTACTTAAAGGAGATTGCAGGATAAAGACAATACAAAGTCATTGTCGGAAAATACAAACTTTGACAGTAACACTTAGAAAATGTACGTGTATGTAATAAGAAAAAATGGGTATGTTGGATGGGTTCCAGACACTATATTTCTTAATGTTCAAGCAAAAGACATTGCTATAATGCTGCTCTTCATATTAATATTAAAGCAAATGTAAGGCCTTCAACAACTGTCTATTGACAGCAAAGAAAGCATGAATTGAGCAAATAATACAAATGGGATACAAAATTCTTCGCTTATTTTCGCAGCACCGGTAACAGTGACATCAACGGTAACAAAGACCCCACGGGTGACAGTTCCACCACAGGTAACAGTGACACCTCCAGAATGTACATTCATGTCTCTAGGATTCAATCTTCAAGTCGTCATAATTGTTGTTTCTGGTGTTGTTATCTGTTTTTTAGTTCTGTCCGTAGCTATGGTTGTTATCCGAGGATGTCCAAAACCAACTAGAGGTACATATATTTAAATATTTATTCTGTAAACAAAAGCCATAGAAAGTTCAAAGTTAATACGATAAGGAAAATACCCACATTAGACAAGAACATATGTAGACGAACCAAGAAATTGAAATCAACAAATAAAAAAGACAAGACAGACATATTGAAAAACAGAACTAGGAACAAAATTTTGTTACCGGAGGTGATACCAGAAGCTTTGGAATGGTAAGCAGTTCCGTGTGTTCAATCCGACAGTAGTCGTAATCGGCAGAGGAACATGAAAGTTGTGAAAGCGCAAACAAGTTCAACGTCATTTGTGATATAAGTATATTTTAATGACATCCATTCTTGATGACGAGCGAACAAATCAGTAACGTGTCATTTTTATTTTACTAATTGCACAATTTGAATGATTATACACAAAGAAAGAGATACACATTTTGACGTCATAGTATCATTCAAGAAAAACTTTTATACCATACTAATATTTGGTGTTTTTATCAAATATCTCTGCAACGAGCGCATGGATCCCAACTTTTTTCTTTTGAAAACAGAAGCTCATTACTTCAAGTTAAGTATACTAAAATTTAAAGACAAAATCAGTGGAGGATTTTTTGCTACATGCATCTTAAGTTACCAAATTATTATCAATATTCCTTATTAGACTTAAATTTGCATAATTTCCTAATTAGTTTATCAATCTTTTTCATCAATTATTTATCATAAGACAATGTCTATGTAGTTGGGAATATTTTACAAAAGACGTAGTGAAGCTATCTTTTTTCGTTAAAAAGCTAGACACTTTTTTGTGACAGTCTTGAAAAATTACAAATTTAGAGTTTTTGGCTCAAATATACCAAATTCAGTGTTAATTATCTTAAAAACTAAGTCATGAAGGTATGTTTTTCTTTACATATTTGAAAAGTATACATAAAAATTGAACATCTGGTAAATTGTCAGCAAAAATTCAGTGGAGGAACCTTATTGTATCGTATTCCCTTTAAATTTCATCTTGACGGGATTTAAGTATTTTTGTATATAATATCCTCCATGTCACATGGAAATGATCATAATTTTTCATTAATTTTCAGACATACGCGAACCACCAAAAAGAACAGAGGAAACACAGAAAAAGAGAAAGAGACGCCTAACTAGGTATGTAAAATGTACATTTAACAGGCGGTGAGATAGAGTATTACAATAACCTTAAACTTTCTTATTCAAAAAAATATATATTGTATGACAACCGAGCTATCAACTATTAAAGAAAAATAAACTGATTTTTTTTTCAAACTGAATACACCATGGAATGTGGTCGTTCTTCATAATAAATGAAATTGATGATGAAAAAGTTAATTGGGAATAGAAATGGCCATTCGTGAGCTTTTGTTCAATTAAGGGTGAGATTTTAAAAATTGCAATAGCTCTTAAGAAGAAGAATGTGTAGTTGAGTTTTCAAAATCTTATAAAAAAATCAAGGTTTTAGGGTAACATCTTGGAAGGCCCAACATCACATGTGTACGTTTGTACGGTATGGAAGTTTTTATATGGTATCTACTCATTTTACATGTAATTACAACTATACAAGTTATACTTTTGAACTTTTGAGTCCTTAAGAACTGCTAATGAGACATAAATTGTTGAAATGTGCACATATTGGTGCACCCAAAATTTGTATTACAAACAGTTTATTGATTTCAGGATAAGAAGTGTGTTAGAGGATGGTACAGTTGTATACGATGAAATTGACGATAAAAAATGGACTACAGGTAACAGTATCGTCTTTGATGATCTATTGACCTTTCGTTTTTCTTGAATAATAGTCATTGCCAAAATTTGAATTAAAGTTTGATAGATTTGTTTTTAGAAAACAAGATACAATGTATAAGACTTGTAAAAATAAAAGTCATAATAATTTCGGGGTGTTGGAATAGAAAATTTACTCTCAGTTTGTTTGTTTTTAGCAGGAAAAAAGACAGGTGTGACAAGGTATATAGATATATAAGGCTGATTGTATGTGTGAACATTAAATAAAGTAACTAAAGTATTAAAAATAAAAAAAAAATACACCATATCATATACTTTAAGCGTGTATTAAATAATATCATAACATTGTAACAGGTGATTTACTGTAGTATCTGAGTAAAAGAAAACCAAGTAAATCACATGTGTGAAAAGAACAGCGGGTATTTCACTCTAGGAAGTGACGTCACAATTGCCGTAGAGAAAACTGAGTCCGTTTTATTTTTATTTATTTATGTTATTAAAATGCTAGATTCTGTACAATGTAATAAAAAGTATAACTAATCGTGTTTCTTGTTAACGCAGGAGTCCTTTACATTTGACAGTTGGTTTCAAACAGACTGAACCTGAAATAAATCAACAATTATAACGGTCTGGCTTGATCGCGCTGTAAAATTTTGGATAAGTTCTAAAAGGATTTAATTGGATTATCAATTTTGAAATAATGCAAGGGTTAGTTTCTAATTTCTATTAACTCCACATAATTTTTTGATATTCAGAAAAAAGTATAACTTTCATGATTGTAATAAATGTTATTGAAAAAAAAAACAATACAGGGATAGAAGGCAGGCGTACGAAGATGTGGCTGGGAAATGCCAGGGTGAGAGTTACGAACAGCTTCAGAAAACTAGCCGGATATCCAAATGTAAGCCATCTTACCATACTTATAAAATTGTTTATAACTGAACATTTTTACTAGGTTCTATTTATCACTCTATGAATGATCGAACCAGTTTTGCGGTGTGCAATTTTGACAACGGTAATACATTACAAAGTAAGTTACAAAGTAATGACCAAAAAAAAACTAACGCCACGAGGAAACATTTATTAGAGGGAATAATGTTTTATTATATATTTAATATAATAATATTTTCAAATATGCGTGTAAAAATTGATCTTATTTTTTCAATTTAAGTGTTTTTTCGAAAGAAGTCTTCGAAGAAAGCCCAGACGTAAGTAAATAACCAAAAGATTTTTTTAAAGAATTACTTGTCATATCTTGAAGGTTAAACTACTTGGTATATGACAAAATAAGGAAAAATACATTAAAATAGTTAATATTGACATTGATTAATTAAGATTATTTAGATATTTTTTCGTCCAGATTCTTATGTTATCCATTTAAAGATGTAGTACTGTCCATGACAGCTGCCGTGATTTTCAGTGTCTGACTTTTGAATTTCCAATAAATGCGAACGTTTATTACATGTATTTGTGTAAATGATGGGAATGTTTTCCAATATATTTTTGAAGAATGGAAACGCTGAAGACACGTACAAACTCAGCCACGCGTGAAAACTTTTACTCCAACCATACTGACAGTTTAACAAGCAGTGTAATGGACAACCCTGGAATGGAAATTGGTCCCTCCTGTTCAAAAAATTATTACGATTCCTTGCCACCTAGATATGATAGCACGACATATAGTGATGCTGTATCTCATGTACATGTACCACCCAGACCCAAGAGAACCAAATCGCCAGAAAATAGTCAACCCGATGAATACATCACCATGGCAAACAAAGGTAACCGAAGTCGTTCTATTCATGCAAGTGGTAAAATTATTAAAGCATGTGAAATGTATTATTAAATGCATATTTGAGGGAGAGAAAAAAAGACAGATAAATAAAGTGACAGCTGAAATATTTTTAATGAGTTTAATAATATAGGGGTATTGTACCAATACTGGGAAATATTGTCCCGAGTAGAATGTAATATTCCACGAGCTTGCGAGCGCGATATAACATTCTACGGGAGACAATATATGCCAATTTCGTGCAATAACCCTTTTATTGTATTGCAACACCACCCTGATACCGGAAATAACCCGGAAAACTATCAAAGACATCGTCCTTACTAATATATTATTTTACAGTGTTGTGTACAATACGGAAAAAATATTGTACGAGTCGGTATTGTATTGAAAACCTTGAAAACCTTGACGTCTTCGGCGTCTCGTCCAATACGGTTTTCAATACAATTCGGATGAGATATTGTAGGAGGAAAAGATATTGTATGGTCAGGTTTCATGAATAAGGTTTTCTCATTGGATTATAAATATAACTGTATAATAAGGGTAAATATTGTACGAGTCCGTATTGTATTGAAAGTCGTATTGGACGAGACGCCTATGACATCTCGTCCAATACGACTTTCAGTACAATACGGACTCGTAAAATATTTTTCGTATTGTACATAACATTGTAAAATAATCTGTTTATTATACAGATCAACATATTCAGACAAAAGTTTGAATAACCAATGCATGTTCTTTGTCGGGAAATTAACAATTTATTTGGACTAGCTTAATGGCATTTCAAAGTTTACCGAGCATTTCTTGAGTCGATCTTTCTTGTCTTACACTAGACAGTATATTTTTTCTAAAATCTATATATCCTCCCTTTTTACGCTCTACACTGATTGAAAAAACTGAATTAGAAATCAAATACAAGTTTACTTTGCTAGTTGATTTTGGGAAAGTTTTGGCGGGTAATCTATTTAACAACGATGTCATAAACACTTTTCTTGTTTTTACTTCCGGTCGTACAATACGAAAAAAATACGGCTCTTTCGGGACGTCCAATACAGAAAATGTTTATTTCCGGTTGTACAATACGGAAAAATATTTGGAGGTCACATGTCATAAATGGCTCTTTCTCATTGGATTAAAAAATACAACTGTATAATAAAAGTAAATATTTCCGGTATGCCAATTATATCTGTCTAACTTAATCAAATAAATATCGAAGCAGGTAAATTACATTATACTGGATTTGTTATATCTGAAAAAATCATTAAGCTCTAAAACTGAATTAATGTTGTTTAGGTTTTATTAGTCTACATTTCCTGCAAACTTCCTTGTTTTTTTAAAATTCTTTTTCAAAGGCTGGCCGAATTCTTTCGAACCCTCGTGATATTGCACCCCAAAAACTCGATATCATTTATCTTAAACAGATCTGAATCACTGTACCTTAAATGAATGCCTACTGTGGGATTTACTAACATTTTCACAAAATTAGGATATCGCTCGACCACAACTTAACAAATCCCACCTAAAAAAAGAGAACAATGGAGTGTCACAGCTCATATGCAGACATTTTTAAAATAATTTTTTTGCTGATTCTTTAATTTCAGAAGGAGAGAAAGATGATGATGATGACACCGAAGACACCCCAGATTATATTAATTTAAGAACAATGTAAAGTAAATATACAGAAAGGTGATATGCAAATACTTTGACATTGTGTTAAACCACACAATATAATTATTTTCGTAAAAATGTATCATAATGTTTTGAAACAGCTGAATTAACGTAGTGAAAGCCATTGTAAAGCATCAATACATTTATTGTGTTTTATTTGCTGATCAACAGATACTGTCACTATGTATTCGTTGTTTATTTATCCTTCATGAGTTTAGTCATTTCCATTTTATGTTTTCAAAGGCCTCATTTAATCGTTGAAAAAAAAATTTATTGTTAAATAATTCTTCTTTAAAGTAATATCAGCTTTTATCATATATTTAGTACTAAATATGAGTTTTCTGTATATATGATATTGATTGAAGCACATAGTCCATATCACCTATCCGTGATGATATACATGACATAACGGCTAGATCCCGTATCGCAATCCTGACGAAAGGTGGCAGACGAAGATATGTGCGAAGCGAATTAAATTTGGTAGAAGAATTAATTGTATATGGCCATATGGTGGAATGTTTTGTCTCAGAGATGAAAACATGAAAATCTTTGTTTTTCTTATTTACGCATGTATGTTTTACTGGATACAGAACAACTCAGATATGAAACTCTTTTCATGTCCATCATCTAAGGTGTAAATATATGATAAAAGAATATGATATGTTTTTTTTCATATCACACCCCATATCAACCCTGGACCCATATCAGACCCTCGATCCATATCAGGCCCTCGAGCTAAAGCTCCTGGGCTGATATGGGCTCTCGGGTTAATATGGAGTGTGATAAGAACAAAAACCATGTAATATTCTATATGTATCTTACTCCGCATTATGGGAAGTAACGAAAAATGATATTTCAAAATTTTACCAAAAGATGAAACATTTTAGGACAACCCCTAAAATAAGAGATAACGCGTTATTTAAAATAAGTGATCCCAACATTGACACTAATTAACAAACAACATCCATCCTTTCAGAAGAAGATAATCATATATATATATATACGATTCAAATTCATTTTTTGTAAAAATGTGTCGTAACTTCCAATTAACTAAAATTATTATCATAGAATTATTGTTCTTCAATTTACAAGACTGAAGGCAGTAAAACAGAATCACTTGGTAATATTTTCTTTTCACAATTGTAAACAACAAAATTGATAACAGGAAAGTTCAACAATGACATACCAATCGATTACAGTAACCCAAGTGACAGAACTCTGGACAAAAAATAACATAAAAGAGTACAAAACACAAACCTGAACACAACAGAGAGTCAGGATAGTCTGACTTGGTACAGACACTGAAAAGTGATGGGGGTTGAACTAGTTTTATGGATACCCAAACCTATGGCAAGCCGTTTTACTATTTATTCTTACTTCAAGATATCTCATATAATATATAAGATATCTCATATAATATATAAGATATCTTATATAATCTAGTTTTTATAAGATATCTTATAAACTTTATAAGATATCTTCTAAAGTTTATAAGATATCTTATAAAGTATATAAGATATCTCATAAAGTATATAAGATATCTCATAAAGTATATAAGATATCTTATAAAGATTATAAGATATCTTATAAATATTTTTTATATAAGATATCTTATATACTTTATAAGATATCTCATATAATTTATAAGATATCTTATATAGTTTATAAGATATCTCATATAGTTTATAAGATATCTTATAAAGAAAATTATATGAGATATCTTATAAACTTTATTAGATATCTTGAAGTTAGAATAAATAGTAAAACGGCTTGCCATACAAATCTCACACTTATCTATCTTGACACTCTGGTGTATAAACACTAAAAAAACAAAACAGTATGATTACCAACAAGGTGACCACTTGCTAGAAATTTGTCTACTGTTGGCATTGTGAGTCGTGGGGAAATGAAAAAAAAAGTTTGATGGGAATATTCTCAGTTTCTAAACGAAATTAATTGCTTAAGAAATTATATTTACAAATTTTTTATTATCAATACATCTTAAAATATGATAAAATAATTGTAAAATTGCCGGAAATAGAAACAAATAATATCCGTGTTAGTCATTAAACCACCTGTATATAACTTTCCTTGACGTTATCACAATGACTCTTTTATTCTATTGTTATGAAAAAAAATATTATTAATAAAAGCATTACCAAAAACAGTAAAATTTTAGAAATAAATCATTTATTAAAAGAAATGAATATGAAAACAAATTTTAATTTGCAATCACGCATCTCATATTAAATGCAGCCTACATTTGAAATGTAGTTTTTAAAATATATATGCAACAGTATTTTAAATAGTCCAGTCAATCTAGCATAAATTTGACCCTAACCTTAAAGTAATTGCAAAAGAAGATTTTAAAGTTTTAATCTTTAGCATTATACCCCAAATATACACAGAAAAAAGTCCAACAAAATCTAACTTGAGGAAGACTAAAATAATACGATTTTAAAATTCCTATGGACATTTGCATTGAAAATGGGAGATAACTCTGCAAAAAAGGCAGAAATATCAATAAAAATTGATACAAAATTATAACTTTACCGCTTCTATTCAGCAGAATGTATTGATTTTTGATATTTTAGCCGTCTTTAGAGTATAACAAACAACTCTAAAGTTTTTTTTCATATCTTTTATCAAGCTACTACCTAGATTTCGTAATTCATTAGTTGACCATTTATTAAATTTTTCAACTTGTCAAGGTAAAGAATCTCAAATTTAATAAAAATAATTAAGCATATATTCTTCTTTTTGTGGTTTAAAGTCTCTTTAAACAAGGTAGATGCTGAACAAAAATAATTTACAGATATAAACTACCAAACTTTCACATTATTTTTTCAAAATGGTCACAAAGGCACAAATTTGCAATTTCTTTAATAAAAAATGCGCAAAAAAAATTAAAAATACCCATAACATTTCGGTTTTGTACATTTCATGAGCAGAAGATTATATAATATATTCAAATACGAACTTATAACCCCATCAAAGTATCATACTTTACATGAATTTTAAGAAAATCAACCAAAAACTGACAAAAAAGACTCATTTTTGCGGAGTTATCTCCCCTTTCCAATGTTAATTTCCGTAGGAAATTAAAAATGCTGATTTTGAGTTTTCCTCAAGTTAGATTTTATGGGACTTTTTTCTGTGTATATTTGGGGCTTAATGCTATAGATTAGAACTAACACATTTTCTGTTGCAATTAGTTGGAGGTTAAAACTTAGTCTGACTGGACTAAAATAGCAATCATGTATAAAACGACACTTGATTTTTATGTAAGTGAAATAGACAATATAGACTCTGAAAGAGTATTAGGTATTGAAATGAAAAGTCCTGTTACTGGGTCATTATATGTCTTTGCCGCTTATTTGCCATCAGATGAATCTATTGATAAGTATAAATACGAAATAGATATACTTGACAGTTTATATAAATATTACTCAAATTATGGTAATTTATTAATAGCAGGTGATCTTTTGGTTCATCGCTAAAGTAAAACATTAGGTGCTATGAAGTCCTTGCTGAAGGGAGTTTTAGTAGTACATCAGACCACTTACTTATTGTAGTCAAAATTGATATATCTGGTAAACCGCATTTAGTACTTCACACCACGAATAAGTTGCCGGCGTGGCATAGAATTACGGAAAATGACATTCAGAGATATCAGAACCATCTAGAAGATAGTATCTTAAAACTTACGAACGAAATTGATTCTAATGCTGTCAAACGTGAAAAAGCCTACCAAGATTTTATGAACTGTCTTCACTGTAGTGCTGATATATCCATTCCGAAATGCGGCTTCAACCCATTAACGAAACCTTATTGGAATCGGGACGTTAAAGAAGCACATTGTCGTGAACGAAACTTACGCAAAATTTGGGTTGATTTAGGGCGACTTCGTGGTGTGCAGCATGAAACGTATAGGGAGTACAAACACGCTATATATCATTTCCGACGAGTTCAACAACATGCAAATGAAAGACTTTACCAAATACTTATAGGAAAACATGTTGAATTGTCAGAAATATGTTATGATACTGATGAATTTCTTAAATTTTGCAACACTCATGTTGTTCAGTGTATTGCTGAGTACAGTCGAAAAATTAACCATGCATATTAGTGTATGATGTGTTTTGACGCATCTCCAGCAAGAGGGGCCTTTCTTTAACCAGTTTTGTAAATATATATACACCTTTTTCCCATTTCTTTATAATTAACATTGATATGCATGTTATATGATATGTATTAATGTTGCATTGTTCGTAACTATATATTGTATATATATCATTTAATCTCAAATATGAGGAAATAAAGTCATGAATGAATGAACGAATTCCTTTTCTCAGTTATTCTGGAAATTATCTTAGCCAACGATAGCAGAGAACAGAAAACGTTCATGATCGCTGTTTTATTATTCAAGCGTTAAGCCCCAGTGGGCTGAATCAATCTAAATCGATTTTACTTTTTTATGATGACAATGCACAGTATAGTTGGAAACTAGAATTCCATCTATAAACTTGTGATTGAAATAAATGGACATATTTTTTTATTAGATCATCTACATGTAATTACCATTGCTGGTAAGATTGATTAAAATGGATCAAGTTCACAAAAGAAGACTTTATGGAGGGAATTTTCCAATCCGATCTTATTTTGGGCATTATTGGCCAACTTAATCGACAGTCTAACTCTTGGTCATAGGATAAATATCATTGCTTAGTTCGGCTATGGCGACCGTCTTGGTTCACAGTATATGTTATCATACACAATTCTGAAAGAGGACATATGAGACCCATTTCTACCAAGTCTGGTTCCAATGGGTAAAGTTGTTCAGATAAGATTGTTAAATGAATTTTTCCATGGGATCGTATGTTGAACTATTAAGGTTCGGTTGTGGCAGCCAAAAATCTTGAACGTTACAGTTACTGATAATTTTCTTTCAAAAAAATGGTTAAATATTATTCATGCTTTAAAAAAATTCAGATTGGAAAAAGATTTTAAAAGTTTTCACATATCTTTTATTGTAAAGGAAATTTTCTTAAGAAGCATTTTTAGTGTTTTGGAAACATTGGCTATACGACAATGGTTTTAACAAGGATCGATCATCATTTATAAAGAATATCGGCAAACGAATACCGAAGCGACGTTTATAAAGAAATTAACAATTAACGAAGGACTTAGCTTTTATCAAATATAAAATTTACGCTCTGAACATGAAGGACTGTTCATTGCTGTAATTTTATTTACCTTTACTGATAAGAATTCAGTAACATAAACAACTGAAGAAGGTTTCTGACTTTAAACATATTATCTCAGTCAAGAAGTACCGACTGAATTTTCTCCTGAAATTACTTTAAATTTTAAATTTAGATTAGTTCGATGTTGCAATATCATAATAAGACTCAGTTATTGGAAACTAAATATATCTGTCAAGTTTTGAACTAAATTAGTATATATCATATAACACGTGCACAACCAGGTATCATGTATATATTTTGATGTCTTTAAGTTTTTGTTTAAAATAAAGAGTAAAAAGGTTTTTAATTTTTTTTTATATATATCTAGGTAGAAATTACAATGACTTGGTTTAATTGTTACTTTATGTCATTTTCATTCCAATATATGTAATAAAAGAAATTATTGAAACTGAATAACTTTTTATGGTGTTAGTCATTCTGGAGATTAATTAAGTTTCATTTATTTCTCATCAGTTTACCAGAGTAAATTGTGAAAACTGAATTATCACCTTCCCCTTTTACAAGCATCTAGTCATCCCGGCTCAGTACAACAATTTATCAATATTTATACTGATATACTCCGCTTATCATGTGAAAAGACAGGTACACATTAAACAGTATTTTATCGATTAGTTTATAAAAAGACCCCAAATAAATCTTTTCTCCGTTTTTTTTATGAGTATTATTCATATAAATACTACAAATACTATACCAGATCAATGCTGATGCTGAAGGACTGTACACTGAAGTCACTGAAGCTTGCAAGAAAAAAAAAAACTTTTTTCAATGAAATGAAAAATATTTTATATTTCATCAAATACGTTAAAAACGGCTAGTTATAACTTTAAACAATAGATTAAGGATCTTTTAAATTCATTCTAAAATTTAAGCACAAGCATATTTCCGACCAGCACCACTTTATTAAGTACAGGATCATAGCATGCATAATCTTTAACTAGAAATTAAGAAATAAACAGGAGGTGTATTGAAACTCCATAAAATTAAATATATTACTGATATTTTGTAGTTGGAAAGTTACGTGTGCCTGTAGCGCTCATAATAATTCCATTTTGATCAATGAAAGCGCTGTCCACTTGCTGGATGTATTATTCTCGATGTATAGGTTAGTTTCCCATATATATTAAATTCACATCCGTCGTTCATCTTATTATCATAGATTCTTTTTGTAAATTTCCGGTATTACTTCCTCTCCTTTTAGCTCCTTAGGTTAGGCTCCAAATTCAGATGTGGCCTCACTGATTTCTTGATCATGGGGCAATTTCAGAATTAATAATATTCATATACATGTATATATATTCAGAAATGGTAAAATACAGGCAGCGATTCAAACAACAACTTAAAAACTAAATGAAAATTGGCGATAGGAAATGAGTTACCATAGCAACATTTCAAATTTTTTTTGTGATAAATGGTAAAAAAATGCAATTTTACCCAAATTCGACTGAAAATTAAGGATCGTATGTGGAGTTTCAATGGAGATGAGCCTCAATTTTTCAGATTTTACATAAAAATTCATTAAATTTGTTAAGAACAACAAAGAAACTTTTCCGGCTCATTTTCTCACAATTTGAATTACCATATCATGTCACAAAAATTGCCATCACAAAGTCAAGCGCACCTGGTACTACCCATGTCCTAGATATTAACCCCTATTTGTAGTTTCAAAGCTTGTTTAGTATATATTTTCGCACTTTATCATTCTATAACCTATCCATTTTCACTTGATATTACTTATTGTTCTCTTAAAATATTCGTTGTACGATTACATTGCTGTCAAACTTTACCAATTTTAAGAATCAATATAATTCTCCGAAACTTTATAATTCCAGTCTCGCATGCGAGACGGATGGTCCGAGACCACAATTAATTAATAGTGCATTTTCATATTAAAATAAAATTGCATTAAAAAAATTTCACCTGCGCAATCTTTAAAATCGTTCTCATGTAGAAAGTATACTTACTTCCTGTCATAATATCAAAATTTAAAAAACATTCATCAGTGCTAACTCAAAATATTGGCAAAAATTTCTCCTAGGGTAGCAGAATTCTTGAAGACAGCAGACAACAACGTAAATATTGACCCTTTTCCATCTGACCAAATCACCACTTTTAATTATGACAGCTCATTCAAACCTTTTAAAACATCAACTTTGAACATTCTACTATAAATTTAGAACAAAAACCATTTAAAAATGCTTTAATAAGGGGTATAAAATAAAAATGGAAGAAATACAGTAAATTTATACAAGGGATTATATCTGAAAAGTGTGCGCTAATTGTGGTGTTGGTCCGGATAAGTAATCAAAAGCTAAAGAGAGGGAATCGGTCGTTAAAAAGGACCAGAATAAGTCTCCTGATTGGCCGTCCCAACATCACGAGACATGAGATGGACGCATGCATGATCAACGGCCTGTGATTGGTCAGTCAACTGGATTAGCTGATCAGCGGATGCAACTCCGTACATGATTACGGGATAGCATCACCTAAACTAGGGAAAATCGTCACGGGCTGTACAACATACAATATTTGTTCAGTTTACCGTAGTAAAGATTTAAACTTATCACTGGGTATCTAATAAAACATAGAACTTCATTTGGCGCTTTTAGTTTTTTGCTTTAAAAAGCGTTTTTCACACTGTCGTGCCTGTACATCTGCATTCTATTAATAGACAAATAGCGGTCTATTTATAGACATATTGACTGAATACATATCCAGATACATTTTTAAGAGCATTAATTTGGAATAAGAATAACTATAGATCTGATTGGCTAATCCAACGAGGGGAAGATCACTGATTTGTCTTTCATATGAAAGAGCTGAAAAATTAAAATCTTTGAATATCCTTTAGTAAAAAAAGGCAGCCCAAAAAAGCCATCAAAACACGGACTTTAAAAAAAACTATGTAGTAATATATCTATTGAAAGGTAGTAATAATACATATAATAAGGGAAAGTTTAATGTGATGACACCACGAACATTTAATATAATAGATTAAAAATATTACTCTTTATTAATAAAAAGCGAAGAGACGGCTAGCTTTTTAAGAAAGCTATTACTTGTTAGTATCTAGAGTCATACCTTAAAATTAGCAAAAGGACAAAACAGGGCAATGGGACCGTGTTAGATTTTTTTCAAAATTGTCATAGACTTTTTGTAAACATGCGTTGTTAAAAATCTTACAGTGACTTTGTGATAAAACATAGGGTTAAACCGCCAAATTTCTTTCTTCGTCAATTAATATGTAAATTGGCCAAAACAAATAGAAGTTCGCATTTTAAAACTAACTGATTACTTCATTTTATATGTTTCAAATGGATTAAAGTTGATAGCGGATATCCGTTCAATGGAGGTTGCTAGGTGCATGTTCTTCTGGCTAGTTCTGGAAAAGTTCCGCCCAAGCGAGTTATTTAGTATTATGAAAGTTCGAACCAAACCGTATTAATGGTGGTGTGCGCAATATTTGGAATGCGGGTATTTCTTTTGAAACGGTTCGAATTAACATATTCAGAAAGTCGGAATTTAGAACCTACAGTTCACACCAAGCAATTTTAGTCTGTTATCACTTTACAAAGATTATGTAATTGTGGATAATAAAGGGACGAGTTTTTCTTGTCCATTATACAATAAGAAAAGACGTGATCTGTTCCGTTCTCGAACAAAGTATATATTGACTTTGTAAAGTTAGAGAAATCTGAATATATTACCGCGCTTTCGAACTCGTGCTCAATGCGTTGTTGACAAATACATGAGAGCTAAAGTGAGACAAGCTTTTAAGAAGCCATTAATAGTTTTGATTACGATAATAGTCTTGCTTTTGGAAAGTAAACCGGCAGGAAAATAACTATCCGATTCTCTCTTGATTCCACGCATGTTTTTTGTTTTGTCCTCTTGTATGTTTTCGTCTGAACGTGTATCGATTTTATGGTGTAAATTGATTGGTATGTGGTTCTTGTTATCGATTTATTATTTATTAACCCCAGAACTCTTTAACCCAGTATATACGTGAGGTTGAAAGTGTATTGAAACTGTAAGCTTTTATTAGGTTGCAGAGTTCAAATGACCGAGATTTGATGCAGGCTTCTATGTTCAATTGGGTTTCACATTCCTATGCTTGTTTTTCAGATCGTTGAAACCTTATAAAAACATAAATATCTCCTCTTTGAAAGACTGTGCAGGCATAAGAATTTGAATTTGGTCATCTAAATTTCTTGACTCTCTAGGGTTGTAATTATTAACTTTGAAAATTCAAAACAAAAACAAAAAATACGTTCGACACTGTGAATTATAAATATTGCTATAAATATCTGAAAATTTAATATTTTAGATTGGCTTGAAAAAGTACGTAATCTACTAAAATATAAAGATTTGCACAACGGTACTAATATAAGATGGTAATATACGAAGATGATGTTATAAAATCGTGTTGACAAATTTTCGGCTTAACAAATAGCCTTCGTCAGTGTCGATAGTTTTTACAATACTAACTAGATCTGAGAGCTATTTTTACACATACAATTAGTATTGTAAAAACTATCGACACTGACGAAGGCTATTTGTTCAGCCGAAAATTTGTCAACACGATTTTATAACATCATCTTCGTATATTACCATCTTATATTAAGTACCGTTGTGCAAATCTTTAGACTTATATTATTTTTTCCTTATCTGCGCAGTATCGTCTATTCTAGACGATCCGGTACATATTAAATTCGCTGGTTGGTCTTTTTTATAGACTTATATATATATATATATATATATATATATATATATATATATATATATATATATATATATATATAGCTTCTATTGTGCAACAATTTCCCTATTATTGTATTATTTTTAAAAAATATTTTGCCTTTCAGTAATTCCCCGAATTTTTGCATCTTCGATTCGTTGTCGGAAAAACTATTAAAAACTCATTTCCTCGTTTGACTTTGATGAAGCCAGTTCATAACTCAACTATCTGACATTAGAATATATAAAATAAAGAAGAATGAAATTTTCTGCCATTTATATATGGTTATTGTGCGTCTTTATCGGCGTCCAAGGTGAGTACAAATTTCATTACAATCATATGGAATTCGATGGCTTCTATATTTCTCTTAAAGTGTGAGTAAGTATACTATGTTTCTATCTTTGTAATTACTGTTTGTTAACTTATTAGTGAAATTTAATTTCGGATATTTCTGGTTATGATTTATTTTCACAAAATATATATATGGGCCACCAACAACTTATCAAGCAGTAAAGGAATATTTTTTTATAATTCCAATGTTGTTTTCAAAACAAATTTCACTGGCTAACTGCAAATTCCGGTAAAAAGTTTATAACTTGATAAATTCCTTTCATTACGTCGTGCGTATGAATACGTACGCATGCAATATAGTGCATGAGGAACATATTTATAGTATAACTAATCTTGAAATGCGAATACCTAAAAATCTACAACAAGTTACCGAACAACACATTAATTCACGAGTGTGCGTAGCGCACGAGTGATTTTTAAGTGTTTTTTCGGTCACGAGTTGTACATCTTTGGTATTCGAATTTCGGGATTAGTTATTCTGTTTATTACATTAACATATTCCGTGTATTAATAAAATTTAACGAGAAAATACAAGGGATTATGTTTTTATGCGACTTCGCGATGACGTTTGTATAGCAACATCGTTGGCGACGGCTTTTGTTACGTCACTTCCTAGAACGAAATATGACTTTCGCTGGGTGAATTAACTCGGAAATCGTAGCGCGTGAGTGAATTATTAGTGTTTTTCGGTCACGAGTTGTAGATCTTTGGTATTCGAATTTCAAGACTAGTTATTCTGTTTATTACATTGAAATAATCCATTTATTCAGAAATTTTAACGATAAAATACAAGGGATTGTGTTTTTATATGATTACGCGTCGACCATTGGATAGCAACGTCGTTGGCGACGGCTATTGTTACGTCACTTCCTAGAGTGAAATATTACTTTCGATTTCACTCGGAAATCCCGGTATTTCACCACACTCAATGCAATAATAATTTTTATTATTAATGGAAACGTCATATTTTTGCATTACTTTGGAATTATAATTAATAAAGGTTATTTTTACGGAGTTTATCAATGTGTAACCTCGGGCTTATCACTAACAAACTTTGCATAAAGACCTTCGGACTTTAGTTGTTGAGTGAATCGCCCGAGTTTACACGTTGATTAATTCCTTCAAAATAACCATCATTACTAGAAAGGACTGTATGAAGACCTCTTCTTGTACTCTTCGGATTCCGTTTACAGCTCATCTTGCTACTATCACAACTCTAACTCCAACCTTCGATTCTATAACAATCGATCCTCTACCGTAATTTATTCCAAACCTCGACTTTCCGTGGGAAACATTTTTATAAGCATATTTTTCAGATTTTCTTTATTAATTTGAGAATAATGATTTTATATTTTTTGTCCATTTAGGCTCCCATATTTGAACTTTTTGTCCCTCAATTTTTCACATTTTTGTATTTTTCAAGAAAGTGTACAGATTAACCCTGAAATCACATTCGCCACAACTCCTACTGTTGGTTTTATGATTCGTCTCAACTGCAATACAAGTAACTTCAATAGCGACAACGACTTAATGGAGAACGCCACAGATCCAAATATAACTTGGCATGTGAACGGAAAGGAGGTTACAAACAATACAAAGTACACAGTTACCGGATCAGTACTTCGATTCACTGTGCAGAAGACAGACAGAAGTAATCATTATATGTGTCAAGCAGAAGATGGCTCTCAGAAGAATCAAAGTAAAGACGTTACCTTTCAACCTAGATGTAAGTTGTTGTATTTTTTGCACGTTTCGTCGAATCATGATTCTTCAGTTGTGCTCTAGGGTGAAAATATTGAAAGCTGGTAAAATTACGTGAATTTTATACATACTATTCAAATACCAAACATGAACAAAGGTTGAAAACAAGAAAACATAAACGAGCTACGTAGTTATACCCTGGTTATGTGATGTTTAATATGTTAAGGATGAATAGGAAAGAAATTTAAAAAGAATATAAGGAAGCGTTTCAAGTCAACATCCGTATTCCATTCTACTTAAATGATCTTCCTTTCCTTGTAAAATGACATGGATGAATTCATGAAAATAATGTCTATTGTCAAGTAAAAATTTAAACATGTTAAGGAATGATCAGGAAGGTTTAAAGATCTTTACATGTATACATCATTTCGTACTTGAATACGTTTTTATTCTTTTTGTTTTAATATCATTTATATAAGTTTATATTATATGTCTCTGACAAAATGATGGAAAAAATACTGGCTTAATTATTAAAATGTATGAAATGATAATTTACAAATAATATTTAATATATATATATAATAACTTTTATACTTATTTTTTTAGCAAACTCTTGCATTCTTGAGGCTCAGAGTATGAAACAAATAGAGAAAAATAAATATGATAAGAAATATTTGTGCTCTAAAAATCATATTCTAAAAATGTAAAGCGAATCAAAGATATTTTTTCCTTTATAGATCCTGCAACTATCAGTGGACGTAATACTTACCAATGTAACGGTACTCAGAATATAACATTACAGTTTGAAGCTGACGGTAATCCTTCTGTATTCTCATTTGGACAATGGAGACATATCGTTAATGGAGTAGAAATAAGACAATTAAAAGGAATAAACATTGGAAATATGTCCTACCTACATTTAAATCACTGCAGCTATCAGGACGAAGGAAATTATTTTCTAAGCGTACAAAATAACGTGTCCTTTCCCAACCATACAAAAATGAGCAGTGCGTCGACCTTTTTAACAGTAAAAGGTACTAAGTACATTGCTATTGATAATGTTTTATATTTTTGCTTAATAATTTAATCTTTTATACAATTCTAATCAGGCAGGGAATATACGAAAAGTCTTTTTGGTCTGTAATTATGAAGAAATTTATTCAGTTCAGCAAATCTTGTACTTTCCTGAAAAGTTTCCAATATCAGCCATTTTTATATAAACTAAACTATGTTAAACAAACAAAAAGTAAAAATATAAAAGCAGAATGAATGAAGACTTTTGACAAAAATATTCTAAGTTTACTAAAATGTGTCCAAGAGATATTTTGTAAGAGATCTGGCAATACTTTTAATAGTGTTTATATCAATGCCTTATAAATACTTTTAAAAGTGTTTATATCAATGCCTTATAAAGATGTACTTACATTGTAAGCGAGCTTTAAAACTATTGTCTAATTTCCATACTCTTTTTTTTATCCATTTCAGATAATTTATTTCTTTTGTCACTGACCGCTATTTTCCTTTTTATTATATTTTAACGTACCTTTTGAACGGCCAAATAGTATGAATTTTTTATTATTTTCTTAATAGTTTTGAGATATACTTTTTGTTCGGTTTAAATCTTTTTTAAAGAAAAGCATCTCCAGTATATGTTTAATTGTAATTGGTATCTCAAAACTCAAAATAATTACTCTTAGGTAATAACTTTTTTTTATCTAATATTTAATTGGTGAGAAATATAAATGTTTTGTTTAGGTATCATGATATATTATCAATATAAAATTGTTTCAGATACCCCTTATATAATTGGAGACAGTGTCGTCAATTCTACTGATGAGTATAATATTCTGATAATGTATCATTCCTTTGAAGAGGCTGAAGAGGTCCGTTTGTATCGTAATAACATAGAACTCCGGATCAACCAAAAGTCTTCTGCATTTAGTTTACCAACCTTATCCTATAAACAAACAATTGTGCCTATCAATGGAATTGTCTTAGTTTTTTCTGTGACACGAACTGGGAATTATATTTACAGCATTCAGAATAGTTACGGCACAACAAGTAAAGAAATAGACGTGTGGAGTGATAAAACGCAGAGCGTGCAAGGTAAGGTGATACATGTTTCATTTTATATAAATTTTCTCGAAATTCTGTTGTATTTTTTAAGTTAAATTGGTGTTTTGCTAAAGAATAGGATATATTCACTTTTTATTATTTTGAATAAAAGTAAAACATATGATTTTCTAAAACATGAATATTTATTATGTTGCTATGAAAAATGTTAATAGTGTACTTTCATTTTTAGCTCACCTGGCTATGCCAGGGTGAGCTTTTGCCATCACTTTTCGTCCGTCGTCCGTCCGTCGTAAACTTTTCATTCAAAAATCTTCTCCTCTGAAACCGCTGGGCCGATTTGTTTGAAACTTAATAGGAATGATCTATGACATGTCCTCTACAAACGATCCTCAATTTATTTTGATCTGACATAAACATGGCTGTCGTAGCTAAAAATGGAATATAGGGGTGCATGTGTTGTTTTTTGGCTTATAACTTAAAAACCGTTACAGATATCTAAAATCTGACAGGGGTAAAAATGATCAGCATGACAAGATCTACCTAACCTGAAATTTTGAAGGAAATCCCAAAACCCATTTAGGAGTAATTGCCTTTTTTAGCTCACCTGGCTATGCCAGGGTCAGCTTTTGCAATCACTTTTCGTCCGTCGTCCGTCGTGCCGTTCGTCCGTCCGTCCGTCGTAAACTTTTCATTCAAAAATCTTCTCCTCTGAAACCGCTGGGCCGATTGGTTTGTAACTTAATAGGAATGATCTATGACATGTCCTCTACAAACGATCCTCAATTTATTTTGATCTGACATAAAACATGGCTGTTGTACCTAAAAATAGAATATAGGGGTGCATGTGTTGTTTTTGGCTTATAACTTAAAAACCGTTACAGATATCAAAAATCGGACGGGGTAAAATTGATCAGCATGACAAGATCTACCTGCCCTGAAATTTTGAAGGAAATCCCAAAACCTATTTAGGAGTTATTGCCCTTTTTTCGTCAAATTTTCAAAATTTAACATTTTTGTCATTTATCTCCAAAACTATTTGAGATAGAAGTAAAGTGTAAATTTGAAAAATGTTTGCCATGTTGAGATCTACATACCCTGAAATTTTAAGGGAAATCCCAAAACCCATTTAGGAGTTATTGCCCTTTTTTGCCAAATGTTCAAAATTTTAACATTTTTACATTTATCGCCAAAACTATTTGAGATAGAAGTGAAATGTAAATTGAAAAATGTTTGCCATGTTGAGATCTACCTACCCTGAAATTTTGAAGGGAATCCCAAATTCCGTTTAGGAGTTATTTGTTTGTGTAATTTGAGGTCGGGTTCTGTTACATTTATTTAAGGTTCACCCTTATTCCTGGTCAATTTTATCAACTTCCTGCCAGGACTACCACCATCAGTGAACATATTTTAACATTAAACCTTATGAAAAATAAATCTTTAACAAATTTTCCCTGAACAATTGAACCAATTGCAACAAACTTGGTCAAATAGTTGATTAATTGTCCAATGAAAACCAGACTAAAGGTGAGCGATACAGGTTCTGGTGATCCTCTTGTTCATTGTACTGATGGAAAAAACAAAAATTACACGGTTTCCTTTGAAAGAACATCGTTTAACAGACTTGATAATTGCATTTTTAAGCTCTTTTTTGTGTTTGCTTCTAACTGAAAATGGTACTTATCTGTATAATGATTATGATTTATTATTGGACCCAAAATGTTACTAATAAAACTTATAGGACCAATTACAATTAATTAAAGAGTTCTCAACTTTTTATTTTGTTAATTATCTATAGCAACCACACCACAGGAATGCTTTTTTACATCACTTGAGTTTAACATACAGATCGTTATCATTGTTACATCAGGCGTGACAGTTGTTCTTATTGTTCTTATTATTGCCGAGGTGGCAGTTCGTTGTCACGGAAAATCAGGTATGATTATATCTTTATCAGTAAAATACAGTGCAAACAGATGATTATTATATTATAAACGTTTAGATGGGAAGGATATTCCTAATTCGATCAAAACAGTATATTCCTAATTAGATCAAAACAGTAAAGTGTAATGTTTTTTGTTAAAATGAAATATTTTCTTTCGCACAATAAGAAGTTTTTTTTCAGAAAGAATACTTTTTGTTGCCTTCTGCAATATGGACGTAAACATTTTTATTTAGGATTGGAACCGATGCCAGCAGCAATTTGACAAGCACTTTTTTTTAAAGTCGCACACAGTAGAATACATGCTTTTAACACAGTTACGAGGGTCATTTCAACAATGATTATTTTTCCGACTTTCTCAACTTTTTTTCAACAATACTAAATGGTTTCTATCTCATATATAAAACTAGATATCTTCAGTTAGATTTCACAACCTTTTGGAATTGACACCTCACCGGACTTGACACTTCACTGGCAATGTGACGGGGGCCGTTAACGGAGCAGGACATGCTTACCCCTCCGAAACACATGACGTCACTCCCGGTTTTTAGTAGAAGTTCACATTGGTAGTGCTTTAGTTTCTGTGCTGTCTTTTTGGGGTTTTTTTTGTTTAGTTTATTATATGTTTTTTATTCCTTTAGTTATAAATATACCATTGTGGTGTTTGTTTGTTGTGTCCCATTCTCACGACGTTGTCTTGTCCTTTGATTTCGAATTTACGGACCTTTCACGCTGTTTTGTTCCTTCGACATTCTTTTGTCGATATTTATTTGAATAATTTCAGTATGCAGTTGTGAATAAAATCTGCAAATGATGTCATAAATCTTCTATAAAAATAGATTGTTGTATTTATTGTAATATCCTTCCAAATTTTATATTCATTTAAAAAAAACATATAAAAATGCTAAAAACAAAAATCTCAAACAAACGATGGACAAACAAGACGCAATCTGACTTACATTATTAGTTGTTTTAAAGCGATTTAATATAGCATTAAAACCTCAAATCAACTTGTTGGTCGGGTATAAAGAGCGAAGCTTATAGACAGAAATATTATTCGTAATCACAGAACAAACGCTATTCAGTTAAACATGCATTATCTAAAACGACTGGTTGCTATTCCAGATCATGTAATTTCTCTCTCTCTCTCTCTCTCTCTCTCTCTCTCTCTCTCTCTCTCATTTTTGTCTTGGGGGGGATGGGGGTCACATAGCAAGTGTTTAGTTGTCATTTGGTTTTTTCAACACTTCATACTTTGGTTTTCTTTTACCGAAATTTACCAAAAGAACAAATCGTACCTCTATAATTTTGATAGACGAAAAAGACAGTTTGGTACGCAATGAAAACTGAAATAACATCCAATTTTCGTTTCAGTAAAATCTTGATATTTCTTGTGTTATTTTACAGCTGGAGAGAAGGCCAAAAGTACAGAAAAAAGGTTATGATATTTTTCATTGTTGATTCAATCAATATTTTTCGTGAATTATTGTACTCTTAAATACTACTGAAATAACAAAATAATGATATTAAAAAAAATACATTGGATAGAAAATGTATATCCACTAGTGATTAAATATTGTCAATTTCAAATTTAAATAGATGGATGAATCGAAGATTTGTCGTTTAACGTCCTGGGCCAATGTTTGTTTGTTTAGTTGGGGTTTAACGCCGTTTTCAGCACATTTTTGGCCATTTCGCGGCGGCCAGTTTTTATTGGTGGAGGAAGCCGGAGTATCCGGAGAGAACCACCGACCTTCGGTAGGAAAATTATGCATTTTTAAACTAAAATGAGATTTTATGAAATAAATACTTACCATCATAAATTCTGAGTATACCATTTGCGCATGTCAGCAACAGCCGGAATCCCCAAAACTAAAAATAGCTATTATATGGTATCACCCAAGCACCTGTGTGAACCCCAAACCTCTATAGATCCATTATATTTCCCAAAAAGGCAAGCATGTAGGAAAAAAGGGGGATGAAGGGGAGGCTTGGAGGGACCTTTAATTTATGATTGTAAGTATTTATTTTATAAAATCTCATTTACTTTAAAAATGTATAATTTTATCGTAATAAATACGTTACCATCATAAATTCTGAGTAAAATGAATCTAACGCAAAGCTGAATCCCCTGAACCCGAAGATGCAGGTTGAAAATTAATTCTTTGCGCAGCAACAATAGGTCCCAAGGAAAACAGGCTTTGAGGTTAGGAAGCCATAGATTTCAGATAGTGGGTAATGAAGGAATTTTCATTCCTCCAGAAACCTGCAGAAAGTACTTCGTCGATTGAAGCATGATTGAAAAGGGATCAAGATGTAGAAATAGCTCTAACATCATGAGCCTTGACATTAAAACTGTCCTGAAGGGCTTCATCAGAAATCTCATATGCTAGACAGATAGTCCTGCTGATCCAGGAAGAGATAGTTTTGACTGATAATTCAATAACCCCTTTTTTAAGGGATAAAGAGTCTTGAGTTACGAGATGAGCGTAAACTCAATGTCCTCTGCAAATAAATAGATAAGATTCGAACAGGACAAAGCAAGCTTGAATCAGAATCTGGAGGTAGAGCAGGAATTACAACCGGCTCAGCTCCTCTAAGTGGCAATTGATGCTTTGCCATAAAGACTGGGTCGGTTAATAAGGTGACTGAGGACTTGTCCCTTGAAAAACGGAGACAAGCTTCTGATACCGAAAAAGCATGGATCTCGCTTCTTCTACCTGAGGCCAAGGCAAGAAGAAAACAACACTTGTACGATAGGAACTTGAGATCCACCTGGTCAGCCGGCTCAAAAGTTGAGGACTTCAAGGCTGATAGAACTAAACTGAGATTCCACTGAGGCCGATCAAGACAAAAATTACGGACCAGAAGAGAAAGGTGTTCATTACTCCCAAATCTTCACCACCAGCCAAATGGATGGTGCGAGAGATAGCAGATCTATATCCCTTAATAGTTGAGGGAGTCAAACCTCGAGAGTCAAACAGGAAAGTAAGGAAATCAGCTAACTCTTGTACAGTGATTTGGAAAGGATCGATTTCCCTTGGAATACACCAATTACTGAAAATCTTCCATTTAGCGTCATAGACGATATTGGTTGATTGCCTAACAGCTCTGGTGAGGTGTTTGGTTGTGCCTTCAGAAAATCCTCTCTTTTCAAAGCTATTCCTGAGAGAAGCCAAACGCAAAGATTCAGTCTTTCCGGATTCTGATGAAGAATCTTTCCCTTGTGTTGAGAGAGAAGATTTGGTTTTACCGGAAGTACCAGAGGATGGGCACAAGAAAGACGTAGTAGATCTGGGAACCACGCTTGTCTGCACCAAGCTGGAGCAATAAGTATGATCTGACATTCCTCCGAAGCAATTTTCTGAAGGACGGCAGACAGAAATCTGAAAGGAGGGAAGGCATACGCAAACATTTCCTTCCAAGATATTGTCATCGCATCTACTGCCCACGCTTTTGAATCTGGTATTGGAGATACAAAGGTGGGCAGTTTGTGATTTAGACGGGTCGCAAACAGATCTACCAGAGGAGAACCCCATTGAAGAGTTATTGCCTTGAACACTACTGGGAGAAGTTCCCACCCTGTATTCACAGGAGTTAGACTCCTGGAAAGAGAATCTGCCAGGATATTGAGTTTGCCTGGAATGTGTCTGACTACCAGTAGGATATGGAGCTGAAATCAGAGAATCAGAATACCCCTTGCTACGAGGTACAGATCGTGGGAGTGAGTGCCGCCCTGATTCTGTAAATAAGCAACTACTGTTGAGTTGTCTGTAGCAAGAGTTACTGGTTTGTCTTTGAGAACAAACTGAAAATGAGACAGCGCAAGAAGAGCCGCTCTCATTTATAATAAGTTGATATGCTCTTTCCGGAGGTCTGGGGACCAGATTCCGTATACGGATTGACCCTCTAGATAAGCCCCCCAACCTAGGTTGGAGGCGTCTGTGTAAAGAGTCAGATCGGTGCTTCCCAGTCTTGAGACATTGGGACCCAATGTTGATGTAGGTAAAACTGAAGCGGACGAATATGAAGTCGGCCGAGAGGAACTACATCTGTTAGAGCATTCAGAAAGCCCAGAAGCTGTGTAAATTGACGGGCCGTTACAGACCGAGAAGACATTAAAAGATAAATTTTCTGGCACAGAGACAGAAACTTGTCTTCTGGGGGCAGTACTAAGTCCTGAGAAGTCAGATAATGTTCTCCGAGGAATATAAAGTCCTGAGAGGGAGTTAGTTCCGACTTTTTCCAGGAGATTAGGAATCCCCGAGATAGAAAAAGTTGAATTACTGTTTCTGTCTGAAGATTCAATTTCTGAAGACAGAACTCCTTGATGAGGGAGTCGTCTAGATATGAATGGATCAAAATAGCCTGAGCATGAAGATGGGCGATTGCAGCCTGCATGACCTTGGTAAACACCAGAGGGGCTATAGAAAGACCAAACGGAAGGGTCTTGAATTGGTACACCCTGTGATCCCAAACAAAACGGAGGTACTTCCTGTAAGAAGGACAGACAAGGATGTGGAATTAAGCGTCCGAGAGGTCCAAGGATGTTGTCCACATACCAGGGAGAATAGCAGTTCGGGTAGAACGATTTGTCTCCATTTTGAAGTGAGGTACTACTAGATAAGTGTTGAGGGTGGACAGGTCTATGACTGGCCTCATTCCGCCGGTCTTCTTTGGTACCAGAAAAAGTCTGGCATAGAAGCCGGGGTTCAGATCTGACTGAGATACTTCCTCTATCGCCGCTTTCTCCAAAAGAGTAGATACTTCCTGTGTGAGAAGTTGAAAACGTTGAGGATCCGAGGTGTGTGAGCGAAACAGAAGAACTGGTGAAAGAGGTGGAACCTCCTTGAACTGAAGAGTCAATCCCCCTCAAATTATCGACAATACCCAACAGTCTTTTGTAATATTTTCCCATTGTTTTATAAAATGAGTGAATCTCCCCCCTACTGGAATGAAAGCCAGAGGAACTGAAAATTTTTATATGGAGTTTGGTGTTGTCGATAACGTACGAGGGGGCAACTTCCTAGGAGGACTTATTATGCCTTCTGGGGCCTTTAAAACCTGAAGCGGAATTAGAAGGCCCAGGCTTAGGGGTTGACTTACCTGCACCACCACCCGTTTTCCTTCTCTTGTTCTGAGGAAAAGAGGAATTCCTAGGAGAGAAGTTGGAGACTGATCTCTTACCACTGTTTACCTGTACATTAACCTTAACAGGGGCAGGTGTCTGCCTGATCTGTTCTTGCACCTCCTGAAGGGAAAGATTAAAGATCTTATCCGATAGTGAAGACCGGAGAAGGGAATCTTTCACACTTACAGAAACATTAAATTTCTGACATCTTAGAAAGAGTGCAGTTGGCTAGAGAACCCATGATTAGGAGTTGGAAAGCACCAATAGCCTTGTCTACTTGGAGTAGAAAAGACTTAATCTCTGGAGAGTAGAATCCTAGCTATTAAGACAGGAACCCACTGCTGCTAAAAAATGTTCTGCTGTTCCAAGTATTTGGGAAGTACTACGCAGAAGATTTTCATTTTTCGACCAGATCGACTGAAACAGGAGAAGGCCGTCAACTGGCTTGGAATTAATAGCTGCGGAAAGAGATTTCTCAACCTTAGGAACTGACCTTCCAAGAGAAGAGTTGAAAATATCATAATTCTTCACCCGGACATGCTCAGAAAAGGAGGCAATTCCAAAACCTGTAATGTTCCCAGACGAAACCTCGGAAGCTGAACCACCTATCCCTTCATTAATAATTTGCAGGGCAGTGGAAATGTGATCAGGCTCTGGAAAGCTACTACGAGCCTTACTGTCAGGAAAACCACAGCAGGCCTCGAAAACAGAGGAGAGCCTTTTGGATTTAGGAGGTGACGCAAAAGGAACCTTGTTGACCTCCCTCATGATAATGAAAACCTTATCTCTAAGATCCCTCATAGAAGAAGGAGCTTCCTCACCTTCGGACTCCTTAGTATGAGAGGGTGGAACTGAGTTCGATTGAGAAACAAGCGAAGCAGTATCTGTAAGGGCGGGATCTGACGGAGCCGGATCTGTAGAAGGATCTTCCTCATCCTCAGAAAAATTGCTTTCCTGACAACCAGGAGCCACAGACACTCTGTCATCCTCAACCTCTTGTTCACTATCGCTGTCCTGACCCCTGGCCAAGGGACAAGGTTGGACAGCTTTACCTTCAAGTACATAAAGCCTTTTAGAAAAGGAGGAAAAATCCTTTCGAATAGAATTTTGAAATTCCTCAAGTACACTCTTGAAAGATGCAAGAGATGTACCAGGGACAGAAACCGGCTGGTTGTCCTGGAGCCCAACAGTACAGGTGGGCTGGGAGACAGTTGCCGGCACTGCTACGGTGGAAGGTACTGCTACCGAAGGGGCAGGTATTGCCACAGACGGAAGGTTAGCAGTATGGCCCAAGACCGAGGTTGAAGGACCAAAATATCCACCATAAGGCCAAAAACCAGGCATACCTGCACTAGGAAAACCTTGTGCCCAAGGTGGTCTAGACCAGGAAAAAGGATCATTACCTGACATAGGCAGGGGAAAACCACAGTATGAACTGGGGGTCTAGAACCTGGGAGGCCTAAGTTCATAGAACTACCTGAGGCATAAGAAACTGACCCTGTAGTAGAAACAGGTTTGGATATGGTGTGGGTGACAGTAGCCACAGTAGGAACACTTCCATGCCTGATAACAGAAACCGGAGATGTCTGCTGAAAAGCGGTACCTGCAACCGAAGTAGAAACGTCGGTAAGTGGGCATGTAGTAACTGGAAGCGAACCTGAGCTCACCGGTGGCGAAGGGAAAGGTAATGAACCATCCAGAAACACATCATTGCCTGTGATGGTCTGGAATGGACTGTTTATGTCATTGAATGAAGACATTTTAATAAGTATTTATCTAAAATTAATTGAATGTAGATAAATATAATGTATCGATAAATAAATGGGGATATCAATAGTTAAATAATATTAAAAATATTACAGAATACACAAAGTTTGTCAAACTATAATCGTTTTCATCTGTGACTGTACAAATCGAAAAGCGTGTTAGCACGTGCGCAGCCGGAAATATAATTGATGTATAGAGGTTTGGGGTTCACACAGGTGCTTGGGTGATACCATATAATAGCTATTTTTAGTTTTGGGGATTCCGGTTGTTGCTGACATGCGCAAATGGTATACTCAGAATTTATGATGGTAACGTATTTATTACGATAAAATTGGCAATCCTTGTCAATTAAGATCGGAGTCGAACACACCCCCAGCGTTGACAGGCTAGTGATCAGTAGTAGTCATGACGAAATACCTAGACCACTCGGTCACCGAGGCCCCCTGGGCCAATGTAAATGGAAGTATAATTCATAATTTAAATATTTAATGTTTTTGCAGATGTTCCATTTGTATTGTTTTTTTTCTTTGCCTGTTAATTCATTTATTTTTGCCAAACAAATCAGTTTTTACTTATAAAAGTTTTACAAAACAACTTTTTGACAAACAAAGAAAATGTTCATGGTTTATATTATAAACCGTTGGTCTCTATACCATAAACAGTGTTGAAACAAAATATTTATAGGATAACTAATTCAAGAATTTGAATATCGCAAAATATTCAACGAGTGACCGAAAAAAAACCACCTTAATTCACGAATGCGCGCAGCGCATGAGGGAATTATTAGTGTTTTCCGGTCACGAGTTGAATATTTTCGATATTCAAATTCTTGAATTAGTTATACTGTTTATTACATTGATAAAATGGACAAAAAATCCTTCAAAAGTGTCATATTTTCCTTAGATCTCTTCCTGAATCTTTCGACGTCACAAACGTCATTTGTTAGTAACGCCCTTGACGACGTTAAATAAAAACCAATCTTTCACTGAGTGAAAATATCGAATTTATTTTCACTGGAAATTACGATAAATCAACATCATCAATGTAATAAACACTAATACTCGTTAAAATACTTGTGAGTTGAATATTAAGATTTTTATTTAGGGTAACTACCATTTCACATAAATATTACCAAGACGGCGATAACGATATCAGCAAAGGTATTATTTTAGTTTAATTGAGAATGTTATAGTTGAATATTATTTCAAACGAATTGTAAATCAAAGTAAAATACGACTAAATTTAGTGATGACTTGAAGTTATTATTGTAAATGGTAGTGATTTTACTACTATTTGGTCGTTGCCTCTGAAGGGGGTATTGATTAATAAAGTTGATTATAAGTTTGTTTTTGCAGGATTTCACATAAATACTTGTTAGAAATTTCTTTAGCTTATAGTTGATTTAATTTATTGGGATTTTACACCTCTTTCCGTGGAAGCTTGATCTTGACAGTTAGTATAGACTGTGGAATAGAACCACCATCCTTCGAAGGGAAGATGGAAATCCTAGTCAATTTTAACACACCTTACGTTGAACAAATCGTTTGTCATTTACTAAACTAGGTTGCATTGGTGAAAAATATACTCCCTTTTTTTTTGGTTTTCGGATTTCATATCAATATCTGGTTTGTAGCTAAAATGCTTTTTTTAATGTTAAAGCTCAAGTATCTGTGATGAGAACATTTTGGGTATTTGACCTTTTTATAAAAATGGAAGGATATGGTATAAGTGTCAAAGAGACAGCAACAAATAGGATGGAACAGGGGGTCTTCATTTCTCCTTCAATGAGATGTAATCGCACCGCAACAAGACCAGTACAAAAGATCTCCTGAAAAAATAAACAAATAACTATCAACAAACAATAGGCAGCCAATGAAAAGTCATAGCTTGAAACAGGAACGAATAAAATGTGACAGGGTTAATCATTCTCAGAGTTATAAACAAGTAGACAATTCATAAAAAGACAGACCCCCGTAAACAGGTTCGGTAACACAACAAAGAACTGTACTTAGAATGTTTGTTGTTAATTAACTGGGTGTTAAAACACCACTTTCTATCACTTTTATTTTTCAATTTTGCTACCATGAAAAAACTTCGATTGAATGGTCCTTTGTTGGCCCGTTTAAACAACAGATATGAAAACCGTTAATAAATATAGAAAAATCTACAAAATTATTTTAAGATATTCTCCCCGGAAAGTATTGTGATAGTTGACCCCAAAACTTTGACGAAGCTGTCCTAAGTCTGTACCTTCGAGGTTTCTGAACCAAAATCTACTCTGTTATTGAAAATACATGCAAAAAAAAGAAAACAACAACAATAACAAAAAAAAAAATCAGAAAAATATTCTCCATTAAAAGCGCTGCGGAAGTTGACATCAAACTTTCATGGAAGGTTTCTTATATGATGCCTTATGGAGATAGAGTTGGGGGATCCAAACAATCACTTCCATTACTAACAAATAACGTTTGTGACGTCGAAAGATTCAGGAAGTGACCTAAGGAAAAAATGTCACTTTTGTAATAACCAGTATAACTAATTCAAGAATTTGAAAATCGAAAATATTCAACTCGTGACCGGAAAACACTAATAATTACCTCATGCGCTGTGCGCATTCGTGAATTCAGGTGGTTATTTTTCGGTCACTCGTTGAATATTTTGCGTTATTCAAATTCATCAAAAGTTCAAAGACCATTTGTGCTTTCCCAAAATGTTCTCATCACAGATACTTGATCTTTAACATTAAAAAAAGCATTTTAGCTACAAACCAGATAATGATATGAAATCCGAAAACCAAAAAAAGGGAGTATATTTTTCACCAATGTAACCTCGTTTAGTAAATGACAGACGATTTGTTCAACGTAAGGTGTGTTAAAATTGACTAGGATTTCCATCTTCCCATCGAAGGATGGTGGTTCTATTCCCCTGAAAATGTTGGGATAATTGAGACCAAACTTTGGCGAAATGGTCCCCAGGTGATTCCCTTTTAAAATATTATCCGGGCCATGGCCCAATATGGCCGATGCTACTGGAAAAAAAAACTCAGCAGAAATCATCGAAGAATCTGCTATTAATGATATTGCCCAATTCTCATTTACGGCGTTTGAACGGTTTATTAAAGGTGAGCGATACAGGCTTCTGGGAACCACTAGTTTTATTTATTAAATCATCTCATACTTATGTATAATTGCAACACAATGTGATTTGTATAGAATTTGCTTTATTATCTGCAGTTTTCTACGACTACAGGATAACTCATGAACACGTTTCAAGCTACCATGTGTACTCTCAGACTAGAAACATTTCACCTTTATATGGTACATGTCAATATTCAAGAATAAAAGCAACGTAATTACCAGTCAAATGGATTTTAAGTTGTCGTTCTTGAAGATATTATCTATGAGTGCAGTTCTAAACATAAAAAAAATACTCTGGTCAAAGGTTGCTTTTCTTTTACTAGTATTTATTGTGCACAATTGACCTAGTTTTGTTTTGACTTGCAGTTGATTCTCTACAAATATATATATGTTTTCACAACTGCATTTTTTTGACAGAAAATGGAACCCCCAAAGAGAAAAACGGGTAAAATATCTCATTATAATATCAATAATAATATCATTTTAATTGAGCGTAATATTTAGAAGACTTTGATTCGGACCACCACTCGGACTCAATAAATGTAAAATATAGTTGGTAGATTCCAGCAAAATTATCTGTTTATTAATCAGAGTATCATATAAAGTGTGAAATCATCAGTAAAATTACACATTAAATTAACAACGAGAACATGTTGATATGATGAATATGATCCCTGCTTTTGTAGTAGACCAATACGATGAGTCGGATTTTTAACGTGCTAGCTCACGAGGTAAATGTCAGCAGGAAGACATATCACCCCACTCGGACACATTATACTGACTCCCAGCCGACCAGTCCTTTGCTCTTACTCCTATATGCCGCGTGCTCGGTGGAGAAGCAGCAAATACCAGTTTTAAAGTCTTTGGTTTGACTCGGCCAGGGATCGAACCAACGACCTTTGGCACTCGAGGCAAGCACGCTTCAACGAGACGACCGAGGTGGTTAATTAACAAAATTGGAAAATAAACAAACTAATTAAGACATAAAAGAAACGAATATATCCAACGTAGTGAGATCTCGTTCTTCAATAGGGTAGACATTTCGTTTTTCTTAGGATTTTGATGTGATAGCTAGACCAATCCGTTTACGAATTATTATATCCCCACTTGCAGAATTATGGGTATACTGGAATACCCTTGTCCGTCTTTCCACAAATATTGTGTACGTACAACTAGTCATTCATCTTCTGGCGGATTTTGTTCATATTTGTCATCATGATTTGATATGAACGGAATATGCGGATATCATACATATTTCCCGGTTGGTCGATTTTTGCAAGAGTAATTAACCCTTCATGTATTTTGTCTGAATACTTTGTTTACGAAATAAGTCATTCGTATTTTGATGGCTTTTATTCGTATTTGGTATCATGTTGTGCACGACCTGCTCATGTGCATACTTTACAAATTTTTCGGTTGACCAATGTTTATCAGAGATATTTCCCTTTTAAAATCTTTTGTCCGAATACCTAATTGTGTACGTGGATTTTGTTGATATTTGATTTCTTGTTTGGCCATGACCTAGAGATGGGCATATTATACCGATTTCATGGTTGACCGATGTTTGGAATTTTGCAAGAATTATTGCTATTTCGTATCTTCTGTCTGAATAGCTATTTGCTTTACACAGCTAGTCGTTCATCTTCGTTCCTTTTTTATCACACTTGATTAAGCCCGTATTATTCAAATTTCACGGTTCATCGATTTTTGTAGTATTTGTCGCCTTTTCGTATCTGTTGACTGAATATCTTTTGTAAGCAACTAGTCATTCATTTTTATGAAGGATTTTCTTCATACTTGTAATAAAAAACCGTGTCCAAAATGAAAATGGACCTGCTCCATTGATGTTGTCCCTTCCTCATACCGGATTTGACATGGGGAGCATACATGGCGGGTGTCCTGCCGGAAGTAGAGACTGCTTAATCTTCCGAAACACATGAGTCTACCTCCGGTTTTTATATGGGGTCCATGTTGTTCATATGTTTTTAGTTTTTAATTGTAGTGCATGTATTGTTTTGGTCTTGTCTTCGTTGTTCTCCGGAGTATGTCAGTTGTTTAGATTTTCCCCTCCTTCGAATATCCCTTTGGTATTTCTTCACTTTACTTGATATCATATTTAAGCATGACCGAACATGCAAATATTTTACGATTTCATCGTACTTTTTTTATTTTTGCAACAGTAATAATCTTTTTTATGTAAGACAATTATTCCAGTTTCCAGTTTACACATCAATAAAAATGCGTCGGATCTTTATAATACTTTTACGACTATATTAATATTCTTTTAAGGGTTTACAGTAAATTTCATCAATTTTAATCGCGCAAAAATGTATAATAGTGGAATCAAATATTCACAGATAGGATGTAAAATGGGATTTTGTATTAAACAACGTTATAGGAATGAAACAAAATCGTTATTTGCGTTTTGTATGTGTAACGTGAATTCAAGCCACAAGATGAATGTTGTTCATATTGTTACAAAAGAAGTCCGGTATATACCGTGTACTGGAAAATGTCAAAATTCACTGCAGGAAGCGCTAATAACCAATCGTTACAAAGGATAACAATAATTTTGCAAGTCTTATACAAATTCTTTGTCAATAAAAATTAATGATGGAATCATAAAACTGCAAGTGAATGTTGTAGTTTTTCAGAGTTTTATATCATCTTTTTATATAAAAGGCCAGAAAATTTTTATGAGGATGTTGACGATAAGAAGCGGGGACAACGATATGATGCTCTTAAAAGAAATGGGAATACATGTAAAAGTATGTTCCAATCTTTTTTTAACCTAACAGAAAATTTATGATTTTGTCTACTCAAATAAACTTGAAATTGAAAAGACCACCGAAGATCCAATTCTGTTTTATGTCTAGATTTATTCTATTACACAGACGACAAATGCATGGTCAATGAAATCAAAATATTATAACAAACTTTCTAAATGTGAACTAGCCAATTCCTAGTAGTAACATACCAATCTTTTAAGCTTATGCAGCTAATTCTACTGTCGTGCATGTGATTTCTACGTTGACTTTCTTGACAAAATAGAATTACTGTCATATTATGTTCAGAATGTTAAAATCAGCAATCCAGATATTTTACGGATGTCATCACGACTTAGTTAAATGATTCGAAATTTCTATCTAAACATTTAGAATAAATATCTTTAGGTAGCAGGCCACAAATGACGGCATGACGATCAAAACATCTTTTGAAAACAAAACATACATGCTCACAATTAAATGTCTTTGGGCATCTTGATATTTCAGCCATATATGTATATATGTATGAAATTCTCCCTTTCTACAGATTTCATTTCACAAAATTAATTATAAAAGAATTTTGACATTAAGTTTTACCAATAGCAGCAAATTGCACCATTTTCTTCGAAATATCTGTAAAAAGTATTTTACATACAAACATTTGAATTCTTAAATGACGAATTTCTAAAGTTTCAATCCCATTATCTTATATATACCCAGAAAGTTTCAAATCACCCCTTTCAATTAAGAGGGAAAAAAGTTGGTCCATTTCACCTTGTTTCTTCAGCAAATTACTTCACATTTTTCACATGTAAACATCCCTTTCGTAAAACGTTCAACAGATTGGGATATACACTCTGAGACAATGCTTGTCAAATCATGATAACATATAGTTTTAGTTTCAGTAAAATCTTGATATTTCTTGTGTTATTTTACAGCTGGAGAGAAGGCCAAAAGTACAGATAAAAGGTTATGATATTTTTCATTGTTTATTAAATCCAATATTTTTCGTGAATTATTGTACTCTTCGAACAATAAGCAGCAGAAGCAGTATATACTACTGAAATAACAAAATAATGATATTTAAAAAAATACACTGGATAGAAAGAAAATGTTCATGAATTATATTATAAACCGTTGGTCTATTTGTTGGGGGTTTTCAAAAAAAGTTCTTGTCAGAGCACATTAAACCGTGTTGAAACAAAATAAATAGACGTTATTAGGAAGATTCCATTAATATTTATATTAAAATACTTTAATATTTACATTATACATTTAAACTCTATAGAATAAGATTTTAAGATTTTTCTTCAGGGAAACTACCATTTCACAAAAATATGAAGACATCAGCGATAAAGATCTCAGCGAAGGTAATATTTTAATTAGAGGGAACGACATGGACCCAGAACCCCTGACTGGGCTGGGGAGGATGGAATGGTATAGTTGAATATTATTCAAACGAAATGTACATTAAAATAAAATAGGATTAAATATAGCGATGACTTAAAGTCATTATTCTGAATCTATTTTGGCAATGTAAAGAAAGCATTGATAAAATTATCCTTAGGGCCATCTGGACCCTATTGACCATTATGGGTAGATTACAAACGGTCAGTGAAATCAAAATATTATAACAAACTTTCTAAATGTGAACTAACCAATTCCTAGTAGTAACATACCAATCTTTTAAGCTTATGCAGCTAATTATACTGTCGTGCATGTGATTTCTACGTTGACTTTCTTGACAAAATAGAATTACTGTCATATTATGTTCAGAATGTTAAAATCAGCAATCCAGATATTTTACTGACGTCATCACAACTTGGTTGATTCGAAGTTTCTATCTAAATATTTAGAATAAATATCTTTAGGTAGCAGGCCACAAATGACGGCATGACGATCAAAACATCTTTTGAAAACAAAACATACATGCTCACAATAAAATGTCTTTGGGCATCTTGATATTTCAGCCATATATGTATATATGTATGAAATTCTCTCTTTCTACAGATTTCATTTCAGAAAATTCTAAAAGAATTTTGACATGAAGTTTTAACAATTTCAGCAAATTGCACAATTTTCTGCCAAATATCTGTAAAAAGTATTTTACATACAAACGTTTGACTTCTAAAATGACAAATTTCTAAAGTTTCAATCCCATAATCTTATATATACCCAGAAAGTTCCAAATCACCCCTTTCAATTAAGAGGAAAAAAAGTTGGTTCATTTCGCCTTGTTTCTTCAGCAAATTACTTCACATTTTTCACATGTAAACATCCCTTTCGTAAAAAGTTCAAAAGATTGGGATATACACTCTGAGACAATGCTTGGCAAATCATGATAACATCCAGTTTTAGTTTCAGTAAAATCTTGATATTTCTTGTGTTATTTTACAGCTGGAGAGAAGGCCAAAAGTACAGATAAAAGGTTATAATATTTTTATCATTGTTGATTAAATTCAATATTTTTCGTGAATTATTGTACTCTTCAAACAATGAGCAGCAGAAGCAGTAAATACTACTGAAATAACAAAATAATGATATTTAAAAAAATACACTGGATAGAAAGAAAATGTTCATGATTTATATTATAAACCGTTGGTCTATTTGTTGGGGGTTTTCAAAAAAAGTTCTTGTCAGAACACATTAAACCGTGTTGAAACAAAATAAATAGACGTTATTAGGAAGATTCCATTAATATTTATTAAAATACTTTAATATTTACATTATACATTTAAACTCTATAGAATAAGATTTTAAGATTTTTCTTTAGGGTAACTACCATTTCACAAAAATATGAAGACATCAGCGATAAAGATCTCAGCGAAGGTAATATTTTAATTACAGGGAACGAAATGGGCCCAGAACCCCTGACTGGGCTACGGAAGATGGAATGGTATAGTTGAATATTATTTAAACGAAATGTACATTAAAAATAAATAAGATTAAATATAGCGATGACTTAAAGTCATTATTCTGAATCTATTTTGGCAATGTAAACAAATCATTGATAAAATGATCCTTAGGGCGGTCTGGACCCTAGTGACCATTATGGGTACATTAAAAAACAATTTTTTAAATCATATCCCCTGAAAATTTTGGGAAAATTGAGACCAAACTTTGGCGAAATGGTCCCCATGTGATTCCCTTTTAAAATATTATCCGGACCATCGTCCAATATGGCCGATGGTACTGAAAAATAATCAGCAGAAACCATCGAAGAATCTGCTATTAATGATATTGCCCAATTCCCATTTACGGCGTTTGAACGGTTTATTAAAGGTGAGCGATACAGGCTTCTGGGAACCACTAGTTTTATTTATTAAATCATCTCATACTTATGTATAATTGCAACACAATGTGATTTGCATAGAATTTCCTTTATTATCTGCAGTTTTCTACGACTACAGGATAACTCATGAACACGCTTCAAGCTGTGCACTCTCAGACTAGAAACATTTCATTTTTATATGGTACATGTACATATTCAAGAGTAAGAGCAACGTAATTACCATTCAAATGGATTTTAAGTTGTCGTTCTTGAAGATATTATATATGACTGCAGTTGTAAACATAAAAAATACTCTGGTCAAAGGTTGCTTTTCTTTTATTTATTGTGCACATTTGACCTAGTTTTGTTTTCACGTGCAGCTGATTCTCTACAAATATATATATTTTTTCACAACTGCATTTTTTTTTAACAGAAAATGGAACCCCCAAAGAGAAAAACGGGTAATATATCTCATTATAATATCAATAATAATATCATTTTAATATAGCGTAATATTTAGAAGACTTTGATTCGGACCACCACTCGGACACTTCAATATATGTAAAATATAATTGGTAGATTCCAGCAAAAAATCATCTGCTTATTAATCAAAGTAGTATATAAAGTGAGAAATCAAAAAATAAGTCAAATTACACATTAAATTAACAACGAGAACATGTTGATATGATATGAATATGACCCCTGCTTTGTAGTAGACCAATACGACGAGTCGGATTTTTAACATGCTAGCTCATGCAGTAAATGTCAACAGGAAGACATGTTACCCCACTCGGACACATTATACTGACTCCGAGCCGACCAGTCCTTTGCTCTTACTCCTATATGCCGCATGCTCGGTGGAGTAGCAGCAAATACCAGTTTTAATGTCTTTGGTTTGACTCGGCCAGGGATCGAACCAACGACCTTTGGCACTCGAGGCGAGCACGCTTCAATGAGACGACAGAGGTGGTTAATTAACAAATTTGCAAATAAACAAACCAAATAAAAGACATAAAAGAAACGAATATATCCAAACGTAGTGAGATCTCGTTCTTCAATAGGGTATACATTTCGTTTTTCTGAGGATTTTGATGTGATAGCTAGACCAATCCGTTTACGAATCATTATTTCCCCACTTGCAGAGTGATGGGTATACTGGAATACCCTTGTCCGTCTTTCCACAAATATTGTGTACGCACAACTAGTCATTCATCTTCTGGCGGATTTTGTTCATATTTGTCATCATGATTTGATATGAACTGAATATGCGGATATTATACATATTTCCCGGTTGGTCGATTTTTGCAAGAGTAATTAACCCTTCATGTATTTTGTCTGAATACTTTGTTTACGAAATAACTCATTCATATTTTGATGGCTTTTATTCGTATTGGTATCATGTTTTGCACGACCTGCTCATGTGTATACTTTACAAATTTTTCGGTTGACCGATGTTTATCGGAGATATTTCCCTTTTCAAATCTTTTGTCCGAATACCTAACTGTGTACGTGGATTTTGTTGATATTTGGTTTCTTGTTTGGGCATGACCTAGAGATGGGCATATTATACCGATTTCATGGTTGACCGATGTTTGGAATTTTGCATGAATTATTGCTATTTCGTATCTTCTGTCTGAATAGCTTTTTGCTTTACACAGCTAGTCGTTCATCTTCGTTCCTTTTTTATCGCTCGGTTGGGTACGACTTGATTAAGCCCGTATTATAAAAAATTCATGGTTCATCGCTTTTTGTAGTATTTGTCGCCTTTTCCTATTTGTTGACTGAATATCTTTTGTAAGCAACTAGTCATTCATTTTTTTGACAGATTTTCTTCATACTTGTATGAAAAAACCGTTTCCAAAATGAAAATGGACCTGCTCCATTGATGTTGTCCCTTCTTCATACCGGATTTGACATGGGCACTGCCGCAGCATAGCGGGTGTCCTGCCGGAAGTAGAGACTGCTTACTCTTCCGGAGCACCTGAGTCTATCCCCGGTTTTTATGTGGGGTCCATGTTGTTCATATGTTTTTAGTTTTTAATTGTAGTGCATGTATTGTTTTGATTTTGTCTTCATTGTTCTCCGGGGTTTGTCAGTTGTTTAGATTTTCTCCTCCTTCGAATATCCCTTTGGTATTTCTTCACTTTATTTGGTATCATGTTTAAGCATGACCGAACATGCAGATATTTTAACGATTTCACCGTTGATTGATTTTTGCAAGAGTAATAATCTTTTTTATGTAAGCGAATTATTCCAGTTTACACATCAATAAAATGCGTCGGATCCTTATAATACTAGGATGTAAAATGGGACTGATTTTGTATTAAACAACGTTATAGGAATGAAACAAAACCGTTATTTGCGTTTTGTATGTGTAACGAGAATTCAAGCCTCAAGATGAATGTTGTTCATATTGGTTACAAAAGAAGTCCGGTATATACCGTGTACTGGAAAAAAACTGGCAAAATTCACTGCAGGAAGCGCTAATAACCAACCGTGACAAAGATTACAATAATTTTGCAAGTCTTATACAAATTCTTTGTCAATAAAAATTAATGATGGAATCATAACACTGTAAGTGAATGTTGTAGTTTTGTCAGAGTTTTATATCATCTTTTTATATAAAAGGCCAGAAAATTTTTATGAGGATGTTGCCGTTAATAATCGGAGACCACAAGATGATGCTCTAAAAAGAAATAGCAATATATGTAAAAGTAAGTTCAATTCTTGTTCCAAGCTTTTTTCTTACCTAAAAACAAATTTATGTTTCAACTTCCTGATTGATTTTGTCTACTCAAATAAACTTGAAATTGAAAAGACCACCGAAGATCCAATTCTGTTTTATGCCTAGATTTATTCTATTACACAGACGACAAATGGTCAATGAAATCAAAATATTATAACAAACTTTCTAAATGTGAACTAACCCATTCCTAGTAGTACCATACCAATCTTTTAAGCTTATGCAGCTAATTCTACTGTCGTGCATGGGATTTCTACGTTGACTTTCTTGACAAATAGAATTACTGTCATATTATGTTCAGAATGTTAAAATCAACAATCCAGATATTTTACGGACGTCATCACGACTTGGTTAAATGATTAGGAGTTTCTATCTAAGCATTTAAATTAAGTATCTTTAAGTAGCAGGCCACAAATGACGGCATGACGATCAAAACATCTTTTGAAAACAAAACATACATGTTCACAACAAAATGGCTTTAAGCATCTATATGTATATATGTATGAAATCCTCTCTTTCTACAGATTTCATTTCACAAAATTAATTATAAAACAATTTTGACGTGAAGTTTTACCAATGGCAGCAAACTGCACAATTTTCGACGAAATATCTGTAAAAAGTACTTTACATACAAACATTTGACTTCTTAAATGACGAATTTCTAAAGTTTCAATCCTATAACCTTATATATTCCCAGAAAGTCCCAAATCTCCCCTTTCAATTAAGAGGAAAAAAGTTGGTCCATTTCACCTTGTTTCTCCAGCATATTACGTCACATTTTTCACATGTAAACATCCCTTTCGTAAAACGTTCAACAGATTGGGATATACACTCTGAGACAATGCTGGGCAAATCATGATTTTAATACGGATGGGGTTAATGTTAAATAAATTATTAATGAAACTCTTCTATTAACTATTCCTTATCTTTTGATCCTATTTCACTGATATATATTATTAATTTCCAGCAAGGTAAACTTCAATATACAGTATTATTTCTTTTATACTGGGACGACAAAATTCGAAACTTGCATAATGAAAAAACTATTTGTATACTGGTACCTTAGTTAGATTTCATGCCTTGCTGGAATTGACACTTCTCCGGTAAAGTTAACACTCTACTGGATTTGCCTCAATTCCAATGTGACGGGTGCTGTTAACTGAGCAGGACATGCTTACCCTTACGAAGAACTTGATGTATCTTCCGTTTTTGTTGAAGAAGTTTACATTCCAAGTACTGCATTGTTCTGATTAATATTTGTTCTAATGGCCCTTGGTGGAGTTCTGTAAATCCTTACAGAATGGCCCCTGTTTCTGAAAAAATTCCATTGACATTACGGAGTCACCAACTTTGGTCGAATAGCATTGTGTCCTGAGAATTAGAAATTAGATTTGCATCACACTCCATTGTTGTTCAAATTATGCAGCTGATCCAACTACTCTCGAGCGGTCATACTTCCATAATAAAACTCAAAGCTGTTTTCTACTTTAATCAGCTTGAATACTCAACTACAATAATAAGGCCAAACAAATGTACCCCACTAAAAATCGCCTCATGTATTTGATTGTAATAAAATATTAATACTTTATTTAATGCTTTTATCTGTAGTGGGAGATAAAGAAGATAAAGACAAAATGGAGACAGTAGAACTGACCAGGTCTGTTTAAAACCAATAATATGCTCATCATCTGCTTTTTAAGAGAATTATTTACACTTTGGGGTGTTTGAGTATAAACTGGACTAGGCATATGATTTTATTTGGGGGGGGGGGGCCTTAGAAAACCTAGACTTTCATAATTATTTAAAAAAATAAATCAAGCTAAAAAATGCGATTAAAGAAACCAGAATTGAATATAATCTATGATTCCATGATTTTCCACATTGACAGGATGAAATCGTTAATGACCACCTTGAATGTTACAACACAATGTCGCATCAATTTGAGTTGGGTCAGTACGGTGTTATATTTACCTTAAACATTTATACAGATCGGTCAATTAAAAAAACCTCACTGAACATCGCATGGTCAATTAAAAAATCAATACACAGAGAATTATGGGAGATTTGTACGTACAAGTGTCTTGCTCTGTGTTTCAAAGAGTCAACTCCTTTTTATTTTTATTTTTATTTTTTACATGATCAAGACCATTTTGGTCGAAACGTTGTTTTTTACGATTTTATGTTTGGTTTTGTTCGACTTGTGTATTTCATACATTTCAGTCGTTTTATGCCCCTTTTGACAGCTCACCATTTCCATTTATTTTTCTTGTTATCTTATTGTCGCATGAGCTGTTTCGCAACATACTTAGTTTTTTGTTTTAAATAACTCGCTTTTTTAGAACGTGTTGTACGAGATAGCCTACTTTGGGGTAGTTTACGCGGAACAAAGTAGGCTATACAAGTATAATACATTTTTATACCAATTTTGATGCGCAAGATGTGCACATTTCGTTGATTTACGACTTATCAGTGGTGCTCAAGGCCTAAAATGTTGAAAACCAAACAATAATTCCAAACATTGCAGAGCAAATTGAAAAAAGCCAAAAAGGGGTAAAGCCAAAACCATCTAAGGACAGAGCTATGCAAGAGGGAGATACTCCTTAGTTTTAACTAATTTTACACCTTTGTTACAGTAAATTTTAAGTAACAACCATTACAAAAATTCAAAAAAATCTTAATAATCTGATTTTAAGAAATTTAGGTTAAAATAATGCTGGTAGAATAGTTTTAAAAACTTATTTAGCTCTAAGACTGCCCAAGATTAGATGTACAGTAATGTATAGCTGGCTTCAAAATAATCATACCACATATCAACCCTCAAGCCAGCTCTTGGTGTGATATTTGTGTCTTGGTGTTGATATGGGATATTATATGAACAAAACCCATAGGATAGTTTGTATGAAATAACTTAATTATACCATAATAAATCAGTATAATACAACATTAGCATAACGATCAAATTTTTTTGGTTATTTGCAGAATTCTATCTTATACTGATAATCCTCCTGACCCATTGACACGTAAAATAAAATGTGAAGAACATTCATTAGACAATTACAGAAAATTAAACGAAACAACACCACACGCAGAGTGTGTTGTCAGTAAATCAGATGGTAAGAGAAGACAAATTTTACATAGTTGTTGCCACAAAAACGTTTTAACCAGTTTTTATCAGGAATAACCTGTTATCATAAGTGTGGACATCATAATAGTTACAATATCTCAGTTTTAAAATTACCATACATGATAGACTCATTTCTCCTTTTGTAACAAAATGTATATCAGTTCCGATTCGACAACTACCGACTAACTCGGTTGGGTACTTATACAGGACCGGAACTGCGTACTCTTGTATGTCTTTGGTTCTTGTAATCCTTTTATGTTGTCCTTTACCTATCACTTGTCGTTCCACAATTTGGGTAACAATCTTTAAAAGTATATTTGCATATTTTTTTACTATAATTGTTTATTTATTTGAAAGTTTATTTTTGAAAACATATTGTGGTAAATACCAACAAAAGAATTACAAAGACATAAGCACATTTCACAAGACCAAAAAAAGGAGACAAGGCAAAACCAAACAGAATCAGAACAAGACAGCACAAAAACTAAAGCATTGGCTACGTGAACGCTCAAAGAAAACCAGTTTAAATAATATTTTAATTTTGTTATCAATGCAGGTAACAAGGGCAGAAAGATTTCTCAATGTTATGTCAATCTGAAATACTGAACAAGATAAATAGAGGAAGGAAATAATTATTTTATTGTTAACTGTAAGCATCAGCAAAATAAGTTTGTACAAATACTTGTTTTCTTATTTGGCAAATGTATATTGTAATTCTTAATTATTTATAACATGTTATAATACAATTAAAAACCAGTAATTTTATTAAAAACTGGTATAAGCTATAAATATTAAAGTTTAATTTCAAAGTAAAATTATTAGACCTGAAATATTAAGTCAGATCAATATGGAAATTTGCAAGAACTCTGAGGAAATAGAGGTAAAATTTTGTTTGCATTCTGATATAATTAATTTAAATTGCAAAATCACAAATCATAACGTTAGTCAAGTACTTGAAGCCTAAATGTCATTTGATTAATTTTCCTACAAAATTTAGTTCTGAATTTAAACTTAATAAAAAATTAAATTGTTACTTTTAGTCTCGATTTTGTGACTTTATGTATTTTGCGCTTTGTTTAAAATGTTCATAATTTACTGATTTCTGAAATCATCGAATTACAAATTTAGTGCCACTTTGCTTTGACATTGAATTGAATATCATATCTTTTGTCATTATAATTTTTTCATTGTTTTGTCACAATATCACTTTAAAACTGTGTATAGTTAGTTTTGTTGATTACTACGGTGTAATATATAAATGAGTGCCACGGAACAGACTTGGTGTGGTTAAACTATTCTAATGTACAGCTGAGCTATATATCTACAGCATCTACCAGTCTAATACTATGACAACGGCCACATCCGCTATAATGAAAATATAGCTTCAATAACAGATATACATCTTGTGATTACATTGTACAGGCCCATGGGTATATGCGTGTGACGATGGAATTTTAAAACTTTAATACTTCTTTGGCATTAATTATACAGTAATCTGATTGAGCTTTTTTGAATACATTATATAGGATGGCAGTGTTTTATTATCATGTAGTTACAATAAATACCGTATTATATATATTCCGTTGTTTTATTTTAGTATGTAGTGTGTAGTTTTCTTGCAAATATTGGAAGTGTGTGTTCAGAAACAAGTTTGTATGTCTTCCTATCTTTCAAAAGCCAAGCTTGTTTTCTCATATGATTTAACGGTACCTGAAAGGCAAAAGTGGTCTCGAGTTAGTATCGTTTACTGGAGAGTTGTCTTCTTATGTCTTCCAGAATTTAGTTTGTTCTTGTGGGGGTTAAGATCTTTGCATGAGATCTCAGTTGTGTCTGCTTTGATCAAAACGATTGACAGTACCTTTGTCTTTGTCAAGGCTCTGCAGATATGTAAAAATGAATTAATAAAACAGAGGAAGAAAAGACACATAAGGCGAATATAAGTTTTGTTGAACTACATGTATTTATATGGAATATTCCCGTAATTTGTTAGCTTAAATTCTCCAGCTCTATCACCCCCTCCCCGCCCAACCCTCCATATCTTAAATAATAAAAAATTAAATCGCAAAGCGGTCTCTGACCTTGACCTATGCTGACACTGTCTTTACACGTTCATTAAATGTTTTATTTTTATACTTTTGATCGACATGAAAGTCAAGGTTATCCGGGCTATTATGATTTTCTTGAAATTCCATTATCTTTCTGCACACCATCTTACGTCACTAAATATTAATCTTTGGTTAGTGTTAAAATCTAGACATATTATTCTTAAAATTTTTGTGGATTTTTGAACTATATTTCCTCATTATAAGCAATTTGATGAAGCAAAGATACATTATCAAATTGCTGCACTTTGACCACAAAGGTAAAAACTTAAAAATACATACATGTATAACATATGTATGTGTTAGGTGGTGCATAAAATTCTTGCCTATTGGGTATCAATGTGAATCACAAAAGATATAATGACATGACTTCCCGGAAGAAACTATGGTAACTAGGGAAATATTCTTAGAATTTGATCAAATTAAGGTTGGGCATAGATTTTGTTTCTAGCTAAAGTGATACATTAGATAAATAACCGATGATATGTCCACAACAGAATATAACACATCGACATCATCAGTGTCAGGTAAGTACTTTCTTGTTAAGACCATACAAAATTGGTTAATTATTCTTCGATTTTACTGATAAAAATACTGGAGTGAGTTACCTATATTTGAATCTGTCGTCTCTCTCTCTTTGCAAGCAAATAAATTTTGCACTTACGAAAAAAAAAATATTTAGAATCGCCTAAATGATTTGCGCCTAAGCTTCCCCTGTAGCAAAACAACACAAATTCAGATGTACCTATTCTTAGAAAGCCGATATTTAATTGTTTGTTTTTAAACTAAGCGGGTTAAAATTTTGCGTATCATGCATATGGTTACATTAGTTTCAAGAATGTATTTCAAGTTTTATAATTTTTAAAACACGGACGTTTTGTTAATCTATATGAAAAACACATGCGTTACAGGAAGATGATAACAAAGCACATTGCTTTCCATTGTGAGTCGTTAGATCTCCAAGAATGAGCCCAAAATTACTAACCTTTTCATAAGATTAAGACTACTCGTATAGAGTAGACTTGCGGGACTTCTCACTTCACATGGCCCCCTTTTCAACACATAAGGTAGTATGATAAGTCATACAATTAAGCTATTTGTAAAGTGGCTGTGCTAACCTTAATCCCTTTGCCCGACAAAAACATTTAAGACAATACAGACATGAAATCGTCGACTAGGTAAAATCAAGAAAATTTTAGGACCGCTTGACGAAAATAATTTGTACCCCTTCTTTCATAGTCATTTTACAAAACTGGTAGACGTCACACACAGTTTACTTTCTCATTAGCAATATCTCCACAACTGTAAGAATTTTTTTTATCGTTGTTCTTTATCCTTACAGATGTTTCAAAATAAACAAAAAGCTCACACGTTACAGCACGATCGAGTAAGCTCCAAACTTGCAATTTACCGACAACCACTACGCATGCGCTATTTTCTTGTGAGGATAATATAATAATTAATAACATGGAATAATTGGTAAGCGTATCCACAAAAACACTCGCGTCATTCATTTAAAAGCGTAGAACATTTTATCACTGAGCAGGTTTAAACATAATACAAAAAAAACGTTTTAGGAAGGTAAAAAAAAAACAACAACCAATTGAAGACCATTGCATGGAATGTTATTTTTCGATAAGCGGACTACCAAATTGTAAAACAATAGACAGGAAATATATTTATAGATAGTATCTACTACCAGAGAAATCCAGAATAACCGTGAGAAAATTTTCTGAAAACAACGAACCAAGACCAAGAACGAAAAAAACGCAGTGACACAGCAAGTCCATATTCAATGAAAATAAGAAAAATCTGTCTGAGGTCTCGAGTGCCCTCGCTCAAGCTGGCTAACGGTAAATGACTCTCTACCCATATTCGAACTCTGTCTGTGTGTTGTGGTTCTTAGCATTGTGTATGAGTTAAACTTGGATAAGGCAAACTTAAGTAAGAATGCAAAACGAAAAAAGTTGCAATTTACCAAGTTATAAAGGGACATCTAGAACAGTATATGACTCATTGCCCAAATTCCAACTCTGTCTGTGTGTTGTAGTTCTGAGAATTGTGTACGAGTTTCATAAAATTTAGATGAGGCAAACTTAAGTAAGAGTGTGGAAACGAACAAAAATTGCAATTTTCCAAGTTCTAAAGGGACATAACTGTAGAACGGTAAATGACTTGCTGCATGCCCAAATTCAAACTCTGTCTGCGTGTTGTGGTTCTTAGCATTGTATATGAGTTTCATGAAATTTGGACGTAGCAAACTAACGTTAGAGTGCGGAAACCAAAATCGGACGGACGGACGGTACGACGGACGGAAGGGCGGGCGGAAAGACGGACGGAAGGATGGACGGAAAGACGGACGAAAGGATGGACGGAAAGACGGAAGGAAGGACGGACGGTCAAGGGTAACACTTAATGCCCCCTTCGCCTAGCGGCGGGGGCATAAAAATGTTATATTTCAACTGAACATGAACAGAGGTATTAATTAAAACGGATTTTAAAGTACTGTCGTTCTCGCTTGTTATCGACTAACTATCTATTACTTAGATAAATAGAATTATAGTGATCAGTTAATGTTATCTAGTGCATCGGGAAGAAAAATGAGCTATAAATATTTTATCCTTATTCAATCTTTCAGTTTTGATTTCGTTCTGTAATGATATGCTCCACGTCGTATGAATTTCCGTAACATAATTAAATCAAGTTTCTTAAAAATAAATATCAAAATATTTCGTTAATAGAGGGATCCAAAAGATTTTTAAAATACGAAAATACGCGAGAATGAATAGTAATCCGATGTATAGGTGAGATTTTGGGTAATTTCTGAAGACCTTATAGTTATCATCAAAATGAGGAATATGAATGAAAGAATAAGTTTTTTCTTCTTACCCTATAATGTAACCCAGCAGAACAAAAACATACACACCGTTTGAAATTTCTTATAAATTTATTTTCAAAAAGACTTACAAAAATAACAAGAAAGACAATTGTTCAGAGAACAATTGCAAGGTCTTTCCCGGGTCAAATTGACCTTTCATCTCACGTTTGTATTTACATATATGGTTTCTAAGGTGTTGTTTGCATGGTTCGTAAGGATATTAACCATGACCTTGACTGTTGACCCTCTATTTTGCTTGTATATTTGCTCTTAACATAATTATATATGGTTGCTAGGGACTTTTCCATCGGTTATTAAGGACTTTTTTCAATGAACTTTACACTTGACCTTCCATTTTCATCTGTAAAGCTGAAATATGGGGCCCTGAACATAAATATGGTTGGTAGGTATTTTTCTATCGGTTGCTAATGACTTTTTCGATAACCTTGACCTTCCATTTTGACTTGAACAGCTATATTATAGAGCCCTGATCATAAATATATATGGTTTCTAGGTACTTTTCTATCGGTTGCTAAGGAATATTTCAATGACCTTGATGTTTGACCTTGATCTTGGTATCAAAATTTAGATCTTTTGAAACTGATTATTTTTTGTATTGATCTATTATAGTTTGCAAGCTATAAAATAAAATATAAAAGTGTCAGGGGCACTAACCCCTATAAGTTGTCGTTGTACGAATTCGAACCCAATAAGACAAATGTAAATCTTGACATTCTAAACATTTTTCTCAATACATTTCATCAGCTATCTTTTACGGTTTATGAGACAGAGCGGTAACAAGGTTAAAGTTCAGACGTCAAATTTGGGCTCATTTTGAAGTTTTTGATCTCTGATGAACATTGGTGCAAATCCCAAATCTCTACAACTAACCTTCTATGGGTTTTGACCATTTACGTGTTCTATCAAATATTCAAGGCCCAATAACTCCTATAAGGAGTTGATATACAGTTTTTACCGAAACACGACAAAGTTGCGTCTTGACAAGAGGAACATTTTTCTCAATTAATTTAATCAGCTATCTTTTACCGTTTCCGAGACAGAGCGGTTACAAGGTTTAACGTCAGGAGTCAAGTTTGACCTTGATCTTTGACCTTAAGGTCAATTTCAAGGTGAAGACCTGTGATGGTCATTGGTGGAAGTCCCAAGTCTCTACGACTAACCGTTCATGACTTTTGACCCTTAAGGTGTTCCGTTAACTGTTCAAGGGGAAGCAACTCTTATAAGGAGTAATCAAAATATTTCGACCAAATGAGAACAAACATTTTCCACCTTTCGGTTTGCCTCTATCTGTTACGGTTTCCGTGATAGACCGGTAACAAGGGTTACGGTGTTCGGGCAGATAACTTAATATCAATAAAGATTTCTACCTCCCAGGGTCAGTCCAGAATGCAGTTTATAATTCCGAACCATCCTGCGAAATATCATTCTTGACATCAAACTTTGCGGAAAAGAATAATAATAATAATAATAATCAGACGAATTACAGAAAGGTCTTTCCGTTGGAAACGGGAAAGGCCTGAATTAACCATCAATCAATCTTTTAGAACAGATATGAAATACAACAGCCAATTCTTAATATATAATGTCCTTTTTTGTAGTAAATTGTAGAGAGGAAAATTGCTCCTTTTCTTCTGAATGTGTAGGGTTACGAGTTTCCATTGTCGTAACCAGTGTAATATCTGTCTGCTCAACCATAGCAGTAATTGTTTTGGCATTAAAAATATGCTATGGTAAGCTTTAAACTATTTTATACAGTTTGATCAAGTAAAATACTTTCACAGAATTTGACAGCAGTTTACCATGTGAACATCCATTTTCATCATTTTCTTACTCTTACCAGTAAATCGGATTTGTGTTAAATGAACTTTTCTATTTTAGATATATTTAGGTTTAATAATAAAATCCATTTTAAACGAAATCAGAAAATAAATTTTAAAAAAACCCAATGATTTATAGTCATAATACAATAATCAAGATACACTGTTAGCCTGGTTAGATTTTACTTCTTTATACAGTGTTACAAAGCCTTAGTTGATTTTTTTTTCTAAAAAAATTTTTTGTCTTGTTTTGTGTCTACTGAGCCATTTGTGGTTAGAAAATAACATAAACGAACAAATAAAGCCAAAATTAATATTTAATCTGAACTATAGAATCTTCATTTCGACGTATTTGATTGTAAAACAAAGTTTTTATTTGGATATATATATGTATATAATATAGAGCTGAAAGATACAGTACTTAAAACGCTTCTATGTTATTATATATGCATTTTCTATTTTAGGAGGGAAGCAAAGTACAATAGGAAGACACCGGTCGAACAAAATTCGGTAAAATGTGTTTTAAAAGAAATGCCATTAAATTTTTATCAAACGAAACTCTGTCTCATTTATTTCAAAACATTGTTGACCGTTTAGATCTCTTCTAGGGTATTAAATTATTTCCGTCTGAACCAATCTAATAAGATCAAAACATACGTGAGGCAGAACGATAACAACAAATTTCAAACCATAAATTACACTTAAATCATAAATCATAAATAAGATTTCAAATTTCAAAACTGAAAATAAAAAATACTTCCTTACAGTCGTATTTTATCACAAATATTTTTTATTGATATCTCTACTTGATACAATTTTGTAGGTTTTTTTAATTCAGTATTATATAGCCTTTTCAGAAAAACATAATTGTCCATTTATATACTGTATTCATAATTATTAATCTTCGTGTAAGAACCTTTTATTAGAATTGCGATCATATTGTTTATGCATATGTTTATAAGGAACAAATAGTGATTGTAATGTGCGATCTCATATTACATGGCAATTTGTCCTGTGAGCGGGACCTAGATTTCTTTTTTCAATAAAATTGTCGATCATGTCATATGATATGGGCGTGGCTTTTTTGTCTCATGATTACATATTTCTGTTTAGAAATGTCCATCTATTCCCTTATGGGGTTTTGTGTTCTTAATCATATTATTTTACATTTTATTTTGTGATTAGTTAGGAAGTTAGCATTCTGAGTAATGATAACTTGGCAATAAAATGGTTTCTTCCATTTAATATGTCAAAATATATCCCGCGGTTAGAATGCATAAAGTCCTCCTCTTGTTGTGCATTATGACCTCTAATCTTCGGACCTATTTTGCTATATAATATGCAAAACACAATATTACCGTTAGATATAAAGTATGGTATCAATGTCGATGCAATGTAGAAGTAAAATTTCAACCAATCTTATTCCTTCAGCAGATTTAGGCCAAAACTATGATATAAAGAAGATGAGTTCAGGTCCAAAACAACAAAAAGTTAAAAAAAAATTAATGACAGAGAGCGATATTGCTTATTTTCCATTAGCCTACCAACAGTCATCAACTATGTGTTAACAATATTATTTTAGGGACGAGATCAAAAATTCAATGTAGGATAAAAAAAACTTAATTCACATAGTTTTGTCACTGACACCCCCCCCCCCTTAACTTAATTTGAGAAAAATTGATTGACCAATATGGGCATATCCGAAAATCGATGTCGGATAACAAAACTTGCAGCGATACTCATATTAGATATAGTAAATTTATACTATGCTGTATACGACGCATTTCAAGGAGTTACCTCTCATCAGCAGCATTAAAACCGAAACATTTGGAAGACCAAAAACCAAACTTATATTAAACAAGAAGTACTCAACCAAAAATACCGAAATAGGAAGCCAAATTTCAGCTAAGGAGATCTACCATGTGCAATACAAGGAATGAACCCTTAGTATTTCTATTATTTTTGAATTTTGCTAAATACTGGTAATTTCTGTAACAAATCAATGAATAATCATGTCAGACAAGTCTGACGACTGGGTTAGCGAATACCCTCGGGGACATAGGGTCCACCAGCAGAGGCATCATCCCAGGAGTTTCAAAGTAACAATCCAAAGATACTAATATTAGATATAGTAAATTTATACTATACTGTATACGACGCATTTCAAGGAGTTACCTCTCATCAGCAGCATTAAAACTGAAACATTTGGAAGACCAAAAACCAAACTTGTATTAAACAAGAAGTACTCAACCAAAATACCGAAATAGGAAGCCAAATTTCAGCTAAGGAGATCTACTATGTGCAATACAAGGAATGAACCCTTAGTATTTCTTAGTATTAGTATGCAGTGCTTTATAAAGATGCCAGTTTCAGTGCACTGTATAAGCACATTGTAACAAATCAAGTGTCAAGAGCAGTGCTTATTGCCCCCCCCCCCCCCCCCCCCCAAGAATAGATAGAGTGAATAGATTTGTACAAAACCACCAGTTATCTGAAAAGTACAAAAAAACAAAAAGAACAAAAAACAGAAGACAGAAGACAACCACTGTATAATTTCCTGACTTTGTGACTGGCTTTAGATAACTGATTTCAGGGACCCCATCATTCTGTTCAGTGAACTGCATACAGGTAAACAAAAAATACGTACGATAAAATGAGAACGAAAAAAAAAACAATTTCTGAATCACAGTACTTACAAGACGTAAGACCTAACGGTTCATAAAGACAAAGAAGGAAAATGTAGAGTGCCAAAGGAATATTAGAAGTTTTTAAACAACCAGCCACCGATCAAAGGATCATACAATAATATGCCATTGACCTTCGGACGATTTAACACCCCGGCATCATGAACATTATCCAATATATATATTTTGTAAATATACTAATATTAGTACAATCGTTAAAATATTATGTGTTTTTTTTTAGAATAAAAAGCAAAATGGACGATGGAACTGTTGACTACGATTACATTGACGAGACTACTCTTGATAATGGTAAATGTTCTTTTGTTTATTGAACGTGTTATAAAGGTACTAATTTCATATTTAAGGAACAAAAATGTCGAAATGTTGTCCCTTCCTCATACCGGATTTGAAATGGGCAGCATGGCGGGTGTCCTACACGAACCAGAGACTGCTTACTTTTCCGGAGCACCTGAGTCTTCCCCGGTTTTTTTTTGGTTGGGTCCACGTTTTTAGTTTTTAATTGTAGTGCATGTATTGTTTTGGTCTTATCTTAATTCTTCTCCGAAGTTTGTCAGTTGTTTCGATTTCCCCTCCGAATATCCCGTTGGTATTTCTTGATTTTACTTATTAACGTTTCGATGAGACTTCCTTTCTTGGAATTTTTTCGAGTTTTAACTTATTAAATCATTTTTTATTCATATATATTGACGATATGACAAAACGACAAAAGAATACTGAAGCGATACATCATATGACTGTTTATAGACCAGGTAAAATGATTTCAAAAATGGTAAGGTAAACAAAATTATGAAATAGTAAATTCTTTATTTTGTGTGCATTTGAAATAATTTGGTTATCTTTCAGGTACTCGAATTGACAGCAGCAGGTATTTTATTTTTCCTTTGTTCTATTTTTGATGAAAGTAAATTTTGAGAATTATATGCTGCTCAATATAGTAATAAACAACAAAATGGATAACAGGAAACGTTAACAATGACATACTAATCAATTAAAGTCACCCAACAGACAGGAAACAATTTTTGGTATACTACTGTTGGTTTGAAAAAAAAAGAAAAAAATCGCACATTGAGGTTTTTGTTAAGCGGCAAGCTTATGTCGACGTTAGGGGCTGTTTTGTAAAGTTGAATCTTTTAGATTATTGTGAACAACATTGCAGTAAGATAAAGAACAGGAGTAAAAAAACATTTCTTTTTATATCATTTTACAGTACATCATGCATGATACATCGGTTTTCCATGTACATTTGATTAACCTAATATTCGTTTTTTTCCGTCTAATTACAGGTTAAAAGTATTAGATACACCACTCTATTTCTGATTGAATTTGATAAACAAAACAGACAAAATACTACTATTTCAATGCACACGTACCATAATATATGCACGGAAATTTAACATTTGTTAAAAAATTAGCCTTTTTAAGGATTACATTACATATCGATTAATTTTTCGAGATACTTTTATTTTAGCATATTGATAAAAGAAAACAACAGCACAATTCGGTTAAAGCAATTACTAGTATGCTATTCTCTATATCCTGATTCTAGCTTCCTGATTTTTTTTTTCGGTTTCTGTTAAAGAGAAAAATATGAAGACATCAATGTACAAACCATTTATGAAAATGTAGAAAGCACACGTTTTAGCAAGAAAGGTAATTTGTCATATTATATCTAGTATATTCTATAATGTCAGTTTCGTGTCGCGATAAACAGTGTCCCATTAGCATTGCTCTAGACCAAAGTTCTGAGACAAAATATGGTAAAGCAGAGTGAAATCCCAAACTGTCAAAAAAAAAGATTATTATCAAAGAACAAAGGAATGCAATCTCATCAAAAGAGTGTATGGGAATTGTGTCCCTCTTGTTCCAATAAAATATCAAACTGATTAGATAGCAATTTTCTTACAATGCTTACTCCGCTTTGAAAGTACCCAAGTACACAACTCACTCACTCATATGCTGCCAAAATACAAAACTCTAAATCATGAAAAATTCTCAGTTACAAATTATGATTCACCAGATGTTGAAAAAAATATGAGAAGCCAAAATAAATCCCCAATTGTTATAAACCAAAAACGTTTAAGTTTCTGTGTAACCGGAAAATCTTGAAAATCTAGGGTCGAGTGGGTGAAATAAAAAAAAATAATAATAACTTTGCATAGTTGATATCGAAATAAAAAAAAGAAGGAAAATCAGTTCATAAGTTTTTTTCATGTAATCTATAATGGTATTTTGAGCTTGAATAAGATACAAAGATTCAAGTTCCAAAGATATTAAACTAAAACATGAGTAAACAAACTGTAAAGACTTTTTAAATTAAATAAATAACATGGAGTACGGTAATGAAGCATTCTCGTAATATAAATTTTTATGGTTTTAATTATGAACTTGTTAGGACAAACTGAATAAATATTTATTGTTGATTTTCACTTTTTTATCGGCTCATTTATTATCTTTCGAGTGTTAATTTTGTCGTGAATGTCTTGCCTTTGTCAGATTCAATTGAACAATGCACTATAATTCTGTGGAACTCCATTTCTAATTGACACTCTTAAACATTATTTCACTTGCATTTTCTTTTTCTTTGCAAAAAGTCATCACTTTTATTTCCTGTGATCTAAAACCCTAGTGGGGGTGGGGGGGGGGGGGGGGGGGTGGGGGCGTGGGGGAGGGGGTAAAAATAAAAGTTTGAAATGTTCATTTTATTCTTATTTGGTTTTGTAAAACGTTAGCGTAGGCTCTCCAATTTAACCATCGTCGGAAACCCACGACCGATCGCGCATACACTATATGCTACACTTTGCCTCACTTACCAGTAAGTGTAGCGTTAGCGCGACCGGTCGTGGGTTTCCAACAATGTTGTTATAAACAAAAAATAAAATAAACAAATGGCCAAAGAGAGGGAACCCCAAAAACGTTCAAGGACTGATGAGTGCACGAGGTAGAAAATACTTTTAGTATTGCTGTTTTCTATCGTGATAGATTCTAATATATCAATTTCATGCCGGTACTTAAATGCAAGAAACATATCAATATGTTTTCTATCAGGATACTCAACGCATATATACATGTACATACTAGCACAACAAGAACACGTTTGTATAATTAATCCCTGGAGATCTTTTCACAAATTATCGTAATTTATACTATAATCTGCATGACTTAAAGTAATTTTGCTCTACATTTTTTTTTTAAGTGACGGTTTCATTATTTTCATTATGAGATTATTTAGAATCTCTCTAATGCCATTTATTTCATTTTGAAGGATCCTTTAAAAACAAATCTGCAAAGAAAAGGAATAAAAGGTATGAAGTATAATTAACATAAACTTGATCTAACGTTATTTTATTATCAAATAAGAAATTTTCTTAAATTAAAAAATATATATAATGCAAGAATGTCACGCATATAAAGAATATTACACTCTGAAAAGAGACAGTCACCGTCGTTGAACCGTTGTACTGTAAACTTTTTTTTTTTAGAAAATTTTCTACAAAAATGTGATCATTCTAACAAAATACTAAATTTGAAAATCGAATATCAAAAATCGGCAATTCGCGACCCACAACACTTTTAAATAAAGTTTTTGTTTGGACATCAGGTGTATTGGGAATACAAGTTTACTTATTGACTACAGAAAATTGACGAATCCTTGTTTGCTATTGTATTAATGTCTATACATATACGTTTACGTTGTAGAAAGAACTAAATACATACTTCATAATATACATAATTTATCAATGCATGATTTGGGCGTAATTCACGTGTTAACAAACAGCATAATATAAATTACAAAGCTTGCGAAAATTGAAAATTAAACATACAACTGTTTATTCATACCAAGTTATAATTACAATGAAGTACACTGTTCATTCGGTGTCAAATAATGTTACCAGACACAACTTTTCCTAACGGCTGGGTTTTTTTTTCTCTGAAATAAATTTAAAAATAACAAACAAAATGAATGAAAACGCTCACGACAAAGAAAGACGGGAAATTCTCAGTTTATCTAAAATGTGAGCATACTAAATGTATTATTTAGGATAAATTTATATATAAAGTAAGTTCTTCTTATGCCAAACCAAATTTCGTGACACACCAATCAACAAAAAGCAACAAATCTCTCAGAGGTGAAGAAAGTACAAAAACAATACATAGGAAGTCGGGATAGTCTGACTTGGTACAGACAATTAATAGTGGTGAATTCTGAACCGGTTTTATTGGTATCCAAACCTTGTCCTTATCTGTCCTGTCTATCTATAAGCACATGTAAACACAGATGAAATCCAGTCCGACAATAGAAGCATCCACTCAGATTGTATAATACTAATTTTTATGCACAACATGTAGACATTTCGACAATTTACAATTCACCAGTTGTGTTCAAAAGTGATGTAAACCCAAAATTCAAATTCCAAAAGGGTAAAGTCCAAACCGAGGCACGAGAGATACCCTTGGATTTCAATTTTAAAAAATTGAAATTATAACATATACAGTGTATGTCACCAGAAACAATATGACCACAGAAAATATTTAGAAATCATTTAATTATAATGGATTGGAAAGCAAGTTGTACCAATTTATGCTAATGCCTCTCCGCTATCGCAACCGCCAAGTGGAGAAGGAGTTGGTATAACTTGTTTCCCAATCCACCATAAATAAATAAGTTTAAACTAAACTAACAGTAATTATAAATGTAAGGTGATCTGTTACAATGGTAGGTAACACACCGTACAACAGAACAGTTATGATACGATCAAAAACCATCGGACATGGTCACAAACCAACGTTTTGCCAAATATGGTAAAAATTAGTAATATGTATATATCTCGTGTGCATTAAACCTTCTTCAAAAAAAATTTTCCTTCCAGAAGCAAACACGCACAATAAATTGTTTTGATGTCGAACGCTTTTACTGGTGAAAAATAACAAAATTTCAAAATTTTTTATAATACATCATATACCGTCTGAAATATGTAATGTATCATGACATTATTTTTACATGTTTGCTTTTTGCAACTATCCAAGCGTTAGTATTCAAAACTATGGATCTTTTGGAATAATTGATAAAATGTCTTTACCTGGAAAGTATAGTTCATTGAGGAAAATTTGATAGACACGAGTTATACACAATGTTGATATTTACCATATTTGGTAAAACGATGGTTTGTGACCACGTCCGACGGTTTTTTATTGCAATGACACGAGTCGGTTTTACAGTGTGGGTAAATTAGTTATCTTTTATATTTTGACAAGATGGGGAAAATGCGAAGGGCAAAACCGAGATGGGTGGGATGAACTTAGGTGGTCCGAAAGTGTAAGCAGTTCCTTTCCCCTATTAAACACCCGACATTGCTCATGAACCTTGTCTTCCTCGGTGACAGAAAAACAGATAGTAGATAGTTAAATTTAGTACCACGGCTAGGGTTTTTTTTATGCCTGACATGTCTTTGTTGTAAAGTCATTGTTGGTCCCAAGATTTTTCCTGTTTACTCAAACTAGTTTTCATTGGATAGTACCATCTTTTTTGAAATAACGAAATGCAACTGTATATAAATAGACTTGACATTCATTTAATCTAGGTTCGTTAAAGTGCGAAATGGCTCCAAAAAGCTGTCATTGAAGAAATCTTTTACAAAGAAAAAGGGAGATGTTATTCCAATTTCTCATACTTCATTCAAATCTAATTGCGAAGATCAAACGCTAGAGAATATGGGAAATCTTTATTTAAATGATATTGGCAATAAAAAGAGTGAAAATGAAAATGAACCAAAGATGAACGATGTAAGTGGGAATGATTTTGGAAATGAAAAGAATGAAAATGAAATCACAGAATCGATGATATATGACTCACCTGGGACATATAATGTCCAATTTCAAAATGAAATGTTGGAAGGTAAAGTATGTATTGATGAAGAAACTTAATATAAGAAACAAGACAGAACCAGCAAACCTGATGATGGAAACAACTTCTGCATTAAAAAATATGTAGAAATGTAACTGATTTATATGCTGACAAAGAAAATATATATTGTTGTTCATGTTGTTAGGTTTACAACACTATCAACGTATGTAAGAAGAATTATTTATAGAAAATGTATATATCATGCTATTAATGTGGTCACTGGCGAAATCGCCGTTATTCATATCTTTTTTGTTATGTCATTTTGATATAATCCTGTTTGTATGTTATATTGATTAATGTGTTTCATTTATTAAATTTAATCATAATTGTTGTATTTTGTGATGCCCCTTGTAAGCCTTTGATTGGCCAATAAATGTATTCTATACTATTCTACAGATTAATATATGCCCTAACCCATATCGACCTAGATCCCGTCCCAAGACCTTCCATATCGACCTAGGTCCCGTCCCAAGACCTTCCATATCGGAAATATTAAACATGGGTCATTGATTGCACTGTGTGGGGGGGGGGGACTGTGCCAAAGGTTTCGGAATTTGAATAGCGCCCCTGTGGGCCGGGCTACAAAGGGAGCCTAAGGGTACATTATTCCTTTGTAACACAACTTCTCTCCGGTTATTTGGAATACGGAACTGAAAGTTGGCTCAGTAATTGCCCTGCCAATTTAGATTGTGCCAAAGGTTTCGGAATTTGAATAGCGCCCCTGGGTGCCAAGCTACACGGGTGGCCTAAGGGTCATTATTCCTTTGTTGGAATACGGAACTGAAATGTGGCTTGGTAATTGTACCACTAATGTAGATTGTGCTAAAGGTTTCGGAATTTTGCTGTTGCAAATTTGAATTTTTCGCGGAAGTCTCAAAGACCAATGTTGTTTTGATTTTTTGACAAGAAACCATGTATTTTCTGGATCACATTAGCAGTAACACATATTGGGATCATCTAGATGTCAAAAATATGTGATTAAAACTTTGGTAAATTTCCTGAAAGTGTCTAAGACTATTATTTTTGGAATTTTACTTAGCAATTATATATTATTTTTTTTATCATATTAGCTTTAAGAATCATTTGGATTTCAAAAATATGTGATTCCAATTTTCGTAAATTACCTGAAAGACTCAAAGACTACTTTATTTGTGATTTCTACTTAGCAACCATACATGTATATTAGGATTCAATATACCAACAGCACTAGTTTGGATTGTATTGGATTATATTAGCTTTAAGACAAATCTAGGTCTGTAGAATTTCAAATATGTGATTCAAGTTTTAGTAAATTTCCTGAAAGACTACTTTATTAGTGATTTCTACTTAGCAACCATATATATTTGGAATCACTATAGCAACAGTTTGGATTGTATGGATTTCCAAAACACAAGAGTAGCGCCGTGATGTGCAGCGGGGCTGCTTCGACTACTTTGTTTTGTATTCCAGAGTTTGTCCATCTCTTTTTGTTTTGTGAGTATTGATTGAGTATTCGGCTTTCTTACCGCTGTCGCTTTGTAATATGAAGAATAATGAAAAGAGGAGGTAGAGACATTGTATAATGTTTTTTCCGAAACTCATTTTGGTCTCTTTTCAGAAAATGGTAAGTCAAACGATTTAAACATAAAATAATGACACACATACCCCTACCCGCTATCAATCCTATAAACCCAAATATTGCCGATACCGAATTAAGTCTTAGATCGTCTACATTATAAAAAGGTATAACTAAAAGATGACAAGAGGGAAATATACCGAATTACAATTCAGTGTGTGTTTATCGGACCAAAACAACGCTTCCAACTTTGATGAAACAATTCTCAATTTATTTAATGGAAACCTACATTAAATATTACCCATACTGAAAAGAGACATAACTTAGAATCGACAAAAGGGAAATATGTCAAATTCAACATCTGTGTTTAGAAGTCTCTAACAATATGTCCAAATTAAAATACTCAAGTTATTGAACAGAAACCTCAATTTTGGATGTTTTCCACGTTAAGAGGGGTGCGACTCGGAAGTGAAATATGTTAAATTCGGACTTGATCTGTGTTTACAGGTCCCTAACAATATTTCGTGATTTAAAATGATTTGGAGAAATAAAACTCATATTATTAAACTGAAAGAGGTGGAACTATTTAATGGTAAAAGACACAATACCCAAATTAAAACTTGACCTGTATTTTATTGTCATTAGTATAGGGTATAATTATTAGCGCACTGTCGAAGAAATGTCGGGGCTATTGTTACGGTCTATCCACTTTCTTATGACTTAAATACCTCGTTCATTTTTAACTTGTCACACTGTATGTAGATGCGCAATAAGGTTTCAGAATTTTGATTTTGAAACTTTGGTCCCGCATGGGTCGAATTTCGAAAATTTAAGCTTATGCATTTTATTTCTCTACAGTACTGTCAAACACTATATGTAGATGCACAATAAGGTTTCAGAATCTTAATTTTCAAACCTTTGGGCCCAGAGAACTCGAATTTCGAGAATTATTATTTTAAGCTTGCGATCTAAAGTTCTCTTTCATTTTCACTTTATGCATTTTATTTCTATACAGCATTGTTATAAAATGTATATAGATGCAGTAAGGTTTTAGAATTTTGATTTTCAAAACTTGGAAACCACAGCGGTCGAATTTTAAAGCTTTGAATTTAAGATTGATACATAAATTCATATGTCCTTTTTCACTTTATGCATTTTATTTCTATAAAGTATTGTCACACACTGTATGTAGACGCGCAGTAAGGTTTTAGAATTTAGATTTTCAAAAATTATGGCCCACAAAGGTTGAAAAGTTTTGAATTTTAACTCCTCTTTAATTTTCACTTTATGCATTTTATTTCTATATATTTTTGTCAAAATACACCATATGTAGATGCGCAATGAGATTTTAGAATTTTGATTTTCATAAATTGTGGCCCACATTTCTATACAGTAATTTCATACACTGTATGTAGATGTGCATCAAGGTTATAATAATTTTGATTTTGCAGACCGTGGGGCCCACAAGGGTTGAATTTTAAAATTGTGAATTTATGCTTCTGACCTTCACTCCTCTTACATTTTTCACCTTATGCATGTTATTTCTATACAGTATTTTTATACTCTGTATATAGATGCGAAATAAGGCTTTATAATTTTTATTTTAAAAAAAACTGGAGCCTGTATTCAAACATATGATTGTGAAAGTTGCGCACAGGGATAAAACATATGCGGAGTGCTGGGATGCTATCTTTTCCGACTGCCTTCATATAGTTTTTTTTCACATTTGGCCAAGACAAAATCAAGTTAGAGTCCGCAAAGTTCAAAATTCACAATTTTTTTATGAAGTACTTCCTGATTAGTCACTTACAAAATTCATTAGGTGAGAGAGGTATTTAAACAATGGTTATAATCAACCGGAAATGAGTTTTTAGTTCAGTAAAAAAAAACACGACATAACAGTCACCCATTCACTATTTTATCATACCTATGCAAGTAAATATAGTTCTCTGTAACTAAAATGAAAATCTAATTATAAGTAGGGAAACAAAGAAAAGACACATCGTTGGAGGAAAATCTGGTTTGCTGTCAGAGAGCTTGTTGTTTTTAACTTTTGTATAAACCTCTGAAATAAGTATTTTTTATACATTTTGTTACTAATATCACTTGGCAAAACTATCTGCAGCGTTACTAACAAGCTATGATGCTGTCGAATTTATCACAGTACTATGGATACTGTATACAGGGCAGGGCATCTAAATTTAGGGCAGGTTTTATAAGGATTTGTGTTTTTGACATTTTTAAAGGATTTCGTTCGTTCTGTTTTGTATATTTGTTCATTTTAATACTAGGATGTCAGTCGCTATAAGTTATGCCTATTCGATAGTTCCGTACGAGTGCTTATCCATCTTTGCACATTCTTTAAATAGTTGCACATGTCATAAACTATGCGTAACGTATTTTTTGGAAAATATATTATTAAAAGTATCACCTCTTTCTAAATTTTGTTATCCTTTAAATCAGTAAAAAATTTCTTTGGTCTGATTGGCCTCTTAAGGAGCCCCATGACAAATTTTTACTAATAACTGAATCTAAAACTTCCTTGTGGAAAATAATTAACCACATGACTTTCGGATATTTTATGGCAAGAATAAATATTATTATTTTGTTTCCTTACGTAATATTTTAAAATAAAAATGACTGCAAGGAATGTTTTTATCTACCAGTTACACGTATTAGGAATAGTTATTATTATACAAGGTAAGAGATAATTTCTCGCATTGCAGATTCTTCTGACCTTATAGATGACAGTTTGAACCTTTTTTCCTACATATTTTTGCTCTCATTTTATACTTATTAATTCTTTTGTAACGAAAATGCTTTTGTTAAATTTACCGGTGATGTGCTATGAAATTTGAAATCTTTTTCTAACAACACTCGAAGAATAAATAAAGATATGCATATGAAAGGCTGATGAATGCACAATTTTATTTGTTCAATGTCTTGCATTTTTTTCAATCAAGTGGGACCTGTTGCAGCAGAATGTTCCCTAGATTCCCTTTGTCTGGAGATGAAGATAGTAGTAATTTGCCTTAGTACTATAACTGTCTGTGCTGTAGTAGGATTCATCATTATTGCAACAAAAGGATGTTTTGGTAGGATATTTAATAACATTTTATTGCATGGTTATCTCTTTTATTGCAAGTTAAAGCATGAAAGATCGTCATAACACATTGGAAATATTTGTCTACATTTTGATGATTATTATCGGAAAAGAATATGAGCAATAGCGTGTACCAACATTTTTTACTTGTAAATTTGATAGTTTGACATAATTTTGTACAAAAGACGATCTAGTTTTTCTTCTTCCTGGTTTTTAATTAAAAATACAATAGTCATTAAAAATTCCATTTACTATACCATTTTCTAAGTCTGTAGGTTAATGGCTGTCTTTGGTCCTAAATACTGAAATTATCAACGATTGTCTATATTTAGTATTACCGCTCTATGAAATTATTGCACATCTTTGCGGTAAACGTCAGGACCAAAGTAATTGAATCAGAATCGATTGCTAAATTGACAATACAGCTAACACCCCATAAGAGGATATATCCCTTAATTGATTCCCCAATTGAGCTTACTGCTCCTTACTTCTATACACTTGCGTCCATCAGTTGCCAAATTGAATTTTCTAGTGTCATTATAATTGTCAAATAACCTCCTCTGGTTAGAACTGGTTATGATTTGATTGCGTTTTGAATTTTATTTAATATTTACAGAATTACATGTATATATAATGTGTTTATATTTAAATTTAATTTTATACATATATATATATATTAGTGTTAAATTTCTTTTTTATAGATTGTCACAGGACTTGTCGACGTTGCCCACAATCTATTGGTAAATATTTGTGCTGTATTTATTAAACTGACATTTTTGTATCATAGTGCATTTTCAGGTAAGATTTTTTAAAATAAATCATATTAGAAATTCTTGTAATATTGATAAGATGCATTTTTTTTTATCGTAACAAACAACAATTTTTTCCCATTTTTAATATATTTTGGCATATTGCCATTGAAATGGAAATTTAAAAAAAAAGAGATATGATCATTTAATGGAAATTCGTCATAATTGTTTTGATGTATGTTGCAATAAATGTACTGATATTTCAGAAACTAAAACAACAAAGACAGGACAAGCAAATACCAGGAAAACAAGGTAGGCAAAGGTTCTTAATTGTTTACAAGTGTTTAGTTACTAAGATTTACATCTCAAATTCTATTGGGAATACATATACTAGTAAGTTATACATCGGACTAAATTGTGGACATTATTACATTGTACTTCTCTGTTGTGTTTATGTTTGTGTTTTGGGCTCTTTTGTGTTATATTTTGTCCGGGGTTCTGTCTGTTGGGTAGCACTGATTGATTGGTATGCCATTGTTGACCTTTCCTGTTATCAACTTTGTTGTATATTTAGTAAAGAATAATCGGTGCAGGAACTGTCTTGAATTTGAATGAGGTGCTAGATTTTCCTTCGTTCTGAGGGCCTCATGAGGTTCTTGTTGCTCGACTGTGACCTTTGTTACCTGTAGGAAATTTTGTCAATCCACGGTATCCCTTATTGTATATTGTAAGAAAATTTGGTTATCATGGTATTTTAGTGTGCTCGCAAAACTATAAACAAATAAGTATTATTATTATTATCATTATTGTTATTGTTTGTCATTATTGTTGTTGTTGTTGTTGTTGTTGTTCTTTAATAACATAAATTATTTATTTCAGGGTAAAAAGTGTTAGGGAAGATGGTGTTGTCATTTATGATGAAATCGAAGAAATTAATTTGACAGAAGGTAAAATAATTCGAAAGGAATAATGTCTAACTGCATTTTAAAAATAGTTCTGCTGTTATAATTGTTTATTAAGATAAAACATATTTGATATAAATACATATATGTCTTTCTATCGATGGTAAAAAAATCTTAATTGCATAAAGAAGAAAAGCAAGAAACTTCAGAATATAGTGGCATTTTATTCATCAAATGCAGATTTTTTTCTTTAAAATGAAACATATAAGACGTGAATATTGTTTAGACAGAAACCCGTTATCTGTAATTTGAAATCTTATAAACACAGTTAAATTATTAAATTATTTATTTTACATTGTAGCTTCTCGTGGTAGAAAGAATGTTAACAGGTATTGTTATGTTTACTTATATAATTATGTTGTGTTTAGCATTGACTATGCGTAAATAGTAGCCAAGATTGAAGACATAGCGCACGACCCGAACGACCCAAAATTATTTAGTGCAGTACCTTATAATAGAATAATGCTATATATGAAGAAACAAATTTAGTGCAGCACAGTTTGGTTTTAGACCCAACCACCGTACGGCAGATAGTGTTTTTATTGTTAAAACGTTAATAGCTAAATATTTGTCATTATTAAAAAAGAAAACCTATATATGCTTGCTTTGTAGATTTTCGCAAAGCTTTTGATTCCATCAAAAGGAAAAGCCTTAGAAATTTCTGGTAATTTTTGTAACTCAGTTCAAAAGAATCCGATGTTAAAAAAGGTAACAGGAGAAACTAGGCAAAATGACAATGATCAATATATATTAACAAAGGACTATATACTGTCATGTCAACTCCAGGCACAATTAAACGGTAAATTTAGAATAAGCGACCACTCATTAGAAATTGAAAAGGGAAGATACAACAATGCAAGAAACGAGAGATTGTGTAAAATTTGTAATACTGTTGATAATGACGCTCATTTCTTTTTCGATTGTTTTATTAATGATTCTGATAGAAATAGATATTTGCAAACTTTTAATTTTGATTTATTGCTTAATGTTTTGTCTTGTTTGATGAATGTAGCCATTAGTCCTTAATTGGACACAACGGTTGCTTAATAAAATATAAATACAAATATACTATTTCGCAAAGCCAATGCATAACACAACATTACTATTATTATACTGACTGTCATTGTTTGAACGTAATGCGCAGATTGCCTATCACAAAACGCTTTGGAGATTCAGATATGAATAATGATTATCTTCGCCCACCCGTACATTAGCTCCGCCCACTCGCGTGAATAGAACTTTGATTGACCTGTCAGGCGACTACTATTGCGTACATCAGTAGTGACTATCAGAAGATACATAAATTCTATGCCAAATTAAAGTATTCTAATTATCAAAGGAATTACAGGAAGTATAATAATGTTTATCGTTATTATATTATTTTATCCAAATATAAATACAATTATGCATATATATGGATATTTAACCCACAAGAAATATATAGAACAACTATATATGCAAACGACCGAATTAGCTTTGCGACATTTTAATTCCTTGGTGAGGTATAATTTCTTTAAAGACATCACTTCTTTACATTTAATACTAATATAATTATTATTATTTTTCAGAGATAAATATGAGAGCGTGGTTTTTCAAAGGAAGTCGCAGGATTCTGAAACGAGATATGATAGCCTGGTGAACAGAAGGCGTAAATCTAAAGGTAATGTTTTGAAACAGACATTATTTTAAAATTTGTGTTTCTAGAGTAATTATTCGTTTTTTCGAAAAGTTTCAACTCCATCAAGGAAAGGCGATTACCTTAATTTTTGGCTATCAGTTTTAGGTCCGTTGCAATTTGTACAGTCAACATGTAGTTGTGATTCAATTATTGCGCGATTGCGATTTGTTAATCAACAATCTTATCTGATGAAGGTGTATCCAGAAAAAGATTTTTCGGTATTTTAATTTAGCAACTGTGTTTACATTAACACCAAGTGAAACTAAATCTATTGAGCCCTAAAAGGGTGTTAATTTCAGTTGATATTGAAATATTAAACACGAATATTGGTGTTTGAAAGGTTAATTCAGCATCTGACCTTTTCTTCTTTTTTTTCACGCTGTTAACTGTTGTCTATTAATAGGAAACAACCCAAAAGGACACCCAAAAAGAAAGTCAAGAAGGTAATTTATTTCAATAATTTATAATACAAATTCATCTAAAAATTGTGTGTTATTAAAAATCCTTTACCACATACTAAACACATCTATGAATAAATATGGTACCTATAAGTATATGTTAAAAAACTAAACAAAAGAGTAAAATTCATAACCTTAAAAAAACAATCTGTGATAATTCAGTTTAAAAAATATTTACTTAAAAGAACAACTTTACTTACTTAAAGGTTATTTAGGGGGTTGAATTGATACCGTTCGGGAAAGATTTAAAAGATGCTTTGGCAAAGTCGATACATGTATGTTTCTGATCAATGGTTTAGGTTTCAAACTACTTTCGACCGGCACAAATGGCCTCGGTTCCAGATTCTGCGGGTGAAGGGGGTCGGATTATCAGAAGAGGACGACCACCTGTTTCAATTCAAGCAGTTTAACATACTAAATAAAAGTATATGCTAATTACATTTATCTAAAGTATAAGAATAGTTGGATTCATATAGCTAAATAAACTTTCGTTTCGTTAAATTTGTACTTACGTGTAAATAAATCAACGGATTGGATATGTTCATAATCGCTTCAAGAGATCACACATGATTTATATGTATATATACATCTCTTATTAGAATTATGTTGCTGCAATTCGGCAAAAGTCTGGCAAAGAAGAATGAATATATGGATTGTTGTCAAGGTAACTCAAAAAATGCACTATCTACCAGTGATGCTTCGGATAGTCTTCAGGTAGAAACTGAAGTGACAAATAAACCTTCTGAAAAGAACTTGCAAAACATCAAAATTGGTGAAAACTTGGCAGAAAAGGAAATTCACAACGATGGACCAGAGAACAAAGGTTCAGAAGAATTCGAAAAAGCGACTAATCCTTGCATAATGGCTGGTTATACTGAGAAGGTTGGAGTTGAAAAAGAAAACAAAAAAGCAGATTATAATACAAACAAAGCCGACGCCAATAGCGATGATAACAAAAGAAAAAATAATGATGACCTAAGAGACTGTAATACTAGTGATTTTGGTATTGAAGAACACAATAACACAGTTTCAGGTTATTTGGAAGTGTCTAATAGATGTGATTTAGAAAAATGCGTTTTGTTCCGATCAAACGAGTCACAAGAAAAACATCCTTTGCCATTCATGAATAAAAGGAAGGCGTTTGGAAAAGCAAATCAATATACTGATGAACACCAAACGTTAAACATTTCGCGGGAGAGTAGTGCTGTTAAAACAATTGCAAACGTTAAACCTTCCGAGTACAAAAAACGCTATAATGCCGAACATTCATCTGAAAATCAGGACGTACATGTATGTACAACAGTAAAGTCAAGAGATGGAAAACCTTTGCACCTACGTATTAATAAGACATCTGCTTCAGGTAAAACAAATGAGCCTTGTTACAGTTTCTTGGTTGTTTTCTCGTCGCCATTAACCCTATACATACATGTATTTCCTATCAGCTGAGAAATATGTACTAAATTTAACTGTCGTATACAATGCGCGTTTCTGAATTAACTTTTATCAGTACTCTCGATCTCAAAACGACAGTTCATAATGCTGATAATGCTGAAAACCATCAAATTAGGCCTAAACTGGGTAGTAAAAATTCCGGCCAACTCCCCCCCCCCCCCCCCCCCCCGAAACAGTGCCCATATTTATTTACAGAATTGCTAGACAGGTTGTTTAAGAAATGATTCATGGGGATTATAGAGTTGAAGTCATTTACACATAGGCTGGACCTTTATTTTCGGATATTTTATACCGTGCGATAGCGTGGTATAAAATACAAATATGAAAGCCCAGCCCATGTGTCAATGACGTCAACTCTATTTCCCCATAAATTATTTGTATTCTTATATTACAAATACGCTAATTTTGCTCATTTGAGTTGTCCTATGGGTAAATGACATTGGTTTGGCTGTTCTATTATTTTGCGATTAATATGATGCCATCTGTCCGTTTAAGAGCACATTTTGAAAAAAACTATTTTCATAAAATAGCCATTTGCAAATCAAATTATGTAATTCATTATTTAAACTGGAAACATTAATGAAACATGTTTCACAGACTTACCGGTAACTGTCAAGTAAATCAAAAGTCAAGATGGCACGGCCTAGGTAAATGTGTATTGCAATGTACAACGTTTTCAAAATGGTCGTTGTGCACAACTGTTTTGGTCGTATCGCATGATTTCTTTGTAAAGATAAACAATTTTGTGTGGGAAAAGATGAGTACACACAATTCGCGTTTACAATAAAATCCTCTATACGCATGTGCTAAAAGCGGATATATCCGGGTAATATATCGTTTTAGCATTTTAAAAAAAATCTTTGATACCAAGTTTGGTGCACATTTCGTCGATTTACGACTCATCAGTTGTGGTTAAGGCCTCAATGTTGAGAACCAAAACAACAATCCAATGGTTGAAGAGCAAATTGAAAATACCAAAAGGGGTAAAGCCAAACCAGCTAAAGACAGAGCTATGCACAAGGGAGATACTCTTTAGTTTATATGACGTCATTTCAGAATTATCATTATAATTTGTTCTATTTTTATTTTATTTTTTTAATTGGTGAAATATAAATAAATATATGGTAGATTTCACCAAATGTCAACAAATGACCTCTATTGCAGGAAAGAATTAATGTAGTGGAGAATGGGCAAGATTTCATAAATTTAGCACTAAAATGAACATGCAAAAAGAACATGACCTCTGGAATACGTTGTAAACTGCATTTCAACTTTTAGAAAATATTGTTTAGTTATAATTGGTATGTTATGTAGGGTGTATTCAGTCGGTAAGATAAAAGTACTAGTATTTTATTTGTACGTAGAACATAGATTATTCGAATACTCCAGGAAAGGATAAAACAGAGTAGAACATTGTTATCAAAGCCTGAAAGGTTTTCTTTCAAAGGACTTTCACAATATCTGGAGGTGACCACCTTGTTTATAATATCCGGTTTCGACAGACAGAGGTACAGTCTTCATCGTGTTTCTGTAGTTATCTACACATATTAAGTTCAAGTGGAAGATTCAAGATAGCATTTTTAAAATTACAAAAAAATATTCTGACAGATAACCTCGACCTCATAAAATCGTGTGTTGTTTCACAAAATATTTCCGTCTCGTTGTAATATCACGCAACGACAATCCCATTTTTCTAAATACACTGTAATCACTGTAGAATATTGTCGATTTCTATATAATTCCAATACTTATAGGACAAATCAATATATTTGATTTTAGACCGCCATTTAAAAATTGTCATTACATGTTTCATTGAATGATATTAAATGTGTTTATTTATTTGATTAACTCTTTTTGTATGCTGCTATGATATAGACATTAACAGTGCATTGAGGGTTTCCCCGAGCATTTACCCCCTAATCGTGCCGAATTCGTATATCGATTTTTATGTCAAGTCAGTGCACTGTTATTGTCTTTATAATGCAATCTTTTGTGACATAAGAGAATATTACTACCAATTTCAAAATTATTTAAAACGTTTGTTACCCTCTAGGGACCCCAATTAATTTGGCGGGAAAACACGCCTTTGCAGGAATAACATTGTTAGTCGCCTAAGAATTATTTAAAATAAAGGATAGTTTTGCTGCAACTGAATATTTTTTTAGCAATAGCAAATAAGTAACAAGAAAATAAGTATTGAAATTTTGTTCTAAAGTTTAAGTCAATAAGTTAATTTCAGTCCCGTCAATTAGGTCTAGTAGGTGTGGTCTAAATTTCACGTACTGTCGGTTACCGTATATCTGACTGCTCAAATAGAGCGATTGCAATATTAATTACATATATAGGCTACATTGTATGTATTGATGTAAATAATTATAAAATGAAATTACCAATGGTTCAAGTATAATAAAATATTGATAACTAATGCAATAACTGACTAACGATCGTCATGTTGACTTCAGTGAAGGACAACAGACAACAGTACAAAAGGCAATAAATTAAACCAAAAATCTTAAATAAATACATTAATCTATACACTTAATAATAAAACGAAAAGAGTCAGATACTGAAAATACTTGTATGGGACTTGCACCGGACTTGCATCGGTATATATAGAGAAAATGGTAAATTTGGTTGCTGATTGCTAAACTGCGTTTAAATTAAAAAAAAAAAAAAAAAAAAAAAAAAAAAAAAACATTCATTCAGTTCACTACCAGGAAATTTTACTTTTAACGCATTCAAAAACAATTTCCTTAATAATTAGTTTTTTTTTTTTTTAATTATCGTTGTTCTATAAGCATGTGTGACCTGTCACCTGTTTAAAAGATATTAAACCTATTCACGACAGGGAAAGTGTTTGGCATTGAAGTTTTGTCTTTGTGTTAATAAAAAATATTCAGTTTCCTTAAATTGATTATATTTCTTTCGAAAGTGAAATTAATTAGCAATAGGGGAATGAGATCAAGGGCAGCAGTTTTATATTGATAAAGGCACCTAAATTATCAGTCAGCATTGCTATCAATGCCCTGTTTGATAATTATATATAAGCACATGACCATTTAATACTAAAACAGTGGTATGTTGTTCCAGGGCAACAGTCAACACTTAAAAAAATCTATAGTCGTCATCACAGAAATGGAGATCAATGTGGAATAACTTTCCCACATGAAATCTGTCCTCTTCTAATTGTCATAGTTTTTTTGTTTTTTTTCTATTACCGAACATGATATTTTACTGTACTTCCCATTTTGAAAACCCTAGTTGTCCCCGTATTTTTGGTGGAAACCATGTTGCTCATCATTATTTTTTAGTTTTGTTTTTTGGTGTTTGTTGTTTTTTGTTTGTTTTTTTTTTTTTGTTCTTGTCCTTCTCCATCTCGGTTTTGTTTTTGTCTCAGAATTTATTATTGGTTGATGGCACTTCGGATTACCACATAAAACATTTGACATAAGCACAAATTGTTATTACATGTCATTTATAATACAGTATAATGATAGCTAGCAAGACCATCCTATAAAGCACTATAAAGTAAAATCAAAACTTTGCTTGAAAACCATTGTAGAAAGGCATTGTCTATTCAGTGTATCAAAAATTATACCATTTATTGTTTATTTTAAATTCCTTAATATCAGTTTTGATGCATAAGTATGTGCACATTTCGTCGATTTACGACTCCTCAGTCAAGGCCTAAAATGCTGAAAACCAAAACAATAATACTAAAAGGTAACGATCAATTCAAAAATATCAAAATGACAAAAATTGTAAAGACAAAACCATCTAAGGAGAAAACTATACTCATGCGCAAATGTAATACACCGCACAGTTGCCAATAAGAAAATCACTTAAGTCGAGGTAAATAATTATAATCCTCATTTATTCGTGGAATAATTATGCACCATATAAATCTTTAAAACACATCATAATTTCTTATCACGTGGTTTCCAGTGACTATCTCCTTTATTGCCCATGTATGCATACCACTGTTGTTGGTCAAAAGGGAGAATTCGACTACAGCTCAGGATTTCAGTGGCGTTTGTACAGGTACATGTCAGTCGTATTCTAAAATATATAATGAAGACACACATAGTATTGCAAGTAACAGAATAAATATTTTTCTGAAAATAGCTTTATTGAGGGTGGCTAATGGAAGATGACAACGAAACAATTGAATTCTTCCGTAAATGGCCATTTTCAAGGTGAGATGACCCGTTATGAACGCACATACCTTTTGACCAATCATGCGTAACGTTATTTAACTTCGTTAGCTGTGCTCAGGTACCGGAAACTTACAAATCGAGTATTAACGACAGAAATAGTTACTTATATCGTTCAAAAATGAAGAACTGGAAAATCTTCTGTAATTTGGTGTTGACCAAAACAATGACTATGATTATACATTCTGTAATACAATTTTTCTTTAAAAAATCGATATACATTACTATACTCACCGCTAAAATGCGACACCACACCATTAACTTTCTATTTTATATGTATGTTCTCTTATACATTTCTAAAACCCAAAAATCGTGGCAAAACATGTGCTTGAACATTATTCAGTTATAAGTTCTCTCATTGTAATTTCATAATCGTCAATACAAACCTGAATACTGTCATCTGCTCCGTGTGTATGTCAATCGTTAATACAAACCTGTATACTGTCATCTGCCAATGTGTATGTCAATCGTCAATACAAACCTGTATACTGTCATCTGACCCATGTGTATGTCAATTGTCTATACAAACCTGTATACTGTCATCTGGCCCATGTGTATGTCATATGGATTGTATGTTGTTTGACTTTCGTACGTTCGATGGTCATCACTGTCATGATTACCTCCTCTCCCGTTCTTTTTTAGACATTCTTGAGTAACGACATGCTCATATGCATCGTGATCAAGTCCATAAAATTCACCTGAGAAAAAAAATGCCTTCTTGTTATAATTTTAAAAAATTTATAAACAATGTCAATGAATGTCAAATTTGCTCTATTAAGTTACCAAGGATTTGAAGTTTTAAATAAATAAATCATTTTAAAGCCATATTCAACTGCAAAGAACATATCATCAACGTTATGGATTTTTTTAACAAATCGAAATAACTATTCATTGTTGATAGATATCTTTTTTTTCATACTATTAAATTTTAAATAAAAAAACATAGCGGAAAAAACTGTAGTCTATAGGATGAAAAGTTTAAATATAATGTGTATATGTATATCCTTACTTAGAGGAGAAAACCGTATCTTTTCCTCAGACATTTTTTGTTCTATACATTTTTTATCTTTCGGAAGTATTGCTTGTGTGTCAGCAGGAAAGAACCAGTAGGTTCCAAATATAAAATCTATAGAATGATTATAGTGTGGGTGGTTTGATGGCAATGTTGTAGGTGCTAGAGTACCAGTTGACAACAGTCTCTGTAGTCCTTCATTATCATGTGGTCCAACATGTCTTCGTTTTCTATCTAGAAAACTATCAAAAAGGGCATCTTCACTGGTGCTTTTGGTATTTTTATTAATTTTGGCGTGTCTTTTCATATGGGGATGATGAAATTTTTTATCATTTTTATATTTTCGTCGTCCATATTTTTCATTTTGTTTGTATAAATCGTCATAAATGTCATTAAATGATTGATAACTATTTCCCAGTACATCTCCATCGTCCTCATATTCAGGGTAGTCTCTATAGTTATTGTACTTGTACGGATAATGATGCCTTTCGGAACCCTTTCTAGAAACTGATTTCCCTTCGTTCGACTGCAAAGGAGGCTGGTAAACAAATTCTTTTTTTCCTGGATTTTCTATTTTGTTTATATCCTAAAAACAAAACATTCCATAAAATCATTTTTAAAGCGGAAAATTGATATTTCTGCATTGAATGTCACTTCAGAGATGGTCGAACAAACTTAATAACTGAATTTTAACTGAATAACTGTTAATGGCCAAAAGACCAAATGAATATTGTAAACTGGATACAATTGGTCATATAATACTGAAAAAAACAACAATGTGTGCATGTGTTGTCTCTTAAAGTTCATTCCCTCCATGGTTTATTACTGTATTTAAAATCGTTTCGAGGCCTTTAGGTGTGTATTTTGGGTCAATTCACTTTGATGATGGGATTTTGTCTGTTCAGCATTTACCTCATATTCGTTCTGCTTCATAAGTGATAAAAATAAAAAAAAAGTGAGTAAATGCATATTTACATTAAATCTGTTTATAAGAATTTCTCCATTATCTCCAGCAGATTTCATTGCATAATACTGATTATCCTTTAGATGCTCTGGGTGTCTTTTCAGGAAATCTAGAGCCTCCTTTGTAGTATTTATCCATTTAGAATGTTCTAATTCCTTTCTTTCAACTAAAAATTATTTTAAAAAAATATAAAGATCCAAATGAAAACTGTATAGCTGCCAATTCTAATATTTAAAAAATTTACCCATTTCTATCAAAACGATAGTTTAAAATGTATTTGAATGTTTAAAAACATTTTTATGCTTAACCATTAACAAGTTCGTGTTTTCAATCCGTAAGGACGATGAACAGAGGCAGCTTGACACATTTGTCAAGTATGTTGTATATTTTTTAGATATCGCCATGAAAGACACCAAAAATCAAAAGCATTTTACTTGAAAGGGGATTCGTTTACTTGCATATAGCAAAAATGTGGTTTTGCTTCTGAATTTCATTCATGTTGAACAACAGGCTTAAAATCCCCAAACGGTTTTTTTTTTGTAAAAACTATCCCAAAAAGCGATTTTCAGATATTAGGGTATTTTTCATTAACCAATTTGACATGTATTATTAGCAAATCTTAAGAGAACTTACTGATCGATATTGAAAGGCATCAGATGAAATTGCCCGAGAAGTGAAATAAAACTAGGAGTAATTATTCCTACTCCTTTGACTGCATTTGTAATTTTCAATGCACTTAAATCATGAAATCCTCTTTATACTTACAGTAATTTTAATTGTGTTTCCCATTTAGTATTAGCTGTTTATACAGATAAAAAGTTTAAAGGGGGAATAAAACCAAAGCAAGGTGGGAATTTGATTCCTAAATAAACATATCAATTCAGTATTGCTGTATCTATTTATTTAAATTTTCCTTTCTTTTAATTTCAATTAATCACTTAATAGGTTTCTTGGTACATGAATTAAAACTTTTCTATCTATTACTAAAATATTTGCATATATTGATTAAAAAATATGTGAATCCACTTAATAAAACTTTTGTAAAACAAAAAGGTTTCACACATCTGATGGGGTTTTTTATATTCTATGTTTCATTTTCCCCACTCTCTGATCATGCTGTGATTAATCCATTTAATATAATAAAATGATGAAAACCCTTTATGTAATTTGGATTTTCTTAGATGAAGCATGTTGTCTCCAAAGCAACAAGATTGATTAAATATTTCGAATGTATATGTTACAAGAAATAATCATAATTAGGGATTACTTCCTATGAAATTTATTTATCATTTGGAATACATCGATACCATCCTACAAAGTCTGGGTTTTGTATCCACATTCGTTCCTACAAAACCATGACATCACACATTCATATTTTGCGGGTCGGAAGTGAACGATTTTCATTGGTACTTCTCAAGGTCAAAAGAGAATACATTTGCGTCGCAGGTAGAATTTTCTATGTCCCACACCGGGCGGCGATATGTTCGATCCGCAAAATATGAATGTGATGTCAGGGGTTTGTAGGATACAAAACCCTGACTTGGGAGGATGCATCGATACATGCCTTATTATGTAGAAATGATATGGAATTAAATGAACACAGAACACAATATAAACAAAATATACACAGGTTGGGTGATAATTGTCAATTTCTAACTTACTGGAATAATAAATAGTTGTCCCAGGAGAGGGTATATTTTTACTAATGGCATAAATTTTACTAAATCCTTCTGTTTTAAATCTAAGATGACAGAAATCAGATCGGCTTTGTTCATGTACATTTGTACCTACAATAAACATAAAACTTTCTTTCATATCCATCCTATATTGCTGACCTCATTCTATAGTATAATTAATAACATCATATATTGCTGACCTTATTATATAGTATAATTAATAATATCATATATTGTTGACCATATTATAGTATAATTAATAATATCATATCAAAAATTCTTTCATATATTTACATGTTTCTAGATTGATGATAGTTCATTATATGTTATTTGATTCTTAATTTGAAGATGAACCAAAAGGAATTGTGTCCAAAGCATAAGCAGGAAGCAATCTGACACAACTAATGTCAGAAAAATTAATAGGAGATCGTGCCTTCTGGAAATTTACGTACAATGAATGTACCCAATTCATACAAATGCGTTCGTGTTCACTTGACCACAAGAAGTTCGGCCTACAACTTTGCCAGATACAAGAAAGTTCATTGTGAGGTTAAACTGTGGGGCCATCTCAAATGTGAAAATTGATAGATGACAGAGAGAATTTCATCAATCTTGTGTCAAATGTATTTCTGAGTAATGCTGATAAAATGCAAACTAGAGGAAAATATACTTTTTCCTCAGGAAAAAAGAAGCTGTAAAAGTTCTGACATAGAGAATTTTATTAAATTTGCATGAATTAATTTAAGGCAAATACCGAAGAGTATTCATTTGACCTAAAATATTTTGTATTGAGTCTGAGTCGTCTTGTGCAATTTCATTTCCGTGATTAGGCGCTTACACTGCTTTGATAATTAGTACCTTCTCATTAAAATTCCCCTTGGAACTTTCTGGCCCCACAGATTTTGTTTGTGTGCAAGCACTTGCTAGAACTCTTATTTCAGTATTTTAGTACCTGGTGTTTTGCAATATTGATCATCTACATTCAGCATTTTGTTCAGGACGGTAGACTTATTACTCTGACTTTGATGCATAAGTTTATTTCCCAAATTAATATTTAAGTCACTGAAACTTGGTGAAAATTCACCATTTTCAATTTCTGTGGTGGGAACTATCGTTTTCCTTCAAAATGCTAATCGTCACCGGGCATGTGATCAGGCACACTTACGTTAAACGGCGGACTGACATCGTTTTCACGTGGATGCTAAGGACGACTGTTTGTTCTTTTGCCTCAAAACTATTATTTTGCGAACAATGTGATTTTATCTGCATTAGGAGTCTTTAAATTCGTATTTACTGTTGCACTGCATTAAGTCATGGAAAATTAATATGTGTTTGCACTGACTACTTCGTCGTCAGCTTCATGATTCTATTTTTTTTTACCTGGAATTCACGGATTTGTCCCGATTTTTCTGTGATCAGAGATAAGAAATTTTTTATCAAAATAATCTGGACTTGAGATATAGTCTCGATGCTCTTCTACATTGTGGTGATCATTTCTGTTTCTGATTGTTTTGTCTGGTCAGTCTGCATTAAAATTTCTCGGATATTGTTAGGCATGTTGTCATTGCTTGGAATTTGTTCTACATAACAAGGTAAACTCATAAACTCGGTTGCAATATATAATACTGAACTTTTCCGTTCAAAATATTTATTGATTCTCGTTTGTTCGGATCCAAAACTTAGTGCCAAGGTTTGAGAACAATTTATAAGAAATAAAAATGGGTATTCCCGAGTTCTTATTTCTGATTTTGCTTTATATTTTTAATGAAACTCAAAGTCGTTCTAGAATAGATTCTTTAATTTCACCAAACGAACCACGGCGACTGTAACAATCATCAAGAAGGAGTGTTGTGCGCCAGCAGCGATAAAAGTGTGCAGAAGTATGTAAACACACACATTCAAACTGGAAACGGTCGTAGCTGTATAAAGGTGAATCAAATTCGTAATGCGCGACATTCATACGCACTCGTTATATACACGGTCTCACTTAAAAAACTTAAAACAAGTCGTTTGACGTCAACGCAATCTCCGACTAGCATATTGTGTGCATCAAACATTTATTCTTGAAGCAGAAATCCAAGTATATGAAACAAATAATGTTTTCTGATTAAACTTGATTTAAGAGTGTCAGAGTACCGACATTAGTATATAACATTCTTTATAAAGAAATCAAATACCTTTAACAAACTCGAATTTTCCTCCTTTTCCTTCAAATTTGATACAGTCGGACACCCAATATAAAAAGATGTCATTTCCATAACCTTCTATACTGATGGTTAGAGGAGAGGCCTGAGCACCCACGGTATCACGCATAGCTGGATTTATAAGAGGAAGTCCTGTTTTACCATCCAAAATTGTTGTCTGAAAAAAAAAGTTATTGTAGATGTTTGCAAACAACCATGATTAACAATATATTTTTGTTACGAAATTTCAAAGCAACTTGTCTTATATAAAAAGCTAATCCTTGCATGCTGTGTATCTTTTCTAATTGCAACTTGTAAAATAAATAACATTTTTTGTCTTTGACCTTTTTCTGCAATGTTTAACATTTTGAAAGAGTCGTAAATCATGGTACAATATGTAGAACATGTGAAAATGTTCATGCATATTTCAACAAAAGTGTTAGAAGTAAAACCATGGAATAACATGCAAAGTCTTATGCTATTCCATTGGGAAAGCTCTACATTCTTGTGACCACAAATAAATAGGACATTTATGAGTATGTACAAGTTTTGTTTTGAAACATGCTTACTTTTAAAACATATTTTATTGTTTATTTTAAATGAACAGAATTTTTATAAAGTCAAAAACTAAATGCCGAAGTATTTGGGACACAGAGGGGTTTTTGTTTACAAGTTTCCAGAAACCAAAAAAAAAAAAAAAAACACGTCTTGAAAGACCAACCACGCTAACATTTATTTTATTTTTTCTGACCCTTTAACCACGAAGCTTCCTGTTTTTTATGCCATTTTTGACCAGTTGCAATGCTGTAAATTGATTCGTATGCCATTTTTGACCTTTTCCTCTTATCTCTTGGTGTTTGTATATAAATAGACGGTCGATTCCTTATATATCTTTTTGCATGTTTGTCTGTGTTAAAATTTATAGTTAGATGTAAAGGATCGTAGAGGAATCGAGAAACAAAATGGACAAGTGGTAGGGTACCTATTGGTTTAGAAACAGACAAGAAAAAGTTTTTATTTATCATTTAAAAGAAAACAATTTCCAATTTCAGTGCATAATGTTTCTTATAACTGTAAGTTAGAATACATTGTTCTTTATTATTTATTACTAAATAATAAAATAAAATTTGATGTATCCTGTATACACCGCAGTAAGTGGTTTAGAAGGAAACATAAGAAAAAATTCCAGATAAAAAATTACTTTTATTAGTATTACATTTTGAAATTATTGTTTCCGAAGCAACCAGTTAGTTTGTCTTGTGGCTGGAATTGTTGCCCCTTATTAACGACTACATGGCGACTCCAAGGTGTGATAAATCTTTTCCCGTGTCCAATTATAAAGGACTCTGTCTTGTGCACGCTAATCCTATATCCCTACATTCACATCCACGATATAAATGTTCAATAATAAGCTAAAAACAGATTTAATCACGACTGCAGCCATAGAATTTAACTATTTTTAAATACTAACTTTAGAGCTATCGTTAAATGCAATTTAATGTTTTCCCAACGGCAAAATAACTACAGAAATCCCGTCTTACAACAATCAATAAATCATTTAAACGGTACTTCAGTCTTCCCATAGTCAATCACAATTCCAACACTAGCCATGAGCTAAGTTTCACTAGCAAGGCTATTGTCATACATTTCGATCAATTATATGAAGAGATGTAACTTAATTACTTTTATAGGTGTTCAAATAGATTTAATCATATTCAATCATTCCACCTGAGAAATAAACAACTTACATCGGAATGGTAATATAGAGGAAACCCTGGTCCGTTGGCGTATTTGATCATGAAATCCGGTATGTCGTCGTCGTTATAAAAACCCGGAGCTGGTGTGCTGAAAATTAATCAGAGAATAAACGAATAATCAAAAACATATCTAAATGATTTCAGTTAATTAGTTTAAGTTTGTAAGCCATTTCCTAGTTCTGATGTATATTTTTGTAATATTTCACAAACATTAAAAAAAGTCGGTAGTAACGAAAGCAACATTAAATCTGGAGGTTGTGTCTTTGAAACTAGCTGCAACTGCAAAATGCAAAATTACGAAAATTAGGTGTTGTTAGAACAAACAGCTTTGCCAACAGAAATTAAGAAGCCGGTAAATATACCTTGAGCTGAAACATGCAGTGAAGTATTTAATTAAGATCTAGAGATCACTTGGGATCTGACATCAAAACGCTTTTTCATGCATTATTCGGTCTTTCAAACGGTTTTGTTTGATATGACACACACACGTATATATATGTGTGTGTAAAAATACGAGTTTGTGAGATAAAAGGGAGAGCTCGCACGTATTCAACCATATCTCTGGATCTGCTACTAATTTTTCGTCAATTTTGCTTGTTATTCAAATAAATTTGAATTATATATTTTATTATTAAGATTTATGCAGTAAATATTTACTTGTAAGATTCTGACATAGGAATGGTGTAGTTCCATAAAACTTTAAATGACATTCCATCTATTGCTAGGACGCTAGAATTAAACATGGCCATAACAATATCCTCCACACCATCTCCTGTCAAATCTAGTAGTACCGGAGGGGTCATTATACCTTTATATTTATCTGTGTAAATCTTCTGGGCCTAAAACATTACACTCAACAATTATTTATCAGTCATGTCATGTATTTTTGTTTGTAGTTTCACTTTGTAAATTGTGTTAAAGTATATAATTATAATGTAAACATTGCAAAATGTTTAAAGAGAAAAAAAATCCGTTTTACGATGTATTTCTAACAACTCCATCCATCAAGCAATGAATAAACTTCAAATTTAAGAGAAGATTGAAAGCGTCGATGCACTTGTAAAAAGTCAATTTTTAGTCAGCTTCTTTGATTCTTCGAGTTTCTGTATGGGTCTGCCTTGAAATTCAAAGAGTACACGAGTACAAAAGTGCAAAGATTTTGATTGTATTTTTGGAGTTTCAAGATTTTTGTACCAATTAAAACAAGTGCTAAAATCTCCTCCTTTAAGAATTTCTGTGTTTTAAAGCATAACGATTTTTTTTCTGATAGGTTAAAAAAAAATTCTGAAATGCACAATATGTTCGAATTATGTATATTACTTACATTTTCGGATAACCTATTTTACATTTTTTTATATTTTCCCGTAATTTTTGTATTATTTTACTTAATGTTTGTTTGGTTTGTTTATTTAGTTTTACACAACTTTGTGCTGACTTGGCTATATGGTGGAGACTTTGTATTACAGAGAATCACTGAGCTTTGGCAAGATTTTGGCAATCCAATAACGATCAGAATCGAGGACACCGTGTATGAGATAGGTTCTAACTCACAACCTGAGATTTGTCAGGCTACCAATCATTAGTATTAACAACAATAAAACTCGTCAACCTCTGCTTTATACGAGAACTAAGACTATGTGGTTAAAGCTTTATTCGAGAACTAAGACTGTGTGGTTAAACATTACACATAGGTGTATTGAAGAATAAAGTAACATGATATCCTACCTTATTGATATCTCCTCTGTAGAGATCATCCAGGGATATAAACCACAGAGAACCACCATGAGTTTCTCCTCCGGTTCCAAATAGTACTATTTCTAGTCCATCTAACAACTGGTAAATCTGAGGAGAATAATATGATTCTTTGTCATCTGGAACCCCGACCAACTGCAATACTGTTCCTGTCTTTCCACTGAAGAAAATGATTTTTCCAGACAACCGGTACTTGCTCCCAGGATCCCGTAATGGATCGCCACCATGGATAGCCAAAATATCTCTAACATCATCACCATCCAAATCTTTAACGACGTATGATGTGTACAGATTCATTATATCGTTTTTAGCTTCTTGTTTATCGAATGTCCACAATAATGTACCATCTTTACCACTGACTGCATCAAATGCCTACAAAACCAGAACTTTCATCCTTTAATTTCTATATGTATTATATATTAACATGTCATTGGTCAGCGAGTAACATAAACTTGAATCGTTTGATTTTCGGACTGAACATTGATTCCTTTCTTTGGTCATTTGATATACTACTAATAACATGTCTTTGAATTTTGGTACTTAAAATTTATCATTACATGTACATGGATGATGGTCTTTCACTAGTTCATTTTTCTAGACTTTTTATGTCGATAGGATATGTAATTCGTTTCAAAGTATCATAGGTAATAAAATAGTATATTTCTCTCTCATTTAATACTTTGAGCTTGAGTATTCTAAGTAAAGTACTTTTCCATCCTTTTTCTCGTTTTATGTAACCTAGTTTGCTCATAAACTGACCTTACTGAATTAAGTACTTGTAATTTATTTGTTAAAACGCTGACCATGGATTTAGGTCAGATTGAGTACTCATAAACTTGAAACCCGTCACATTCCATACATGCATACCCTTAGTCTGGAACCTGTATTTTCTAAAGTAGCCTGTTAGTCTGCTTATTTTACGTTTATTATATGGACTGATGTAAAATATGTGTCACTTTTGTTAAATTTTTGACATTATTGTCCCCCCCCCCCCCAATATCACTACAATATTTGAAAACTCATTAATAGTTCGAAATGCCCTAAGACAATTATATTGCTAGACATTGAAGATTAATTAATGTATATCCAAAAAACATCTTCTGGGGAAAAATCACATTAATCCACGCACAGACACGCAAACAATGTTTAACTATAGATTTATTTATTCTAGCCATATTTTATTGAACTCTTGTTTTGGATATTTGATGAAACTGTATCATGAGTTTCTATGACAATAAAAAAAAGTTATTGATTTTTTTCTGACGCTAAAGAACGAATTAAAGGATGAAAGGTAGACACAGATGGCACAATTACTCGTTTGTTACCAGATAATTGGGATTTATGAAGGTAATTGTCAAGACATTTTTATTCATATTAATTTTATGACGAGTCAGACTAAATCGATTTACAATAGACGAGATAAATCAATTTTAGACGTGTTAGAATGTTTCTGTCCTGTTGTTAATGTAATCATACTGCACAGAATTACAAACTACTTCTTATTGGAAAACAGAAGCGGAATATATTTTAATACACATTTATCCAAAATTAAAGTAAATTCCTGTTGTAAATTGTTTATTTATCACAACTATTTTCAACATTCAAAAGAAATCGTTTATTTTTTATTAAATATGAACAAATTGTTATAGTTCCGAGTTCCATAGTTTAACTCACCCCAGCTCTACCTCCGCCAGTGCAGTCTGGTATTTCGTCACCATTAAGATCTTCATTACAATTAATGCCAAAAATTTCATGAATAGAATAATGACGCCATAACTCTTTTCCAGTAAGTCCGTCCAGTGCCATCATTCCACCAAAACATGGACGCTTACCACCAAAATATATATCACAGTTGATATCGGGTACAAAATATCCGTCAGCACCTAAAGAAGAATTCATATTTAAGATACATTTGTATAACTTTAAACTACTTGTTTCTGTATTAAAAGTCAATTGAATCGCGAGTGTTACAGTTTTAGTTTATATTTAGTTTTTAATTTAGTAGTTTATAATGATATTGGCAGTGCCAATTCCAGTAGACTGCGAAGCTTTTCACTTTTCCAGTGTTCAAAAAGTTTTGCTTTTTACTTAGATGTACCAGCCAAATTGGATAACATTGCCCCTAATCTTAACCCTAACCAAAAATCTTATCCGTAGCATTATCCGTAGCAAAAAATCTATCCGTAGTATTATTCCTACCAAAAAATCTATCCGCAGCATTATCCATCAATAGACCTACTATAAACATAACTCTATAACCTTACACTAAAACAAAATCATACCATAAAGTACCGGGACGCCCGAACTATTTTCAACAAACGTATGATGTTTGCCTCCTCATTTTGGGTAGTTTGCTCTATATATATCTGATAAATATTGAACAGTGATATTCAGAAATAAATTTTCGAACTGCATTAAAATTGATATATTTATAACTTCTTATATTATTATCGTTTGGTTATTCGAAAAAATTCTTCTCTTTAAACAAATTCACAAAATATAATAATCGTTTATGCCACTTAAGCAGCTACATGTCATGGTCTCAATACATACATACATTAAACATAAAAACAAACATAATCGCCGTGACTGGAATCTGTGTCTGATTATAAGATTTCCATTTTAAAAAGAACTAATCATGTGACTTGTCGATGAAAGAGAAAATGCAAAACCTTTCCGTTATATATTATTAATGCAACGCCAACGCAAAAATATTTTAAAACATATCATATCAATATACTTAATTTTAGATTTACCGAAGAGGTTGATATTTCAATAAGGGGGTACCTAACACTTTGACTAAAATAGATTTGGCTCGTTTAATTTTCATAAAATTTTGAATAAATATTTACTTTGACCTGTTGACAAAAATATAAAAATTTCAAGAAATTTGAACCACACAATTTACGGGAATAATTTCATTGGATATATAGCAGTTTGACAAACACTAATATTGATCATTAAGAAGCTTGATTTCTCTTTACTAATAATATATGATTAAAACGTTCAGCTGATTTTTAAAGAGTTAACTCCCTTAGGTGTTCTATTACCCCTTAAGAAAATAATCTTTATTTATATCTTATATATCTAGTTATATAGAACAAACAGAACTGCTGTTTTTTTCTGTTCAATTATAAATGAATCTGCTTCGCTAGCGGTTTTGTCCGCAGCACTACAGCGATGATGTTCACTTCACGGAGTAATATGTTCTTTATAATGTCAATTCAAGTAATTACTTTTTAAATATCTCATTTTTTTTAAAACGTATAAAAATATTAGAGACATTGCAATCGTGTAACAATCTTGAATATGTGTATAGTACGAATTCTGCAATTGAACAAAATATCCCAAAATGCAACGTAAATCAGCGAGATTAGATCTGATGAAAACAAAACACTAATTAAATGAATTATCAATGTGGCCCAACAAAAAAGCTCACCTATATCGATACCCTCTAGTTATTCGATCAGGCGGGAAGGGCAAAAATTTTAATTTTCGTTAACAATGAGATATACAGCAGCATTATACAATCAGTTTTAATACGAAATGTATGGCACGCCGTTTTTATATTTATTCAAATCCCAAGGTATCTTATTTATTTAACAAGATATTTTATTAAGCATTAAGATATCTTTAATTTTTATATGATATCTTATTTAATTTGAAAGTAAATAAGATATCTCTATAAGTTAATAAGATATCTCTATAAGTTAATAAGATATCTCTATTAGTTAATAAGATATCTCTATAAGTTTATAAGATATCTCTATTAGTTTATAAGATATCTCTATTAGTTTATATGATATCTTATTAAGTAAATAAGATATCTCTATTATTAACTATATAAAAGATATCTTATATAGGTAATAAGATATCTTATAAATTAATAGAGATATCTTATTAACTTATAGAGATATCTTATATATTTAATAAGATATCATTATAACCAGTTAAATAAGATATCTCTATAAGTTTATAAGATATCTCTATTTATTTATAAGATATCTCTATTAATTTATAAGATATCTCTATTAATTTATAAGATATCTCTATTAGTTAATAAGAATATCTCTATTAATTTATAAGATATCTCAATTAGTTTATAAGATATCTTATTTAACTAAATGAGATATCTCGAAATTGAATAAATATAACAACGGCGTGCCATAGAAATGCTTCGGAAACCTTCGCATCGAATGGAAAAAGTAAAACAATTATGATATTTAAACATGGCAATACCATGCAGTCACCAAATTCTACTTTGGAGATTAAACGTTTACCAACCTGTTCCGAATCCAAAAATTATATCTAAAGTTCCATCCTTATTAACATCCACTAATCTAAACGCAGATTCTGTATTTAATTTTGGAAGTCCAACTGTCCACACATCTTCTACTTGGATATTATCGCAACCAACTAAATAAAATCCAGAATTGTCAGATGTAACTATTTTTGATTTTTCAGAAAGTGTCTGTGGTACAATATCGCCGTTGAAATAAAAAACAAGTAATGTAATAATACATCCTAATGAAGCTAACAAAAATAAAATACATATTACAGGTTTTACATTTTTCCTGTTCCTACACGTACAATTCTCACATTTATAATGGGAATATTTCTTTATTTTCGGTCTACTTCTCGGGTACATTAACGGCTTACAAGAGAACTTGTCTATATGTATCCCTCCTTGTATGAAAACTTCGTCCTCCCCGTCTGAATAATATTCATCGTCTGATTCATTCCCAAGAGAATCTGATGGGGCTCGAAGTCGACCATTACACTGGCTATCAGACGAACTTCTTCCATTTCTGTTGAGATGTGTTTCCTTAGCGAGTGGAATATTGTGATTAAAATTATCTTCAGAAGAAACCAACAGTTCTCTGTCTATATGACTATCTATAGGGACAAGTACACTTCCATTTGTCTGAGTATATCCATTTTTACTTTTCGCTCCTCTTTTAAATACAATCTCTGTTTCTAGATTGAACGCCATTTTCTCATCTGAAACATATTCATACGACAGTTAAGTTCAAAAGCCTCTTCATTTCCCTAGCTTACCATATGGTTCTACATATAGCTTTCTCGTTAGATATTTTGGTTCTATATACCCTTTAAGGTAATCTGCTCTGCAATATCTTAGTAAATTGTTTCCAGTTTCTACATTTTCGGCTTCTGGTAATACTGATAAGACATTTATTTATAATTGGTTGGAATGTCCACATACATTAAATAGAAGTTGATTTATCAGACTTTTATCAATTTTTTACCCCTTATTGAGTGCCTGAAATGCTGTACTAAAGTCTCCGATGGTTCTTAATTTTCTAAAAGTGGGAATTTTATTTTTAAAGCTAATGAATATCTCCCTTGTGCACAACTCTGTCCATTAGTGGGATATTTTGGTCATTTCGGTATTCGAGTCCACTATACATATAGTATAAGGTTTTCAGAATTCCAGATTTAGCCTAGTTTAACCTAATCCTAACCCTAAACCATAAACCCTAACCCTAGACACTAACCCGAACCAAACCGAGTTCATAAAGTTGTAGGAGAACATTATTCTTTAGGCTAACATTATTTTTAGATAACCTGCAAAATATACCGACTGCAGGCAATTTAAAATCATATCCCAAAATGCAACGTAACTTGGAAACAAAAGAAGCAAAAGAAGAACCGGTATAAAATAAAGCATAACTCGGCTTCGTAAAACGAAAAAGAGGAGTACCCCATGATATGAAGTACTGATTTCTGATATTTCATTTTAATAGGATAAGTTTTCAGTCATTACTATTCACAGATATGGACAAATGGAAACGTTTCATACGTGTTAAATTCTTCTGGTCTGTTTCACAATCCTGTACCAAAGCAATAATTCATGCTACTTTATTGAAAATCAAGTCCAATGTTCTATAATATTTAAGTCCTTTGGAGAAATTAAATCAATCATCCTTTGTTTACTGGAAAACAAGACTGGATTTATAAAACATGAAAAATAGTCAATTTAGCTTTTATTGAATACTGATATAGTGATTACAATTATCAGATATTCACTACCTGAAATCGATTCTGGAGAGAGGCGTACTACCCACGCTGATCTACAAATTTCTCATAATCTAACTACTGTTTACTCACACCCACTAAATTTTGTCAAACTGAATTGGAAACTTTAGAAGGAAATAAAACATATTTGTAACTCGAGGTTTATCTTTTGTGGTCTAACGGGGCGTGCCTCGTTGTATGCCTTCCTTTTTGTAATTGCTATATGGGAGTAATGTGTAAAACAATAAATAAAACAAATTCCGCCATTTTTGTATAAGAACTGAATACAACGATATGTATGACTGTGAATTATATTTTTCTCCTTTTTTAACCTGTTACAAACCTGTGAAAATTCAACAATAAACCCCTACTGATACTGGCGCTACTCGTAATTTGTACGGAAAAAAAATTGTGAATATTTATAAATAAAAAAAACTCCAAATCCCTGAGTGTATCGCCGAGCCAGTTGCTAGTGTTGTTATACTACAGTGAAATTGAAACTTTAAATTTACTGTTCAGAAAATGTTCAATTTTGTGAAAACTAAGTAGTATTCCCCTTCGTGCATAGCTATGTTCGCAGATTGTTTTGTCTTTACCCTTTTTACAGTCATTTTGGCATTTGAACTCTGCTTTCAACATTTTAGGTTTTGAGCATAACTGTCCGTAAATTTACGAAATGTACACATTTTGTGCATCAAAATTGGAATCATGGAATATTTTCATCATAATTCGATTTGAATGTCCAAAGTGCAGAAAGGTCTATGACAAATAAAACCTCTAAATATAAATGCGACTTTCCTGCATATTATATTATTTCATTAAACTGTCAGTGTCTCTGAAATATTTTATACAATATGATCTACATCACTGATTTGGGTATTATGACATTAATTTCAAAATCGATTCCTCCTTTGATTGCTAACCTATTTCTAACGACACGCCTTTCAAAGGACATTTCAGAATTTTTCATATTAACAAGAAAATATAACAAATTATATATTTCATAAGACAAAAAATGCAAATGAAATCATTTTTAAGCGAAACTTACCCTGAACCGTGTACAATCTCTTTCTTTTGTGTTTATAACTAAACAAGTTCAGGTTTCATTAAGTATGGAATCGTGTTCTGTTACAGAGAATCGATTATAACAAATCGATAGAAGAAACTTCCAGCCATATCAGTTACCGGCTTCTTTATCAAAATCATAGTTACTATAGATGTACATTATTATTCTGTTGTCGATTTTAAATAGATAATTTGTACCATACATATATTTTTGTTGTATATGATAAATGAGTATCCAGCACATTCGCTGAAAAAAGCTTTATATTACTTATCGTCTTGCAGCTGACATTTGACCAGAAAGCCTAATAAATTTACAATTTATAGTCATTGTTGGAATATATAAAATTTAAATGGGCGAGCTTTAGCGAGCCTTTACCCATGTTTCGGGAGCCCAAATAAATTATATATACGACTCAAAATTATTCTACCCCTGTTATTAGACCGGAAATAGCTTGATTGCAAGATAATAAAATATAGTCGGCAACAAAATTCACTAGCTACTACTACATATTGTTGTCAAGGACACGCTAGGTTGGCCCCCGTCGTTATATTCAGTATAGGCTCCTTCATATACAGATGGCATTACAGGGAACCAGGATAAGAAAAATGGACGTTATTCCGAAACACTGGCTTTCATCATTTAGGCGTATTACATTTTTTCCCAATAGTTTCTGCAGATTTCTTAAGTAGTAATTTAAAAAAAAAGAAAATGTACAAATGTAAATATATGCACATCAGAGACAGGTCAAAATGAAAAGATGTTTGTGGTGTATGCAATATTTTAAAAGAAATAATTCATGGGGATATATATAGAGTTGAAGTCATTTACACGTGGCCTGGGACTTTATATTCGATTATTTTATACGAATAACGATAGCGAGGTATAAAATAAGAATATAAAGGCCCAGAACATGTATAAATGTCAACAACTCTATGACCCCCATGAATTATTTCTATTCTAATGTGACAAATATGCTAATGTTGCTCATGTCAGTTTTCCTGTATCCGATATTGGTTTGGCTGTTCCCTTTCTCTTACGATTAATCAACTTCCGGTGCAAAGGTTCGGCTATCCCAACATTCCCTAAGTTCTTGATTCGGTTACCGAGCTTGTGTGTTTCGATCCTTGCTTGGAAGTTGATGATTAATATGATGCAGTCTGTCCTTTTAAGAGCATATTTTGAATGAAACTATTTTCATAAGATAACGATTTACATAGTCAAATTATATAATTCATCATTTACACAAGAAAAAATAATAAAACGCATGTTTTACAGACTTACCGGTAACCGTCACGTCATTCAAAAATCAATATGGCGCGACCTACGCAAAAATTGTTTTTCAGTCTATTCGAAATAATCTCAATCACGTGGTGCACACTAGCGGGTTATTTGAAAGTGCATGTGCATTGAGGTTATTTCGAATAGATTGAACATTTTTTTACGTAGGCCACGCCATCTTGATTGCAAGATAATCCTTATAATTTAATTCCAACTGTTGTTTTGACGTCTAAAACGTTGTGATTCCGTTTAATGACGTCACAGTAGAGAAGAAAATTTAGTTTGATATGAGTAGTCAAATCGCACTGCACTTTCTCACTGGCTTGTATGGTTAAACATGCAGTTTTTCTCTTTAATTCAAAGAGGAGTACCCCATGATATGAAGTACTGATTTCTGATATTTCATTTTAATAGGATGATAAGTTTTCAGTCATTACTATTTACAGATATGGACATCTGAAGAGGGTCACCTAAGTACCATTGCTTCCAAATTTCGTTTCAAATTTGGCCACGTGGTTTCAGAGGAGACGATCTTTAAAGGAAAGTTTACGTCGACGACGACGGACGACGGACGCCAAGTAAAGTCAAGAAATAACAAAGGGATATTCGAAGGAGGGAAATATCGAAACGACTGACAAACTCTGGAGAACAACGAAGCTTAGACCAAAACAATACATGCACTACACTTAAAATCTAAAAACATATGAACAACATGGACCCCACCAAAAATCCGGTACTAGTAACTGTGAGTTAACAGCGAGAACTCATTTGTTGACACTATATGTATTATTTGTTTGTCTTTCGTTTCAAATGCCATAATGTTGGAGTTTGTTGTTCTTTACCTTTCTATTCCGCGGTTTTTTTTCATGTGTCCCTCAACTGCCAAAGGTTTAAAAGGGAGGGATGACTCATTAAACTATTTTAAACTTGAATTATTTTTAAGTGCCTGTCCTAAGTCAAGATTCTTTCACGGAAGTGGCTGTTATGTCTTAGTGTTGTTTATGTATACAGTGTATTTGGAATATGATATGGGGCCATTATATTTTTATAAACGACAGAGTTGACTGTAAAGTAAGTATGTTGCGAAACACTCATATAATAGGACAATATAATACGAGGAAATGAAAACAAATGGAAATAGTGAGCTGTTAAAAAGGGAACACCACTTAAATGGTCAAAATACACAAGTCGAACAAAACCAAACGCATGTACAAAATAATAAAGGATTTAAGCAACAAAAGTTTAAAGTTAAAATTGCCCAACGTTTCGACCAATATCATGGCGGCCTTGATCACGAGCATGAAACAAAAGGCTCAAGAGAATTGAGCTTGAATAGCTCACCTGACAGTCCCAAATCAATCCATTTTAATGCAAGTGAAAATTGTAATGGACCTTCCATAAATGTTTCATACCAAGTATCAGTTATTTGGCTATATGGTTTCAGAAGAGGAGAATTTTAAAATTTTGACTAATCAAAAATAATAATTCATCATAGCTGCCATATTAGCTGTCCGACCGCGATGAAATATGCAAACTTTATAAAGGTCCTTCCATAGATGCTTCATACCAAGTTACAGCTCATTTGGCTTTGCGGTTTCAGAAAATTTTATTTTTGAAATTTTGACAAATCAGAAATAAGAATTCATCATTTATAAAGGTCCTTCCGTAGATGCCTCACACTAAGTTTCAGTTCATTTGACCTAGGGGTTTCAGAGAAGATCAAAATGTAAGTTTACAGACGGATGCCAAGTGATAACAAAAGCTCACCAGGTGAGCTAAAACTTAAGGTACATGTATACAAATAGGGTTTTTTTATTTTGTAAATTTCGAATTTTGTACTCCCAGTATAAAAGAAATAATATTCCATATTGAAATTTAAGTTGCTGTTAATTAGGAATAAAGGTTAATATATCAGTTAATTAGGTTCAAAGGATAGGGAATGGTTCATAGAAGAGTTTCATTAATAATTTATTTAGCATACATCCACCCATCCGTATTAAAATAATGATTTGCCCAGCATTGTCTCAGAGAGTATACCCCAATCTGTTGAACGTTTTACCAAAGGGATGTTTACAGGTGAAAAATGTGAAGTAATTTGCTGGAAAAAAAACAAGGTGAAATGGACCATCTTTTTTTCCTCTTTATTGAGAGGGGAGATTGGGAACTTGCTGGAAATATACAAGATTATGGGATTGAGAGTTTAGAAATTAGACATTTTAGAAGTCAAACATTAGTATTTAAAGTACATTTTTAGAGATATTTCAAAGAAAATTGTGCAATTTGCTGCCAATGGTAAAACTTCATGTCAAAATCGTTTTATAATTAATCTTTGTGAAATGAAATCTGTAGAAAGTGAGGATTTCATACATATATACATGCATGGTTGAAAATTCAAGATGCCCAAAACCAGTTTATTGTGAGCATGTATGTTTTATTTTCAAAAGAATGTTTTGAACGTCATGGCGTCATTTGTGGCGTGCTACCTAAGATGTTGACTCTTTGAATCCCAAACTAAGATGGAGCCCGTAAATAAAACGAAATTTCATTTGAAGTGCCCCTGCATAATAAAAATACCACAAACAAGGTAGATGGACTGAATAATAGATGGTAATGAAAAGAATGAAAAGAAAAATTAAACTAAGAAAAGTATATATTTCAAGTTCAGCTATTACAGAAAACAGGGGCGGGTCCAAGTGAGGGCGTTATGGGCGTACGATCCCCCCCCCCCACCCCCCCTTTAAAAAAACAAAAACTATCGTAATCTGCTTATATTGTATTAAATCAAAGACATATAAAACAATATGTCTCTGATTGAATATGGCAATATTAAACACATACTCTGATCATAATTTGATGCTAAATTGTTGAAATCCAGGAGCTTCTGAGCTACCCCATGGACCCTCTACCAGGGCAACCGTAGTTACACCTCCCGTTCATAACATCCTGGCCTAGGACTATTGAAATGTTAAGTAACGCCTTATACCCTAGAATTTGGAATTTCTCGTTATTGGTCTACTGCTGTTAGGATCCATCCAATCATTTTAATATACCATAGACAATAAATGGAGAGAATTCGGCATAAAAAATATCAAACACTGACACTTTAACTATAAAATATACATGCTCCAAGTCAGGAACCGTTACATTAGTGCATTTCACAATTATTATGTTTTTTAGCAAGGTCCAAAAATTTTTTCGCCTCGCTCCGCTCGGCCAAAGTTTTATTATACGCCCCTGGAAAAGTACCACATATGCAATGCAAGATGGTAAGGGTAGGAAAATTCTTTTAAAATACAATGTATGAAATTTAGACTGACTAATTGGTTTTTGAGACTTTTTCCTAAACGATAAGCCGTGATGGGAACAGTCTCAAAAATGTCGCACATCAACGAATCTTTCATAACTGTTTTGAAAATGTTTTATAAAGATGTTACGAATGGGACTTTGTGGGGATGGACAGTGGTACACGTTTGCTGTTTGATTTCTGGCCAGACTTCAAAGTGCTGGGTCTGGTAACCTTGGAAATAGAATCAAAAGCCCCGTCGATGACTGTTTGTGGAAAGCCTCTCCTACAAAAGAAGGTGAACATTTTGTCTCACTGCTGTGCGAAGTCTTCCTCGTTGCTGCAGAGGGGGCCTCGTGGTCTAGGTAGTTTGTCATGATCACTAGCCTGTCGACACTGAAGTTGTGAGTTCGAATTTCACCTGTGGTGTGGTGTGTTCGACTCCGATCTAAAATGACAAGGATTGTCAATTTTCCTACCGAAGGTCGGTGGTTCTCTCCGGCTACTCCGCCTTCCTCCACCAATAAAAACTGGCGCCGCGAAATAGCCAAATATGCTGAAAACGGCGTAAAACCCCAACTAAACAAACAAACAAACAAACAAATCATTGCTGCAGATGCGCCTGACTCTAAGAAACTGAGATTTCGGGATGGCATCTTTGCAAGAATTAGGATGACAAGGGGAATACGTTTAACAGTGTGCATCGGTTGGTTTATAAAAGACCCAGGTTTCTATGTTGCAGTCAACCAATTTACATTTCAAGTCAAGGAACGACAATTCCGGCTCACTAACAGAGAAAGTGTATTAAATAAAAGGGTGGTAAGATGAGACGAAATCGATGAAGACTGAAGTTCCGCGTCGGAGTTAGCAGAGACACCGAAGACATTATCTATGTATCTTTTGAATAGGCGCGGAATGGGTCCATAAAATTCCATAAACACCTTTTCCTCCAGGTAGCCTACAAATAAACGTGACATAAGCATGAAATCTGGGCGCAAATTTGATCAAGTCATTAAACTATGAAAATGAGGTCAAAGAAAGGACACATGCCAGGCGAAAAGTTCGAAGTTTGAAACATGTCTCGTCTTCAGTAACTTCGGTTGTATGCAAGATGAATTATAATTGAATTGATATAAAGCTGGGTCAATGCACTGTAGATAAATAACATGTTCATAAATCATGCGTTTACTCTCTTTATTCATGGCTTTTAACATTTCATCCTAGTATAGCTAGGATGTAATAAGAGATTTTAATTTTAGACGGCATCTTGAAACAGGAAGAAACTCTCATACAAGTAAGAAGTATGACCAATCAATATTAATTAAACAGTTGCTGACAACTTTGTGACCAAAACTTTCTACTGTACAAATGGCAATAAATTCAAGGCTGCATTGCTAAACAGGAAGTAAATATGCCACAGGTACTAAATAGGTACAACTCATTATGGTCATACTTCATACCTACTAAAAATTAGCTGTGGTCTTCAGTTGTTAAGAATATTATGATCAAAATATCTTGTGATGTAAGGATCGACAGAAAAATCAGTACATCTCTAAATCCTTCAATGCAGGGTTTTGCATAAATTTCAGTGATGTAACAGGTTGGCAAAATTTACATCCTGACAAATGCATTACCTACAACATAAGAGTGCATTTCATATTAATTAAACCTTACCTAAGTTTAATATTATTTTGGAAGGTCACCTAAAACAGGTTTTTACTGAACCAGTGTACAGTCAAGAAAAAAAAAAACAGAAATCTATGATTACAATGTTCGCCTCGTTCCCGCACTAATTTTGGTGTGTGGCTGTAATATGATTGTAGGTCGCTTGGTATCAGAGAAATGAACTGGACATAAAGTCAATAAAGCGCAATAAGTAATTTTGGTGGGAGGCTGTGTTACTCCCCCGAGATGCATCCGACACCAAGTAATATGATTTTAAGTCCCGTGGTATCGGAGAACTGAAGCACGATAAATCAGTCAGTGACCAAATTTAGGTGGGAGGCTGTGTTACTGAGATGCACCCTGAAACCAAGTAGTATGATTGTAGGTCACACTGTATGTTAAAACTGATTTTTGAAATAAATCTTAAAAGCCAGTCAACCGTGTAATATGGGTCATGTGACTCATCTTATGTCACAGGTCAGCCTAATCAACGTGCACCTCGTTGAGGCGAACTAATTAATGGATCTGAACCATTAACTCTGTCATCAACAGTTCCAAAGCCAAGGACTGATGGTCTTTCAGACGTGTTCATAAATCTTTAACCAGATTCCCGGATACAACTACCACTGTGCTTAGTTTGGCCTACTAAAGTGCTGATCTGCAGCACTGCTGCTAAATTTTTCGCACTAACCTCATTTTCCTATGCCTTATAGTCTTAACAGGGCTAACCGTCATGCAGATACTGCACTAACACATAATAAATTTACTTCAAATCTACCATTGTTCAATAGAATAATATTATCATTGAACAAATTTGGGGACATTTATACTATTCCATTTAGAAGTTATGCTGAACGGATATCTTTAACCAGAAATTCAACTAATGGATAAGCTGAATGGTTGATTAAAGACCATCAAAATCCATGAATAACTAGAACTGTGAGTGACCTCACTGAGTGATACCCCATTTGCAATACTAGGCGTTTACGCTTAGATACTTCAAACCTATAAGTTGGATTATCTCCCTTTGCAAACATCCGGTGATAATTGTCTTCTTTCGTGTATATCTACATATGCTGCCAAACCTTCATATACCGTTTCATCAAAATGCATTGAACGGTTAAGGAGGAGTTACGCTGATAAGGTTTAAATTTGTTAAACCCTTAAGTTTGATTATCTCCCTTTGCAAGCATCCAGCGATAATTATCTTGCTTCATACACATTTACATATGATGCCCAACCTTCATATAAAGTTTGAACGGTTTTGGAGGAGTTGCGCTTACAAGCTTTAAGCATGTAAAACCCTTAAGATGAATTATCTCCCTTTGCAAGCGTCCGGTGATAATTATATTGCTTCATGTACATCTACATAGGATGCCCAACATTCATATAAAGTCTCATCAAAATCCATTGACCTGTTTAGGAGCAGTTGCGCTTACAATGTACATGGACAGACAGACAGACGGACGGACGGATAATTCCTATATACCCCCCAAAGAAACCAATACACTGTGTTTGCAGGGAGTATAATAAATGGTCCATTCTGACCATTTTCTATGGCAAGCCGTTTTACTATTTATTCTAACCTCAAGATATCTCATATAATATATAAAATATCTCATATAATCTAGTTTTTAGATATCTCATAAAGTATATAAGATATCTTATAAAGTGTATAAGGTATAAATATTTTTTATGTAAGATATCTTATATACTTTTTAAGATATCTCATATATTTTATAAGATATCTTATATACTATATGAGATATCTTCTAAACTCTATGAGATATCTTACATACTTTATAAGATCTTTCATAAACTTTATAAGATATCTTATAAACATCATAAGATATCTTATAAACATCATAAGATATCTTATAAAGCTTATAAGATATCTTATAAAGCTTATAAGATATCTTATAAAGCTTATAAGATATCTTATAAAGCTTATAAGATATCTTATGAAGTATATAAGATATCTCAGAAAGTATATAAGATATCTCATAAAGTATATAAGATATCTTATAACGTTTATAAGATATCTTATTAATATATTTTATATAAGATATCTTATATACTTTATAAGATATCTCATATATTTTATAAGATATCATATAGTTTATAAGACATCTCATATAGTTTATAAGATATCTCACATAATTTATAAGATATCTTATATAGAAAATTATATGAGATATCTTATAAATTATATGAGATATCTTATAAACTATATGAGATATCTTATAAAGTTTATTAGATATCTTAAAGTTATAATAAATAGTAAAACGGCTTGCCATAATTTTCACTTATTCAGTAATTCACTAAAATAACTCATGTAACTGTTAAGTCAGAACAAGTAATAAAGTTCAATATTTTGTTCTAAAACAGGTAAAACAAAAGGCTAACAACAGTTAAACTGTCGTACAAAATAACATATTCTACAGTGTAACAGTAAACAGTCACTTTCTGAATTATGAATCATCAGAGATACAATTCTTTGATACCAATTTTGATGCAGAAGATGTGATTTACGACTCATCAGTGGTGCTCAAGGCCTAAAATGTTGAAATCCAAAACAAATAATCCAAAAGGTTGAAGAGCAATTCAAAATTTCCAAAATTACCTGAAAGGGTTATGTCAAAACGTTTTAATGACATGGCCACGCACGAGGGAGATACTCCTTAGGTTTTGCAAAATTTTACATTTTTGTAACGATATATTCTATGTATCAGTTTCGGGTTAGTATCAAAATACTAGCAACTGTGCTGGGGATATCCTTGGGGACTTGGAGTCCACCAGCAGTTGCATATCGACTCCAATGGTAATAAAATGCTCCGCTGGGCGCAGCTAGATACGACCGCAGATGTCGAACCCTGAATAGTTGGGGCAATTATGAACACAACATTCAAGCTTGATACAATACTGAATTTGGATTGTGAATAAATATTTGACACAGCATAGGTTTCTGACACAGAATGAATGTTGTCTAAGAACTTAAAAATTTTTAATTTACCTATTCAAACCATATCAGTATTTTTTGTTTTTATATATAAATCAGAAATAACCAATTTAAAATTGGGCACACATCAATTTCTTCCTATTGCGCAATACTGTGCAATTGAAAATTTCTTCAAATATTTGACACATAATAGGTTTCTGACACAGAATAACTGAAACCAAAGAACTTAGAATTGGTCATATGATTTCAATTTATATTCAATTTTTTGCTTCTTGTGCAATACAATATGCTGTGGAGAATTGCCCCCCCCCCCCCAAAAAAAAAAAAAAAAATTTACCCCTTTTTTAGCTTTTGTGCAATACACTATGAAGTTGCACATTGACTCCCCCTCCCAAAAAAAAAACAACAAAAAACAATAAAATTTATTGTAACCCCCCCTTTTTTGCTAAAAAAAATTTGAAATTTCCTTTTTAATTCATGAATTATGAAATGAGAAAAAAATTGCCCCCTCCCCAATTTCTCATTCCCCCCCCTAAATTTTGTTTTCACCCCCCCCCCCCCCCCCCCCCATTTCTCTTGATACTTTGCAACCATAACAGCCCATTTAAATACACCATAACGTATTAAAATAGAAAATGACATCATAGTCATGGATGGCAAATTTTAAATATGCATAATTTAAAAGCAGTTTAGATGAGATAAACAAAAAAGCTTCATCAGCACATATTCAAAATTTGAGATAAAAAAAAGAGTTATCCCTCTTTGTACATATTTTTATAATCATGTTGTCATATTTGCTCTAAGTCATATTTAATTGTTAGCAGTAGTATGTATGTTAGTATCATATAATTTTAAAATTTCTGATTTGTAAGTTTATTCAATATATATGTTTGGATTGAAGTCATTGTTGGGTGTTACTGAAGTTATCCTTTAATTGTAATGTAAATAATGTAAATTGGTTTAAATTATACTGATTCTTGCTATTGCACAATACTGTGTAATTGAAAATTTCTTGAAATATTTGACACATAATAGGTTTCTAAAACAGAATAACTGAAATAAAGAACTTAGAATTGGTCATATGATTTGAATTTATATTCAATTTTTGAATTCTTGTGCGATACAATATGCTGTGGAGAATTGCCCCCACCCCCCAAAAAAAATAATTTACCCCTTTTTTAGCTTTAATTTTGGACCCCGATTTGGACCAACTTGAAAACTGGGCCCATAATAAAAAAACTAAGTACATGTTTAGATTCAGCATATCAAAGAACCCAAAGAATTCAATTTTTGTTAAAATCAAACTAAGTTTAATTTTGGACCCTTTGGACCTTAATGTAGACCAATTTGAAAACGGGACCAAAAATTAAGAATCTAAATGCACGGTTAGATTCGGCATATCAAAGAACCCCAATAGTTCAATTTTCGATGAAATCAAACAAAGTTTAATTTTGGACCCTTTTGGCCCCTAATTCCTAAACTGTTGGGACCAAAACTCCAAAAATCAATCCCAACCTTCCTTTTGTGGTCATAAACCTTGTGTTTAAATTTCATAGATTTCTATTTACTTATACTAAAGTTATTGTGCAAAAACCAAGACATATGCTTATTTTGGCCCTTTTTTAGCCCCTAATTCCTAAACTGTTGGGACCAAAACTCCCAAAAACAATCCCAACCTTCCTTTTGTGGTCATAAACCTTGTGTTAAAATTTCATAGATTTCTATTTACTTATACTAGAGTTATTGTGCGAAAACCTAGAAAAATGCTTATTGGGCCCTTTTTTGGCCCCTGATTCTTAAACTGTTGGGACCAAAACTCCCAAAATCAATCCCAACCTTCCTTTTGTGGTCATAAACCTTGTGTTTAAATTTCATAGATTTCTATTAACTTATACTAAAGTTATAGTGCGAAAACCAAATGTCTACAGACTCCGACGGACGACGGACGACGACGACGACGACGACGACGACGCCAACGTCATACCAATATACGACCGCAAAAATTTTGCGGTCGTATAAAAATACAATTCTTAGATACCAATTTTGATGCACAAGATGAGCACATTTCATCGATTTTAATCACATCAGTTGTATGCAAGGCTTAAAATGTTGAAATCCAGTACAATAATCCAAAAGGTTGAAGAGCAATTCAAAATCACCAAAAGGGGTTATTCCAAAACCATCAAAGGACAGATCACTGCACACGGGAGATACTCTAATGAAAAGAGTTCATGTAAAACAAAGAATTAACATAGATAATTAAATTGATTCCAAAAAAAAATTAAAGTTGTATATTTGTTCTGTTTACAAAACTAAAGTTAAAGATAGTAGCAGAAAGTGGCATCCAAAATAAACCAGAGGCTCGTATATCGCTCACCTGATATTTCCATTTGTTCATCGATAAGGGACCTTGAGATTAACATCCATGCCATGTTTGGTTTCAATCCATTCAGATATTTTCAAGAAGAAGCCATCTGTATGTACTTTTCATAAGGTCCTATGTTAAACTATAAGTCTTCCGCAGAAGGTCATCATGGATGACGGACGGCACCAAAGTAACAACACTTGGCCAGAAGTTCATAAGGAACATTCATGCTATGTTTCGTTTCATTAATTCAGTGGTTCTCTAGATAAAAGATTTTTGTATGAAATTCCCGTATGAGCAATCGGAATAAGAATAAATGACCGCGGAATGCCCAAGTTTTTTTTAAAATTGCCATCAACTATCCTATATCCACATCGGATGGTTATTGACTTCGTTGAACGTGGGCATCATTTATCTGGTGAAATTTTGTTTTGACTGTGGAATAAACACGGTGGATCGATATAATAAAACGGTTAAAAATTAACGTTATTGTTTCTTATTAATTTAATTTCAATTTTCAAGAGGTAACTCTTAGCTGAGTTTGGATACCTGTTTGTTTTAATTGTCTTGATTTTAGATGGTTGTGCTTATTAATTCATCATAATATCTTTAACTAGTTTTCCAATATTTTGATCTCGAGCACTGCTGTTGAGTTGTCAGTGAACAAAATGGCCATACAGTGCATCAAATTTATTTCGGTATAATAAAACTATTTTGTGATACGTTTTAATCCTATACAGTCGGAAGTTTTTTTTACGTTGTCCAACATCGGTGTCAGCATAAATAAATGGGCTACCTGTAGACAAAAGAATGATTGACAATAATCTTGACCGCGTTATATTGTTTATCGTATTTCCCCATGCCTATATCGACCTGCTGAGGCCTTCACAATTTCCCGTATTTCGGCACTGTGACGTCGTAAAGAGTTGACCCGACCCTAATATGAGCTGACCCGAATATATCAGCGACGTCATAATGTTTGACCCAACGTTGACCCGAATATATCAGGAAAACATCCGGTTATAGGCAGATGGCCATTGAAAAGTAAGAAATTCCATTAAGATTGCTAGTTAACAATACGCTAAATTTATCATCAAGTTTTCTTCAAACAAATTGTAAAATATAAGCCGCTCGACACAATATGAAGCTTTTTAGCTCGTTCGCTACGCTCACTCGCCGAAAAAGCTTCACATTGTGTCTCGCGGCTGATATTTTACGATATACGTTTGCAGAAAACCTGATAATATGTACTTAAGTAACGGGTCAGGGTATTATGAACTTGGTTGTGCAACATGAGTTGACGGGTGTCAAAGTATGTATCTTTGACAAGACCACAAAAATCTCGTGCAAAAACTGGCGGGAAAATATACGACGGTATGATATAATCTTCAATCAATACAATTTGGAAAAATAACTAATGTTTGCCATAAAAAGGCAGACTTACGGATGTTCGGGACAAATATTTAATTTAGCTATATCGTCAACGGGGAAATTTGATATGGCCCGAGACCACAATTATTTCATTTTGCATTTTCATATTAGCATCAAGTCAAATTTAAAAAATTGCCCCAGCTCAAACTTTATAATCTTTCTTTTACTCAATGCACACTCATAACAGGAAAATATATCAACATTAGAGAATATTATACCATTTCAAATTCAAGAAAACCCCGAAAATGTCTTTAAGGGGTATAGTTCCCTAGTATCCTGAAATTAGGTCATTTTGACAGTCACCAAATTACAACTTTTACATACTTCTGATTAAAAAACAAAAAAAAAACTGTTTTAAATTAAGTAATTTGACCCATGTGCTTTATATTTTAACAAGGATACTTAAAAAAAGGCAAACAGAAAGTGGGAAAATTAAAATAGAAAAAATACACTATAAAATATATGTGAAATATGGGGAACTATATTCGTGGATAATTAGTTGATGCGGATTAATTGTGGTCTCGGGCCTATTAGGGTAGAAGGAATTATCTGATTCAAATAAAATTTTGTGCATATAAAATACAGTTTATTTCAAGTGTTTCCACCAAGTTTCATGACAATCTGTCAACATTTCTAGAATTTATGCCTATATTTATACTTTGTGGTACAGCTGTCCAATTCAGTACTATTAACTTGATAAATTCATTCTATCTATTCCTATCACAGAAATAAAATTTTAACTATTGTGACTGATTTTTTTCTATCTATTTTATGAAATGACATATGCTGTACATAATAATATCAGGCTTCTGTACTAGAAATATAGAACAAAGCAGAATTTTGCATAGTTTATACCCTAGGGTAAACAATCTTGGTTTTCAGTATTACAGGGGGGCTATGATATCATGATATAAAAAGATAAAATATTCATTTATGAAAGTTTAATGGTAAATTTTCTCAATGATATTACCTTTCTCAGATATTTTGCTTACTTTTTTAATAAAAAATATTTATGCATGACAATGCAATTAAAAAAAATAAAAGCTCAAACTGACAAAAAGCAAATCTGTAATAGTGTGGTATTTCACTTCAGCTAGAATTTTCACTTTATTATTTAAAAAAAATTGATTCAAATGATTTGGTTGGTATTTTTTATCATTTAAATGATACATTTATTTAAATCAACAAGAAAATGTGTCAAAAAATGGGTATTTGCACACAAAAGGGTTAAGACTGTATACATCTGTGCACTCCGCTCACATATATTTACTCCGAAAAACAACACAAACAGCACTTTTATTGAAGGATTGAGAACCAGTCTTAATATCAATTATATAAGTAATTATACATATAACTTGCACACTTTTAAACATTTTTAATGGTTCATACACTTAAAGTGGCATGTTAGTGATAAAAGTATTATGTTATCCATGGTGATTTACCTGACGCAGCTATAAATGCATGACAAATTTAGATATATTTCTATCCACAGACCAAATAAAAAATGTCTTTTGAACTCAATAGCTCAAGAATAATTCATCCAAACATGTTGCATTTAGATAAATGCATAAAAGTGTATTTTACCTAGCTTCTATGAAGTCAGTCCTAGGCCTTGGGCTCAATTTCTATGTTTTGCACTGAAAATTGAGTTTGTCAAAATAATGGGAAACTGAAAGGGTATTGATAAAACAAGCATTCTATGACATAATGAGAGCAAAATGAGTTATGTTTATACTTTTTATGCCTCACAAGGCATGTTTTCATGTTTTTCATATTCACCTCTTAGGCCCGAGACTACAATTATTTCATAGTGCATTTTCATATTAGCATTAAGTCAAATTAAAAAAATTGCGCCAGCTCAAACTTTATAATCTTTCTTTTACTCAATGCACACTCATAATTGGAAAATATATCAAAATTATAGAAAATTCTACCATTGCAAATTCAAGAAAACCTCCAAAATGTCTTTAAGGGGTATAGTTTTTCCCAAAGGGCCCTACGTTAAACTAAGTTCAGCTGTGACGGCCATTTTGTTGATATTCTTGGTCATCAGACTTAATTCTAAAAGAGGACCACCTAATGACCATTTCTGCCAAGTATGGTTCAAAGTGCTTACTAGTTTCAGACACGTTTTGTTAGGGACCATTATCTGACCATTCAGGCATAATATTACTTCCATCTGTCAAAAAGTTTCTGACAAGATGTTTGTATGAATTTCCCAAAGGATCCTATGTTAAATGTGTCCCGCGGCGGCTGCCATCTTGGATTTCAGATCGCCACAAAAGACATGTACACCTTACAATCCTTCTATACACCAAATATAGTAGACCTATTGCATACAGTATTTGAAAAACAGGTCAAAACACAAAAACTTTACTATAACCACTGAACCATGAAAATGAGGTCAATGTCAGATGACACCTGCCAGTTGGACATGTACACCTTACAATCCTTCCATACACAAAATATAGTAGACCTATTGCATACAGTATTCGAAAAACAGGTCAAAACACAAAAACTTAACTATAACCACTGAACCATGAAAATGAGGTCAAGGTCAGATGACACCTGCCAGTTGGACATGTACACCTTACAATCCTTCCATACACCAAATATAGTAGACCTATTGCATACAGTATTCGAATAAAATGATCCGCGGGCACAGCTAGATACGACCGCAGATGTCGAACCCTAAATAGTTGGGGCAATTATGAACACAACATTCAAGCTTGAAACAATACTGAATTTGGATTGTGAATAAATATTTGACACAGCATAGGTTTCTGACACAGAATGAATGTTGTCTAAGAACTTAAAAAAATTTAATTTACCTATTCAAACCATATCAGTATTATTTGTTTTTATATATAAATCAGAAATAACCAATTTAAAATTTAAAATTGGGCACACATATCAATTTCTTGCTATTGCCCAATACTGTGCAATTGAAGATTCTTGCTATTGCGCAATACTGTGCAATTGAAAATTTCTTGAAATATTTGACACATAATAGGTTTCTGACACAGAATAACTGAAATCAAGGAACTTAGAATTGGTCATGATTTGAATTTATATTCAATTTTTTGCTTCTTGTGCAATACAATATGCTGTGGAGAATTGCTCCCCCCCCCCCCCCAAAAAAAATTACCCCTTTTTTAGCTTTTGTGCAATACACTATGAAGTTGTACATTGACCCCCCTCTCCCCAAAAACCCCCAAAAAACAATAAAATTTATTGTAACACCCCCCATTTTTTTGCTAAAAAAAATTTGAAATTTTCTTTTTAATGAAACATGAAATGAGAAAAAAATTGCCCCCCTTCCTAATTTCTCATTTACCCCCCCTAAATTTTGTTTTCAAATCCCCCCCCCCCCATTTCTTTATACTTTGCAACCATAACAGCCCATTTAAATACACCATAAACGTATTAAAATACAAAATGACATCATAGTCATGGATCAAACAAAGTTTAATTTTGGACCCTGATTTGGACCAACTTGAAAACTGGGCCCATAATAAAAAACTAAGTACATGTTTAGATTCAGCATATCAAAGAACCCCAAGAATTCAATTTTTGTTAAAATCAAACGAAGTTTATTTTTGGACCCTTTGGACCTTAATGTAGACCAATTTGAAAACGGGACCGAAAATTAAGAATCTAAATACACGGTTAGATTCGGCATATCAAAGAACCCCAATAGTTCAATTTTCGATGAAATCAAACAAAGTTTAATTTTGGCCAATTTTGGCCCCTAATTTCTAAACTGTTGGGACCAAAACTCCCAAAATCAATCCCAACCTTCCTTTTGTGGTCAAAAACCTTGTGTTTAAATTTCATAGATTTCTATTTACTTATACTAAAGTTATTGTGCAAAAACCAAGAAAAATGCTTATTTGGGCCCTTTTTTAGCCCCTAATTCCTAAACTGTTGGGACCAAAACTCCCAAAATCAATCCCAACCTTCCTTTTGTGGTCAAAAACCTTGTGTTTAAATTTCATAGATTTCTATTTACTTATACTAAAGTTATTGTGCAAAAACCAAGAAAAATGCTTATTTGGGCCCTTTTTTAGCCCCTAATTCCTAAACTGTTGGGACCAAAACTCCCAAAAACAATCCCAACCTTCCTTTTGTGGTCATAAACCTTTTGTTAAAATGTCATAGATTTCTATTTACTTATACTAGAGTTATTGCGCGAAAACCAAGAAAAATGCTTATTGGGCCCTTTTTTGGAACCTAATTCTTAAACTGTTGGGACCAAAACTCCCAAAATCAATCCCAACCTTCCTTTTGTGGTCATAAACCTTGTGTTTAAATTTCATAGATTTCTATTTACTTATACTAAAGTTATAGTGCGAAAACCAAATGTCTTCGGACGCCGACGACGATGACGACGCCAACGTCATACCAATATACGACCGCAAAAAATTTGCGGTCGTATAAAAACAGGCCAAAACACAAAAACTTAACTATAACCACTGAACCATGAAAATGAGGTCAAGGTCAGATGACACCTGCCAGTTGGACATGTACACCTTACAATCCTTCCATACACCAAATATACTAGACCTATTGCTTATAGTATCTGAGATATGGACTTGACCACCAAAACTTATCCTAGTTCACTGATCCGTGAAATGGGGTCGAGGTCAATTGAAAACTGTCTGATGGGGATGAGGACCTTGCAAGGTACGCACATACCAAATATTGTTATCCTATTACTAATAATAAGAGAGAAATTAACATTACAAAAAAAATCTTAACTTTTTTTTAAAGTAGTCACTGAACCATGAAAATGAGGTCAAGGACAATGTAATATGACAGACAGAAACTTCGTAACATAAGGCATCTATATACAAAGTATAAAGCATCCAGGTCTTCCACCTTCTAATATATAAAGCTTTTAAGAAGTGAGTTAACGCCGCCGCCGCCGCCGCCGAATCACTATTCCTATGTCGAGCTTTCTGCGACTAAAGTCGCAGGCTCGACAAAAACTAGGTGGAACTGTTTTTGTATACCAAAACATATATCTCCACTTCACTTTATTCTAGATCAATCCTGACTACCTCTAAGATAAAAATAAACATAACCTATGCAGGAAATATTTGATTCCTATACACCCCTACTTTTGTTTCTAAGGGGATAAAAAAACTACCTAGGGGTCAACATGAGGGTCAAGTTTGCAGGCTAAATCCTCATAGTTACACACCTATAAATATTTACTGGAAAGTGATCTTCATAGTAAAAATTTTGTGACTTCTTTTTAATTATATAAAATACTGTAAAGCAACTTATTTTTTGTCAGTGACTATCCTATATAACTTTAGAGATAAAAAAAACCTAAAATAAAATCTTCTGAATGAAAAATATGAACACATAAAAAATGAAATCTGAGGTAAAATTAGTTGAACGTGACCTTACAGCAATGTTAAAAAAACTTAAAACCAGGACATGGAAATACTATAATTTGACCTTGAGGCCAAAGGTTTAGGTCTAATGAAGGTCATAATGGTATGCTACACACACCCTCATGGTAATACACCTACATACCAAAGGGTATAAGCCTAGGTCAAAAGACAAGATTTGTTTGTTTGTTTTGTTTAGTTGGGGTTTTATGCCATTTTCAGCACATTTGGCTATTTCATGGCGGCCATTTTTTATTGGTGGAGGAAGCCGGAGTACCCGGAGAGAACCACCGACCTTCAGTAGGAAAATTGGCAATCTTTGTCAATTAAGATTGGAGTCGAACACACCCCGCCACGGGTGAGATTCGAACTCACAACCTCAGCGTTGACAGGCTAGCGATCATTTGTAGTCATGACGAACTACCTCGACCACTCCGCCACCGAGGCCCCCCCCCCAAAGACAAGAAAGTTATGGCCTGGACAATAATAATAATTGCAATTCCAAGCAATAACAAATATCACCCACGGCACGCATTTTGAAAATTTTTGTATTTCAATGATTGCATCTTATTCATCATCCCAAATGTAGCCTAGATATCAATTTTCATAGAAATCGGACAATGTTCTGTTTTTTTGGCATTTTTACATTTTTTCAAATGGCTGCCATCTCCAACTGATCTCAATTTTTTTTCATGAAAATGTTCTACTAATCATACTTTACAAAAGTACAAAGTTTCATGAAATTCTATGGTGCAGTTGTTGAGAAATGAAAGTTTCCCAATATGTTCTTACCTTTTCCGTTTCCATGGCAACGGTGGCCATTTTGAAAATTTTTAAATGTTACATGCACAACTAGACTTGATCATCATTACTGTGAAGTTTCATAAAGATTGTTCCAGCCATCCCTGATAACTCATCCGGACAAAATTAGGTGGAAGAAAAATCATTGTCGACTTATAACTTCTTATTCTGATCTTAATGTTATGATGAATCAAATGTTACCTTTTTAAACTTTATGTAAAATAAATCTCCAAAAAATATTCAAATTGAATAATAAAATCTCATTGGCACTCATACCACATCTTCTTACATCTATATAGAGAATCAAATTTTATTTAAAAATTACTAAGTTTTAAAAATTAGGTAACGTACCTTAATGTGAGTTGAAAAACTTGATGTTGTTTGGGGATTCCCAGATATGAGCACATGACAGTATTTGCATTTAACTTTAACAGTTCCTTCAGAAGGAAAATCTGGTGGAATTTCATAATGTTCTCTCCAAGACATGACAAACAGCCACTATGTCTCCCAAAATCACTACTAAAAATACTTAACCAAAAATAATGCTCACTATTGTAAGTGAGTGAACAAAATTTTAAAGTTTAATATTGCACCAAAAATGCCCTAAGGTAAAGAAGAAAAACAAAGTCTGGACTAGAATGACAAATAAAAAGAACTCTAATTGAATAATTATACAATCAACTTTTTTATTTTAGTGTAGTTGGGTTATTCATTCAGCCTTTGATATATGTATTTTTAACATAAATTAAAGGTCATTTGTTTCAAAAGCTGAAAATAAGGTTAATTTGTAAGAAAATCTTGTTGACATAAGGGACTTTAAGAGAACAACAGATCTAATAAATAGCAACTTTTCAGAACTCTCAAGTCATACATGATATTTTATCTGTATCTGTACCTGTAAAAAAGAGCATTTCCTGAAGAAAGCATCCAATGCACTGAAATAAAGTGCTATTTTGTCAAACTAATATTCCAAAGTAATCGAAATGTAATCGAAAGTAATCGATGATTACATCATATTTTTTGCTGTAATCGATTAAATTACGATTACATGTAATCGAAAAGTTGGTCGATTACAGATTACTGTCGATTACTCTGAAAAATGTAATCAATTACAATCGATTACGATTACAGATTACGATTACCCCATCCCTGCAGTGGGCTGAGCCTATATCGCTCACCTGACAAAATGCTTCTACAAACTTCCATTAATTCTTTGGTTGAATTTGCTTCAAAAGTTTCAGAGCAAATGATCAAAATACATTTTTCTCATAGGGTCCAAAGTTAAAAGTATTTCCCCACTGGCGGCCATGTTTTTCTCAGATTTGAACATAATGAGCCAACTTTGTAAAGGACCTTCCATACATCATTCCAGTAGTTTTATTAAATTTGCTATTATAGTTTTAGAGATGATCAAATTGTTTTTTTTCCATAGGCATCTATGTTAAACTATGTTCCTGCTGTCAGCCATGATGTTTGTCGCAATCCCTCTAAAGGACCTTCCATACATCATTCCAGAACAGTTTGGTTAAATATGCTTCAATAGTTTCAGAGGAGATTATCAAAATATGTTTGTCCCATAGGGTCCAATGTTAAACCACGTTCCTCGGTGGTGGTTATGTGTGTTGTCAAATTGAAACGAAATGAGCAATCTTTGTTAAGGTCCTTCCACGCATCATTCAAGTACAGTTTGATTCAGTTTGCTTCAATAGCCTCAGGGCCTATGTTTTTCCCATAGGGTCCAATGTGCATCATTCCTGTAAAGTTTGGTTTAATTTTATTTAGTAGGTTCAGAGAAGATGATCCTTAACATATTTTCCCATAGGGTCCAATGTTAAACTATGTCCTGCGCTTGCAGCCATGTTTTTTGGCGGATTGGAAAAATTTCTGCAATCTTAGTAAAGGACCTTTCATACATCATTCCTGTAAAGTTTGGTTAAATTTGCTCAAGTAGTTTCAGAGGAGATAAACTTTAACCTGTTTTCCCATAGGGTCCATTGTTAAACTATGTCCTGCTCTGGCAGCCATGGTTTTTGGCGGATCAGAAAAATTTGGGCAAATTTAGTAACGGACCTTCCATACATCATTCCTGTAAAGTTTCGTTAAATTTGCTCCATTGGTTTTAGAGGAGATGATCAATATGTGACAGTTTACAGACGACGACCACCAAGTGATGGCAAAAGCTCACATGGCCTTTGACCAGGTGAGCTAAAAAATCAAAGTGATGGGGGGGGGGGGGGGACATAAATACTACAAGAACAATCTCTCCCTTGTCTACCATAGAGGACAAAAAAAAACAGAAAGGAAAAAAAATTTTTGGGATCACAGCTGAAGATAAGATTAGGTTGGGAAGCCAGAAATACATATTTTTTGTTTTAGTCTGAATGCTTGGTTTCACTTAAACAATAACACTATTTCAGACTGCTGAATAAACCAAAGAACAATACTATTCTCTTCAGTCCTTTATTTTACACCAATGCTTCTTATAACAGTTTTATAGGAACTTTGGAGTATTTTTCTTTCACTTGTGCAGCAATTCTGTCCAAATCTTTTCTGCCCTGGGCAGTAAGTCTGCGACCTCCATTTGGATCCTTCTCTACAAGTTTGAGGCCTTCTAAAGATTGCAAAACTTTGCGAGCAACAGTTGAAGAACTTCTACAAAAATGGCTTGGGGCTGTTCCATTACGCTTACGACCTGAAATAATAAAGGTATAAGTAATTTTATACGATAAACTTTACTGACATGTTCTGACAACATTTAGGTTAAAATACCTTTCACTTGAATTTAAAATTACTTCCATAATTTGTTGCATAGAAAATAGGTAGAAATGTATTCAAATTTATATTACATGATCTAAACTAGAGGCTCCTTGGAGCCTGTATCGCTCACCTGTAATATGTCCATTTTGACTGGCAACCTGCCAAGTTCCAACTGTCTCACTGGTTTCAAAAAAGAAGATCTTTCAGTGATTTTTCCACTTAGGTCTTATGCTTAACACTGTTCGGCTTTGGTGGCCATCTTGGATGACGGGTGGGGTCATAGGATACAATTCTGAAAGAGTACCACCTAAGGACCATTGCTGTCAAATTTTGTTCCAATTGGGCAAGTGGTTTCAGACAAGATCTTTAATTAAATTCCCTATAGGGTAATATGTTAAACTGTGTTCAGCTCTGACGGCCATCTTGGATGACGGGCCGGGTCATCAGATATATTTCTGAAAGAGGACCACCTAAGGACCATTGCTGCTTAGTTTTGTTCTGAGTGGCCAAGTGGTTTAAGACAAGAAGATCTATAATTAAATTGCCCATAGGGTCCTATGTTAAACTATTTTTGGCTCTGGCAGCCATCTTGGATGATGTGGTCATCGGATGTAACTCTGAAAGAGGAGCACCTAAGGACCATTGCTGCTAACTTTTGTTCCAATTGGAAAAGTGGTTTCAGACAAAAAAGATCTTTAAGTTAATTTCCCACAGGGTCCTATGTTTGGTTCTGGCAGCAATCATGGATGGCGGGTCATCGGATATAATTCTGAAAGAGGACCATGTAACGACCATTGCTGCAAAGTTTTGTTCTTATTGGCAAACTGGTTAAAGACTAGATCTTTAATTAAATTCCCCCATAGGATTCCATGTTAAACTATGTTCGGCTCTGGCGGCCATCTTCGATGACGAGCTGGGTCGTCGGATACAAATCTCAAAGAGGACCACATATGACCGTTGCTGCTAAATTTTGTTCCAATTGGCCAAGTGATTCTTTAAGTAAATTTCCCATAGGGTCCTATGTTAAACTATGTTCGGCTCTGGTGGCCATCTTGGATGACAGGCCGGGTCATCCGATATAATTCTGAAAGAGGATCACCTAAAGACCATTGCTGCCAAGTTTTGTTCCAATTGGCCCAGTGGTTTCAGGCAAGAAGATCTTTAAAGGAAAGTTTACGATGACGACCACGGTCGGCAAGTGATGGCAATAGCTCACATGGCCCTTTGGACCAGGTGAGCTAATAAAAGAAGAATATGTCCATGGGACAGGGATGCCACCACTTATAAATAAAGAGTCAATGTACTAATTCAAACCTATTAACATTTTTTTCTTTGAAACTAATTCAAACCTATTAACATTTTTTTCTTTGAAACAATGAGTAAATCATGGAGTGTGCAATTGGAAAATTTGGCAATTTTCAATTTATTAAGGCTCATAACACTTAAGTGACACCACTTAAATTCAAACTTGATCAGTGTTTGGTAGTAATAAGCATTGTGTATAAGTTTCATAACATTCAGTCGAGGCAAAGTAAGGTAAGTGCGGAAGCGAAAAATTCAGCAATTTTTATATTCATAAAGTCGAGAACGATGAAAGTGACGCCATCCAAATTTAAAATTGATCTGACTTTGGTGTTAATACACATTATGTATAAGTTTCATAATATTTGGTTGAGACAAAGTAAAGTAACAGTGCGTAAACAGCAAATTTGACAATTTTTCAATTTATAAAGGGACTTAACTCAAGAACAGTAAAACCGGCACACCCAAATTTAAACTTGATCTGTGTTTGGTGGTATTAAGCATTGTACACAAGTTGTATGACATTTGATTGAGGCAAAGAATAGTTACAGTGTGGAAACAGCAAATTCAGCAATCTATAAAGGGACATAAGTTGAGAACAGTGAAAGTGACACCACCCAAAGTTTAACTTGATCTAATTTTGGTGATAATACGCATTGTGTATAAGTTTCATCAAATTTGATTGATGCAAACTAACCAATTTCGCGACGTATGTACGTACGTTCTTCAGACGGAAAAGGGTAAAACTATCAGGGGGGCATAAAAACATTTTTTCATTGATTCCGAATTTCCAAAAAAATTTGAGAAAACTTCCTTCTTACTTCATAGTCATTATCATACCTCCATATATTTTAGTGAAATTGTGAACGCCACATGGTGATCTGATGTACAGGTGTCTGCATACTGATGCTAAAAAAGAAGTTATTTCATACTTTATGCACAAGAATATGAGGGGATTAAGTAAACTTAACTGACATATATTCTTGATAAAAATCTATTTGAGCATCCACAGATAAAGTCATACTATAGTAGTGTGATAATAGAAATACATTATTCATATTCACAAAATTGTGTTGGGTTAAGGCCAAAAAATAAACTAGAACTGTCCTGAAAGGGACTAATACCCCCCATAGCAAAATGTCTGTTTTGAAGCCTACACAAAGTTCAAATCATCATATTTTTCAAACTACTCGCCCAAACAGAAATCCTGATAATATGCACATAAGGACCATTGCTGCCAAGTTTAATATCAAATAACAATCAAATTTTTAATCATCTTTTTTTTCAGGCCAGTAGATTTTAGTTCGGACTCTTAAACTTTGGTTTTCATAAGCCTGGGTGGCTTATGCTTCAAGATTTTTTCGTGAAGAATGTTCCAATGTAATCAACCATGCTTGCACTCATGCAAAAAGCCGGGATCGAATTGTGAAGTATTGCACAAATGACAAGAATTCCAGTAACTTAGTAATGCAATGGTACATTAGTTTTTTACTCTAATTTAAATTTTTTACATTTTAACATTAATTATCATTTGAAAATCATTTAGTTTATTTTCATTTAAGAAATACCTGCTCGGATATAATACCAATCTTCATCATATGGTGCCAGTTCTTTAAATCTGCCAAGTTTGACAATAATTGTCCAGTCTGGGACCTTCATTTTTCCTGATCTACAAAATACACTTAAATTTTAATTCAAATGAAATATTAAAGTTCATTCTATAAACATTTGAAATTACAACTTATTGTCACTTCAGTTTTTGGAAAACTACGTCTGGGGGCGAAATAATAACTAGAATTACTATTGCAAGCAATAGCAAATGTCGCCCACTGTGGCCATTTTTGAGAACTCGTCCGGACAAAATTAGGTGGAAGAATTAAAACAAAAAAACAATAACAATACATTTATGTTGTCCCGACTACATCTGGGGTCGACATAATAATAAGAAACGGGGAAAATACAATGTCTCCAAACTTTGTAGATACTGACAAATTCTCAATATATCTAATTTAAAAACTGAGATAATCCAAATGATCACAAAGATCTACTGACTAAAGCTACTTGTTAAAACTTACTTTTTCAGGAAGGCAGCAAGTGCCTTAGTATATTCATGAGGGTCAACGTCCTTGACTGAGATACCCATTTCTGAAAAAAAAATTAATACACCTACAATGTACAAAACTATAAAAAAAAATAAAATGCTCCGCTGGGCGCAGCTAGATACGACCGCAGATGTCGAACCCTGAATAGTTGGGGCAATTATGAACACAACATTCAAGCTTGATACAATACTGAATTTGGATTGTGAATAAATATTTGACACAGCATAGGTTTCTGACACAGAATGAATGTTGTCTAAGAACTTAAAAATTTTTAATTTACCTATTCAAACCATATCAGTATTTTTTGTTTTTATATATAAATCAGAAATAACCAATTTAAAATTGGGCACACATATCAATTTCTTGCTATTGCGCAATACTGTGCAATTGAAAATTTCTTCAAATATTTGACACATAATAGGTTTCTGACACAGAATAACTGAAACCAAAGAACTTAGAATTGGTCATATGATTTCAATTTATATTCAATTTTTTGCTTCTTGTGCAATACAATATGCTGTGGAGAATTGCCCCCCCCCCCCAAAAAAAAAAAAAAAAAAATTTACCCCTTTTTTAGCTTTTGTGCAATACACTATGAAGTTGCACATTGACTCCCCCTCCCAAAAAAAAAAAACAACAAAAAACAATAAAATTTATTGTAACCCCCCCTTTTTTGCTAAAAAAAATTTGAAATTTCCTTTTTAATTTATGAATTATGAAATGAGAAAAAAATTGCCCCCTCCCCAATTTCTCATTCCCCCCCCCTAAATTTTGTTTTCACCCCCACCCCCCCCACCCCCCCCCCATTTCTCTTGATACTTTGCAACCATAACAGCCCATTTAAATACACCATAACGTATTAAAATAGAAAATGACATCATAGTCATGGATGGCAAATTTTAAATATGCATAATTTAAAACCAGTTTAGATAAGATAAACAAAAAAGCTTCATCAGCACATATTCAAAATTTGAGATAAAAAAAAGAGTTATCCCTCTTTGTACATATTTTTATAATCATGTTGTCATATTTGCTCTAAGTCATATTTAATTGTTAGCAGTAGTATGTATGTTAGTATCATATAATTTTAAAATTTCTGATTTGTAAGTTTATTCAATATATATGTTTGGATTGAAGTCATTGTTGGGTGTTACTGAAGTTATCCTTTAATTGTAATGTAAATAATGTAAATTGGTTTAAATTATACTGATTCTTGCTATTGCACAATACTGTGTAATTGAAAATTTCTTGAAATATTTGACACATAATAGGTTTCTAAAACAGAATAACTGAAATAAAGAACTTAGAATTGGTCATATGATTTGAATTTATATTCAATTTTTGAATTCTTGTGCGATACAATATGCTGTGGAGAATTGCCCCCACCCCCCAAAAAAAATAATTTACCCCTTTTTTAGCTTTAATTTTGGACCCCGATTTGGACCAACTTGAAAACTGGGCCCATAATAAAAAAACTAAGTACATGTTTAGATTCAGCATATCAAAGAACCCCAAGAATTCAATTTTTGTTAAAATCAAACTAAGTTTAATTTTGGACCCTTTGGACCTTAATGTAGACCAATTTGAAAACGGGACCAAAAATTAAGAATCTAAATGCACGGTTAGATTCGGCATATCAAAGAACCCCAATAGTTCAATTTTCGATGAAATCAAACAAAGTTTAATTTTGGACCCCGATTTGGACCAACTTGAAAACTGGGCCCATAATAAAACAAGAGTGGACACACAAAAATGTCTCGCCTGTCGTGTATTTCTAATACTAGATGGAACTTTATACACAAAGTTATACTTCTCCCCCCCCCCTTCCTGTTTGTCTATCCCCTAATTAAAACATTAGTGATCAATCTGAAAATATGAGGTGGGCAAGTTCTTATATATATGGCGAGTCTAGATATTGCAGTTGCTGAAAAATGGACTGTAAAAGAAAAAAATTGACAAAGTCACTGAACCATGAAATTGAGGTCAAGGGCACATGAAAGGTGTCAGACTGGCATGTACCCATACAGATCTTGCTATAAGCCATGTATGATGAGTCTATTCATTGTAGTTGCTGTAAAATAGACTTTAAAGAAAAAAATTGACAAAGTCACTGAACCATGAAATTGAGGTCAAGGACACATGACAGGTGTCAGACTGGCATGTACCCATATAGATCTAGCTATAGACCATATCTGATGAATCTAGTCATTGCACTTGCTGAAATATAAACTTTTGAGGAAAAAATTGACAAAGTCACTGAACCATGAAATTGAGGTCAAGGGCACATGAAAGGTGTCAGACTGGCATGTACCCATACAGATCTTGCTATAAGCCATGTATGATGAGTCTATTCATTGTAGTTGCAGAAAAATGGACTTTAGAAGAAAAAATTGACAAAGTCACTGAGCTGTGAAATTGAGGTCAAGGACACATGACAGGTGTCAGACTCCCATGTACCCATATAGATCTTACTATATACCAAATATGATGACTCTAAACATTACAGTTACTAAGAAAGGGACTTGAATGTAAAACTATGTCGCAGATTTTCGAAGTTCACTGAACCGTGCAATTGAGGTCAAGGACAAATGACAGGTGTCAGACTGGCATGTACCCATATAGATCTCACTGTAGACCAAATATAATAACTCTAGGTATTATAGTTTCTGAGAAAAGGATTTGAATGTAAAACTATGTCGCAATGTTTATGTGGGTATTGAACCATGAAAAAAAGGTCAAGGTCATCTAAAAATGTGCTGCTGAAAAGGTCATCACTTCATGCACCTGTGGACCAAAGATGAACATTGTAAGTATTATACTTTAAAAGTTATTAAGGTTTTACAAAAAGTTAACGCCGTCGCCTTCGCCGTCGCCGCCGGATTGCTATACCTATGTCTCGCTTCCAGCGACTTTCGTCGCAGGCGAGACAAAAAACTAAGTACATGTTTAGATTCAGCATATCAAAGAACCCCAAGAATTCAATTTTTGTTAAAATCAAACTAAGTTTAATTTTGGACCCTTTGGACCTTAATGTAGACCAATTTGAAAACGGGACCAAAAATTAAGAATCTAAATGCACGGTTAGATTCGGCATATCAAAGAACCCCAATAGTTCAATTTTCGATGAAATCAAACAAAGTTTAATTTTGGACCCTTTTGGCCCCTAATTCCTAAACTGTTGGGACCAAAACTCCAAAAATCAATCCCAACCTTCCTTTTGTGGTCATAAACCTTGTGTTTAAATTTCATAGATTTCTATTTACTTATACTAAAGTTATTGTGCAAAAACCAAGACAAATGCTTATTTGGGCCTTTTTTAGCCCCTAATTCCTAAACTGTTGGGACCAAAACTCCCAAAAACAATCCCAACCTTCCTTTTGTGGTCATAAACCTTGTGTTAAAATTTCATAGATTTCTATTTACTTATACTAGAGTTATTGTGCGAAAACCAAGAAAAATGCTTATTGGGCCCTTTTTTGGCCCCTGATTCTTAAACTGTTGGGACCAAAACTCCCAAAATCAATCCCAACCTTCCTTTTGTGGTCATAAACCTTGTGTTTAAATTTCATAGATTTCTATTAACTTATACTAAAGTTATAGTGCGAAAACCAAATGTCTACAGACTCCGACGGACGACGACGACGCCAACGTCATACCAATATACGACCGCAAAAATTTTGCGGTCGTATAAAAATATAAATTTTGACTGTAATACATGGTTGCCCTGTACTAAAATCCATGTAAATGCAAAACTTAACCAGAGTCGCTCAAGCATAAAATGTAGGTCATAGTGACCCAATTATTGTATGACTGCTCAGTATTATTCAAGGCACATCCACTGACGACTTTTCATTAATACACTATGCTTCATTTTAAAAAAAGAACCTAAACGCAAAACTTAACCATAGTTCGGACAATTGTAACTCAATATGTCCCATCCACATTCATGGGTGGCCTTAAAAATCATAAAATATAGCACTAACCATTTAGACTAGAAACTAAAAGCTGCATATATACTGAATATTTAAAATTACTTCATTTGCAGAATAGTATTTCTTCTTAAAAAAAAATCTGTACTAAAAATAGGCTTGTTGTGAAGGCACTTTTTCATCTCATAGAAGTTTTAGCAGCAAAGAAAGATAAAAGTCTCATATCTGGTAAGAAACTACTTAAATGCTCAAATTTTTACCACATTTGTTATGAACTACTTTCTGTTTCAGCGTGTAGCAAAAAGAAAGGACATAAGATTGCCTTCTATTAATAAACAGAAATCATTTGCTTATATTAGGCCAAAAATAAATAATTGTTTGTTTCCCCAAACCTGACCCTATCAAGTCAGGTGTGGGTAGGTAGGTAGGTAAATTATTTTTTTTTTTTGTAGATTTGTTTTTTTTGGTACTTGTAAATAGGAAATTACAAACCATCATTATAGGGCAGTATTTTAAATTCTAGGGTGTATCAAGCTATCAGTTTCCTCATGTCAGATATATTAAATAAAACTCTATGTATAATTTGAAATAATTTATTTAATTGTGTTTCTCTTGGGTGGTAATTTTCCAATAATGACACAGTCTCTGCAAACTGGTAGAACAATACGATGTGTTTTAATAGCATCTTGGTCCTTTGTTGCCCCCACAGCTGCATAGAAGGCACAGATATCGGGCTGTGCCAGGGTAGAGGCATAATACGGAAATTCCACGTGTGTATTACAGTCTATCTGTAGGCGTCCATGTTCTGACATTTAAATGTATGAACAATCTAGAGAATATCATAAAGACCCCGAGACCACGTGGAAGAAGAAAGCCAAGTCGCGCCATCAAGGCGTTTTCAACTATGTCGATTACAAAGGCGCTTTTAAGAACAGCGTCTCCTTCTTATGTCTTATGTATTTGACTCTTCCATTTCATAGGAGCACCGCACCACCACATGAATTTCGATTAAAAAAAATTTCTACACAAAATCGGCAATAAAATTATTCTGGTTGCGGCAATTTTTCCGGGTTGGTCGGGATTGGGGAAACAAACAATATTTTATTTTAGGCCTTAAAGAAACTAAATGAGCATATTTTAATTTGTGGTATCCTACTAATGTTGGCGCTTCAAGTATTAGTTGACAATGACATGCTCTGCAACAGCTGTACAAGTCAATGCCCCCTTTCAAGCAAGGATTAGTGTAGCAATCCTTGTTAACACTAGGTGAGGCACAGGGTGGAAAAATTATCTGGTACTCAAATCATTTATAGATAGGTGATAAATATTTTTTAACCCAGTTTTTAAATAGCTTCTGGAAAAACAGCTCTGCTTGGCGTTAGGTGGAATCGCTACTTAGTGTTTTGTATTTGTATACACCACAGGCACAGTAGAAGTTCATGAATACCTCAAATTTTCTGTCAGTCATAGGACTGACAAAATGCAAAATTCTGCCAGTCCCACAAAAAAATTGGTCCTACAATTTGCAAAACTTTTGAGAACAAAAGATGATTAGGTCATATTCATTATTAACAAGAACATCAACAGGAAACCTAAAAATAAACTGAAAAGTAAAAAAAAATCTTTTATTTGTATAAAATTTTATTCTTCTGCGACAAATTTGGTGATACTAAAAAACACCTATGTTTGAGGAAATTAGGGTTTTTGTTGTTATGGAATTGTTGTTGATTTCCAGTAGATTGATTTGTGTAATGAATGGTACACTAAAACAAGACGAAATTAAAACCCACACTTTCAGAGTTGTTACTTCATTTGTTTTTCATGAATTCATTATCAATATTAATGAAAATTGCCATTTTTAATCCATGAACAACAACAGTGACAAACTTCAAACAACCCGCCATGACATGTGGGCAACATGTGGTCGTAATCCGGATTCGGAACGGAACATAATGTGAATATTTATTTGTTTCTTTCATCTTCGTATAAGATCAAACTTTATTTTGTTGTTACTATCTTAACCTAACTTCCACATGCAAAAATTCAATTGAATTTGTTAAAAATTTTGTATTTCTAACATTTATTTTCATGTTTTGGATGAATAAACTTATTTGTTTTGAGGAATGGAAGACTCGATGATGACAAAACTAATTAAGTTGATGAATAATTTTCAAAATTGCGACTTGACAAATTAGAGATTTTTCCAGGAAATTAGCTGAAAAGCAGTCGGACAATCGGGCCGGAACAAGACACTCAAATACCGGACCTTATGAAATTTTGGTGGTCGGGACGGACGATTTTCGCGAATTCTGCTAAATTCAGTGACTTACAGCTCACTGTAGAACCCACCCAAGTAAAAATTTGTTGACACTCTGGGCAGTCCGTGCGAGTTTAATACTAATAGATACCAGAAATTTTTATGGCAATGACGTTAAACATCAATTGGTTTAAAAATCAATGGTAAAATACAGCTTATATTGTTCTTGTGTACAAGATCCACTTTCGGCTTGTTTCATGGAAACAAACAAGCCCCAAACTTTGAAAGTCCAACACAAATTATGACAAGTTCCTGAACTGGAAGTGAAAGCCTGAAAGCATGAACGGAAAAAACTAGAAGGCCGAAGCCGTCCACTTTAGAATTAATTAAAAAGTTCTCCCAAAATTTGTGTTCTTGAGTAACAGTAAAACTCATTTATTATCATAATGACGGATATATCAGTCCATAAAAGAGACTAAGATGACAATGTTTACTTCTAAATATACATGTGAAAATTGCAAAACGTGCTCACCAGAATGTAGAGGTACCGAGAAAGAGGCTATTACAGGGGAGTTAACCCAGATTTCCAAGTTAGACTGGTTCTAAAATTTTACTGTTTCCTGCTGTAACTGTCATATCGGCTAGACTGGTACCCGCCCGCTATTTTACAAGATTGACAAGATATTTGTATATGACGGAGCTCATACTGAATATTACGGCGGGGACCAACCTACATATCGGCTCGACTCTCCGAACAGACCCGAAGATTTCCGATTGATTTGCATGTTTTAACTAATCAATTGCAATTGCAAAACTATAATACAATAAATACTATAGGATTCAGAAACAAGCAAAGCTGCTTTTATAAATCTGTCGCCTTATCATTTTAAAAGATCACAATAATTATATGACATGCTCTGTAACAATTGTAGGTGGAAAAATAAATAGTATTTACAATTAAAAAAAAAAATGCACAAAACTAACGTGTACATAAGTAAAGGGCCATGTGAGCTTATGCCATCACTTGACGTCCGTCGTCGTCGTAAACTATTTCAAGGATCTTCTCATCAGAAACAACTGGGCCAAATACTTCAAAACTTGAAGCGAATGTATAAATTATATATATCCGAGGTTTTGATCCATAAACATGACCGCCATTGCTAAAAATAGAACATAGGGGTAAAATGCAGTTTTTGTCTTATATCTCAAAAACTAAAGCATTTACAGCAAAACTGAAACGGGTAAAAATGTTCATCAGGTCAAGATCTACCTGCCATGAAATGTTCAGACGAATCGGTCAAACTTTTGTTGGGTAATTGTCCCTGAATTGTTAATTTTAAGGAAATTTTGCAGTTTTAGGTTATAATCTTGAATGCTATTATAGATAAAGACAACTGTAAAGAGCAAAACTGTTCAACAAAGTAAGATCTAATGACCAAAATCATTGATTGACCCCTTATAGGAGTTTTTGCCCTTTAAAGACAGCATCCGGCGTGAACTTTCCTTTAGAGATCTTTTCTTGTGAAACCACTGGGCCAATTGGGACCAAACTTTCCAGATGTATGTCCCATGACCCGGACTGTTAACCAAGATGGCCACCACAGCCGAACTTAGTTTAACACAAGACCCTGTGGTAAAATTCATTGAAAAATCTTCTTGTCTGAAACAACTTGACCAATTGGAACCAGACTTGGTAGCAATGGTCCTTAGATGATCCTCTTTCAGAAATTCGTCGGATGACCCGGACTGTCAACCAAGGTGGCCGCCACAACTGAACTTGGTTTAACATAAAGCCCTATGGGAAAATTCATTGAAAAATCTTCTTGTCTGAAACCACTTAGCCAGTTGGAACAAAACTTAGCAGTAATGGTCCTTAGATGGTCCTCTTTTATAAATGTTTCCATTGACCTGGACTGTCAACCAAAATGTCTGCCATAGCTGAACTAGTTTAACATAGAACCCTAAAGACAAATCAGCCAAAATGACTGCAAAAATTAAATTTGTAGTCCTGCTCAAGGTGAAAAGTTAAATCCAGATGAGCGATACAGGCTCTTGAGAGCCTCTTGTTTATTATAGTGCTTGTTTTTCGTAGTGCTTATAAAATAAATATCTGCAGCTGCATTTTAACTATTATATGTTTGTCAATGTATGGCCATGTATGTCTCTGTGTATATATAATGTATGTGTAACTTGTATGTCGGTTTCAAAAGCGCTTTCGAGCTTATGTTCATTGTTATTTCATGTACCGGCTTTAAATAAAATTTACTTGACTTGACTTGCGAAACACTTCCGTTCCATAAAGAATGGAATTGATTGTCCTGTGTTGGCAATCACTTCCGATTGGCTGGTCACAACTCGCCAGACGTCCACGTAACCGTTTTGCTGAAAGTTGACGGGAGAAGGCAATACAGACAACGCTTTGAGCAAAAGATAATTTTCAGAATTGGGACACACCGACCCAGTGGAATCGATGTTAAAAATTCTTAATTTCAGTTTTCTTTTATGTATGCACACTTCTATCTATTTTGCAGTCCATCTACCTGTTATATTGTATGTTTTCTGTACAAGCTGAACTTCTAATAAATACTTTTCTAATTTTTTGCCTAGCTATTTTGCAGTTTACTGTGTAAGTGGGGCGTCAAATAAAATTTCCTTTTGTTTACTTTTCATTTACGGACTCATTCTTGCTCTGGGTTTCTAGTTTAAGTCAACATCTTTTCACGTTTTTTTTTCATGCTTGTGATCAAGTCCATATTTATCGAAACGTTCGGCAGTTTTGACGTTTGGTGTTATTTTTGTTCTTTTTATGATTTTCTATTTGGTTTTATTCGACTTTTGTATTTTGTACATTTAAGTCTATCGTCGGAACCCCACGGCCAGTCGCTCTTACGCTTTGCTTCGGTAAGTGGAAACAAAGCGTAAGCGCGAAGGTCCACGGGTTTCCGACGATGATTTAAGTCATTTTATGCCCCTTTTCACCATTTCAATTTATTTTCCCCGTATTCTATTATCGTATGATCTGTTTCGACCCCCAAGTCCCCTCAATAAATATCAAATGGTTGTTCTCTAACAAAATTGGTTTTACAGTTTTAACAAAAAGATTGTACTGACATTTAATTGACAAAGTATGTAATCGTCCTTTTTCCAATACCTCATACATGGCTTTGTCCTTGAATTAAAATAGCCAAGAAGGCATTTACAAGTAGTCATGATCTAAACTATAAGAAAGAAGTTCATTCTCAATTTCATTGAAAGGATCACCAATAAACATGATGAATTTTCTGGCGGAATATATACAACACCAAAAATTACATCTCAATCTAGATGAAATAATATTTTTATCGATTCTGAACCATAAAATATATTTCGACAGATCAAATTTGTCTTCAGTATAGGTTAACGTTTTTTCTACTATTGTTTTCAAACAAGTTTGTTTGTTGAAGTAACATAAATATGATACATAAATCGAATAAAAGAATAATTGCAATATATAAAGAATAAATTACCGATTTTCTGAAAATATATCAATATAATTCCAATGTTGTTTTCAAAACATCAAATGTAGTAATTTCATTGGCTCACAGCAACTTCCTGTAAAAAGTTTATAACTTGATAAATTCCTTTCATGACGTCGTGCGTATGAATACGTACGCATGCAATATAGTGCATGAGGAAAATGTTACTTTTAAATGGAAAACGTCATATTTCTGCATTACTTTGGAATTATAAGTAATAAAGGTTATTTTTACAGAATTTATCAATGTGTAAACTCGGGCTTATCACTCACAAACTTTGCATAAAGTCCGAAGTTTGTGAGTGAATTGCCCGAGTTTACACATTGATAAATTGTAAACTCGGGCTTATCACTCACAAACTTTGCATGAAGTCCTTCGGGCTTTATTTAGTTTGTGAGTAAAACGCCCGACTTTACACATTGATAAATGTCTTCAAAATAACCTTTATTACAAGTATTGCTATAGTAATTATTTTTAGATGCTATTTTCCTTAATAAATTGGTCAATGCAGGCTTTTCTGTACTTGAAAAAGTAAATAAAAACCTTTATTAAAAGTCCAATAGCATATAATCCATATAAACTGATAACATTAAAATGTTTTGGATGAATTCAATAAACTGTCGTGTTTTCAAGTTATTGGAAACATCTCTCACTAATACTCACCATATGGACGACAGACTTCCAAATCAAATAAATTCCCATGATAACAATTAAATTTAATCCTTTGAATTTCTAATAGAACTCATATTTAATGGAAATATATAAATTATTCTTTTCATCACGTGCAAAGTATTAAGCACATTACGGAGACGTCTTTCAGAAAAAGGACAGCCTATTATGTTATGACGTTTAATTTTTTGTCATTGGTTACACAGACAATATTAATTTGTATAGGGACGTAAACTCTGGCTTGATTCTATACGAAGCCGAGGGCACATGGAATATACCGTACCCAAGGAAAATGTGGGAAAATTAGGATGCTAGAACAATTCCACAGAGCCAAGTTAAAGCGGCCTGATGTTTTTCCTTACGGAAGGCAAAAATGGTATGCTTAACGGTATTGGAAAATCTGAATATTTGGATAAAACAACTGCATTCAATATTCTGTTTTATTAACTCGTTTTTTTTCTTCGTGGCGTTTTGACCATTTGAATTTATAGCTTTGTTCAGCAAAATAAAATGAAATGAGGTAACTTTACGTTTGTAACATATCTAGAATTTCATATTAAATATATTATACTTATATAAAATTTCAGGGTGGTTGATTTATTGACAAAGGCAAGAGAAAAGATACAAACGGCAAAGAAAAAGAACGAAGAGAAAGTACGAGAACATCTGCCTTTAATATCAGGAAGTTATACTAGTCAGTAAGTGATTGGAAAATATTCATTCTACAATCAACTTTGACACACAATGTTACAAGACATCATTTAATAAATTGCAGCAAAGTCTATATATATTTATTTTTTACACCTGTTACATATATTTTGTACAAGGGACAACTTGTGAAAATATAGTACAAAGTTATACGTCGTTTGTTGGCACAACTAAAGTTACTAACTTACATGTTCAAGTAGTAACTTATACAAAATTTTGTTTCTATATGGATTAGTTGTATTGTATAACATAAAAAAGAATCCTTCGCCGTTACAGAAAGAATGGACCACAATGGGGGTTATTTACACATGGGCTGGGCCTTTATATTCGATTATTTTATACCGAGCTGAAAGAAACTTATATAAATCTGTCGCCCTATTTGAAACATTAGCAGTATTAATAAACACCAATAGTATACACCAGCAGTGGTCCAATTTAGTCTGAATAGGGAGGGACTGTGATGCTAGGTAATTCCTAGAATTTAACATCAAAATTGCGGTCTTCTTGGGTCAGAACCTGAAATAATTATTTATCAAATCGTTTTGTCTGTATTATTTATTGAGCTATTGTTTCAAAAATAATTTTTTTTTCGTCCTCAGAAAGTAAAATTTTTCCGAATATTAGAATGTTGGCATCTGTATTATTCAACTTAGATATAGTATCATTTCTTACATCTGTATAATTTGGACAAGAGAAAAAAGTAATTCTCTGCGTTTTCTATATTCCCACATGAACATAATCTAGTATCAATTACATTTTTTTTTTTGGAATAAATGATCTTTCAATAAGCTACATCTTTCTGCTTTGTTTCTGTTAGTGGATTGATAGTGTAATTATTGTATTGCAAACATTTTGTTAAAGCAGTAAATTTGTTTCCACTCAATTTTTCACATGATTTTATTCCTTAACTACTAGTAGTTGAAATTCTGGAATATGAAAAATAAATAATGCATGTAAAACTTATAAGTTTGATCCGATGGTTTGTAGAAGCTTTTAAAACCAATGTTGATGAGGGCGTATTATGCTTCTCTTGTGATGTGGGCTGTTGCTCATCTTCGTCAAAGGTAAGTGGAAACTTGTTTGACATTCCTTTCATTTTTAATGTTTCCTTGGATGATATTTAAAATAAACTGTCCGTCATAATTATTATCCTATAGATGAAAAATGGTGAGCTGTCACAGTAAATTCATATTATCAGAGTTATATTAATACCATTTTATACACATCCGTGGAATTATTCCGTGAGACGATTTTAGTAATATATATATTACTTAAGATTGCATGTAAGAAATCCAAAGATATTTTTCTTGTACATTTTCTAAACCAATAAGTCCAAGTAAATACCAATTATATATTCCTTTCTACAGTGTAGATTTGTGATAGGATTTAGAAACACTTCAATTATACAGATAACAGAAAAGTAAAAGCTTTATATGATTCTAGACATAATATAATACAATTTATTATAAACTCAGACATTTCATTTTCAATTATACATCAAACCATATAATCAGGAACTTTTTAATTTTTTCATATCGGTTCTAAACATTTAAAAAATTTAAGATCGATTTTCTATCTGAAATGTCTTATAACAATGCAGTAAAACTTTCATATTATTATTAGTGGGCATTTAGTGTTGGGTTGCAACAATATTTATTCAGCCTTTTTGTCGTGTCGCAGGCCTATAGATTTCACAATCAATTTATTAAAATAAATGGTTCAACAAGTTAAATCAATAAATTATTTGATAAAATTTTATTTTAATTCTAATCGTAACAACCAGACTCACTCGATATAACTTCAGTATTGCATATCAACAAACATTGTGATAAGTATTTACTAATTTCTAAACAATACGATGTCAGGAAGTAGCAATTCGGGATCTTAATTATTCCATCATCAGTAAAACATTTTCAGTATAGTGCGATACTGAACGGAATCACACAAAAATGACGTGCATCGATTCTCCTTTGAGGAGTACACAAATTCACAAGATTCCAGTTTTCAAACGGCACCATACGTCAATAGGAGAAGATTGGTGAGAAATTTTAGTTTGAATTCAAAACATTGTTTTGTTCATTTTCAACAGCAAATTTAGAAAAGATTTGAGAAGTTTTCTTGACTAATACGTGCATATTTATATTTTTAGGAATAAATACCCAAGTTCGAAATGGCAAACAGAAAACCAAATTCGTTACAAAGTTGTAGACTTTTCGAGGACCCCGAGGGACAGTCCTCCATTTCTGGTGACAACCATAGATGATAGGTGCCACAATCCGCAGACTAAACAGATATTTCATATCAAAAGAATTGATAATAAGGTAAGTGTTAAACTGCTGGTGTTGTACCATTGTCCGTTGGCAAATTTATATACCTACAGAGGAAATAATACAAGAATATATTCCAAAGATTTAAGTTTGGAGGGTAAAAATGATGATGGATGAGTTATTGTTTAAGGATGTTCGCTGGTCATGTTTTTGAATTTTTGTCAGATGTTCAGAATCATCTGGTTTTATCCATTTGAATGCCATAAATTATTTTCCCCACAAACACCCATCTTTCTTTTTCATAAATCTTTTGCATGCAGAATAATAAGCCATTTGTAAATATCTTATAAAATCCTTGTTATTATTTAATGGTTTTTGAGAAATAAAACTTGTAAATGATAAAGCTATGCAAAAGTTTATTTCTCGAAAACAAGCACACGAACCTATAATTGTTTTCGCTCTTTTGGTTTCTTTGTTAATCCACTATCAATATTTACCAGTGTTATGAAAAGCTTGTTATTTTGAAACTGAGCAGCAAACATCCTTAACGTACAGTGGCAACCATTACGTGCAAGTCAGGACGGGAACATGTTGATATGATATGAATATGAAACCTGCTTTGTACTAGACCGACACGCTGAGCTGGATTTTTAGCGTACCATCTTACGAGGTAACAGTCCACAGGAAGACATATCACACCACCAGGACACATTATACTGACTCCGAGCCGACCAGTTCTTTGCTCTTACTCCTAGGGTGATGGGCGGAGAAGCAAAAAATACCAATTTTAATGTCTTTGGTTTGACCCGCCCGCGATTTTCCGCACGCAACCACGTTAAGGGGACAAATAAGGTCGCATAAGCTTCCATTTTTAACAAATCAAACATGAAGTATTTAGAATTAAGATTTAACTGAGAGCCCGAGCCATTCATGAAGACACTTGATTTTAAACCAGATTTCCCAACGATAAAACGCAGGTTATTAGTTTGGCATTGTACGGTTCGGGTGGGCGGCTGGTAACATTGTTGAAGGAATCCAGTTTGCTGTCACTAAGTCAGAGAGCTTCTTGTGTAATTTTAAAAAGTTAGCACTATACAGTGAATAATACTGTCTTGTTTTAGTTCATTTTTCGCTATAGACACAGGGTTTGGAGGTGTATAAAGCTTCGATAAATTAGTTTAGTCCCGTCAACTGTCGCCTTACCAAATGAACCTGGAACTCGAATTTACAAATGTTGTCTGTTGTATTCTCTTTAAAAAAAAAGTTTAATTTTTTGCTGTCCTTAACGAATTCTGATAGGGCTATTATGTGGACTTTTCCATTATTGAAGATATTGTTAATTTATTAACCCTCATTAATGAAATGGATTGGTTTGACTAACGAAACTACTCTTATTTTGTTAAAACTAATTTTCAGTAATATAAAACCTATTACCTCGTCTATCACTTAGCGTATATATGTCGTGGTAAACTTTAGACCTAAAAAAATCTAGGAAACCAATGGGTTAATTTTATCTTTTCTTAGAAACAGTGGTACTTCGGTTGTCACCGACCAAACAGGATGACCCTCATTTAAGGTGGAAATTTTTTTCTCAAACCATCGAAATTAGAAATTAATTTGTCAAAGACGGCTTGTTGACACAATACCCGTTCCATTTTCTATTATATTGGTCTAATTGCAAGATATGCAGAAAAAGTTTTTCGGGAAGTCTTTTAAGAGGAATTGGCTATACAGTGCATCAAATTTATTTCGGTATTTTGTAAAACCTTTTATTTTTATCCAATGATGCGAAACGATCTTGTTATGACTACAGTATTACACAACTGCTGGACAAATAATCCTGTTATGACTACAGTATTACAACTGCTAGACAAATGATCCTGTTATGACTACAGTATTGCAACTGCTAGGCAAATGATCCTGTTATGATTACAGTATTACAACTGCTAGACAAATGATTCTGTTATGACTACAGTATTACACAACTGCTAGACAAATGATCCTGTTATGACTACAGTATTACAACTGCTAGAAAAATGATCCTGTTATGACTACAGTATCACAACTGTTAGACAAATCCTGTTATGACTACAGTATTACAACTGCTAGACAAATGATCCTGTTATGACTACAGTATTACAACTGCTAGACAAATGATCCTGTTATGACTACAGTATTATACAACTGCTAGACAAACGAACTTGTTATGACTACAGTATTACACAAATGCTAGACAAATAATCCTGTTATGACAACAGTATTACAACTGCTAGACAAATGATCCTGTTATGACTACAGTATTACACAACTGTTAGACAAATGATCCTGTTATGACAACAGTATTACAACTGCTAGACAAATGATCCTGTTATGACAACAGTATTACAACTGCTAGACAAATGATCCTGTTATGACTACAGTATTGCAACTGCTAGGCAAATGATCCTCTTATGATTACAGTATTACACAACTGCTAGACAAATGATTCTGTTATGACTACAGTATTACACAATTGCTAGACAAATGATCTTGTTATGACTACAGTATTACAACTGCTAGACAAATCCTGTTATGACTACAGTATTACAACTGATAGACAAATGATCCTGTTATGACTACAGTATTACACAATTGCTAAACAAATGATCTTGTTATGACTACAGTATTACACAACTGCTAGACAAATGATCCTGTTATGACTACAGTATTACAACTGCTAGACAAATGATCCTGTTATGACTACAGTATCACAACTGTTAGACAAATCCTGTTATGACTACAGTATTACAACTGCTAGACAAATGATCCTGTTATGACTACAGTATTACAACTGCTAGACAAATGATCCTGTTATGACTACAGTATTATACAACTGCTAGACAAACGATCTTGTTATTGACTACAGTTTTACACAACTGCTAGACAAATAATCCTGTTATGACAACAGTATTACAACTGCTAGACAAATGGTCCTGTTATGACTACAGTTTTACACAACTGCTAGACAAATAATCCTGTTATGACAACAGTATTATAACTGCTAGACAAATGGTCCTGTTATGACTACAGTATTGAAACTGCTAGGCAAATGATCCTCTTATGATTACAGTATTACAACTGCTAGACAAATGATCTTGTTATGACTACAGTATTACACAACTGCTAGACAAATGATCCTGTTATGACTACAGTATTACAACTGCTAGACAAATCCTGTTATGACTACAGTATTACAACTGCTAGACAAATGATCCTGTTATGACTACAGTATTACAACTGCTAGACAAATGATCCTGTTATGACTACAGTATTATACAACTGCTAGACAAACGATCTTGTTATGACTACAGTATTACACAACTGCTAGACAAATAATCCTGTTATGACTACAGTATTACAACTGCTAGACAAATGATCCTGTTATGACTACAGTATTGCAACTGCTAGGCAAATGATCCTGTTATAACTACGGTATTAAAACTGTTAGACAAATGATTCTGTTATGACTACAGTATTACACAACTGCTAGACAAATGATCCTGTTATGACTACAGTATTACAACTGCTAGACAAATGATCCCATTATGACTACAGTATTACACAATTGCTAGACAAATGATCCTGTTATGACTATAGTATTATAACTGCTAGACAAATGATCATGTTATGACTACAGTATTACAACTGCTAGACAAATCCTATTATGACTACAGTATTACAACTGCTAGACAAATGATCCTGTTATGACTACAGTATTACAACTGCTAGACAAATGATCCTGTTATGACTACAGTATTACAACTGCTAGACAAATGATCCTGTTATGACAACAGTATTGCAACAGAAACAAACAATAAAAATAAAACTTATGGGCAGTACTGAACCAGTTTTGTATGTCAAATCTATTTCATTGTAAAAATTTACAGTTAACAATGGCCCTTCGATTTTTATAAATGTTATGTTGGACTTTTGACATATTTATAAAGATATGAATTTATAGCTATTATACTGTACGTGTGAAGTGTTTGATTATACTTAAAGTTTATTTAAGAGAACGATATAACAGCGAATAAGTTTAATCTACTATAAATATTGTTTTTTTTTTCTCCAAACGCTCATATAATGAAACACGAAAAGAATGATCGTAGCCTTTCAGTAATTGACAACAAAAAGATCAACAATGGCTTTTTTCATACATTTAAATTGAATAAAGTTAACAAAAGGCAGAAAAAATATTAAACTGATAAGGATTTTCATGGTATGATTTTTTCAAAGCATATTCATTAATAAAAAATTGTGAGTCAGCTAAGGGAACATTCAGGGTATACACCTATTATTAGCGCCCCTAAAAAATACATACTAGTAATTTGCAACCGAATTTCCAAACGGAAGAAAATTTTGTTCTTAGTTTGACGATGTACGACGGGCGGGCGGGTGTCTTTTTTTGAAACCTCATTGCTTGTTCATTAAATGACTTCCAAAAACAACTTAGTTTCTCTTAGAAAAAAGTTGTTTACTCTATTGCGATTCATCTCCTCCTTCATCTCTCCCATGTGAATTTATTATTCGTGGACACAAGTTGCCCGATCAATGCGCAATATTTTGATTTAAAAATACAGAAAAAAACTCATTGCCTTTTACTTTGTTGTCTTTGTACGTGAATGCATTAATATCCAAATAAATGCCAATCCTTTGGATCAATTTTAAGAGAACTTCGGTGGTATGTCTTCCTTATCACAACAGTAAATATCAGGAAAGAAATGTCTGGATAATGCATATATACAGTAGTATATAAAGATATTATTTCTTTTCACAGACTCGAGACGAATAAATAGTCATGATTGAACACCGTTAGATAAAAGTGACAGGCTTTTAACTTTTATAAATAAATCTTAAATTAGTCAGTTTAATTTAAGGATCATTCGAGGTCTTAGATAATGAATCCATTCCCTTTAGTTAAAAAACAACAACAAATAAATAAACTTTAAAGAAATTATAATAATAACAAAAGAAAAAAAAATCTAAATCTTTGAAAATTATTTTACAATGCTGTTTTGTGTCATAATATACTCTCTCAAAAAAGAAACGCAACATACAGAAAATAGGAAATTTACTTCATATATTATTTTCATAATTTATGATATAAATAATTTACACAGGAATGCAAAAATTGGCACACTTCTTGTTCATGAGTTCTTTTACCTTGGAATATCACAGTTTGTCACATATTGTCAATAAATCACTCATAAATTGTCAATATCTGGTATGTCCACCATTTGCTTGTAACACAGCCCCGACTCTTCTTGGCATAGATTGAATTAAACGCTGAGTTCGAACACGCGGTATCCTTTGCCACTCAAACTGAAGTGCCTGCTGTAATTGTTGCAGATTTTGCGGTGGTGGTTGTCGTTGGCGCACGCGCCGATCCACTTCATCCCACAAATGTTCAATTGGATTAAGATCGGGTGATCGTGACGGCCAACGGATCACATTGACATTCTGTTGTTCTAAAAAGTCTACTGTTACACGTGCTGTATGTGGTCGGGCATTGTCGTGCTGAAAAATTTCTCTCCGAATGTCAATTACGGGCAATAAATGAGGTCGTAAAATTTCGTCTCTATACCTAACAGCGTTCAGATTGCCTTGGATATGTATCAGCTGTGTGTTTCTGGCATAAGAAATAGCGGCCCACATCATAACACTGCCTCCGCCAAAATTGTCTCTCTCCACAACACAGTTTTGCGCAAAACGTTCGTTTCGGCGCCTATACACACGTATGCGACCATCTCGCTTTTCCAGTTGAAAACGTGACTCATCGCTGAACCATACTCTTCTCCAGTTCTGTAAATTCCATGCACGAACTGTAGTACACCATCTAACCCTCGCTCGGCGGTGTTGGCGTCTCAGTGTTGCTCCAAAGTAAGGTCTTCTTGCCCTCAATCCATGTGTGACGGCTGAATACTAACTCTAAACAGTTTTGGCTTAGCTTGAAGTAAAAACAATGGCGTTTGGTTTGATCATGTATTCGTTCTGAAACTTTAGCTACACATAGACAATGGATGACGTTAACAATTAAAGCTAGTTACGGCGCTAAACGTTACGTTACCATTTGACGTTAATTAATGTCTCTATAAAATCCACAACATACTCGGGGCCGGCAAAAAGGTAATGTCCATTGAAAATGATAATTAAACTGATGAAAACATTTAACTTTAACTGTCTCTAAAAACAGTAAAATATTCAAATGAAAAAATATTAAATTAAACTTTATCAATTAACCTATCTATTCACACGCGTTTCTTTCACTTCGTCTCAGTTTACAGTCCATGTTATTCACTTCCAGCGGGTATAACTTCGTCACTGGTCTATTTGTGATTCCAGACTTTGTGCGTACCATTGCAACGCGCACTAAACCATCCTTTCCTTCAATAATGTTCTGTACAACTCCAAGTTTCCAATGGACTCGTTTTGAATCATCATGTATTTGGACTACGTCGCCTTCTTTAACTTTCCGTACGTCCACTCCCGCCCTCTGATGATATTCTCGCAGTGAGGTTAGATATTCTCCTTTCCATCGTAATAAGAAATTTCTAAGTAACTGTTGTAGTCGTTCAGCTTGGGAATTTAACTTTGTTTGTGAAAGTTCAGAAACATTGAGATTGTCACTAGTAGTTTCTAAATAAGGCAAAATTGTCAATCTCCGTCCACGAATAAGGTGCGACGGTGTAAGTGGTTCTGGATCCCGGATGTCTGTTGATATGTAAGTGATCGGCCTATCATTAAGAGTTGCTTCGATCTCCGTAAGTATCGTCCTTAGACTCTCCTCGTCGATGAGCGCACGTCCCAATACTTTCTTTAGAGATTTTTTGATAAGTCCGATAAGCCTTTCCCACCAGCCCCCGAACCACGGGGCTCTATTAGGGATAAATTTCCATTGAATGTTGTAATCAAGAATCTTTTCCTTTACCAACTCAGAATTAATTATGCGTGAAAGTTCGTTTGATGCAACTTTGAAAGTTAGCGCATTGTCTGACATCATAACTCTTGGTATGGAACATCGACTCACAAAGCGACGAAAGCAAAGTATGAAAGATTTTTCTCTCAAATCAGGTATTAACTCCAAATGAACCGCTCTAGTAGTGGCACATGTAAATAGACAAATGTACATCTTTGACTCTATGTTTTGTCGGTTTCTTACGGTAAGTGCTCCTGTGAAATCCACTCCGGTTATGCTAAAGGGTGTAGCGTCTTGAACTCTCTCTTTCGGAAGAGGTGGCATCTCTGGCGCTGGGTAAGATTTTCCAATCACCTTTCGGCAGGTAACACATGAAGTCAGTATGGATTTCACTGTTTGTCTCAATTTAGGAATCCAAAAGGTTTGTTGAATAAATGCAATAGTTACATTAATTCCTGAGTGTTGAGTACGTTCATGAGCGTCTAAAACTATCAAATATGTCAGCTGGTCCTTTGCCGGTAAAAGGTAAGGATGTTTAACTGTTTCTGTAACTGGTGCATAGTTGATTCGTCCACCACAACGTAAAATCTGTTTCTCATCTAGAAAAAGTTTCAATTGTCGTACAATTGGATTTCTTTTTAACGATTTTTGGATGCATTCTATTTCCTGTCTAAAGATTCGTTTTTGAGTATATTTGATCCACAGAAATGCTGCATTTTTCAATTCGTCATGATGTAATAATGTATCTCCGTTTCTCTCCGTTTTCTGTGCTCTGCAGTTTGTTACAAATCGCACAACATAAGCAGTAATGCGAAGCAATTTTCGGTAAGTACTATATCGGTTGATATCCATGATTTTACCTATTCCGATGTTTTGTACCGGATTGTCCGTGTCCTCAGAATTTACAATTTTATCGTCTTCTGACAGCGTAGAATTCACGGTCGATTCCGTTATATTTCCACTCCATACGGGCCAGTTGTCCTCGTTCTTCAACCATTCTGGTCCATTTCTCCAAATTACGTTGTCTTTAAATTCATCAAATGTGATTCCACGGGTAAGTAGATCAGCGGGGTTGTCCTTAGTAGGACAATACTTCCATGTCGTTTCTCCGCATAGTTTCCTAATTTCTGTAATTCGGTTTTCGATAAATTGTTTCTGTGGTTTTTTAGATGAAAGCCAAGAAAGTACAATTTGACTATCGCTCCAGAATATGGTTTTCTCAATGATCCCTGGGAGATTTGTTCTAATATGATTGGCAATTCTCGCTCCTATTAATGAACCCATTAATTCGAGTTTTGGTAGTGTAATAGATTTGATAGGTGCAACACGATTTTTCGCCATAACTAACATAGGTTCATCGTTTGACATGATATATGCGCATGCTCCGTAGGCTTGTGTTGAAGCATCAGTAAATACGTGTAAAGTGTTTTGTTTTCCATCTTCATTTTGCGTTTTCATACTTCTACGAAATACAGTCTCCATTGTCCTAGCAAGATCTCCTGAAATTGATGTCCATTTTCTTTGTATTTTCTCTGGCAATATTTCGTCCCACTCTAAATTTTGTTTCCAAAGTGACTGCATGAAGATTTTTGCCTTTACTGTGACGGGGCTTAATAATCCTAGGGGGTCGAATATCTTGGAAGATTCTCGCAAAATACAACGCTTGGTCAACTTTCCTTTTTCGTATTCCTCGAAATTGTTACTTTGGTACATCAGTATGTCCTTCTTTGAATCCCACTGCATTCCGAGTATTTTTGTAAGTTCGTCGGTGTCTAAAGTGTTCTCATTTTGCGCAATTTCCCTCAGTTTCGTACTGTTTGAATTCCATGAGCGCAAGTTAAATCCGCCTTTACGTAACAATTCTCTCGATTCCTGATAATAATCTAATGCGCTTTTTTCATCATCAAAACTTGTTAAGATGTTGTCAACATAAAGTCCATTTTCAAGCGTGTCTGACAGCGGTCCTGGATTTTCTTGGAAATGCTTAAGGAGTGTTGCGCTCAAAATAAAGGGAGAGCATGTAGCTCCAAAGAGCACTGATTTAAAGCGATATGTTACTAGCGGGCTTGAAGTGTCGGCAGGATCGCTTAACCATAAAAATCTTGTTGCGTCTCTATCCTTTTCTTCCAAATGTATTTGCAAAAACGCCTTTTCCAAATCTGCTGTTGTAGCGTATTTCTTAGTGCGAAATCTCAGTAAAATTCCTGTGATGTCATTCATAACTGGAGGGTGTGATTCTAAGCAGTCGTTTAAACTTGGATTGTTGGTACCATCTTTGCAACTGCAATCAAACACGATACGTATTGGTGTAGTCGAGGATTCCTTTGATACTGGATGATGTGGTATATAATGCACGGGTCGATCTGTAGGAAATTCTATTTGTTCTATCCTCTCAATAAAGCCTCTCCTCTCCTGTTCGCTTATAATTTCTCCGTAAATTTTGAGCAGATCGGGTTTGCGTTCTAGACGTCTAATTACATTTTCTGTCCTCCGTTTTACAGTCTCCATATTATGCGGTAGTATGCGAAAATCTTGTTTCCATGGTAACTGTGCACTGTATCTGCCATTTTCAAACTTAACACATTTTTCACCAAATTCCCGTACAATTTGCGACTGATTTTTTACCTGGTCATTTCCTGAGACTCCTAAGGACTCTAAATTCCAAAATTTCTCTAAATCACAGGTAGCGGCTTTATGATCTGTTAAAATGTTCATCATCGCAGATTTCTTAAAATGACTTCCGTTTGCCTTCAAAATCGGTCCCGATAATAAATAACCTATTCTCGATTTAACTGCAGTTGGGCCGTCTCCACGGATTATCTCGTCTTCTACAATGGACCAATAGAAATCAGCACCGATCAATAGTGAAATGTTAAATTTGTCATCTGCGGAAATCGGGTGTGCAAGTTTTAATCCATTTAGATACGGCAGTGTCTTGACTTCTTCACGTGATTTTATCTGAATTGGAGCTGCAATTTTCGGGACTATAATAGCTTCAATTTCTACTCTCTGTTCATTGTAGGTTTCAATCTCAATTTTAGCTTTATCTAGATAACGAACTTGACTCTCATTTCCTCCAAATCCAGAAATTTTCAATGCTATTTTTTCGGTCGGTTTGATTTCTAATTTACGCGCCAAATCTTCCGTAATAAATGAGTTCTGTGCCCCTTCGTCTAGAAGGATATTTGTCATAATGCATCGATTGTCGGACCAAACAGGCGATATGGCTGTTTTGAGTAAAACATCTGAATGTGCATTTACTGTAGAATGTAATGAAGCGGTCGGTTCGAGGGATGTTTCTACATTAGTGTGCGTAATTGTTTTGTCCGAACGTTTCTCATCTTTTGTTGTCGTCGTCTTCTTCTTAGCGTCTGCGTTGCATATACTTGTATGATGCCTCTTCCCACATTGTTTGCATTTGAATTCCGATTTACAATCAGCTACTCTATGATTTCCGAAACAGTTGAAACAGACCCTTTTTCGCTTGACAATTTCCACGCGTTTTTCAATTTCAGTGACATTTTTGCAAGTGTTTGGGTGATGCGATTCGTCGCAAAATAAGCATTTCTTGTGCTGGTCTTTAGACAAAGGTTTGTTTCCGCGCTTCCCATCAAACGTTCTGGTTAGAAATGAAGCAGTAGGTATAACTTCCGGTTCGTTTTCATTTGCTTTAATCGACTGTCCTGCTGCTTGTACGCATACCTCCTTCTTAATTGCATACCTTAAAGATTCAATGTCCCAGTCATCCTTTCCGCGGTCTCGTGTTATGTTTTTGCGTACTTCGGACGGCAGCTTGTTATAAATGATTGGTGTAAGGATCGTGCCAAATGTACTTTCGTGTGATCCAAGAGATTCTAATCCGCGTATGCTGCATTCAATTCTGTCCGAGAAATTTCTTAAACTATCGGCATTTGGTTTTGGAGCCGGTAAATCAATCAAACTCTGGATGTAAGCATTGATAATTTTGTGATTTTGACCGAACCTTTCTCTCAGTATTGCTACGGCTTGAAAGTAATTTCCGCTTGTCAGTGGCAGTCCTGCGATACATTGAGCGGCAATGCCTAGAAGTTGATTTTTCAGATAACTGAACTTTTGGACGTCTGTTAGGGAGGGATTATCATGAATTGTGGATTGATAAGCGTCCCAGAAAGGCTGCCAGTTAAGTAGATTTCCATCAAATTGTGGGAGATTCAGTTTTGGCAATTTATGATAGGCGCTTGAATTTGTTGTACTCAATGATGGTCTAAAACTCATGTCATGATTCTGTACGGAGTTTGAATTCAAAGATGTAGGGTTCATGTGTACAAATTCGTCCGCATTCGGATTAAGATTGTGGTGAAATGCAGTTTCATTTGATTTGCTCTTCTGTTTTGTGCTATTTCTTACTTTGGTTAATATGCGTTCTATATCTAAAACATACCGATCTGATTCGTCCATTTCTGCTTCCATGTTTTCCTCGTCAATTTCCTCTAGAATTTCATTGTCAAGTTGCACAAGAATGTCCCTTTTTCTTTTCAGTGTCTCACACAAACTTTCTATCTCGTTGCTTTCTTCCGTCGGTTTTTCCAGCTCCTCCTCGATCTTCGTAATAAGTTTTCTGACGCCTCCTCTGTGGCCAACTCGAATGGATTTCTTCCTCGTCATGGTTTTTTTCGTCACGGCACCAATGTGACGGCTGAATACTAACTCTAAACAGTTTTGGCTTAGCTTGAAGTAAAAACAATGGCGTTTGGTTTGATCATGTATTCGTTCTGAAACTTTAGCTACACATAGACAATGGATGACGTTAACAATTAAAGCTAGTTACGGCGCTAAACGTTACGTTACCATTTGACGTTAATTAATGTCTCTATAAAATCCACAACACCATGAGAACGTAACCAATTGCGTACTGTCTGTGCTGATATACGGCGCAACCCAGGGACGTTTACAGCTGTTTCTGTTGCAGCAATAGTCCTATTCCGCAGATGGAAAAGTCTGATGTAACGATCTTGCGCCCTGGTTGTAACACGCGGGCGCCCTGAACGTGGCCGATCTGTCGTAGTACCAAGCTGCAGGTAGCGTCCCCAAAGGCGTGAAATTGTGCTACGATGAACATTGTACGTTACAGCAACAGCATTCTGTGATTCTCCGGCCTCTAGTCGTCCGATAGCGATATTCCGGGTAGCAGCGTCTAACCTTGGCATAGCGTCACCTCATCAGAATTTTATTTTACGAATGCATTCATGAAAAGAAATACCGGGTTTTTATACCGACTGACTGAGCTAAAAAATAACCCATGATTTGCACGTGAAAGTCGACCCAGTTTTTGGCAATGCGTAAATCGTAGGGTGTCCCAGATTGCGACCAAAGTCGTTTACGGGTGGATGAATTTAAATGATTGTACCTGGAAACTTTTTATGAAGGTGTAATTATGATCATGTGTACATATATTTTGATATTTATTGGTTATTTGTCCGGAAAAATAATGTTTCAAAAAGATAGCGTTCAGATTGCCTTGGATATGTATCAGCTGTGTGTTTCTGGCATAAGAAATAGCGGCCCACATCATAACACTGCCTCCGCCAAAATTGTCTCTCTCCACAACACAGTTTTGCGCAAAACGTTCGTTTCGGCGCCTATACACACGTATGCGACCATCTCGCTTTTCCAGTTGAAAACGTGACTCATCGCTGAACCATACTCTTCTCCAGTTCTGTAAATTCCATGCACGAACTGTAGTACACCATCTAACCCTCGCTCGGCGGTGTTGGCGTCTCAGTGTTGCTCCAAAGTAAGGTCTTCTTGCCCTCAATCCATGAGAACGTAACCAATTGCGTACTGTCTGTGCTGATATACGGCGCAACCCAGGGACGTTTACAGCTGTTTCTGTTGCAGCAATAGTCCTATTCCGCAGATGGAAAAGTCTGATGTAACGATCTTGCGCCCTGGTTGTAACACGCGGGCGCCCTGAACGTGGCCGATCTGTCGTAGTACCAAGCTGCAGGTAGCGTCCCCAAAGGCGTGAAATTGTGCTACGATGAACATTGTACGTTACAGCAACAGCATTCTGTGATTCTCCGGCCTCTAGTCGTCCGATAGCGATATTCCGGGTAGCAGCGTCTAACCTTGGCATAGCGTCACCTCATCAGAATTTTATTTTACGAATGCATTCATGAAAAGAAATACCGGGTTTTTATACCGACTGACTGAGCTAAAAAATAACCCATGATTTGCACGTGAAAGTCGACCCAGTTTTTGGCAATGCGTAAATCGTAGGGTGTCCCAGATTGCGACCAAAGTCGTTTACGGGTGGATGAATTTAAATGATTGTACCTGGAAACTTTTTATGAAGGTGTAATTATGATCATGTGTACATATATTTTGATATTTATTGGTTATTTGTCCGGAAAAATAATGTTTCAAAAAGATAATCTGATGTTGCGTTTCTTTTTTGAGAGAGTATACATATTCCCAATTTACACTGAACCTCTGAATTAAGTTCCATTTATATGAATTCGTTCTTAAAATGGCTTGATAACAATAATATACAGAACGTGTTCATTATGACGTTGCAGGGAAATCCATCATTACTTGTGTGTAAGTTTGCTTGCTATTTTTTTTTTGCCATCTGAATTAAAAATATAATAAAATAAAATAAAATTAACAAAGACTCTTGTTAATATATGATATATATCTATTACATTTGGTTGATTATAGAATTTAAAGAATTATAAAACATTCAAAACCTTTATTTCAGAAATTTTTATCTCCGTTGTAGCGTGCTCGCCTTGCATTTGTAGGTCCCGACTGGAATGACATGTCTTCCTGTGGACTGTTACCTCGTGAGGTCCGAAATTTGACATGCAGTCGTGATATGCATTTGTATGATTAGATATAGTCCTAGTGAAGAGGTTTCTTTGAAATACATGTACTTGTTACTGTTCCGGCTAGTCTGGTATATTTTATATAATTATAAATTTACTAAGGCATTTAATTATACTTCCAGCCTGTCTGTTGTGTCCACACATGGGACGGCTACCCAGATAAGATGGACAAAGAAACTTACAATAAAACAGTTTATTCTTCATCTTTTGAGAAAAGAACACCTGATGCGCGTGTACTTATTCGGGGGCAAGATAAATACACTTTAGCGGAAGGAATAGGTAAATATCATTTTAAGTCAATTTTGTGTACTTATTCACAAAACGGGGTGTTTAAGTCAATGCTGGCAGTTTGGTTTAAAAGCAGGCAACTAGCGTTCGTGGTCGTTCGTAGACTTTTGTATTTAAATCTTCTCTTCTAAAACCACTGGACCAATTGGAATCAAACTTTAGTTGGAATGGCCCTTAGTTTGGTCCCATTTCAAAAGTGCTTGGGGACCCAAACGGGCGTATGACTTTTGTGCCAATTTTGAAAATTACCAATCTTTATTTGCGCCAATATTTTTTTTTTCATTTGCACAACAGAATAAATTTAAATATTGCGCCAATGATAAAGGTGACCAGATATTTCTATAGTTTTTATATTTATAATTTTTTGACAAAGGTATTTAGACATTGCCCAGTATGTAATTGATTAAAAAATACATATAATTTAATGTTATGGTATTTGTTTGCCATTCAATATTGCCCTCCCCTTTCCGGCGTGATGTACGTGTTAATCTTGCACCTGTATTGATTATTTACGTTCAGAAACACTGTCTCTTTGACGTCGGAAGTTTCCAAAGCATATTATTATGCAAATTCTATTATCTTATTGTTGTAAAAATCCTTTGTTACATTTCACTAACAGAAATTGATTTCGTATGAATTTTTCTGCATGTAAGATAAGCCACGTAGAGAAATATGAGTAAAATTATCTTAAGTAATACAAAAAAATCAAAGAATGGAGTTTCTGAGATAATCATTTCTGTAATTTGCTTTGGAAAAAATTATCTGAGTTCATTTTGGGATTATTATGTTCAAGAATGTCTAAAATATACAATGTATATCTTTCTGCTTTTGTGTCCTAAGTGTGTCATATAGATAATTTATATTGTAAAATTATAATAGACTAACAAGATATACCATTTACACATTTAGAAGAGTTTTTTCTCTTAGAAGCACAGTTCTGGAAGACATAGCTAAAAGAAATATCATAAACTGGACGTCAAATGCTCCAGAAAGTACCTTTCGGTGTTTTTAAATGCTTGACGAGGATTACCTCTCTAATGCTACTCAATTAGGGCTTTGTCTGTGATACACCAATGTCACATGAACTAGGGCTTTGTCTTTGGTATTCAGTGTCACATGAACTAGAGCCTTGTCTGTCACAGTGATATATCAATGTCACATGAATTAGAGCTTACTAGGGCCGTATCTGTGATATGTTAATGTCACATGAACAAGAGATTTTTTTGTGATATATCAATGTTGCATGAATTAGAGCTTACTAGAGCATTGCCTGTGATATATCAATATCACATGAACTAGGGCTGCTTGTAATATATCAATGTCGAATAAACTAGAGCTTAATGACATATCAATGCCTTTATCTGTGATAAATCACTGACCCATTAACTCTATCTGTATTTTACGATCGTATCATTGCCGTTATTCAATTGACGGGTGCCGTAAAAGGAGCAGGACATACTTACCCTTCCGGAGCACCAGATGTCACTCCAGTTTTTAGTGGGAATTCAAATTGCTAGTGCTTTAATTTCTTTGTTGTCTAGTTATTTTTTATTGTTTATTATGTTTTTATTCATTTAGTCATAGATGTATCGTTGTGGCATTTGTTTGTTGTGTTCCATTCTCATGACTTTGTTTTTTCCTTGGATTTCGAATTTACGGACTTTTCCGACTGTTTTGTCGCTTAAGTATTCTTTTATCGATATTCATCTACTGATTCGCGAGTACTATTGTATTCTCTGTTTTTCACTTCACGAAAGATACCAAATACGTATAAGAAATTTCTAAAATTGCTTACTCAATCAGAACACCTGAATTTACTCCTGGTTTTACGGAAGGTCAGGTTGTACGCGATTGTTAGTTTTCATTGTTTACGTATGTCTTTTGTGTTTGTTCTGTTGTATTTAGTTACGCCTATTGGATAATTCCACATTTTATATAATTTTAACTACTGTGTAATGTCATCTTAAAAATAAAGTATGAAGAATTTCACAAAAACTCAAGTCAAAATTGACTAATATTAATATACAGTATAAAATTAAAGTTGGTTGTTAGAATTCTAATTAACATTTGGCTACAATGAGTGTTAGAACTATAATTATAAAAAAATTATATAGCACAGTTTGTTATGTTCAGTTTATCGAGTGATATAATGTAGAAGTAGTCTCATGTCACTAGTTCAATAAGTTCTTTAAATCAAACTTTATTTTGCATTGGTTTTTTTTTCAGTACCGTTTGATCAGCCAATTGACAAATGTGATGTCAGAGAAGAGATGTTTCTACCGGTGTGCGACTCGGTAAGTCTTCGTGACATGCTCCAAGTTATCCAATCGACAAAGTATTGACTTATATCCACATCTTTGTGGGAGAGCTATTTGTTTGAGGAGTGTTAAATTAGCTTATATCATAAAATGAACTAGAGTACGAGGATAGAAAGCAATCAGAAAGATTAGATATAAATTAACAACATAAAACAGTACAGAAAACTATGGACAACACGAAAAGAAACACAAGTGTAATTATCATTAAATTGTTTACCCTAAAACATACTTGCTCTTCAATTTGAACATTTAGTGATTAAAGACATTTATGATATTTGCTATATTTCATGTTTTGATTATTATATATGTAGTATTTATTTGTAATCAACAGATACGAATACCATCCGCACCCAATCCTCATCAATACCTTTTAAGGAAAAGGAAAGTACCTATACCACACAAACGTAAGATTGTCATCTTCATAACTATTGCTTTCTTCCCATTTCTACTCTCACAAGGCAAATAGTTACCAGTGGCAAACTTTTTAAAAGGAAAAATAATTTGTATTTTGACCATATTGATGTTAATTTCATTATAAATTTACTGATAAAAAATAAATGAAAAATACTGTACAACTGTTGAGACTTTTTAAATCTATTTACTGTCAGTTCGATTATACTATGTGTTTGTGTATTTACAGCCATGGGAATATTTTACCCGAATAGTTCAGAACGTTTTCATCTGCCAGGAAGGCCGAGTACACAGTGTGAAAAAATAAGTGTTTCTACACTTAGTGGAAAAGAATTTACAAGAAGAAGATATATTCCAGCCCCTTGTGGAAATTTTGAACCGGGAAGTTAGTATGCAAAATGGGCATTGACGGGGACTGGCAAATTCTGAAATACCAATAAAAACACAAATTAAAATTAGCATTTGACTTAATAAACAACAGACAAAGCGGGTTCCAGCTTCAGGTCCCATCCTTTCTGTTCTGACAATGGCATTCTGAACGAGAAACAATGTTTCGTTTTATTTTTTTTTTTAATGCCAGATTTTTGTGCTCAAACTGTACGTTTTACAAAGAATAATTTATATACAATGTATTTTAATTAATAGTTGTTTCAAGGACACGCAAGTAACTGTATCTAAAAAAATAAACATTTCAAAACAGAGCTAACTAGAGATATAATATTTAGTGCCACAATGTACTTACAGGAATACAGAATTAAAAAAAAATCTGCAAAACCAGATTAGTTTAATACTAGTATAACGGTTTAACAAAACCCAATTAGTGAACACGTGTAAATATCGATGTAACTTGATTAAAAAAAACTCCAGCATTCTAGTATACGTATTGATTTCTGGGTACTTAAATAAGGTTCACTGGAAACAAACCAAAAACCAGATGCTCCCAGGAGTCTGTATTGCTCACCTGTATTCTCATGGCAGCTATCTTGGATTATTAATCGGTACAAAATTAACATTTAGTAAGGATCTTTAGGAACACAACTACCAAGTTTGGTTTCAATCAAGGCAGTGCTTCTTGAGTAGAAGTATTTAACAGATTCAACCAATCAGAGATTAGAAAAGACCCAAATCGCCATGTTTTTTTAGAAATCTACACCACAAATAACACTTGCAAAATACCTCAAAAGGATAATTTCTGGCAAGTGGTTTCAATCCATTCAGTGGTTTTCTAGAAGAAGGTGTCTTTGTGTTTTTTGTTAAACTGAGTTCCCGCTGGCAGCCATCTTGGATGACGGTTGAGCAAAAAAAAGTAACAACACTTTGTTAGCATCTCATAAGGAACATTTGTGTCCTATGTTAAACTATGTTCGGCTATGGCGGCCTTGGATAACGGATCCAGTCGTCGGTTATAATTCTGAAAGAGGACCACCTAAGGACCATTGCTGCCAAGTTTTATTCAAATTGGCCAAGTGGTTTCAGAGGAGAAGATCTGCAAGTAATTTTCCCATAGGATTCTATATTAAAATATGTTCGGTTATGGCAGCCATCTTGGATAACGGATCGGGTCATCGGATATAATTCTGAAAGTGGACCACCTAAGGATCATTGCTGCCAAGTTTGGGTCATATTGGCAAAATGGTTTCAGAGGAGAAGATCTAAAAGTAAAATGTTGACAGACGGTCAGACGGACGGACGGACGACGGACGCCAAGTGATGGCAAAAGCTCACATTCGCTAGGTGAGCTAATAAGATAGGAATTCCAGGTATCACTACTCTGTGAAAACAGGCCTAATCTTTCTTAAATTTATTTCATGTCTTTTTTTAATATAACCGGCTTTGTTACATGGAAATACAAATACCGCTATGTATACTGTATTTCTTCACGTAAAAACTGTGAAAAATTTTATCTCACGTTTTAATAGCTATGAAAATTCAACCTCTGTTGTTGAATTTTGTACTGCACAAAAATTCAATATTAAAACAAAGATCGAAGTTTAGCTAAAATTGAAATTTCATAATTGATTCAGCTGCGAGAGAAGAATTAGATTCCAGAAACATTTTTTATGATACATTTTCTAGTTCATTTATAAATATAATTACAATATTTATCTTAGCAAAATTTGTCTGTTGCACCTAAATGTATATTAATATACTTTGAAATTTTTAACTCTTTTCAAAGGAACATTACATCAAAGTTTTATTCCAAATTAACATCAAAATGGGAATGAGGACAGGTATACTTAACATGTGCAATACATGGCCTCATTGAGCTTAGTTGTTAAAAGTTATTCAAGGAAAGCACCTCTTGCTCACGAAAATTTGATGATTTAGATCATTTTTCCCCAGTTTTACTTTAAACATTTATGAACATTACAATTTTGAAAAAAACCAGTAACAATAACTCTGTTGACAGTAATAAGATGACAAAAAATGGAAAACATTAATTTCTTCTTTGTTGCATGAAACATGTTAATGTCTTTAAGTAATTAAAGTAATTAAATTTCCTTTGAAAAGAGTTACATACTAATGTAGATATTGGAACTGGATAATGATCAAATTCAAAATATTTATAGATTGTCTTTTGTTTTTATTTTCAGAATTTGATGGCGGGGCTACCCCAATACAAAGCAACAGTTTTGATTTGAAGTATTTACCATTTGTGCGGGTTAAACCCATCATCTGAAACATTAGAGAGACGTACTAGTAAACTCATAAAATGTTTTTTTTAATTTGTTTTCAGTCACATAGGAAATAAAATTATACCAAATTTAACATAAATTGAAAACAATATAAAAATTTACTAAAACTGATGTCCCTGTTTACTTAATTAATTCATTATTGTTGCCTACAGTGACAGAGAGGTTCAATAATGACTTCGGTTTTATATATTTTTGACTTTGTATCAAAACTGCATTATATTTGTAGTATCATCGCCACAGTTCAGATTCAAATGTAATGCTCGACAGTCTGTTGGGATTTAAACTGTCTTAAATGGAAAATTAAAACTTAATCTCAGATTAGTGTTTTTCGGTCACGAGTTGTAGATCTTTGGTATTCGAATTTCGAGATTAGTTATTCTGTTTATGACATTTAAATATTCCATGTATTAAGAACATTAAACGAGAAAATACAAAGGATTATGTTTTTGCATGACAACCTTTGTATAGCAACGTCGTTGGCGACGACTACTATTACATCACTTCAAATCCCGGTATTTCACCACATTCAATGTAATAAAATTTGATTTTTCACTCGGTGAACAGACAAGTAAAATTTCACTCCAGGAAGTGACGTAACAAAATCCGTCGCCAACGATGCTACTAAACATAGGTCGACGCATAGTCAAATAAAAACTTAAACCATTTTATTATCTCGTTAAATCTTCGAAATACATGGAATATATCAATGTATCAAACAGAATAACCAATCTTGAAATTTGAATACAAAAAATCTACAGCTTGTGACCGAAAAACACTAATAAAAGATCCTATGATGACCATCCTCCCAAGTCAGGGTATTTTATATCCATGTTCGTTTCTACAAACCCCTGACATCACACATTCATATTTTGTGGGTCGAACATATCGCCGCCTGGTGTCTGACCTAGAAAATTCTACCTACGACGCAAATGGATACTCCTTTTACCTTGAGAAGAACCAATGAAAATCGTTCACTTCCGACCCGCAAAATATGAATTTGTGATGTCCTGTCAAGTCAGTGTTTTGTATCACGTTCGTTCCTACAAACCCCTGACATCAAACATTCATATTTTGCGGGTCGAACATATCGCCGCCTGGTGTGTGACCTAGAAGATCTACCTACGACGCAAATGTATTCTCTTTTTACCTTGAGAAGAACCAATGAAAATCGTTCACTTCCACCCGCAAAATATGAATTTGTGTTGTGAGGGGTTTGTTGGATACAAAACCCTGACTTGGGAGGAGTATATGCCTATTACATAAGCACTTACGCGTAACAAAATGATATAGAGGATTGGATATTATAATAGCAAAGACTGGCAAGCTGAGTTATTACAAGAGACTACTCGAAAGCCTAAGCCATTTCAAAACAGAAAATAATAAATATAGTGATTCCGAAGTAACTTAATTTACAATCAGGAGAATTGTACGACAACTTTACTCGATAGTAATTTCTTGTCATTCAAGAAATTGATGCAAATGTTCAGTCAAAATTTTCGATCATACAAATGAAAATGCCGAATTACTTATAAAATACGGTATCATTAAGATCAGCGGAGTCTTGATTTATTTAATTCATTCCTCGTCAGAACTTGAGCCACATCCATCTCCGGGAACAGATGCTTAGGATTTTTCGGTCATGGTTTTCACATCAACAATGTTTGGAATATCAGTACTCGTCTCAGTTTCAGAAACTTCTATTTCACGACTTGTCGAAACGTTTTGTGGATTCTTGATTATTTTAGATAACTGTTTTCGAACCTTGATAAAATTAGATTCTTGGTAAACATTTCCCTTCTTTTCCCGTAATACTTGTCGGAGATATCCCCAGTCCTTCCCACTGACTGGTGATAGTTTGATTCCTGTTGTATGAAGCATCCTTAGACCGTCTTTATTTTCTTCTGCCTCTTCATCGTCTTCAACATTGATTAGGCGAACCATTTTAAGTTCAACATCCAAACGTTTATCTTGTTCTTTAAATAAAGTTATGAGATCAGAAAATGCATTTGAAAAAGCAAATAATGGTGAAACATTGGATATAATCTCTAATTCTAAAGTCGAACTTTCCGATATATAAGGCTCATTTACTAACCAGTCCAAAAACTTTTCGTCCGCACGATAATCTCCAACTCCAACGGAATAGAATGTACGAATTATGGTGGTACTACCTTCGTCAACAGTGGCAGAGCAAACCGTTACAGTTTCATCAATTGGATCGTCCTTAATACCGGCCGTCCATAATACATAAAACTCCTTTCTGTACAAATGATGTTCGTCCTCCATATTATTATTCAACTTATTTCTGCAAAAATAAATGTTAATGTGTAATTTAAATTAATACTTATACTAATACTAATACTAAATATGTTTATTTCTCAATCAAGTGGCCCTTAAGGGCGTATAAATAATTCAAAAGAACGATAGTATAAACATGAACACAATAAAGAGGAGAGCCGACCGGACAAAGAGAGATAACTCCATTTCAATTCTTGTCAAGTGTGCCAAACTTCATATATAATATATTACTGATTTTAAGTAACACTAATGTATTTTTTTCTTGTTTCAAAAATAATATTTATATATTTACAATTATTTATATATTCACATAATTGTATTGTAAAGTTATTATCTTCGTTCGACGTAATCCAGATAAACAAATTCTGTAAATTTAATGAGTTCAAGTTTGGAAATTTTAAAAATAGGTTGTTAAGAAAATCATTTCTTGATTTAGTATATATTGGACATTCTAACATGAAATTGAGTTCATCTTCGATAGCATTCAAGTTACAGTGTTGACATAATCTTTCACATCGTGAATTGAACATTTGAGTAAATAATATACGCAAATCCATTAGACAGAAAAACCCGGGAAGACAAATGACAAGCACAACAAATAAACACTGAAAACTAAAAAACAATGAACAACACGAACTCCAATAAAAAAACAAAGGGTGAACTCAGGTGCTCCGGAAGGGTAAGCAGTTCCTGCTCCATATACGGTACCCGTCGCTAAGTTCAACAAAGCCAATCCGGTGGTAGTCACAAATCGGTGTACGTACAAGAAATGGTACGACAGTGGGAACAGGTCCAACATCATCTTAGATATTGGAACACTGTAACGGTCAATCAATTCGTGATGACGACCGTAAAATTTCCTTAGTGATGACATCAACTTATCCCTGATAAAACCCTGGTTAAGAACTGGTTGGATCAGAACGATGACAATCGATATTAATCTCAACCAGATATATGTAGTGTCTATTCATCATTTTTTGCACTAGAGTGTATCAAAGAGGACTTTCTATTCTTTCTCATCATTATCAGTTCGTGAAAAAAAGATAGTGTAAATCTATGTTTATGTTTTGACAAATACTTGGAATGTCAGTTATTATCATTTTTGCATGATATATGTATATTGTATTAATAGTTTTTGTTCACGTTACAGTGTGTACTATCTTTAGTGTAATAAAAATCTTGAATCGTAAATGACTGTTTTCAGTGGGAGATAGATGACCCTTGCACGTAGATCTATCTCCCATTGTTGTGACGTCCAAACAGAATTCCTTTGTGATACCATTTGATCAATCAGGCGTAACTTTAACTTCGTCGACTGTGCTAAATGAATTTACCTAGATACAGGAAATCTAAAAATAGAGTTTTTTGGAAGAAATAGGTACTTAAATTCGTTCAAAAGTGAAGAACTAGAAAATCTTCAAAAGTGAATAACTAGAAAATCTTCAACTCGTTTTGTCGAATTCGGCGTCTTTCCCCTCGCCTCCATTCGGGAAAGACGTTAATTTAAATAAAATGCTCCGCTGGGCGCAGCTTGATACGACCGCAGAGGTCGAACCCTGAGCAGTTGGGGCAAGTATGAACACAACATTCAAGCTTGATACAGCACTGAATTTGGATTGTGAATAAATATTTGACACAGCATAGGTTTCTGACACAGAATTAATGTGGTCTAAGAACTTAAAAAATTTTTAATTTACCTATTCAAACCATATCAGTATTATTTGCTTTTATATATAAATCAGAAATAACCAATTTAAAATGGAAAATTTTAAAGAAGTTTAATTTTGGACCCTTTGGACCTTAATGTAGACCAATTTGAAAACGGGACCAAAAATTAAGAATCTAAGTACACGGTTAGATTCGGCATATCAAAGAACCCCAATAGTTCAATTTTTGATTATTCAATTTTTGATGAAATCAAATAAAGTTCAATTTTGGACCCTTTAAACCTCAATGTGGACCAATTTGATAACCGGGCCCAAATATCAAGTTCTTGCTATTGCGCAATACTGTGCAATTGAAGATTTCTTGCTATTGCGCAATACTGTGCAAGTGAAAATTTCTTGCTATTGCACAATACTCATTATAATAATTTACACATCCTGTTTGGTGTGTATCTCTTGCCTTATCATTATTATTTGCTTTTATATATAAATCAGAAATTTAATAATAAAGTTTTTGGCAAATTTCCAATATACATAATTTAAAAGCAGTTTAGGTGAGATAAACAAAAAAGCTTCATCAGCAACATTTTATATTGGCAAATTTCCAATGAAATTCATTAAACTAAAGTTATTGGCAAATTTCCAATGGAATTTATTAATAATAAAGTTTTTGGCAAATTTCCAATATAAATAATTTAAAAGCAGTTTAGGTGAGATATTCAAATGAGTTTCAATTACCAACCTTACACTGCCTTTTAAATTATGTTTTGTACTTAAGTAATTGTCCATTAACCTGGAAACCCTTTCCCCCCCTTTTTTTGCACCTTATTCCTTAACAGTTTGAGCCATAACTACCAAAGACAATTCTTACCATCCCTTTGTGGTATTCCAATATCCAAAATCTAAATACATGGTTAGATTCAGCATATCAAAGAACCCCAAGAATTCAATTTTTGATGAAATCAAATAAAGTTCAATTTTGGACCCTCTAAACCTCAATGTGGACCAATTTGATAACCGGGCCCATATATCAAAATTCTAAATACATGGTTAGATTCAGCATATCGAAGAACCCCATATATTCAAGTTTTGTTGAAATCAAACAAAGTTTAATTTTGGACCCCGATTTGGACAAACTTGAAAACTGGGCCCATAATAAAAAAACTAAGTACATGTTTAGATTCAGCATATCAAAGAACCCCAAGAATTCAATTTTTGTTAAAATCAAACTAAGTTTAATTTTGGACCCTTTGGACCTTAATGTAGACCAATTTGAAGACGGGACCAAACATTAAGAATCTAAATACACGGTTAGATTCGGCATATCAAAGAACCCCAATAGTTCAATTTTCTATGAAATCAAACAAAGTTTAATTTTGGACCCTTTTGGCCCCTAATTCCTAAACTGTTGGGACCAAAACTCCCAAAATCAATCCCAACCTTCCTTTTGTGGTCATAAACCTTGTGTTTAAATTTCATAGATTCCTATTTACTTATACTAAAGTTATTGTGCAAAAACCAAGAAAAATGCTTATTTGGGCCCTTTTTAGCCCCTAATTCCTAAACTGTTGGGACCAAAACTCCCAAATATGGTCATAAACCTTGTGTTAAAATTTCATAGATTTCTATTTATTTATATTAGAGTTATTGTACGAAAACCAAGAAAAATGCTTATTGGGCCCTTTTTTGGCCCCTAATTCTTAAACTGTTGGGACCAAAACTCCCAAAATCAATCCCAACCTTCCTTTTGTGGTCATAAACCTTGTGTTTAAATTTCATAGATTTCTATTAACTTATACTAAAGTTATAGTGCGAAAACCAAATGTCTTCGGACGACGACGCCAACGTCATACCAATATACGACCGCAAAAATTTGGCGGTCGTATAAAAACTCGTTAAAGACTTTGAACTCACGTAAGAACATACCACGCCACGTGCTTTTCAGCCGGGTTAATCAGTAAATAATGTCCAGCGATCTGCGTAATTATTTCAATCATAGAATACTATAAACAGGTAAAAAACTGTTTTAAAACAAATTCTAGTGTATATGCACTGGTTGTTAGCGCAGTATCAGTTTCCTCTGACTCGAACAGAATTGGCTTGGGTGGTGGCACGTCCGAGCGCACTCCAAAATTTGGCCATTTTGTCTAAAATCAGCACTAATCAGTGTTTTACGACTAATGAATGCGTTTCTATCATAAATCTTTCACTTACATATAAAACATTTTTCTCTAAAGAAACTTTATATAAATTTTATTATCCATTTAGAATTTTTAAAATTAATAACAACTGCTTCAATTTACGATGTAGAAAACGTCATTTTCAAATTGCCAAAAATAATAAAGTTAATTATTCAAAAGGTTACAGAAATGAGACGTTTGGTCGTAATATTTGCAGTTTTATATTATTATATGGTGCAACTGCTCGGTTTAGTAAATCCTAAAACTTTGAACTATAATTCGGTAATGATTTCCCTCAATTTTCACTACTGTAATCGAAGTAAGTATTTACATCTCATGTTATATCACTTTATTCTAGATAGTAATAAAAGTGTATAATGTACAATGCTAAGTCCAGTTATCGCTCAAAAAATGATATTGAAGAAAGGGTCAACAATTTTTATGATCTTTTCTACATCCATTAAAGCAGTTTTTTTAAGTATGAAGGAATTCTCTCAATATTTGATAAGAGTTTCGAATTCAATTGATTTTTCCTTTTTTTCCAGTTAAAGTTATTTCCTTTTATTCCAGCTTTTACAAACAAAGTCGATTAAGCTCCTTTTTCTGTCAAAATACGAAAAAAAACTGTCTTCATTTTCATATATATACGCTTACATTAGACAAATGGTTTTAAGAATTAGAAGATGTAAGTTACCAAAGATTTAAACTTAATGCAATATAACGATAGTGTCGGATCCAATGACTTTCCCGACATTCTTGCAGGAAAGACAAAGATAATTTTATAAGTTTTGCTTACCTGTCAAAAAGTCACACTGTATTAAGTATATACGTACTTATCACAAGTTATAACAAAAGTCAGATGAAAGACAGAACGCTGACAGCATGTTACATGTAGAATTATTTACATGCAATAATATGTAAAATTATGTATAGTCACTTACCTAATACTATGACAGGTATGTCGAACATAAAAGATGGTTATCTAGACGTTGTAGTTAACAACCTCAGCATAAATCAAGATTCTGTCAAGAATAGCACTTCAGTCTTTTACTATAGAAATAAGAAATTTAGCTTTGAAATGATGGCCACTATATATACACTCGAATTTCACATTTAACTTAAACGTTCCCAAAGAACAAATATAACCAGTCCGTGTCTATTTACATTCTGTGTCATAAAGTTGAGTTATGGTCAATACAAAAGCAGCCGAAATTGACCAATCTATCTACGGGTTATTTGTACCTGAGATATATCAGGTGATTCAGAGTATAAACGAAAATATAAGAATATCTGTAAAATAAAATAATCTCAACTTCAGGCGCGGGTTCGAAAATCAAATTTTATGTACCTATCCAGACCCAGGATAATTTTGGTATATAATGCATTAAACTTGGATTTATTTCGGGTAGACAGCGATACCCTTTCATTTTCATTGTAACTCGTGGAAAAATTTAATTTGACAGCTGAAAATGAGGCCAAGGTAAAAAAAAATGAAAGGCAAAGAGGTATGTACTCTTTAAAAGCAACCTACCCACTAAAATATATTTACTTCTAATTAACTGTTGAGAAGTTACATAATCAAATTAAATAGCATTGGTGGTAATTCACGTTTCTATGGTTTGTTGCAATGGTTACAAGGGTCTGAGGTACTGATTTTTTTTCACAGATTCCATTAGCTTGGCTTATTCTTCTAAACATTCGTGCACTTTTTGTCATCAAATTTGGAATTTTTTTTTATATTTGTTTTAGTTTTATTTAATTTATTATTATTTTTTTTAATTCATTTAATTTTCTTTTTCGAATTCCTTCTTTGCCTCCTCTCCCTCCTTTTCTGAAAAATTGTTGATTAACTATCGTTTTATCCTATTCAAATGGAAAACAAGGTCTAATTAAAAAAAAAGCTTCTCACATAGATACCATGGACATGTATTATGTTATACGATAATACCCCCTGCCAAGCTATTGAAAAGTGTACTCTAACCCTATTAACTATTTTAACTACTAAAAATAAACTAAACGACAAAGAACCCTGAAAGAATTTGCGCATATTTGCCATGTAGTTCTGAATTGTGTGGATTATCGTACACAAGTCACGTACCGTACAATGAGAACAAAAAAAGATGAAAGTGAATACTTTTTATGCACTCCTACCCGGTACTCGAGCATAAAAAGTATCCTCTTACGTCTTATAAAGGACACTTCTTTTGTTCTCATTGTACGGTATCTATTACTTGCTCATAGATTAAAATGTTCTAGGGATGTTCTCACAATACTGGGAGATGGTCCTTTTTGAAATTCCTTGCCGTCCATATCCTACCATAAAAATCAAATCAATATCCTGTGTGCTAGTACATGCATGATCTCATCCTTCAACAGCTGTTGGATATTGATCACTAATGGCGAGTTTCTTCATTTTCTTTAAAGATTAATATCTCATACTTACACCCCAGCTCCTTTGTTCGTACAGGGGTGGTCTGAGGCCCCAACAAGAGTTCTTTGTTACGTTTAAAGTTTGCGTGAACAATTTACTCACGATTAAAACTTAGAAAATGTATGTAGAAACATAAATCACATTTAAAAATTAACATTCAAATTTTTGTAAGAATCTACTGAGATTCGAACCTGGGACCCTCAGTATATTCACACCGAGGAAGTGTTAATTTTACCTATATAAACATTATGTTATGGGTTCCAATGGGGTATTCAATATATAATATATATAAAAGTAAATCTATGAAGTATAATAGCACAGAAATTTTTACTTAAAGTTTATTATTATTTACCCCGAATGAGCTGGGATGTAAATTAGTTATCCCACTCGGACTTGGTGTGTCTGTTAAAGATCATCCTGAGGGCCTCCGGATGATCTTATACAGACACACCGCGTCCTCGTGGGACAACTATCACATACGTCTAACACAATCACACTTCTTCACAGTTCAACATCTTACATGCCTTAATCATGTTAATTGTTAATCAAATTCATCAGAATTTTTTTTTGAAGTTTTTTAAATGCACACACGGTTATAACTTTCTGAAACCCTTGCTACCGAAAGAATAAAACGACTCAGAATATATATAGAATATCCAACAGTTGTTGAAGTTTCTTCAGGTCAGGTGTACTTTTAAAACAACTTATTAAAAAGCCGAGGGTCGAAATAAAAATAATGGGCATCGATAAATGTAGCATTTAGTTCAGTCACTGACCTTCCATTTTGAAAGATGCATATGTCATATATACATTTGTACGTGTATACAATGTATTATCACAATAAAGGAGTTGTAAAGGCTTACCTCCTACTTCCGTTATACACATACTGTCACAACAGTTGATGTTATGTAAACAAAAGTGAATGAACCTTTCCTCAAACCCACTTGTGTGTACCTTGACATATATTTACACGATTAACGATTTTAACAATTAAGTCGGTCGTTGGCAGTTTACAGCTACTGATTTTTGTGGTATCATATTTCAGGATTAATATATTTATCTAAATCGTTGGTACATAAAATTTCTTTCAGCAAGTACTGTCTAATCTAACATGTTATCACCGGATAAATGATAGAAAGTCGATACCAGTATTATGAGAACCGTACCAGGGAACAACCATTTAACTTCAAGGAGAAAAGGGGGGTATGGTTTTTGTGAAAAAAATATTCTGATTCCACACGGAAGGACAAAAATAATCTGTTTTACAAAACTAGGGAAAAAAATTCTTGGTTTAGATATATTTTTTCGAAACAAACAAATAATTGAATCCGAGAAAAGTTTTAATACAAACCTGACTTGATTTATTTTGAACATAATAAAAGATTTCCCTTAGTTTTTCAGTAATACTTGACCTTTCAGTGATTAACTCTATTTAATAAATGCATAATTATACCCGTAAGGGACGAGATCAAAAGTTCAATGTAGGATAAAAACTTAATTCAAATAGTTTAGGGGGGTGTAAAAATCGCTGCAAGTTTTGTTATCCGATGTTGATTTTCGGATTGAAAAATACGGATTCAAGTTCGGCCTAACATATGTTTGGACTTTTAAAGCAGCACAGCTGGCCAAAGTCCAAGTGAGCTTTTCATATGCAGCTATATCGGTCATAATTATGTTAGGTAACTCTGTTTAGACTTATTAACTGCTTACCCAATATCGGGAATCTACTGGTCCCGTTCATGCCAGGCATTCATCGTACTTCGATAACTCTGTGTTGATTATAGCACGTTCTCCACGTCTTCACTTTAAAAAACTTTTTATTTGAAATATGTAGTAACATTTTCACATGGATTATAATTTCAATGTATGAAATTGTGACAATAATTAATAATATGAAATTTATCACCAATCTATACAAACTGTCAAAAATACATAATTACACGTGATAAAGGGTAATGGTGCAAGTTTTTTTTAAAAATTTTTAAGCCGCGAGAAAAGCGATTTTTTTTTTTTGGTAAAATTTATTTGAGTTTTATCTGAAGAAATTTACTATGCGCAGTTAACATGCTGTGTGTTTCAGGTAATTATAACTAATTAACGATTTGACGTGTATATTATACCTTGACTGTCCGGATGTTTATTGTACCAACCGTTAATTAAGGTACACAGGTACATTGTATGTATACAGGTAAACCGTTTGCTGACCAAAAACAACGTGATTTCATTTTTATTGCCACATTTTTTGATAATTAATGCAACATTTTAATAAAGAGGTGCGTGTTTAAGGGGGATCACAAAGAATGCAGTGATGAAATATAAATTCAAATGTCAGATAAGTAACATTTTAATTTATTTTAAATTAATTATATCTTTTTGGTATTTATATATTTAACATTTGACATATTATATGAGTAATTCTATTTACTCGTATATATATTTACTTTGTTATGGCAAGGTAGAAGCTGATTAGGATGGGTGCCATCTTGAATAATAATAGTAAAAAATAACACATTTCAAAATAGCTAATTTTCAAAACAGTTTGGAAGGGACATAATCAAAATTTAAACTATCGCAATTACGATATTTCGAAAAGTTATTAAAGTTTTACTCAAACATATGATATATGAAGACCAAAGGATATACTTTATTAGTAACATCCAAGACATAAAACAATATGTCTCTACGAATATATCAGTATCTATAGTATGCATATCCCCCCCTTTTTATTATAACTTCATCACACAAACATTATATAATAAAATCCTCGATTGAAAAGAAATGATGTCTGTATAGAAATGATCCATCATCTGTGTTAGTTTTCATTAATACTGCAAAGTTGCGATTTTTTTTTCATAATCTATATCGCCCTTGGCGAGGATAAGTTAATATGCAGTGCAATTGGAAACTATACACTTATTAATAAGTTATTTCAGCTATTTATATATATATATATACTTTATATTTCAAACATAAGCGTTTGTTTCGATGCAAATATGAAATTGAAAATCATAAAATGTTTGTATTTTCGCGCCTAGTGCCATTTCCGGTCATTGTCGCCATCTTAAAAAATAATAACAGATTTTCCGAAAATAGCTAATTTTCAAATCAATTTGGAAGGGATATAATAAAAAATTAAACTATTGCATTAACGGTATTTCAAAAATTCATATATGTATTAATTAGCACATAGCACCAAAATTTTTCCATCAGTTTTGGTTAAATCGCAATTTAATGTTAAAAACGACAAAAAAGCCAATTTATAGGAGTTAGATGATTTAACAATATGGACTTAACGGGAAAATAAGACAAAATTTTCAAAAGCATTTGGAAGGGATAAGACAAAAATTTAAACGTTTCCAAATAGCATAAATATATTTCTAAATATATGAGGAAGCACTACATAGCACCAAAATTTTTTCAGCACGAACTAAAAGTAGTTTATTTTATCGATTCCTGATCGCCCAAGTGCATTTCTATACAATTTACTTGGGCATGGTATAGGTGATGTGTGACGTCACCAAAGTCACGTGATGACTTCTATAGTTGGATATGGTCACCACTTGGCGTTCGTCGTCCGTCTTGAAAAGAAACAAAATGTAATATTCAAAATAACAATCCAAAGATACTAATATTAGATATAGTAAATTTTTACTATGCTGTATACGACGCATTTCAAGGAGTTACCTCTCATCAGCAGCATTAAAACCGAAACATTCGGAAGACCAAAAACCAAACTTATATTAAACAAGAAGTACTCAACCAAAAATACCGAAATAGGAAGCCAAATTTCAGCTAACATCATGATCAAATTCTTGAAAACACATCCGAGGAGGATATTGAAACAGAAATCATGGAAACTGAGGAGTACAATTTGGAAGTGGAAACAAAATTGCGTTACTACAAGAAGCTCACTCAGAAGTCACAGGTAATAACCGCACATAACACAAACCTTGTCACTGAGAAATCCATATCCCTAGCTTACACCCGGTGGCAGAAAATTCGCATTTTATTTCTCCCGACATGACAGATAATCGTCCTACCATGAACAGCGATTTCAATCCCACTGTTTCCCACACCAGCTCCGTTTCCAGTCAGAACCACCACTTGCCTAAGCTTTCTCCACCTACCCTTTCTGGAGATATACGTGATTGGCAACATTATCAAACTTGAGACAAGCTATTCGAAAGGATATTTCAATACAGGAAGCATGTCAGAAAGGGACCAGGGAGAAAGCTACGCCTACTGAAAGCTTCCACACTGGTATAGGAAAGAGAAACAACGTTAGAAAGAACATTACGAGGCCGAAATTCGAGGAACGCACACAACGCAGTTGAAAAATCTGCATCTTTTGTAAGAGACAACATTTTCCAGGAGACTGTACAAATGTTCCCGACAACTCACGCAACTCACTCATGATGCACATTCTTGCCGACCTCATAGAGGTGGAACATGAAATTGAACGATTTTGAAAATTAGAGTCACTTGGTATCCATGACAACGAGAAACAATCTACTATGAAACAGAACATCAAGGAATTCGCCAAGACTTCGATTTCATTCGATGACGGTAAATACATTGCACGACTGCCATGGATTGAAGAGTGCCCCGAACTCCCGACAAATGAAGCGATTACCAGAAAGAGGACCGAGAACGTTTTATCGGGGCTAAGCCGAGAACCAAATCTACTGAAAATCTACGGCGACATTATCAACGAACAGGAGAAACGCGGTTTCATCGAAAAAGTAGATGTGAATGAATACCAAGATCTAGCACGCATTCACTATATACCACATCCCCCCGTGGCAAAGGAATCTACGAGTACACCGATAAGAATCGTCTATGATTGTAGCTGTAAAGAGAACGCACGGAGCCCAAGTTTGAATGATTGTCTTCACTCATTTCCGTCTATCACAAATGTCTTGACTGAAATTCTCATCAGGATCGTTACACGTATTCACAAGTCAACAAGCGTATGGAGCATCTGTTTATTTAGTAGATGGAATTCATTCACAATTAGTTGTGGCGAAGACCAGAGTTTTACCGCTGAAGACAGTGACATTACCTAGATTAGAGTTGATGGGGGCTTTAATGTGAGCAAAACTTGCAAACCACGTGTCGAAAATACTCGGTTTGACCAAAATCACGTTTTGGTGTGACAGCCAAATTGTACTGAGTTGGTTGCATTCAACAAAGACTCTGAAACCGTTCGTTGCTAATCGAGTGTTGGAAATCAGGGAACTGACTACAAATTACATTTGGAGATATTGTCCGACCTATAAAAACCCCGCCGACTACCTAACCCGTGGAATTTCATCCGAAAAATTCTAGAATAATTGTACATGGTTCAACGGACCACTTTGGATTACTTTGAAGAAAGAACAATGGACGAAATGGAATCGTAATTACGCAATATTGACAACGCTTACTGACTAAGAATGTGTTTTTATTGATGAGATCAACAGCATCAAGCCAAAGGATTCGAAACGCTATCTGATTGTTCGTCAGTTAAAACTCTACTTGGACGATAAAGAACTTTTACGTTCTGCAGGAAGGATTGACAATGCCGACGTCAGCGAAACCGTGAAGTATCCATACTTACTTCCGACACAACATCCATTAACAACTTTGATAATTCAAGATGTACATGACAGAATCATTCAGGAGTAAATGGAACAATTACATGCATTCATCACCTGTGCAAAGTCGAGAGCTGTTCACATAGAAATAGTGCAAGACTCGACAGAACATTCATTTATCCTAGCATTTCGTTGATTCGCAAGTCGCAGATCGTTACCTCGAGTCATATCAGACAATGCTACAACTTCGAGTGCATCTACCGAGATTGAACTACTATCAAGGTCCGAAAGTCTACACAGGAAAATTGGCTAACACGGAACCGTATGGAAATTCATACCGAATAGAGCGCCTTGGTACCGAGGGTGGTGGGAGAGACTAATTGGACTTGCAAAAATGCGTTGAAAAAGACACCTCCTTCTCAGCAATTTGTGAATCCACCAAAACTGAGGCAATCTTACATCTTGGCCACCAGAAATAGCATGGCAGTGACAAACAAAACAAAACCTCAAAAAGTCAAAGCTGAAACACACCTACTCCTCTTCACCCAAAGAAACAAGGACAAACAATTCCAGACTATGCAGAAGCTATTTGGTGGCAAATGATACCAGAATCGAAACAGCAAGAAGACGATGGCCCCTTTCCTCCTCCTGACCACAGGCAGCAGCAATCCCTCCTCTTCCTCAAAAACACGAGGGTCTAGTTCTGAGCAGCTCTAAACAACAAAGAGCATCAAGGAGCACAAGGAGAGTGGTATGAGCTTTGAATGATTATGGAGAGTGTAGTCCTCAACAGTGAACAGAGTATACGAGAGTATAGTCATGAGTACTGACGAGTACAGTCATGAGCAGCGACCAGAAGAGCAGTATAAGCTTTGACCGAGTGTAGCCCTCAACGGTGAAAATAAAGACCTCCTGCCTTTTCATCCAACACCCAAGAAACAACTACAGGTTATTCCAGAGTTTCGACTACCCAGAAGCCTACATGATGGCAAATGAGACCAGAATCGAGACAGCATGAAGATAGTGACAGTGATGTCGCTTCCGTAAACAAAACATAGGAAAATGGCGCGAAAACTTACCACTTCCTGTGCTGTCGGGGCTGATTTCAATTTGGCACGCTGTTTCATTTCATTTCTGTTATTGATGTCATAAATCTGCTGTAAAATCCTTAAGAGGAATAAATTTCTTTTTTATAATCTGCAACTTACACTTTGCTTTCCGCCGTGGCCATTTTAAACTCTTCAAACCCTGTCAAACATGAGGGTTCGTCGAGTTTATGGGCGACAGGTCATTACGCCATGCGAGTTCGGGCATAGCTTGTCTGGGTGTTACTCGAGTTAACACTAGAGTATCAACCGAACACAGTCCTAGAGGCTAAGACGAGCTTGTATTTCTTATCTTGCATCTTAATGCCAATCTGACGTTTCTAGTTACCAACTGGTAGACCACCAGCCAGTTTAGCAAATATGTCTTGCTTGCTCAATTAGTTCGTTTGTATAGTAATATATTTTTGTTTTTCATCTGAAGGTTAAATGAACATATGGTCAACTGGAGTGAATCACGTGACCGTGCAATAGGATCAATGGCAGGTGATATGCGAGACACCAAGGTACAGATCAAATACAATTCACTTATAGTTATTGATGAATGGACCTAATCACGACAACTTGACGTGAATTGCAGGACTGTGAAATGAATGTTTGACATCAATGTACAATTTACCAGGAATATATATATATATATATGAACCATCTATAGTTGAGCTATCACATATATATATAAAGTTACTGAGAAATAAACCTTATCACGAACCTCATACACTCAAGTACCCGTGAAGCATATATTGACCAAATACAGTTGACCACACAATAAGTCACTGAAAAAGATATCTGGACAAGAATTGCTAGACAAGGTAGATGAGGTAAAGGTCTTGCTACATATCAATAAGAGGAATATACAGACCAGGTATAGTTGCACTATCGCTTGTAGTTGCTGAGAAACGGGACCTTATTACAAAACTAAAGATTTTTCAAATCAGTCAACCAAGAAAATGAAGTCAAGACTTAGTGACATATGTCAGACTGACATGTCCCTTTGATGAAGCTTTAGACCAAATATCATTGATTCAGTTAATATAAGTCTATGATAAACTCACAGGTTAAGGCTTCTATAGATCAAATATGGATTGTCTACTTTTTGTACCATCTTACATCTAAAGATTTTATACATCTGCCACAAGAAAGTACCCGGTAACATGTATGTCTCGTCCTTAATGATTTTCATTGCAGGCAAGCCAAACACTTGGTAAACATCATTTTTCAGTTTTTTAGGACAAAATTAGCACAATCCACTTATACAGAAACATGAAATTCAAGTTGTTGGACTAGGAACAATATTCTGATGCAGGATATCAAGTTCCAGTTTTTGCTGTGTTTACAAAACATTTTTTACCGAGTGTATCAGAACATGAAGTAAAACATTACCAAAATAAAAATTGTAAGCTTCTTTATTTTCTTTCACACTGTTATGTAACAATAGTTTACACATCAATCCATTACAGTGTGACATTATTTGAGTTTCTACTTTACTCTGAATCTATATCAAACATCAATAAGTGCTTGGAAGATATATTTTACTTGATATATGAAGATGAATTTGATTGTTGTGGTTAATCATGCAGGGCCAACTTTGCACACTTTTCAAATGTAAGAGAAAACCTGGTAAAACTCTGATAGACATAAACAATAATAAAAATTTCAAAATTTAATACGTTGTATGTTAATTTCAATTAAAACAATATCATGTAATTGAATAACATTGGAGACTAGAAAAGAAACGTTTTCCCCCGCACTTGATAATTATGGACAAAGTTGTTTTGTTAGAGTGATTTTTTTTTAAATGAAGTGTGTCTGTAAGACACAAATGAAACCCCCCGCCTGTGGATAAGATATCCAATATCTAAGATGATGTTGGACCTGTTCCCACTGTCATAACCTTTCAATTGCCTCCACCGATTTTTGACTTCCCCAGGATTGACTTTGTTGAATTTCACGACGGGTACCGTGTACGGAGCAGGAACTGCTTACCCTTCCAGAGCACCTGGGTTCACTCCTGGTTTTTATAGGAGTTCGTGTTGTTCATTGTTTTTTAGTTTTCTGTGTTTATTTGTTGTCCTTGTGGTTGTTCATTTGTCTTCCCGGGTTTGTCTGTCCAATGGATTACGTTTTTTTTTTATTGCTCCTTAGGTATATTTGTCCTTTATATTATAAACAAGTCAAAAGTTCTTTAACACTATGTATGATGTTCTATCATACTAAACTTGTATACAGATAGTACCTTTTAATTTTTCATTCCTTATATGTTAATATAAAGGTATTAGCTGTGGTGAAATGGGTGTAATTCTGTCTAAAATTAGCTTAGTCTTCTGGTAATGTGCTGGACGGTCCTGCAAATTTTTTTTTTTGTGTCTGACCAAATGTCTGGCAAAAGATTCAGAAATCTTACCTTTATACTTTGTATTTGAAAAATATAAAAATCCTGTGGACATTATGTGTATAAACATCTTACAAAATATTAAAGCTGTAGCTCCAAAACTGTAGGAGGAGTTAGCTGGAAAAACCATGTTCCTTTATACAACTAGTATGAAAAAATAAAAAAAAAGTCCAACTACCTGTCATTTTGAGAATATTTGAAAAAAATCAAAATCCTGTGGACATGCGCACCTCCATTATGTGTACAAACATCCAACAAAATATTAAAGCTTTAGCTCCAAAACTGTAGGAGCAGATAGCTGGACAAACCATGTATCTATATCTGGACGGACGAATGGACAGACAGGGGTAAATTAATATCCCCCCCCCCCCATTTTGACTCTTTGTCGTGGGGTCATAAAAATATTGGAATAGCCTTTCTCATCATTGCTTCTGTTTTAGAACAGATATCATTCAGAACCATCATGAGTTTTATTCTACATTGTCAAAAGGTAAGATTCTACTGAATGTCAAACAGACATTCCAATTTTCCCACTTAAAAACTCCCCTTGTATATTGACACAGAAAAAGGACCTATATAGGATTCAACTGCTCTTAATAATTTTTCCTTAATTTTCTTCAAAGCATTTCACTTTCGCACAGATTTTGTAGTTGGTAAAAACTTACTTTCCTGTGGCCAAAGTTCACTTTCCATGGGTGAAAGGAAATAGGAATCCTGGGATGTGCAGTGATGCACAATATTTCTATTGATTTATTTGTACCCAAGTTCTATAAGTTCACATAAGTAATATACATGTATATCAACATTGTTAACAAAATGTTATTCAGTAGTCTTTTAACTGTCACAACCTTTTCAAACCTTCACCACTGGTCTCTTGATATTACTGAATTTCATCAAAAGATTATTTTTATGTATTCTTTCTTTAAAATCTCAAAAAGTCAATTTAAATTCAACAAAGCATTTAATTTAATAAACACAAATAATCTACAACAATGATAAAAATATAAAAATCTCATAAATTGTAACATTAATCCATTACATCATGTTTTTCTCTGGGGATTGTTACATTAATCCATTACATCATGTTTTTCTCTGGGGATTGTTACATTAATCCATTACATCATGTTTTTCTCTGGGGATTGTTTATGTGCGATATACAAAAATCCTATACTTGACAAGGCACTAACTAAAAATATCACATCAAACCATCTGTGATAAAAATTAAACTGTAAATCTCCCAAAACTTCTGTGATGATTGTTCTGAAATATAGAATATAGGGCACTGACAAAATTATTTCCTTAAAAATTATGGACACTAAATAAGCTATTATTAAGCATGGGAGAATCACAATAACAATCAAGTAATCGATTCACCATTTATTACCAGTACATACTACACAAATATAATTTTTTTAATACATCAGTATTGTTTCTTATCCAAAAGAATGAACAAATAATTTTAAGTCTGTAATTAACTAAAAAAATTATTGCATTAACACTAAAATAGAAATAAGCATATTGATAAAAATAATTTGCTAGCTATACATAAATTTTTTAAATTATTGCTATGTTTTTACCTGTATTCTATTGGCATATTCATTCTCATTAATAAAACTGATGAAACAAAATACATCCCCTAAAAGTAAATAAGAAATATAAAAGGTATACATTTGATTTCAATCTGCAACTGAATATAATTAACCTTGTGATTTGATCTTATGATAAATTTCTCCAATTCTTGTGATGTTCTAGCTATTCTGGACCGGTTGTGTAAATAAATTTATCCCATGTGTGGTTTATTTTTTTTCTAGCGTTTTGATTGGCTGTTATGAATTGCGGTACTACTTTTAATTACCGGAGCTACTTTCGGCTTGTTGTCAACAACATGTAAACAAATCAACGCTAAATGTCTACCCATTCATACTTGTAGATAAACTACTGTTTATTTAATTAAAAAAAACCCAAATGGTTGGCAATAAAATAATAAATATGACAAATGTTGCAATTGCGGGCGGCAGGTTAACTGATTGGAATTTTCTGTGCGGGGCAAGATGGGTACTCACAAATTAGTTTCGAAAGAATCATTGGAGAAAAAGACTCTACCATTGTTTTTCGTGCAGCAAGCCTCGAGTTTTATAATGCGAAAATTTAACTATCTCGAGTGGAGAAATATTGTAATCCACTCAAACCAATGGTAGAGTCTATATTTTTCCTTGTTCTATTGCCGATTTAAAACAAAAAAATTTAAGTACTCAAATAATCATCTTATTCTTTTATCAAAAATCTTAATTCATTACTGGTTCATGCCCATGTTAGAAAAAGACGTCAGAAACTTCACTTATTGACAGGTTATGTTAAAATCCTCAACAAAATATTCTTCCATTATCATCTACAAATAATAAAATTTGATCATACTTTTTTTCTGAGGTTAAGTGTTAAATCTGCTAAGTTATCTAAGTTAATTAGAAAACATTTTTGAAATTTGCATGTAAGATAAAAACTTACCATTATTTCTGCTATACACAGTACTATAATGTTGGATGATTTGCTGCTGGCTATAGCATAGAAAAACTGAAAATATAATTTAATTTCTTTATTTGGAAAACAATTTTATCCTCTTAGATGAATTTTTTACATTTATACTGCTTGCAACTGTTTTTAACAGATTTTCCAATGGATAAAACTCTATTTATTAGTTTTAGCAAAGTATTGTAGGCTGGCAGATGGGCAGTTCTAAAACATTAATGAAGGACAGTCTGGTTTTGTGTCAATTTGAAGCTTATTTCTTGTTTAATATTTTTTTCCTTTCTAATATTTTAGTAATATGTGTACCTGGTGTAGTCAGGTTGGTACTGTATGCAAAAAACCTGGTATCAAACAGAATTATATCTATAATGTCAGAATAAAAGCACACAAGTAATTTATGTTCTAATATTTGTACATTGTCTTAACTTCTTCCTATTTCTGCCTTGATAATATTTGAGTTTTGATTGATTTCCTGTTTGTCTTTGCTGTTGGATTTCACCTCTCTGTACATATACACTGTAAATAGCTTTTGCATTTTTTGTGTTGAATTGGTGACTTTGTGTTGAAGTACTTAAGTAAGTTTCCTCTATATTTTTTTTTCATTTTATTTGAGGATTCATCATGTAAGTTTTGTCTTAATCAGGTTAGAGAACATTGAAGAATATAATGGAACAAGGCAGTTATTATATTGTTTCCGTATAGAACATGCATGATGGAAGAGGGAATATATGTTGAAACATAAATGCATGTGAAATAAATCTCTTACCCTGGTCAGTGTTAATAACAATCCTCTTATTGATGTGATGATAATGATGCCTATAAGAATGAAGGATATTTGCTGGGACCAAAATTTTATCTAAAATAAAAACAATATGATATATATGTATTTTTTTCCAACAAAATGTATGCTTTATTTTAACAAAGATTTATATTCAATTTGCTTAAATTTGGAAGAAAACAAAAGAAGATGTTTTACAAAAATGAACCATAAGATTTTAACAGCACACAGTGTACTATGACAGTATGCTATTTTTATCTTGAAGCAACAGTTTTCCAAAAATATTGATGTCAAGTCAATATACATGAAGAACTTCAAAATAATCATGTATAGTGAAAATAAAGTTTGTCACAAGTAATAAATATTGCAACTGTGTATTTTATATTCTATATCAATTTAAAAATGGTCTTGTATTAAAAAACGTGTAATCCACCTAGCTTAATTATTAACCCCAATTATTTGGGACTATTTTTAAGATTTGGTTCCTAAATGTCAAAACATGACATCAATGCAGCAGCATAAAATCACCTCATACAATTTTTTGTGAATGTAAAAACTGAAACATCTGATGAAATGATACACAAATTATATTGCATTTATAATCTATTTAAGTACTTACATCGAAATGAAGTCCAAAATAAGTAACCACTATATCTATACCTCTTGTTATAGGGTCTACTTTTCCTACTCTGTCAAATACAATATTAACTGTCGACTGAAATTACATCAATTATTATACCTCAGTGTCTTAGTTTCATTAGAAAATTACAGACAATAAAAATATTATTGTTCATACAATTTCCATTGTTTCTGTCTAAGTACTATTGACCGGTCAAAAGTAATTTCATAAAAAACTATTGGACCGGCTGTATGATATTCTTTTGTGGAATTTTTAAACATTACGCATTTTCCCATGAAATTTCTTTCGAATGCATCTAGTTTTATCTTATCGTACAGTAAACATCCGAGAACATTGAAAATATTGATTTTTCAGTGAAGTTGGGCAATTAAGTAGCTTTCTGGAACATTACAGGAAATTTCACTTTGATACAATACTTGTGAGCTAAGTAAGTTTAGAGAAGAATAGGAACTAGAGGCTCTCAAGAGCCTGGGTCTCTCACCTGTACATGTATCTACTATGGTTTTTGAAATCATGTAAAATAAGGTTAAAATCATAATGAAAAGCATTAATATATTGCTTCGCTGAGTGCAGCTGGATACGACTGCAGAGGTCCAACCCTAAACAGCTGGGGCAAAAATGGACACAATATCCATTTGGATTGTAATTAAATAGGTTTCTGACACAGAATAAGTGTAGTCAAAGAACATACAATTGGTCCTACGATTTGAATTTATATTCAATTTTTTGCTTTTTGTGCAACACAATATGCTGTTGCGAATTGAACCCCTCCCCCCCAAAAAAAAAAAAATAAAATTTTACTCCTTTTTTTGCTTTTGTGCAATACACTGCTGTTGCGTATTGACCCTCCCCCCCTCTCCAAAAAAAAAAAAAAGAATTATTGTACCCCCCACCCTTTTTTTTGAAGAATGTTTCTTTTTAATTTCTGAAATTTGAAATGAGAATAAATTGTCCCCCCCACAATTTCTTATTTACCCCCCCCCCCCCCCCCCTTTCCCTTTTTCCAAAAAAAAAATTCTTTCCCTCAAGATATGGTCATAATCCCTATTCAAATTTCTCATGGAGTTTGCAAACATAATTACCCATTTAAATACATCATAAAAGTCTTAAAATAGAAAAAGACATATGGCTAAAATTAATATTAATTATAATAGTAACTTCTTAAAATAAATTGACAGCTATAAATCACCCCAAGACAATCTACATTTCTTTATACATAATTTACAAGAAGTGTAAGGGAGGTAATCGAATCATACACAACATTTTACTTTAAATGTGTTTGGATTACCTCCCTTATACCAAGATAATAACCAAAAACTGCAAAATTTACTAAAATTTACCAATTCAGGGACAGCAAGCCAACAACGGATTGTCTGATTCGTCTGAAATTTTCAGAGCAGATTGATCTTAACCTGATGAACATTTTTACCCCGTCAAATTTACTCTAAATACTTTAATTTCAGAGATACAAGCCAAAAACTGCATTTACCCACTATGTTCTATTTTTAGCAATGGCGGCCATGTTGATTGGCAGGCAGGGTGGTCGGACATAAGTTTTAAACTAGATACCCCAATGATGATTGTGGCCAAGTTTGGTTACATTTGGCCCAGTAGTTTCAGAGGAGAAGATTTTTGTAATAGTTAACAGACGACGACTACGGACGACGATGGACAACAGACGCCAAGTGATCAGAAAAGCTCACTTGACCTTTTAGGTCAGGTGTCAGAGCTAAAAACCATAATTATTCTACAATTTAAAGCATATATTAATATGCCATTCAATTACTGCAATAAACAAAATATTCTTTTCTAAAAATATACATGTAGTAATTTAACATTACAGTCAAATCTGTTATTTGCGGTCACAATTGGGACAAAGATAAAGTGGCCACATAAGATAGGTGATCATTTAATCAAGTTTTACACTGAGCGGCAAATCCGGATCTTGGTTTCCAGTAGGAAATGGTCAAGATATTATCGTTGTCAAACATAAAAAACATGGCTGGTCGAATGAGGTGAAACAATGTTTTTTCCATAATTGACTGTATATGAACAATGTGATTGATAATTTGAATGCTACTCTAGTTCTACAATTAATCAAAGATGACTTGAAAGTCAATTAACAATGTTTTTAACATGTCTAGAAAGAAAATTTACCGTTTAATTCAGGTAAATGTTCAAGCTAGGATATTATTTTTGTGACCGCTGGCCGCGGAAGAGAAGTGACCTCATATTCAAGTTAACACATAAAAATCTTTGGGCGGACTCCAGGACAACCGCTGAAGGCAGGTGGTCATTTAATTAAGGTGACCATTAGAGCATCTTTAACTGTATATGCTAATATTAATAAATATATACTTACAATAAAAATTTTCCAAACACAATATCCCGAGAAAAAATATCCCAAGAAATTAAAATATTTTCCTTTGAAAGTGGCTGAGTATGCAATCCTTTCCTAAAACACAAAAAATAATTCCATGTATAAAAGTTTAATTTTACAGATATAATAGACGCTTTAAACAATATTAACCAACAGTTTTGTAACATGATGACACTGCTACCCTGACTTTCTGATTAGCTTCTGAGGGTGTTCATGTACTAGTTCACATAGCAAGTCTGTGTTTCATTGAAAATTCATTTGTTTAAAATAAGGAGTAATCATGTAGAAAAATCATTATATATTCATTGGATACAATAAAATAGTACAATAATATATTTTATTTTCAAATACAGGTATATGTAAACTTATTCATAACATGTTTAGGAAATAAATGAAAATTTAATTTTTACCTGCATATTATGTAAGTCAACTGACTCCAAAAACAGTTGTCTACTTAGTTCTTCATATGCTTCTACTTCCTGTTTTAACTGTCCAACATCTAGATATAAAGTTAAGGTCAATTCATAATCATTAAACCAGCAATAATAAATCTGGCATACTGGGTTATCTCCCATTGTATATCTTATCGGTTTCCTTGGGACATCTTCAGTAAGTTTTATAATATTGAAAAAAAATATTTCAAATAAAGTTTTACAATTTTTTTAAAAGCATCCAGTGCATAAATATATTGCAATGAATTTTTATTTAAATATAGCATATATTATTCTAAACCAAACAGATTTTCAAATGTTCATAAAAATTTGCCACTGGTTATTTCCTTACTTAAAACATGCAAACAAAACAATAAATCAAAGGATACTCTCTGTTGTACCAGAACTTGATCCAACATTTCTTAACATTCCCCAGAATCCTCCCTGGTTCTTATTTAGACTGGCTTGTTTTAAACTTTCTCTTCTGGCAATGGCAATTCTACAAATAAATATTTATCTGTAAACTAGAAATTCATTGCATACTTTAATCATGATAATAGTTTCCAATCATTTACAAAGTTATAAAAGTATCATTTATATTTTTCAATGCATACAAAACTTTTGAATGATATTTTGCGAAGACAGGTGTCATATTTAATTTCTACATGTATACATACTCCCTTTACTGGTTTAGAACAAGCCAGAAACATATTGTTGTTGTTTTTCAACTACAGAGAAAATCTCATTCTGAAAGAGAACTTCTCCCAGAAGGGAAAAACTCTCATACCAATCTATACTGTTAAAAAAATTGTCATGACTAACATTTTGTAGCTATTCTTCGCACACTGTACAAAATGCTACTCTTTTATAGTCCTTTTGTTCAATCTTAAGGTATCTAAAATCTTTCATCAATCACATGCATATACACTTCAACTGATTAAATTTTAAAAAAACAAATGAAACTCTCTTTTAGCTATTGCCCAGTTTATAAGAAAACATATTTTTATTCAAAAATTTTAAAATATATAATTGTACCAATATATTCCAACCTTTTTTTCTTCATAAGTATCATATCCATTGTCTGCATCAATCTTTTCTCAATAGTTTGTATGTCACTGTCCTTTACATCCCTGCAAATATAAATATGTCACTATGTCAGAGTGATATCTTGTAGTTATTCCTTCATATATGAAATTAAAAGCTGCACCATTAGTGGCTGTCCTCAAACGAAAATAAAATATGACATTAAATCAAATTAGTCAGCAAAATTGAAATAAATCTTACTGCTGTTGATGATCCTTAGATGATACAAAATTTTACGAGGTTTTGTGAAAGGGAACTTGACTTATCATAAAATATAAGGGAGATTACAATTTTTTTTCATGAAAAAGTTCAGTAACTTAGTGATGACAAAAGTGAAAACTGAAAACATCAAAATTAAAAGGTAACTTACTGCACCTGATGTTAAGATTCAAAAAATATTGCAAGGTTCAATGATAGCAAACTTGACTTACTACACAAATGTTGGAAATTCATCATTTGTCCAAGAACAATATCCCATAACTCTAATATGAGAAATTGTCAAATTAAATAAAGCACTTACTGTTTCTAAGATTATGTAAAAATTTCATAAAGTTTGGCATCAGCAAAGTTGGCGTATTGTATAAGAGAGAAAAAAAAAAAAAAAGAAAAAAATATATATATATATATTTCATGAACAAAGTTCCATAACTCTGAAACAACGAAAGGTAAAATCATAAAAATCAAAAGGGAGCTAACAGTTATTGATCCTATGATTTGGTACAATGTATATGCAAAGTTAAGACCTGTAAACTAAGAACCAATAAAAAAGTTCCAATTATAAGTTAAAACAACTTTTAAAGTTCTATAGAATAGAAATTCTAGTGAAGGGTCTTGGTAGTCTGAGATATCTGAGCAAGCATTGTTTAACTAGCTTGAAAATGTCTCTGGAAATGGTATCTGTCAACAAATTTTAATCACATATTTTACTGATTTAACAGACTTGTACTTCAATCTAGTGTAAAGCATGTTTAAGATGTAAGGAATGTGTTTCTGTTTCATATCAAAAATTCATATTCTTAACCATAACATATTTTCCCTTCAATATTTTTAAGAAACAAGAATCATTTGTTCTATGGGAACAATTAAATTACCTTATAAAAACAAACATAGATGTGTAAGGATAATTGACCGCACCAAATCCTGATAACAATGCCATTATAGTAACACCAATCACTCCTATCCTTCCTATACACTGCTCTATTGAAAATATACCTGAAATTGATTAAAGAAATAATATACTGTTACTGATGGGAAAAAACTTTTAGTTCACATTTTTTTACTGTAGACATATACTAAGGATATTTCTAACTAAACGGAATAGTGATTAACCTTTAATGAAAGTAAATGACTCTTAGTATCTGTTTCTCAGATCAATCTACCATTGAAATTTAACATTTGCACACACACGTCATTCTGAAAAGTTCTATTGTAATAAAGTATAAAATTACTAAATATTCTTCTAAAACAGAATATACTTTTTTCAAATCCATTTTTTCTGAAGTTGCTGATATTTTGGGCAGATACTGCACAATATTATATACTTAGGTGATCAGTAAGGTTTCATACTGAACAAAAAACAAACGGTAATTCATTTACTGACAAACACAAAATGAAGGTTACTATAAATCTTAAATGGTCAATATCAATACTATACTTTCCATAAATGTCATTTTGTACAGTAACCAACATAAATGCCTGTAAAATGGTAATGTTTGTTTCATTCTGTGAAAGACATTTAACCGACGGACCTAACTGTAGTAAAACCAGTTAATATCACTTCCTGCTGGAAGAAACATTATATAATACACTGCCTAATGATCAGATTATAGTCATGGTCATGCATCTAGTATAAAATAAGACATCCTAGGAACGATCAAATAATAGTAAACATAATCACCAATTTTACTATAAGACTTACCATGTTTGGGACTGAGTATAGGAAAGGGATCACCTATCTTCCAGAAGAAATAAATTGAGACACACCATGCAGCAAATGTCAACATCACACGGACATGTTGTTTCTGTGGAACTAAATGATCAATTATTATATGAAACATTTGAATTTGTCAGAAATCCTTTTCTTTTTGCAAGAACAAAACAGTTAATCATTAACCCTTTACCGTTACTTGGGAGAGATAATAAGTCCTAAGGTTTTGTTGCAGAATCCCCCGTCACTGTATATCCCCACCTTCGCTATGCAGGGGATATAAAAAAAAACATGTATCCTTGGTCAGAATGATAACTATAAAGACAATGTATAGATAATATTGCAGTTTACAGAAGGCTGTTAGCCTATATTTGGAATCTAATATCAAGTCATTCAGATAACAATGTGATATTAATTAGGAGGTTTCAGTATTCATCTACAACAACATGTGCAGGTATAGTACATAAGTCTATTTGCTAATTCCACATACACATTAAGCATTTGTAATGTAATAATTTCTCAAGCATGTCAACTCCTTACATACATGTATATTCTGAAAAACACTGTTTTAATAAATTGACAAGTGTCTTAGTTTACTTACCTAATATCAGATTACCAATAATTAAAGTAAGCTATCTTAGTTTACTTACCTAATCTCAGATTACCAATAATAAAATAAGCCAGATAGAATGGCAATACCACAATTAGTACTGACAGAATGGCATATAGTCCTAGCTTCCAGTGGAAATAACGGGAACTGAAAAAAAAACCAAAAACATTATCCTCCTCCTGACAAAAAGATTATGTTTAACTAGCTGAGACCAATATGAGGTGTTCTATTACATACTGACTTGATACCTATTAACAGTAAGCAGAATTCCATATCCTATCTTCTAGACATTTCTTTTATTGTGACTTCACATTGTGTAGCAGATAACAGCAAACAATTGTGGAAACCTTTTTTGGTTTTGGTTTTATCAAGTGGTCAGAAGTAGAATAAATCTGTTATATAGTGACTTACATAGGGCATATTAACCTTGTCTTTATACCTATATACCCCTATAAATCACAACTAAAAAATAATCAAGCCTGTCAGAAAATTTTACTGAAAGAATTGCATCAGCCCACACTCTCGTGTTCAGTTTAATGGGGTACTGTCAAATATGGTGTGCATACACCACATACTTTAATTTTCATACATAAATTTTAACTTACTTTGAATCTAGTACACCTAGAATTTCGAATATGATGAGTTCAAACATTGTACAGGATAATGAAAATGTTACAGAAAACACTAACAAAACAACTGAATGATGAACCTGAAATGAAGAAATAATACATGTACATTTAACTAACATTGAAAAATACTAAATACATGTATAAACTTTTTGATGTAAGATGTAACAAATTAATGCCTCCTTAACCATATCTTTTATAATTATTTTTGTGCTTGTTAATATTCCTGTTAAAATGAATATCTACAGTGAGCATGCCCAGTTTTGCTACGTAAACAGCTAAGCATTTGAACCTGACACCTTTTTGTTATTCAAAGCTCAACCAACTAGGCTACGGTTATTTCAAGGTTCTGTAACTTTGACCTTTATACATGGATTCCAGTTCAAATGCTGGTATGACTTAAGGGGGATTTAACTGCTGTTTGAAATACATTTAAATTCCAAAAGTATGTTTATATAATTTAATATTGGATATAATGCGTCATTTGATTGGTCAAATTTTTTTTGTCTATCATATCATAGACTAAATTTTCATGTCCAGTATGACGTCATTAAAGGTAATCCCAGCGTTTTAGATGTCAAAACATCCGTTGGAATTAAATTATAAGGAATGACTGTAATTTTGTTTCCAGTCTATTCGAAATAACCTCAATGCACATGGTACACACTTTCAAATAACCTGCTACGTGGGTTATTTAGTGTGCACCACGTGATTGAGGTTATTTCTTCATAGACTGAAAAAAATTACAGTAAATCATTAATTATTAAACAAATTTATTGTCACTGCACTATTTTTATGGAGGAAATATGCTTGTATATTTCTGTGTTATATATTTATCTTCATTATGTTACACGTAGAAAGAAAACCACCTAAAATTTCTTTTTCAAACATTTAAACTTGAACAAGAACATTCGTACATTTGTAAATAACAATACTTCTTCTCACAAGTCTGTCATTTTTTGGATCTTCTACCTACCTCGTAATCTTTGAACAACTGCTTCAAAAAGAATACCCATCCTCCACCAAAAAACAAAATCTGGAAAAAAGAGAAAAAGCCAAGGGCCTATGATATAGGCCTCCACATATCTTTGTCATCAACTGTCTAAACTTGACCATTAATTCAGAATTTCCAACTTCAAGCATAATTTTGTACAACTAAAGGCTCCCAGGAGCCTGTATCGCTCACCTGGATTCAATTTGCCAATCAACAGCCAGAAAAGCAGCTAAGAAACAAAAGTCTGTATCATTGGAAATAATTCTGAAGAGGACAATCTAATAACCATTATACAGCTGTCAAGTCTGGTTCCAATTGGCCAAGTGCTTTCAGACAAGAAGATTTTTTTAAATGAATTATCCCAAAGGGTCCTATGTTAAACTAAGTTCGACTGCGACAGCCTTCTTGGTTGACATTCAAGGTCATATGACATTATCTGAAAGAGGACCACCTAAAGACCATTTCTGTCAAGTCTGGTTCCAATTGGCTGAGTGGTTTCAGACAAGAAGATTTTTTAAAGAAATTTCCATAGGGTTCTATGGTAAACTAAGTTTGGCTGTGGCAGCCATTCTGGTTCATCAGGTCCTAAATTCTAAAGAGGGCCATTTAAGGACCATTTCTGCCAAGTCTAGTTCCAATTGGCTCTGTAGTTTCAGACAAGATGATTTTTTAATGAATTTTCCCATAGTGTCCTATGTTTAACTAAGTTCCGCTGTAACGGCCATCTATAATGACATTCCGAGTCATCAGACACAATTCTGAAAGTGGTCCACCTAAGGTCATTACTGCCAACTTTGGTTCCAATAGGCTTAGTGCTTTCAGACAAGAAAATTTTTAATCAATTTTCCCATAGGGTCCTATGTTAAAGTAAGTTTGGTTGTGGTGGCCATCTTTGTTGGCATTCCGGGTCATAGGAAATATTTCTGAAAGAAGACCACCTAAGGACCATTTCTGTCAAGTTTGGTTCCAATTGGCTCTGTAGTTTCAGACAAGAAGATTTTTAAATGAATTTCCCATAGGGTCCTATGTTAAACTAAGTTTGGCTGTTTCGGCCATATTGGTAAATCGTCCGGGTCATCAGACACAATTCTGAAAGAGAACCATCTAAGGACCATTGCTGTTAAGTTTGGTTTCAACTGGCTCAGTAGTCAATTCAGAATGGGGTTAGTTCTGTTTTGTTATAATTTGCTATATAGCGAATTCTATAGCCACATTGTAAGTCGAAATATTACGTGGGACGAACATACTGGAATAAGGGAGGTGACTCCGTATACCTTATGGTGACTAATGATAAATTTTCAATTTACACATTTGTTTTTATTTTCAAGGACATTTTCTGGCAGTAAACATGTAAAATGAAATTTCCAAACTTGTCTGTTTTCCTGGATGCATGGGAACCCTTTGAATAAATAATGCAAAATCCTCATACCCACTTTACTGAAGTGTAAACATTATAGCCACATGTACACCCTTAATGTTTTTCTGTATTTCTTTAGATCCAAGTCATCTGATATACTTCTCAGATCAAATTACCACTTCTAAGTTTGGTTTTTATTGGTTCAATTGTTTCAAACAGGATCTTAATTTTCCAAGGGATGCTGTGTTAAACCAACTTTGGCTGCAGCAGCTAGTTTGGAGGTTCAGGTTATCAGATATATTTCTGATAGAGCACAATCCATGAACCATTGCTGCAAAGTTTGAAAAGATTAAATATAAAAAGTTTATGACTGAACGATGGCAAGTGATAGCAATAGCTCAGAGGGACGTTCAATTCTGGTTAAAAAAAACCAAATTGTTGAGGTTTGCAAAAACTAGAAAGCCCTGCATAACGTGTTGTTACCAAAAGACAGATTATTTTTTACTGAGTTCCATGGTCTATCTATTTGCTTTCTCTTATACTTAATTTTGCTGTAAAACAATCTTTTTCGATTCTGGTGATCCCCTCTAAGATTTGCCTGTACAAGGTTATATAAATACATGGAAAACTAACAGGTGTTAAAAAAGGAGTTATTTAAAAAATTTAAAAAAACAAACTGAAAATACAAATCATTAGTGGAACATCATAATTTTCATGTTTTCATAAAATCAATTTATTTTAAATTAGGCTTAAAGGCAATGTGAAATAATGAAATTTGCCCAAGTTTTCTGTGTAAAAACGTACTTTTTATTCTACAAACTGATATATTGCATATGCATAAAGAATTACTATTTTCTTTTGTAGTAAAATAATTCATTAATTGTCACATATAATGATATAGAATGAGACATGATAAAGAATGGAAATGTTTGAAAGCCGCGCATATTTAAGTTCTCAGTCAAAGCACAACCTGTGAAAAGAACATTAAACAGGAATCCACCAGAAAAGACATAATGTTATTACTGGTGCAGCTGGGAAATTCTAAACAGCCAAGTACTGAACGTCAACACAAACACGTGTCTGTTTCAAAGGTACACCTATGAGGCATTCCGAACATATATTCGAGTCCACATTGAAAGACAACATTTTATTGGTTAGAAAATTAGCTGTACGGGCTCGTCCAAATTTCAATTACCAGCGTTGTTGTTTAAATTTTTAGCATTTATTTAATTGTTCAGGTTGTAATATTTCACACAATTCATACAACTACTCGTTAAAATCCACAAACAAAGTACAAATTACAATAATACATACAATTCAATAGAAGATGAGGCAAAAATAGTTAAAACAATTGTCCAATCAAAGTTCTTGTTACATTTTTCCTAAAGCATCTAACGGGAAAGTCCCTACAGCAGCCATGATAATCACGATGGAAAACTTGCGACTGTCAACATTAAATATTGTTAAGACATAGAACAGCATTTCAAATAGAATTTTGATTGGCAGTAGTAAACACATATTTGTTTAGGTTATTTTGCCTATTGCATAAGTGCTTACCTTTTATGGAGCAGAAAAGGAACCGAAAATAACTAATAAATTTATTTGGATGTTCGTTCCGAGTTGTGGCCTGTCTGAGTGGCGAATGTCTTGAAGAATGACTGTAAAACAGCCGCCCTTACCGCAGCCTTGTCACTCGCAGGTCAGCATGAACATTTTAAAAGCTTATAGAAAAAAATGATAAATTTACACCCACCTCGCTCCTCAGATACTCTTCTGTACAGAGTCTGATGGGTCTACTAGCAGTCTTTCAGTTTTGGCCAAGTATTTATACTTACCATGCCACACAACGTACTTAAATGAACATGAAAAAAAGCATTATGATTATACAGAGTTCGCGAATACCTCAAATTTGCTGTCAGAATGCAAAATTCTGCTCGTCCTACAATTTGTGAAACTTTTAACAACAAAAGATGACTAGGCCATATTCATTATCCATGTTATTAGAGTAAAACCCCGGGTAAAACTGGAACATCAATAACAGCACACCTGAAAATAAACTGAAAATGTACAAAAAATCTTTTATTTGTATAAAATTTTATTCTTCTGTGGCAAATTTGGTGATCCTAAAAAACACCTATTATTTAGGAAATTAGAAAAACTGATGGAAAATAAGGTTTTTTTGTTGTTATGGGATCGTTGTTGAGTTCCAGTAGATTGATTTGTGTAATGAATGGTAAGTAAACTGACGAAATTAAAGCCCATACTTTCAGAGTTGTTACTTTATTTGTTTTTCATGAATTCATTATCAATATTAATGAAAATTGCCATTTTAAATCCATAAACAACAACAATGATGTGGGCAACATGGTCGTAATCTGGATTGGGAATGGAACCTAATGTGAATATTTATTTGATTTGTTTCTTTCATCTTCGTATAAGATCAATGTCAATTCAATTTATAGGTTAGAGAAAAGGAACTCGGTGAAGTAGAATATGTTTAATTTTGGCATATTAATGTAAATTTCATCCTCATGTCTAACACAAAATCGGAAGCGTAGTTATACCGAACATTATTTTGTTGTTACTATCTTAACGTAACTTTCAGGTGCAAGAAAAATGATTGAATTTGTTAAAAAATATGTATTTATAACATTTATTTTCATGTTTTGGACGAATAAACTTATTTGTTTTGAGGAATGGAAGACTCAATGATGACAAAAACTAATTCAGTTCATGAATAATTTTGAAAATTCCGACTTCACAATTGCGAATTGAAAGATCAGAGATTTTGAAAAATACATTTTTCCACAAAATTCTAAAGCTGACAAACAGTCGGACAATCAGGCTGGCACAAGACATTCAATTACTGGACCTGATGGAATTTTGGTGGTCGAGACCAATAGGACCGACGATTTTCGCAAACTCTGATTATATGGTAGAAGCAAGCATGTTCATTTCATCAATTTATGTACCAAAAACTGTTTATCTACTCAATTGTTTTCTGGCATAACTTAAAGTCCAACTGCATATGGAGCTTGCGTTTCTAAAACTTGAATGAGGTGTAAAAATTGTATTAGACTACTGTATAATATATAGACATGAAAAGATTGTTAAAATTTTTTAGATGTGAAAATCTGCAAAGTTTATTGGACCATCTGTCAATTCCATTAAAATCAGCCACAGTCTTATAGTGATGAATATTCTTAGCCAAAAAATGTATTATGATTCAGAGCTTATGTATCATGATGTGTATTGATATGTGCCATCTTTTGATTCATCTTGAATACATTAAAAACCAAAACTACTATCAAATGTAGAATATATGTATAAACCCTTTATAGTAGCAAGAGTTTTTTTTCATTAAAAGGGATTCCCAGGTCAACTCGCTGAAGACGAGTCCTGTTTTACGGGATTGTCACATAGGTTTTATATTTCCCGCTCTTGGAGCCAACATCAAAAGTTATTTTTCTTTAATATGATACCATGATAAAGATAAAACAATGGAGGATCTTTTACAAAAAACCACATGAAAAAAGACCTAAATTTAAGAATTTAATTGGATTTTAAAGTTAGGACGTTTTTGGCCAGATTGGATGCCAGGAAAGTATGCATTTTGCCAAATTTGTCCAAAATTGATTTGAATGGACTTCGATATTGGAATTTTATTTCTTGAGATTGTTTTTATCATTTTTAATGACAAAAGTGCATATTTAGAGTCATTTTAACGATATTTGAAGAATTTCAACATATCCAGCAGAGTGTACCCCTGTTTGCTGCTGAATCTTCGCATTTTCATTCATGAACTAAAAAGATGGCGAAGAGAACATATTTTAGTAACATTTTTATTCAAATAAAGAATAAATGGTCCAAATTAATGCTTTAAAACATTAACAAAGATGTAGCCACTCAAGTCTGCCATCTTGTCCGGGCAACCATCGTGTAAGGGTTACTCCCTGTGGGGACTCTATTGGTTAAAGGTTTAAGTGTGTAATTGATGCATATTATGACTGATTCACCTTAGGGTTAACTTCGTATTGTATTGCACCATTAAGTAAAATATAATGATAAAGCTGGCTGGTATACCGCTATATGGTTATTTTACTGTTAATCACTAGTAACTTTATCACATTGATTACTGTTTTATTTTCTGTGTGCATGCTTTAGTCAATTTTAAGATTTTTTATATATTCAGCAAAAAATCAACTTTTTGTTTTACAAAAAATATCTTTATATGCATGTTCTTAAACCTTCAATTTATAACTATTTATTACTGGGATATTTTTACATACACAGCTAAATGTTAAAAAAATACTTTTCAGTATTTGTCTTATATTGGAAGTGTTTTCCTACCAAATAACTATAGTTCTCTCTAGAGAATTCATCTTTTGGAAGTCCAAATATGTCCAGTAATGTTCCTTTATTATTCATAGTAAAATAGCTGTTGAAGTATCATTTCCTTCATTTTTTCCAGGTTGTCAAAATCATCTATGATATCACATGGTCTAAAAGTGGCAAAAGCTGAAATTCTAACCCAAATGTTATAAGTCACTAAATATTCAATTTATTTCCCAGAAAATGAAACACTATTAATTTATAAGCAAACAAACATATATTTTAGGGGAGGAAACAGGATGAACTTCTGACTGTCTGTAATCAGATTAAAGAAATCACAGGAATTCATGATGAAAAGGTGATTAAACGAGCCATTGATGCATGTCAAGATGAAAATGGAAAGTTTGATGTGGAGAATGTGGTTGCTATGTTAGTTGCTGAGGATAGTCATGTAGCAAATCAATCACCTAAGAAGGTACACAGATTAATTTTTATTTATCCTTTCCTGGTAATTAAGCAAATTTGTGTCTTCCAGATTCCGTTTTAGTGTTGTCTAATCAAAATTTACTTCATATCTTTTTATTTCTTCTATGTCTTACAAGGGTATTGTGTACATTTCGAAACACATGTTTTAATTTAATTTTTTTTGGCCTTGCAAGAGTATAGAATACATTACAATTTGAACTAGTATTAAAATTTGTAATTTTTTTTGTTTCAGTTTGGTCAATAACATTTATTGAGTTCTGCATGTTCATTTTGATACATGCAGGGGTGGTGCTGGCATTCAAAAACTTGTTGCCAAAGTATAATTGTTACCAGTTTCAAAATGTTTTTGCCAAATTACCCTCCCCCTTTTGTTAGTTCACCTATGCCATGTGAGCTATTGCCATCACTTGGCATCTGTTGTCCTCTGGCGTAAACTTTTCCTTCATAGATCTTCACCTCTGAAACCCCTGGGCCAATTGTGACCACACTTTGGTGGAATGATCCTTGGGTGTCCCCCTTCCAAAATTGTGAATGGCATCCCTGACTTCCAAGCAACATGGCTGCTGTGACTAAAAATCTATAATACTAAATTAACGAATTAGCCGAATAGGCGGCAAAACGCGTGGTTCAAAATAAACGATGTATGGTTCAGATTATAACGGTTATTATCGGATTTGACAATCTGCATTTATAAATTTAAACTACAGTTTTGTTTTTGTGCAAATGGAATTTGTATGCACTTTCCGATATGAATTCTCCCAACACATACCTTAGAAGGTTCTCGAATGCATCATTTTAACAAATTGATTTAAATAAACAAGTATGCACTTATTTTAAATGTATTTCTATTTGAAATAACGGAAGAAGAATAAAACAAATTAAAAACATTCCCCTTCAAGTGGGATGTTTCCGCTTCATGTATTCAGGATTGTTTTTCAACAATAACACAATTTCTCCTAACTGTAAAGGTTATGAACTTTGAAGATTATGAAGAAATAAGGTAAAGTTCAAAGGAATTCCTAACTTAGTGTTTTTTGGATTGCTCGGATGTTTACATTGCACAAAGTGATAACACCAACCATTATCTATTTTTACATCATTTGTAATGTGGCCTGTCTAAATATATCTCTACCATACAATTCCCTGTAAGCCCTAGATAAAAATATGTTTAACAAATGGTCATCTTTATCATTAATGACGAAATTTATCTCGGACATTTTTGATAAATATAAACGTGGACATCACACGCAGCCACTCACTAAAAATGCTTTTATCGTCTGATTATTGGATATATTTGTGAAATTAAACCTCGCTTGCCCTGCTCATAATGACAATGGAACAATTGGAACAATTATTTTCCTAAAATATGCACTACGGAACTCACGGCATCTTTTGAAAAATTCATCCGTCACTAAGGAAATGTTTACATCTACAATTTCATTTTCATATTTATTCTGAAGGAAAAAGGTAATGCATTATGAAATGTGTACTTAGTGAAAGCTTTTCATCAAGTTCCAGTTCAGAATTAATTGTAACAATAAAAATATTGACAATCTATGTGGTTGTGTTTTCGTCATAGATTTTGACTTTGATGGAACCTTAAGGTCCATTTTGGTAATTCTACGTGGCATATAGTCTACTTCATCAGTGTTTCCATCTTCGGTAGTAACGAACAGCCATGTGACAATTGGGTCACGTTGACCTACATTTCACGCTTCATTGACTTGGTTAAAGTTTGCATTCACATCCATTTCCGGAATACTACATCATATATAGACATGAAACTATCAGTTGAAACCACCTACTTGACAGGAAAGTTTATGGGAAGCCTGCCACAACATACATATTGAGTTCCTGTTCCATCAATGACACGGCCGCAACAACTTTTTATAGTCAATATGGCCACCACAAAAAAAAAAAAATGCTTATTTTCCCGTGCTCGCGCGGGTTCAATGTCTAGTAGAAAAAAAGGGGATTATTTTCAAAAATCTTCTATGTAAGTACTAGGCCAATTGGAATCAGACTTGGCAGCATTGGTCCTTAGATGGTCCTCTTTTAGAATTGTGTCCGATGAACTTGACGATCAAGTAAGATGGCCGCAAAAGCCCAACTTAGTTTAACATAGGGACCTATGGGAAATTCATTTAATATTCTTGTCTGAAACAATTGAGCCAGTGGTCCTTAGATGGTCCTCTTTTAGAAATGTGTCCAATGACCTGGACTGCAAACTAAGATGGTCACCAAAGCCGAACAAAGTTTAACATAGGACCCTATGGGAAAATTCATTAAAAAATCTTCTTTTTTGAAACCACTAAGCCAATTGGAACCAAACTCGGCAGAAATGGTCCTTAGGTGGTCCTCTTTCAGAAATATGTCTGATGACCTAGAATGTCAACAAAGATGCCGCCACAGCTGAACTTAGTTTGACATAGGACCCTACATGTATGGGAAAATTCATTTAAAAATCTTCTTGTCTGAAACTAATTAGCCAGTTAGGACAAGACTAGGCAGCAATGGTCCTTAGATGGTCCTCTTTCAGAAATGTCTCTGATGACCTGGCCTGTCAATCAAGAAGGACACCAGAGCCGAACCTAGTTTAATATAGGGCGCTATAGGAAAATTTAATTTGCAGATCATCTTTAACTTAAACTTGGCCATTTGGAACCAGACTAGTGGCAGAAATGTGTTTGATAACCTGGACTGTCAACTAAGATGGCCACCACAGCCTAACTTAGCTTAACACTGTACCCTATGGTAAAACCAGCCAAATCAACTGCTACACTTAAATTTGCAGTCCTGCTCAAGGTGGACAAGTTAAATCCATGTGATCCATATAGTCTGTTGAGAGCTTCTACTTTAAACATTTATCATTGCTCTTTATTTATTACTGTTTGAAATAACCTGACCTGAAAAGTATTTTTTTGATGAAATAAAGTTTTAATTATCTTTCATCTGAAATGAAAAATGTTTGATAGCAGGCCTAATAAAACATCAATTACAATGTGTGTTTGTTTAAATTTAAACCACATCACAATCCTTGAAGAAATGAAATTTGATGATTTCATACATTTAAAAGTGATAAAAGGCATGCATATTTATTTTTCATGAATTACAAAATACCTTATCAAAGTTTAAATAATATAAATATTATTACTACAATTGTCCCAAGGTGGTCAATCAATTGTGCAGTCAATTGTAAAAGACCGTGCTATGTGTGAGTTACCTGTATTGATTATCATGTGTTTGTTTACTTTGAAATACCCAGGTTCATTAGCCTGATGTAAACTGTTCAATTATCATAGATAATCATATAAAACTTACAAATGGCAGCATTTCACTTATATTACAGATTTTGCCATGTATAAAATTCTGTTGCCAGATTGAATAAAAAAGCACATTTTGCGACATTAGCGAAGCCCAAGCTGCCCCTGTATGTGTGCAGTGAATGAAATTAGTTTTGAGGCAAAACAGGAATTGATCCTCTGATTGATTGGGAATATTTTTGGATCAAATATTGAAAAAATTTAATGCAATTATTGGAGCATGTTTATCTTGTAAATTCTCATTTCTGTTTGACTGATTTCAACTTTTTAACTGTCGCCCTTGCATGTAATCCTGCTTTGATCATAGCATGAAAATAATATGTTTAGCAAGTTGTAAAAATATAAATGTTTAACTATTTTAAATTGAGTCAATATATTCATTGCAGAATAAAAACAATTTATATATAACTTCAATGATTTGTATATTTATGCAGTCTACTGTGAATGCCCTTCCTCCAAGGACTCATGCATCAGCTGATACTTTGGATGCTAAAGGAAAACCTGGACTGGATACTAAAGCTCAACATTCAGCAGAAACTTTGTCTACAAACAGTCAAAGTACAAATAAAAACCAAGGTAAAATTTACAAAATGGAAGCATATAGTGTAACTTCGATTGCTTGAATAATTCGAGCACCCTGGATATCTGGAATTTTTTAAATCCCTTTTATTTATCACCACAGAAAAAATTCAAAAACGTTTCTGATATGGCAAATAGAGTTCAAACAAAAATGAAGGTCCACATCAAATAGCGAATAAGAAATGATAGATATAGAGTGTATTTGGTTTAGATAGAATGCAGCTTAAGATTTTGCATTGTTTACATATCATCTTGCATTAGCATATAAAACTATCACCAATTTCGCACTGGTTTTCAGTTTATGGAACATTTTAGATATTGTTTGATTTATACCTTTATTCATTTGGAAAAGCATTAATTTGCATAATTTAAAAATTTTTTGTCATGGGATAGAAATTGTTATACTAATAGCATTAAGGATGTACTCTTCTGATGTTTCAGTCTTGTTGAAAATCTAGTTCAGGAATTATTTCCAAAACATGTGATACAAGTGGAAAATATTAATGAATTTAAAAAATATTATAATCCAACTAAACTCTGTGAAAAGATTATGTACTTACAATAAGTAGTTTTTGAGTCATAAAATTTTCAAATTCTATAACCAATCTGGTCAGTGTCATCAGCCAAAATGTTGACAAAATGGGTGAGGGGTACAAAGAAATTATTTTACCAAAAATTTGTACATCCCATATCAATTATTTCTTTTAAAATTCTTTAATATGTATTTTTTTCAATCATTTATAACAAAGAAGTTGAAATTATATGCTTTTTGTTCTAAAAATATGAGAAAAACCCCAAATTTACTAAATTGACAGCATGGTCATTTTGACATGAAAAAACAACAAAATTGTATAAAACTTTCGTATATTAACATCTACCTATAGTTTTTATACGACCGCAAAATTTTTGCGGTCGTATATTGGTATGACGTTGGCGTCGTCATCAGCGTCGTCGTCCGAAGACATTTGGTTTTCGCACTATTACTTTAGTATAAGTTAATAGAAATCTATGAAATTTAAACACAAGGTTTATGGCCACAAAAGGAAGGTTGGGATTGATTTTGGGAGTTTTGGTCCCAAAGGTTTAAGAATCAGGGGCCAAAAAAGGGCCCAATAAGCATTTTTCTTGGTTTTCGCACAATAACTCTAGTATAAGTAAAAAGAAATCTATGAAATTTTAACACAAGGTTTATGACCACAAAAGGAAGGTTGGGATTGTTTTTGGGAGTTTTGGTCCCAACAGTTTAGGAATTAGGGGCTAAAAAAGGGCCCAATAAGCATTTTTCTTGGTTTTTGCACAATAACTCTAGTATAAGTAAATAGAAATCTATGAAATTTTAACACAAGGTTTATGACCACAAAAGGAAGGTTGGGATTGTTTTTGGGAGTTTTGGTCCCAACAGTTTAGGAATTAGGGGCTAAAAAAGGGCCCAAATAAGCATTTTTCTTGGTTTTTGCACAATAACTTTAGTATAAGTAAATAGAAATCTATGAAATTTAAACACAAGGTTTATGACCACAAAAGGAAGGTTGGGATTGATTTTTGGAGTTTTGGTCCCAACAGTTTAGGAATTAGGGGCCAAAAGGGTCCAAAATTAAACTTTGTTTGATTTCATCGAAAATTAAACTATTGGGGTTCTTTGATATGCCGAATCTAACCATGCTTTTAGATTCTTAATTTTTGGTCTTGTTTTCAAATTGGTCTACATTAAGGTCCAAAGGGTCCAAAATTAAACTTAGTTTGATTTTAACAAAAATTGAATTCTTTGGGTTCTTTGATATGCTGAATCTAAACATGTACTTGGTTTTTTTATTATGGGCCCAGTTTTCAAGTTGGTCCAAATCGGGGTCCAAAATTAAACTTTGTTTGATTTCATCGAAAATTGAACTGTTGGGGTTCTTTGATGTGCCGAATCTAATTGTGCATTTAGATTATTAATTTTTGGTCCCGTTTTCAAATTGGTCTACATTAAGGTCCAAAGGGTCCAAAATTAAACTTAGTTTGATTTTAACAAAAATTGAATTGTTGGGGTTCTTTGATATGCTGAATCTAAACATGTACTTAGTTTTTTTATTATGGGCCCAGTTTTCAAGTTCGTCCAAATCGGGGTCCAAAATTAAACTTTGTTTGATTTCATCGAAAATTGAACTATTGGGGTTCTTTGATATGCCGAATCTAACCGTGCATTTAGATTCTTAATTTTTGGTCTTGTTTTCAAATTGGTCTACATTAAGGTCCAAAGGGTCCAAAATTAAACTTAGTTTGATTTTAACAAAAATTGAATTCTTTGGGTTCTTTGATATGCTGAATCTAAACATGTACTTGGTTTTTTTATTATGGGCCCAGTTTTCAAGTTGGTCCAAATCGGGGTCCAAAATTAAACTTTGTTTGATTTCATCGAAAATTGAATTGTTGGGGTTCTTTGATATGCTGAATCTAAACATGTACTTAGTTTTTTTATTATGGGCCCAGTTTTCAAGTTGGTCCAAATCGGGGTCCAAAATTAAACTTAGTTTGATTTCATCGAAAATTGAACTATTGGGGTTCTTTGATATGCCGAATCTAACCGTGCATTTAGATTCTTAATTTTTGGTCCCGTTTTCAAATTGGTCTACATTAATGTCCAAAGGGTCCAAAATTAAACTTAGTTTGATTTTAACAAAAATTGAATTCTTTGGGTTCTGTGATATGCTGAATCTAAACATGTACTTATTTTTTTTTTATTATGGGCCCGGTTTTCAAGTTGGTCCAAGTCGGGGTCCAAAATTAAAGTTAAAAAAGGGGTAAATTTTTTTTTTGGGGGGGGGGGGGGCAATTCTCCACAGCATATTGTATTGCACAAGAAGCAAAAAATTGAATATAAATTCAAATCATAAGACCAATTCTAAGTTCTTTATTTCAGTTATTCTGTGTCAGAAACCTATTATGTGTCAAATATTTGAAGAAATTTTCAATTGCACAGTATTGTGCAATAGCAAGAAATTGATATGTGTGCCCTGTTATCAAAACCTTATTATTAACAAATTCCATGACTATGATGTCATTTTCTATTTTAATATGTTATGGTGTATTTAAATGGGCTGTTATGGTTGCAAAGTATAAAGAAATGGGGGGGGGGTGAAAACAAAATTTAGAAGGGGGGGGGGGGGGTAAATGAGAAATTGGAAAGGGGGTAATTTTTTTCTCATTTCATATTTCATAAATTAAAAAGAAAATTTCAAATTTTTTTAGCAGAAAAAGGGGGGGTTACAATAAATTTTATTGTTTTTTGTTTTTTTTTTTTGGGAGGGGGGGGGGTCAATGTGCAACTTCATAGTGTATTGCACAAAAGCTAAAAAAAGGGGTAAATTATTATTTTTTTGGGGGGGGAGGCAATTTTCCACAGCATATTGTATTGCACAAGAAGAAAAAAATTGAATATAAATTCAAATCATATGACCAATTCTAAGTTCTTTGATTTCAGTTATTCTGTGTCAGAAACCTATTATGTGTCAAATATTTGAAGAAATTTTCAATTGCACAGTATTGCGCAATAGCAAGAAATCTTCAATTGCACAGTATTGCGCAATAGCAAGAAATTGATATGTGTGCCCAATTTTAAATTTTAAATTGGTTATTTCTGATTTATATATAAAAACAAATAATACTGATATGGTTTGAATAGGTAAATTAAAAAAATTTAAGTTCTTAGACAACATTCATTCTGTGTCAGAAACCTATGCTGTGTCAAATATTTATTCACAATCCAAATTCAGTATTGTATCAAGCTTGAATGTTGTGTTCATAATTGCCCCAACTATTCAGGGTTCGACATCTGCGGTCGTATCTAGCTGCGCCCAGCGGAGCATTTTATTTTAAGTTAAATTTATTCATATTGGTCCACTTCATCTTTAGGGAAAGTATGAAAAAAGTTAATTGTGGAACTGTGATTTTTTTCATGATAATAGCCTAAAAATGGGTAAAAATTGATGAAAAATGGGAAAATCGTCAAATATGGCTTACTTTCAAATGACCGTAGCAAAAAAAGAAGTCCACCACCATATGATTTTTTTCTTCATAAATTACTTTCTTACAGTCATATAAACACAAAAATCAGGTTAAGAAAAAAAGTTTAATACTAAAAAATTTTGGCTCATCAGAGGTGTACATCCTTAAGGCAGGTCAGCTGTATATAAGTTAATACAGTAAATAAATATAACGTGAACTGTATTCAGAATCATTAAAGATATGTGTATCTATAGTCATAGATCTCACTACAGAGACTAATGAAAGTGATGAACTACAGAAGGCCATTGCAGCAAGTCTACAGGACAATCAGGGGATTCTGGGAGGACAAGTTTCAAGAGAGGAACAAGATATCAGCAGGTACATATATATGAACAGGTTATATAAACAGAAAACCAATTATTTGTCATAGAATTATTGTTTTACAAAATCAAACACATATCTGAAATATTTTCAAGGTGATGTATGACAACATAGTCTATTGCAGAAAAAGGAAAAACTATGTCCAATGGTCAGGTGCCTGTTTGTTTATCCCAATAAAATTAATTGCTCCTTCAGTAAATGGAATTTAGAATGAGAAACCAGAGTGAGTTATATTTTCCTAACCAATGTAGGTAAGGGAGATAATAAATTTGTCTCCCTTTTAGCGTCAGGACAAAAGGGAGAGAATTTAATTATCTCCCTTACCTACATTGGTTAGGAAAATATAACTCACCCTGGCTCCTCATTGTACGTTTGTCTGATACAGATTTGACGAATGAGCCATTTGATCAGTAAATGATGAACTCTGGCGTGTTGAAAAACTCATAGTCACTACCTATTGTAGATTGATCAAGCAAGAATAAAACATTTTAGTAGAGGAGAAATTTGGCAATTTATTATTTTTGTACCAAGTTGTATATTAATTATAGAGCCATCAAATTGGAGTGAAGAATTCAAAAATTCTAACAAAGGGTAAAGTTATTGGAGTCCTTCAAAACCCTAAAATTTGAACTGTGTACATGTACATGTATGCATTTATTTGTTGTATTTGCAGGGTATTAGAGCAAAGTTTAATTGAGAGTAAAGCTGGAACCAAAAGAAAGAGAGGAGACATATGGTTTGTTGATCCATTAAATCCACATGAAAGAAAAAGACAAGAAGCATGCCCTGTTGGTTTGAAAAATGTTGGCAATACATGTTGGTTTAGTGCTGTCATACAGGTAATTTTGTATTCATAATAATTAGGTGCCTACAGTCTTTATTTGTCCAACCTGTTAGAATGACATTAAATAGTTTTAAATCATAGATCATATTTGAAATTATAAATTGTCATTAGAAACAAAGACTACATAATTCTGTATTTAGTTAATTTTACTAGAATACATTTACCCCGTATCTATTTTCAATTATACATGTATTTAAAAAATGTTGATTTACCAAGTTTATATTCCTGAATTTCCATTTAATGATACTGTATGTGGAAATGATTAAACCTGGTAATAATAATTCGGTGGTATTCAACATCCACAGTAGACAGATCCACATGTGGAAGCAAAATCCACCATACAGTATTACATATTCAGTTAAGGGAGATAATCTTTAACCAGTTTTTTTTTTCAAAGGAAGAAATTTAGTAATTAGTTTTTTGATGTATGGTGGGCTCCATTTGCCTAAATCCATGATTAAGAAAAGCTCCTCAAGTTGACACCTCATTAATTGTATTTTCAATTTTTTCAGTCATTATTTAACTTGAGAAGATTTAGACATTTGGTGCTTAATTTTAAACTGCCTAGAGATCCTGCTCAGGTTAGTTTTGTTATTTAAATATTGTGAACATTTTGTGATAAGTACAATTTAAATAAAGACTTAATGCATTGATTAAATGTATTTTTGCATGTGAAAAAGTCATTTACTTTATTGATTTGATGGATATGATAAATTAACCAATCAAATACTATAATAATACAGATACCAAGAAAATTGTTTTAAAGCCTTCATGATCAAACCAAAAACTAACACTTTACACATGCTGATGTCTTTACTTGAAACCATCTGGTTAGATCACTGAAAAAAACATGGTCTGAATGTTCCTCTTATTGTGCTCACCAAGCGTTGTTTATCTGATACTTCTGATCCCTAATTCAAAATGGCCTTCAGCAGAGGACTTAGGTTAACATAAGACATGCAAAAATCTATTTGAGAACCGCCAAATTTTGGAATATGCTGACCTGTAAGTAGAAGGACCTTGATGAAGAAAAATTTGGTTCCTACAAGGCTTACCACAATTCATAATGATCAGGAGAAGTGACTTATCTCTTTGAGGTACATCAATAAAAATGGCTTCATGCCAGGTAAGCAATACAGGCTCAGCCCTCTGAGCCTCCAGTTTTAATGGACAAAATTTGAATTAAAAAAAAAAAGTCTATGTATCCCAAACTTTATTTGCATATTTCAATTACAGCAGGAGAGTAGAAATGTAAGATTTATGTCTGAACTTCGACAGTTATTTGCATTAATGGTTGAGTCTAAAAGAAAGTATGTAGATCCTTCCAAAGCTGTTGATATATTAAAGGAAGCATTCGCTGCCTCAGCAGCTACAGGTGTGGGAGATAGTCAACAGGTAAGTCAGTAATTTATAGGGAATTTAATCATGGATTAATGGAAAAGAAGAACAAAAATAGTTTGGTAAAAATTACTCGCATGTATTTCAAGAATATGGAATTATATCATGTTATAGAGATAACAGACATTCAGTGATTGCGTTCAAATCTCTGTGTGGAATTGTTTAGGTAGGTCATTTTTAAATCTAATCAAAGTTTTGAATTTACTAATTGCATGTTAGGATATTTCATCATTTATGTTCATTTTATTTGTTTGAAAAGTTTTGTGATTTCTTTCAGGATGTTAGTGAATTTCAACACAAACTTTTAGAATGGTTAGAAGATGCATTTAAAACTACTTTCAGACCTGTATCACCTGAAAATGGGTAATTTTTAACCAGATTTTCCAATGGAAAAAATTCAATTATAAGTTTGGTGGGCAGACTGATGTCTTTTGCTCAAAAACGTGTTGAACGAAAATCTGGCTTGCTGTCATTTCGACAGCTTTTATATATTTAACCGTCACATTGAGACAAAAGTGTACGCTTGGGACAAGTGATCATAATGGTGGAGATATCATCTAAACCATGAAAAAAAGACATTGTTGTTCTGTTGATAGGACACAACATTTTTTCTATAATTTTACTTCTTTGAACATAGCAATTTATTATTTGAGAGATTTTTAAAGTCTGCCATTCATGAAAGATGACCTGAAAGTTCATTACTGAAATACTTTAAAGTCTAGAAATAAAAATGGCTGCAGGAAAACATTTAATGAGAAATAACTGTGATATTCAGTGAAGAAATCTTTAAACTTTATATAAAAAAAAAGTATACATTCTTGAATGAGAAAACAATTATAAAAAAGGCAAAACGTTCGGTTATTTGATGTTTCAATTGATATAGCAAGGGACATAGTTTTATATTAGATTATTTTCCAGAGCTGAAGATACCAGGGAAAGTAAAAATCCAATGGTAGAATTATTTTATGGTCAGTACAGAGCTGAAGGTGTTAATGAAGGTATTCTTCATTTATATTTCTTTAACAATATATATACACCAAACAAAACATTTCTATGACAATATTTTTGAAAGAACTTTCTGAAATTTGACAGCATTTTATTCATTGAGTTGAAGTTAGCTCCTAAATATATTTCAAATTTGGACAGTTATTATTCCTCAAACAGTCTTTATATTTGATCTGTACATCCCATTGTCATTTAAAAAGAGCTTAATTTTGTGAAAATTGTAAAAGCATAGAAATAAGAATACCCATTAAAAAATATAAAAAAGTGACAGTGAAGAGTGTTAATAGTTGGTCACTAGGCACTCGTGATAGATCACAGGATCTCAACCACAGAACTGCCTAGCACTAACTTCCCAAGTTATTTATTTGCCACTGGACGTTAAGCAAACAATCAATCAATCAATAGTGGGTCTCAGACCATCTGTAACAATATTCCCAGTTACCTGATGAACATGTGAAAAAGAGGTAAACAACAATAAAACATAATTTCCTGATAAACTCTTTAAAAATGAACCAATGGATATATGTACATACATGTATGAGAAAACAGACCAATAATAATAGTATTGATCTTCTGTCAAGAAATTAATGACAACTTGTAACTAAAATTTTCCTTAAAATATATCAAATACATATAGAACGGCTTTAGAATATATGTAGACTGAACATGCATTAAAAAGCTAGATCTGATTTAAACTTATTGGCTGTCACCAGCTGGTAACAATGCTCCTAACTTTGACAGTTTGCAAGAGTCAGAAATAAGGATTCTTAAAAAAAGTATATTTTCCTTGAATTTTCAGAAGTGTTGGAAAAGTAGGGCATCAAAAAATTGGAGTTGTCAGGGTACTACGTGAGAACGGATGTTACCTGGTCTGCTTTCAGATGGTGTGAATACAATTTTTTCTTTTTAAGGTAAAGGTTTCAGTAATGAAGAAAATTTTGGTCAGTTTCCGCTACAAGTGAATGGATTTAGAGACATTCATGAAAGTTTGGAAGCTGCCACAGCCCATGGGGCAATAGAAACTGTTAGTAGTGATACAACACAGAAGTCAGGACAAGAGGTAGATAGATCTGTAATCACCAGTTGTGATAGTGTCAAGAATTGCTAGGACATAATGGCTATTTTTGTTATGACTAATCCTCCTATTTCAGCTTTCATACATAAACAGCTTTTTTCTCCACTGACTATAATCATGACTGATTAAGAGCACATTGGTTTGAATACTATTTGTGATTTCTTTTAACAAAGAAAAACGTTTTTGGGTTTTCTTATTTGACTGGTTAATAAGCAAATGGGGATTCCAGAAAATTATAAAATTTGAGTTGCATATATCAGTAAAAAAAGTATAACTTGATAAGTTTATATTAAGTTACTCTATTCAGTTAAACAAAATTAGAAAATAAAGTATGTATCTGTTATTTCAAAAAGGTTTGATATAAACTTTTCATTTTCCAGTTATGGTTCACTAAGTTACCACCAGTATTGACCTTTGAACTATCAAGGTTCCAATTTAATCAGCAACTTGGGAGACCAGAAAAAATACACAATAAAATAGAATTTCCCCAAGTTATTTATATGGATAGGTAAGATTTACATAATAACAAAGAAAAAATATTGAATTCAGTGAATCAATATTAAGTTGGGGTTTTTATGGACAAATTTATGTACAAGTCATCACAATTTAATTTCTCGAGCCCCTCCGTCATTATTTAAATCTTAATGAACAAATACATAGGTAACAAATTGAAACAAAATTAAAGTTCATTAAAATGTAAGAAAAGCATCATTAGTTGCATGTATCTGAGTGTGGAAATCATTCACCAATAAGTATTCTAGGTATCATTTATCAAAGCTTTCTAACAGTTGCTTCAGGGACAAAAACATTTCTTGCTATCATTGATTTACATGTTAAAACAAGAAAAACATGTTCACACCACTTTACAAACCAAAAATTTAATTGAATGTCCATTATTTTTTGTGTGTTTAATTTAGCATATACATAAGCTGACCAATGTGCTTTTAAATTTTGAACCAATATATACATGTAGGTATATGATTGATAATAAAATGGAGACAAGGCAACGAAGAGAACAAGTAAAGAAGTTAAAAGATGAATTATCTGTGTTGTTATCTAAATTAGACAAGTAAGTTTATTTCTTTCCTTGGATGAGTCTCTTTTGAATTAATATATATGATATAAATTGTAAAGACCTTACAGTTAGGAAATATATCTCAGTCATGTTGTCAAGGTTTGAATACATATTTAGATTTATGGGATAATAACCTTGTCAAAATGTATTATCAGATTTAGTGCCATTATTTGGGACATTAAAGTAAATGATTAGATTCTGAAGAAAAACGATGGGATTTTTCTTATTAATTGTGTTATACATTAAATGAATTATTTCATGTAACAAAAAAATAGAATTTTCATACATTGCCCTTTTCATGTTATATGATTAGATTAAGTGTATAGTAAACTTTATGGGTACTATTAGTTATTTTTGAAAGAACTATGAACTGTTGTTAACTGTAGGCACCTACTAGGAACAATAGAAATTATTGAAATTATTTACCACTTCTATTGTCAGAGTGAAGTTTAAGTTTCAAAGAAAAAATTGGATGCTTTGCTACATTAAATGAAGCCAGATTTTACAGAGGACACACTTAATATGGAAGAAGGTGATTTGTGGATTCTTGAAAAAAAATTCCTACATTAACATGGCAAATGTTTAAGGAATGGAACAGGATTTTTATTGCTGTTCTTCATCAAGCTACAGGGATGCTTTCAGTATGGAGAAAGATCTTGAGCCACAATATATACTAAATTAATGATTGAAAGTATGACCAATTTTTTTAAATTAAATATTCAATTTAAATTAAAGATTTGGTTTATTAAATTTTTTTTTATATAGATTTAACCATTATGGTAGTGGAAGTAAAAAGGTTCCTCTGCAAGATGTTCTTTCCTATGCTTTAGAATTTGCCCAGAGTAAACCAGAAACCCAGTGTCTTTCATTAGATGTAGAAATGGAATCTCCAAAACCACATTCTAGGTTTGTCTATCTCCAAAAATATTCACTGTTTATAGTTATTTAGCTCACCTGACCTGAAATGTCAAGTGAGCTTTTCTCATCACTTGGCGTCCGTCGTCCATCGTCGTCGTCTGTTAACTTTTACAAAAATCTCCTCTAAAACTACTGGGCCAAATGTAACCAAACTTGCCCACAATCATCATTGGGGAATCTAGGTTAAAAAATGTGTCCGACCACCCCGCCTGCCAATCAACATCCCCACCATGGCTAAAAATAGAACAAAGGGGTTAACTGCAGTTTTTTGTCTTATATCTCAAGAACTAAAGCAAATAGAGCAAAACCGACGGGGTAAAAATGTTCAACAAAGTAAGATCTACAAATAAGTCAACATGACCAAAATCATTGATTGACCCCTTATAGGAGTTTGTGGCCTTTAAAGACAGCATCCAGTGTAAACTTTCCTTTAAAGATCTTTTCCTCTCAAACCACTGGGCCAATTGAGACCAAACATTGGTGGAATGGTCGTTGGGTGGCCCCCTTCCAAAATTATGTAAGGCATCCCCGACTTCCAACCAACATGGGTGCTGTTAGTAAAAATAGAAAAAAGGGGGAAGGGGTGAATTCAAAAATCTTCTTATATGAAACTACAAGGCCAGTTGGAACAGTAATGGTTCTTAGGATGTTCTCTTTCAGAGGTGTGTCCGATGACCTGGACAGTCAACCAAGATGGCCGCCACAACCGAACTTAGTTTTAACATAGGGCCCTATGGGAAAATTCATTGAAAAATATTATTGTCTTAAACCACTTGACCAATTGGAACCAGACTTGGCAGCAATGGTCCTTAGGAGATTCCTTTTTAGAAATGTGTCTGATTTTGTGGACTGTGAACCAAGATGGCCACCACAGCAGAACTTAGTTTAACATAGGACCTTATGGGGAATTCACTCAAAAATCTTCTCTTCTGAAACCACTAAGCCAATTAGAATTATACTTTGTAGCAATGGTCCTTAGATGGTACTCTTTCAGAATTTTGTGCGATGACCCAGACTGTCAACGAAGATGGCTGCCACAGCCGAACTTATTAAACATAGGGCCTTATGGAAAAATTCATTGAAAAATCTTCTTGTCTGAAACCACTTGACATATTGGAGCCAGACTTGGCAGCATTGGTCCTTAGGAGGTCCTCTTTCAGAAATGTGCCCGATCACCTGGATTGTCAACCAAGATGGCTGCCGCACCAAACTTTGTTAAATATTGGACCCTATAGCAAAATTCATTTAAAAATCTTCTTGTCTGAAACCGCTTAGCCAGTTGGAACAAGACTTAGGAAAAATGGTCCTTAGATGGTTCTCTTTTAGAAATATATCCGTTGACCTGGACTGTCAACCAAGATGACTGCCACAGCTGAAATTAGTTTAACATAGAATCCAATAGAAAAACCAGCCAAATTGACTGCAACACTTAAATTTTTAGGTCTGCTCAAGGTGAAAAGAAAAGTTAAATCCAGGTGAGCGATACAGGCTCTTGAGAGCTTCTAGTTTTATGCTCCTTCCAAGAGGGTGGAAGGGGCATATAGATTTAATCTTGTCCGTGTGTCTGTCATATGTACATATATCCAGCTTGGTTAAGTTTTTGCATTAGGTCCATTTCTAAGAAACCCATTGTGATACATGTATATTAATGATATTATACCACTGCAATCCCCTTATAAGACTGAACACAGATGAGCAACATTTAATGAATGAGTGACTCCAATCAAGTGTTGCCTTTAATTTCATATCCCAGGGGGCCTCGGTGGCCGAGTGGTCTATGTAGTTTGTCATGACTACTAATGATCACTAGCCTGTCAACCTGTCAAATCTCACCTATGTCGGGGTGTGTTCAACTCCAATCTAAATTGACAAGGATTGCCAATTTTCTTACCAAATGTCGGTGGTTCTCTCCGGGTACTCCGGCTTCCGCCACCAATAAAAAGTGACTGCCGTGAAATAGCCAAATGTGCTGAAAACGGCGTAAAACCCCAACAAAACAAACAAATTATATCCTAGGAATCCATGGTGATATATCAATGATAATTCATCACTTTAATCATTTTACATTATAGAATGCATTTCTCCAACAGTTGGGTCATTATGACCCACATTTCGTGCACGAGTAATTCGGTTAAGTTTTTGCTCAGAAACCTATTGAGATATATCAATGATATTATACCTATGCATTCATCTAATATAGTACAACAAAAGTCAGCAACATTTTATGCTTGAGTGACTTTGGTAAAAAAATTTGCATTTAGGTATATTTTCAAATATTTTGTGGTAGTATATTGATAATGTTTCACTTTATATACTAAACCTGGATATACTATTTAATATAAATGATGAAGCATAATTATCTTTTTGAAATAAGAGTTTCATTTAGACTAAACAGTTGAAAATAGTTTTGCATAGAAATATTGAAATTTTTAAGCTCAGAAATTTTTAATACTGAAAATTACATTTGGTTTCAAAATTATCAACTGCATATGTTGATGTTTCAATTTCAGTATGGTAACAGATTCTTCCGACGTTCCAATGACTTCTCTATCACCGTCATCTGAATCTCCTATGAAAAAGATATCTACACCTGTTAAACCTCATCGAACCAATGTTGTCATCAGTAATCCATCACCGAAACATGTAGAAGAATCAGAACTAAAAGTTTTACAAGATTGTTTACGACGATGGCGGACAGAGGTTGAACAAGATGTGAGAGGTAAGACCTGTAAATGAGATTTTTTGAAAGATTTTAATTTTAATGAATGGTAAAACATCAATTATGGATTAAAAGATATTTTCAATTTCTAATTTGTTTAAAAAGAAATAATAATAATCTGTTTAGACTTATGAAAAAATTAAAATTCTAACATACAATTTTCTGTATCAGCTGTATGCTTATTTTCAGATTAAAATTTTCTAATGGTGTGTCTCATTTGTTAGAAATGTTTTACTTCTATTGGCAATGTAGCTTTGGTAACATATCATAACTAAATGAAGTTGCATGTATTCCTGCTAAAATTTTGTTCTCTTAAAGATTATTCTACCAGTAAAAACATGAAGTCACAGTATGACTAGAATTTTTCTTGAAAATTGTTTAAGATACCAAATATCCAAAAAAACATTAATTTTCTTTTATTTTATTTTTCACCTGATATTTTTCATGATGATTTAGGATGTTTCTTTTAAATAAGATCAAAAACCAATGTTTGTATAGATTATACACTGTATGTATGTAGCACCTTATCTGTTTTGTTATGTACAGGTCTGCAAGATAACATAAACTTATTAGAAGATTCTATAAATAAAATGTATGCAGATGAGACTATGAAAAAGGTAAATATTGGAAACTGAAAGTATTTGGACTGTGTTAAAAATGACCAAAATATATCAAAAAATTTCTTACATGTTAAATTCCCAGAAATAAAATAAATTTTCCTTAGTTTACTTACAGAATGTATACACTTCTGTTTTAAAAGGAAAAGAACCATTTAATTTTGAAAACATTGCAGTTTGGTAATTTTGTTACTAGAAAAGTTTTTAGAAAGGCATAAACTAATGCTCATGTCTCCATTTTTGCTGTAGATTGATGATTTACTTTTGTGTTTTCAATATATAACTTAAGAAATATTTTCTAAATGTTTCAGTTATATAAGTTTTCCAGTGTTTTCTAAACATCCATTCAGTATTGCCTAGTTATAGTCATAAGATATACCAATGACAATTTTTTCAGTGTCCGTATCACCTGCATGCAGTGCTAGTACATGAAGGACAAGCTGCCTCAGGACATTATTGGGCATATGTGTGGTCATTAACTAAGTGGTTGAAATTTAATGACATATCAGTGACTGATGCATCATGGGATGATCTTGTTAAGGAAAGTGTGGGAGGATATCATAACGCTAGTGCTTATTGTTTAATGTATGTGGATAAATCAAAATTAGAAGCAGAAGGTGAGCATAGATGACAAGATATGTACAGATTCTACAACAATGAACAGTTGATTATGAAATTTATCAACTCAAGATAATTAAAATTTTCATTTTTAAACTGCTAGGCTTGTCCAAGCAGTTTTAAAAAATGAAAATTTAATTATCAAGAGTTGATAAATTTTATAATAAATGCGTCAAGAGTTTAAGAATGATTTTCACTAATGACAATGTAAAACTCGGAGAGGTTTACCGAAGGTATTTTGGCGGGAAATATGACGAGCATTTAACAAAAGTGTGGTGATATCAGAATTTATTATAAAGCAGGTCAAGAGATGTATAAATGTGCACAGAATTAGAGAATAAGCTTTATCAGTTTATATGTTATCAAATTATTTTCATTGACTTTGAAAGATGCCACTCTTGTAAAAGATCAAACTTGCTTAAATCTTTACAGTGTCAAATTGTGGGACAAAAACAATAGAAAGTTACATTTAAAATGTTTAATTTCAGAAATATGAAGTGATATCCACAACTTAAGGAATTACACAGCAAGCTTGAATTTCTAAATTTATTTTCATATTTGTATATACTTGATTATGAAGTGTTTCAATTTATACTTTGACAGAAGCAAGCTGTGATAATGACAGGTTACCTGATGAGTTGATGGAGAAAGTAATGGAAGATAATAATAAATTTGAGCTGGAGATAGAAGAATGGGATAAAGAACAGGCTAGAAAAGCTTTGGGAGGTGGTGATGCTGATTGTACCATAACTGGTGAAAGTAAACCAGGTTGTTACATATTCTCTCAGTTCTAACTTACGAGTTGTTAAGAGTGAAGATTTAAAAATCCAACATCTCTATTCATATTAGGCCATGCAAAAAAGATGCTTATGTTCTCAGGCCACTTAAAAAAAAAAATGAATGAGGTAGGGAGGCTTTTTTTTTAGTGGAAATTGAAGTTAATGTTTGGGCAAATATTTTTTATTAAAACATCAAATATCTGATTTATATCATTCCTGGTTGTCATTACAGATTTCCAAAGAAAACAACTATGCAGTTTAAAAGTTATTGTTCAACTATAAAACACTTTCGATTACTCTGAAGATTCATTCTCTTTCTTGATTGGATTAATATAACCCAAGTCATAAAAGAATTACAAAAATTTTACATGAAATTATATTATCGTACCAAAAAATGCTGCAAAGCTCCGCCTTAGTGACTTATTCAAATGTGGGTGGTAGCCATTACCATAAAAGGCTTGTTTTTGCACGAGATTTCTGTGTGTTGTAGAGAGCAATAACAATTACCATGAAAGGCTTATTGTATAGCCCACGCTTTTTTACTATCCACGCTTTCTTCAAGATTTGGTTACTCTTCTGTAAAGTATTTTACTATGAGAAGAAAGTACTAAACAGCACTTGCTGCAAGTTACAACAAACAAAACTTTTTAGTTTAAACATTGAAAATACAACGTAATGTGTGCTCAATTTAAACACTTTTTGTGTGCAAATTATATTTAGAAATGTTTGAAATTTAAATATATGATAAAAAAATGATAGATAGACTTGAAAAGAAATGCAAGTACATTGTAATTGTCTTGTTTGGCTGAATATGAAATTTCATTCACATAGTTTGTAGAAAGATTAGGAATAAAACCCAAAATTTTAAGAGTTCTGTGTCAAAATAATTCTCTTGATTACCTTCTGTGCCCCTATCTATTCATTGATGAAATAAATTATATATTTTCCGACAATGACTATATATGTATTATATATAAATTACATGTTTTGCATTACTATATTTGTTTCATTGCCAGACTTTACCAAATAAAGATTCACATTAAAGTGCAAAGAATTTTTACAAAGAAATTGGCCTTGGCCATTAAGATTTAATTCAGAAATTCTACTTTTATGATAAATGCATGTGTACAAGTGGTAAAAATTACTACAAAAGGTATCGGAAAATGGTTTGCCCTGAGTTTTATAAAAAAATTCTGCATGGTACAAATTATTTAATGGGGAGATATTACGCTACTACAATGGAATTTAAAATATATATATATATATATAATTTTATTTGTAGTAGCATTGTTGGACGTAACTCCACGAAAAAATATTTAACAGTCGCAGAAATGGGGAAAACAAGGCCTATATTTCTTCATATTTCTTTATGAACTGTGAAATCTGCACTTTAAATATATGTATTAATGGACAGTAAATCAAAGGATTTTTTATTTCAAATTTAACGGAGGGGTTATTTTTACTTTTGTCTTTGCACAGGGAATGTATACTACATTTTATTTTATTCAACAGCTGTGTATCCCAGTCAACTTACATCACAATATTTTGTTACACCACTTTCACATTGAACAATACGGAAAATCACATGCAAATATAAGCCTTTTATGGTGATCGCCATTACCCATATTTGGATACGCCACTAATGCAGGGCTTTGTATCATTTATTGGCACTACCATATGTACAAAAAAGTTTGGGAAACACATTTTTGTCAAAAGAAGAATACAAAGTTTCTCAAAATTCATTTTTTATTTGGTATTCAACAATTAAATATAAATTTTATGTTTTCCTTGTCAGAAAAAATTTGAATTGAAAAGAAATGTGATTATCAAAGGGGAGAAACTCTGCAGATTTTTTCTGTAACAGCAAAAGATACTTAAGCTTTGAACTTAATTAGGTCAATTATTGACAACAAAAACATGTCCTAAAAGAAAGGGTACATTTATGGGACTCTTAAGGGCATCAAGGGTGACCAACCCATCCATTTATTTATGGCAAGGTAGAGCACTATAATAAGTATTTATTTCTACAAGCGTACATATGAAATAACAAGTATCGACCATTTCCAGAGCAGACGCAGGAGTTTTTTTCAGATGCATTGTGAGGTGTTTGCTTAAAATCTCAATCATAAGGCATTTACATTTTTCCTGTCAAAAGTCACTGGTTCTGTTTTGATAGCAAAGATTCTTCCACCAATAAATAGACATCATTTGAGCACCAGGGAAAAAAGAGCATAAATGAAACTTGCGCAGCCATTTTACTTTCATTCTACTAATAAAAAACAGACTACCATCTTTTAGCGAGACTTTCCTAGCAAATGATTTCAATAAGGTATGGCAAATTTGATTCCTTGAATTTTCATCTCAAATGGGAATTGAACCAGGAACCTTTGGCTTTGTAGTCTGATGCACTAACCACTACACCAACATAGAGATTTTACCATGGTTCAGCTCTTTATGCCAAATATTTTACCATGTGCAACAGTGGTAAAATATTGTTAAAAGGGGCCAACCTTTGGTTAAATCAGTGTAAATTCATTGCTACCATAAATTTTTTCCCTTCAAAATAGGACATTTACAGTAAACAACTGTACCAAAATCGATATCAAAATATGCAAATTTTACTTCATGTTTGGACTCAAAGTGTTTAAAGGACATCATATTAGAAAACATTGTATTACAGTATTAACTTCAAAGTTACAATAAAAACCTTAAAATAGAATGTACATTTATATTTTATAGGACCTAGTACCAGTGCCAGTACCAGTACTGTGGCAACACAAACACAGGTGTCAAATAAACAGCAGCAGCATCAGGAAACAGCACTATCAGTTACTCATGCTATGTTATCTGCTAACGATACACAACGTGCTGCAGTATGTGCTATTGGTCAGGATACGACACAATTTGATCCTCCGGCTGTCCTAACTATTGTATGTATTTTTTGTTTATTGGAAGAGGCAATACAGTCAAACAGTATTGTGTCGAAAACTAATTACTCCCCTACCAGCAATGCCGAAGGGAACTATATGTTTGCACTCCATCCATCAGTCTGTCAGTCACACTTCAGTTTTCTGGACTTTTTAGCTCACCTGGCTAAAAGCCAGGGTGAGCTTTTGCCATCACTTTGCGTCCGTCGTCCGTCCGTCCGTCGTCCGTCGTCCGTCCGTCCGTCCGTTAACTTTTCACATTTCAATCTTCTCCTCTGAAACCACTGGGCCAAATGGAATTAAATTTGGCAGGAAGCATCTATGTAAGGTCCTTTATAAAGTTTGCTCATTTCGTCCCGATCGGACAACAAACATGGCCACCATGGGCAATTGTTGTTTCTGATTGGCTGAGTTTTTAAAAATCTTCTCCTCTGAAACTGCATGGCCAAATGGAACAAAACTTGACAGGAAGCATATATGGGAGGTCCTTTATAAAGTTTCCTCATTTCGTCCCGATCGGACTACAAATATGGCTGCAATGGGCAATTCTTGTTTCTGATTGGCTGATATAAAAAAATCTTCTCCTCTGAAATCACTTGGCCAAATGGAACGAAACTTGACAGAAAGCATCTATGGGAGGTTCTGTAAAAATTTTCCTCATTTCCTCCCGATCTGGCAACAAACATGGACTACAAATATGGCTGCAATGGGCAATTCTTGTTTCTGATTGGCTGATATAAAAAAATCTTGTCCTCTGAAATCGCTTGGCCAAATAGAACGAAACTTGACAGGAAGCATCTATGGGAGGTTCTTTACAAATTTTCCTCATTTCCTCCCGATCGGGCAACAAACATGGCCGTCATGGGCAATTCTTGTTTCTCATTGGTTGATTAAAAAAATTTTTTTTTTCTCTAGAACTGCTTGGCCAAATGGAACGAAACTTGACAGGAAGCATCTATGGGAGGTTCTTTACAAAGTTTCCTCATTTTGTTCTGACCGGACAACAAACATGGCCGTCATGGGCAATTCTTGTTTCTCATTGGTTGATTAAAAAAAAATGTTTCTCTGGAACTGCTTGGCAAAATGGAACGAAACTTAACAGAAAGCATCTATGGGAGGTTCTTTACAAAGTTTCCTCATTTCGTCCTGATCGGACTACAAATTTGGCCGCTATGGGCAGTTCTTGTTTATGATTGGCTGATATAAAAAAATCTTCTCTGAAATCGCGTGGCCAAATGGAACCAAACTTGACAGGAAGCATCTATGTAAGGTCCTTTATAAAGTTTCCTCATTTCGTCCCAATTGAGCAACAAACATGGCCTCCATGGGCAATTCTTGTTTCTGATTGGCTGATTTAAAAAAAAATCTTCTCTTAAACTGCTGGATCAAATGAAACCAAACTTCACAGAAAGCATCTTTGGAGGGTCCTCTATAAAATTTGCTGATTTTGTTCCGATCGGACAACAAACATGGCTGCCATGGGCAATTCTTGTTTCTGATTGGCTGATATTAAAAAACCTTCTCCTCTGAAACCGCTTGGCCAAATGGAACCAAACTTTACAGGAAAGATCTATGGATGGTCCTTCACAAAATTTTCTCATTTTGTCCTGATCGGAAAAGAAACATGACCGCCATGGTCAATTCGTGTTTCTGATTGGCTGATTAAAAATTTCTGTTTTACTCTCAAATTGGTTTGCCAAATAAAACTAAACAACAGGAAGCATCTATGGGAGGTCCCTTATGAAAATTTCTCATTTTGTCCTGATCAGATAGCAAACATGGCTGCCATGGGCAATTTTTGTTTCTGATTGGCTGATTTTTAAAAATCTTGTCCTCTGAAACTTCATTGCCAAATGTAACCAAACTTTACAGGAAGCATATATGGAAGATCCTTTAAAAAACAAATATCAGGTTCAATTTGACAGACTTTGGCAGGTGAGCGATAACAGGCTCTTAAGAGCCTCTGGTTTCAGGAACTGTTTAACCAATTTATCTTATTTGTTTTATGTGAGCTTCTAATCATGAGTTACAGATCAAAATTGAGTTTCACACTGATCAGATAATTATTGTGAGAGTTATTGCCCTTGGAAATAGGAATTATTGCTAAAATAATAGTTTTCTGGACTTTTTTTAGAAAGTGTTTAACCAGTTGCTGTTATTTTTTTATATGAGCTAATAATGATGAGTTACAGATCAAGTTTGAGTTTCACACTGATCGGATTATTATTGTGAGAATTATTGCCCTTGGAAATAGGAATTATTGTCAAAATAGTAGTTTTCTGGCATTTTGTTTCAAACCCTTTTTACCAAGTGATCTTATTATTAGTATGTGAGCTTATAATGATGAGCTACAGAGCATTCTGATCCGGTAATTATTGTGTACCCCTTACAAACATAGTTTCAGGATTTTAGGAGTGACCACTCTGTCCATAAGTCTTTGTTTGATTCACATTTTCAAGGAAATTTTGTGCGTTTTCTCACAGCTCAAGACGGTAAGGGACATTGTATTGTCCAGCAATACTTTCAGAATGCTTGTTTAATTATTTTTCTATCCTTGCAGAAGTTTTGTATTTTCAATGCATTGTAACCTCTGATGAAACGAACTTGATGATTTGAAATCTTGGTTAACTCTGACATCTATATTTTAAGGTTTCTGTAGTAAAACAATTAACCAAAAAATATCAACATGATCAAAAGACAAATTTGATTTTCTAGGTCACACCTTATTTGGCATCGATTTCTTTGATCAAAGATCTGAATTAATGACGATGTTACATTAATAATCCTTCCAGATTTATGTTTTGAATGGTTTATTTTAATAATCTTATCATTTAAACTTCAGAAGTGAATGTGTGACTCCTATCTTGATATGAAATTTCCAACCATTAATTATCTTTCATGTTGAGTAAAGGCAATAATTGTATTTTAGAATGTCAGATTTTTCTCAACATGCTGCATAATTTTAATGCATGAAATGATGCATTAGATATATATCTTGACTTGCTGAACAAGAAAATTTTGTACAATACAAAAAATTATGAAAAACACAAATGTCTTGACGATCACAACTTCACTTTCTAACAAAAACAGACTTGCATATTATACAGTAAAACAAGATTCTCCCATGCTGATTACAATAAGCCAGTTTGAATTAAAGTTACCACGAAGATCAATTTGAAATAAATGAAAAATACAGCAACAAAAATAGTCCTTGGGTGTTGGCCTTATAAAAACTTTGTTTTAAATTCTCCATTTTTAGCTCACCTGGCCTAAAAGGCCATGTGAGTTATTGCCATCACTTTGCATCTGTCGTCATCTGGTGTCTGTTGTCTATCCGTCTGTTAACTTTTCACATTTCTATCTTCTTCTCCAAAACCTCATGGCCAAATGAAACCAAACTTGATGGGGATGTTCATTGGATGGTCCTCTATAAAGTTTGTTTTTGGTTCTGATCCAAAATTAAGCATGGCTGCCTGGGCCATTTATGCCCTCTGATTGGTTGAAATTTAAAAAATCTTCTTCTCTGAAACAACAAAAGCAATTGAATTGTTCTATTGCAGGAATGATCCTTACATGGTCCTCTACAAACTTTATGTTTTTTGTGTCGATCTGAAATCCAAGATGGCCGCCACCACAGGACACATTTAACATAGGATCCTATGGGAAATACATACAAACATCTTCTTGTCAGAAATCGTTTGACAGATGGAAGTAATATTATACCTGAATAATCAAATAATGGTCCTTAACAAAATGGATGTTTTTGGTGCCGATCCGAAATTCAAAAACATGGCTGCCAGGGCCATTTATGCACTCTGATTGGCTGAAATTTAAAAAATCATATTCTCTGAAACTACAAAAGTAATTGAAATGTTATATTGCAGGAATGATCCTTACATGGTCCTCTACAAACTTTTATGTTTTTTGGGCCGATCTGAAATCCAAGATGGCCACCACTACAGGACACATTTAACATAGGATCCTATGAGAAATACATAAAAACATCTTCTTGTCAGAAACTCTTTGCCTGAATTATCAGATAATGGTCCCTAACAAAATGGATGTTTTTAGTGCCAATCCAACATGGCTGCCAGGGTCAGTCATGCATTCTTATTGCCTGAAATTTCAAAAACCTCTTATCTGAAACTACAAAATCAATTTAATTTTCATATTGCAGGAATGATCCTTACATGGTCCTCTACAAAGTTTATATTTTTCGTGACGATCTAATATTAAAGATGGCCACCACTGCGGGACACATTTAACATGGGATCCTTTGGGAAATACATACAAACAGCTTCTTAACCGAAACTGTTTGACAGATGGAAGTAATATTATGCCTGAATGATCCTCATGGTCCTCTACAAAGTTTATATTTTTCATGCCAATATGAAATCCAAGATGTCTGAAACTACAGAGCCAGATGGAACCAAACTTGACTGAAATGGTCCTTAAATTGTCCTCTGTAAGAATTGTGATGGCCACCACAGCTGAACATAGTTAAACAAAGGACCCTATGGGAAAATTCATTTAAAATCAAGATGGCCACCAAAGCTGAACTTAGTTTAGCATAAGACCCTATGGGAAAATTTAATTTGCAGATCATCATACCTTAAACATGGCCTTGTGGAAACAAACTAATGCTAGCAATGGTCCTCTTTCAGAATTATGTTTGATAACCTTGAATGTCAACTCAGTTGGCTTAGCCACACCCTAAATTTGTTTAACATTGAACCTATGGGAAAACTAGCCAAGATAACTGCTTCACTTTAATTTTCAGTCCTGCTGAATTGGACAAGTTAAATCCAGATGAGCGATACAGGCTCTTGAGAGCCTCTAGTTATGAAATAAGATCATGATTGAAAGCCCCAAACTAACATAATATTTAAAGTCGCAGTTATATCATGAATTAAGCTGATAATGATAAGCTCCTGCTGATGAACCACAAATTTACTAAGAAAAGTCTATAATACATGTATAATGAACTGTATTTCTGTCCTAAATTGAACAAATATTCAGAACTATTTATTTGTTATAATTGTATATATAAACAAAACGTAAATGTGTATGTTATATTGTGTTTTTCAGGTGATAGAAAATGAACTACAAAGAATTGATGTAATAGTCAAAGAGTTGCCTAAAATACTACCCAAAGATGACCAGAGATTATCTCACCCTGTTGTGTATCTTAAAGCTTGCCATGCCCCAAGAGATGTTATTCATAAGTTTATGTTGGAACAGTTTTCAAATTGTACTTTCTTAACACAAAATGATAAGTAAGTTATGAGAATCCTTTCCTAACACTGAAGTTTTTATATATCTATGTAACAGAATTTATGTGATATGTATACTGAAATATTTTTTTATTTTTGAATGGAATTTAATGTATATTTTTATACTGTACATTTTTAATATTGCAAAGATACTACCTGATGGAGATTGCAATAATCGAAATTGACATTTTGATTTCTGATACTTTTGCTTTGCTTGTACATTAATCACATTCATTAATCTCAAAATATTGTCTGTTTGTAGATTTGTGATGGTAAATGTACACAAAACTTTGTGACATCCCAGTAAATGTTCAAACAAGAGTTAAAAACAAAATTTTACATAAACATGAAAATTAAGATTATTAATAATTATTGTGCAAACATGCATAACCAAACTTTGATGCACTCAAAAGTCTTATTTTAAGAGCATAAAAACGTGTACATAAATATGGGAAATATTTTAAATACTAACTAAACATTTTCTAATGAAGACAAACTGTTGGTATTTTGACTGTCAAATCAAAAATGCTAAATTTTAAAATATACGTGTAAATGTCAATGTCAAAGCTAATATTGTATTATGTCTTTGCAAGTTTCATTTGGTTATGTTTGTGAAATCCTAAGCTCAATTGAGTGAAATAACTAAGCTGAAAACAAATTTTATATTGTGACATGAAAAATCTGAATGCATAAAATTTCTTATTCAAATTGAAAATTCAATTGCCACCTGAAAAAACTAACCGACCTTGAAAATTGATGACTTATGGTTTTCATATAGTTCAATAGATATTTAAAAGTTGTTTCTTAGATAAATTTTCAGCTTCTTGGCCTTTCATGATCTTTGTCAATTAATAGTGGATGAGTTCTGTAGATACAGGCATACTTACATTGCATTATGGTCTTGAGCTAGCACTGTCTGAAGTTTTTCTTTTTTTTTTTTTGGTTATTCAGATGTAAACGATTATTACATGCAGCTACTTCAGAATTACATCAAAGAACTAAAGGTTTAGAAAAAGATGAACAGATGATTGTCGTAAGTATTTAAGTGACAATTTAGTTATCCATTTAACTTTATTGTTAGATTATTATATGTGGTGCTTTGTAATAGTGTACAAGATTTTCATTCTACTCTTGGAAAATATACGTATATAATGTTATGTAACTTTGCAAATTAAAGAATTAATTTTCTATTCCTTGGTAATTAAAAGAACTGAGAAGTAAATAGAGAGATATATAACGCTGAAACAATATTAGTTCATGCCTTCTTTTATTTTCAAGTTGTAATTATAATGACATAGAAACATTACCATTGAAAATATAATGCACTTGGATATTAAGCGAATACATCGATACACTTCCTATGTTTCTAGATTAATGTTTATGCCTTGATAACTGTATTTATTTTTTGAATACATTCATAAAATTTTTGAAAGTTTTTTTAGATAAAATTTAAGTTATGCTTCAATTCAACAAATAGTGGTTATACATTTCATTGATTTTTGAAAAACTTTGCACTGTGTCACCATAAATTAGTTTCAATTTATGTTTTTTATTTCAGTGGCATGAAAGATTCCATCACTTTAGAAAAACAGTTTATTTCTTTGTTAAAGGATTAAAGTTATTTAATGATGAATTGTGAGTATAACAAAACAGAGAGTGAGTTCATGCTTCCAGTGCAAGACAAAAACATACATTTGTATTAAGAATTTCTATCGGTCATAATTTCTACCCTGGAGATTTTAGGTTATGTCAGCATTAGCAGGTATTATACAATTTCAAATATAATTATTGAGAATTGTGAAATATTGTAATCCACAAGCAAGTAGAGAAATTTGTCTTTCCCTTGACATTTCAATCTCAAATGACAGACCATGTGTAATGTTAACAAGAATTATATATTACATCAGGGCCCCAAATTCAGTAATTCTCAGGTAGAAATTTAACCAGTGGGTAGTTAAAATATAAAAAATAACTAAATGTATAATTACCATTATTCTTGTTTTATTCAGAAAGTAATACCCATTTGTTTTCCTTTTTTTGCCTTTTCCCTCCTACTTCTGTAAACCAAGGTCTAGGAATGGATTTTTGGTATTTTGAAAATCTGAATTTTAAAATTATAAGACAGTTTTTTGTTGGTCATTTAACCTTGTTGAGTAGTACAAGAAAACATAAAATTTTTACAATTGTTCATAAAGGTTATATTTGTACACCTCAAAAATGATTCAGAATCAGTATTTCCAATAGAAAAATTAATGTACTTAAAAATTTGAGAACTAAAATAAAGATTTGTATTGACTAACTCTGACCCATTCTAAAATTTGTAAACCATTATTTAAATATTTTTGATGCACTTTGTGTGTTTTCCATGCAACATGGGGATGTAATACTTAATTAAATAAAATTTCATTTTCATGTTATCTCTCTTTTACACTGAAAATTTCATAGGCAAAATGATTTTGTTTATCTTGAAGACTTGATTAAATAGAATCACTGTATCAGGTAGGTTCAATTGGACTTACCTTATTGCATTTTCAGCCAACTGATTAGACAATTCACATTGATGAAGGTACTTGAATTTTGAAAAATGCATTCTGCAGACTTAAATTTACAGACAGTAGGTTTAAACATGGCTGTTCCCCAATACCACCAAAAAAAGAAAAGATCATTAAGTAAAAGTCCTCGGATTAAACTGAGTTAATTTTTCATACATTAAATGAAACATCATAATATAACCACCATTACTAACAACAGAAAAAAAACATTTTTAAATACTTAGAAGTTTCTTGATAGAATAGTTCACTGAAAATAGCAAGTTCAAACCTTTGAACAATATATCCACCTTAACTAAAATTAGAAAATTCAACAAAAAGGGCAGATAAATATTTCTTATATAGTTTTGATGTACAACATGGTGGTCATTTATATATTTCATTGTAATTTAGTCTAGTCAGATTTGTATGAAAGTTTGAGGTGAGCCTCTACATGTGGTTACACTGTCCTAAAATGATCAGAATGTTTTAATATTTTTGTTGTACTTTCCGTACACAGCAATGTAACTGATTTTAAATATCCAATAAAACATTATTACGGATTGTTTCTTTTCAGATATGACAAAGCTCTTCCCTATTTAATTCACACTTACTCTCTTAATACACAACTTATGAAATATGTGATAGAAATGGGAGCTTTATCTGTACGATTACTGGGATTCTACAGAAGGCAGTGTTTATTGGTAGGTATTGTGAATATAGCATTTTTGCCTTTGTATGCCCCTGCCGCTAGGCGTAGGGGGCATTAAGTTTTACCCTTGTCCGTCTGTCCGTACGTACGTCCCCAAATAGGTTTCCATTCTCTAACTTAACTTTGCCTCAATCAAATGTTATGAAACTTATACACAATGCTAATTACCACAACACAGATCATTTTCGAGGGAGGTGTAACTTTTACTGTTCTTGAGTTATGTCCCTTTATAAATGGAAAAATTGCTGAATTTGCTGTTTCATCACTCTATCTTTACTTTACCTACACCATATGTTATGAAAGTTATACGCAATGCCTATTACCACCAAACACTGATCAAGTTCGAATTGGAGTGGCATCACTTCCATTGATCTTGTGTTATGCCCCTTAATAAATTGAGAATTGCTAAATTTGCTGTTTTGTGCACTCTGTGACTTTAACTTGTTAAGTTTCAAAGAAAATAAAATGTCAGTAGCTTTGATTTAGTACATTGACTCTTGCATATTCATAAGCGGGGGCATCCATGTCCCATGGACACATTCTTCTTTTATTTCACATAATTTACTCTTTATTCTTGATAAATGTATTGAAATAAAGATAATTTCAATTAAAGTATATGATTTAATGAATCAGTTTCGAAACATAATATACTTTCAATAATATAAATTGTTTTCTTTACAGCATATGAATGATATGTTGACACATCAATTCGAGAATAAAGATGACATTTCAGATACAATGTCTGTCATGAATAATTTTATAGTTCCATGTTTGCCTTGCATACTTAAGTCTGGTTTCACAGAAGACATTGTTTGTGCCGAGGAAATTCGAGAAAAATGGTGCTCTTTTCTAGGACAGGAAATAAGTGGTAATTATCAAGATAATTTTATTGATTAACGTAAAAAATATGTACTAAAAGTAAATACAGATATAGCATTGAACAATTTATTTGCAGTCAATATATGTTTCAAGGAACATTAAACACATTATTAATGTTCAGATCACTTACGTCATTTCTATGTTTTTACTTGATTAGCCAGGGAACACCATTGCAAGGGTGGATTAAAATTGAAATTTTCTTTTGATAACAAGGTGTCATTCAAACTCATTTCATCTTCTCATTAAGTTCAAAGGAAAGAAAAAAATCCAATAATGAAATGTAAATTTAAATTTACTGTGACTTTGGCCGATTAAAAACTTGAGAAGCACTAATTTAACACATTTTCTTAAGTATTCAGGAATGTACCCCATAGGCATGCACAGTCAGGCTGAAGTCTATGGTGCACAGGTAATGAGAGGGTCTCATGGTAGAGAAACCAAATGTTGCAGTTTTCTTAATTGCCATAATGGTCTTAAAGTTAAATAGTCAATTTTACATAAATTTATGTCAGATTTCGTGTTTTGTCCATAATTGACATGATCTTTACATCAAAATACCCTATAGCTGTTCAGATCTATTTGTTAAGGATTTCTCCTATCCCATTTGGAATAGTACTCTGTTCATTAAATATTCCTTATTCACATAGATGCATCATTATTGGAAGAAAAAGTGTGTGATTCGTCTAGATTACAATTTGCTTTTGGTTGTCTCAATTTAATTGATCTCTTTCAGGTATATTACTGATAATATGGAAAGTAAGAGCATACAAGCTAAACTTATTACGCTCCCTTCCCCATTCTGTCCTGAAACAAAAATTGCTATTATTGAGAATGAATTGTGGTGCTTCATAAGAGTTGCACCCAATTTAAAGTTGGTGCTGAAAATTTAAGAGTTTAAATAGGTCATGATGATCCCTGTATGCCTTATTTTAATTGGCATGTTAGCTCTGGCCAAATCATTTAGAAATGCTGTAAGAAACCACTGGACACGGATCATGTTTGAGTTTGCCAGATTCAACATTGGTTGTTTAAATACTATGCAACTTGATAAAGGCATGTCTTCTTTATTTCCTGTCATATCAGATTGTGAAAAACCTACCAAACATCCAAGTAAAAAAGATTTCGTCTTAATTCATTGTAAATGAAATCAAGAATAAGATAGTGCTCAAAATAGTTACATTTAAGGTTCCTGCTTAATACTTTGATGAATATATGAATTATGCCTTAATCATATAATTTTAAATTATAATACCTGTTATGAATTGCTTGAAAATAGGAAGTTTGAAATATTTTTGCATATTTCTTGTTACAGTTATATACATATTCTTTCTAAATTATAAAAATGAAGAAAGTTTAAGGAAAAACTACAAAGTGGAAGTATCACAACACTGTTAAATATAATTCACAGAATAATATTACATCCTGATCTTATCTTTCAGATAAAAAAGTAGAAATGTTACAAGACTTACTATCAAAACTATTTGAACCACCTGGTGATATTAATGTAACGAGGATACCTGCAGTGTCACATGCCGATCTGAAAACATTATACCGAGATTACAGTCAGTTGATGGAAAAAGCTGATTGCTCTGGTTTCTTAGAAAGGGCCTTTCATAGTAAATAATTAATATAACATCTAATTGTCTAAGATTTTGTGTATTCCAACAGTGTTATCTCTGTATGTATTAAGATAGGGTAGGAGTCAAAAAGGATAAGAAGACTATACATGTGGATGAGAAATATACCACACACAAATTTTGTATAATGAATGCATTTTATCATATGTTGGTCATGTGAGAAAAACATTTGTATAAAGAAATTGGATTTGAAAAATCCTTATTTTTCCTCAGCTTTCCATGCAGAATAATTGAGAAAAAGTAAAAAAATTCATCTAAAGAAATGATAAGAGGATGTAAAAACATAAAAGTCTATGTCAGAAACATTTGGGAATGTTATGGTAATAGTTTTATCATCAATTCAATTTCAATGGTGAAAAATTTATGATCCTAGTACACAGGCATCTGTTGCTATTTCTGTACTTCTTTATTTAAATTCTCTGTTAAAAAATATACAAACTGAATAATCAGAATGATAAGTTAATTGCTTATTAAGGCATTTTTATTCAGTTAATCCAAAGAAGTCTGCATTCTTTCCTATTCAGTCTCAATAAGCAAATGTTAAAGTTAGAAAGCACTGCACATCATTATTCATTTCAGTATTATTTTATCTTATACAGTTAGGTCAAATTGAACAAATCCTATGTTCCAGTACCCAAGCTGAACCTACTTTTCAATACATACAGGGTACAACAGGGTTGTTTTTAGGAAGCAGAGTTAAGGTCATGAATATCTCCTATAAACTCGCGTGAAAAGTTTTGAATATTTGTATATGCCTACCAAAGCCTGTTACTGGAAACATTTTTCTTCAATTTTCTGCCTGTCACAAAGGTTCTGTTACTTATTAAAGATTATATTTTAATAATTTAATGTTGGATGTAATGCGTAATTTGATTGGTCAAATTTTTTTCATGTATCATATCATATACTAAATTTTCTTTTCTACTATGATGTCATTAAAGAGAATCCCGACGTTTCAGGCATTAAAATAACTGTTGGAATTAAATTATAAGAATTGAAAGCAATTTTGTTCTCATTCGATGCACATGGTGCACACTTTCAGATAACCCGCTACGGGTTATTTAGTGTGCACCACTTCATTGAGGTTATTTCTTCATAGATTGAAAAAAAATTACAGTCTATCCTGAAATAATTTACAAATACTTACAGTATATAAAGTAAGAAGAAATGACCCATCAAGTGTAGCAAATCTATCTGACATGAAAAGAAAACTGAACTGACTGGTACTCCTCTACAAAATCTGATGATTAGAGGCTAAATTCAATTAACTGTTCTATTTATTTTTATAAATTAATCTTGTTTATGATCAGCTATTTTTAATAATTTTTAATTATCATAATAATGTGAACAGTGAATTTAAAACTTTGTGTGTGACATTTTATACATGTTGAATGATTTTATTTGTTACCAAATATATTCCTTCAAGGAGAAGGATTTTATTATTTATTTGAATTGTTAGCTTTCACTAGTGTAAATAGCTTTTGTATTATATGTATATAGTAATGTATATTGTGTACATAATATTGTTATTGAAGTTAGCAAAAAGATATTTGCAACTGTTTTGAGAAAAGAAATAAAATATAAGAGTGAAAGATTATTTCTGTTGTTATGGTATAAGGTTCTTGGTCTTTTGTTCTGTTAATTGGTAAAATGCCTTGGTAAGAGTTTTGCAGTTCAGTATTTAGGTTATGTTTTTGCTGAGGAGCACTTTGGTAACATTTTGTTGATATTAGTGTATTGGTTACATTTTATTAAATATTGTCTTAAGTATCCAACAGAATGAATGATGTCATTGGAATATCACCGAAAGACACATTTTGAGGTCTGAATCAGTAGTCTGTAAACAGAATGTAATATTCTCTTTAAATGGTAATACATTTGTACCATGGTAGATCATGAAAAGTATTTTTCAAAACAGACAGAATAAGCTCTTGAAAGGTATAGGATTCAAATCTTTAGCAATTAATATATACTAAAGTGGAAAAATAGGAGTGATCAAATTTTAGCATGAGACCTTTCTCAATTATTGGGCAAGGCATGTCAGTATTGTGAGGAGATCTAAGGTGTGTAATAAATAGTGAACAAGGTTAAAGGTGATATGGTCTAGGTACTGAATCTGATGTATGGAATGCAGTTTAACCATCTGGTATGTATGAGGCGCTGTTTTATTATTTATTCCTTATTTTTTGATATCAAAAATTCTAATTTTTGATTAAAAAAAAAATAGAATTCCTGATATCAAAAATTCTATTTTTTGTTATCAAATAATATTTCATTTGATTTTTCAATAAATCTTTTAAATATATATCATTTTAAAGATATATTAGTAGTATTTATTGTGTACAGCACTTCATGTGTCTATTTTTCACATGTTGTTTGCATTGACGATTATTTATTAGCCCCTAATCGTACTTACGATTTTACGGGGAATTGTCAAATATGTAATTTGCAGGTGGTCCTACAGTTTGTTGATGGACCGTTTTAATTGATCACCCTTTAGGCATAATTGATAGTTTCATGGTTATCTATATTAACCTTATATCATTAGAAGACATTTATATTTACTTCTAGTCATTTTCAAATTATAGAATATATTAACTGCTATATCGTTTAATATATTCACAAATGCAATCCGATGTATTTTGGATAGCAGTGATGCGTTTTGCAAGAGTGTCACTTTCTTTTTAGGAAAGATTAGAGTGTTTGGTTTGTTTGTATTTTGACAATTCCAATTGGTTATTTTCATTGAAATGTTAGGATCATTGTGAAAGAAATATGATAATCTCAGTCTTCTTTCAAATATCCCAAAGTCTTTCATTATTTGTTTTTCCGATGTTTCACAAATAGGGACGAGATTAAGTCCCTTTTTAACACCAAGGTTTCAATGTCTGTCAATTTTCCTGACAACAAGTTTCAGTATAAATTGTTTATTCAACTCAAGAAGCATTTTTCTTGTGTTTTTTGCAGGCCTAAACTTTTTAATGTTTTTAGCCTTTTTAAGCATATAACACTATCAATTAGGAGGTATCTACCAGGGAGTGATTATTTTTCGAAATCTATTTTTTAAATTAAAATTCGATTTTCTGATATCAAAAAAATATATAACATTTTTTGATATCAAAAAATGATTTTCTGATATCAAGAATAAGAATTTCTGATATCAAAAAATGAATATTTGATATCAGAAAATGTATTTCTTGATATCAGAAAATTGTCAGTATTTTTTTTATATCAGAAATTATTTTCTGATATCAATAAATGGAATTTCTGATATCAAGAAATGTAAATAATTTTCTGATATCAAAAAATCGAATTTTTGATATCAGAAAATTGATTTCTTGATATCAAAAAAATAGATTTTTTGATATCAGAAAATAAGGAATAAATAGTAAAATGGCGCCTCATAGGTATGGTGTTGACAAGAACTTAGAAAAGCTAGAAGTCATTAAATTTTGATCCTTGGAAATTGGAACCAAACATGAATATGGAGGGTAATCAAATATAGAACATACAGCAGGAAAACACTTTAATTAATGAATTTAACAAAATAAGCCTGCTATGTATTAGTCTAAATTTTCTGACATCAAACTACCCGTTTTAGAGGTCACCCTCGTATAGCAAATTTTGAAGTTATTTCCTTCAAGAATTGGCATTTAATCAGTGATTTACGACCAATACATTTATTTTCTTCCACAAAAACTTATAATCTTCACTTCTATAACCATTTTCTCTTCAAAAAAGTTTTTTAAAGTAATGTCTAAATATTGTTAAGAATTGACTTCTTGGTATCGTTGATGAATTTGTTACTTACATTTTGCCTGGTCAAAAAGGGCTTATCCCAAGTGGACAATTTTTGGACAAGATTATTCAGCTGGTAACAAAAGTGAAACATGGAATATATACATGTATAATACGATATGAAGCCAATTAGAGAATATGAAGAACCTTCCATAACAAAATCTAGAATGATGTAAGCTGTGGTTATGCTAATCGTCTGCTTTTGTTGCACCCATTATATTGCAAGTAGTAACATGTGGTGGAGAAATTTACAGGAAATATAGCAGATAACGTCTTCTCAGATTTAGTCTATGTAATGTCTCATTGACATTTATCCCTTATCTCTTCTCTTTATCTCTATCCAACGGGATAGATTTCTTTGAAGTAAGACCAATTGACGGAATATATTATTTTTTTTGGTCTCGACTAAAATTTTTATATATTAAAAAAACATATTGACCTATTGAAAATCCTTGTCCAATTTAAAATAAGAAAAATTTCTTTCGGATAACGAGTTTTCCGAAGGAAAATCTGAAGACATTTCATTATATCCAAACATTCGTAAGTCTGTATCTAGTACATAGTCCTCTAGTCGTTTCAGATCTTCCAACGGTACAGTATTAAAAGCTTCGTGGAATGCTTCTAGTCTCTGATCCTTGATCTTTTCTTTATCATGTACAGAAGTTCTCGCTTTTAACAAATATTCCCAAAAAACTTTTATTGTAATGTTTTTATCGCGTCGTAATTCGTCTGGAAACCTGCTTTGTTTGTTTATGAAACCTCTCATCTGGAATGTCTTCCAAAGTCTTTGACATGCTTCCTGAAATGGTATACACATTTCTATTTGTATTCTTTTATTAAAGACCAGCTTGATTTTAGATAAGATGCTCGATGATATATAGATATCATTTAAATAACTGTAGTTGAAATCTCTCATGTTCACATGGTGCTCCATCTCAATGAATTTCATAAGATTTCGTATATCTGATTCAATATTATCTAGTGTCCATATGCGGTTAAACTTGTTACTGCAAGGCATGCAGTGTCTATGCATTGGAGTAAAGTGACCATCTTTATTTCTTTGTGTAGTTTCTAGATAGATCAAATAATTAATAAATTCTGTAAAAGTGATGTTATGACCGCAATAAATTTCCATTTTACTAGGATTTTTGCGAAATTTATAAACAATATCCTTTCCGTAGACTCTCCAAAAGTTGATATTAGGACTATAAAATTTGTCTTGGTAGGCAGAAAGAATTCGCTCGTAGGGGTTCCTAATCATCATAATATTTATAAATCTATTTTCAGTGTCATGATTCGAACATATGCCAAGTTTCTTTGCTGGGTGAAGTTTAGCGTAAATTTCCAAATGATTGAAAAATGTTTTAATGAATGCACACCCAACTTTCTGTATCCAACAAAATCGTATTTTATATTCCTTATGTGATAAGAAGAAAGAAAACGGATTAGATCTGTTTGTATGCGACACCGTATTAGTGCTACAAAATTCAGTCACTGTTTTCAAACGAGGGCTGTATTCATTGAGTTCATTATTTTCGCTCTGGAAAAAAGAAAAAATAAACGAATACAAAGTGTTTGAAAATTAAGTTTTTTTGTCTTTTTTTTTAAAGTGCGTTGCTGTTTATTAGTATACAGGAGCTTCAGTACTGAGCTTTTCTGTTTTCATCGGTAAAATTATGTATTAATGGCGTATTTATATTCCACATTGAACTATTTGTAAGAGACTTGTAGCTGTCGGTTCTGTGAAATATTTATGACTACCCTGTGCCTCCGATAATGCTTTGGAAATCTACTGGATATATACATATGTGGTTGTCACAATATTTGATTTTTATGGGGGGTGGTGGAATCAAATGTTTCATCCATGCCTATTTATTTCGTCGAAATTTTGGTCCTGGATTTTTTTTTTCGGCCATATAAACCAAAAAATTTCCTGATTGACACAAGTCCTGCATTTTCACACCTAAAGTGATCCTGTCTTTTTTATTTTGCCAATACCAGGTCCTGCCTTTTTATTTCAAATTTGATCCTAGCCCCCCCCCTAATAATCAAATGGTTGCTCCCTTAGTTAAATACTGTATTTATTGTGACTATAATAATAAAACATCATCCTATCTAATGACGTATCAAAAATATAGCTACATCAGATCTGAGACTACTGTAACACATAGTGTTATTGTAGTCTCAGAACATATTGCTGTTAAATAAGTGGCAGAGAGGTAATGAAATTCCATCGCCACACGCATATACCATGTATACACATGTGCGGCCATGTTCATCCCAAGTTTCCCGTCGGTCACTGAAGCTATATTTTATAGCGGATTTGGCCGAGTGTGTTAGGGCGGGACATGGTGCTAGGCGAATAGGTGCCACTGTGTCTCAACGGTGTGAGTTCGAGACGCGCCAAAGGCGGACAAAAATTTGACAGTGTATTTTAACATTGTTGGGTTAGTGTTTAGGCGTATATATATATTTATATGCGAAGATATTAAATATACTGAATTTCAAGGTTATGAAGACTACATCTTTTTTACAAGTGCAACTGATTGAACATTCTTTGGTCACACAACAGAATTACGATTGATAAATTGTAATCTATGACAGAAAATGATAAAGACTATAAAGTCGAGATGCTTGCAAGTTCTGGCTGACGATGTTCCCCGTGACACATTTTTACTGTGTAATACCAACCCATAAATATATAAATTGTGATCACTTAACTATTTCTTAGAGTTTATAAAATTTAAAATGTTCTGCTTGTCTTTTTGTAAATATAATTCGTTCAGGCTTTGTTACCAACCTACCTTAAAATAAAACAGTTTACAAAGTTTCTCTGCACTATCTACAAATAAAAAAAAGTTACACTTTATCGTTTTTTAAACTCATTCACATATTGGAAAGCTATAACTTCACAGAGAAAAAATACAGTTTTAGAGAAAGTTGTCAATACTTACAATTTGTTAAAAATACCATTCCCAAAGTAAGTATGACCATCAAACACAATTTACGTTTGATGTAGACAAAATGCATTTTACACTCCGACAACGGTTAAAATCCTAAGAATTAAAACCCACAAGGTTAAGGATACACACAGCTGATTTTTAAATTTAACTCCAACAGTTTTGAAATAATAAATGTAGTAACTAGAATAAAAATGTATTATTTCTAAAAGTTTCGACTTTTTTCATGCACCACTTCTTTAGAAAAAATAGTCAAGAACAGAATCAGAAGAATCAACAAATAAGGAAATGTTAAGAGAAACATTAAAAGCGTTAAATTCGAAATCAATGCATATAATTCTTACTATGACTTTAATCTGATTAAGAAGTTTAAAGGTACGTACTAATATTCGATCAATGATTCAATTGTAAAATAGATATAACAGGTAATTAGCACAATTGTTAATTAGAAACAATAGATACCTTTGACCTGATATTCGACAACCGATAGAAAAATGTGAGTTTGACACGTCTGTGATACAATTGTTAAAAACAGTTAAAATATCTAGTACTAGATATTCTGTTGAGTGCAGCTTGATAAAGTTATGGTTAGGCATGACAATTAAAAAACAAAGCATTTTTTTATACACACAGGTATTTTGTTCAAGTGAGACAGTGCTTGCGCAAATGCTTATATCCATGACATCATACATGTACTGTCCGTTTATACACACGGTTTAATGAAACCGTTCAAAGATTAATACTTAATATTTGTGATAAAATGATTCAAAATTACAAAGTTCATCAAATGAACAGTTATCAGTAATCATATGACTATATATAACAATACGCTGAAAGGGAAAATAGCAATACCAAATCAAGGTTAGTTACTGTGTATGTAGAATGTTAGTTACGCGGAAGTACTTAATAATGATGAACAAGAACAAGAAAAAATAGACTGAGGCAGTCGGAAACGACATCTATCCCCGCACTCCCCATATTTTGTATCCCTGTGTACCCTTTTCACTATTATATCTTTGAATACAGGCTCAAATTGTGGACAATTAAAATTCTAAAACCTTATTGCACATCTATACACAGTGTGTGTCAATACCGTAAAGAAATTAAATACATAAAATGAAAAATGAAAGAGGAGTTTAGGTCACAAGCTTTAATTCCCAATTTTCAAAATTCAACACCTGTGGGCCCCGAGTTCTGAACATCAAAATTCTAAAACCTTTAGTTATTGAACATCTACATATAGTATGTGACAATACTGTAGAGAAATCAAATGCATAAAATGAAAAATGAACGCGGAGTTTAGATCACAAGCATAAATTGCCAATTTATGAAATTCGACCCCGGTGGGCCCCAATTTTTGAAAATCAAAATTATAAAACCTTATTGCGCATATAAGTACAGTATGTGACAATCTTTTATATAAATCAAATACATAAAATGAATAATGAAAGAGGAGTTAAGGTCACAAGCTTAAATTCACAATTTTCAAAATTTGACCTCTGTGGGCCCCAATTTTTGAAAATAAAAATTTTAAAACCTTATTGCGCATCTAGATACGGTATGTGACAATAATGTATAGAAATTAAATGCAAAAAAGAGAAAAATAAAAAAGTAGTTTAGGTCACCAAGCTTAAATTCCAAATTTTCAAAATTCGACCCCTGTAGGCCCCAATTTTGAAAGTGAAAATTCTAAAACTTATTACGCATCTACATACCAGATGTGACAATACTGTATAGAAATTAAATGCACGAAGTTAAAAATGAACGATGAGTTTAGGTCACAAGAAAGTGTGACGGACGGGGGCGATAACAATATCCCCAAACTATTAACAAATATTCATGATTTCCATATTTTGTAAATGCGTTGAAATCTTCATTTTTATTTTAAGATAAATAAATAAAATAGAAATTGGAGCCATCATAAACGACGTCTATCCCCGCACTGCACAAGTAACAATTAACAGTGAAAAATTAGCAATTTCACAATTTCAGTCTGAAAATTGGAACCCTAAATCAAATTTCAAAATCTAATTGCACATCTATACATAGTGAAGAACAATATTATAAACAAATAAAACTATTGAAACAAAAATGAATGAGTATTTCCAGAAACAAGGCAAAATTAGCAATTTCACCATTTTCGGTCCCAAAATTGGAACCCTTAATCGATTTTCAAAATTCAAAACCTTTTCGCACTTCTACAGATAATAAGGAGCAATATAATATACAAATAAATTTGCCAAACATAAATTCATTATTTCCGAAATACAACCCACGCGGGCCCCAAGTTCAGAAAATCAAAATTCTAAAACCTACGCATCTACATACAGTATGTGATAATATTGTATAAAAATTAAAAGCATCAAATCCTCCATATTATAATAAATAAGTACAAAAATAGACTAACACTCAAAATAGAAAATTAACTCAGACGCGTATGAATTTTTTTTTTTTTCCAGAAAAAACAAAAATGAGTTTCTTAAGACAACTTAAAGCAACGGTGGTGATTGCAGTGTTTGCTGAGTGTGTCACAGATTCACTCCTCTTCAGTTCGCATGACAAATCATCTTGTAAAGTAACGGATGTATATCTGGACTGTACAAACAGAAATTTATCAACAATTCCAAGTCTTCAAGAGGTTCCTGCCTCCGTAAAACATCTGGTCTTTTCTTTTAATCGAATAGAAGAAGTCACCGTTATAAATATTCCACATCCTTCCGTCATAACATTAATATCATTTTCTCATAATAACATTCAAAATGTAAAAAAGGATGTTTTTACCAATATGACGAACTTGGAAGATTTGGATCTGTCATACAATCAAATCACTGGCCAAGCATTACAGACTGACGAATTTAAGACGGCAATTGGAAGGGTTAAAGTGTTGAACTTGAGAGGAAACGACCTAGGCACTCTGTATGACCATACTTTTACCCCGTTTGAATTTTCAAACCTGGAATATTTGGATCTCTCCCATTGCTCGTTAAAGTCTATGAAGTACTTATCTATCCACAATATGGCTTCCCTCACACATTTGAACCTGAGTAATAATTTGTTGACAAATGTTGAAGAGGCATTAACAGGGGCACCCGAATTACAAATTCTGGACCTTAGTTACAATAAAATAACAGTCATCAATAAAGTACCAGTAATTTTGTCTTTGTCGCAGATATTTTTGGATTACAACGGAATTAAATACATAAAAAATGGTGCACTCTCTACACTTATGGAATTGGATTTTTTATCCCTGACAGGAAACAATCTTAAAACATTAGAACCCAAGACCTTACCGCTAGAATCTCTGAACAATCTAAAGGAAATCAAACTGGATAAAAATCCATGGCGATGTGATTGCAGTATGAAATGGTTACTCTTGCCTGTAAATGACGAATTCACATTCAGGAATTTTACATTGATGTATGTATAGTACTGAATAAGTTGCTTAGCTAAGACTATCCTGACTCACTGTTGGTTCTATGTTTGTTATTGGCCTTTTACGTCATCCGTTTGATTAAATCATAAAATTTTTATTACCGGGTAACTAAAAGCTTGCAATGACGATTTGAAAAACTCGCCTAGGGCTAATAGGGCATGAGAATTCCTAATTCTTTTGTTAACTGAATTTTATTTTAATATTTTTCTTAAAACACGCGATGAAAAATACTATAAACATGTAATAATCTCAAGTTCTGTTATTCAAATACAAGTTATTTTGATTCGCTTTTTGCAATCCATTAAATTTTCTAACAATTAATTTGGAATTTTTAGAAAAAAAACCTTTCCTCCTATTTGTACTACCCACGGATACTAAACATGCATTAATGAGTATCCTTTATTTGTAGCAGACATACTTATGTCGAAAATTTTTGAAAAGCATTTTTTTTCCGCGAGAGAGTTCATTGAAACTCTACTTTTAACACAACTTCACAATTTATCTACCGACAATCCAACACAAGTACATGTATATAATTTTACTGATTCATTTCAGATGTACATCTCCTTCAAGACTTAGAGGAAAGAACATCTTCACGGTGTCTAGCAGTGAACTTACATGCACTTCACATTATTCAAGACTTGTATATATCATTATCTTATTGTTCGCTTCGGGTTTAACGATGACAGCAGTTGGTTATTTATTATATTTTAAACGAAAATATTTCATGTGCTTTCATAAAAAAGGAGGAGCCTACATTGCAGTCTATACTAACGATGACGCAAATGCAGACGAGGGGACAAGGGTAAAAATTACAACAGCTGACGATGAATCATTGGTTGAGAATGAAGAGAGATCGGAAGACGACCAATCTTTGGTTAGGAATGAAGAAAGATTACGAAGTGGAAAAGTTCACTACTTTGATGTTTGATAAGTTTTATTTACTACTGTGGCTGTGTACCAAAGCTTGACCTTTGGGGGGTACAAGAAAACGTAAATAAGACGTATGCTATCTAAAGACTATTATATATTCTCGCATGAATATTTATATTGAAGCTTTATATGTACAAATTATTTAGTTTTCTGTCTGAAAAGCTCTTCTTTGTCACGAAAATAAATACTATAAACATCTCAGTATTTTAGTTAAAAGGTAAAAGAAACAAACAAGTAAACAAAACTAAACGGCAATGAAAACTAGACTGAGGCAGTTGGAAACGACAGCTATCCCCGCACTCCCCATATTTTGTATCCCTGTGTACCCTTTTCACTTACAAGCTCAAATCTTGGAAAATTAAAATTCTAAAACCTTATTGCACATCTATTTCTAAAAGTTTCGACTTTTTTCATGCACCACTTCTTTAGAAAAAATAGTCAAGAACAGAATCAAAAGAATCAGCAAATAAGGAAATGTTAAGAGAAACATTAAAAGCGTTAAATTCAAAATCAATGTATATAATGCTTACTATGACTTTAATCTGATTAAGAAGTTTAAAAGGTACGTACTTATATTCGATCAATGATTCAATTGTAAAATAAATATAACAGGTAATTAGACAATTGTTAATTAGAAGCAATAGATACCTTTGCACCTGATATTCGACAACCGATAGAAAAATGTGAGTTTGACACGTCTGTGATACAATTGTTAAAAAAGGTTAAAATATTTAGTACCAGATATTCAGCTTGGTAATGTTATGGTTAGGCATGACAATTAAAAAACAAAGAATTTTTTATACACACAGGTATTTTGTTCACTTGAGACACTGCTTGCGCCAATGTTTATATCCATAACATCATACATGTAATGTCCGTTTATACACACGGTTTAATGAAACCGTTCAAAGATTAATACTTAATATTTGTGATAAAATGATTCAAAATTACAAAGTTCATCAAATGAACAGTTATCAGTATATAACAATGCACTGAAAGGGAAAAAAGCAATACCAAACATCAAGGTCAGTTACTGTGAATGTAGAATGTTAGTTACGCGGAAGTACTTAATTATGATGAACAAGAACAAGAAAAAGTAGACTGAGGCAGTCGGAAACGACATCTGTCCCCGCATTCCCATATTTTGTATCCCTGTGTACCTTTTTCACTATTATACCTTTGAATACAGGCCCAAATTTTGGAAAATTAAAATTCTAAAACCGTATTCACATCTATATACAGTCTGTGACAATACCGTAAAGAAATTAAATACATAATATGAAAAATGAAATAGGAGTTCAGGTCACAAGCTTAAATTCCCAATTTTCAAAATTCAACACCTTTGGACCCCGAGTTCTGAAAATCAAAATTATAAAACTTTATTTAACATCTACATATAGTATGTTACAATACTGTAGAGAAATCAAATGCATAAAATGAATCAAAGTGCATAGCACTGGTAGGGTTAGGTTGCTAGCATTTGACTTTTATTTGTACAAACATTGCTGATGATTATTTCAATGCTTTTTGTTTGTACAATGTATTGCAAAATAGGTTTTGGTATTGAATTCTTTTTATTAACAGTATTATTTACAAGGAAATATATCAATTATGAAAGTTAACGAGCTCTGCGGAAAAAGTGTCTATTATATAATAATGTTCCTGTGGGTAGGTGACTGATTTTTTTTTAAATTGACAGCATATGTATTTCTTTGGTTTCAAAATATACAGTGATTTTTTAAAACGTATATTTTCGCAACACAGTGTATCTGAGCTGAAGGTTCTACTACTCAACTTTACTGCGCATGTCTGTACATAAATATGCACTAATCAATCAAAGAAAGCACGAGTCGGCTAACGCTTCTTGAATTATCACTCTAAATTGAATTTTTTTAAAAAGTCAAACGCATAATAATGATTTGATGAATTAAAATAAACAGAAATCAAAGGTCTTCAAGTTATTAAGGTTATATAAAAAGACAAAGTTTGGACAATTGTAGAAGGGGGTCATTTCTATTTACACTACATTGCGCATGTGCAGGTAGATCAGAACGTAAACATTCAAGCTTTCAATTAAAATAAACCCATTATACCTTCGATAATACAGTTTTCTAAATTAATGATAAACACAGTGTTTTTCAATCTTAATGTGCAAGTTGTCGGAATTTCAAATAACCTGTATGCAATTCTATCACTGACCAACAGGTTTGACAAAATGAAGTCACGATGATCAGGTCAAAAGGTTAATCAAATACACAAAAAGAACGTAAACATTCAAGCTTTCAATTAAAATAAACCCATTATACCTTCGATAATACCGTTTTCTAAATTAATGATAAACACAGTGTTTTTCAATCTTAATGTGCAAGTTGTCGGCATTTCAAATAACCTGTATGCAATTCTATCACTGACCAACAGGTTTGACAAAATGAAGTCACGATGATCAGGTCAAAAGGTTAATCAAATACACAAAATACCATCAGAATTACAAGAAGAATAAGCAAATAATGTGCAAAATATGTTCTGTATAAGTTAACAATCACGTTCACAACAAAAATGGAACTTACCTTTGAAATCTTTTGAAAATAAACCTGATTGTAATCCTTCCCAAAATATCCGTGCAAATGTAAACATTCAAAATCCTTACGCCGATAGCATTGTACACTTTAAAAGGTGCGAATACTTTACACGGCTTTCAAAACAAAAAGGAAATCGTCAATAAAACACACATCTTTTATTAAATAACTGGACAATTACACTTCTCGGTGTGTTTCAGTTACATTTCTATTAAAAAACAACTGCACCAGCAACAACAAATATTAGGACTATTTTACCGCGGAATGTTTATTTTCTTATATGATATTCCAATATAAACATAGTCGTAATTCGAAAAATATGGAGGTTTCTTTGCGCATGTGTCATCTCAAAATCGAGATAAAAAGCTGCTTAACTAGCCTTGCTTAAGCTTCAATCCTAGATAAGCTTGCATATTTACTCATAAAAACATAGTTTCAAAAACTTCTGGTCCAACTTTTTCCACAAAACACCAGATTTCCAAAGTTTCCTTCATTGTCTAACCAAACGACCGACGGCATAAGGGTTTTGGTTGCTTAGCAACCTAACCCTAAAAATGAACGCGGAGTTTAGGTCACAAGCTTAAATTGCCAATTTAAGAAATTCGACCCCTGTGGGCCCCAATTTTTGAAAATCAAAATTATAAAACCTTACTGCGCATCTAAATACAGTATGTGACAATCTTTTATATAAATCAAATACATAAAATGAAAAAATGAAAGAGGAGTTAAGGTCATAAGCTTAAATTCACAATTTTCAAAATTCGACCTCTGTGGGCTCTAATTTTTTAAAATCAAAATTTTAAAACCTTATTGCGCATCTAGATACGGTATATGACAATACTGTATAGAAATTAAATGCATAAAATGATAAATAAAAAAGTAATTTAGGTCACAAGCTTAAATTCCAAATTTTCAAAATTCGACCCCTGTAGGGCTTAATTTTTGAAAATGAAAATTCTAAAACCTTATTGCACATCTAGATACCATATGTGACTAGACTGTATAGAAATTAAATGCATGAACTTAAAAATGAACGATGAGTTTAGGTCACAAGAAAGGGTGACGGACGGAGAGACGGACGGGGGCGATAACAATATGTCCGAACCTCTTCGAAGTGCGGGGATAATTATAAATCTAAAAAATACATAAATGTATATCCAATGTTATATCGAATCCGTTTAAATGTTATAATTCAACAATCACCTATCCTGTACAAAAATCTCAGAATAAAAAGGAATGAAAAAATGGTGGATTTCAAACTACTTAAAATATTCATGATTTCCATATTTTGTAAATGCGTTGAAATCTTCATTTTTATTTTAAGATAAATAAATAAATAAAATAGAAATTGGAGCCATCATAAACGATGTCTATCCCCGCACTGCACAACTAACAGTGAAAAATTAGCAATTTCACAATTTCAGTCTGCACATTGGAACCCTGAATGAAATTTCAAAATTGAAAACCTTATTGCACATCTACACATAGTAAAGAACAATATAATAAACAAATAAAACCACTGAAACAAAAAATGAATGAGTATTTCCTGAAACAAGGCAAAATTAGCAATTTCACCATTTTCGGTCCCAAAATCGATTTTCAAAATTCAAAACCTTTTTGCACATCTACAGATAATAAGGAGCAATATAATATACAAATAAATTTGCCAAATCTAAATATAAAATGAAAGAGAAGTTTAAGTCACAAGCTTAAATTCACTTTTTCCGAAATACAACCCATGCAGGCCCCAAGTTCAAAAAATCAAAATTCTAAAACCTTATTGCGCATCTACATACAGTATGTGACAGTATTGTATAACTAGAGGCTCAGTGGGCTGAGCCTGTATCGCTCTCCTGACAAAATGCTTCTACAAACTTCCATTAATTCTTTGGTTGAATTTGCTTCAAAAGTTTCAGAGCAGATGATCAAAATATGTTTTTCTCATAGGGTCCAAAGTTAAAAGTATTTCCCCCCTGGCGGCCATTTTTTTCTCAGATTTGAACAGAATGAGCCAACTTTGTAAAGGACCTTCCATACATCATTCCAGTACAGTTTTATTCAATTTGCTATTATATTTTTAGAGGAGATGATCAAAATATGTTTTTTTTTCATACGCATGTATGTTAAACTGTGTTCCTGCTGTCAGCCATGATGTGTGTCGCATTCGAACGAAATGAGCAATCCCTCTAAAGGACCTTCCATACATCAGTTTGGTTTAATTTTATTTAGTAGGTTCAGAGAAGATGATCCTTAACATATTTTCCGATAGGGTCATGTTTTTTGGTGGATCGGAAAAATTTCGGCAATCTTAGTAAAGGACCTTCCATACATCATTCCTGTAAAGCTTGGTTAAATTTGCTCAAGTAGTTTCAGAGGAGATGAACTTTAACATGTTTTCGCATAGGGTCCAATGTTAAAAAAGGACAAATATACCTAAGGAGCAATAAAAAAAAACGTAATCCATTGGACAGACAAACCCGGGAAGACAAATGAACAACTACAAGCACAACAAATAAACACAGAAAACTAAAAAACAATGAACAACACGAACTCCTATAAAAACCAGGAGTGAACCCAGATGCCCCGGAAGGGTAAGCAGTTCCTGCTCCGTATACGACACCCGTCGTGAAGTTCAACAAAGTCAATCCGGGGGAAGTCACAAATCGGTGGAGGCACATGAAAGGTTACGACAGTGGGAACAGGTCCAACATCATCTTGGAACACTGTAATGGTCAATCAATTCGTGATGACGACCGTAAAATTTCCTAAGTGATGACATCAACTTTTCCCTGATAAAACCCTGGTTAAGAAGCTTTTGTGACAGCAGTAATCCTCTTTGTCGAAAGTCCGGGTAACTCACGCATGCCCTTGAAAATCGGATAAGCTGAGAAACGTAGACGCCATATGCATACTCAAGAAGGGAAAATTAACAATAGGAAAGTTGAAGTCATCACGTTTGTCATAAAGTTTTGTCTTCAAACGTCCCTCATAGTCTATTTCAAGAAACAAATCCAAATATGAAGCAGACTTTGGTGTATCTGTAGTATCCTTAATTTCAAGCTCAGTGGGGTAGATAAGATGTAGAAAGTCTTATAATTTAAACTATGTCCTGCGCTGGCAGAAATGTTTTGCAGCGGATCGAGAAAATTTCAACAATCTCAGTATAGGACCTTCCATACATCATTCCTGTAAAGTTTGGTTAAATTTGCTCTAGTAGTTTCAGAGGAGACGAACTTTAACATGTTTTCCCATAGGGTCCAATGTTAAACTATGTCCTGCGCTGGTAGCCATGTTGTACGGCAGATCGGAAAAATTTTGGCAATCTTAGTAAAGGACCTTTCATACATCATTCCTGTAAAGTTTAATTAAATTTGCTCAAGTAGTTTCAGAGGAGATGAACTTTAACATGTTTTCCCATAGGGTCCAATGTTAAACTATGTCCTGCTCTAGCAGTCATGTTTTTTGGCGGATCGGAAAAATTTCGGCAATCTTAGTAAAGGACCTTCCATACATCATTCCTGTAAAGTTAGGTTCAATTTGCTCAAGTAGTTTTTAAAAAAAAGATGAATTTTAACATGTTTTCCCATAGGGTCCAATGTTAATCTATGTCCTGCTCTGGCAGCCATGTTTTTTGGCGGATCGGAAAAAATTTCGGCAGTCTTAGTAACGGACCTTCCATACATCATTCCTGTAAAGTTTCGTTAAATTTGCTCCATTGGGATTAGAGGAGATGATCAATATGAGAAAGTTTACGGACGACGGACGCCAAGTGATTACAAAAGCTCACATGGCCTTTGGCCAGGTGAGCTAAAAATTAAAAGCATACAATGAAAAATGAAAAAGGAGTTTAAGTCACAAGCTTAAATTTTGCTATTTCCGAAATACAACCCACGCGGGCCCCAAGTTCAGAAAATCAAAATTCTAAAACCTTATTGCATCTTACTGTATGCATCTACATACAGTATGTGATAATATTGTATAAAATTAAAAGCATCACATCCTCCATATTATAATAAATAAGTACAAAAATAGACTAACACTCAAAATAGAAAATTCACTCAGACGCGTATAAATTTTTTTTGATTTTTTTTTTCAGAAAAAACAAAAATGAGTTTCTTAAGACAACTTAAAGCAACGGTGGTGATTGCAGTGTTTGTTGAGTGTGTCACAGATTCACCCTTTTTCAGTTCGCATGACAAATCATCTTGTAAACTAACGGATGTATATCTGGACTGTACAAAAAGAAATTTATCAACAATTCCAAGTCTTCCAGAGGTTCCTGCTTCCGTAAAACATCTGGTCTTTTCTTTTAATCGAATAGAAGAAGTCGCCGTTATAAATATTCCACATCCTTCCGTCATAACATTAATATCATTTTCTCATAATAACATTCAAAATGTAAAAAAGGATGTTTTTACCAATATGACGAACTTGGAAGATTTGGATCTGTCATACAATCAAATCACTGGCCAAGCATTACAGACTGACGAATTTAAGACGGCAATTGGAAGGGTTAAAGTGTTGAACTTGAGAGGAAACGACCTAGGCACTCTGTATGACCATACTTTTACCCCGTTTGAATTTTCAAACCTGGAATATTTGGATCTCTCCCATTGCTCGTTAAAGTCTATGAAGTACTTATCTATCCACAATATGGCTTCCCTCACACATTTGAACCTGAGTAATAATTTGTTGACAAATGTTGAAGAGGCATTAACAGGAGCACCCGAATTACAAATTCTGGACCTTAGTTACAATAAAATAACAGTCATCAATAAAGTACCAGTAATTTTGTCTTTGACGCAGATATTCTTGGATTACAACGGAATTAAATACATAAAAAATGGTGCACTCTCTACACTTATGGAATTGGATTTTTTATCCCTGACAGGAAACAATCTTAAAACATTAGAACCCAAGACCTTACCGCTAGAATCTCTGAACAATCTAAAGGAAATCAAACTGGATAAAAATCCATGGCGATGTGATTGCAGTATGAAATGGTTACTCTTGCCTGTAAATGACGAATTCACATTCAGGAATTTTACATTGATGTATGTATAGTACTGAATAAGTTGCTTAGCTAAGACTATCCTGACTCACTGTTGGTTCTATGTTTGTTATTGACCTTTCATGTCATCCGTTTGATTAAATCTTTATAAAACTTTTATAACTAAAAGCTTGCAATGACGATTTGAAAAACTCGCTTAGGGCTAATTGGGCATGAGAGTTCCTAATTCTTTTATTAACTGAATTTGATTTTAATATTTTTTAACCACACGCGATGAACAATAGTATAAACATATAATCATCTCAAGTTCTGTTATTCAAATACAGGTTATTTTGATTCGCTTTTTGCAATCCATTAAATTTTCTAACAATTAATTTGGAATTTTCAGAAAAAACCTTTCCACCTATTTGTACTACCCACGGATACTAAACATGCATTAATGAGTAACCTTTATTTGTAGCAGACATACTTATGTCGAAAATTTTTGAAAAGCATTATTTTTCTCCGAGAGAGTTCATTGAAACTCTATTTTTAACACAACTTCACAATTTATATGCTGACAATCCAATATACGTACATGTATATAATTTTACTGATCCATTTCAGATGTACATCTCCTTCAAGACTTAGAGGAAAGAACATCTTCACGGTGTCTAGCAGTGAACTTACATGTACTTCACATTATTCAAGACTTGTATATATCATTATCTTATTGTTCGCTTCGAGTTTAACGATGACAGCAGTTGGTAATTTATTATATTTTAAACGAAAATATTTCATGTGCTTTCATAAAAAAGGAGGAGCGAACATTGCAGTCTATACTAACGACGACGCAAATGCAGACGAGGGGGCAGATGTAAAAATTACAACAGCGGACGATGAATCATTGGTTGGGAATGAAGAGAGATTACGAAGTGGAAAAGTTCACTACTTAAATGTTTGATAAGTTTTATTTACTATTGTGGTTGTGTACCAAAGCTTGACCTTTGGTGGGTACAAGAAAACGTAAATAAGACGTATGCTATCTAAAGACTATCACATATTCTCGCATGAATATTTATATTGAAGCTTTATATGTACAAATTATTTAGTTTTCTGTCTGAAAAGCTCTTCTTTATCACGAAAATAAATACTATAAACATCTTAGTATTTTAGTTAAAAAGTAAAACAAACAAATAAGTAGACAAAATTAAACTGTAATGAAAACTAGACTGAGGCAGTCGGAAACGACAGCTATCCCCGCACTTCCCACATTTTGTATCCCTGTGCACCTTTTTCACAATTATACCTTTGAATACAGGCTCAAATTTTGGAAAATTAAAATTCTAAAACCTTATTGCACAGCTGCATACAGTGTATGACAATACTGTATAGAAATTAAATACATAAAATGAAAAATGAAAGAGGAATTTAGGTCACAAGCTTAAACTGTATAGAAATTAAATGCATAAAATGAAAAATAAAACAGGAGTTTAGGTCACAAGCTTAAATTTCAAATTTTTAAAATTCGACCCATGTGGATCCCAATTTTTGAAAATGAAAATTCTAAAACCTTATTGCGCATCTACATACGATATGTGACAATACCGTATAGAAATTAATGCATGATGTTAAAAATGAACGAGGAGTTTAGTTCACAAGAAAGTGTGACGGACGGACGGACGGAATTAAATTATGAAGTTAATAATGAACGAGGAGTTTACTTCACAAGAAAGTGTGACGGACGACGGACAGACAGACGGGGGCGATAACAATATCCCCAAACTTCTTTGAAGTGCGGGGATAACTATAATTGTGTTGTAAAAGCATATTTCAGGCCTTTATTTGATAATTAGTTGACTTTCAAAGATGTTTTTGAAATTGCATTTATGAATTTTTGGTTCTAAAATTGAATTAAGTAAAGGACTTTCAAAATTCTAAATTATATCACAAATCAACTCGCACACTATGAGACTAGAAGTGCTGAATTTCACTAGCTCTTTCCCCCCTATATTCAGACCCGTAATACAGTTATTCCACATTAGATTGATGAAGGAAGGCTCCAAAATTGGGGTAAAAAACTATGGTGAAAAGGGCAAGTTTAACCGCTACATAAAATCAAGAAGTATCATATTTTAGGGAAAATGCATGCAAAAAGAACGAAAAATAAAAATAGTAATAACTAACCCAGTTTCATGGATGCTGCGAAAAATCAGAATCCAGGATCGCTTCCTCCTTCCTCCGTTAAAAATCACATGGTTGCACCTTTGATTTAACAAGAATCGATTTTGGCATACATATGAACGTCTTCCCGTCTAAAAGCACTACCATGGAGGAATGTGTTAGTCAAATTATATCCTACGGCTCATCCAGAAAACTAAAATATTGCATATCAAAACTTAACTTATTTACCAATACAAGGGCTCATTGTTAGCTAATTTCCTTTACATTACAGCTAAATCTATGTAATAATTATTAATTTTCATCACGATATATATTTTAAAGCATCCTTAGTTACGTGCAAGTGCAAATGGACAGTTGTGCTGTGTTAACAAATAAAGGTGATATGAGACACAAGTCAGTGTGACAAAATTCCGTAAACGACATTAAACAATGGATCAAAGAATTATGTGTCGTTCAATGGATACCAGATCAAAGAAAAAACACCAGCCCCCACCCATCACTCTCTCTTTATAAACACGAGTGTTAAAAACACCAAGTGCAACCGACAACTCATGAAAGACGACACAATTTTTGATGTCTTAGTCTTGCTATCGTGAAATCTGGACATAGAGGTTATTAACACTATAAACCTTTTCCTAAAAATTCAGATAAACTGCATGGATGTTTAAAAAACAACCGTTATCCCTTCCTGTAAACATATTATGCCTTGACGGACTTAAATGATTATCTATCAGCCTCTTTGTTTCACATATGCAATCGAAAAATGTTTGATTTTTTTACTCAAAACACAAGCAGGGCTGAGAAAGGAAAGTGTTTTCAATGAACATCAGAAGAACTCGAATCTTGATTTCAGTTTTATTTTTTAATACCTGTATAATTTTTAAATAAGTTTACATTTGTTTCATGTATTTGGCAAACGTTTTCCTTTATTCAAATGTTTATAAATTTGAAATGAAAAAGCAAAATATTTTTGGTTAAAATTTTGTAAACCATAATATTTTGATAAAAATGATAGAGAGTATGCACTTATTATCTATTTTATTATCTGTGACTGATTATACCTGCTCAAAGTTCACTTGATTTACGGATTAAACAAACATGAGACCGTATGGAAATATATCAATTTATTATTTCTTGTTCAAATTAATAATGATAAAAAAAGAAAAATTGGTACAGCAGATACAGAGAAAGTAAGATAAAACATAAAGAATAATACAGGAATAAATATTTGTAGAAATTAAACAGTCCTTGAACTCTTTTTCGAGGGGGAGGTAAGTGAATTTTACATGGGAAATACTGATAGGTTTCATTGTTAGATAAATTGATGGTGTCCTCATAATTAGGATAGTATGTCAGTATAGTGTGTATATGTCTTTGTAGGTATGGATCATATTGTAATGATTCGAATCCTAGTAACATCCGTGTTATATCTTGAAAGCACTGCAGTTAACACATCTGGTTGTAGAAGAAATGAGACATATATAAACTGCAAGCATATGAGGTTATCTGTTATTCCGAATTTACATGATCTACCGGAAACAGTTACACATCTAGATTTTTCTTTTAATACTCTAAAAGTGGTCTCCGCATTAAACATTGGATATCCATTATCTATATTAGATATATCTTTGTCTCATAATTCCATAGAAACTATTGTAAGAGGAGTGTTTGACAATTTGACAAATCTTCAAAATTTGGATTTGTCTTATAATCAAATCACAGGTTCTTCCCTGTACCTAGAAACCTTTAAATATGAAATTGGACATTTTCAAAATATTAGTAAGATATCATTTAGAGGAAACCACCTTGGAACATTAGAAAGACTGACATTTACTGCCTATAGTTTTCAAACTTTGGAATATTTAGACCTTTCTTACTGTTCGCTACGTACTTTAGAACATATGTCAATAGATAATTTAGCAAGACTGAAATATTTAGATTTGAGCCATAATCAAATTACAAAATTTGAGGCATTGTCGTTGGAAGGATTAACAGAACTAGAAACCTTAAATTTGAGTGACAACAATATAAAGACTTTAAGCGAATTCCCAACACTTATATCACTGAAAAGATTGTATTTGGACAATAATGTCATTACAGACATTAAAGAGAATGTTTTATCTATACTTTTAAGCCTACAACTCTTGTCACTTACGAATAACAAACTAATAACTCTATTGCCCAACCTTCTGCCACTGGATTCAAATGATTTGCAAGAGCTTCGATTGGACAAAAATCCATGGCACTGTGACTGCAAAATGCGCTGGTTGGTAGAAGATCAAAAGAATGAATTACTGTTCAAAAACTTTACACTGAAGTAAGTAACCATATTTCCATATGCATAAAACGCATAAAACGTCCGGTGCATGTTAATTTCGGATAACACAAAATTAACAATGGTTTATTACATAGCGTAAAATAGTTACAATTCATGACAACAGTTGTTTATAAGATATTTTTGTCAATATCCTTATTTGACCCCATTTGATGATAAAATAATACATAGAAATTACAAAGAGCATAATATTGTGTACAATAATATCTTCAAAAGAATAATGAAGTAACATAGTCCATAAGATCACAATACAAAGAAAAGACAAACCCATGAAAACAGTAACAAAGAAAATACATACTACCAAGATATATTTAAAGAGATAAAAACCAACATGATAAAAAAGACACACAATTAATAAAGCATAAGCAATGTGAATTCCCAGAAGAAAGCCGGGATTGACATCAGGTCCTCCGGAAGAGTAAACATGTACTATTCCGTAAACAGCGCCCGTCACATTGCAAGTGGGTAAAAATCCGATGAAGTTTAAAGTTCACTGAGGTGTAAATTCCAGTAAAACATGAAAGGTTAACTGAATATATGTAGTTTCATTTTGTGAGATAAAAACTTCTTACCAGTCAAATTATGGTATTAGGGGGAAGAGCTGTATCAAAATATAAATAAAAATATTAACAGATAAAAAGGTAGTATGAACAAAATTCCAGTATCCACCTTACTTGACATTGGGTTAGCATTGTAAAAGAAAAACCAAGTATAACTCATGATATAAACCATAACCACACATAAAAACAAATTGTGAACTAGAATTAGGAAAATAGTCACAATGATATCAGTTTCTCAGGGATGGTATTTTTCTCCTATTATACTGCACCTTTGTTAAATCCGGTTAAATTCAACACAAGGAGCATTATGGAAACTTGTCGGTAGATGTTTCTGATAAAAAAAAATGTAAAAAAATGAAAAAAGACATTCATCAAAGTCTAACGTTTTTTCATATTATGGAATGTGCTCTGACATCAACGTCTCAAGTCAATACGAAAACGCGACATCAAAGAAAATAATAAGTATCTGTAGCATAAATAAACCTCGAGTGTAACCATATGCATAAATGATGGGGAAAACATTATTTTTCTCCGAGAGAGTTCATTGAAACTCTACTTTTAACACAACTTCACAATTTATCTACCGACAATCCAAAACACGTACATGTATATACTTTTACTGATCCATTTCAGATGTACATCTCCTTCAAGACTTAGAGGAAAGAACATCTTCACGGTGTCTAGCAGTGAACTTACATGTACTTCACATTATTCAAGACTTGTATATATCAGTATCTTATTGTTCGCTTCGGCTTTAACGATGACAGCAGTTGGTAATTTATTATATTTTAAACGAAAATATTTCATGTGCTTTCATAAAAAAGGAGGAGCGAACATTGCAGTCTATACTAACGACGACGCAAATGCAGACGAGGGGGCAGATGTAAAAATTACAACAGCGGACGATGAATCATTGGTTGGGAATGAAGCGAGATTACGAAGTGGAAAAGTTCACTACTTAAATGTTTGATAAGTTTTATTTACTATTGTGGTTGTGTACCAAAGCTTGACCTTTGGTGGGTACAAGAAAACGTAAATAAGACGTATGCTATCTAAAGACTATCACATATTCTCGCATGAATATTTATATTGAAGCTTTATATGTACAAATTATTTAGTTTTCTGTCTGAAAAGCTCTTCTTTATCACGAAAATAAATACTATAAACATCTTAGTATTTTAGTTAAAAAGTAAAACAAACAAATAAGTAGACAAAATTAAACTGTAATGAAAACTAGACTGAGGCAGTCGGAAACGACAGCTATCCCCGCACTTCCCACATTTTGTATCCCTGTGCACCTTTTTCACAATTATACCTTTGAATACAGGCTCAAATTTTGGAAAATTAAAATTCTAAAACCTTATTGCACAGCTGCATACAGTGTATGACAATACTGTATAGAAATTAAATACATAAAATGAAAAATGAAAGAGGAATTTAGGTCACAAGCTTAAACTGTATAGAAATTAAATGCATAAAATGAAAAATAAAAGAGGAGTTTAGGTCACAAGTTTAAATTTCAAATTTTCAAAATTCGACCCATGTGGATCCCAATTTTTGAAAATGAAAATTCTAAAACCTTATTGCGCATCTACATACGATATGTGACAATACTGTATAGAAATTAAATGCATGATATGTAAAATGAACGTGGAGTTTAGTTCACAAGAAAGTGTGACGGACGGACGGAATTAAATTATGAAGTTAATAATGAACGAGGAGTTTACTTCACAAGAAAGTGTGACGGACGACGGACAGACGGACGGGGGCGATAACAATATCCCCGAACTTCTTCGAAGTGCGGGGATAACTATAATTGTGTTGTAAAAGCATATTTCAGGCCTTTATTTGATAATTAGTTGACTTTCGAAGATGTTTTTGAAATTGCATTAATGAGTTTTCGGTTCTAAAATTGAATTCAGTAAAGGACTTTCAAAATTCTAAATTATATCACAAATCAACTCGCACACTATGAGACTAGAAGTGCTGAATTTCACTAGCTCTTTCCCCCCGATAGTCAGACCCCTAATACAGTTATTCCACATTAGATTGATGAAGGAAGGCTCCAAAATTGGGGTAAAAAACTATTGTGAAAAGGGCAAGTTTAACCGCTACATAAAATCAAGAAGTATTATATTTTAGGGAAAATGTATGCAAAAAGAACGAAAAATAAAAATAGTAATAACTAACCCAGTTTCATGGATGCTGCGAAAAATATACCAGAATCCAGGATCACTTCCTCCCCTCCTTTAAAAATCACATGGTTGCACCTTTGATTTAACCAGAATCGATTTTGGCATACATATGAACGTCTTCCCGTCTGAAAGCACTACCATGGAGGGATGTGCTAGTCAAATTATATCCTACGGCTCATCCAGAAAACTAAAATATTGCACATGAAAACTTAACTAATTTACCAATACAAGGGCTCATTGTTAGCTAATTTCAGTACATTACAGATAAATCTATGTAATAATTAATAATTTTCATCACGATATATATTTTTAAGCATCCTTAGTTACGTGCAAGTTTGTGCTGTGTTAACAAATAAAGGTGATATGAGACACAAGTCAGTGTCAAAAAATTCCGTAAACGACATTAAACAATAGATCAAAGAATTATGTGTCGTTCAATGAATTACAGACCAAAGAAAAAACATCAACCCCTACCTATCACTCTCTCTTTACAAACACGAGTATTAAAAACACCAAGTGCAACCGACAACTCATGAAAGACGACACAATTTTTGATTTCTTAGTCTTGCTATTGTGAAATCTGGACATAGAGGTTATTAACACTATAAACCTTTTCCTGAACATTCAGATAAACTACATGAATGTTTAAAAAACAACCGTTATCCCTTCCTGTAAACATATTATGCCTTGACGGACTTAAATGATTATCTATCAGCTTCTTTGTTTCACATATGCAATCGGCAAATGTTTGATTTTATGACTCAAATAACAAGCAGGGCTGAGAAAGGAAAGTGTTTTCAATGAACATCAGAAGAACTCGAATCTTGATTTCAGTTTTATTTTTTAATACATATATAACTTTTAAATCAGTTTACATTTGTTTCGTGTATTTGGCAAGCGTTTTCCTTTATTCAAATGTTTATAAATTTGAAATGAAAAAGCAAAATATTTTTGGTTAAAATTAAAATTTTGTAAACCATAATATTTTGATAAAAATGATAGAGAGTATGCACTTATTATCTATTTTATTATCTGTGACTGATTATACTTGCTCAAAGTTCACTTGATATACGGATTAAACAAATAAGAGAGGGTGTGGAAATATATCGATTCATTATTTCTTGTTCAAATTAATAAGGATAAAAAAAGAAAAATTGGTACAGCAGATAAAGAGAAAGTAAGATAAAAGCATGAAAAATGATACAGGAATAAATATTTGTAGACGTTAAACAGTCCTTGAAACTTTTTTGAGGGGGAGGTAAGTGAATTTTACATGGAAAATACTGATAGGTTTCATTGTTAGATAAATTGATGGCGTCCTCATAATTAGCATCATGTAATGTGTACATTAAATATATTGATTGTATTATTGAAGCCATGATGCCATTTATATTTCTTTTGATCAATTTTGACACCAATATATTAGAAGGCAAAAGCGGAGATTTAGCTTTTCCAGTATCAGTGATTTTCGAAACAGGAAAACAGAAAATTCTAAATATCTTTTAAATGTACAACATAATGAAAAACTTCAATATTGTGTGTTATATAGAATACTCTTCAAAACAAGTATACATTCATCTGTATGTTACTGATATAGTGAATGTTATTAAGAAAATCGTTGTTCGATACAGACTTGAGCGTTTTGGAACTATATCCTACGTATGATGCATACTTATTCACATCACGCTCATTTACTTAGTTGAAAAGATATTGTTGATTCAATTGGAAATACATGATATCCATTTTGAGTCTTTAGTAGAATTATGACTCAAGGCGGAAAATAATGAAAGCGAAATAATGACTGACAATGTTAAATATCAGATTCAAATCCGGGATTCAAATACGAATATACATGTGCATTAAAATGAAAAAAAATATGATAAAACCATAACTATCAACAGTTTTGTAAAATCGCTGAAATTTAAAGAATAAATTTTACGTTAGTATTGAAATACTACAAAGGAATAGGTGATATATTCTTTTACTTCGGTTAATACCCGTTACTTGGTGTAATTACAAAACTTACTGTTGTAATTGGCCAAAGGGTATTCCATATCTTAATATCATGCATCGGAGAAAGAAAAAGAGCATTGTCCAAAGTCTTTTTGCTGTTACCTACAAAATTAGATAGCAATTCCTGGTACCTTGATAATATCAATTAAACACACATGAGGATATGAAGGAACAGTAGTTATGTACAACCAAAAACATTTCCATTACAGCAAATCAGAATAATATTTATTTAGAACCTATTGTGTATATAGTACGTCGGTATAGTGTGTATATGTCTTTGTAGGTATGGATCATATTGTAATGATTCGAATCCTAGTAACATCCGTGTTATACCTTAAAAGCACTGCAGTTAATACATCTGGTTGTAGAAGAAATGAGACATATATAAACTGCAAGCATATGAGGTTATCTGTTATTCCGAATTTACATGATCTACCGGAAACAGTTACACATCTAGATTTTTCTTTTAATACTCTAAAAGTGGTCTCCGCATTAAACATTGGATATCCATTATCTATATTAGATATATCTTTGTCTCATAATTCCATAGAAACTATTGTAAGAGGAGTGTTTGACAATTTGACAAATCTTCAAAATTTGGATTTGTCTTATAATCAAATCACAGGTTCTTCCCTGTACCTAGAAACCTTTAAATATGAAATTGGACATTTTCAAAATATTAGTAAGATATCATTTAGAGGAAACCACCTTGGAACGTTAGAGAGACTGACATTTACTGCCTATAGTTTTCAAACTTTGGAATATTTAGACCTTTCTTACTGTTCGCTACGTACTTTAGAACATATGTCAATAGATAATTTAGCAAGACTGAAATATTTAGATTTGAGCCATAATCAAATTACAAAATTTGAGGCATTGTCGTTGGAAGGATTAACAGAACTAGAAACCCTAGATTTGAGTGACAACAATATAAAGACTTTAAGCGAATTTCCAACACTTATATCACTGAAAAGATTGTATTTGGACAATAATGTTATTACAGACATTCAGGAGAATGTTTTATCCATACTTTTAAGCCTACAACTCTTGTCACTTACGAATAACAAACTAATAACTTTATTGCCCAACCTTCTGCCACTGGATTCAAATGAATTACAAGAGCTTCGATTAGACAAAAATCCATGGCACTGTGACTGCAAAATGCGCTGGTTGGTAGAAAATCAAAAGAATGAATTACTGTTCAAAAACTTTACACTGAAGTAAGTAACCATATTTCTATATGCATAAAACGCATAAAACGTCCGGTGCATGTTAATTTCGGATAACACAAAATTAACAATGGTTTATTACATAGCGTAAAATGGTTACTATTCATGACAACAGTTGTTTATAAGATATTTTTGTCAATATCCTTATTTGACCCCATTTGATGATAAAATAATACATAGAAATTACAAAGAGCATAATATTGTGTACAATAATATCTTCAAAAGAATAATGAAGTAACATAGTCCATAAGATCACGATACAAAGAAAAGACAAAAAACAGTAAAAAAGAAAATACATACTACCAAGATATATTCAAAGAGATAAAAACCAACAGGATAAAAAAAGACACACAAGTCATAAAGCATAAGCAATGTGAATTCCCAGAAGAAAGCCGGGATTGACATCAGGTCCTCCGGAAGAGTAAACATGTACTGTTCCGTAAACAGCGCCCGTCACATTGCAAGTGGGTAAAAATCCGATAAAGTTTAAAGTTCACTGAGGTGTAAATTCCAGTAAAACGTGAAAGGTTAACTGAATATATGTAGTTTCATTTGTGAGATAAAAACTTCTTACCAGTCAAATTGTGGTATCAAATACTAAAGTAGTTTACTATTAGGGGAAAGAGCTGTATCAAAATATAAATAAAAATATTAACAGATAAAATGGTACTATGAACAAAATTCCAGTATCCACCTTTCTTGACATTGGGTTAGCATTGTAAAAGAAAAAACAAGTATAACTCATGATATAAACCATAACGACACATAAAAACAAAATCACGAAAGTGTGAACTCGAATTAGGAAAATAGTCACAATGATATCAGTTTCTCCGGGATGGTATTTTTCTCATATTATACTGCATCTTTGTTAAATACGGTTAAATTCAACACAAGGAGCATTATCGAAACTTGTCGGTAGATGTTTCTGATAAAAAAAATGTAAAAAAAATTAAAAAGACACTGATTCATGAAAGTCTAACGTTTTTTCATATTATGGAATGTGCTCTGACATCAACGTCTCAAGTCAATACGAAAACGCGACATCAAAGAAAATAATAAGTATCTGTAGCATACATAAACGTCTGTAACCATATGCATAAATGATGGGGAAAAACAATAATCTAGAGAAATATTTCTTTCTCATCTTTCAGGTGTACGTTTCCACCAAGATTCCGACAAAGGAATATTTTCAGCATATCCTCAAGTGATCTGACGTGTTTGGATGAATACTCAAGAATTATATTTATTCTTATTACATTCATTTCATTGTGTTTTGTTATGGCGGGGATGTCGTGGTTAATTTATTCAAAAACAAAATGTCTACGCTGTGCTGAGCGAAAGGGAGGTAATTATGCCATGGTTTTTAAAAAAGAAGATGAAAACGAGGAAAATGAAATATTCAACATCAAAGACAGAACAGGAGAAGATAAATCCTTGATAAAAAACGAGGAAGTTGTTGGGGCAGAATATGACTAAAACTGACCGTTAAAACAATAACTAATTATTCAGTTTAAACAAATTTCTTAAAATAAGTAGTTAACATACGATGTCTTTTATTTGAATCTGCGTTAAATATTAGGGTAAAAAGTTCAATTGTTATTAATTGAATAAAGAGTAGAGAAAGGGAACCGCTTGGCTGGCTTTCCAATAAAATCTAAGCAAACTTTCGAGTAAGCAGTGTAACACCAAAACTCATATATAAACAATATATGGAACCAAAATGGAGAGGTTTCCTGATTATTTCTATTGCATTTATCAGTGAATTTTAATTTCAGCGTAAAATTCTAGATTTTGGAACAGAGCAGTATTGCTGACAAACCAGTTTTAATATACACACCGGAAAGCATAATAAACATCTTTTATACATGTGCATCATATAAATAAAACTGTAGTATTTTAGACAGTGTTTGACGTACGGAACACGAACAACTAATCCGAATCTGTTCAATAATGTTTTTCAATAGTTCGTGAGTAGAGAACATCTACTTTTTAGTTTTCACTTTGTTCATGTTGTATGCCCCTTTGGTTTGAGTCTTTTATAGTGTCTTTATCTTCTAATATATAGGTATCAACTTGTACAGATTCGGAGTTTTGGACAAGAAGTAACGATTTTTAACACTTAGCCCCATGGTTTTTAATCTCACAATAATAATACATTAGACAGTATTTACACCTTTAATAAACAGATTCTCCAATAGTACACGGTTACTTGAATTACAGTCTATAAGCATAATTTATCTGTTAGACAATGTCTGGTGTCGAATATTATTCGCTTTTTGTTGCAGTTACAAAATTCAGGTCAGACTGAGAAGGAAAAGCCTTATAAATTCAAAATTTTCTTCACTTTCCTTTATTTTTCTACACCTGCTTAGTGATATTCAAAAGGTGAATTATAATAAATAAACGGAATAGTTATGAATAAGATTTTATTTTTCTTTGCCACATGAAAGTTATATTACACAAACTATACTTGGTATACATTTTTTTGTTGTTGTTGTCTTTCATTGTACTAGTTCACTGAACATGGAATAAACATGCCAGAAAAGGTGGGAAATATGACTTCATGTTTTAATGTAAAATTTTCTGAAAAATGATAAATATAAGTGAACAAAACTTAAAAAGGGGAATGCTAAATAAGAACAAATAAGATAAAAAAAAAACACTTATACACGATGAAACCAAAACAGTGCGTAAGAAACTATTAAAATGTGCAAAAATGTGTTTGATAATTCAACTGCATGTCCCATCGTTTGAATTAAATACCGTCTTTTTATTTTCAAGCATACTAAGTGTCTGACTATTATGAAGTGAAAATATATGTAATAAAAATTCAACTTTGGTTAAACACTTGTTGATTTTTATGTCTAAAATTTTACTCGCAGCGAAAGAATAAGATAAAAACGTTTCAATTTTTTTAAAGTATCAAAGTCAGAATTTTAATTTTGTTCCCAGATAATGCTTCTATACTCCGTTTTTAGACTCTAAGTGAAAGTGAAATGATGAAAATGGTGGGTTGAGGGAATAAATCTTTCGTTTGTGGTACAGGGAGATTGTTGGTGAATAAAATGTAGGTATTCTTACAGAAAAATTAATATGGAATCGATTGATGTATGATTTATCTACTTATAATTGTATATATTACGATTTCGAGTCTAAAAACTGCCGCCCCAAGTCTGGGTCAGCAATTTCCATGTTTTCTATAAGGAGTGCGCTCCGACGTCCCACGGCCCCAGCACATCACATAAAGGCCGTCAGACGTTAGAGCAATCTCAGTGCGGAAACTGAGACGACCACAATTCTCCAAAACAATCATAAGAAAATATTCGAATAAGTATTTCAATGTGCGTCAAGGTGCTTATACTTAAAACGCACTCTGAAATAAGAAATACTGTCCAAAAGAAATTCAAGAGCGCATTTTTTTTCAAAAAGAGCACTAACACTGCTTATATACTAAATATTACCAATTGACTTATTTATTTGCGTATCTTTTTTATCAATTTGAAGCTGTATAATTTAAAATCCAAATGTTAATTTTTCAACCATCTGCTAATTAAAATCATCAAAATAAGTCACAAGATGACATTTTTATAAAAGTGTCGTGTGAACGCAATACGTTTTACAAAACGTTTCGAAAACGTTTTAAACAAATCGTATGAACGTTACCGTTTCCTAAAACATTTTGGCTAAAACGTTTTAGAAAACGCATTACGTGTGAACACACCATTAATAAAGCCCATTTCATTACTTTATGGTATCTAAGGAATAAAAGAACCAGCTACAGAAAGTCTACAATAGGGCACAAAGATATCATCCCCATTTCTCAACGGATAAATAGTTGTAGTTTGTAAAGTTGGCAGAACTAATTTTCTCAGGTATAATTAGCTGTATTATCATGCTGGACATTATAAACATTCGTACTTTATATCTTTTTTCGTCTCTCTTGTACGGATTCCCAACGTACTTTTTTTAAGTGGTGAAAATTGGAGTCCGATAACAAAGCATAGAGTCTCATTTAAATTTTTCCAGTTTTTTGTGTTTCCAATCCCACAATTATCCCATAATTCCATGGCATATTCAAATATTGTTCCTACGTATACCCAGTTAAATTTCTTTAAATTGTGTCTAATTAGTATGTATTTTGACTTTGTTAAAACATTTAAATGCTACGTAATAATTATAGTAACATTATCTACATCTTTATTCCATTTCGCATCTGCGCTAAGTGAAAAACCTATATGCTTTTAAAAATTAAAAATCGGAATATGTTTTATTATTTAAAGAAAAGGATAATTCTGAAATTTTCAACATTTGAAGACATCATTATTTCAGTTTTGTTTCACATCAACCGTTTCTTTGACCATTTGTCCAACTCTTGAAAGTTATGACCAATTACAATTTTCACATTTTATTTTGAAAACAAAGTCTACAAATCGCATCTAAACAGAAAATGGGAAAATATTTGTTGAATCGTAGATGGTACTTGTTGGCTAATGGTTATGACGAAATTTTAATTACCATGAATAGATGGCCGATTTACAGAAAATAAAATAATTCAAACAAGCTATTTCATATTCCGTCATATTCTCCAATAGAGCACTAGCTATTACTGAGAAATACGTTTTAAACTTGTGCACACGGTACCTTACCGGTGTTTTTTTTAGCCCAAGCACGGACTTAGTTTGTGAGATTCTGAATTATTTACACTTTGTGCACATAATCAAGCTAAGTCGATCAAAACTTTGGACATTCAGTCTTTTTACTTTTTATTGCTATTTTAATTCTTTATTTGCCATTTTTAGTTTCAACATGAGAAAGCTGAAAACCAAAATTTAACAGTAGAACAGATTCAAATTCCATTTTATAAACATATCATCATGAGACCTGAATCTGAAAAGTGTCGGAGGTCCTTAACCTGTGATTTCTTGTATTATCAGTTATTTTCCTCAATTACGATCAGTGGCTATCTCATGTCCTTTCATTTCCATACTTATATTCTTTAACTTTCTGGTAAAATATCATCCTCAGTTATAATCTATTGGCGTCATTTCATTTCTTTATACATAGGAGAGAAGAGCATTCCAAATTATAAGGTAAACAATTTTATCATCTGTATAGCAATTTCTAACACTGAACGGAAAGCTACTGACTAGTATTTGATAAAAGGAAAATAAAATTTAAGATGTATAATGACAATAAAATTGAAATATATATCTCACCTACCCGGTATCTTTTATTGAAGGACACCATTGATACACCAAGTTCAAATGGAGATGGAATGTGATCAATTTAGGATTTTCAGTCGTAAACTTGATCTTCACAGACGTAGCCAAACAACTAGACCAGCAGCGTGTAGTTAACTGATGCTCTACTTATGATCATATACAGTGACCATCTTAAGCTAAACCCCTGTAGCATCGTTGTAGCGTTTATTTTCTCTTATTCTTGACGTGTTTAATCGATGGGATAAAAATACATAATATTTTTAACCACTTCCTGGTGATTAAATTTCTACGTGGGAATTACTCCCGTTTTTTCTACAGTTATTGGAACGATAAAGTAGAGAAGTCCTGAAATGACGTCTATGTAAACAAACTACATAGCAACGACATTTTCTTGAGGTTTTTGTCCTTCAATTTACTCGCGAGTTATGAAATTCTCCGCCTTCGATAGTTAAATTTTAGATAACTATATTTGAGCATTGATTAATATCTATCCGGAAATTTTACGTTCAGCGTCACGATTTCATTGGTCTTTTTAAAATGTTTGTTTGTTTGTCTGTTTAGTTGCGGTTTTACACCGTTTTCAGCACATTTTGGCTATTTCGCGGCGGCCAGTTTTTATTGGTTGAGGAAGTATGAACTATTTGCCACTGGAAGTTAAGCAACAATCAATCAATTAGTAGGAAAATCGGCAGTCCTTGTCAATTAAGGTCGATTAATGACATGCTTGTGATTATTAGTAGTCAAGACGAACTACCTAGACCACTCGGTCCCCTCTTTTAAAATGAGACGAGATAACATTTCTAAAAAATCATACCATTGTTGCACAGTTTGCAATTCCATTTATATTTCTTTTTTGTATGTTATATTTTATTGCCGATATATAATGAAGCATTATTTTGATACATTTGTAATGAAATATTATGAGTTTCAATGGAATATATATAAAGATCTGTTATAATTATGATTATATATTATATATCTTATAATTATCATAGAATAAATTGTTTTTCATGACACAAACAGTTATCACATGAAATCCAAATACGTGTCATTTTCACTGGAGGTCAGCAATATTGGAGTTGTGCGCAACTTTCACTTAGAAAACGACAAATTAATTTAAATTGAAGTACACTAAAAACAATGAAAAACTTCAGTTTTGACAAATATCGACAAAAGAATACATTAGCAATAACCGAGACAGCACGGAAAGTTAAGACCACAATCCACAGATATGGCGAACTAAAAAAAAAAACAATAATAAACAAAAAAAAATTATTTAAATATATCTATTTAAAATCACGTGGAAAATTACACGTGAGTTTAATACAACGTATATTTAGGAGAAATTCAACTAAATTTCATAATAATTTTACGTTAAAAAAACTCACGATCAATTCATGTCAGAAAATAATGCAATATATGTACGCACTATAAATCATGTTAAAAAATAAAATACCCTTATCGTTACCTATTTTTAATTTGGACAAGGGTTATGTAATGATAATGTCATTTTGAGGCTATAAGATACATTCTGTTTGCATATTCCGATATTTAATAATGCATTATTTCTGTACTCCTAATTTTCACTGATTTATATCTAAGATTTCTTGGCCACCAGTTAGGACTTAACATGCCAAGTATCGGGCTAAATGTGCTAACGAGTACACAACTCCCTATATGATATATACCAGTAATATTATAGGTATAAATACAATCTGTTCGGCACTAGTCTATGTCTTAGAATGTTATAGTTTAAACACAGTTTACCTTTGGCATTTGATTTTAAATATTCATTTGAATAATAAAACTTAGCTGCCCCTTGAACTCGCAATCAAATTGTTGAAAAATCTTAAAAACTACATCTCTACTTCACCTGTTAACGTAAACACTTAAATTTCAGTTGACATGTGTGAACTTATTTGTACCAAACATTCCGTATCAGCAACACTGGGTCTAAAAGCCAAGACAGCAAATACTATGTCGCACATTTAAATAACGAAGCTGAAAGTCGTAACTAATTAATGTATTGCATTTATCAAAATTTTATCGTCCAATTCTGTTGAAGAAGTTAACAACAGGAAGGTTAAGTGACGTGGTTTACTTAGTTAATTGAAAAGTAAATAGAACATCGATTTATGTAGCATGTCATCTTTCATGTGCTTTTACGCCGCACCAGTTCTTATAAAGTAGGTACCCTTTTCAAAGATAAAACAATCTGACCCCTTCTGTAAACAAGCCCTGCCCCCTCTATATAAGAGAAGTGTGCCGGGTCAGGATGGTAGACCCGACGCTTCCATACCACGAAAAGGTAAGAATAAATGATTCCTTAAAAGAAGTTATGTGATTTTTTGCAATTCATCAGATATGTGTACATATTCTATCTTGTTAACATGTAACCGAGAAGCAAAGAGGTTTAACTTTATAATAGCTAAGAATTGTTTTATACCTCCTTTCGTCAACTAATTTAAAAATTTAATAATTTGTACAACTGTTCAATTCACAATGCAATTCTGATTTCTTTTGTTTTTTAACTTTTAAAAATAATTTAAAACAAACATGAACGTAAGATGACATCCAGCTTGCAGTCATTCTCCATCCTGTTTTTTATTTTTTTGGCTTTTTTTTTTACTGTTTTTTATCATTCTAGTTTCTAGTTTCAAATTATGGAAAATGTTAACATATACTTAGTAATAAATGAAATATTATATCTCTTTATGCCTGTTCATAAAACATGTAAACATGTGTGGACACTACATAATTGGTATCAATAATCTATGGTTCATATATGATGATGTGAACAATATATCAAATGCCTTTTCATCCCGAGAAACCAATATCAACACGCTGGCACTTGGAATTGTCGTGTATTGTTCACTTCATTTGAAGACTTCTGGTACCAACTACTAGTATATATTATAGTGTCCAAGCATGTTTATTTTTTGCGGGGGGTTTTCACTACTCTCTTATCGCTTCGGTATTCTTTTGCCGATATTTGAAACAAATTATATGATTTAAACAATTTTCAGTTTTATCTCTGAAAATTTACTTTTTTTGTATGAGCACTGCCATATACCACCGACTTTTACAAACGAACAGAAAATTTACTACTGTTTTATGTATTTATGTATAAGAATAATATAACTCAACGGCCCGGCTATTTTTCCTATTGCTCACAGACAGTGCATTGGTTGGTGTTTATTTTATTATTAATTATTTTTTATCATTAGTTTACTTTTTTACTTTTTTGGGGGAGGGAGGATGTGGTGTTCCAAATATTTCTTACACGTGCGTACTTGATGAAGATTATCTAGAAATGTGCATTGTGAGTGAGAAATTTGGTATGAGAGTTTGTTTTACTACCACTGGAGTGATACAGCTGGTGGTGGACTGTTATTACCAAGGGTATGATTTCCACCAGGAGTCATTGATTCGGCTCTGACATTATTTTTAAATACTTTGTACTCGTGTTGAATTTGAAGTCCGTAAATTTTAAAATTCTGGTAAAAAAATTTGAAACCCCACGAAGAGTAATCCAGAAATACGCATTATACGGAAGGAATTTTATATTTTAGTTTAATTTTAAATTATTTAGCATTATTGGCTGCGATAAGTGATTTTTAAATATAAAAAGTGAACGTTTTAGAATATTTGTTTTCCTTCATTTTCATGCATATTTCAAAAAAGATATTTCTCTCCCGTAATGTCCGGGCCACAAATAATACGATTATATCGTCCATAATCGAAAAAGGAGATTAGCAAGTCTTGTTGTTATTTACAGAGTAGAACTTTATGACAAAACCAAAAAGGTTAAGACAAGAACCCATATGGATAATAGAGTCCTACATTCCCAGGTTCTACCAAAGTTTACTGAGAAAAATTTTATGCCCCCCCCCCCCCCCCACGGAGTGTCGGGGGTACATATTGTTTGTACTCCGTTTCTTCGCTATTATTATTATTCTTTCTTCGGTAGCCGCTTTGTGCGGGAGTGTTTTTGGCAACGGCTGAATCGATTGAAACCAAACTTGGCACAAACAAGTAAAAAATTGTGCCTCGTCAAACTGAAAAAGCAGAGGCAACATCAAATAAATATTCACACTGTAATCTTTCCCACAGTCTGCAACAAACTAGAGTACACATTCATGTATCATCAACTATATAAATAAAAGTCGTACTGGGCAATAAGCATATGGATTAACGGTTTAAAAAAATGATTTGTAGCCGAAATTTGTTGTGGACTTTAGCGGCGTTGTGGACTTTAGCGGAACTTTGTTGTGGACTTTAGTTGAATTGTGGACTTTAAGGGTGCCACACATCTCATATCAATTTGAAAAACTTTCCAATTCTATTGGGAATCGGCTTTATTGATGTTTTGTGTCATTCAAAAACTTATGTATACCACTTCTTTGAAATGAAAACGTTTTTAGGGTATCTGTGTGAAGGGTACCCTTTTCTCCGTTTTTTTTAAACGAAAGCAGGGGACATGCATTAAATTATCTACATCAGGAATTAGTGACATAGCACACAGGTACATTTAAGAACAGAATTGTTAAAATGTGAATTGTACAATTTTTGTCGAAAGGAAATAAGGTAGAAAGTCATGAAATCATTTATAAATATGGAGCATGCTCTAAGTTCCCAAGGTCTTAATAACAGATTCTAAAGTCATATTTGGATACGAATATACGTGTTTATCTATTTTTTATTTTTAATCACGTTTTACAGTAAAATAATCTATCTATAGAATGATGAATGTGTTAAGATATATTTACTTCCGCACTCACATTTAAGAGATATTGGATTGACGTTGTAAGCTATCTAAATTCCAATCATTTTCATTTTTTCGTGTGTTTATACAGAGACTAATGTGTCCGGTGCGATGATATCATGAATTACCTATCATAAATACGTAAATATGTGGAACACGCGAATAATGGTAGCATTAGGTGGTAATGTTTCCTTCTTTTTTTAGCTTGTTCAGCAACAAGCTTTTCTTTCTCTTAATTCTACTAAATGATAATAATAATAAGAACAATTAGTCCGTTGACAAATGATCCCCATCAGTCCGGTGCCAAAAAATTAAGCCAGGTGCTTTAAACACAAAAAGTCCGTTGCCAATAATTTTAGATAAAACCATTTTTTCCAATTAACAACCACATTTATAATTTGATCTATATGTTGTTTGCTATATCAGTCATGAATTTCTTGAAAAACATGACTACCTCGGACTGGTTCGGTCTTGCGTTTATGTAGGCCTTTTTGAAGTTATTTGAAGACATTTGATGAAAAGAAATAGATAAACAAAGATAATATATATTGGGATAGACCGACTTACGACTTCTTTTTTTTTAACCTGTGTCCATTTCCTGACACGGGGGGAAAGTCCGTTGCTGAGCACGTTGAGTCAGGAAGCACAGAAAAAAAACCCCGAAAAGTCCGCTACATTCCGCACCGTGAGTACTGATATGACAATTACTGATATCGAGACAGAATTGAAAGGGGCCTCAATTGCGATAAGTTTGCTTGTTATCAATAATCAACCTTCAAGGGACAATTGAAATTTTATAGTAATTTGTCTCTTACAAAATATGACAATTTTAAAATATATGCTGACATTAAAATTAGCAAGCTTCTATGCTGTTAAAAATATTACGGAAATGAACAACATTATTGAGCAGTCTATAATAGCATACAATAATGGCAGTGATTGTAATTTAGCCACCCAACACAATTTTCTTCTTCTGGTGTTCTGTTTTTTTGCATGAAATTTACCACAAAATAAGTCTTGTGAAATCAAATGTTACTTACATTTGCTTTGTACTGATAGGAGAATATATGAAAAACAGTAAATGGAATTATAGTTTTTAGAATTTTATTAAAAAATATCTTCAAAAAATTCTATACAAAAGTGAAGCCTAGAATAATGAAGCATTCAAATAAAACAAAATTGTCAATAATTGCTACACACATACTTTTCTATTATAATTTGTTTTGTTTGTGGGAAGGAAGTTTAATGCATACTTACAAAAGTAAACGTTGTAGCGGACATTTCGATATTTTGAAAGGACATATTTTACCCACGCTTCGCAGCTAATTTTTTAAGAGTCTTTCGTTTCGGTAATCTTTTCTTTTGTTCTATTTGTTATTTTGCTAATTTGTGCTTATTGTTTGTTCGAGATTAAATGTAATTATATATATATAATAATAATAATAATAATAATAATAATAATTTATGTTATTAAAGTGTCACATATCTGTCTACATAATAAAACACATGGTTAAAATAAGACAAATACCCAGGCATAGTTGGCTTATGAGACACTATACAATACAAAATAATAGTACCTTTGTAATATATATATATAAATCAGAATATAATCTTATTAAAACAAAATTATTTTTAATAAGAAATAAAAGAAATTGATATTAAAAAGACATGATGTTGTTGATAATGGAAAGAGCAATTAGTAATGCTGTTGTCTTTTTTTTGTAACCTTTTCAAATCTCAACAGAGATCCAAAGATTAAATAAATATAAATGAAATATTGACATTACTATAAAATTATTATATATCTGTGCTAATCCGGATGTTTTTAAAATTTAGATAATAGGAATATTTTATCACATATATAATTCTCTATTTGTGAAAATTAAGATTACGTTTAGTAAAATTGCCATAGACATTTAGTTTAATCCCCCAAGTTGTATAAAAAGAGAGACTGTGTTTTCAGCAGAGAGAATCGGATACCTATTAGTGAAGTAAACGGACACCGTTTGACGACCGAAATTTTGGATGATTAAATTGTGAATTTAATGGACAGTTTACCATTGTGTTGTAAAAAAATTGACTATATTGTTTTGAATTTTTATTATTTTAATATAGAAGAATTTAACTTTCGTCTGACTTCAGTTTTATTTCGCTTGTTCCCCAGCGTAGTGCCGAAGAAAACTCTCACTACGTCAAACGCATCAATTTTATTTCAACAAGCTGTATTTGGCGCTTTAATGAGATAACTAATCTAAATCTATTAAGATTAAAAAGCAATTATAGTTTAAAATTTGTTTTCAGGCCCATCAGTATGGGGGATTTACGGAAGCTGTTAGTGGTTATCTATACATTTAGTTTGTCTTTCGGGCAAGGTAAGTTTACCCGACTAATCTTAATGTCCTGTCACAGAAACTGTAACTGTTAGTACGGTGTATCCGGTTATCTTCTACTTAATCTTGTTTTCTAGATAGAATCAAAAACAAAAGTCCACACAACTGTGAAGTAGTTATTATGTTATCAAAGTCTTAACAAGTCAATGTTTACACACAATGTCCGTGGTAAAATGTTACGTGACATATCTATAAAGCACGGTAGTAAACCCTTAAGACTTTTTCTATGTATACTAAACATGATAAAGTGAGGAAAAAACTTCAATGAATTATAGTTTTTTGTATTAATATTTTCGTTTCTCTGCTTTATTAGGACCCCCTGATAACATTGGTCGACAGTTTGTAGTGTCTTTCATGGAAAATGCCAAATATGGTAACCAAATATTTCCTCTAGAATTGTACGTCACAACATCAGAGAAGCAAGATGTCCATGTCAAAATAACGTCACCTAAATGGACACAATCACCTGTTTCTAAAACAATTACTGTAAAAGCCGGTCAGGTAGTTAGGGTCAATATAAGTGATCAGTTTCGGATGAAAGGAAGTTTAAAGTCTTCCAAAGTAATACTTGTAGACTCTGATGGGGATATTGCCGTTTATGGAGGGAACAAAGACGATTATTCCAATGACGTTTTTTGTGGAATTCCAGTAGATGCTTTGGGGAATGAATATTACGCAATGTGTTATGGCCCTGCTTTGCGTAAAACGGAACTTGGAGTTGCAGCGACAGAAGATAGGACAGTTGTCAAAGTTACTCTTCCAAAAGCCGCAAATATGACGGTTGATTTTGGAGGCAAAACATATCATGCCGGTGATGAGATAACGATCAATTTAGATAAATATGAAAATTTTCAATTACAAAGTGTGGGAGATTTGACAGGGGCTCATATCATAAGTAATCACCCAGTATCTGCATATAGCGGAAACATAAAAACTAATATTGGTAAAGGACAATGGGCTGACCATCTTGTAGAACAACTTACCCCTGTCGATACTTGGGGTAAACGATTTGTAACAGCTCCAATTCCAAAGAGGACAACTGGAGATTATTTCCGAATCGTTGCCAGTGAAGATAATACTGTTGTTAACATTGCAGGGATGCCATCATTCAAACTTGCAAAGGCAGGTGATTGGAAACAAATAACTCTTCCTTCTAGTTCATACAAATCAATCAATGCTTCAAAACCTGTACTTATGGCACAGTTTGTACTCAGCCAGTTAAATTCACAAGAGCCGGCCGATCCATCTATGATGATTATACCTCCGTATGAATTATTCAATGCCGGGTATACTTTTGCTACACCGGAGTATTCACATCCGGAATATTTCAAGTATGAAAACCAAGTGTTACTAGTTATTGAATCTTCCAAAAAGGACGGACTTTTGCTAGATGGAAAAACATTACCAAAGGGAACAAAATGGAACCCAATAGAAGGAACCACGTTAGTTGGTACTTATATCGACATCCCAAAAGGATCTCATACAGTTGTCCATAAAGATTCAACAACTATATTTGGAAGTTATCTTTATGGTCATGCTTATCACGAGTCATATGCCTTTCCAACCGGAATGAGACTAGCAAAAATAAATGCGGTAATTGTTTGTCTTGTCGATATTCATACTCAGTGTCATGCAAAATAGTACGACAGTTTTCAGTGAATGAAAATAAAACTTTTGAAACCTAAAACAAGAGATAATAAAATTAATTTTGAAAGAAGCAACACGAATTTCGTCTTTTAAGACACAATTTAACAAACTACATCATATATATTCATGCTTAGTCCAAACTGCAGAAGCAAAAACGAACAAAACAAAACAAAAATAAAATGCTTTTCTGTATGTCCATTTTGTATAAAGTATAGAACTTCTCATCGGAGGTACTCGGACTATAACACATAACTGTAGATCAAAATGTCATTAATCAACCAAACAATCAGCATGATTAAATCATACAATGACCAAATTTTCATAAAGATCACAATATGACTTAACAGATTTGAAATTTTACTGGATCTGAACTGATGAAAGACCAGCAATTCAATTAAAATAAAAGATGGCCCTTTTGAAATGGGTACAATATAGAATAATGCCAAAACGAGGAAAAAACATCATAAATAAGGAAAATTTGTGTCATTTCTCGTTCAGTACGCAATAAAAATTTCATTTCTCGTTCAGTACGCAATAAAAATTTCAAAGAAAGAAGTTATGAATCCATATAAAACATTGAATTGATAATTGAGTGATTATTTCAGCCATGTTCACCGACAAAACCAGTTGATGGTGATGGCCTAGACAATGATTGTGATGGTAAAATAGACGAAGAATTATGTACCCCTGATAATAATAAACAAGGTATTAAGTTGATCTAAATAGAACAAGACCGATTATATGTCTGGACCTGCGTCGCCGTCATATATTTCAACTCAGGGAATTGTACATCAGATACTCAGAAAGGAACAAAAATTGACCTACCCCTCATTAATAATGTTCAGCATCATCTTTAGTTGTAGGCAACATAGTTAAAATACATAAAAGTATGTACCGTTCACATCATATTTTGCTGAAAAATGTTCAACATGCAAAAATCCATATGTATATAAACACTGTGCAAAGTTTAAAAAATATTTGTTCAATACAGTCGTAGTTACAGATAACACAAAGTATGCATCGTTCATATCATGTATTGCTGAACAATGGCTAAGTTCAACGTGAAAAAATTCATAGTAAAAATTTGTCAAATTTGCCCCCAAATAGGAGGTAAACATCTTCAATATGTATATAAACACGATGCAAACTTTGAAAAATAGTGTTTCAATACAGTCCGAGTTACAGAATACACAAAGTATGTACCTCTAAGAGTGACGGACGGACGGAGTCGAGCGGCTACTAGGCCTGCTTTCACCGTTGATGACGCAGGTAAAAAGAAGCAGTCTTTGTTCTCTGTGATATATATAAACTGGATATTAATATACAAGGTATACTCACTTAAAAATATGATAAAAAATCGATGTACTGATATGCTACACTCGTATCATTCGAAAATTGTCATGGAAATTGATATAATTTTACATTTCCTTCCGATAAAGACAGAGTCAAAGGATAACTAATTGACATGAAGGTTACCACAGAGATAGCTTTATTTTGGGTTTCAACTGAGTGAATCCATATCGACCCTTCAAACAATGTGAGACTTATCGTCTGTCCAAGAATATGAAAGTTACTTATTTGATATCGTTTACGTTACAGATGACGATGGCGATGGTAAAACTGATGAAGACTGTGCCAAGCCTGCTCCAAGTAAGTATTGTATACAGGTTTGTCCGTGTTTATCAAATTAAGCCACAATACAAAGTCAAGTAAACCACCACAATAATTGTAATAGACTAAATTTACTTCTGGAAATACATACATTTTATGTAGTTTTGTTTGTTTCATATTAACTTATTTTTTGGGGTTGGGGGGGGATCTTTAGTTGACGATTCTGACTCAGTTAGGTCTACATAGAATAGAGAATGGAAACGGGGAATGTGTCAAAGAGACAACAACCCGACCAAAGAACAGAAAGCAGCTCAAGGCTACCAATGGGTCTTCAACGCAGCGAGAAAATCCCACACCCGGAGGCGGGCGGAGGCTGTTTATTATTATCAACAAATAATTATAATAACGTATTATTTCCGAATTTATATTTTTTTAGTTGACGGCCTGTGGGGGACATGGACCCCGTGGTCCGGATGTTCTGTTACATGCGAAAAGGGGATACAGCTTCGAAACAGATCATGTGACAATCCAGCACCAATGTACAATGGGACAGATTGTATAGGCAATGGACAAGAAAGTAAATCTTGTGATACAGGAAAGAATTGTCCGCGTAAGTAAACTTTACAGTGGTTTGTTCTTCAAATCGGCCCACCGTAATTTCCTTGATGTGACATTTCAGTTTAAACATGCATGCACTATATAAACTTGGTATTTAAAAATGTTAATCTCTAACACCGATCTAGTATACATGTAGTAGATAAAAGTCCCGAAAATAACAGCCAATATTTCCGTATTCGCATGATAGTAATCAGTATGAAATTAAAGTAGAAAAAATATACAGGGAGCAATTCAAATGAAATAAGAGGTACAGAAAAATCAATGAAAATATAAATGAACAAATGCAGGACCAAACCAGAAACAATAAAAACCGTAAAACTTTGGACAACATGAACTTCTATAAAACCTCGAAGTGAACTCAGTTAATTTTTTGCAGCAAATAAGCACCGAGCTATACTTTTGACGTCAAGGGTGTGGTGTTGTTAAATTGCTATAGAAAACATACTGATAAATTATATGTAGCAAAGAGGACAAATATACCTAAGGAGCAATCCAAAAAACGTAATCCATTAGACAGACAAAACCCGGGAAGACAAATGAACAACTACAAGCACAACAAATAAACACTGAAAACTAAAAAACAATGAACAACACAAACTCCTATAAAAACCAGGAGTGAACTCAGGTGCTCCGGAAGGGTAAGCAGTTCCTGCTCCATATAAGACACCCGTCGCGACGTTCAACAAAGTCAATCCAGTGGTAGTCACAAATCAGTAGAGGTACACGAAACGTTACGACAGTGGGAACAGGTCCATCATCATCTTAGATATTGGAACACTGTAACGGCCAATCAATTCGTGATGACGAGCGTAAAATGTCCTAAGATATGACATCAACTTATCCTTGATAAACCACTGGTTGAGAAGCTTTTGTGACAGAGTAATCCTCTTTGTCGAAAGTCATGGTAACTCACACATGCCCTTGAATATCGAATAAGCAGGGAAAAGTAGATCCCATATGCAGGCGATGCTGGTATATTGCTACTCAAGAAGGGAAAGTTAACAATAGGAAAGTCGAAGTCATCACGTTTGTCATAAAGTTTTGTCATTTTATGTTAGTGTGAACGTAATTCTATAAATAATCAATATACATTTTGTATTTCAGTTGATGCTGCCACCCTGTGCAAAAACAATAAACGTGGAAAGCTAGCGAATCCCGTCAACTGTGCACAGTACTATGACTGCAGACAGAGGAAATCGTCTTTAGGACAGGATTACCTGAAAGAATGCAAATATCCTGATTTGTATTCACCGGTAACCAAACAATGTCAGGATTTCCAGACTGTAAACTGTAACAGAAGACCAGAACCACAGGCACCATGTAATTTAACTTTCACTTAATGGAAATGGGACTCGAACATATGACTTGTCGACTTTGACCTCAATAACTCTTAAACTATCAAGATATCACCTAAAAATCACAACAGAAGATAATAAGGGGTATATATCGACGAGACAACAAGCTTAAAATGGACATAAAAAATACAGAAAGAGGTCACTGTACAGTCTTAAAACATTGTGCACACATGTGTACCCATCAGATAATTACACGACAAACTCTTCATAGTAAAAACAGAAAAAAAAATATCCGAGATAAAACTAAACTCCAAAGAACATAACCAACAAAAAGAATCACGGATATAGAAGTAACGAGAATTGAAGGTCCATATAAGTGTAAAAATATTTAGCAATATTCTTCAAGAAATAAATTCCATTTTTTACGTTTTTTAAAAGTTTTGTTATAAAACGCAGAAATAGATGTATATTATTAGGTGAATTTTTATATTATAAGGTGAATATGATCAGAATAAATGCAATGGTACTATTCCAACGTGCAACTGTCCTAAACGTCTTCCAAGCTGTGTAGGAAAACCGGACGGGGACCAGGAATTTCCCCTAAAGAGAGGAGAACCAGACTATATCAACTGTTACAAAAACAGAACGATGAAAATTACAAAATGCAAACCTGGTGAATATTTCGATCCAAGGGCTAACAGGTGTAAACCAATGAATCCAGGTAAATACAGACGTTTGGTAAAAGGCTGGCAATACATGTATAAAAATACAACATGACTTTGAAATAAAAATCCTGTCATACAATTTGTCGTTGTTGATGTGACCCGTATCATATGAAATAAGCATACAATAAGAAACTTTGATGTACCAGACATATGAAATTTCTCTTCGGTGAAGCCGAAGGAATCAGTAGCTTTGAAAAGCATTGAATACAAATAACATAAAACTTGTCGGGCAACATAATTTATCATTAATTCACCTTTCTTAGTGGTTACATCTATAAAAGTTTATGGCTTTTGTATTGGGGTTTTCTATTGCAAGTTCGTAGTTTTTGTGCTGTCTTGTTTGGATTCTATATTTTCTATATTTTTTTTTTTTGTCTTTTGGTTGTCTCTGTAATATTTGTCTACTAAGTCAGTGCTCTCATTAATTGCCTTGTGGAATTTGACCGCTGTCATCGCTTCGGTAAGTTTTTTTGTAAGTTGGTACATGTATATTGCTGTTCACAGCCAAATAATATTATGTAAATATTTTGGGGTAAGAATACCTATAATTAGATAAAGAGAGTCGTTAACAAAATTTATGAGGAAATAGGCTCTCATTTCTGTTTATTTGTTTAACTAATTATTTATTTATATGTGTTCATCTTGAAAGTCGGAAAATAAAATTAACTTTATAACACTTTGTAGCCGTTCGATAAAGAATGGCCATATTTCAATAATCAAAAAGCTTGTGATTATAAAACCATAGTACTTAACAATCAAGTCTGTACGTTGCTAAAACGATGCAATTTTTTTCAGCTGTTTTACGCTTTTATTGTCGAAAACACCCAACAGATAAATTACCTTATCCACAGAGCTGTGGAAAGTTTCATGACTGCTCAAAGCAGCCTCACACTCTATCTGAATGCAATTATCCTGACCTATTTTCAACTGTAACTGGACAATGTGGAAATTTTACTATAGTTAACTGCGATAGGCGACCAGAACCACAGGCGCCTTGTAAGTATAGATATTTTTTGCTCATAATTTTCTTTCAACCATTTGTTTCATTTAATTAATTTCAAGTGAAATTGTGTGGTTTTGCTTGAATAATTCTATAAAAGACAAGCTTATTTATATCAATTTTTTTTGCAGGTGAGTATGATCGTAATATATGTTCAAAAGGAAATTCTACCTGTCAGAAGTGTCCAGAGCGACTGCCGAGTTGTGTAGGCTTACATGATGGAGACAATCCAATACCTAAACACGAATGGACAAATAAATATATTACCTGTTATAAAAACAGGACGCTGCTGCCTGTTCACAAATGCTCAGAACCAAAAGTGTACCATCCTATAAAGAAAACCTGTACAGAGGACATCCAAGCAAGTGAGTTCTATTGATCACATTGACCGCGTTTGTTAAAAATAAAGGTGGAAAGCATTCCATAATAGTTGTACTTTATTGTGAATGGTTTTAATACATTACTCAAACATAATAAGAACTTTTGCAGCGAGCTTAAATTATATTAGAAATTAGTGAACTCCTATTCTTTTTCGTAAATCTATATAGGATATTACTTTGCCTATTTTTTGTAAAAATAACATGTATAAAAAGTTCTCATTATGAGGTAGGTGGCATATATATAGCGACTATTTTTATGTCTCTGTTCATATAAACTTTCACTTTAGCAACTTACTATTTACCAAGAAAGCAGGTAATATTCGACTTCCAATACCGTATGACTTTCATTTTCGGGCTAATGCTTCTTAGCATACTAAAAGAATTGCCATCAAAGATATCTCTGATGTGCTGGGGTGCCATTAACGGTTTCAAAAGTATGCCCACTATATATTGCAAAATTTGAAAATGAATTTTGCTTAGTCTCCATACTATAAATATTTGATTTTTTGTCTATTTTGCTGTGATATTAAACTACCATAAAATTACCCGAGTTGCAATAGATTTGAAAGTCACCTTAATGAGAACCAAAATTCATGACCTTTGCCTTTAAAAATTGCGAAAATGGTTTGTGTGTGGAACGAAATACTGCTGTGTCTTTCATGAAGGTCTGGAAATGTTTATAGAATAGAGAGTAACATACATAACAGCCTAAAAATTTTAAAATAAATATGGAATAACGTTTTTATAAATGAAGAATAGACAATAATGATGTTTTGCAGTATAAAGAATGGTTTAAAAATGAAAAAAATTAATGATTAAAGAATATAACAAGCGTACAGAAAAGTCTAGTTTATATATATACTGGGTTTATATACTTTAAAAAATACTTTTCAAAGACAAACATGTAATTTGCACCTTATACCTTAACAAAACAATATTTTATCTCGGTTCATTTTTGCAATTTTGAATTGCTTGCCTGTAGTAATTTCAGCTCGAACAGACTTTACAGAATAAGCAGTTTTTATAACTGCATGAATGTACCAAAATGATTTATAAAAAAGACCATATAAATTATTTATAATTATTGTCAAATATAATAAATCAGTTGCATAAAACGCTGATGTTCTTTTTTTACCTCAGACACCAGTCAGGTTGTTTTTGTTGATTCGGGTTATTGGTGATACCGCATGGAAATTCTTCTACGTCGGAGACGCATTAAGTACAATTTGTCTGCTAATTTTAAACTGGAATTAGACCCTAATTTAGCCTAAAAAGTAAGAAACAGGCCATCTTATCTGTGCAGTGTCTACTTATAAGGTCGAAGTGCTTTACGTTAGGAAACCGTCAATTTGATTTACATTGGGTGTCGGGTGGGGGAGTGAAGGTGGAAAGAAACGACATAGAATTCCGTATTATTATTATTTTTCTTTTGAAATATAACACTACTGTAAAACAGTTTGTTATTAAAAGAAGAAGACTATTGATATCTGTATTAAATAGTTGGTATGAAAGAATTTTATTTCAAATTCCTTCCATAACTCCACTGCCATGACCAATAAAATTCAAGTGGTTGATCCCTAAATTAAAACTACTAGTACTACTATAAGTTAGTAGTAAAATGAATGTACAAGTAAAACAAATTGCTACTGCTAGAATTGTGAATAATCAAGCAATTGATGTGCTCCTAACCACACGAGGAAGCTACAGAAAGAAGAAGAAGCTAGATACATTACAAAAATTGGAAGATTTTAGAAGATCTGTCTTTTCAAAAATAAAAAATAATTAAATCAACATTCCCATCTCAATTTGTCATGGTATTTAATTTCTGTCCAAATTTTTTAAATTTATTTTCATTTTGCACAAGAAATATATATTTACATCTAGAATTTATTTGTGTCTGCAAAAGAAAACAATGAATGACCTCATTTTTGTAATGTTTTATATACTTTGATCATGTACAACAAACAAACAAATAAACAACAAACAAATATCTTATTGTCAATCAAGATGCCCCCAAAGGAGCAGAATAATTAAAATAAATTTCGAAACAATGATTTCAATGATTACAATGATTTTGTTATAAACCATTTATAATAAAAAGGAGCAAAAACAAGAATACAAGTTATGTACATGCATATTGTTTATTATCTGCTCTATAATTATAAAGCATGGAATATAAAGCATAAAGATTTGTATAGATGTAATGTTAGTGACAACAACATGTTACTTGAGATTCTTTTCTTATAATTTATCCTAATATGTCAACACTTGAACATCAACTGCCATGCTGTGACTAACAAGTCATCAGCATTTTTATTGTTATTTCAAAAAGAATAATAAAATAAAATATAATGCCCTGCCCAATTTAAAAAAAAATGATCAGAATCTGAGAATTAATTTATATGGTCGATAGTCTTTTAAATATTATACAAACTTAAACATAAAATTTATATGTTTAGCACTTTTCTGTATTAGCCCTTAAACAATACTACAAAATTGGAATAAGATTTATACATTTAGCACTTTTCTGTGTTAGCGCTCAGCAGGCTTGATTGTATTTGACCAACAACTTTTTAAAGCTGAAAATTTGTATTGCAGAAGAAGTGCCTGACTTTTGTAAAGCAAATCCTACAGCTGTCATTCACAGCCTGACTAACTGTGCAGAGTTTTACAACTGTTCTGATGGAAACAAGGCTCATGAATGCAAATATCCAGATCTTTTCTCTAGGATATCACATAGATGTGAAAACTTTACTGGTGTACATTGTGAAAATAGAACTGAACCCCAAGCTCCATGTAAGTACTGATCGGTGACATAATGAACATGTTTTATGACCAAACTGTGAAATTAATTTGTTTGCAGTTACAAAAGTCATTATGAAAAAAAGTTAAATACTGTTTATATGATTTAACAAAATCCAGGGTAGTATCTTATTATCTAGTGTATAAGTGTTATTTGAACAAATTAGTAGAAAAATATTTCATTGTTTTATATGTCTCTGATATTAAAAGTGACTGACCCAATAGAGTTAAGTTTTGACAAAATATATCATCTTTAGAAATCTCGTACTGTGGATAAATATCAGTGAACTTAAAAAACCCAATCATACATGAAGAATCCATTTATTTCATTTTAACACAATTATCCCACTATGTTTTCTGAGACTGAGGTATAGCATAAACCTTATGGTACCAGGGTATGCATTTAGAATTTTATTATGACCAAATATCACAATATAAGAAAAATCATTTGACTTTCATGCCATAATAATTCAGAAGGATTGAAAAGTTAACAACTTTTAAGAATACTTTTTGAACTATAGGTGAATATAAACAAAATGTATGTCAAGGAACAGGATGTCAGCCTTGTCCAAAACGTTTGCCAAGCTGTATCGGTAAACCAGATGGAAACCAGTCTTTCCCTAGTAAATTATGGATGGATGAATACATAACATGTTTTAAGAATAGGACTTTGCCAGTTAAGAAGTGTCAAAAGGGAAAATACTTCCACCCAGCAGATCATAAATGTAAAACAAAAGTTGAAAAAGGTATTGGATGTAATGAAATAAATTATTTTAATCTGCTTTCTCGGTGTTATCGTAAAATCATATTTCTTATGCTACTTCTGGGATACAGAAGATAATTTTTGAAATAAAAATTTAAGATCTTCATCAATATGGGATTAGATTCTGAAAAGGAACAAATCAAAATTAAAAGGAATTTAGTGCATTTTATGATGAGATTGGAAATTTTATAAAAAGTAATTATCAATGTTTTTGGACTTTCAAACAAGTGAATGTTAACCCCAAAATACACACCGGCACACAAATATGCTTTAATTTTTACATTGGAACATTATTTATATATAATCTATAATTTTAAGTGTCCTGTGTTAAGAGAGGTTAGTTGGGAGAATCTAGGAATTTTTTGTGAACCATATTATATTTTTATTTATAGTTGATGTCCCAGATTACTGCAAGGCCCATCCAAGTGACATCCTGCATGATCCAGATAACTGTGCCCACTACTTTAACTGTTCTGATCCCACTTCTGCCACCATTACTAGAACAGGTGGTCTGACACCAGGAAACTATAGGAAGGAATGTCATTACCCAGATTTATTTGATGATAGTATTAAACAGTGTAATAACTTTGAGATGGTCAATTGTGACAAGAAACCAGAACCTCAAGCTCCTTGTAAGTGATATAGTATCAAATTTAATTGGTTTTAAGTATAATTAACCAGAACCTCACGCTCCATGTACATAAATTAAAAGTCAGATATTGGAAGATGTTATTTTATTAACAATTTAAGCAATTTCTGTATATTGTTTTTAATGTGAAAAAAAGAATTCAGACAACTATTTATTTAAACTTAAATTTTCAAATATATGTAGTGAATACTGTATATCTATTTGGTATTTTATATTAGCCCTTTTATAATTAACGTAATTTTTTTTCTTATTGAATAATCATTTTAGAAAAATTGGTGAGTAATGTATATAATACTTGTAGATAAACTCTGTCAGTTGTACTGGTATTTTTAGGTGAATATCAACAGAATTTGTGCCAAGCCATTAATAAATCCTGTGATCCATGTCCAAACAGGCTCCCATCTTGTGTTGGAAAGTCTGATGGATTAAATCCTTTCCCATCCAAGATGTGGCAGGCTGATTATATTAAATGTTATAAAAACAGAACACTGGAAGTTACCAAGTGTCTCACAGGACAATACTTCAATCCAAGACTGGACAAATGTATGAAAGATGTGAAATCAGGTCAGTTTAAGTAGCAAAATTTCTTTCCTACTTCATAATTGATTTAATAGCTTTATTGGTAATGACAACCACATGTACTTGAACTTATAGATGAATGTTATAATTGGGTGACATCATATTAGGGGTGTAACGACATTAAGTATTCGGTCCCGTGTAATGAAACCGAACCAGCAACGATGACAAGTGAATCTAACACCGAAAATGGCAAAAAAAATAGAACATTTTCAGTACTTCGGAGTATTGTTACATCCCTATATCATATGTAGTAAGAAAAAAAAATCACACATAAAAAAAAAGCTAAAAGCTTCTGACAGTAAAATGAAATGATTTAAGCATTTGTGAGTGCACAAATTGATTATGACTGAAAGAAATAAAAGATTGAATAACAAATAAAATAGATATTTTCTAATCATTCATGAAAAACAAGTTTCAGTTTATGTTGAACAAATAGTATTTATGAAGTACAAAAAAAAAATAATGATAAGACACAGGGTACGAATATAATATACCAATAATTATGCACCAGATAATGTATTTGTTGAAAATAATATGAAGCAGACATATTCCATACCAAGAGATTTGAATCTTGTCTAGTTTAGTGTAGAAACATATTTACCATACTGATGCTACTTTTAGAGTTATCTACACAGGATTGATAAATATTTTGGTTTTTTTTAATGTCACGCCAACAAAAGTTGGGGTACATATAGATTTTTGATCTGTGTGTCCTTCTGTTTGTCTGTCCATTAGTGGTGTCCCGATGATCAATTACAATAGAAAATCAGTCGATTGTAAGGGAAGTTCAAGTTCTCATTTAGATTGATTATTCTACTTTCACTTTCACATTGGGTAATTACGTCATCAGGTAGAGTTAATAGTTTCATCTTTCAGTAAACAGTATTTTTGACAGAAGTCAATAATATGTATTGTTATATACCTTTGATTTTTTCCTATATAAATTTAATAGAAATTATCAACATTTTGAATTTTTTAAAACAATGCTCAGATACTTCAAATTCCTGAACTGTTGATCGTCAACAGTTTTGAACTGTTGGACCAAGTCCGAACTGTTGACCGCATATCTTATTTTGATTTGCTACTATAAGTAGCAGCTCCACATGTAAATTATAAAGTATAACAAAACAGTTATTGACTGGTTCCTTGGACAACAGCCGTTTTGTTTGACCCTCTGACTGAACTGTTGCCCTCAGCCTACAGCTTCACACAACAGTTCAGTCAGGTCCAACAAAACAGCTATTGTCCTCGTACCCAGTCAATAACTGTATATTAGTGTTTTTCACCTTAAAAATAATATTTCTTATTCTCATTACATGTAATAGTAATTTATTCTCAATTTATAAATAATTTGATTAATATATGCAAAATTTTCTTAGCATGCTGTTATGATTTCTGTGCAAGACAAAATGGCAAGTAATTGTGTAAACCAATTCGTTTTTATTCCGATTATAATCAGTCATTAGATGTTTATAAGTAACCAATGATTATTTATGAGATTCTTTCCACATCACTGCTGTCAATTCAACCGTCCAGCCTTTTGTTAAGGTTTTTTAAAGCTTTTTTTCCATGAAGATGAGGTCACATCATTATGAAACTTGGTGCACATTTTCATCATGATATGAACTTTCTAAAATGTATGTGGTTTCAAGGTCTTGGCCTAAATTTCACAGTTCAGTGAACTTGGGAAACGTGATGGTGAATCCTGAGGTTAAGGTTTGTGTTGAAGCTTTTTTTTCTATGAAGATGGGGTCAAAATCATGATAAAACTGGGTACACATGAAAATCGTCATATGAACTTTTGAAAAATGTATGCCATTTGAAGGCTATGACCCACATTTCATGGTTCAAAATTGGAAATGAGATGGTGAATCCTCAGGTTAAGGTTTGTGTTGAAGCTTTTATAGGTTTGCACTCAGTCTGTCCATCAGTCACACTTCAGTTTTCCGTTTTTTTTTCAGAAACCATTTAACCAACTGATCTTTTTTTTGTATATGCACTTATAATCATAAGTTACAGATCAAGTTTGAGTTTCAAGCTGATTGGATAATTATTATGAGAGTTATTGACCTTGGAAATAGGAATTATTGCCAAAATAATAGTTTTCCGGACTTTTTCGCAAACCCTTTTATCAAGTGAGCTTATCATAACGAGTTACAGGTCAATTTTGAGTTTCACGCTGATCAGATTATTATTGTTTATTTATTATTATTATTTATTATTTCCCTTGGAAGTAGGAATTATTGCCAAAGTAATAGTTTTCTGGACTTTTTGCAGAAGCCGTTTAACCAACTGATCGTATTTTTGATGTGTGAGCTTATGATCATAAGTTACAGATCATGTTTGAGTTTCACGCTGGTCAGAGTATTATTGTGGCAGTTATTGTCCTTGGAACTAGGAATTATTGTTTAAATAATAGTTTTCTAGATTTTGTAGCAAACACTTTGACCAAATAATCATTTTTTTTGGTATGTGAGCTTATAATGATGAGCTACAGATCGACGTTGAATTTCACACTGATTTGGATAATTACTTTGAGAGTTATAGCCCTTGGAAATAGGAATTATTGTCAAAATAAAACTTTTCTGGACTTTTTATGCAAACCCTTTTACCAAGTGATCTTAATATTGGTATGTGAGCTTCTTAGGATGAGCCACAGAGCAAGCTGATCGGGTAATTATTGTGAAACATAGTTTCAGGATTTTTAGGAGTCACTCTGTCCATTCGTCTTTGTCCGATTCGCATACTCAAGGATATTTTGCATGTTTTCTCACAGCCCAAGCCAGTAGGGGACATTATATTGCCCAGCAATACTTTTAGAATGCTTGTTTCTATGAAGATGGGGTCACATCATAATGAAATTTGGTACACATGTACACCATGATATGAACTTCTGAAAATTCATGTCTGTTTATGGTTTTGACCTAGGTTTTGTGGTTCTTTGCACATAGGAAATGTAATAATTTGACCTAGGTTTCGTGGTTCTTTGAACATAGGAAATGTAATAGTGTTAGGAATGATAATTCTTATAATATATGGGAAATAATTCTAATTCCGTCAAAAAGGAAATAGAAAGGTAAATTCTTCTATGAGTTATTTAATTTTAAAATGACTAATCAGTTTGGGTCAACCTAATTCAAAGGCGGACATTAATGTCGTCAGGATGCATGTTCTTGTTTCTTTAATGTTATAGCTCTCTTTTAACAGTTGACATACCAGATTATTGCCAGGTGCATCCAAAAGCCAACGTACCTGATGCTACCAATTGTGCCAAGTTTTATAACTGTTCACAGCAAATGGCTTCTATCACTGCTGTAACATCTGAATGCAAATATCCAGATTTATTCTCTAATGTTACAAATAAATGTGAACAGTTTCAGACTGTTTCATGTAACACAAGGAAAGAACCACAAGAACCATGTATGTGAACTCAGCATGTATAAGTATTAATTTTTCTATACTAACTGCTTTTAACCGGCAAATATATAATATAATATAATATCAGTTAAAACTGTTTTTTGAAAGAGGTAAAATGTATTCTGATATTTGTTGAGATATTTTTTGCGGCACAACTATCAAATGCTAATATATTTTTGCTCTTCGTACATGTTGCCTATATTTCCTTTCATATTTGGTTTTCATAGACTGATCAACCTGAACCATTTGACATTGAAATAGTATCTTGCAGGTGAATATGACCAGAATTTTTGTAAACCTGGTGATATGAATTGTAAACCCTGTCCTGAACGTTTACCTGGCTGTAGAAATTTATCTGACGGTGATGAAGCTGTCCAGGCAGCTTTGTGGACAGATCTATATGTAACCTGTCTGTTAAATAGGACCATGGCTGTCCGTCACTGTCCACTTGGTCAGGTGTTTGATCCTAACCAGTTACACTGTATCAGTAAGATACCAAAAGGTATGTAACTTCTTCTGTTAAAAATAATCAATAGAGAATAAGTCAAACATCATGAATATCTCAGTTAATTGAACTACTGTGGATTCATTTATTTTTGTGGATATAGAAAATAAGGCATTTTGTGGGATACGTAAGTTCGTGGATTTCTGGCTTAGAAAAAATTTTTAAAGTTGTTGAAAAACTTAAATTCTAGGTTTGGCAGATAAGATATCATGAAAATACTGCGACAAAATTTGTCAATGAGACTTTAATATTGTACAGTAAAGTACTGATTTTAAGCGCTTATAAAACAAAAGTCTAACAAACAGATTCACTGTTTGCAACTCCAAAATGTTTATCATTTGATTGCATGATTAATATTTCTTTGAAGTAGAACAAATTTAAATGAAATATCTGCCTGATCCATCTCCATGTAGTACTCAATGGGACATAATATTAAGTTTACCCATGGCATATAGAATGAACACAACACAAAATAAAACCAGAAATAAATACGATTTACACAGTCAAAATATTTTTAAAGAAAATTGTTTGAGTGTTTTATATCTTTCCAAAGACAAAATTACATGAAACCCTGTAGGCAAGAGTTCCATTTGGCACCCCCATAAGTACATCTATATGCTTATTCAGTCTAAGATATACACAGCTGGGGTGCCATATGGAACTCTTTCTACACTGTATCTTTTGGAGATATAGCTGACTGATCACATAAAAATGCAATATTTCAATGTTGTCTCTGATAGGTACAACAAACTCCATGGTTTCAAACTTAATTCAGTGCATTTAAGTTGAAGTAAAAGTATTATTTTTCGTTTGATATTTAAATTCTTGGTTTAGTGGGACCCACGAAAATTGGTATACAATGAATAATAATGAATTCACAGTACCATATAACTACAGCCATTTTTGTGGGTCCCTTGAGTGTTTGAGTTACATGTTCAACAATACTGATCACTGATTATTAGTACCATGATTCTTTTGTTTTTCAGAAAGTAATAGAATATGATAAAACTATTTATTAGTTATTCTACAAACTTTATCGCATTTTGTTTTTTTCATACATAAGAGTTGTGTTTACATAGAAAGTAGATTTGTACTAGTTTTTTTTATTTTTTTGAAACTGAAATGATTATGAACTGCAAAATCAAAAAGGAAATTTTATATAATTTCATGGCATTTAAAATTGTTAACTGTAAAATGGCGAACCTTCTTGCTAGACAGCTTGTTTTATATCTGTGTCAGCAATTGGATAAATTAACAGTATGTATGACTTTTCAGGAAACATAGATGCATTCTGTCTAGCCAACCCCACAGCTATAGTACCACACCCAGATACATGTGGTCAGTACTACAACTGTTCAGCAATGTCAAAGTATGGTCATCATCTACAGGAATGTCATTATCCAGACCTGTTTGATGAAGTCACTCTGACATGTAAAGACTTTGAACAGGTCAACTGTAATAAATCAAAACATGAACCAGAGGCCCCCTGTAAGTATCTTTGGAAAGCCATTAATAATTTTTTTTTTTAATTTATCATGGACATTTGATGTAGAAGGCTAAATATGGTGATCAAGGTTCACATTAATTAACCATCGCTAGTATCCACTAGACCTCACCATTGAAAAAGAATATTATTTTCATATAAACTCAAAGACAATAGCATTCAGTAGCTAATATCATCAAATCTTAAACTTTTGTCTTTCAGGTGAATATTTACAGAACAGATGTAACATATCAGATCCTAGTTGTAGTGCCTGTCCTAGACGTCTTCCTTCCTGTATAGGACATCCAGATGGAGACAATCCATTCCCTAACAAGATATGGATGGCTGATTATATTACATGTTACAAAAACAGGACCCTCAATGTTACTCACTGTAACCATGGTTACTTTAATCCCAGAACAGGAAAATGTCAGGATGATGTTACAAAAGGTAATTATTTTTGCATGCATATTCTCATTTTGACAAAGATAATTTGTTATTTAATTTATTTAAATATCCCTTATCAGCATGTGACAAATATTGATGAGTATAATCCTAAAAGTTGCCAATATTTATACTGTGTTTAAATTATCCATCTATCTCAACAAAAAATTACATGAAGTTGTGCCCAATATTTAACTTTTATTACAGTTGATGTCCCAGAATACTGCAAGGCCCATCCAAGTGACATCCTGCCTGACCCAGATAACTGTGCTCAGTACTTTAACTGTTCTGATCCCACTTCTGCCACCATTACCAGAACAGGTGGTTTGACACCAGGAAACTATAGGAAGGAATGTCATTACCCAGATTTATTCGATGATAGTATTAAACAGTGTAATAACTTTGAGATGGTCAATTGTGACAAGAAACCAGAACCACAAGCTCCTTGTAAGTGGTTTAGCGTTAAATTATTATTGGTTTGATGAATAAGTTATTTGTTTACTGGATGTTTATCAGTCAGTGGCTTTTGACATAAGAAATTCTGTTTGAGAGTACTAAAATTATTTTATCACCTAGTTTAACCTAGCAAAAACTTTGTCCCACCCAAAAAAAATTGTGATTAAATGTTATGGGAATGATGAACTGATTTTGTTAAAACTTAGTAAAAAGTAGAGAAAATTTTCATTTCTTTTCATGGCTGCATTGTTAAGCTGTTACTTTTCCTAAAAACTTATTATTACTAATTATTCTATTACAGTAAAAAAATGAAAATGTAAAACACAGTTAACAAAATAAATTAATTTGACCACTCATACTGAACTATTCTTATTTCTAGGTGAATATCAACAGAATTTGTGTCAAGCCATTAATAAATCCTGTGATCCATGTCCAAACAGGCTCCCATCTTGTGTAGGAAAGTCTGATGGATTAAATCCTTTCCCTTCCAAGATGTGGCAGGCTGATTACATCAGATGTTATAAAAACAGAACACTGGAAGTTACCAAATGTTCTACAGGACAATACTTCAACCCTAGACTGGACAGATGTATGAAAGTTGTGGTACCAGGTTAATACTTTTAAAATCACTTACTTTTATCTTTCTTTCTTTTTATCTTTTATTTTTGATTTGTTTCAATATTTGTTTGTGCCATCTTTTGGCTGTTATATTTCTACCACCACCCGTCAAATTAAACTATTAGTAATATTTCTACCAGTTTATATATATTTAACTCATATGACCACATCATAACAATCATTTTGTTATTCATTATATTGTAAGCTTTTAAAAATTGAAGGCATTATATATAATGTGGTGTTAAAATCTTTCCCACAGAAGAATACATGTGTGTGAAAATACTGTCGTTTCATAATGTTTTGATGTATGTTAATTTTTATGGCTTTTATAGGTAGAGTAAAACCACAAATGTAATACATGTATTCAACAAAATATATAATTGATAATGTGTTAGCACAAGAAAATGACTAAACCATGAAAACTGATATCCTTAAAAAATATTTTTTACCAAACCACAGTATTTGATCCTCACAAAGTTGATAAGTCCAGAGTAAAGTAGAAATGTTGATGTTCTAAGAAAGATTGCCAGTTACTTGTATTATAGAAAATTAACTGCAGCTTGAAGTAATACTGGAAAAATTACCAGGTTCTTATTCATAGCTGGTATGTTGTGAGATTGCTCTTAGATCCTCAAACTGATGGGTTGCTCTTAGCCACACATTTATGCCCAATATTTTTAAAAATTTACAGTTGATGTCCCAGAATACTGCAGTGTCTACCCAGGTGAAATCCTACCTGATCCAGATAACTGTGCTCACTACTTTAACTGTTCTGATCCCACTTCTGCCACCATTACCAGAACAAGTGGTTTGAGAGCAGGAAACTATAGGAAGGAATGTCATTACCCAGATTTATTTGATGATAGTATTAAACAGTGTAATAACTTTGAAATGGTCAATTGTGACAAGAAACCAGAACCTCAAGCTCCTTGTAAGTGATTTAATTAGTTTTAATTTTGGCTTAGGGTTCAAGATGAAGATATATTTCAATTTTTAATATTTTGACAGCTTTTAAGATCAATATATATATTTATTCATTCAATACCAGTTTAACAAACAAACAAAAAAAAACAAATTGAAAGATTGTTAAAAAATTTACCATGATAATATTAGTAAAGAAATTTCATGTTAAACTTCTTTTTATTTTGAAATGAAACATTGATAGTTATTAATAAAATATAAAAGAATTATGTATCATGAATCAACTCTATTAATTACATTGTATTTTAAGGTGAATATCAGCAGAATTTGTGCCAATCCATCAATAAATCATGTGATCCATGTCCAAACAGGCTTCCATCTTGTGTAGGAAAATCTGATGGATTAAATCCTTTCCCTGCCAAGATGTGGCAGGCTGATTATATCAGATGTTATAAAAACAGGACACTGGAAGTTACCAAATGTTCTACAGGACAATACTTCAACCCTAGACTGGACAGATGTATGAAAGATGTGGTACCAGGTTTGTTTGTGTTACCATAGTTATTATCTAAAAAGTTTGTAATTTATAAGATGACACTGAAAGATCTATTTTAGGTGGATTTTTAAAAGACTGTGTATAAATAACATCACATGACTTGCACTTCTTATTTCTGATAATATTTTATAATGATGAAGAAGCTTTTCTCTTGAAAAGGCTGCAGTTTATTATAAGTTATGAACCAGTACCCATAGTACCACAGAAATTTAGACGGAGGACATAATTGATTTCTGAGTGTGGTATTCGGTCAAACCATTCGACAGTTTTTTTGCCATCTTAAATTTTCATGGTACTACTGGCACTGGGTCATAACAAATTTTACAAGCAATTTTTCAGTAAGAATTAATAGACAAATCATATTCAAATGCATTGACCTAGATTTGGCTACAGACAAAAGTCAATGGACATTTAATGTACACAGTGAAGGACCACCTACATGACTTTATTTAGTCATTGTGTGCATATGCTATTCATATGCATGTGTAGTAACAGTTTCTTGCATTACAAGATCTAAGATTGAGAATATTAGTTGAAGAAATAGAACAAAAACATCAAAATATTTTATATATGATTAATTTGTGTTATTTCAAATGATAATGCCTAAATGTATATAGTTATTGTTTATAACATGATCATAGTCTTCTCTGTTGATTTATTGATTTAGTATTATGACATATAAAAAACGATGAATGCTGTGTTTTAACCCCTCCCAATAAAGTTTAAATGTAATGCAACTTGACATAGCATAGATTTTCTAAATATGGCTAAAATATTTCAGTTTTTGAAGTTCTTCAGTCTGTAATGGAGTTTTCGATTAGATAGAAATAATTTTATTTTAAGGTTGTTTACGTTTTCGGAATATTTTCATTGTGTTGGTACTGTTGTATGGGGCAAACATTGATTTTAGCAGGTGGCCTGGCAGCCAGTAAAAAACAATTTCACATAACAAAATCACACAATAAAAATTTACTGTAAGAGATAAGAAGCTATTCTAATAGAGATTTACTTTATATCAGAAACCTTATCTTGTTCTCTTGAATTTATTTGTAGTCTAAAGTATTTATCAATGAGATTTTTTTAAAGTCTTTTTTTCTTCACAGTTGACGTCCCAGATTATTGTAAGGTTCATCCTTCAGCCATGATCTCAGATGCTACCAATTGTGCCAAGTTTTATAACTGTTCACAGAACATGGCTTCTAACACTGCTGTAACATCTGAATGCAAATATCCAGATTTATTCTCTGATGTTACAAATAAATGTGAACAGTTTCAGACTGTTTCCTGTGACACTAGGAAAGAACCACAAGAACCATGTAAGTTTTTGTAAACCGGAAGAATTAACTACATTTTGTACAGTTAAACTTCATTTGCTCGAACTAGAATAGCTGGAACTTACGAGATATCTCAGATATTTTTGTTCCTTTGGTTTTTTTTTACACATGGGTGTCAGACCAAAAGTTTGAATGTAATTTAGAATTTGGCTTTTTTAACTTTGTTTGATAAAGATTTTACCAGATACTAGTAAATCTGAAATAATTTTTTGAATTTTACCTTGAATGTAAATCTTGCTTTGTTTTTCATATACAAACAGATTTCAGACGGTCAAATGAAATTATTTTATGACATGTTTTTCAAGAATAAGAAACCAAGACAGCCTAATATTTACCAAAAACAGAATAATGCATATTCAAATATTCTGATTTAAGCTGTAAATTATACTTAAGTATTATTTTTGTAAGGTGACCATTTTATTTTTTCATTTATGTTCTATAAGATATAGATAAAGCATTAAAAATTCCCAAGGAGTCTTTATTTTAGATAATCTTCAAATATTTGTAGCAGTTTGTTTCCAAATTTATTTTTGCAGGTGAATATAACCAGAATTTATGTGCATCAGGTGATATGAATTGTGAACCCTGTCCTGAACGTTTACCTGGCTGTAGAAATTTACCTGATGGTGATGAACCTGTGCAGGCAGCTTTGTGGACAGATCTATATGTAACCTGTCTGTTAAATAGGACCATGGCTGTCCGCCACTGTCCGGTTGGTCAGGTGTTTGATCCTAACCAGTTACACTGTATCAGTAAGATACCAAAAGGTATATCATAATTATTTAGTTTCACTTAAATAACAGTTATTAAGACAAGATTTTGGAAATCAAAATTCTTCTACTAACCATAATCACAAAATACGACCAGAGAAAATTCATTTGTTGTGCTATGATTCTAATTCATTAATGTTAAATTTAAATTGCAATATTGTAAAAAAAAATTCAGGGATAACCAATGACATGTATATGTTATTATCTAGTGCTCAGCATTGTTTATTTACCAGAGCAGTAAATTATACAATCTGTCACCATTGTCAGTAATTTATGTTTATACTAAGGTATTTTTAAATGTTACTGCAAAATCAAAATCCAAAACAAAATATATGTTTTTTGGCATTTAAATACACGTATTGTTAACATGGAAAGAGAAAAACCTTTTTCCCAGAAACCTGTATTACATGTACTATTTTATCATTAATTAGATAAAGTAACTTGTGTGTGTCTCTTTAGGAAACATAGATGCATTCTGTAATGCCAACCCCACATCTATAATACCACACCCAGATACATGTGGTCAGTACTACAACTGTTCAGCAATGTCTAAGTATGGTCATCATCTACAGGAATGTCAGTATCCAGACCTGTTTGATGAAGTCACTCTGACATGTAAAGACTTTGAACATGTCAACTGTAATAAATCAAAACATGAACCAGAGGCCCCCTGTAAGTATATTTTTAACATGATATAAATGGTAGGTCAACCTTGACTGAAAGATGAAACAGCAGTGTAAAAAACTCATTTGATATTTTTTTCTTTCTGCAAATTGATATTATTTTGAAATATTTAATAAGATAAATAAAAATAAATCTAGTTTTGTCATTTGTGTATGTACAAAGAACATTTTCAAAATATTCTAGTCGTGAACAAAGCTTTTTAAATTATCCCTCTATATTGTTACTTTTTTTGGTGTCCTTTTTTAGCTCACCTGGCCCAGAGGGCTATGTGAGCTATTGTCATTACTTGGCATAAACTTTCCTTTAAAGATCTTCTCCTCTGAAACCACTGTGCCAATTGGAACAAAACTTGGCAGCAATGGTCCTTAGGTGGTCCTCTTTCAGAAATATGTCTGATGACACTGCCCGTCATCTAAGATGGCTGCCAGACCCAAATTTAGTTTAACATAGGACCCTGTGGGAAATTTCCTAAAGATCTTCTTGCCTGAAACCACTTGGCCAATTGAAATAAAACTTGGCAGCAATGGTCCTTAGGTGGTCCTCTTTCAGAATTATATCCGATGACCTCACCCGTCATCCAAGATAGCTACCAGAGCCGAACTTAGTTTAACATAGGACCCTATGGGAAAATTACTTAAGATCTTGACTGAAACGACTTGGCCAATTGGAACAAAATTTGGCAGGAATGGTCCTTAAGTGGTTCTCTTTTAGAATTGTATCCGATGACCACACCCGTCATCCAAGATGGCTGCCAGAGCCCAACTTAGTTTAACATAGGACCCTATGGGAAATTTACTTTAAGAGCTTCTTGTCTGAAAGCACTTGGCCAATTGGATTAAAACTAGGCAACAATTGTCCGTAGGTGGTCTTCTTTCAGAATTGTATCTGATGACACTGCCCGTCATCCAAGATGGCCACCAGAGCCAAACTTAGTTTAACATACAACATAGGACCCTATGGGAAATTTAGTTAAAGATTTTTTTGTCTGAAACCACTTTGCCAAGCGGAAAAAAAACTTGGCAGCAATGGTCCTTAGTTGGTCCTCGTTCAGAAATATATCCAATTACCCTGTCCACCATCCAAGATGGCTGCCAGAGCGGAATTTAGTTTAACATATGACCTAATTTGAAAGTTCGCTGAATGATCTTCTTGTTTGAAACCAGTGAGACAATTGGAACTTGACAGCAATGTTCCAGGCTGCCAGTCAAGATGGACATAGTCCAAGTGAGTGATAGAGGCTCCTTGGAGCCTCTAGTTTATTGTAAAATGTTTTTGCCTCTCCAACAGATATTTCAAATTGTCTTACAAACCAATTTGATTATTTTCAGGTGAATATTTACAGAACAGATGTAACATGTCAGATCCTAGTTGTAGTGCCTGTCCCAAACGTCTTCCTTCCTGTATAGGACATCCAGATGGAGACAATCCATTCCCTAACAAGATATGGATGGCTGATTATATTAAATGTTACAAAAACAGGACCCTCAATATTACACACTGTAACCATGGTTACTTTAATCCCAGAACAGGAAAATGTCAGGATGATGTGCCTAAAGGTAAAGAGCTTATTTTAGATACAAGATTCTACAGTTCAATTAAATCAGTTACCTCTATATTTGTTAGAACTTTTGAAAAATGAAATGTATTTTATATTTCTTTTGAATGTGCAAGTAGAATTGTTCTTCTTTCTCTTTCTGAAGAGTACACCATTTAATGCTCAGGGTTGTTTGCATTGCAAATAGTTTAGTTTTACTGTATTATATCATGTAAGAATCTGACTAAAGAAACTTACTGCCATTTACTTAGTTTTTGACATAGAATCAAAGCTTAAAGATATTGAAATGGTATTTTCCTAAAAAAATGTTAATGAAGAATGATACCCTTATTAATGTTTCCAGTTGATGTTGCTAACTACTGCAGAGCTAATCCTACAGAGATATTACCTGACCCTGACAACTGTGCTCATTTCTACAACTGTTCTATAGCTATGGCAACAACATATAGGAGTGGTGCTCCTGTGCTTGTCAGTCAAAAACAGATGGAGTGTTCTTACCCTGATTTATATGACCCTATTCTGAAAAAGTGTGCAAACTTTACATCAGTAAATTGTAAAACCAGGAAAGAACCACAAGCTCCATGTAAGTTTGCATATGTTACCAATGCTTTTGAGAAATTTTCCATAAATTTTTAAGAAATATATGTATCTTTTTCAGTGTACACACAAATAATCATGAATGGAAACAATTATATTTACATAGAACTTTGATGGCTCAAACTTCAAGGGACCGCCGAATTCTGTTCGAGATATCGGTAGTTCCAGTTACCGAAATTTGTCCAAGTACAAAAAATTGCTAGAACAATCAGTATACGAGTTGGTATAGCTAATCATAACCTTGAAATATTTCTTATTTAAAATTTAACAGGTTAATTACTAGTCAACAGTTATCAAGACATCTTTATTACATTGAACAGTAGATATTAACCAGTCAGCTTCATCCATTTGTATTGAACTTGTGATTTTTAGATGGATACCTGCAAGTATAAGGCAACAAGATTGTCCATTTAATTATTGTGTTCAAGTTGTCAATGGTTAAATACACTATTTTTCTTTGTTGGGCAAAACATTTTTGTTCGATTTTTCGAGAAACCGGGGTTTTTTCAACTTGAAAATAAAGGGAAAATTGACGGCTCTTTCAAAACGGTTCGATCGATCAGTGGTGTTCGAGTGATCCAAGTTCGACTGAATTATATTTAAGTTTGAAATTTTAAAAATATCAAAAATATTTTACAGGTGATTATGAACAAAATTTGTGTAAACCTGGTGACATTAACTGTCCACAATGTCCATTAAGACTTCCATCTTGTGTTGGTATGTCAGATGGTGGAAAATTGTTTATCAGTAGAGAGTGGAAACCTGATTTTGTCATATGTTATAAAAACAGAACCATGGAAATTAAGAAGTGTGCAAAAGGTTACTTCCATCCAATCAGGAATACTTGCACCAAAATAGTTGATCATGGTGAGTAAGGGCTAAAGTATGTTGCACCGAACTGAGTCTCTCACATTTTCTATATTTAACGCAAGCTTTAGCAATATCTGTTCGAAAAAATTAGGAAAAGGTGTTCTGCAGAACTACCGGTAACTTTTACTTGCCTCTATTTTATCCTATACCTAACCAAATTTATGGTATACAGTATAAATTTAACTTTCTAACAGTTTACAGTTGGACTGATCCATTATACAAAAGGGTACTCAGGTAGATACAGGTACATGTAACTAAGGAATGTTAAGTTGCCAAATTTACAATCTAATAGTTTTTATCAATGTTCTCTCTGCTTTCCAATGTAAAATGCTATATTTGTAGTAAGTATCAAGGAGTGAAATATTTCGGTTAGTCAATAATGACAGAACTGTTTTTAAAGAATGTGCTTAATTATGAGATTAATAAACAAACCGGCGTATATATGCGGATCAGCGAATACATATATATAAGAAAGTTGTTTTTTTTCTTTTTATCAAATTGTATAACAATATTTCCTAAATTCAGAATTTCATATAAGGAAGCAACGTTTCAATTTTTGGGGGTGAGCGGTACGTGGTGGGCGCAAGAAAGTGACCCTGGATCTTGTTGTTTTTTTATGCGCGTATTTTTTTATAAAATTTTTCATTTTTAAAATCTATTTTATCAAAGAAAAATTGCAAAATATAGAATAATTTTAATTGATCTCTAATTTTTTAAAGACAGTTGATATTAATGCAATCAAGCAAAATGTTAATTGAAATAAAAATGAAATACATGTACCATTTACATAAAATCAAAAAGACACTGCAAAATGCTGTTAGTATTCGATACTTGTATCAATGAATTTGTCTGCTTTAATTATTATTAATTCAACTCATAATCTTTCTTTAAAAAAATTATTTCGTACTACTGATTCAGCGGTGTTTTACAATCTCAATTGACATTCATAGGCATACCTTCTAGATACCCATTTAATGCTATAATAAGGTATAATTGTGCAATGCTGTCCAGTCATCATTTAAAGATTTAAAAATAAAGACCAAAATTCAACTAGTTTGAAAATTAGTAAATACATGTGTAGGAACTCACGAAATACAATGAAAATGTACCGACGAACTGCTAATTCACTGAACTGTTCTTACCTTTAGCACAATGGACTATTCAAAATATTAGTAAAGGTCATAACATTTTTTCCTATGTTTACAATGGGCAAGTTAAAAACTTAGGAAAAAAATTTAAATGAGAAAGCTTATTGTTCACATTTAAAATATAGTAACCTCAGTTATCAGAAATTAGTCAATAACTTTACTCATTAAGCCTTCAAACGCTTGATATTTATTTATCGAAAACTGAGACAGTTCGGTGCAACGTACTTTAGTAGTAAAAACAAGTTCTGAATTCAATAACAACTGTAACAGAATTAAAATATTTTTTATTAATTAGACATTTTCTTGTCAGTCATTATGCTGAATTCCAAATATACTTTCAGAATGATGATTTATGTGTTTCTGATAATAAGATTTTTTATAAAAATGCAAACTTATAATTGGGGCCATTAAAAGTTTGCCTTCTGGTTTGGGTTCATGTTTAAGTCCACACATTTGAAATGAGTACTGTTTTTTCAGTTGATGTACCAGAGTATTGTAAAGCAAATCCAAGGGAGATAATCCCAGACCATGATAATTGTGCACACTATTTTGATTGTCAAAAGGTCAACCAAAACAGGACAACCAGAGCAATGACAGTTAATGGTGTGTCAGAATGTAAATATCCAGACCTGTTTGATACTCAGATATTAACGTGTCAAACATTTACTTCTGTGAAATGTAACAACAGACCAGAACCACAGGCTCCATGTAAGTATACCCCTTGTAATTAATTTGTTCTTTGGGATTTTTAATAGAATTCAGACCTACTTTTGGAAGTGTGGGTTGTCCCATTACAGTTCATTAAACTTATTAAAATGATAGCTGAAGTATTATTTCCACTCTTTTCTCATGGTTGTCAGAATCAGGTATTTAAATTTTATATCCCATGGTTGTATGTTACATTTCTTTGGTTTTAGTTTACTTCAGAATATAGATATAATGTATAAAAAAAAAAATAAGTGTTTAGATGAATTTCTTTATATTTAAATACATGTGAAGAGTAAACCCAAGTTAAAGGTCTAATTTCATAGTATTTTTTTAATAAATTCTTTTTTTAAGGTGAATACATCCAAAACTTGTGTGATCATAGAGATAGTACCTGTCAGAAATGTCCATCTCGACTACCTAGTTGTGTGGCACAGTCCGATGGATTCCAGCCCTTCCCAGGTCATCTATGGGAAGATAAGTACATTCAGTGTTATAAAAATAGGACCATGAAAGTCACTCAGTGTCCAGTAAATGAATACTTCAATCCAAGGACTCTTACATGTGCCAATAAAGTAGCTCCAGGTATTTTTGTGTAATAAGAAAGAATGGTTATTGTTATCTATTATCTGATTAAGAGTTTGACTTGATTTTAAGAACAGAAATATATAAAGTGTAATCAATAGTTAAGTCTTGTATGTAATATAATACTTCAAAAACATGACTTTTTTCTGGAGTCAAATAATTCTTTTTTTTTAATTCACAATCATCATATCATATTTTTTCAGAACTAACATATCTGATATATTTAGATTTTGTTTCAAAAAAATTCTGAGATACTAAGTACCATAGTTACAGTTAATAGAATGTTTGTTGAGATAAGTTTCCAGTCACCACTTTTTTTGAAATGACATAATGTCACTTTTGCTGATAGGTACATTATATTTTTACATGTCAATTTTTAAATGATTTGTTTGCATTGGTTGACCTCAATCAAGACATTTAGAAACAAAAATAAAAAATTCCCAGAGGATTGATGCTCAATAATTTTTCCTTATTCAAGAATTAACAAACATAATTTTTATATCAGAAAACTTATGATCATTGAGGACTGACTTGGAAATGTTCTTGTTCCAGTTGATGTGAAGGATTACTGTAAAGCCTATCCAATAGCCATGATACCAGATTATCAGAACTGTGCCAAACTGTACAACTGTACTGATGGTCGACACACAGAATGTACATATCCAGACCTGTACAATGTACAAAGGCACACATGTCAGAACTTCATGACCACCAGATGTGATGGTCGACCAGAACCACAGGCTCCTTGTATGTACCATATATTTAACATTTAAATTTTAAATTATTTGTTATCTAGAACTCCATTTAATATGATGAAGTTTACTGGTTCCTAAAGTAATGTAAAAATAGCTTTTTGTGAGGGTTTAAAATATGTTACAAAGTTACATTAATTGATTCATCAAGAAATACATTGTACATTCAATAGCAACAGAACAAGCTCCATTTATAACATTGTAATGCATAATTTTGATATAAATCTGAATATTTGCAAAACATTATTTGAGAAAAAATAATTACAACAGAGATATTTTATATAAATTCATAAAGTCCTTATATAATGCCCGTATGATAGTGTTAAACAGTGTACGTACAGTGTATCTTTCATTTGAATGATGTTGAATTGCTCTTCAGGTGAATATGAACAGAATTTGTGTCCATTAGGAGATGTAACCTGTAAACCCTGTCCAGAACGTCTGCCAAGTTGTCGTGGGTTACCTGACGGAGATAGACCTGTATTCAAAGCACTGTGGACAAATTTATATATCTCATGTCTACATAACCGTACCATGTCTGTCAGAAATTGTCCACCAGGATCTGTTTTTAACCCAGTAACACTTCAGTGTATGTCAACAGTAGCTAAAAGTAAGTCCATATTTATGGAATTTTCCCAATTGATCTGTTATTTTTTCTTCTTAACCAATAAAGGAATGCAATACTGTCAGTATTCTAAAAAACTAATTATTTGTTTGTTATTCAATTATTTATCTATGAAACATGTGTTAAGGCCATGAAAAAAAATTGTGTGTTTCTCAAGCTCCGCCCCCATCTGTGAAACTGTTTCACATCAGCATTTTCTTCCCTTAATTTGGGAACCAAATTTTTTTTTTTTCATTTCGTTAAAAAATCTGTAAAACGTATTACTGTGATCAATTATAGTTATCTCCCCTTATCTTCTTTGAAAAAAATGTCTGACAACATTGTCGTGAGTGTGCAAGTACATTTGCACGACAAAATCAAAACATGGTAATTAACCTGTGTAACCCAGAGTGCCTGTGCCTGGGAGAAACAACAAACACATTTTTCAAGGTAAATATCACATGTAATATCAATGAATAAGTGATTTACAGATCCTGCATACAACCAAGCCAAAAAAAAAAAAACACTGGCCCGCACCAAATTTAAAATAAAAAGGCCTGAGAAACACTTTTTTTTTTTCATGGCCTAATGTACGTATTATTTTTGTTGTAAAAGTACCATTGATATGATTTATATTTTGTTTGCATTAATTGAATTTATTGAGAATTTGATAATGTTTTATTTACAGATAATGTAGATGATGTATGTAAGGCGAACCCTACCATGATCAAACCAAACCCTGTAAATTGTGGTCAGTACTACAACTGTTCTGCTGTATCTAAATATGGTCATCATCTGATGGAGTGTACATATCCTGATTTGTATGATCCATCCATAAGTCAATGTGAAAAGTTTTATAAAGTAAATTGTGACCAGAAACATGAACCTATGGCACCTTGTAAGTGTTTATTATGGAGAGAAATTGAATTAAAATGATATTTTAAAGATTCATCAAAGTCATAGTCATTTTCAGTAATTTAAAGATGATATTTGAAAAATGGAAGAAAATAAAAAAATGTTAACAATCTATAGAATAGATGAAGAATTTTTACATTGTTTTATCACTGAAAAATGCATTTTTTACTTTTTATTCAGATTAAAGATCATATATAGAACTCTCTTTTTCTGCTGCGCAGAAACTACTATGATACTGTTCTGTTGTTTTATTATTTTGATGTGATCAAATTTAAAGTCTTTTAAAAATAACTTATCTTGATTCATTGAAATGTTGCTTTATAAATTAAAATGTACAAATGATATATTCTTTAAGTACATTGACCAGGACGATCATATGGAGTCAAAAAATGACAACGATGTGGACTGAAATACAAAAACTCTATTTTTTTGACGAATTTCCAATTTTCCTAAAAAATATGACAAAGGGCAAATTATTTATTGGTGCCTGTTATAGAAATGTTTTGTACTTATCTGTAGGATAAATCTAGGCAGTTTCATTGATGAATTTATGTTATAAAATATAAATTAATTTTGTCTCTTTTTTTCAAGGTGAATATTTGCAGAATCTGTGTGAAAAATCGAACACCAATTGTGCCCAATGTTCAAGCAGATTGCCTTCCTGTATAGGTTTACCAGATGGTACTAATCCTTTCCCTGGCAGGATGTGGAAGTCAGATTATATCACATGTGATAGAAATAGGACAGTAGAAATAACACACTGCAAAACAGGATATTTCCATCCTAGAAACATGGTCTGTACAGACAAAGTCATTCCAGGTAATCATCCTTTACCCTCAACATTTGTTATTTCTGTTATTTTGGAAATTAATTGGGGAATTTATTATAGTGAATCTTTGAAAAGTTAAGACACAGTATTAATTATTGCCAGAGACATGTTTTAAGGGGATTTTATGAGCAAAAATTGAAATGTGGGTTTTTGTCTTATATTGAACTTTTCATTCTCTAAAACATTTACCTCATAAAGCGTATATGGGTGCATTTTAAAATGAATTTCTCTTGAAATCATCAAAATCTTACAGTAATACTTAACAAAAATGTCCTCAGAATTTGTTGGAACTTCATTTGACTTTTGATTTAGTTGATGTACCTGATTATTGTGGAGAAAACCCCAATGATGTTCTCCCAGACCCATACAACTGTGGACGATACTATACCTGTTCTGGTCATGTCATAACTCGATCCTTATCTCCGTTGAAACTATCTACTTACCACATGGAATGTAGATATCCAGATCTCTTTGATTTGACTACAATGCAATGTGCAGACTTTGAAACTGTAAAATGTCCAGACAGACAAGAACCTCAGGCTCCATGTATGTATCACATAAAATAGTTATGTCATCATTGGTTTTCAGATTTATCATGGCTTTCTCTTTTTAACTTGAGCATGATAATAAAAATATTTTATTGTTAATTTTTTTTTTGTGTTTATATCTAAGTGGGGCATATAAAATTATAATGCAGTATGTATATTGCATAAAATGCATTGTTTCAGAAAGAACATAGGTGCTTTATTACAATCTATAGAATTAATAGTAGAACAGGATTTATTTAAGCATGTAAATTTGATTCTGAATGTCCTAATCTAATTTTGGCAGGAAATTTTTTAGCTTAAATTCCCCTATTAGAAGAATGGAACTATTGATAAACACATTATAGGAAGAAACACCTACATGCTTTAATTTTTTGACAAAATTCTTCTGTATGGAAAGATTGTGCCCAGCAAGCATGGATTTAATGTTTGTATATGTATTGTAGGTGAATATAACCAGCATTTATGTCCTCCTGGAGACTTATCTTGTACCATATGTCCAGACCGTCTCCCTAGTTGTGTAGGTCTCCCTGATGGCCAGCATGCTGTACCTATCCACCTGTGGATGACTGATTTTATAGTTTGTTATAAGAACAGAACTCTTAATGTCACACATTGTTCAAAGGATGAATATTTTAACCCAAGATTTAACATCTGTATGAAGAATGTTATTCCAGGTACATATATATATTAGAACATTTTTGGTATCAGGCATTGATAAATATTTAATATTTCTTACTGTAATTTGTTTAAGCTTAACAAAAATTTTATTGAGAATAAAGTTTGAGAAAATATTTGTGATTTTCCAAATGCTGTGATTTAAAGTTTTTTGTTCTAAAAGAATTATTAAAATGCAACAAAAAACATGATATATACCTGTATGAGTATTCTTTGATTTTTACAGTGGATGTACCAGAATATTGTAAAGCCCATAGGACAGCTGTAATACCTGATCCAGATAACTGTGCTAAATACTACAACTGTACCATTACACAACACAAGGAATGTAAATACCCTGATCTGTATGATCCTAAAACATTGTCATGTGACAGGTTTACTTCAGTATCATGTGACAAAAGGAAAGAACCTCAGGCCCCATGTAAGCAGCATTTCAATGAACTTGTAGTTGATTTTGTTTTTATTTTGGTTTACACATCAAAAGAAAAGCTGATAGTTTGGTTGAAATTAATTTTACAATACAAATCAGTAGAAAACTCTGATTTGAAAATGACAACATAAAATATTCAGATATACTATTAAGTTAAATTCATTCTTTGAACTATAAGTATATATATTTTGCATTCAAGAAAAAATCCTATAAATCAAACAATTCGTGAGCTCATTATTAACAAGTAAATGTGAGAACATACTGTAAATTCATAAATTATTGCGTGCATTTATTATTTCGATTTTATAATTTTAGACAAAAATGCGATTTTAATTTTTGCGATACTGACAAAAATCCCGCTTCATTCATATAAAAAATTCCAAACTGCGAATTTAAATTATTGCGATGACAACCTTGTTGAATTTTTCGCAATAATAAAAACATTGCAATAATTTCCGAATTCACAGTACCATTTCTCACAATAATGAAAACATTACAAATCTGTCATTTTGCAAAAGAAATGGGACAAAGCTTGAAATTTTAGACTAACTTCAAAGCTTCATTCTTGTATAAATTTTACAAAAATTACAGCTTTAAACTGCTTTGTTGTTATCAATAAGGTTGTTAACAAATATACAACAGTTGTTATTGATTATTGTGATACCAGGTGATTATGACCAGAATAAGTGTCCAGGATCTGACCCTAACTGTAAACCATGTCCAGCCAGACTACCTACATGTGTGGGATTACCTGATGGCCTAAATATATTCCCAGGAAGGTTATGGAAGGCTGACTACATCCAGTGTTATAAAAACAGAACAATCAATGTAAAAGCTTGTACAGATGGTTACTTCCATCCTACTAACAAGATTTGTCAAAAAGATGTTAAACCTGGTAAATTTGTTATGTGTAAACTTTTTTATTGACTGACTGCTGATAGTAATGAAAGATAAGAGCAATATTTTTGCTTCTTGTATCCTTCTTTAGAAAGAATATTTTTGAAAGTTATAGATATTGGTGATATGCAATGAAGTAAGAATTATACAGCAGGGTTAGCATATGTAAAAGACTTCATGTACTCAGTAGATCTTCAAGCAATTAGGATGAATCCAGAATTTTGTATATATCAAACTACTGTTTAGTTCCTGCACTTAAATTTCCTAAAATATTTCTCAGTCCTATAAAAGTGTTTTAGCAACTGAAAGGCTACTATATGTTCATATTAAAAAATTGAAAAATCAATGTGTGAGTGTTGATTTTTAAGATTTGCATTAAAAATTGTATGCAATAATTCCAAATTTATAGTATACTGAAAATGAAAAAAATCTTACATTGTATGTTTCAGTGGATGTAAAATATTACTGCAAAGAAAACCCTACAGTTATTTTACCTGACCCTAATAACTGTAGTCATTACTACAACTGTACACTGGTTAACCTGTCAACTGTAGCCAGCAGTACAGAGTGTAAATATCCAGACCTGTATTCACTTGTCACTCAAAGGTGTGAGATGTTTACATCTGTTAAATGTAACAAGCGTCCAGAACCTCAGGCTCCATGTAAGTTTAATTACTAAAAATTTTAATCTGAAAAAACTTACCAATCATTCTTCTGTTTTGCAACAATTATGAGAAATATCTAAGTTATCTTTCCTTTACAGTGTTACTAAAGGGAGATAGTTATTAGTCTCCTTTTTAGCCCTAAAGACAATATGGAGACAATTACCGTTATCTTTCTCATTTAACTTGTTTAAAGAGTTGTTGATGATAGCATTATGCACAACTTTAAAATCAACAAGAAAAAGAAAGATTGAGGCATAATTAAATAATTGCATGATTGAAGATATAATAATCATATTTGCGCTTATTATATACAGACATAATATGTATAACAAAGTGAGAAAAAATTGTAAGAATCATGTCATGACTGTGATCTTACACTCAATGAACAGTATCTATAAATAAACCAATTTATCTTATTTAATCTTATATCTGCAGGTGAATATGAGAAGAATCTATGTATGAGTACTAACTGTCAGCCTTGTCCAGAACGTCTTCCTAGTTGTGTAGGATTATCTGATGGTAATCATGCTTTCCCTACACAGATGTGGAAGTCAGAGTATATAGCCTGTAACAGAAACAGAACAACAAACATTAGGAAATGTACTGATGGATATTTCCATCCTAGGAGACAAGTCTGTATGGTAGATGTCATCTCTGGTTAGTACCCTTAAATGATGAAAAATTGACGCAAAATTTCTGTATGCTTTTGATGGATGTCAAATTAAAGGAAAATATTTTAATTTATTTCATGGAAAGGCCTTCAGAAGAGCAGAATACTTACCTGTTGGCAAATTCAAGACAGCTCCTAGAACTGGTTTTTTTTTGCTAAATATTGGCACTACCACATTTGTCTTTTGAAGGATATAGATTTTGGGTTATCTTAACAAATTCAATACTTTTATTGGCCAGAAAATGTAGTATATTTCATCTGACAGCTTCATGATGTAATGAAAAACAAAGTATAAGTGGTTTGTTTATTGAAATAGATTAGTTGAACTGAAGAAAAAAAAGAAACAGTTGAAAATATCAAGTTTTGTTATATAAAGAAAAAAGAAATATATGGTATTCCATTGGTCATGTATTTTATTTGGAATGGTAAGATCTAAACCTACAAGAATTTGACTACCTGTTCTAACATGGCAATAAAATGTAATGAGAATTATTATCACTTCAGTTGATATTCTTGACTACTGTACGGCTAACCCAGCTGATATTATACCAGACCCTACAAACTGTGCTCACTATATTAACTGCACTGATCCAGTAAGACAATACCAGAAAGAATGCAGATACCCTGACTTATTCTCAACCATAACACATAGATGTGAGAGATTCCAGATGGTGGGTTGCAGAAAAAGACCTGAACCTCAGGCACCATGTAAGCTGCTTGGAATAGATTAAACTTTAAATGTTATCTTATCAAACATTTGTTTGACTTTTGTCATTGTAAGAGATAAAAAAGAGAGCTCTTTAATTCTAGCAAACTTTGACAGTGATAGTTTTCTTCCAAATGTATTCCAAAATTACTAATGTTCTATCGGAGATTTTTTGTTAAGTTAGTGTATAAAAATCTCTGTAAAGATTTTTTATTAAATTCAGTGCTTAAGTTGAATTTATCTCCACTTTTCAATAATTTATAGGCACTTTTTCTGTATCTGAAATTGTGTTTAACTATTGCATATAAGCATGTAACAAAAAAAAACAGTTGAAAAAATAGGAGAAATTTTGATGTAGATGTAACCCATGTATCCTATGTAGAAACAAGATACAGTTGTTGAAAATTGTATCCGTTGAAAGTCTAAAGTAATTATTCTTATTTCAAGGTGAATACAACCAGAACTTATGCACCACAACAAATTGTCAGCCCTGTCCATCAAGACTACCAAGCTGTGTTGGTATACCTGATGGAGACAGACCTTTCCCAGCCCACCTTTGGACAGACCAGTATATCACATGTCTTACCAACAGGACTATAGCTATCAGACATTGTCCTACTGGGTCTGTGTTTGATCCTAACAGACTTCAGTGTGTCAACAGGATAGAGCAAGGTTTTTATTTATTTATAATTTAATTATGGTCTGCCAATGTTTCAGAGATGATAGTTATTTTCTCTAGTACAATATTTCATCTGCTTTACAGAGTCCATGTTGAAATGAACAATCATATATCTGCTATTTAGAGATTTATTTAGAATTTTTAGCTCATCTGGCCAAAGGTCATGTGAGCTTTTGTCATCACATGGCGTCTGTCGTCCGTCCGTCCATCGTCACTGACATCAACATGACAAAATCGTCAATTGACCCCTTATAGGAGTTTTTGTCCTTTAAAGACAATTTTTCACATTTTTTTTGTCATCATTGTAAATTTTAAAAAATCTTTTCCTCTGAAACTACAGAATCAATTTCAGCCAAACTTAAGCTGATAGATCCTTAGCATATCTAGATTAAAGTTAATGTTTTATTTTCTTGTCCGTCAAGAAACATGGTCGCTAGGCTAAAAAAAGAACATAGGGGTAAAATGCAGTTTTTGGTTTGTATCTCAAAAACCAAAGCATTTAGAGCAAAACTGAAACGGTAAAAATGTTCAACAGGTCAAGATCTACCAGCCATGAAATTTTCAGATAAATCGGACAACCCTTTGTTGGGTTATTGCTCCTGAATTGTTAATTTTAAGGAAATTTTGAATATTATTATAGATAAAGACAAACTGTAAACAAAAAAAAATGTTCAGCAAAGTAAAATCTACAAATAAGTCAACATGACAAAAATCATCAATTGACCCCTTATAGGAGTTTTTGCCCTTTAAAGGCAATTTTTCACATTTTTTTCGTCATCATTGTAAACTTTTAAAAATCTTCTCCTCTGAAATTACATAATCAATTTCAGCCAAACTTGGGCTGATAGATCCTTAGGGTATCTAGTATAAATTTTATGTTTTATTTTCTTGTCCATCGAGAAACATGGCTGCCCTGGATAAAAATAGAACACAAGTGAAAATGCACTTTTTGGCTTATATCTCGAAAAACTAAAGCAGTTAGGGCGAAATTGACAAGTAGTAAAAATGTTTATAAGGTCAAGATCTACCTGTCATAAAATTTTCAGACAAATCGGTCAACCCATTTTTGGGTTATTGCCCCTGAATTGTTAATTTTAAGGCAATTTTGCAGTTTTATATGTTATTAGCTTGAATATTATTATAGATAAAGACAAACTGTATACAGCAAATATGTTCAACAAAGTAAGATCTACAAATAAGTCAACATGACCACCCCTTATAGGAGTTTTTGTCCTTGAAAGATTATTTACATATAAACAGAAAAGAATGGTCTATCATTGTCACAGATGTTTTTGGCATTACTTGAAATAAATTAAATGATAGCTGTACAAGTAAAATTGAGCATCAAGGGTCAAGGTCAATGAAAAATTCCATAGCAACCGATGAAAAATTCCATAGCAACAGATGAAAAAGTCCCTAGCAATCATATATATTTGGGTTAAGGACCTTATAATTTACCTATACAAGTCAAAAAGAAATGTCAAGGGTCAAGGTCATTAAGTCCATAGCAACTGATGAAAAAGTCTCTAACAACCATATATATTTGGGTTCAGGACCCTACAATTTACCTGTTCAAGTCAAAATTGAAGGTCAAGAGTCAATGCCATTGAAAAAGTCCATAGCAACTTATGAAAAACAAAAGATAACAGGTGAGCGATTCAGGATCTTGGCAGTCTCTTGTCTGTATTCTAAGGCTTCAATATGAAGCAAGTTATTTATCAATTAATTGTAGTCACCAAACAATAGTTAAATGTAGATAGAACATAATTTAATACTTAAATTTACATATTTTTCCAATTTTATAGTCAGGTTGATTTATAAAATTATTTGAAGCAAAAATATATGAATCAAATACATGTATTATTAATATTAATAAACAGGGATTGAAAGCAGAGTTTATTCTTAACTGTATATTGCCTTGATCCAGCTGTAGTCTGTATCAAGTAAAATGACTTGCTTGAAATTGTAGTTTTTAGTTGGTTTCATGAAACTAGAAATGAAGTTTTAAAATGGGCTACACCAAACAGGTTATAACACTATGTGATAGAAAAAAAATGTAGACTAATAGTTGTCAGTTGCAATTAATTGATTATAGGTTTGTATATATCTAGATATTTATGTTTCCTGGGTAGTCTTAAATTTGGATTAAAATAATAATAAAAATATTAGTTTCTGAGATTGTGTTTATATATTCAGAAAAAATTCTGCTAATGTTGCTTCTAGGAAATTTACAAAGCTACTGCCAAGCCAATCCAACATCTAAGAAAAGACACCCAACCAACTGTGCTAAATACATAGACTGTTCCACTAAATCTTCACCATATGGAGACTATATAAAGGAATGTACATATCCAGACCTCTTCTCTAGAGTGACATTTAGATGTGAAAACTTTACTACAGTTAACTGTATACCTCTACAGGAGCCATTGTCACCTTGTAAGTTAATATTCTTATTTATATAATAGAAATTTAGTGGAAAACAATAAATTTGACATATTTTTTACCAGTTCTTTTGTTATGTAGTCTTTAAGATTCATTATGTATATTAATTTTAAATTTTATTGTTTTTAAGGTGAATATGAGCAAAATTTATGTAAACCAAATGATAAAAACTGCATGCCATGTTCAACAAGACTGCCAAGCTGTGTTGGTTTACCTGATGGTGTGAACTATTATCCTGGAAAGTTATGGACAGATTCATATATCAGATGTTTTAGAAACAGAACTATTTCTGTAGAGAAGTGTCCATCTGGGTATTTCCATCCTAGAAAACATGTCTGTGTAAATACTGTAGACAGAAGTTAGTATAAGGATAACATTTGATATTAATAGTGTATTATAATATATATAAATTGATGTTCGTTTTCTGTATTGTGTATCTAATATATGAAGTAAAGAAAAAAAAATTATGTTTTTTTTTGTACTAGAAATATTGGTAATATTTATCTCAACTATGTTGTGTAAAATTAAAAAGTTGAGAAGACAGTTTTACAAAACAGCATTAAACATAATTTTAACAATTTTATTATTTGATATAAAATTTTAACATCAGAATGTAATAAATACTGAAATTTGTGAATGAACATGATCTCTTTAATAATGTGGTGTTATACTTTATATTTGTAGTAATACAAATGAGCCTTCGGGCTAATATATTCTAATAACTACCCTAGTAATCAGTAATTCTTCTTATTTACAGTTGACACACCTGACTACTGTCAGGCACATCTTGATGCCATTTTACCTGATCCTGCCAATTGTGGACACTATTTTAACTGCAGTTACTTAAACACACGCAGTTCATTAGAAATATCAGAGTGTAAATATCCTGACCTATTCTCTGTTACAACAGGGAAATGTGAATCTTTCAGTAATGTACAGTGTCAGAAGAGATATGAGCCACAAGCTCCATGTAAGTGCTTATTCTTCTTTTAGTTCAAAAATTTTCTGTGGTGAACTGGATTCATATATGGGTTGTTCTCTTAAAACAATTTAATTCGAATAACCTAAATTCTTACCGTTTTGAACACAACACTCCATTGTTTTGTGATAGTAGAATCAGTGTTAATTAGTACAAAAATGTATCTTTAGTTGCCTGACAATGCCAACTTGATTAAGCAGCCACCTGCCAAAGGTGAGTATGTAAGATTCTGCCACATTTTTATTTGATTTAAAAAAAAAATGTAAACCATTACAGACGAGAAACTAAAATCAGGATATACTTCTAAAGTTCAATATAAGTTAAAATGTAACCTACTGTATCAAGCTGCTTTTCCTTTTGTCTGAATGGTAACCATTAAGTATAGTCTGACTGTAAATGTATAAGTGTTCAAGTTTTGAAATGCAATCAGGTCAACAATGTCTTTCAGATAATGAAACTCAGGCAATAATAGTAAAAATCTATTTTATTTTCAATAGACATAGTATTTTATTACATGTATTATATTACTATTTATGATACAAATTTTGGTTCACTAGATGATTAATTTATTGTTTTCATTTGTTTTCCATCCTAGGTGAATATATTCAGAATTTGTGTTTGTCTTCTGACCCTGCTTGTGTCCCATGTCCTGGCAGACTGCCAAGTTGTCGAGGATTATCAGATGGTCTACACAGCTTCCCAGGACGACAGTGGATGGAGGATTATATCAGATGCTACAGAAACAGGACATTAGCAGTAAAAAAATGTCAGACTGGATACTTCAATCCTACATTGAGAATATGTACAACTCAGCTTGGTCGCAGTAAATATTTACTCCTGTATCCATGACGTATTTTATTATTAAATTGATTTTTATTATTAAAAATTTATATATCTAAGTTTTTCCATTGCCAAGGCATCTGAAAATGTATTTTTTTTTTATAAAAATAGTATCACTAAATTTATATTTATTTTATTTAAATTATATGATGGATAAATCATATTATTCCACTATATAAATTTAAATCTAGTAATGAGATCCTTTGATTGGTCTCCAGCAGCCCACATGACATGTAACAAATCATCGTGTCACCATCTCGATTTTTTTAACACTAATGTTACAAATCAACAGCCGACGTAAAAGAAAATATGAAACATTTCTGTGTGTTATTCATGTTATTTCATTATTGTTTATTTTTCATAAAATTTGTTCTTTTTGAAATATAATTTTTTTCCTTTCAGACACTACACTAGGGATAGTGGAATAAATCATTAAATTCACTTGCATTAGTGAAATGTGAAGATTTGTTCACCCTTGGGAAACATAACTTTACTCAGGTGAACAAATCTTCATATTTCACAAAGAAGATAAGATAACAGTTGTTAAAATTCTGTAGATTATAGTGCAAGTAAATCAGAACAAACTATATTTCAGCTTCCTATTTATGCACTTTAAATTTCAGACACTATTCCAGAATATTGTAAAGCACACCCTACTGCTGTTCTGCCCAAGGGAGATAACTGTGGTCAATATTATAACTGTTCCATTGGGCTGACTAGATATGGAAGGAATGTAATGGAATGTCCATATCCTGATTTATTCTCCAGTGTTACCAGACAGTGTGAGAAGTTTACAGCAGTATCCTGTAAAGACAGACCTGAATACCAGGCACCATGTAAGTTATATTTTCTCTTTTAAAATTTAAATATGGTAAGTTTGGAAATAGAGTATCAATTGATTATCTTAACATGGGCAAAATTGTTTTTGAATAGATTTATTGACATCAAGAATAAGCAGAGAACAACAGGTTTATTGTCAAGTGTCTTTTGTAAATAAAATTATGATGACAAAAATATGTTTTATATTATTCCAAAAAAAAATGAAAATGAAAAAAGACCTTTTCACAAAATACAGTTAAAGATTTTTTTTATGGTAAAAATGTTTATAACGTAATAAATACATTATGTAAATATTATGCACAGGTGAATACCAACAAAATCTATGTTATAATGATCCCAGCTGTCAACCATGTGAATCCCGCCTTCCAAATTGTAAAGGACTACAAGATGGACCACATGTCTTTACTGGGAAGAAATGGACTGATCTATATATTTCTTGCCTGAAGAATAGGACCATCACCATAGATCATTGTCCCAAATATGAAGTATTTGATCCTCACATGATGCAATGTGTTAATACCAAGAATATAAGTAAGTTCTGAAAATAGAATGATGAATGTTTATTTTTATAAAAATGTGATGTAATAATAATGATGTATAAACTTGTTTTTGTCACAGAAATCTAAAGACACTCAGATTCTTTCAAGAAAACTATATAAATCTACCCATAAATATGTTGTATTACAGGAATAAAGGTTCAAAACAATATAAACTTCTGTGAGTTGACTTAAAGATATATTCACAATGTTTGAATTTGAATGGGGGGATTCCACTGTGTATTTCTGAATGAAATTCTCTGATTTAGTTTTAGTTTTGAAATCTTTCAGTTGTTAAATGGTCTGAAACAAACTATTAAGATTTTTAATTCTAACTTATGCTTTAATTTAATTTATATATGTTAGATCTAAGGGCATACAATACAGTTACAGGGGAGATAATCGTGTCGCTCATGTCAAACCATAACTTTTTGCAGAACGTCGCTAATTCAGAAGTCTCCTTTTCGCGAAAAATTACATTACGTCATAAACAGTTTGCGCAAACTTCAAATCCGAGCAAGATGCATTTTATGAGAGGAGAAAAAAAGCAGAGAGCAGAATGTTCCAGACAGTGAAAATATATTCATTCTAGGAAGGCAACAGAAATACATTTTACATGTATTATACAGATTCATTTACATTTTTTACATCAGCTAATAAAAATGAAATTACAGAATTAATTTCTCGGACTTCCTAATTTATGGTGATTCGCTTTTTTCAAAAGAGAGTACAAATACTAATTAGACATAAATATGAGAAATACGTTATAAAATATTGCTTTGGATATAGAAACAGAAGTTAAATAGGCACCGTAAATTTTCAGTGTCTCCAAAAATATTTGGAAAAAAATTATTATTATAAAAATTATTTTGACAGAGGCAATGCATTACACAGCATAATGTCCCATTGGTGTCAGGACATTTAACACAAAAGATGCAATAAACAAAATTGTTGTAAAACATTTGTAAAATATATAGATTGATCAGGAATTTTTACAAAGAGTGATTCCAAGCCTTTCATTCATGCACACAGGAATTTGGACCAGGCGATTTCCCATTTTGCGTTATGATGGCACGTCATTTCCAATGCCTAAAATTTTTCAGAATATCTAATAGATGAGCACTTGGACCCCCTAATTTCAAAACTGCATTTCATAGCAAATTATAAGGACAACATTATGTTATTTTTTGATAAAATTATTAATAGCAGATTTTTTTTAATACACTGATGTATACTGCCTAAATTCAAAGCTTTTGATCATATATCACATATGTTGAAAAAATGAAAAGATATAGTAGCACATAATCGCCACAATTTTATTTATCGGAAAAGAAGAGATACTCAACTTCTTTATGCAAAAAACCCAATGTATTTATCCTTCAAAACAAGAAAGTAATTGATTTTTTTGGAAAAAGGTGAAAGACTATATTTGCAAAATTTTAGTAAAAATCCCGAAAATTGAACATTAAATATCTCAACAAGTAGCACATGAAGGTTTAATTTTTTTCTGCATTTTTAGAAATATCGTTGAAAAACTACCATTATGCAAAATCTTAAAGAAAAATCAATAGTAGATTGAAACTGTATCGTATGCCCTTAATATGATGACCAATATTTCAGAAAATATAGATGAGTTCTGCAGAGCTAACCCTGATGTGATACAGGAATATACAAATAACTGTGCTATGTATATAAACTGTTCGAACAGTGGACAATATTTGATGGAGTGTAAATATCCTGACTTATATTCTCCTGCTACTAAATCTTGTCTGTCATATAAATCTGTTACATGTGGTAACAGACCAGAACTGCAAAAACCTTGTAAGTATATCCATGACAAAATAATCAGATTTCACTAATTCTTTGCCAAATTAATTACAACGTTCATAGCTAATTGATTATTTTTCAGTAATCAATATGTGTTTGGTTTTTCTCATTTATTCATTAGTCAAAATTTAGATATTTGTATAATGGACAGTATTCATTTAAGGTTTTGGGTAGTTTTTGTAAATTTCCTTTGATCCAACAGGCTGATAATTTCTGTATCATGGACTGGCACTGATAAAAAAATTATCAGGTCAGTATCAAGGTTGACGTTGTTTATCTTTGTTCATCTGCATCAATTTAATGAATTAAATGATCATACCGTCATTCATGAAACTGTGCAACTTACTTTCATGTTACGTCCTCTGAGAAGGTCCCCTTTGTATTGTCGAGTTCTCGACTTTGTCGCGGAAACGAGACATAGCAATCCAACATTCCATCCTTGGCGTCAATATTTACATTCACTCTGTGGTTAAAATTTTTTAAACATTAAACTGTCCTGGATATTTACCAAACTTGGACAGAAGCTTGTTCATGATCAATAAATAACATGTTGAGAAAAATTATATACATTCAACTATTACACTGAAAACATAGACAACAGTGAAAGCAGGTGAGAGACGGGGTTCCGTGGAACTCTTACAAATTTTTTATCTTAAAATTTCAGACCTAAACAACTTTGTTAGAAATTAATGATAAAAAACGACAATTTGTTTTCTGATACCGACTTTATCATGTTTTTCATCAAACTCACTCTACAGGCTCATCCTATCATAAATTGATCAGTCAGTATCAAAAAACATATTAGTAGTGATATAAAAAATGTTTTTACTTGCAAAAAAATAAACTAATTTTGATGTGACCTTTTTCTTGTTTAGGTGATTATAAACAAAATTGGTGTAGTCTGACTGATATAAAGTGTAAGCCATGTCGAGAGAGACTTCCAAGCTGTGTTGGTCTGGTTGATGGTTCTAATCCACATCCGTTAAGATTGTGGGGATTAGATTATATTGTGTGTGAGAATAACAGAACTATAAATGTGGACAGATGTAGTCAAGGATATTATAATCCTAGAACAAAGATGTGTAAAGTTGATGTTCCTAAAGGCAAGTAGTGTCAGCATTAGTGGTAATATTTTCAAATGTATAAAGCAATGCAGATTTTTATTTTCTTTCTTTTTAAAAATTTTGATTCAATGATATCATATAAGTGCATATTTTTGTTGCAACACAATATGAAATATGGAATTTTAAGTTTAGAATTTGGCATTATTGCATCCTATAAAGGACAAAAATTGGTTTTTGAGAAAATGTAATGAAAAAAAATGTGACTGTTCCTTTTTGCCTGACATATTACAAATCCAGTTTATTTCTGTTTAATTAAATTTGGAAAAAGTAACCTAATTCTGAAAATTAAAACGAACTTTGATCTTTTGAGTATTTTGATTTTCTAGTTGACATTATTGAGTACTGTAAAGTTCATACTGAAGATATCCTTCCTGATCCTGATAACTGTGCACATTACTACAGATGCAAGGAAGAGAAGTCACATGTCATAGGTCAAAAAGAAGAATGCACATACCCAGACCTATTTTCAGCATCCACCAAGTCATGTGTATCATTTACCACAGTGAACTGTGGGACAAGGAAAGAACCAATGGAACCATGTATGTTAATTTTATAACTAGATATTATACAAATATAGCCTTTGTTGAAAGTTGATGCAAGGTTATATGGACCTGAGACATATTGACTCAGGACAACGTCCGATGTTGATATGCTTCTCTGGGTCGAATAACATGTATCAACTGTGAATAAAGGTTTTATTTGTTATATAATTGATATGCCCAGTCAATCCGCAAAAAACAGGGGATCATGTGATGCAATTCTAACGAATCAAATTAGCAGAAATTACCCAATTAATAATATAAATCATGGTATACAAATGTATAGATGTTGTAGATTAAGTATTTGATTTTAATTATTTGATGAATTGTAGATCTATGGATGATAGTTAATCAGAAAGATAATATTTTCTTTATAGGTGAATATCAGAAGAATATATGTAGCCGTAATGACCTTAGATGTACACCGTGTCCTGATAGATTACCTGGCTGTGTTGGTAAACCTGATGGTGCCAATCCATTCCCTGGTAAATTGTGGTCACACGAGTATATCACATGTCTGAGAAATAGGACAATTACAGTTACCAAATGTCCTAATAATCAATTCTTTAACCCAGATATCAGACAATGTACATCACAGATCTCTTCTAGTAAGTAGATAATGTCAGTTTTTAATTTCCATTATTTCATATCAGATCTTTATTAAACTTTTAATTTGTTTAAGATTGGTTAGGTGTCAATCTGTTTCTATGGTAAAAAACTCTGTCAGACATTATTATGAAATTGCCTAGTCATGAATGAAAAGGTGATTCAGCAGTTGTATATGCCAACCTGCCTTAGATAAAATATGGAAAAAAAAGAATCCTGATACATTTAGTGTATGAATAAAAATCTTGGTTCCTTCAGTGAAATAAACATATGAATTACTTATTGAGAGGGAACTATCATGATAAACTATCCTGGAGACATTAGTACAAATGTTTTAACATCAACATTGCTATTACTGACTCTGACTGAGCCATTAACAATGTTTAAGTCAATACAGTAAGTCTTGCTTTGGGGTTCTAAGAGTCAACATCTATTTATACCTGAATTGCGGGTATATTGTCTTTGTCTCCACCCGTCTGTCTGTCCATCTGTCTGTCCGTCCGTCCATCCGTCCATCACACTTTCTTGTGACCTAAACTCCTCATTCATTTTTAACCGGATTTTCATAGGAAAATATCGGTTATTAAATTGGTGATGTATGGCGGGCGGGCGGGCGGGCGGGCGGGCGGGCAGCTGCCAAACAGTGTCCGTGCAATAACTTATGAACTGTTCAACCAAAGCTTTTCAAATTTTAATATGTTGTTACTGATGACAAAATGGAGGTCAGTTTCGATATTGACGATTTTCACTTTCACCGTTCAAGAGTTATGGTTCTTGAAAGATTGAAAAATGGCTTTTCCAGTGGTGTCCGTGTGATAACTTATGAACTGTTCAACCAAAGCTTTTCAAATTTTAATATGTTGTTACTGATGACAAAATGGAGGTCAAGTTCGATATTGACGATTTTCATTTTCACCGTTCAAGAGTTATGGTTCTTGAAAGATTGAAAAATGGCTTTTCCAGTGGTGTCCGTGTGATAACTTATGAACTGTTCAACCAAAGCTTTTCAAATTTTAATATGTTGTTACTGATGACAAAATGGAGGTCAAGTTGGATATTGACGATTTTCACTTTCACTGTTCAAGAGTTATGGTTCTTGAAAGATTGAAAAATGGCTTTTCCGGTGGTGTCTGTGTGATAACTTATGAACTGTTCAACCAAAGCTTTTCAAATTTTAATATGTTGTTACTGATGACAAAATGGAGGTCAAGTTCGATATTGCCGATTTTCACTTTCATAGTTCAGGAGTTATGGTTCTTGAAAGATTGAAAAATGGCTTTCCCAGTGGTGTCCGTGTGATAACTTATGAACTGTTCAACCAAAGCTTTTCAAATTTTAATATGTTGTTACTGATGACAAAATGGAGGTCAAGTTCGATATTGACGATTTTCACTTTCACCGTTTAAGAGTTACGGTTCTTGAAAGATTGAAAAATGGCTTTTCCAGTGGTGTCCGTGTGATAACTTATGAACTGTTCAACCAAAGCTTTTCAAATTTTAATATGTTGTTACTGATGACAAAATGGAGGTCAATTTCGATATTGACGATTTTCACTTTCACCGTTCAAGAGTTATGGTTCTTGAAAGATTGAAAAATGGCTTTTCCAGTGGTGTCCGTGTGATAACTTATGAACTGTTCAACCAAAGCTTTTCAAATTTTAATATGTTGTTACTGATGACAAAATGGAGGTCAATTTCGATATTGACGATTTTCACTTTCACCGTTCAGGAGTTATGGTTCTTGAAAGATTGAAAAATGGCTTTCCCAGTGGTGTCCGTGTGATAACTTATGAACTGTTCAACCAAAGCTTTTCAAATTTTAATATGTTGTTACTGATGACAAAATGGAGGTCAAGTTGGATATTGACGATTTTCACTTTCACCGTTAAAGAGTTATGGTTCTTGAAAGATTGAAAAATGGCTTTTCCGGTGGTGTCCGTGCAATAACTTATGAACTGTTCAACCAAAGCTTTTCAAATTTTAATATGTTGTTACTGATGACAAAATGGAGGTCAATTTCAATATTGACAATTTTCACTTTCACCGTTCAGGAGTTATGGTTCTTGAAAGATTGAAAAATGGCTTTCCCAGTGGTGTCCGTTTGATAACTTATGAACTGTTCAACCAAAGCTTTTCAAATTTTAATATGTTGTTCCTGATGACAAAATGGAGGTCAAGTTCGATATTGACGATTTTCACTTTCACCATTCAAGAGTTATGGTTCTTGAAAGATTGAAAAATGGCTTTTCCAGTGGTGTCCGTGTGATAACTTATGAACTGTTCAACCAAAGCTTTTCAAATTTTAATATGTTGTTACTGATGACAAAATGGAGGTCAAGTTCGATATTGACGATTTCCACTTTCACCGTTCCGATATTGACGATTTTCACTTTCACCGTTCAGGAGTTATGGTTCTAAAAAATTGAAAAAAGGCAGTTCAAGTCTCAAAAATTCCAATATTTGTCACTTACTATAAATAGGAGGTCAAGATTGATTTTTGCCTTTCCATTTCTGAACCCTACAAAACCCTACAAAAATTCATTTATTAGCTCACCTGACCCGAAGGGTCAAGTGAGCTTTTCTCATCACTTGGCGTCCGTCGTCCGTCGTCGTCCGTCGTCCGTCGTCCGTTAACTTTTACAAAAATCTTCTCCTCTGAAACTATTGGGCCAAATTGAACCAAACTTGGCCACAAGCATCATTAGGGTATCTAGTTTAAAAAATGTGTCCGATGATCCCGCCTGCCAACTAACATGGCCGACATGGCTAAAAATAGAACATAGGGGTAAACTGCAGTTTTTGTATTATATCTCAAAAACTAAAGCAATTAGGGCAAAACTGACATGGGGTAAAAATGTTCATCAGGTCAAGATCTACCTGTCATGAAATTTTCAGACGAATCGGTCAACCTTTTGTTGGGTTATTGCCCCTGAATTGTTAATTTTTAGGAAATTTTGCAGTTTTAGGTTATTATCTTGTATTTTATTATAGATAAAGACAAATTGTAAACAGCAAAAATGTTCAATAAAGTAAGATCTACAAATAAGTCAACATGACCAAAATCATTGATTGACCCCTTATAGGAGTTTTTGCCCTTTAAAGACGGCATCCAGCATAAACTTTCCTTTAAAGATCTTTTCCTCTCAAACCACTGGGCCAATTGAGACCAAACTTTGGTGGAATGGTCCTTGGGTGGCCCCCTTCCAAAATTATGTCTGGCATCCCCGACTTCCAACCGAGATGGCTGCTGTTACTAAACATAGAAAAAAAGGGGGGGGGTGACTTTCAAAAATCTTCTTATATGAAACTACAAGTCCAGTTGGAACCAAAGTTGGCAGTAATAGTTCTTAGGAGGTTAAATTTCAGAAATTCAATGACCCGGACTGTTAACCAAGATGGCCGCCACAGCCGAACTTAGTTTAACATAGGGCCCTATGGGAAAATTGATTGAAAATCTTCTCGTCTTAAACCACTTGACCAATTGGAACCAGACTTGGCAGCAATGGTCCTTAGATGGTCCTCTTTCAGAATTTTGTGCAATGACCCAGACTGTCAACCAAGATGGCCGCCACATCCAAACTTAGTTTAACATAGGGCCCTATGGAAAAATTCTTTGAAAAATCTTCTTGTCTGAAACCACTTGACATATTGGAGCCAGAGTTGGCAGCATTGGTCCTTAGGAGGTCCTATTTCAGAAATGTGTCCGATTTCATGGACTGTGAACCAAGATAGCCACCACAGCAGAACTTAGTTTAAGATAGGACCCTATGGGAAATTCACTCAGAAATCTTCTCGTCTGAAACCACTAAGACAATTAGAAATACACTTGGCAGCAATGGTCCTTAGATGGTCCTCTTTCATAATTTTGTGCGATGACCCAGACTGTCAACCAAGATGGCTGCCACAACCGAACTTAGTTTAACACAGGGCCCTATAGGAAAATTCATTAAAAAATCTTCTTGTCTGAAACAACTTGACATATTGGAGCAGGACTTGGTGGCATTGGTCGTTAGGATGTCCTTTTTCAGAAATATGTTTGATTTCGTGGACTTTGAACGAAGATGGCTACCACAGCAGAACTTAGTTTAACATAGGACCCTAATGGAAATTCACTCAAAAATCTTCTCGTCTGAAACCACTAAGCCAGTTAGAATTAGACTTGGCAGCAATGGTCCTTAGATGGTCCTCTTTCAGAATTTTGTGCGATGACCCAGACTGTCAACCAAGATGGCCACCACACCCAAACTTAGTTTAACATAGGGCCATATGGAAAAATTCATTGAAAAATCTTCTTGTCTGAAACCACTTGACATATTGGAGCCAGACTTGGCAGCATTGGCCCTTAGGAGGTCCTCTTTCAGAAATATGTCCGATCACCCGGATTGTCAACCAAGATGTCTGCCACACCGAACTTTGTTAAATATTGGACCCTATAGGAAAATTCATTTAAAAATCTTCTTGTCTGAAACCGCTTAGCCAGTTGGAACAAGACTTAGCAGAAATGGTCCTTAGATGGTTCTCTTTTAGAAATGTATCCGTTGACCTGGACTAAACCAAGATGACTGCCACAGCTGAAATTAGTTTGACATAGAATCCTATAGAAAAACAAGCCAAATTGACTGCAACACTTAAATTTTTAGGTCTGCTCAAGGTGAAAAGTTAAATCCAGGTGAGCGATACAGGCTCTTGAGAGCCTCTAGTATTTCTTTACTTCATCCTCTTTGGGAATCCAGATTCCATGCAGGAAAATCCGGTTTGCTGTCATTCGACAGCCTCTTGTTATTGGTATGACGTTGGCATCGTCGTCGTCGTTGTCGTCCGAAGACATTTGGTTTTCGCACTATAACTTTAGTATAAGTTAATAGAAATCTAAGAAATTTAAACATTAAAAGGTTTATGACCACTTAACTGAACTATTGGGGTTCTTTGATATGCTGAATCTAACCGTGTATTTAGATTCTTAATTTTTGGTCCCGTTTTCAAATTGGTCTACATTAAGGTCCAAAGGGTCCAAAATTAAACTTTTGATTTTAACAAAAATTTAATTCTTGGAGTTCTTTGATATGCTGAATCTAAACATGTACTTAGTTTTTTTATTATGGGCCCAGTTTTCAAGTTGGTCCAAATCGGGGTCCAAATTAAACTTTGTTTGATTTCAACAAAAATTGAATATATGGGGTTCTTCGATATGCTGAATCTAACCATGTATTTAGATTTTTGATATTTGGGCCCGGTTATCAAATTGGTCCACATTGAGGTTTAGAGGGTACAAAATTGAACTTTATTTGAGTTCATCAAAAATTGAATTCTTGGGGTTCTTTGATATGCTGAATCTAACCATGTATTTAGATTTTGGATATTGGAATACCACAAAGGGATGGTAAGAATTGTCTTTGGTAGTTATGGCTCAAACCGTTAAGGAATAAGGTGCAAAAAAGGGGGGGGGGGAAAGGGTTTCCAGGTTAATGGACAATTACTTAAGTACAAAACATAATTTAAAAGGCAGTGTAAGGTTGGTAATTGAAACTCATTTGAATATCTCACCTAAACTGCTTTTAAATTATTTATATTGGAAATTTGCCAAAAACTTTATTATTAATAAATTCCATTGGAAATTTGCCAATAACTTTAGTTTAATGAACTTCATTGGAAATTTGCCAATATAAAATGTTGCTGATGAAGCTTTTTTGTTTATCTCTCCTAAACTGCTTTTAAATTATGTATATTGGAAATTTGCCAAAAACTTTACTATTAAATTTCTGATTTATATATAAAAGCAAATAATAATGATAAGGCAAGAGATACACACCAAACAGCATGTGTAAATTATTATAATAAGTATTGTGCAATAGCAAGAAATTTTCAATTGCACAGTATTGTGCAATAGCAAGAAATCTTCAATTGCACAGTATTGCGCAATAGCAAGAAATCTTCAATTGCACAGTATTGCACAATAGCAAGAAATTGATATTTGGGCCCGGTTATCAAATTTGTCCACATTGAGGTTTAAAGGGTCCAAAATTGAACTTTATTTGATTTCATCAAAAATTGAACTATTGGGGTTCTTTGATATGCCGAATCTAACCGTGTATTTAGATTCTTAATTTTTGGTCCCGTTTTCAAATTGGTCTACATTAAGGTCCAAAGGGTCCAAAATTAAACTTCTTTAAAATTTTCCATTTTAAATTGGTTATTTCTGATTTATATATAAAAGCAAATAATACTGATATGGTTTAAATAGGTAAATTAAAAATAAAATTTTTTAGTTCTTAGACCACATTAATTCTGTGTCAGAAACCTATGCTGTGTCAAATATTTATTCACAATCCAAATTCAGTGCTGTATCAAGCTTGAATGTTGTGTCCATACTTGCCCCAACTGTTCAGGGTTCGACCTCTGCGGTCGTATCAAGCTGCGCCCAGCGGAGCATTTTTTTAACTTCATGCATTTAATTTCTATACAGTTATGTCACATACTGTATGTAGATGCGCAATAAGGTTTTAGAATTTTCATTTTCAAAAATTGAAGCCCACAGGGGTCGAATTTCGAAAATTAGGAATTTAAGCTTGTGACCTAAACCACTCTTTTATTTTTCATTTTATGCATTTAATTTCTATACAGTATTATCAAAAACTGCATGTAGATGTGCAATAATGTTTTAGAATTTTGATTTTCAAAAATTGGGGCCCAGAGGGGTCGATTTTCGCAAAAAGGTGAATTTAAGCTTGTGACCTAAACTCCTCTTTCATTTTTGATTTCATGCATTTGATTTATATACAGTATTGTCACATACTGTATGTAGATGTGCAATAAGGTTTTAGAATTTTGATTTCCAAAAACTGGGGCACACAGGTGTCAAATTTTGAAAATTAGGAATTGAAGCTTGTGACCTAAACTCATCTTTCATTTTTGACTTCATGCATTAAATTTCTATACACTATTATCACATACCATATATAGATGCGCAATAAGGTTTTAAAATTTTGATTTTTTAAAATTGGGGCCCACAGGGGTTGAATTTTGAAAATATTGACTTTAAGCTTGTGACCTTAACTCCTCTTTCATTTTTCATTTTATGTATTTAATTTATATAAAGGATTGTCACATACTGTATTTAGATGTGCAGTAAGGTTTTAGAATTTTAATTTTCAAAAATTGGGGCCCACAGGGGTCGAATTTCTTAAATTGGCAATTTAAGCTTCTGACCTAAACTCCTAGTTCAATTTTCATTTTATGCGTTTGATTTCTATACAGTATTGTCACATACTATATGTAGATGTGCAATAAGGTTTTAGAATTTTGATTTTCAGAACTCTGGACCCACAGGTGTTGAATTTTAAAAATTAGGAATTTAAGCTTGTGACCCAGACTCCTCTTTCATTTTTTATTTTATGTATTTAATTTCTTAACGGTATGGTCACACACTGTATATAGATGTGAAATAAGGTTTTAGAATTTTGATTTTCAAAAACTGGGGCCTTTAGGGGTGGAATTAAAAAAAATGGGAATTATAAGTTGGTGACTGAAAGTTTTCTTTCATTTTTCATTTTATACATTTTATTTCTATACAGTATTATACACTGTATGCATATGTGCAATAAGGTTTTAGAATTTCAATTTTCCAAAATTGAGGCCTGTATTCGAAGGTATAATTGTGAAAAAGGTGCACAGGGATACAAATGTGCAGAGTGTGGGGATAGCTATCGTTTTCGATTGCCTCAGTCTAGTTGTTTTTTGTTTTTGGTTTTGTTTGACTTGTGTATTTTATGCATTTAAGTCATTTTATGCCTCTTTTAACAGCTCACCATTTCCATTAATTTGCCTTGTATTTTTTAAGTCAATACTAATATCACTTTGGTAGTCTATATATCACAATAATGTCCTCTTTATAAGTATTGTATTGGTCTTAGTTACTTGTCTGACTATGTGATCATAGTTAGGTGAAAGTAGTAATTCATGATAGTTGTAAGCTTGAACAAAATAGGTTGTATTTCAATCTTAGTAGCATCATCCTATAGAAAGGTGATTAATAAATAATAAAAAATTTTGAAGTATGTACATGCATTAGAATAGAGAATGGAAATGGGGAATGTGTCAAAGAGACAACGACCTGACCAAAGAGCAGAAAATTGCTCAAGGCTACCAATGGGTCTTCAACGCAGCGAGAAAATCCCACATCCGGAGGCGGGCTTCAGCTGGCCCCTAAACAATAATGTATACTAGTTCAGCAAAATGGACGGCACACTAAACCCCGAAACATAAAAATGAACCAAAATTAAAAAAACACACAAAACTAACAAAGGCTAGAGGTTCCTGACTTGGGACAGGCGCAAAAATGCAGCGGGGTTAATGAACATGTTTTGTGAGATCTCAACATTGTATTTTACAGCCGACATAGACAGTTTCTGTAGAGCTAACCCTACATCCATGAAGTCACATCCATCTAACTGTGCCCAGTATTATAACTGTTCTAATATCAACACTAGATATGGTCGATACTTGGAGGAATGTACCTACCCTAATCTGTTCTCTTCTGTAACCATGAAATGTCAGAACTTCCAGACTGTCTCATGTGATGTCAAACATGAGCCTAAAGCTCCTTGTAAGTAATCAATATTCATCATAGATTCAAATTTTTTTCTGCAATACTTTGTTAAAAAGTATTGTTAGTTTTTCTGTGGCCTCAAATTCATTATTAGTACATGTACTAGAAAATTTTCAAGATCATTTCTCATTCAATTAAAGATGTATAGTATTTTCCATAATATATGAAATTTGTTAAATTTATGAAATTATCAAACAGATAAATATATACATATGTGTTTAAATGTACTATTAATTTATGCTTTTCAGTTTTCTTGTATTTGTACTTTGGGGCAAAATATCTTTGTATATATACTTATATATACTTAAAGTTTTTTTCAATGAAGTTTTTAAAATTTTTAAGTTTGATTCTTTTAAGTAACTTATTAGTTTTTCTTTAACATAATTATCATATTCAGGTGAGTACAGAGCACATGTATGTGATGGAACGGTAAATCCATGTACTCCTTGTCCAGAAAGATTACCCAGCTGTATAGGTCTGTCAGACGGACACCACTTGTTTCCAGGCAGGGAGTGGATGAAGGATTACATTGTGTGTTATAAGGAAAGAACCACAGTGAGAAAATGTGACATGGGATACTTCAATCCTCGTCTACATCAATGTACATCAGGAGTAGGCTTGAGTAAGAGTACATTTCCTATGCAACTTTGACACTAGATCTTTCAGCTGAAAATCTTCAAATATAATAAATTCAAATTTTGTATATTTTAAAAAAAAAAAATAATATCTAAAAATATTTAGTGCAATTTCTATTTACATTTACCTGACTTAATAAGGGAATATGATACAATAAGGTTCCTCTACTGGGTTTTTGCTGAAAATTTATCAGATGGAATTGTATACTTATCAAATATGGAAAGAAAAAGATACCTTTATTACTTAGTTTTTAAGATATTTGACACTGATTTTGGTATATTTGAGCCAAAAACCCTAAATTTATCATTTTTCAGGAGAGTCACAAAAAACTGTCTTAACTTTTAACGATAAAAGATAACTTCACTGAGTCTTTTGTAAAATATTCCCTAATACTTAGACATTGTTTTTTTTGTACATAGTTGATGAAAAAGATGAATAAACTGATTAGGAAATTATGCAAATTTAAGACAAATAAGGAATATTGATAATAATTTGGTAACTTTAGGTGCTTGTAGAAAATTTAGTATAATTATCTTGAAGTAATGAACTTTTGTTTGCGAAAGAAAAAACTTTGGGTCCATGTGCTTATTGCTAAGATATTTAAGAAAAACCAAAAATTCTAGGATGGTATAAGTGTTTTCTTGAAGGATACAATGACGTCGTAACAATGTTTATTTCCTGGCAAAGTCATTATCTCCCCTTGCTACTGTATCGTATTCTCTTAATTGGACAGAAATATTTTATAAGGTAAGAAAAAGATCTTCAAGTAATATACATGTAATTGAATCGTTAACCCATGTAACATTGAAACAATACACAAGACGTGAACAAGGTTTTATTGATGTTGTTCATCTTGTAAAATGCCATACAATGACAACTTGTTTTTTGCAACTTGCTGACTGAATTATTTGGTACTTATAATTGTACATTTCAGCTGACATTCCATCATACTGTAGAGTACATCGTGGTAAAATATTACCAAATCCTACAAACTGTGCCAATTACTTCAGATGTCCAAAAAACACATTTGATTCTATCACTTATGAGGAGGAGTGTACCTACCCGTCCTTATTTTCTACCATATCTCACACCTGTCAGAATTTTACATCAGTATCTTGTGGACAAAGACAGGAGCCACAAGCACCATGTAAGTAAATGTTAGTTTGATAATCATACAAAATTATTATGCTTTATATGTATATAGAATTGTACAGATTTATTTCGTGATGAAATATCTCGTATTTTGTTTTTCTTAGAAATTTATTTATCATTCATATTTCCATTTTAAAGAAAAGAAAACATTACTTCTGTAAAGGGTTCCAGTGATAAAATGTTTCTGTTCCGTAATAGTGTGAATACTTTTAAAATAGTCTCCTTTTCTTTCAGGTGAATATGAACAGAAACAATGTCAGCCAGGTGACATGAATTGTGTACCATGTTCACAAAGATTATTCAGCTGTAGAGGACTACCTGATGGTAACAATGCTGTACCTGGACAAGGCTGGTCAGATCAATACATAACATGTTATAGAAACAGGACACTACAGAAAGTCAGATGTATCTTTGGAATGTTTGATCCTATACAGAGGCACTGTGACAGTCAGATAGATAAAAGTATAAAATGTGCTCAGTTGTACCAGATATAATTACTCTAAAATGCATAGATAGAGTAAAATAAAGAATTTTTTTCCCGATTTTAATTTAAAATATCATTGTGCAGTTTTAGTTATACCTTATCATCAAATTTAATTTCTTATTTAATAAATGATCATAACATATTGTATAAAAGTAGCTGTCATTTAAACATCAAATTACCTCAGTCTAACAGTTAAATGAGAAAAATCTCATTCCCTTACTCATTCTGAATTTCTTACATGAAGGACAATACCTTTGTAAGATTTTAAAAAGTGTCCATTATTGAATTTTTAAGGATTGATTACACCATTTTGAAAAGACAGGACTTCCATTAGGCAATATGAAATTTTGAGTTTGTTTTTCAGACAATATAGATGAGTACTGCAGAACATATCCTACAGCCATTTTACCTCATCCCACAAATTGTGCCCAGTACTTCAGTTGTAAAGACAGAAATAGCAGATATGGTCATTACCTGGAAGAATGTCCTTATCCTAAACTCTTCTCATCATTAACCAAGTCTTGTGTCAACTTCACAAGAGCAGACTGTGAAAAAAGATTCATTCCTCAGGCTCCATGTAAGTTCTGGTTTCCAAACTTTTAAGCAAAGTGTTTCACCATAATGATAGTTAGGACCATTGCCTTAAGAAAATAGTACACTTTGTTTTGTTTAAATCCTTTTGAACTGACATCATCAACAGAACATATGTACTTTATTATTTTACGACTGTTTAATATCATATTGGTTTTTTGTGTCATATCTGTTTATTTTCATACTTTTTCTATGAAGAAGGGTATTGGGATGTTTTTATTTAAAAAAAAAAATGATTATTTTTCAAAATTCTCAACAATTTCAGATATTAACAAAAGAAATATATATCTTTTCTAGTTTATGGATTTCAGGTTCTTTGATTGCTATGATTATAATCTCATTTAAAATTATAAAAATCAGTTTCAATTTAATATCTCCTCAGGTGAATACATTCAGAACCAGAACCTAGGTCAGGTAAAGAGGACTGTATCGTGTCCTGATAGGTTACCCTCCTGTATAGGATTACCAGATGGTAGGAACATTTTCCCAGGCAGAAAGTGGATGTCTGATTATCTCATGTGTTACAGAAATAGAACATTAATGGTTCTCCATTGTGACAGAGGATATTTATTTCATCCTTACAGGAAAGTTTGTGTCAGATATGTAGATGAAGGTAAATACTATAAAAGCATTGATTTTCATTGTGTTCTAATTGTATATGATCACAGGTATTTTGGTGTTGTGTTATTGATGAGGCTGCTGTTGTCATTGCTGTCATTTTCTTCTAAATATATCATTAGACCCTGTGATATGATTTTTACAAAATCTATTTAATGTTTAATTTTTTTTAGTTATATCTTGATTTTATTGACAACTGGAGTCAAACACACCTTACCACTAGTTGAATTCAAACTTACAAACTTAGTAGTGACAAGCAGGAGATTATTAGTACTTATACTGCTTATTAGTACTTATTGCACACGAACTATATCACTCTGCCATTAAGTCCTAGTTCTTTTGGTAATATCTTTTTTACTATATATCTTTTGGTATTATCAAAAACATCTTAATCACCTTTTGTCTTTCAAGATCTTTTTCTATTTAATTTCATAATTGCAACAAGAAGTTTTTGATGATTGTTACTTCATCACTTCCATTCAGAAAAAAATTGATTTAAAAAGAAAATTACTTGTATTCAATTTCAGCTCACATAAAAGAGTTTTGCCAAGCTAACCCCACAAGTATAATGCCATCATTATCTAACTGTGCCCAGTACTACAGATGTCAGGACTTAATGACTGGGTCTGTGTTGAGAGAGTGTAGTTATCCAGATCTGTTTTCACTGGAGACCATGTCATGTCAGAGATTCTCCATGGTTAATTGTCAACAGAGGCCACAGCCACAGTCACCTTGTAAGTCTAACAGTTCATTATAATTGGTTGGAAGGAATGGATGCAGCAAGTATTGTTCAATTCAAAATCTTACTGCAGAATCAGAATGTTTCTTAGCTATGGTTTAGTGTTCTTTTTAATATTATTTTTATTGTTTTTTATGACCAAAATTTATGGTTTGAGCTTGTTGTCATCGGGGGCAGCGTCTGTAGACAGTTAGGTTTCCACTCATTTACTTTTGTTTCATACCCTTATAATAGTTTACCACAATGGCATCCCATAAGAAATACAGATTGAGATTGATTTTGGGGAATCTGGCCCCTCTTGTTTTTTTTCTGGGGGCCATTAAGAGTTTTTTGGTTCTGGGGGTCATTTAGGGTTTTTTGACAATCTGGTTTAACTTTTTAATATTTGTCAGATTTTTATGGCTTTGGTTTTTAGTGTTCCTTGATGAAAATGGAAAAACTTATTCAGGATCCATTTTTTCACTACGTCTTACGGTTTTTGAGATATAAGGGGCCAAAAAAGGGACAGCCTTAATTTTTGAAACTTTTTTATTCTATCCCATTTTAATGGATTTTTTTTAAATGGTTTGTCATAAGAAATACAATAAAGTTAATCTAGGCATTTTTGTGTAACTTTTGTCATTGCAGAGATAAAAGGGATTAAAGGGGCAAAAATTAGCCATTTTTCAAGACGCCTGACTTACTATTTGTTCCTTAAGATTTAAGATTTTAATATTAAATCATATCTGAATTGTATCTAAAAGTAAAGTAGTTTTTCAGTTTCAGTCATTATCAAATGTATGCATGATTTTGTAATATTTATATGCATATTCCAGAAATGACATTTATCAAGGTAAAGTAAAATTATTTGAATCTTTTACAGGTGAATATGTAGAGAACCAGTGTAGATCTGACAATACCAGTTGTATTCCATGTTCCCAAAGGCTGCAAAGCTGTGTAGGAAGACCTGATGGTAAAAATCCTGTGATTGGTAGTTTCTGGTCTCCTGACTACATAGTGTGTCTGAGAAATAGGACAATATCAAACACTAAATGCCTTACAGGCCTGTTTGATCCCATAGGCAGAAGATGCACTCAACTGATAGATACAAGTGAGTTTTCTATATAAAATGAGCATTTTGGACGTTTATTTACAAAGCCACCTAAAATAAAGAAGTAGTACCAGATTGCCGAGTCCAATTTGCCGAATCGCGTATTGCCAGATTTTTCTGAGATCGGTTATTTTACCTGATTCCCAGTTTGCCGAAACCAAATTGCCAATTCCCGTATCCATATTTTACCATGGATAGACTGAAAGCGTTTAAATCAGGTTATATTAGAATGTCCAATAAAATACAGATGAACTAAATTATATCTATTGTAGTGTCTGGTAATTTCATACCAATTACAACATTAATAAGTTAGTCAAATACAGTCAACTATCGTTATGGGGTGCATAGAAAAATTGTGACACAAGTTAATTCACTTATTATCTAAGATAAGGAGTTAAGGATCTTACATTGGTCAATGGTTAAGGACCGGGAATTTATTGATTTTCGGATTAACTATTGAAGCCATTTTTATTGCCACCAGGTAAAAATTTGATATGTGTGGATTACTTCAAGATAACAAAAAGAATATAAATGCATTTGTTACTATAGTGACAGTAATTTTATTCCAAAACAACTGGAATTTTGACTCACTGGATTTCTACAAATTAGGAATAAAAATACATATAATTATAGGGAACAAAGTTTGGGACCACGAGATAATTTCGACTTAAAAGAGTTAAAACAAGAGTTGACTGTATTTCCCTTAACCAAACACGGTGGAAATAATTATAGATAACCAATATTGGATTTGGTATAAAGACTCCAATAAAGGACCAAGGGCTTGCCTGAGTTCCAATATGGGTTGAGGGATGATATCCAGTCCAATATGGAATATGTCATGTATTAATCTGTTTACCATATGCTGCCTAATTACGTATGTCTGAACTCACCTAGTTCATGTGGCCATATCAGCCCTGGTACATTCGAATAGCACTTGAATGATGGGTTATTAGCCTGGGATGTGCAAATATGCATTGTTCACTTTCAGTCGTGGCAAATATGCAAAAACTATAATATTTAGTACAAATTATATGATTAATGTAGTTATCACATATTTGGTAGAAAAAACTTAGATTTTGTAGATGTGAGAAAAGCAGAAGTTGCCAGCTGTTATTAGTGTTCAGGGCAAATAACATAATCAGAGGCTAATAACATATATGCCCTTTTGTGAGTGAAATATTACATCACTTTTAAACAGTTTTAGCCACAGTGACAATGAAGGACGATGATCAGTCAGAACCAGGATACTGTGGCAGGGTTATTACTGTATCAGAATATGATCTCAACTGAAGAGAGGTAACTTTGTTAAGGGAGATAAGTAATGCATCTCATTCTAATGTTATGTTACAGGCAATATAGTAAATATTTGTAAGGCTAATCCAATCCTGAAGTTTGAGAACCAGCAGAACTGTGCCCAGTACTTTGATTGCTCATTACCTAGATATAGAGTAGAATGTAAATACCCACAGTTATATTCAGCTGTATATCAGGAATGTAAAGATTATAGTGATGTAAGTTGTGGAAAGAGACCAGAACCACAAGCACCATGTAAGTAGAAGATTTCTCATAAGCTTGTATAGCTTTGCACACTCAGTTTAAAATTTGGATTTTATGTTTAGGCCCATTTAATTCTATTGGCTTTCCAAAGTTTTGACGACACCTGATAAAGGTCAATCCAAAAACTGCACAAACGTAGTATCTGAACTTGATTTTTAAAAGCTCCATAATTTTTTAAAATATTTTATATATCAAAATAACTAAAGGTTAAGCTGATATTGCATTATGATTGTATTTCATTTCCAAGTTAAATCATGAATATTATCATATATTGTGTTTCCATATAAGGAGTATGGATGATTATTTTACAGTTTATAAAGACATTATTAAAATAAAAGTCATCATGTAACTGTTGATGAGATGTTTTAGAAACACAGAGTTTAAGAAGGCACTTTGAAATTTTAGGTCAATATATGCAGAATCTATGTAAACCAGGAGACTCATCATGTAAACCTTGTCCAGAAAGATATCCTAACTGTGTAGGTCTACCTGATGGTCGTAATTCTTTAGTCCTCTGGACCAACCAATATGTAGTATGCCTTAAGAATCGTACTTTATCAACAGGAACATGTGTATCAGGAATATTTAATCCAGTAGAGAGACTTTGTATAGTATACATTCATCCAGGTAATATTTTCTTTGGAATTATGATTATAGCAAACATTTCATTCAAGATGGTGTTTATGATCAATCAGTCAACAGCAATCATACACAATTTGTTTGTAGGAATAGAATACAGTTTCATCATTTAAAAAGTTCAGTTGATATATTTTTAGCAGCTTTGTGGTAGTAAGGTCACATGTTTGTCATAAATCATTCAATCTTTTTATTATGAAGACATTTATTTTGCTGTTCCTTCTTGTATTCTTAGGGAAAATGGAGCAGATAACTTTTATATTGGTCAAAATTAATATGACAGTTGATACAAAATTATATCAAGGTGATACATGTACCACTATGGGGAATAAGCCTATAGAGATGAACATGAATTTTTACAGATGCATTCAGAAATGATGAACAGATATATTAATATAATTTGTAATATTTAATTTTATAAAGTCTTTCATTTAGCACATTGATTGGAATATTATGGATTTAAAGGTGTTATTAACAGTAATTTAAATCTGTTTTGTAAATGCAGTTCTTAGAAATTTCACTGAGGATGCTGTTGTTGCCAAGATTCCTAAATAAACATGACTTATGACTAAAGAAATTCTATAACTACTATACACTAAGATTGACTAGAGTACAAGTTTTGAATTATTTTTTTTTCATGGGAAGAATGGATTTTCTATAGTTAATATTAATCTTTACATTACAGGAGACATTTTGAAATATTGCCAGTATAACCCCAAGGGTGTGATTGCCAGCAATAAAAATGCAGCACAGTATTTTGACTGTACACAGTACAATTCACCATATGGACATTACCTGATGGAGTGCCCATATCCACAGCTGTTCTCTACAATCAGTCAGAGATGTGAAGATTTTATCACAGTCACACCAGACAAAAGACCAATTCCACAAGCACCATGTAATGACTTAGTACTTTAATTTAAAAAATTGAAACTAGTAATATTTTATGGATAAAAGGAAGTGCCTGTATGTATACAAGTGATGTCTGCAATCTTCGCATTTTTGTTGCAAACATACTGATAGTTTTGGTAAATTATGAAATCCTTCCCCCTTCAATTTCCTCAAGTTCTTTAACATATTTTGTTTTTTCATTCAAAATTGAACCCCTATTAATGGGAGAAAAGCTCACCTTTGACTATTTTAGATTCATCACATGTATGCATATATATGATTTATAATTGTTATATTCAGTATCATAGAACCCTTTTACAAATAATTTTAATGCATTTACAAATAAAACCTGAAATGAATCAACAGTTTTAAATTTTATGATTTATACTAAACTGAGATTTTTAAGACTTTCTTTGGTTTGAAATATACCTTCCATGCTTTAAATTTTCATCAAAGTTTATTAATACAGGATATCTGTCTGTTTGTAAAAGACAATTAGATTGATTTGGTTTAACTGTTGTATGCCTCAAATACATGTAATATGTTTGCATATATTTCCACATTATTCTGTAATTGACATTATATCAAAACACCCGAAGCAATAAGAATATCCCTGCTATGAACAGGTAAAGTTGTTTATTGCTGCAATAAACAACATAATTTGATTTATTATACCTGATAGCCATTAAGTTAAATTCAGGGGAGGTAATAATTCTAGATTGGAAAGTGGTCAGTTCATACAAAATAGAAGAGGTAGTGCAAAAAATAATTTTTTTCAATTTAGGTGATTATAGCCAGTACCAGTGTAAACCAAGTGACCAAAACTGTAGATGTGAAGAGGTTCACCATTCTTGTATTGGTCTTCCCAATGGAGACCAGCCTTTAGCTTTTAAGAAATGGCATTCTCAGTATCTTAACTGCTACCAGAATAGAACTCTAGAAGAAAAAGTCTGTCAGAATAGCATATTTGATCCAGTCAAGAGGACCTGCAGCAATATTGTGAATACAGGTAAACGTTTGTCTTTTTAGTTGTTGGAAATTTGGCATTACATACATGTAAAGACATCAGAATGGATAAAGGTGAGACTTTGCTCATTTATGATTGAGATTGGGATGAATCAAGTAATTAGCGTATCATCCATTTTGGGTGTCATCATTCAAAGTCATCATTTGAGATTAGAAAAGTATAATCTGAAGATGGAAAATGATTCTGTTTGTAACTGCGGTCATCACATTTAACTACTGTAAATTCGGAAATTATTGCGATGTTTTTATTATTGCAAAAAATGCAACAGGGTTGTAATCACAATATTTTAAACTCGCATTTTGGAATTTTTTATATGAATGATGTGGGATTTTTCTCAATATTGCAAAAATTAAAATTGCATTTTGGTCTAAAATGACAAAATCGCAATAATAAATGCACGCAATAATTTCTGAATTTACAGTATTCACTTCAGATGTTTACACTAACTGATATTTTGTTCATATCAATTTCAGAAATTGAAAATTATATTTGTCCCAAACATACCTGGTATTAAATATTAAGTAAAAAATTTGAAATAAGAAAAAAAAATTCTAATAGTTAATTGTCATACAATTAAACCATACCCTGAAAGGAATCAGTCCAATGTTTCACAAATATCATAAACTAGGACTCTCATAATTGTAACAGCATTGTCTAACTTTTTTATCCAGACTAAATTTGATGTATGATTATTTGTAGTTATATGGTTAGGCCATTTATTTTTATTTAGTTGGTTTACGGATCCGCCGACCCGATTTTGCCCATTTGAAGAAAAAAAATAAAATCGAAAATTTTGGTTTTTTATTACTGCCGACCCTCTGAAATCAGCCATCCCAAAAATAAAAATAAATTAAAATCCTTTTGCATCAAAATTTCTTAAAAGATGATGTTCCAATTCGTCTAAAAATAGATTATCCATTAATAAAATACTTGCAAACATGATCCAAAAAAAAAATCTATTTTTAGCCGTTAGTTGATGCCAATTTTCGAAACAAGTTTTATGAAACGAATTTCCTATTACAATCCATGCGGCTTTTAAGTTCGTTTTGTATGAATATCTGGAGATTTTATCTTGTCGTTGTTGACGAGTCGAATCCCTTTAAAAAGGGAATGGTCTACTGAACATCACCTTTCAAGATACGTGTTGTGATATTTGGGTTTCAAATCATTTGCAACCTTTGTATATTTGGCAATACAACCAAGATTGTTCAAAAGTACACGATTTCCCCTCTTTTTTTTCATTTTTTTTTCCCGACCGACCGACCCTATTTTAAAAAAAAAAAATCCGTAAACCAATTAATTAAAAATAAAAGGCCTTATCTGTGATTGAGGAAAACTAGAAGAGTGTTTCTCAAAAGGGCTATCCCCAATGTTATGTCTAATTTTTGTTTCATTCTTTTATTTTCTTAAGAACCAAATTTATAATTTTTGCAGATCAAATTGATGTTTACTGTCAGCAGCATCCACGTGCTATATTAAAACATCCGGGTGATTGTGCTATGTATTACAACTGTTCTAACCCTACATCACACTATGGTAGATATATTGAAGAGTGCCAGTATCCTGATCTTTTTTCTACTTTAACTAAAAGGTGTCAGCAGTTTGAGAGTGTTGTATGTGATTCTAGACATAAACCACAAGCACCATGTAAGTATGTCATTAGATTGTTGTCTTGTGATCATATACCATAATCACCATTTTAATGTGTCATGAGATAGTTGTCACCACTATATACCACAAACATTATGTAAAAGGACAGATATTGAGTAAATATCAAGGAGACATCTCATCTTCAAATTAAAAAGACCAGAAATATACATATAGAAGTCATCTCATTGTCTCCAATAAAGTGGGAAACCCCAGTCCATGTGGAAAGCCCGACAAAATAAGTGAATAAATGGATTGCATTAAATCATCTAACAAGTTTGAAAAATTGAAGTCTTTAAATAGACAATACCGGAACATGACAGTAACAAATCTAATTCTGAACTTGGATAGGTGCAATTAATATGTTAATTGGGAGACTTAACTATTTTTCTTTTGTTCAACCCCCCCCCCCCCCCATTTTCCCCCAGTTAAGGATAATTGAAAAAAAAAAATACACAAAAACAACAGAGTAAAAACCAACTAATATTGTATCTGATCCATTAGAGAAATACCTCAGCAATTAGTATACAGTTACAAGAAGTACAGACAAAAGAGGTATGAAAATTAAATGCTTTCAGCTACTGAAAGCAAGCTCAGGACCTACATACGTTTGAAGGAAAACCCTGTTTGATGTCAGTGTGACAGTTTATATCTTGTTTATCACAGACTTGGTATATGCAAAATAGATATACTTTTTTTATACTGGACATTCAATTTTTACCCAGTTACCCTGTTCAATACCCAGTGTTTCAAAGTAAAAACATATGGAACTAGGTGGAGACAGTCAGAAATGACAGCCATCCCCATGCTTGCCACATGTGGAATCATTGGTGGGCAACACATTTGTCTTAAAGATTAACAGGTTTCAGCAAGAAACAACACTATTCTATTTTTTATAACACATTAATAAGGTCTGATAGCTGAATAGGAATCAAGAGAGGCAATTAATTTTGAATACATGCAGGTCATTTTATAAAACATGAAAACTGTTGTTTTATTTTCAAAATTTGTTCATTTAAATAAAGTAGGCTAATGGTGTAGCAAAAAATTTTTTCAACACCAGAAATTTGGTTTGCAATTTTTTGTTATATTTTTGCAAATTTTTGCCCATTTGAGAAGTTTACCTTCTATTGAAGGAATAAATAAAATGTTTGATTTAGTACAGAATTTTGATTTTGAAATTTCTACAGGGCTATGTTTTAGAGTGAAAAAAGCACCATTCATCAAAAGAAATAATTTTATTATACCACTTTATTACATCTCTTTCAGAAACTGCTTTCATCTGCATTCAAAATCACATTTTTATAAAAGTTTATTGCTTTCCCATAATCAGTTACTGAAATTCTTTCATTTTTGCCATGTACACGTACATCATCTCCAGGTCCAGTTACGACAGGTGTAAATCTGTAGATATTGTTAGTAAACATATGGTATCTTGCTGAATCAGTTGTCGACACAAGTATTCCTGGTGTTATCAGGTACGGATTGAATACCTGTTGTATACTTCTACAGATGGCCTGATATCCAAAGTGTTCCTCTCCATGTGGGGATGTGGACGCAATCCTGCTTGTATACATAGTAGATATCATCACTCTCGGGTCATTTACCACCTTCCGCAAGTGGTTTATAATACTGTTGACTGATTCAGATGGATGTACATGAGCTGTTATTCTCGCTGTTGCACTTTCTGGAACATCATTTGTATCAGTTTCATCTCGCTCAGTGTATATATCAGTTACACAGTGAACTGTCCGTATCATAGCGTTCATAGAAAAGTTGTATGACATCATCCTAGAAATTATTGGTTTAAAAAGCCATATGTTACTCCATAAAATTTTATACAATATATTCATGACTGGTGCTAAATTTTCTAACATGTATTTTTCTGGGCCTTTTCCCAGCATACTAGGATACTTGTGACTCTCCATTTTAGCAATTGCAGTCACAAGTATGCTAAGTGGGGAAATTACTTGTGGATGTGAAATGGCAGAGTGGCAGCCTGGACTTTTAACAGTCAGGGTTAGTTCAAGGATAGATTTTTCTGTAATTCCTATTATTGCTATACCACTGACCTCTCCATTTATGGTGCACCCCTGATCCAGGATAAACTCTAGTTTCTTTAGACCTTTTGACTGCAATTTTTTACTGACCTCTCCTGCTCCTCTTTTTCCACCTTGTTCTTTGTCATGGCCAAATGATATATAAATTGTCCTTTTAGGTTTAAAACCATTTGATAATAAATATTCAAGAGCTTCAAGAATACCCATTACTCCATTTTTGAAATCCATTGTACCACGACCCAATACATATCCTTCTTTGAGTTTTCCGGCAAATGGTGGTAAGGTCCACATGGTTGGCTCTGCAGGAACAACATCAAGATGTCCCAAAATGAGATAAGGGGATAATTTATTGTCTGATCCAGATACTGTGTATAACATACTGTAGTCAGAAACAATTTCCATTGTGACATACTTGGATTTGTGGACAGTTTTAAATGAGTCCTGTATAAATTCAATCATTTTTGCAAATTCCCCAGCTTGTGTTGATATTGTTTTGAAACGTAATGCTTCCTGAAGTCTACCAAGTACAACATTATCTGCCAAAATATCTTTCTGGTCACTTTTCACAGGTTCACAGGAACGAATCCTTCTGTACCCTATTTCCATTGTCCTCCATATAACGACAGTAATAACCCCACAGATAATTATTGAAATTATTAGTATATTGGTATGAAGAATATTTTCTAATGAAAATAGATGCATTTTTTTATAAACATCATACAGGTTAAATATATCTGTGTAAGTCATTTTTACATCTAACCTGTTGTACTGTAAACTTGTAGGAAGTAGAATTAGGATGTTCCATTTATACTGATACTGTGTGCCTCAGGCATAAGAACTCATGTACTTCTTGTCATTGACTCTGCTAATACAAGCAGAAGATGAATGTTCGGATTAAATCTTTCACCATTCTTATATTGGTTGAAATTTCCTGACACAGCATATGGAAATAAACATACATAAGGATATAAAATATGTAAACATAACAATAATATCTGTTTATTTATATTCAAAGACATTTCTTAAATAATTTTCTACTACTGTTTGAAGGGTATGAAATTATCATGTGTTAACCCTGGAACTGGAATTACTTAAAATATATAGGAATTATTTAATGTTAAGATTGATAGTCGAATGAAACAGCAATACCTAATTCTCCCCTCCCCCAATTACCCTCCCACCGACTCGCCAAAAAATAAGGAAGAAATAAATAAATAAACAGAACTGATAGGAATTTATGGTTTCCTTTCAGAATAAATATATGTTTAAAGTGTTCATTTTGTATACTGGTAATTCTGTTTTGTAGGTGAATACCAACAAAATTTGTGTTCCTCAACAGATACTAACTGTCAGCTTTGTCCAGAGCGTTTGCCAAGTTGTATTGGACTACCTGATGGTAACAATCCAGTACCAGGGAGGTTTTGGTCTAAAGATTATATCCAATGTTATAAGAACAGGACTATCAATGTTCGACATTGTTTAGAAGGATTCTTTAGTCCAAAGAAGAAGTTCTGTGTCACATCTATCAAACCAGGTACCATGGTAGCATTTTTTTTTTTGGCTCAAAGTGACTAACTATAAAAATGTAAACTTAACCTTTGTTTCTTTAGTCAAAACTAATTATTGCATTATTGCCCTAAATTTTTAATAATGTGTCTTAAAGGCTTGATGAATAAGACATTTTTTTGGTTTTTTAATTAAACTTTATGTGTCATCCAAGAAAACATTAAGATTAGTTTGTAAAGGTTATATTAAAAAGAGCAGAATTCTTATTTGTTTGTCTGTAATTCATTCAGTTTTGTATAAACTATGACCAACTATAGATGTGACAAAGGTTAACAAGCTTTATTTCCAAAAGTTTGAACCATGTTGATTTTTGGGATTGATTGAAATATTACAAATTTTAAAAGAGCTATAAAATTTACATCAAGAAATAGAAATGATTATCTGAGGTCATGGTGCTTAGAATAAAATAGAATCTAATTATTACAAATAATTATTAATTAGACCTTTATTACAATTGTTGAACAATAAACCCTTTGCCAATTTTCAATTCTTAATTAAAATTTGTAATATTCAGGAGATGCCAATCAGTTTTGTACAGATAATCCCAGAATACTAATACCAAGTTCTGAGAACTGTGCCCAGTATATTGATTGTAGAATACAGAAACGTCGCATTGGTGGATATGTCAAAGAGTGTCCATATCCTGATCTGTTTAATCCAAAAACATTAGAATGTGGTGAATTTACCAGAGTTAAATGTGGAAAAGTTCCAGAACCTCAGGCACCTTGTAATTATAATTTCTATCTATAAGATTTCCTCAGGGTCATGTTGTCTATCTATATGTCTATGTATCTGTATGTAATATATACAATATCTAATGGAAATGATGTCATGTCACAAACCTATTCTATTGAATTATATTCATCTGTTTGATGTTAAGCAGAACATAGTAGGAAATATTATATCAAATGTATACATATTTATATAAGGAAAACAGTAAGAAAATGAGAATAGAGGCATTTTAATATTTGTTTTAGCTGCCCTTTTAAATAAATTACTTATCTTTGTTAAGAAGGCTAAGCTTTTACTCAAATCTGATTTTGTAAGGAGGGGTATACATCCACGATTGACATATCATCTTTGACTAGTTTTCATAGATGTTATTAGATTAAGGTATGGTGAACAATTTGATTTCTTTTTAATTCTTTTCGTAATAAAGTCAGAAGCCCTAAAGATTGTCAAAAAACCAGGTGAATAGGTGATTGACATGTTTAGTACTTGTGCATTCAACTAATCTAAAACAGAGTACATCAGATGACCGACAAATTATTAATGAGTCATAATTATTTAAATTATGCAATATTAATGTAACGTTTTTGTTTCCAGAATTCAGTGTCGGTGTCTTATACCAAATATTCAGTTGTATTGTGTTAAATTTATATGTATAAACATTTGTTTCCAAGAGTTTCTTGTCGGAAACTGAATATTCCTTCGAACTGAAGGTCATTGTAACTGACCATACTTAACAATTTTAAACAAATAAAATTATAAACTTTTTAAATTCAAATCATCATACTATCAGAGTAAAAAATGAGAGGTCATTGTTTACCAGCTTTGATAAATAACTGCTAAATTTGATATTACAACAAAAACTTAAAATACTAAGACAACACGGCAGTTTAAAGGCTATTTAGAAATTCATTTACCCATCTTTAAACATTTTGACAAGTTTTTCATGCCTTAAGTGATGTAAAAATGGGTTTGAAACAAGAAGTGCAAGCTTTATTTCCAAAAGTACTGACCATGTTGATTTTAGATTAATCAGTCATGTCTTTAAAGATTGTGACAAGTGTCTCTTACTTGAAGTAAGTAATTTGGTTTTAGTCAATCATTTCCTATTAGATTAATTGCTGATAATAAAATAACTTTAGATTTTAGAACCACTAAAAAAAAATTTTGAACAACAAGGTATCTAAAACTTCTTTTGAGCATCTTCCCATCAATATATTTTTTATAGAACTTTGAATAACTACCCTAGAAGTCAAACTGTTGTTGGTTTGTACCTGGGTATTAAATCTGTTTTTAATTGATATAAAACTGCATATTTATTTCTATGATATTAGGAATAGATATGAAATTGTTGAGCCTTCAAAAGGACAAAGAACAACTACAACATATGAAAAACAAAAACCAAACAAAACTTTTTATATGCTTAATATAATTTTCAGGTTCATATGAACAGAATTTGTGTTTAGAAGTTAAATGTCAGCCATGTGCAGAACGATTGCCTAGTTGTGTTGGGATACCAGATGGGGACAATCCTTTCCCAGGAAAAGAATGGTCAGCTGATTACGTAACCTGTTACCATAACAGAACAACTGAAATTAAGAAATGTACAACAGGCTTCTTTGATCCGTACAGCAGAAAATGTACTTCACAGGTTGGAACGGGTAAGAGAAATTTTTCCTTTTTTTATGAAATAAAAAATCAGTAGAATGACAAATTGATTTTAAAATATATGAATTTACAGGCTTTGTTTTTAGCTCACCTGGCCCGAAGGGCCAAGTGAGCTTTTCTCATCACTTGGCGTCCGTTGTCCGTCGTCGTTGTTAACATTTTACATTTTGAACTTCTTCTAGAGAACCACTGAATGGAATGAAACCAAACATGGCATGAATGTTCCTTATGAGGTCCTGACCAAGTGTTACTTTGTAGCCGATCCATGATCCAAGATGGCCGCCAGCGGGGAACTTAGTTTAACATAGGACCCTAGGGGAAATGCATACAAATGACTTCTTTTAGAGAACCACTGAATGGAATGAAACTAAATCTGGCATGAATGAACCCTTATAAGGTGCTGACCAAGTGTTGTTACTTTGTAGCCGATCCATCTTCCAAGATGGCCGCCAGAGGGGGACTTAGTTTAACATAGGACCCCAAGGGAAATGCATACAAATGACTTCTTTTAGAGAACCGTTGAATGGAATGAAACCAAACATGGCATGAATGTTTCTTATGAGGTGCTGACCAAGTGTTGTTACTTTGTAGCCGATCCATAATCCAAGATGGCCGCCAGCGGGGGACTTAGTTTAACATAGAACCCTATGGGAAATGCATACAAAAATGACTTCTTTTAGTGACCCACTTAATGGAATGAAACCAAACATGGCATGAATATTCCTTATGAGGTGCTGACCAAGTGTTGTTACTTTGTAGCCGATCCATCATCCAAGATGGCTGCCAGCGGGGGACTAAGTTTAACATTGGACCCTATGAGAAATGCATACAAATGACTTCTTTTAGAGAACCACTGAATGGAATGTAACAAAACATAGCATGAATGTTCCTTATGAGGTGCTGACCAAGAGTTGTTACTTTGTTGCCGATCCATCATCCAAGATGGCCGCCAGCGGGGGACTAAGTTTAACATTGGACCCTATGGGAAATGCATACAAATGACTTCTTTAAGAGAACCACTGAGGCCAAATGGAACCAAACTTGGCCAAAAGCATCATTCGGGTATCTAGTTTAAAAAATGTGTCCGGTGACCCTGCCTCCCAACCAACATGGCCGACATAGCTAAAAATAGAACATAGGGGTAAACTGTAGTTTTTGGCTTATATCTCAAAAACTAAAGCATTTAGAGCAAAACTGACGGGGTAAAAATCTTCATCAGGTCAAGATCTACTTGCCATGAAATTTTCAGACGAATCGGTCAACTGTTAGTTGGGTTATTGCCCCAGAATTCTTAATTTTAAGGAAATTTTGCAGTTTTAGGTTATTATCTTGAATATTATTAAAGATAAAGGCAAACTGTAAACAGCAAAAATGTTCTACAAAGTAAGATCTACAAATAAGCCAACATGACCAACATCATTGATTGACCCGTTATAGGAGTTTTTGCCCTTTAAAGACGGCATCCAGCATAAACTTTCCTTTAAAGATCATTTCCTCTGAAACCACTGGGCCAATTGGCACCAAACTTTGGTGGAATGGTCCTTGGGGGGTATCCATCCAAAATTGTGTCTGGTATTCTCGACTTCCAACCGACATGGCTGCTGTTACTAAAAATAGAAAAGGGGGGAACGAATTTCAAAAATCTTCTATGAAACTGAAAGGCCAATTGGAATCAAACTTGGCAGTAATGGTCCTTAGGAGGTTCTCTTTCAGAAGTATGTCCCCTGACCTGGACTTTTAACCAAGATGGCCGCTACAGCCGAACTTAGTTTAACATAGGGCCCTATGGGAAAATTCATTGAAAAATCTTCTTGTCTGAAACAACTTGACCAATTGGAACCAGACTTGGCAGCAATGGTCCTTAGGAGGTCCTCTTTCAAAAATTTGTCGGATTTTATGGACTGTGAACCAAGATGGCCGCCACAGCCGAACTTAGTTTAACATAGAACCCTATGGGAAATTCACTCAAAAATCTTCTTGTCTGAAACTACTAAGCCAATTAGAACTAGATTTGGTAGCAATGGTCCTTAGATGGTCCTCTTTCAGAATTATGTCCGATGACCCAGACTTTGAACCAAGATGGCTGCCACAGCTGAACTTAGTTTAACATAGGGCCCTATGGGAAAATTCATTGAAAAATCTTTTTTTCGGAAACCACTTGACAGATTGGAGCCAGACTTGGCAGCAATGGTTCTTAGGATGTCCTTTTTCAGAAATGTGTCGGATTTCGTGAACTGTGAACCAAGATGGCTGCCACAGCCAAACTTTGTTTAACTCAGGACCCTATGGGAAATTCACTCAAAAATCTTTTCGTCTGAAACTACTGATCCCATTTGAACTGAACTTGGCAGCATTGGTCCTTGGATGGTCCTCTTTCAGAATGATGTCATTCAACCTGGATTGTCAACCAAAATGGCCACCACGGCCAAACTTAGTTAAATATAGGATCCTATGGGAAAATTCATTTAAAAATCTTCTTGTCTGAAACCACTTAGCCAGTTGGAACAAGACTTAGCTGTAATGGTCCTTAGATGTTTCTCTTTTTAAAAAATGTGTCCATTGACCTGGACTGTCAACCAAGATGGCTGCCACAGCTGAACTTAGTTTAACATAGAACTCTATAGAAAAACCAGACAAATTGACTGCAACACTTAAATTTTTATAGTCCTGCTCAAGGTGAAAAGTTAAATCCAGGTGAGCGATACAGGCTCTTGAGAGCCTCTAGTTTATTTTGCATACATCAACAGTTTCTGTTTGAATTTTTTAATAACATGAAAAAATGGCAGATTCATTTTATAAATAGACAATATACCTATTTATTGGTATTAGCTTCAGACATTAAAAACCTAAAAACATGAAAATCTTTCTGTATTTCTTTTCTGTCATCTTAATTCTTATTGTTAAATGCAATTAAGCACTTAATTTTATGCCTTACAGAATTAGTCTTTTGGTGCTTGTTGAGGCCCAACTCTAGAGTCTAAATATATTCTGATTACTGATTAATTGGTTGGATGTTGTATTGATGATGAATTATTACCCTTTACTTATATTATGTATTTTTAATGCTCTTCTTTCTTTAAAATACAAACCTTTATAGGTGTGCAGTCTACATTTATTTACTACAAACATAGAGATACAAATGATTCTGACTCCTTTAGACAATATCAAGACTTTCAAGTAAAAAACTAAATGTTCAGATACTTGGTTTGTATTCAGAGAGGGAGGGAAAGTGTCCTATAAAATCTCATCTATAACATTAGAATACTGTCTAATCATAAAATGTACCAAATTTATCAAATTTATTTGGTATTTTGTGATACGTTTTATGTACCAGTAATGATATGTTTCTAATAGAAAACTTTCATAATTTTTCAGATCACATTTCTACATTCTGTCAACACCATCCAGATGTTAGAATACCTAATAAAGTAAACTGTGCACAATATTATGACTGTTCTAATCGCAATTCCATATACCAGCCATACCTGCATGAGTGTGTTTATCCTAAACTTTTCTCAGTAGCCACGTTGAGATGTGAAGATTTTGAACAGGTCACCTGTGCAGCTAGGACAGAGCCAAAGGCACCATGTGAGTTACTTGGAATATTTTATTTTATCTTTACATGATATCTAAATAGTAATGCTGCTTATGAATTAAATGAATATTTTATAATTTGTAAATTTGTACATTAATTACAGCACTTTTAAAAGTTATATTTCAGTAGGATTTTCTGGAAATCAGAAAATAAATTAGTCATTCAGACAATTTTCAGGTCATTTGTACTTTACTTTTACAGACTTGCACATATCCCTGAGGTTTGAATGCATTATATGTCATGCTATTATAAACATATATTTTACACATAAATATGTATTAGTTGTTCAGACAGTCTTGGTGTTATGTGTAGGTTTAATACAGAGTTAAATTTATCCACAAAGTTTTTGGTATTTTTAGAATCATTTATTAAAAGTTTGCAATATATGCCATCACAAAAATATTGGACCTTAGTTACCAATGATCTGGTGATGAATGCATTTCAGTATAATACTCTATTTATATAAAGTATCTCTGTTTTATACCATTTTCTGACAGTCTTTTATCTGAAAATTTGTTATTTAAAGCAAGTTGAGGGAGAATAACAATTATCACTGATCTCATCACTTTAAATCAGCAATAAAAACATTATAATTGGTCTTTGTTACAACATCTTTCACACCAACAATTACACAAATATATTCATTGATGTAGGAGACCAGCAATGATTTGTGCTTATTTTTTTCCAATATGCCTTTACAGTATATAAATGTATTCTGTAATATTTTTAGGTCAGTACTTACAGAACCAATGTCCTGCCTCAGACAGGTCCTGTCAAGCTTGTCCTATGAGATTGCCTAGTTGTTTAGGTTTACCAGATGGAGATAATGCCTACCCAGGCCATAAACACTGGTCACAGTATGTCAGTTGTTACAAGGAGAGAACACAGGAAGTCAAGGAATGTCCAATAGGATACTTTGATGACAAATTACGACAGTGTTTGATTGAACAACATACTACACCAAGTATGTATCTATTCTACCTAATTCTGCAGAAAAAAGCATTGCAATGTCTGAGAAACTTTAACTTTTTGTTTGCACTTAAAAGTACTGTAAATTTGGAAAGTAAGCATTTTTTTTATTAATGCAAAAATTTCATGAGGATGAAGAGTGTATAATAAAAACTTAAACTTTGATGCTAATTATAACTTAATTATCTTTTATCAAATTTACATCAGTTGTATACATTACCTGTTCAAGAAGATTTGCAGTAATAAATGGTTGCAAAAGTTTGGAATTTACAGCAGTTTTTTTACTGTTGTTACTTATTTTGAGTTGGATGATATAACAATAATAAGTGACACAAATTGGATTTACGTCAAAAAGTTTATAATTTTTCACATTTTTTCTCATATTACAATTTCAGCCTTTAGTTCAGACCAGTTTTTATGTAATTTTTATTCTCTGCTTTCTATAGCAGCAGGGCATATAATGTTTTGGTCTGTGTGTCCGTCTGTACGTACATATGTCCCACTTTAGGTTAAAGTTTAGATCAAAGATAACATAATGGGAAGTAGATGGCATATCAACATGAAACTTTCTCACTAAATATCTTAAGATGGGATCTATTCAAAATTTAGGTCAAAGTGGTAGTCTGACCTCAATGTCATGGTTGAATGATCATGATTAAATTGTTTGTTTGGTAGCAGGGTGCAGTGTCCATTGGACAAATATATTCTTGTTCACATTAATTTTTCTAATTTGACAGTACCAACTTGTAGTTCAGACCAGTTTGAATGTAACAATGGACAATGTGTTAGAGCTACGGACAGATGTAATAATCAATTTGATTGTGAGGATCTCTCTGATGAACTGAACTGTAAGTTAATGTAAGGGTTATACCCTCTGTTTTGAACGTTTTAAGTGTTTAAAGGGTTATACAGTCGAACCTCATTATAACTTGTTTGCATAGCAAAATTTGGTAAGTTGAGGTATTTCTACAGTCCAGGTGAAATGCCCATTTGTTCCATGCATTTTGAAGTCCACTCGAAGAAAAAAATAAGTAAAATATCCTTGGTGTGTCGAAATTCCAACTTAAGAAAATTTCAGAAGATTTCAACTTTGATAAAAGTGAATAATTCGATACTTAAATCATATGTTTTAATTGTGTTGCAAATTAGTTCCCTAAATTAAAGATATAAATGTTAATGATTTTGTTTGAATGACAGTTTTTTGGACTGTTTACTGTGAATAGGTGACATTTTTGATAACAGGTCAAAGCGGAACACAATTGTTTGATAAACAATTTTGATGAAGCAAATTTTAACGTCCAAGCTGAGCACGAATATTCATGAGAAATAAGAATTCCTTCATTATGGAATAAAGAATTAAAAAGACTTACTGTAAATGATAACATTAGCAAAATGTGTTTAAGGTCAAGGCGAAGTAATTGAAAGTATCCTACAGTTTTCCAATTTTTTGTCAGTATGTAAAGCTAATCGAAATACATTGGAATATGAAATAAAAAAGGGGGGTACCCATGCTTATTTTTTTGCTATAATCCTTTGAAAATGCATTCTGAAATTAACTTTTAACATAGGATATATAGGGAAAACGTCAATTTTTCCACAAATTTGCTCGAAAAGTCTATAAAAACTATAGATGTTAACCCTACAGTTTCTTGAAAAACTAATATTATATTGCCTCATCCACAAGCTTTCTGATGATATAAAAATATTTGGGGGTCCCCATGCTTGTTTTCGTTGTATCTGCTGCTAAAGATAATATCAATCTACTAGTTTTGGTGATATTTTCAGGCAACGTCATGACATCCAGCGTTCGATAACGTTTATGTATTGCAGATAATAATTATAGGACAAACAACAAACTTTTTGCTTTCACCTGATGTATATTTTTTAATTTTAATGTTTTTATTAATTTTTATTTATTTATTGATCATTTTATTTATTTATTTATTTATTTATTTATTTATTTATTTATTTATTTATTTTTGGCTTTCTGTAAGGAGTTGCAGATTTTATTTATTATTTGTTGAATGACAATGTTTGATTTTCATGTTGTCGATGGATGATTTGTAATGGAACTGTATCCTTACAGTCTCGTAAAATATTAAAATAAATCACAGTGCGCCAAGTTGACCAATTGCAACTGCACGTAATTTGAAAACAACATTTTTTATTTCAAAGTGCATGAAATTTAGAGGGTATAAAATAAAAGAAAAACTTCTAACAAAAAATTCTTGCATGCGAGAGATAAGCAGGAGAGTAAAGATCCGTAAGGATAATTGACGACGGAAACATTTTTCACACAGTGGGAGCTGATAATGCATTGTTTTGGCTGAAATATTCGCCGTTAAATCCCGTACAAATTAGGCCAAACCAAACTGATTTTTAGGTCGTTGGATTTCGCCGCTGCAATTTTTTTGCCGCTTCATTTAAAAATAAGAGCTCAAAATTCGCCCCTAATTCAAATTAAAAATAAAAAGTTGTGTCACACTTAAGTTTTATATTCGCCTGAAAAAAAAACCTATCCCGTTAGAAAAAAATTCTTTGGTCGCTCACACCTATATTTACCCTTTAAAAAATCCAAGAGAACTTAAAATCAATTTTGTGTAACCAAAATTAATGTACATTCTCAATTCATCATGTCATGAGATCATAAAATTAATCTAATATCGGTCACAATTTCAATCGATTCAGTTTAATTCGCAGTATTCAAATGCCGAAGCGGTACGAATTAATTACACTACCATGCAAATTCTAGGAAACGGGGAAATTGCAAAGACGTTTAATCAATAATATAAGTAACACTATTTTTTTAAAGGATAATGAGGACCGTCCTCACTTGCTTGGCATTTTTTATTTCTCCATCAAAGTAAAAATGATGTTATATGCGCAACTTGACGTCATATATGGATTCGTGTTATTTACTTAGTTCATAGAAATTGAGATGTTTAGTAAATTTATAACAGTGTACCCGTGATCTAAGTGTCTAAAAGGTGACTTACGGCGTGGTAATACCATGGAGGTAGTACAATGTACATAAATACCTAAAATTTAAACTAAGCAAATTACTTGCATAATATTTACTGTACAAATAACAACACGTTCCTATGATTCTGAAACGAATTAGTCTAAATATACGTTTACATGACAAAATAATGCTTTCGAATGCGTTTTAATAATGAAGGGACGTGTGAACGCACAATGCGTTTTGAAACGTTTCGGAAGAGTTTTGCGTTGGGTAATAACTTTACGTCTGAACGCACCATTATTTCTACCTTAGGGCGACTCCACTGCTCCTCCGGAGTCAACATCATAATGCCTACGACGTCAGACAATCAGTCAGGGACGTAATACAATGACAAGGGGCTGTTACCCTTGAAACGGTAAACAAATGAACACTAGATGGCGTTCAATTACTTCGCCTTGACCTTAAGAATCTTCTCCTCTGATGAATGTATCCTTGAGTTCTCATGGTATGAACCTCAGTTTACCGCCCAGTAAAAGTTCAAAAATCAGCAAAATGATATAATATAATTCAAAACCTCAAAATAAGAACAACAAATTTTGAACTTAGAAAAATTGATATCCATGAAAAAGACAACCTTAAAGTTTCTGATGTTTAAAAATCTGTTAAATATTATAGATCAACATATTGTCTGTTGGTTTTTTCAGGTTTTATCAGATTTGTCATTTAACTTTCTATACTGGCTTTTCCAATACAAACCTGATAAAGTCATTATCGGAAATAAAATGCTATTTTTGTACAGTTATATAATGGAGAACATCTGTCACCTAAAGTCAGATACATACACCTTTGGTATCTTGAAGTTTCTGTAGATTACTGGATCTGTTTCATCCCACAGGTGTTAGAGCAACCAGAGTTCTAATATATATATTAATCGTACTCTGAGATGATGCAGTTTCAGCCACCCTAGAGATAGTTATTGTAAATTAACTTACATTTAGGTATAATAACACCAGTATGTCCAGAGGCACAGTGGAGATGTAAGGATGGTCAGTGTGTGGATCCTTCATCTAAATGTGATGGTCGTATACAATGTAGAGATAGATCAGATGAAAGAAGCTGTGGTTATAATACTACACAAGGTAAAATAAGTGATTACATCGTAGGTATTCTGGTGTCTTGCAACATGAATTGTAAAGACAAATTCAACTACGGTAGTTTAAATATGTGGAAAAGTCAAGTTTTCCTTGAAATACGTATTCCTTTATACATATATGTTACTAATATAAAATTATAAAATTACGAAATTCATTATATTTGAAACATCAGATGAACCATGAAAACAATTGAATCCACATGAATATATATCAGCATAACATAAATGCACTGCTATTTACAGTACATATAAAACATCAGATCTAATTCGGTTTATTATACCCCCCTGCAAACAATTTTTGGGGGTATCTAGGTTTCAGTCTGTCCGAAATAAAGTTGTCCACAACTTCTCCTACATTTTTTGCAGGGTTTTCATGAAACTTTCTGGAGTGTTAGATCACTATGGAGATGTGCATATTGTCAGGAATTTTTCTTTTAGACAAGAAATGTAAAAGATATGGCTGTTTGGACTTAGGAATTTTTTAACAAAACTTTTTTCTAGGTGTTGTCTGCATGGAGTGTTAGATCACATTATGGAGATGTGCATATTGTCTGGCTTTTCTGTTTTGGTGAGTACTTTGAAAAATAAGATGATTTGAACTTAAGCAAATGTTGTTGTCGATCCAAACTGACAATTCAAAACAGACATGTTGCTGCGAGGGAATTGAGTCCTTTTCAGGACAGCTCTAGTTTTAATCAATTATAATTTTCATGCCTACTTCTCATATTGTAAGTTTCTGGATATCATTGATTGTGGCTGATACTCTGTCTTTGGTTATTTAATTTAAAGAATTGAATGCTTCCTTTCGTAGTTTCATTCGTGTGTAAAAACTTTGACTGAAAAACGGAAGCTCTTCATACTAAAGATATGCACAAGGTCAATGCTTTTACAACCCTATGAAACTACCAAAAGAAGCATCCAATTATTATAATAACATCTTATAGCAATTTTACGTTGAACTATTCATGTATTCAAATTATTTTGTAAGGATTTTTAATGTATATTCCTAAAAAATCTTTTTTTCTTTAACTGCTTGAATGATTGAACTCAAAATTTATATGAAGCATTAACATATTTTCTTAAAAACTACAAAATCTTATGAATTTCATTGAATTGATAAATGTATGGAAGGATTTTTTAAGACATTCCATGATACAGTGATTTTAAGATATTATGTTGTACATGTGATAAAAAAGTTTTGAGGTTTTGTTAAAAATGTTTAAACATATTTCTGGAATGTAAATTTTAATTATAGGTCCAATAATTACTTTATGCAGCTCTAAACAGAATGGAAGAGCAGCCCATCCCACTAACTGTGCCAAGTATTATGACTGTTCTGATCTGTCACATCCAGTCTTGAAGGAATGTCCTTATCCATTCTTATATTCACCATTACACAGATCATGTCAGAACTTTGAATATGTACAGTGTGGACAAAAATATGAACCAAAAGCACCATGTGAGTATTAAAATGTACTACTGAATCAAACTGTTTTATTTTATAATGGATTTTCCAATGGAATGGCAATAAATTATGGGCTGGTGGTCAGCTCGGTCAGCTCAAAAAAGTCGTAAAGGAAAAATCTGGTCTGCTGTCACTCAAACAGCTTCTTGTTTAATTTTTATTTGTCAAAAATAAGTTGATTTCACATGAAAACTGTAAAAACCAGCTCTGTTCTGGAGTGAAGATATTGCTCAGAATAGATAGATATTACATGTATCTCAGACTCTTTTATCTAAAAATTCCTGATATGTCAGAGAAACTCGCATTGAATTTACTCTTGATATTTTAAAATTTCCTCGGGGGCCTCGGTGGCCGAGTGGTCTAGGTAGTTCGTCATGACTATTAAAGATCACTAGCCTGTCAACGCTGAGGTTGTGAGTTCAAATCTCACTGGTGGCAGGGTGTGTTCGACTCCAATCTTAATTGACAAGGATTGCCAATTTTCCTAGCGAAGGTCGGTGGTTTTTTCCGGGTACTTTGGCTTCCTCCACCAATAAAAAGTGGCTGCTGCGAAATAGCCAAATGTGCTGAAAACGGTGTAAAACCCCAACTAAACAAACAAACAAACAAAATTCCTCTTATCATAAATTATTTTATTTTTGCCTTTAACTGAAGCCAACTGTCTGCTTTTCAGAAGAAGACTTGAGTACAATGTCCTGTACTTGATTTCTGTACTACATGGAAATGTACTATATCTGCAATAAGATATTAATCATTGATGATAGAGACTACTGTAAAAGTTTATTGAAAATAAAAAAAAAATGCAAAAACTTTGAAATGGTAACATAAAAAAGCAAAGCAGAATTTTGTTTTGTTTATTGTGTACAATTTTGGAACTTATTTATTAAAAATGACCTCAATATCTTAGGCTGAGGTTGGATTTAAGACCTGTAAGTTTCTACAAAGTGAATCAAACTTTTTTCTTGCAGGTGAATATGATCAGAACAAATGTAAACCTTTAGCAAGTGGGTGTATACCATGTATAGAAAGACTTCCAAGCTGTATAGGATTAATTGATGGACGTCACCCTTTCCCAGGAGAATTTTGGACATCTAAATTTATCTTGTGTCATCAAAATAGAACTATTAATGTAACACATTGTCCAGAAAATCAGAAGTTTGATCCAGAGAGGAGGATATGTATAACACCTACTGTTAATGTTGGTATGAAATGCTGCTCAATATATATATATATAGAGAAAACAAATTTAATAACTTTGAACTAAAGTAAATTATACCTTATACTTTACAAAGAGATATGAATAATTGTTTTTTTTTTAATCTTAATGTCAGTACCGGGAAAATGAATTTCAACAATATCTGATATATCCTAACTAACATTCACAGACTTCAGTCTGATTGCATAAAACATCATAACATTGGAGTTTTTCTCAGTTTTCTTGGGTGTATTTTTTTTTTTTTTTTTTAAATGAAACCCAAATATGTATGACATGGTAAAACTGAAAGAGGGGAGATAATCAAGAGAAACATGACTATATACAGATCCAAGACCACAATTAATGTGCAGTTTTCATTGACCACAAATATAACCCACTCTATAAATTTACTGTATTTCTTCCATATTTATTTTCTGTCCCTTATAAAAACACTTTTAAATAGTTTTTGTTCTACCGGTAAATTTATAGTAGAATGTTCAAAGATGTCAGGAGCCTCGGTGGCCGAGTGGTCTAGGTAGTTCGTCATGACTACTACTGATCACCAGCGTGTCAACGCTGGGGTTGTGAGTTCGAATCTCACCTGTGGCAGGGTGTGTTCAACTCCGATCTTAATTGACAAGGATTGCCAATTTTCCTACCGAAGGTCGTGGTTCTCTCCGGGTACACCGGCTTCCTCCACCAATAAAATGGCCGCGAAATGGCCAAAATGTGCTGGAAAAAAGGCATTAAACCCCAACTAAACAAACAAATCAAAGTTGTCATCTGCTGTCTGAAATAATTCTGCTACCCAAGGAGATATTTTTGGCAATATTTTGGGTTAGCAAATTAATGATAGGAATTGAGTATACTTTGCAACCACTTTGAGTTTAAAAGTTGAAGTTCGAGTATTATGTAAGTTTCAGTAAGGGCCAAAAAAGTAGTTTAATTACCGAAGGTATTATTGTAATGTTTGCAGTATAATGAAGACCACAATACAAGTAATTGGAACACAGATTTTGATTATTATTGAATATTTTCTGTAAAAAAAAGTACATCATTGCCATTAGTTTCATCTCTTGATATTGTCATCTAATGAAGATATACTGTAATAATTGCCTTAAAAAATCTGAATCTAAAGTACTTTATTTTGAATTATTTAATCAATTCATAATCTTTTTTTCAGGAAATATATTTGACTACTGTAAACACAATCCCACTGTAGTACTACCACATCCACACAACTGTGGACAGTATTATAACTGCAGTAATATGTATACCTTACTGGGTAGTTATATAGAGGAATGTCCATACCCAAAGCTGTTTGATATCAGTACTAGAAAATGTTTGTACTACACAGATGTTAACTGTGGACAAAGAACTGAACCTAAGGGACCATGTAAGATTGAATTTTTTCAGTGTTAGAATTTCACTGCATAAACTGAATTTTAAAATTTTTTAAATTGATGTAAACTATATTGAAAAAACAACAGTAATGCAATTAAGAATTTGAATTACCAGTAACAAAATACTATATTAACCTCTACTTCATATTTTTTTTAATTTTTGGTGTCATTTTCCCTGCAATTTAAATATATTCTAGTTGATTGATTTTGTTGGGTAACTTCATACATTTTAAATTGTTCTGTTTAGTATGTTTTTGGGGGATATTTCAATCTTAAATAAATAATTTTAATAAAAACTTAGTGAAGAGTCAATTTTTTAAGCTTGAATGGTATGTACTCCTCTTTTATTTTAGGTGAATATGACCTCAACAAATGTCATAGATTTGACTGCCAGCCATGTGAAGAAAGATTTGTAAGCTGTGTTGGCAAACCAGATGGTGCCAATGAAATACCTGGCGTGGAGTTGTCTGCCCATTATGTTATTTGTCAAGATGACAGAACAATCACTCAGGAAGTGTGTGAAGCTAATTATATATTTAGTCCAGTAACTAGGACATGTATACAAGTAGACAGAGGTAATAATTGGTGGCTGTTACTTTGTATTAAGTCAACAAAATACATCGGTTAACATTTATTTTATAATTATAAATTCTCATTACCTGGTATTTAAACTAAATGATCAGTATGTACAGTACATAACTGACCTTATACTAGTAGTTAGATCATACATGCGATGTATCACACTTGAGAGGAGACTCACTCTTTTTCATCTCAAAATTGTATAATGTTTTTTTTCAAATCTTTCCCTATAAATAGTCATATTTTTGTTACTTTTGTTTATCTCACAAATATCATTTCTGAATGATCACATGCATGTGGCAGCTGGAATATCTGATCTTCATAAATACCTGGTTCTTGGCTCTTCTTTTGGGATGAAACACAAACCACATGACCATGAAAAATCAATACACAAAACGGAAACAGTGGGAAATTCAACACAAATTGACAGAAAATGGTTAACAGAGAACAAATAAAACACAAAGACAGTATTTTAGTCATTTATTTTCAACAAAAGCTATTTATTTAGAGATTTATGTAGGTTTGGCTATCACAAACGTAGTTTTGGCCAGGAAATTCACATCTGACCACCTTTCTTGGGCTTGGATTTTTCCTCTGGTGTCTGGATCTCGCTTATAAGTCGGTACCCCTCTCTGGATTCTGAATTTTACTCCCAAACTTTCGACTTATAAGCGAGTACCAACGGTATGTCATGAATGACGCAAGTTTTCCATAGTGCAGAATAAACCCATCCTATAGTGATGTCTATGTCATGGATGAAGCAAGTTTTCCATAGTGCAGAAAACTTACTTTACTGATGTCATAGATATAAAATTTCAAGCTGTTACAAATTCATAGCAAAATATATCAGAATCCACTTAAGTGGAGATGTGGTCAATCAAGAAAAAATGAGGTATTAAAATTATCTGATAAAGAATTAATTATTTGGTCAGTTTCAAAGATTATTTGCCTACCACATATACCGGTAGTAAAACCAGTCTAAACAGACCCCTTTTGATTTTGTTTGGATTACATGTGTTAATTTACTGAAAACTTTTTTATCAGTGTTCTCCCCAGAAAATTTGTATAGCAGCATGGTACTGCAAAGCAAAATTTTTCATTTAATGAAAGAGTCAGGATATATTGTAGTGCAATGTTCCCAGTATATTCAGCTATATAACATGCTTATTCATGTCATGTGTATTTTTTGTTTGTATAAAACAAATAATTGAATATGAAGTCTAACTCTATCCCTAACCAAATCATAGGCTTACAGGAGTCGGGGCCCCTCAAGTAAACGAAGGCAAGAAAATCAATGGACAGTTGAATATTTATTTAACTGCTGAAGTCAAAATAGATGTTGCTATTCAAATTCTCTTGCTAAACAGTTAGAGATGTCAGTTTTTAGGTTTTATCAGGATTATGACCTCAGTAAGTTCCTTGTTAAAAACTGTCTTGTGGCATATTGCGGCTGTAATAATGGTTTGTCCAGTGTGTCTTCGTAATTTCTTGTCATGTTAATGACAATCAGTCACTGAAATATCTAATACTTTGATAAAATACTTTGCTTGAGTTGACGATGATATACTTTCCAACTTCAAAGCAATATTTTGATTTTTTTCGCTCACCCCGAGTGTGGAAGGTCGTGGGTTCGATCCCGGCCGAGTCAAACCAAAGACATTAAAATTGATATTTGCTGCTTCTCCGCCAAGCACGCAGCATCTAGGAGTAAGAGCAAAGACTGATCGGCTCAGAGTCAGTAAAATGTGTCTGAGTGAGGTTATATGTCTTCCTGCGGACAGTTACCTCATGAGCTAGCACATTAAGAATCCGACTTAGCGTGTCGGTCTAGTACAAAGCAGGGATCATATTCATTATCATATCAACATGTTCTCGTCCTGATATGCACCTGGTTTCCACTGGACGTTAAACAATAATTCATCCATCCATCATCGATTTACAGTCACCATATTATTTTAATTTATTAGCTCACCTGGCCAAAGGCCATGTGAGCTATTGCCATCACTTGGCGTCCGTCGTCGTCGTCGTCGTCCAGCGTCGTCGTCCGTCGTCGTCGTCCGTCGTCGTTAACAATTTTTCAAAACTCTTCTCCTCTGAAACTACTTGACCAATTGGAACCACACTTGGTATGAATGTTCTTTGGAGTATCCTGCATAGAACTGATGTGGGGATTTTTGATCTGTCGAAAAACATCGCCGCTGTTACTAAAAATAGAACATAGGGGTCAGACAACAGTTTTTCGCAAATATCTCAAAAATCATTAGATTACGGCAAATTCTGGCAGGATGAAAGTGTTCAGCATGATGAGAGCTACCTGTATGCTGATTTTCGTGAAAATCTGTCAACTGATGTTAGAGTTATTGCCCTTTTTTGACATTTTTGGCTTTTTTTTATGTTATTATTTCAAAAATCTTCTCCTCTGAAACTACTTGGCTAATTAGAACCAAACTTGGTATGAATATTCCTTGGGGTACCCTGCATAGAACTGATGTGGGATTTTTGATTCGTCGAAAAACATGGCCGCTGTTACTAAAAATAGAACATAGGGGTAAATTGCTGTTTTTTGCTAATAACTCAAAAACCATTCCAGATATCGAAAATTTGACATGGGGTTAAATTGATCAGCATGACAAGATCTACCTACCCTGAAATTTTGAAGGAAATTTCAAAACCCATTTAGGAGTTATTGCCCTTTTTTTGTCAAATTTTCAAAATTTTAACGTTTTTTGTCATTTATCTCCAAAACTATTTGAGATAGAAGTGAAATGTAAATTTGAAAAATATTTGCCATGTTGAGATCTACCTACCCTGAAATTTTAAAGGAAATCCCAAAACCCATTTAGGAGTTGTTGCCCTTTTTTTTGTCAAATTTTCAAACTTTTTTTATTAAAAAATCTTCTCCTCTGAAACCGCTGGGCCAATTAGTTTGAAACTTAATAGGAATGGTCTATAACATGTCCTCTACAAACGATCCTCAATTTATTTTGATCTGACATAAAACATGGCTGTCGTAGCTAAAAATAGAATATAGGGGTGCATGTGTTGTTTTTGGCTTATAACTTAAAAACCGTTACAGATATCAAAAATCTGACATGGGGTTAAATTGATCAGCATGACAAGATCTACCTACCCTGAAATTTTGAAGGAAATTCAAAACCCATTTAGGAGTTATTGCCCTTTTTTCGTCAAATTTTCAAAATTTAACATTTTTTGTCATTTATCTCCAAAACTATTTGAGATAGAAGTGAAATGTAAATTTGAAAAATGTTTGCCATGTTGAGATCTACATACCCTGAAATTTTAAAGGAAATCCCAAAACCCATTTAGGAGTTATTGTCCTTTTTTGGTCAAATTTTCAAAATTTTAACATTTTTGCATTTATCTCCAAAACTATTTGAGATAGAAGTGAAATATAAATTGAAAAATGTTTGCCATGTTGAGATCTACCTACCCTGAAATTTTGAAGGGAATCCCAAATTCTATTTAGGAGTTATTGGTTTGTGTAATTTGAGGTCGGGTTCTGTTACATTTATTTAAGGTTCACCCTTATTCCTGGTCAATTTTGTCAACTTCCTGCCAGGACTACCACCATCAGGGAACATATTTTAACATTCAACCTTATGAAAAATAAATCTTCAACAAATTTTCCCTGAACAATTGAACCAATTGCAACAAACTTGGTCAAATAGTTGATTAATTGTCCAATGAAAACCAGACTCCAGGTGAGCGATACAGGCTCTGGTGAGCCTCTTGTTGATATAAGTGTGCATCAGGAGTTCTAACATTTATTATAAGCAATAAGTAATAAACTAATTAAAACTATCATGAGTGAATATTCATTTGCATTTGATTGTAATTTAATTATCCAAATTTTCTCGACCACATGCGATTGAAAATTATTTTTATTGATCTAAGCGATATGTATTACCGGCAGATTGGGAAATATTTCAACCTGAAAAAATTATAGCTATGGTGCTGAGGCCCTAAAAGGGCACAGGGAGATGTAAATAGTGTAACCTAATACTGTAAGATAAACTTTGTGTCTCTAGAATCCATGGATGACATTTGTGATAAGTACCCAGGTGTTTCCAGACCACACCCATACCACTGTGCCCTGTTTATTGACTGTACAGCCACCAGACCAGGGTTTGCTGTTACAAAGTACATCAAAGAATGTCAATACCCACAGATGTTTTCTGCAGACACTCTAGAATGTCATGACTTTGAAGATGTCAAATGTGACAAACGGCATGAACCGGCTGCACCATGTAGGTGTCTGAAAGCATATTTAAGACTTATTTTTATATTCTGTTTTACTTTTTAGTTGCTACAGTCATTTCATGCTGCATTGAAGAAACACTCCACTTTAGTTTAGACTTCCATACAAACCAGGGATAATCATATTATTTTTATATTATTAGTTAAATAATCTTTCCATGGATCATTAAAAAAAAGTTACTGGTATTTTTTTTTACCTAAGCCCATTATACCCTGCATACTATTAATATTTTTATTAAAAAAAAATATGGATTAACTATGTTCTTTCTTTGTGTCCTAGATAATAAAAATAAAAGTAACTGGTGTTTTTACCTTTAAACCAGGTGAATACTTACAGAACCTGTGTAGTGGTACAGATCCTAATTGTATACAGTGTGTAGATAGATTGCCTAGCTGTAGGGAGCTACCTGATGGGAAAAACCCAATACCTACCAAACTATGGACAGCGAATTATCTTAATTGTTATAAGAATAGAACTTTATCAGTGGACAGATGTACACTGGGAGTGTTTGATCCTTACAGGAAACTTTGTGTTGATGGTATTGTATTAATTTATATGAAATATTTTAGAATACAAGTTAATATTAAGATTTAGATAACCCTGTTACCCTTATAACATTGTTTGGCTATTCACCTTCAAGTGGCAAGAAAGGAATTTAAAAAAAAGGTAGGCTCCAGAATTTGGTGAAAAGTATCATGATCAAAGATGTGGACAAAAGAGGAGGCTTGAATATTACCTGGATTGAAATTATAATTCATTCTGAAAATCAAAAAGAAAGTCAATGCTGGTGGATTCTGTGAAAAAAATCCCAAGATCGCCACATAGTTTTCCCCTCTTCCCAATAAAAATCAAATAGTTACTGCCAATGTTGATATAAAAGGCTATTCTATCATAGTATTTTGTAGAATATTTATAGCTAAGTAGCTTTTATATCAGTGAAGAATAGGTATTAATTGGTAGCATCAACTATTGATGTTCTCTGTACATAATTAGTACATTTCGTGTTTGGTACAAAAGTAAATCTGGATATTATCTTGGATAAATATAACATTCATCATTCTTTGATAAAACAAAGTAAAGATATTCTACATTTTTCAGTTGTTGATGGAAACAATATTTATTAGGTTGGCTTTTACAACCATTCATCAGACAGTGATTACCACAACTTAAATTTGCTCAGAAAATTTCAGAGTATCATTTTGATTATCTTCAAAGTTTTTATACCCCCTGCAAACAAAGTTTAGGGGTGTATATAGGAATCACTCTGTCTGTTCATCTGTCTGTCCGTATGTCTTGTAAGCGCAACTCCTCATAAATCGTTGAATGGATTTTGATGAAACTATATGAAGGTTGGGCAACATATGTATATTTGCATGAAGCAAGATAATTATCGCCGGATGCTTGCAAAGGGAGATAATCCAAGTTAAGGGTTTTACATGTTTAGAGCTTTTATGCGCAACTTCTAGTACTGCAAGTTGGGGGTATGACTCACAGTTCTAGTTTGTTTTGCCAAACAACTTACTTATTCAGAAACTATGTATTGAAAATATTTTACTATTTTGACTTTTGGCTTTATGTGACCTTCTTTCAATGAGTTATGGCCCTTGATATGTTCAAAAAATTTCCAAAATGCCTTTGTCATTCTTTACAATTTTTATTATGCTACTGATTTTCCATATTTGTAAGAAAGGTTGAAATGGAACATTAGAAAATATTGTTAGGGGATGCTTGTAACCATATTGATTTGTTGATAAACAAGATGAAAAATTGCATCATTGATTCATGAAACATGTAGTCTAATGCTATATCATTAACAAAGATGTGTGACAAAACAGTTTGAAACAGTCACAGTTAGTTAACTCCTATTGAAATTGTTAATGTAAATGAGATCCTCTCCATTGATGTGTATGCAGACAGCTTGTTTGTTGAATTGCAACTGTAGTAAAATTTGGACCTTTAATTTCCTATTGGTTTTCTGTTTGGTAAGTAATGTTAGTGTGTAGAACTCAGAACAAAATAAATATAAAATCTATATTAATAATCTTGTATGTCTACATATATTTATACCCCCCGAAAACGAAGTTTAGGGGGGTATATAGGTTTCAGTCTGTCTGTCCGTCCGTCTGTCCGAACTATGTGTACATGCTTTGATTTATCAATTCCCGTTACAGCTTATTCGGACCTGTTTACCGCTACGATTTTAGCGTTATCACTACGATTTTCAGACCCCCAAATTACGCCTTCTGCCCTCTTAAACGTTTTTCTACGTCAACTAAGTAAAACGGTAAAAAAAACTTATCCTCACGGCGCTTTGACTGATGGTAGAACTTTCGTCTTTGCAAACGCCCATACGATTTTGACTCGGCATCATTTAGTGGCGGCATAATGAAGCCAGTAAAAAACGTGGCAGCCAAACGTGAATACACTGATCTTTGGAAATTCCTTCAATTTTCATCACCTTTATATTAAGTACTACGCATATGTGTCAGTCAGTGAAGTCTCACAAATATTTCCATGTGCCCACGGAGGTAAATTTTACTGGTGAAGTCTCACAAGTATTTGGAAGAGTGCCGAAAATTGGAAGAGGACAAAACTAGGGCGGCTGATGATGTGCACAATCATAGCTCAAAATGAATTACCATTTAGTACAGCTCCGCTCCTTACAATTTCTATTAAGGAAATGTTTCCAGATTAATGACTTACTGCAGGTATGTAGATCATTTTATCAACTATCAACATAAAACCACTTTAAAAGACAAGTAAGATTTCATTAGGATAAATGAAATTTGTCCCAGCTTGTCTTTCACTCCCTATCTTAATTCCCTCAATTATGGTCTGGGTGATGGGAAGGGAGGTAAAAAAGCGTAATTTCTAGGGGCCATTATCCCCAAATTTTTTTCAAGTTTTTTTTCAAGCATTTTTTCCAGCAAATGTCTCCCCCCTCCCCCCCCCCTTTAAGAACTTTGACTTATCCTTACGGCACTTCGTCTGATGGTAGAACTTTCGACTTTGCAAACGCCCATAGATTTTGACTCGGCATGTTTTACAATCTAATCAAATCCTCTTACAGCTTTAAATCAATGGTCTGAAACTTTGCAGGGCGTTACATCTACCGGTACTCCTCTTACAGTTTTTACTTTCTAAAGTGCAGAGGGCTCAACAGATGCATGATAATGGGGTATCAATAGTCCGTTAAGGACAGATTATGTGGAAAGGTTTACAAAGCAGTTGGCGCGGGGGGTATTTGTGGGCCACTAGACCACAGTAACTCTAGTTATATATTCTTTTTTTTTAGACCAGAAACCTACTAAATGTGGTATGTCAACAGGATTAGTGGCTAAAGAAGACAACTGTGCTCAATTCTTTGACTGTGGCAAACCTGTGACAGAGTTTGGACAATACTTACAGGAATGTCCTTATCCACAATTATTTGATAAGAATACAAAACAGTGTGAACATTTCAGCCAGGTAGACTGTAGATCTAGGTACCAACCTAAAGCTCCATGTAAGTCAAATGGATCTATCTAGTGTTTTTGAAAGGGATTTAGTGCTCTAAAGATGTGAAGCCAAAACTGTGTGACATTTGTTTTTAATAACATCCTTATATTATAAATGGTAAACTTAATCGTAGTAGTTTGTTTAAATATTTTGCTAAATATAGATGCCCATTTTTTATGTTGCTTCTGTAATTTATTTAGCTAAATATGTCACAAAACTTAAAGTTTCCTTAAATAGAGTGACATTAAAAGTTTAATAATTTGAAGTTCTCATTGTTTGGTCAATTAAAATGTAGATTTTTATCCACAATAATCAATAAAAATGGGAATTTAATTTATTTTGTAGATTTATTATTGAATATCATAAAAAAAACAGAGCAACAGGTAGTTTACTAAACACATTGTCATTCTGGTATGTAGAAATTGTAACTTAACAGAATTAAAAATGATTTAGGCTTCCTGAAATAAAACATAAAAATTAATTATAATCAACTACATTACTCAGTTTTAATTATTAGTGACAGCATTCATTTTGAAAATGTCTTCAAGTGTAGATTTTAAAGGATATCATCATGATATTGTAGGTGAATATTTACAAAGACAGTGTATAGGAGCAGGCTGTGTGTCCTGTGAGATATCACATCCTAGCTGTGTAGGTTTACCTGATGGTGCCAACTCCTACCCTAACAGACCACTCACACCTGATTATATCATCTGTGATCATGGTAGGACAGTCTCTACAGAACATTGTAATACAGGACTGTTTGATCCTAATACAAAAAGTTGCAGTGCCTTCTCACGTAAGTAATTCTCAATGGCAATACTCTGCAGCTTTTAATTATTCAAAAAATTTAAAGTAAAAAGATATTGGATATAATATCATGTCAATTACATGTATGATTTACAACATTCAATGAATAAGTGTTGTTATTTATACTATGGTGCAAAGCCTATACTGTATAAATTGTTAAACAAGGACAATATGATATACTGTGAAAAACCTATTATTCATGGACAACTGAATCCCTGAATTTCAAAACCCAACGAAATATTTATGACAATCACTTTTATTACGAAGAAATATCGAAATGTTTGATATCATTTAAACATTTCTGAGAAATTTAGATCAATGTTGTCTTCTTTTTTTTTCAAAATTTTAAATCCATGAAATTAAAAACCCACGCATACGTCTTTTCCCCCTAGTCAACGAAAATTGATGGCAACGAAATAACTGATTTCATAGTATGTTAAATTATGTAGTAATACTTACTTTTACTAACACATAAACAGGAATTATTCATCAATTCAGTCACATGAAAAGACTAGCAATATTAAATTCTTATTGTTTACAGCTGATATGATTAATGCACACTGTAAGACAAATTCAGGATTAGTATTACCGAGTCCAGACAATTGTGCTCATTTCTACCAGTGTGGTATTGTAAACCAGCTGACTGGAAGTTATCTACAGGAATGTGTGTATCCCAAACTGTATGATGCCAGAACACAGACATGTAAACATTTCACAGAGGTCAGTTGTGGACCAAGGCACGAGCCAAGAGCCCCATGTAAGTTATCATAATATGATTTGTTTATCCTATAAATTATGTTAGATATAGGATATTAAATGAAATATAAAATATTCTACAATAAATTATTTTGTACACATTGCTGCAACATGTCAGAATATGGGAGCAAAGTGAGAGGTCAGATTTTAATCAGACTGACTGAACATAAATTCTTTAAAAGCTGAGCAGTTCATAATTACTAGGATCATTAAAAGGATACAGCTGAATTCATTGCTGTGTGAAATGAATCTGTTCATTTTCTTATTTTAGGTGAATACCTACAAAACCAGTGTCAGAAAGAGGATGGTGAAAATTGTTTCCCTTGTTCTCTGAGACTTCCTTCATGTATTGGTCTGTCAGATGGACGGCATTGGCATCCAGACCCAGGCAGAATATCACAGTACATCACATGTGAAAAGGAGAGAACAATAGCTATAGATGACTGTCCCGAGGGAATGTTCTTTGAACAAATAGTAAAGGATTGTCTCCCCTTGAAATACTATGGTAAGTTTTATTGCTATTTCTGATATTATGGATTATTTATTTTGTGGTAAAGTGAAGAATCCTTCTTTGAGTTATGTTTAATTTTTCCATTTTGTAATTTGCTAGTAATAAGTACATTCCCAAATATTGGTATTTAGCTGAAAGATATTGAATCTGCAATATAATGGTTAACAGTTTTGAAAATGATTCATCACTGATGTTGTAGCATAGGTTCTAATCTAAAATACTTAATAGAGGTTTCCCTAGACCAATTTAGCATGGCGCTGCACCATGCCTCCATCTTCAGCCACCATGCTGCCCTCAACATGAATTTTACAATATGCCCCCAGGTAACCAAACCTAAACTTCAATTTTTAGCTCATCTGGCCTAAAAGGCCATGTGAGCTTTTGCCATCACTTGGCGTCCGTTGTCCGTCGTCGTCCGTCGTTAACTTTTTCAAAAATCTTCTCCTCTGAAACGGCTGGGCAGATTGGATCGAGACTTCATAGGAATGATATATGACATGTCCTCCACAAACGATCCTCATTTTATATTGATCCGATGAAAAACATGGCCACTATTGCTAAAAATAGAACATAGGGGTAAATTGCTGTTTTTTGCTAATAACTCAAAAACCGTAACAGATATCGAAAATCTGACGGGGTAAAATTGATCAGCATGACAAGATCTACCTACCCTGGAATTTTGAAGGAAATTCCAAACCCCATTTAGGAGTTATTGCCCTTTTTTTGTCAATTTTCAAAATTTTAACATTTTTTGTCATTTATCTCCAAACCTATTTGAGATAGAAGTGAAATGTAAATTTGAAAAATGTTTGCCATGTTGAGATCTACCTTCCCTGAAATTTTAAAGGAAATCCCAAAACCCATTTAGGAGTTGTGGCCCTTTTTTTGTCAAATTTTCAAAATTTTTTCATTAAAAAATCTTCTCCTCTGAAACCGCTGTGCCGATTGGTTTGAAACTTAATAGGAATGATCTATGACATGTCCTCTACAAACGATCCTCAATTTATTTTGATCTGACATAAAACATGGCTGTCGTAGCTAAAAATAGAATATAGTGGTGGATGTGTTGTTTTTGGCTTATAACTTAAAAAACGTTACAGATATCAAAAATCTGACGGGGTAAAATTGATCAGCATGACAAGGTCTACCTAACCTGAAATTTTGAAGGAAATCCTAAAACCCATTTAGGAGTTATTGCCCTTTTTTCGTCAAATTTTCAAAATTTAACATTTTTCGTCATTTATCTCCAAAACTATTTGAGATAGAAGTGAAATGTAAGTTTGAAAAATGTTTGCCATGTTGAGATCTACCTACCCTGAAATTTTAAAGGAAATCCCAAAACCCATTTAGGAGTTATTGCCCTTTTTTCTCAAATTTTCAAAATTTTAACATTTTTGCATTTATCTCCAAAATTATTTCAGATAGAAGTGAAATGTAAATTGAAAAATGTTTGCCATGTTGAGATCTACCTACCCTGAAATTTTGAAGGGAATCCCAAATTCTATTTAGGAGTTATTGGTTTGTGTAATTTGAGGTCAGGTTCTGTTACATTTATTTAAGGTTCACCCTTATTCCTGGTCAATTTTATCAACTTCCTGCAATACTACCACCATCAGGGAACATATTTTAACATTAAACCTTATGAAAAATAAATCTTCAACAAATTTTCCCTGAACAATTGAACCAATTGCAACAAACTTGGTCAAATAGTTGATTAATTGTCCAATGAAACCAGACTCCAGGTGAGCGATACAGGCTCTGGTGAGCCTCTTGTTAGTTTAATCTTATCTTTTTGAAACTGATTTGCATTTAATCATGTTGTTTTGTCAATGTTGAAATACTGGTTAAGAATAGATCAAATGGAAAGTGGTATACTATTTGATGCATACATTGCTAATCAAAGTATGGTTTCAGACAACACAGAATGTTGGTTGTCATCCATTAAATTTATCCTACAAACACATAATATTTAACATTCACAAATAAAGATGAATGAGTTAATAAAGTCAGTAAGAGATAAATTATGTCATAGTTTTTTAAAGTACTGGAACAAAAAGTCAGAAGAACAAGAGGGAAAACTTAATACCTACTTTAAAATCAAAAAATGTTTTTCTCGAGAAACATATTTATCTATTAACAACATTCAATTGAGAAGGGCTTTATGTCAAATAAGAATAAGTGCCCATGAACTGAAAATAGAAAGAGATCGATATAGGAAACCCTATATAGAACGTTCACAAAGAATATGTGAAAAATGTTCTTCAAATCAAACAGAAGATGAATTGCATTTTATAATTAATTGCCCATTATATAACAACAGAGAAATCATGTTTAATAATATAGGTGAGCTTTGTACAAAATTTAAAGATCTTCCAAAGGAGGCAAAGTTGATATGGCTTTTTACAAATGAAGATATATCAGTACTCAAATTTCTGGGGAAATATATAATTGATTGTCTAAATATCAGACGAGGTTGATAACTCTGGTCCTGTCCAGCATAGCATAGCTTTTATTCTATTTTCATTGTAATTTATGCTAATGAATCAATGTTGTATATGTTGTTATATCTTGCCCGTGTGAGGGCCCATGATTGGAACAATAAAAATATTCTATTCTGTTCTATTCTGCACTCAAGTCCAGGTGGGATGCCCCCAATATTATCTTTTTTAACCATTGTGTGCCTTCAAAATACGGATTTACCATGCCTTCACAAATTTCTGGGGAAAGCACTACTTTAGCATAGTTTACCTGAATTATGTAATATAATATGCATTTTGAAAAGCATGAAACTTTTCCCGTCAGAAATGCGCTAAGATATGAATTAAAACCTGTTGTTGAGAGATAAGGGCAAAAGGATTAATTAACTATACTAAAATATGAATCTTATTGTTTGTTTCTTAAGAATCATTGCTGTTTATTTAGTCCAATTCAAGATAATGGAAAGTTTTAAGGTTATCATCCACACATTCTAAAAAATGAGGGGCAGATGGAAGGATTTTATTCTTTATTATAACCCCACTCCAAAGGAGAAAGGGGAGGGGGGGTTATACTGTTTTACCCTTGGGGTTCCATCCGTGCGGTAACATTCCAAATTATTGAATCCTGAATTGCCGATTCCCACATTGTCGAGTCCCATATTGTTGACTTTTTCTGATTTGGGTTCTTCAACCCGATTCCAAGTTTCCAAAACTATATTTCAGAATCCCAGTTTGCTGAAATTTACTGAGAAGAGAATGACACTGAATGATGCATGTACTTCTGAATATCGAATTCATGATAATAATGTAAAATTTAAATTTTGTCATAATTTCATGATGAAAGGTTAATTGTTTGTTTGTTTAGTTGGGGTTTAACGCCGTTTTTAGCACATTTGGCTATTTCGCGGCGGCCAGTTTTTATTGGTGGAGGAAGCCGGAGTACCCGGAGAGAACCACGACCTTTGGTAGGAAAATTGGCAATCCTTGTCAATTAAGGTGGGAGTCGAACACAACCTGCCACAGATGAGGTTCGAACTCACAGCCGCAGTGTTGACAGGCTAGTGATCATTAGCAGTCATAACGAACTACCTATACCACTCGGCCACCGAGGCCCCCAAAAGGTTAATTGGTAAGACCTTTAATGTTTATTTTTAAACTAAAAAGTAATAGTTCTTCTGCTCGTTTTCACAAGTAAAAGACATGAAATAAGTCCTTTTATAAGCCATTCTTATCCTTAGAAATTTTATTTTTAACAAAAAGTAATAGTATTCTTTTAAATAGTTGAAATCAGTAAGAGTCAGCAATTTGGGAATCGGCAATATGGGTTCGGCAAACTGGGATTCGGGTCAAATTTTCGATCTAAAAAAAAAAATCAGCAATCTGGGAATTGGCAATCTGGTGCTAATTCATCTGTCTGTAACAAAATTTTTTGTCACACTTTTCTCTGCAACTACTCATCACAGCTGCTTGATATTTTGTCACAAGCCTTCTATAGGTACGCCATATCATGGGATACATTTTCTGACCAAGGCAACATCAACTTTCTGTTTGATGACTTCGTTTATTTTTTGACCTTATGGTTTTGAATACAAATTTTTTGTCACACTTTTCTCTGTAACTACTCATCACAGTCGCTTGATATTTTGTCACAAGTCTTCTATAGGTACGCCATATTGTTGAATACATTTTCAGACCAAGGCGACATCAACTTCCTGTTTAATGACTTTGTTAACCAGGTTTTCCTCTGGAAAAATCTGGTTATTGAATTGGTGAAGGCGGGCGGGCGGGTGGCTGCCAATCGCGTCTGGCCTATAACTTTCTTGTCTTAAGACCTAGACCTTAGATCTATGGTTTGTGGATATGTCACCTCGAGACAATGTGTCATGTTTCAAAAATGTTGACCTGTGACCTTGACCCTTGACCAAAGGGTGAATAAATAGGTCATTTTAGATCATCTTCGTGTACGACCTATAACTTTTTTGTCTAAAGACCTAGGCCTTGGATTTTTGGTGTGTAGGTAAGTTATCTCAAGATGATGTGTTGCCTACCAAGAATATTGACCTTGACTGTTGACATCTGACCTTGACCCTTGACTTCTTTGTTGGAGAAAAGTTACTCAGTAAAAAATGAAATAGAAAGAAGGAAAACCTGGTTTGCTGTGACTCAGACAGCTCTCTTGTTTATTTTTCGACCTTATCGAAAAATGGAGGTATCACTAGTGAACAATGGCTCACAGTACATCTTATTTTTCCATGATTGACAAGGGCAGAAGTTCTTGCTGTTGAAAAGTCTCGAATAGTGGACTTGTGGTCAGTTTGGCTACTCACAAAGTCAGTGTACCCGGTATGTTAAATATTGTTTTTGTATCATAAAAGTTATGCATTCCATCCCATTCTCTAACTTTGGCCAACAACATGTACAATAACGAAGTCCATTTAGTTTTTTGTGGACTGGAAATGAACACTATGAAATAATTATAGATTTGACTTGAAATTAACACACACAAAAATTACAAAAATTTTTAAAATGGGATAGTAATCAGTCAATTAACTTGAATTGCTTCAATTGGCCTTACCAAAAGTTTTGTAGAAATCTGTCCAAAGTTTTCCTTTTTTTTCGTTTTCATTCAGTAAATAGCATTGTAACTTTTACACCTTTTAAAGCCTAAAATAAATCATTAAAAAAAATAGCACTGTGAATTCCTTTAATTTTTTTGGATATCAATTTCCATGATTTGAGGTGAATTCATTCTATTAGGAGTGGATTTGTTACTGGTACTTTCTTCTAATAAAGCCTTATAAAATGAGCCGTGTGTGCTTCAACTGCATTCAGAAAACCATAGATTCCGTTGAAATGGAATTAATCAACACTATGGCATCGTCTCAAAGGTAAAAAATTTGAAACAAAGGAAAGGAAGAGTTAAAATTGTGATTTTAGTTTTTAAAATAGTATTTTAATGTGAATATATAAAGAATTTTGGAATTAATAACCACTTGAAGAATCAGCCGTTACAACTCAAATAATACCAACACTCTGGATATCTATAACAATTATTTTAGTCTCTTCACTAAAATTGTTAGTCTAGAATCTGAATTACTGAAAACTTTTTGCTTCAAACTTTTTTTATTACAATGATAAACATGAGCACATTCATAAATACATATACCCAATGGTATTACTTTGGTCCTTCCATTTTCTGACAAAACAATAAAAAGCTGATAAATAATGTAGGTTATTTGAATTCTAAATTGTAAAAAAATATACTGATAACAAAGAGATATTTCTTATTAATGAATGGTTGAATTAAGATAATTTCATGGTTATGACAAACCTGTCATGAGAACAGAAACTCCGTCGAGTAAAATTAATCATTTGTTATTAAATTTGGTTTGGATTGATCATCTCCTTAAGCTTTTATGTAGGGTGTTGTCTAACATGACCTTTTGTCACTTACTTTCTTAAAAAAGAAATGAATTTCTATAAAATTTTACGTCATTCTGACTTTTTCTTGGGTTATTTGGGTGTTGATTCTGTAAAATTATCACAGTAAATATTTTCATCATTATTTGATTGTTTATGTAAACAACGTAACTAAACAATTTTATATTGATAAGAAAGTGAATTCTATCTAATGATCATTTAAAACTTCCTCCGTCCATCAGTTATCTTATACTATGGAAATATTATTTTCATTGATGGTAAATTAAAGAGATGACGGGAACAAACTGACTCAGTAACCACAAAGTTAGAGGGTATAAAAAGAAGAATTTGGGGGAAATTTTACATTAGCTTTGAAATAATAACAATATAGTGGTATATGCAACAGATTAGAAGAGAGATGTTTGCTATACTTGTTATTACTGGTAAGACTTTTTACTTAATTCAGAAAAAAAAGATTTGTTTGATTTTAGATAATTTTGAAAATAATTTAAATGAATTAAACTTGATTTTCAAATACTTTATTTTAAAACGTGTATGCTTAACATGCAGCTAAATAATTAAAGACCATATAGATTACATAAAAGAATATTTTATAATTTCATGAAAGAAAAGCATACACATACTTGGAATCAGCATTAATATATTGTCAATACAATTTAATTGGTTTTTAATTTTGTCTGTTAGTCATTGAGGGTTTGAATTCAATTAAATTGGTTTTTAATTTTTTCTGTTAGTCATTGAGAGTTTGAATGTTTTTAAATGAGAATTTGCAAATTGCTATTTCAATTTATACTGAACTGCATCCTTAATTTTTTTTAATTTTTTTAATATATTGAATGTACTTTGGTTAAGTGTGGAAAATAACATTCAGCACTACTACATTGTCAAATTACCCAGATACAATATATATATTTGTTTCAGAATCCTGTTCAAAATTAAAATGGCTAGATTCACATCAATACAAACAATTTTTAAAATTTAAGCAATGTAGTTATATATTTTAGGAGAAAATTACATGCAGTAAAACTACATTGTCAAATTGAATAAATGCAAATTAAATATTAGTTTCAAAATCCTAATCTTCCTATTTTATAAAATTTAAAATGGACAGTTTCACATCTAAAGTTAAAGCAATGTAGTTAAATATTTTAGCAGAAGTTTTTTTTATTGCTTATCATGCATATTGTCTTAAAATATGAAATACTAGGTAACTACCTGTGCATGCACGGGTATCATAAAAAGGTTGAATAGCTTTTCTTACCCCTTGGACAAAGCACCTCACCATTTTCGGAGGGCAAGATATTTGTTCCATGTAAGGCAGTGGGCAAAAAAAAACATGATATTGCTATTATATATACTACATTTGTACTTTGTTTTACTAAGACTTGTATTTTCCCTATAACGATAATCATTTGGTAATAAATTAAAACAATATTCAAAAGTAAACTACTTTAATTCCCTTCAAAATAAGAGATCTCTTGTAATGTGCTTGTCGTATCTATATTAAGTGTGGCCCGTTTTAAAAGCTGACTCAAACTTATGATTCTATGTTTTATTCAAGTATGAAATATAAAGTTTTCTTATATAATTGTTCCATTATTAGTCCCCTTGTGTAAAAATATTCATTCAGCGAATAATCTCTATGTCATTGTCTTACCTTCTCGTTGCTTATATAAAAAATGTCAAAACCACCCACTCTTTCAATAAGTAGAAGTGGAAGTAGTTTATTAATAACTTAATTCATCTGCGGTATAATTACTGCGTGTATGGCTATCTCTGGTCACCTTATAGCTGAACAATTATCCCTAGAACAGAAATAGAGAGAATGACGAAACATGGAAACATATCGGATTGGTTCGGATCGTGTTAACTTATCGATAATGCCACCATTTACAGAGGGGGCCTCGGTGGCAGAGTGGTCTAGGTAGTTCGTCATGACTACTAATGATCACTAGCCTGTCAACACTGAGGTTGTGAGTTCGAATCTCACCGGTGGCGGGGTGTGTTCGACTCCATTCTTAATTGACAAGGATTGCCAATTTTCCTAACGAAGGTCATGGTTCTCTCCGGCTTCCTCCACCAATAAAAACTGGCCACCACAAAATAGCCAAATGTGCTGAAAATGGCATAAAACCCCAACTAAACAAACAAACAAACCATTTACAGAAACGTATCAACCTAATAGTGTGAAATTCTCAGACAACAAATTTATCCTCAATCAGTCAAAATATGATTTGAATTGTGTCTTTTGCAGTAGTTACGTGATGACGGCCCAAAGAATTCACCCTTAATTTTAGTAGTATAGATGTGTCATTGTATAACTTTAAATGTAAAAATTTAAATACCTGTTGAAACTTATATTTCCCCCATCTTATTACTCTGAGTATGGTATCAATTTATTCTACCAAGCTGTTGTACTGATGCTTTTGTTACAAAACTTTTAGTCTGTTGTGTTGTGTGCATTTTTTAAATAACTTCCAAATCATATTCCTCATTATACTGGTGTTTTCTTTAATGTTGCTATCTTTCATTGCACTAGGACTAGAAAAAAAATTGTAATCTAATATACTTTAATGTTTTCTTTAATGTTGCTATCTTTCATTATACCCCCTGCAGACAAAGTTTGGGGGGTATATAGGAATCACCTTGTCCGTCCGTCTCTCTGTCTGTCCGTCTGTCCGTCTGTCTTGTAAGCGCAACTCCTCCTAGACCGCTCAATGGATTTCAACGAAACTTTACAGAAAGGAAGTACATCATCCAAAGATGTGCATGAACAAAAATCTTTGCTTTCCGATATCACACAAGGGAGATAATTGGACTTCTATTTTTTTTTGCTTATACATTATATATGAACCTCGTAAGCGCAACTCCTCCTAGACCGCTCAATGGATTTCAACGAAACTTTACAGAAAGGAAGTACATCGTCCAAAGATGTGCATGAAGAAAAATCTGTGCTTTCCGATATCACACAAGGGAGATAATTGGACTTCTATTATTTTTGTCTTATACATTATATATGAACCTCGTAAGCGCAACTCCTCCTAGACCGCTCAATGGATTTCAACGAAACTTTACAGAAAGGAAATACATCATCCAAAGATGTGCATGAAGAAAAATCTGTGCTTTCCGATATCACACAAGGGAGATAATTGGACTTCTATTTTTTGGCTTATACATTATATATGAACCTCATAAGCGCAACTCCTCCTAGACCGCTCAATGGATTTCAACGAAACTTTATGGAAAGAAAGTACATCATCCAAAGATGTGCATGAAGAAAAATCTTTGCTTTCCGATATCACGCAACGGAGATAATTGGACATCAAAGTGGGGGGTATCCTTTGTGAGCTTTGTTCACAGTACATCTAGTTGCACTAGGACTAGAAAAAAAATTGTAATCTAATATATATTCATTATTGTAGGTTTCCTATTAGCTTTCAGCAAAGGACAAGGTAATTATGAATTATGATAAAATGTTAATTTTTAAAGACACAGCAGTTTTACATTTTTATTATGAGAAGTTCAATGTTTTATATTTGAATTTACCCTCAGATTCAACTTTGTATTATACAAGAGATAAAACACAATTCAGGTACATTTTTATCTCAGCTACAATGAAAATCATAAAAGCAAAACAGATGGTGGTATCAGTGGTGTCAATGTGCTCAGTTTTTTTTCCATCATTCCTTGCTTTGTTTAGTTTTGTATTGATTTTAAAAATTTAGAGAAAAAAGTATTAATGGATGACTTTGATATTAGACCATATATAGTTGGATAAGCATCAGAAAAATTCATTTCCATGATATATACAGCACTACCTCTTAAGACTTAATTCATTTAAATTTTTCGAGTTTCAATTATGCCAGTTGAACTGTCAATAAAACCTGGTATGAAATTGCATTAGCATTGACACATCTTATATCCATAATGGAAATATTTTACCAAAAAAATACATATTTTAGTTATTAAAAAATAAACCGAGTTAGAGATATTTATTTCCAGTGTACACATATAAAAATACATTGCATTTAAGATGTGTGTAATAATCCCCTTGTGGCTGGTTTGAAAGAAGAGAAGCTAACAGCATCATCACAGTTTGGCAGTGGTGATCCATTCAGTGACTATGGACCAGGCAGAGCAAAACTTAATAATAAGGAATTGATGGATAATACAGGAAAAACTCTGATTGGAGCATGGGTGTCTGGTAAAAATGATGTTGACCAATATATCCAGGTAAATATTTTTCAGTTATTTTCACAGAATTGTATGGATATTTTTTTTCATTCATGAACTTATGGATGCAGTTTTTAGCTCACCTGACCCAAAGGTCAAGTGAGCTATTCTCATCACTTAGCATCCGTCGTCAACTTTTATTAAAATATTCTCCTCTGAAAATACTTGGCAACTAGCATCATTAGAGTATCTAGTTTATCCCTGTTAAACTGCAGTATTTGTCTTATATCTCTAAAACTAAAGTAAAGTATCTACCTGCCATGAAATTTTCAGACGAATCGGTCAACCCTTTGTTGGGTTATTGCCCCTGAATTGTTAATTTTAAGGAAATTTTGCAATTTTAGGTTATTATCTTGAATATTATTATAGAAAAAGAAAAACTGTAAACAGGAAAAATGTTCAACAAAGTAAGATCTACAAATAAGCCAACGTCACCAAAATCATTGATTGACCTCTTATAGGAGTTTTTGCCGTTTTAAGACGGCATCCGGCGTAAACTTTCTTTTAAAGATCTTCTCCTCTAAAATCACCTGGCCAATTGGGATCAAACTTTGGTGGAATGGTCCTTGGGTGGTCCCTTCCAAAATTATGTCTGGCATCCCCGTCTTCCAACAGACATGGCTGCTGTTACTAAAAATAGAAAAAATTGGGGATGAATTTCAAAAGTCTTTTGCTATGAAACTACAAGGCCAATTGGAACCAAACTTGGTAGTAATGGTCCTTAGAATTATGTCTGATGACCAAGCTGGCCGCACACAGCCGAACTTAGTTAAACATAGGGCAATATGGGAAAATTCATTGAAAAATCTTCTTGTCTGAAACCATTTCACCAATTGGAACCAGATATGGCAGCAATGGTCCTCTTTCAGAAATTTGTTCGATTTCGTGAACTGTGAACCAAGATGGCCGAAACAGCCGAACTTAGTTTAACATAGGACCCTATGGTAAATTAACTCGAAAATCTTCTTGTCTGAAACCAATAAGCCAGTTAGAACTAGACTTGGTAGCAATGGTCCTTAGATGGTCACTTTCAGAATTGTGTCTGATAACCCAGACTGTTAAACCAAGATGGCAGCTACATCCAAACTTAGTTTAAAATAGGGCCCTATGGGAAAATTCGTTGAAAAATTTTCTTGTGTGAAACCACTTGACCAATTGGAACCAGACTTGGCAGTAATGGTCCTTAGGAGGTCCTCTTTCAGAAATTTGTCCATTGTCCTGGACTGTCAACCAAGATGGCTGCCACTGTTGAACTTAGTTTAACATAGAACCCTATAGAAAAAGCACCCAAATTGACTGCAACACTTAAATCTGTAGTCCTGCTCAATGTGAAAAGTTAAATCCAGGTGAGCGGTACAGGCTCTTGAGAGCCTCTAGTTGTGGTTTCTTATTAGACCTCCTTGATTAGACCTAAGTGTGATTAGTAAGTTAAAATTGGATCATTATTTATAAATGAGAAATAATTTGTCATTACAGCTCACAGCTGAACTTTCGAATAAAAATGTGGGTATGTTGTTTTGGAATTTTGATTATTCTGTAGATATATAAACAAGGACCTTATTTAAGGTATACCCCTATAACTCAACATTTTTGGGTTTGGGTTTCAAATATGTTATAAATGGTCAAATATATAATATGAAGTAGAAATGAAATAAGGCTGCATAATTTTGGTTTTTGTCCATGGGAATAAAACAAGGGACCCAAAAACATTTGAATCTGAAATCAAGCAAATCAGTATGATTCAATTTACATTATTTTAATCTGGAATTTATATTTTGATTTGGAATGGGTAAACTGTATATAGTAAAAATATATTCAAATTTTGACTTGGATCCAGGGGTCTAAAACAAAGGGCTTAAATAGGTCAACTCCTCTTTTATAAATGTCTCAAGTGTATCTAAGGATCATGTAATAATTTGTAAATTACTGATGAATTTATTGGAACTATATTGCTGGTGTATTGATTTGATATGTGACATCGTCAGGAAGAATTTATTAATTTATACTTTTTTTTATCACGGCTAGGACCAATAGAAATAAGGCAAACGTACAATATTTGAATTGTATATTTTAATTTTGTGTGTCAGAGTCATATCTTATATTGCTTTTCCAGTAGATTAGTTTAAGTTGGTTGTACATCCTAAAACAATAATAATTAACTGTCCTTTTGTGTTCATTAAATACTTTGATTTTGCAATATAAGGTTATACATGTATGTGTATTATGACTATAGGTTGAATTACCAACTGCAAGTTTAATTCGAGGAATCACCACACAGGGACGTGATGGCTGTTGTAAGCAGTGGACAACAAAATATCGTGTATTATATAGTATGGATTGTAAAACAAACTGGAAACCAGTTCAACAACTAGGTTCTGCTGATACTGTAAGTATTTATTTTGTTATAATGTTATTCCCCATTGATTGACAAGCATTTATTTACCACTTTTCCTGCCAAACTTTGGTATTCTAGCTGTCTTTCATTCAATGCAAGTATGCCATTTTATATACAAAATCAGAATTATTTCCTCTTCTTTCCTGCTAGAGGGAGATATTCCTAGAAATATTTCTCACTCAGCAAATGTTAAGCTTACCAAATTATTATGCAAGTGTCAAAACCACTTTTGTTAGTTAATATTTCACGAACCCATCTGTCAACATTTGTTTGTGGAAATTGCACATAATACTAATACTTGCTATTGGCAATTTTTGTGAATATCATACTGTATTTTTTGTAGTTTTTTAAAGGAAATGATGACGAGAATACCCCTGTAGGTAATCAGTTTGACTGTCCTGTTATAGCCAAATGTATCCGTATTAATCCTCTAGAATGGAGTAATCGTGCAGCATTAAGATTTGAGCTGACTGGATGTTCTTTGGAATCAGGTTTGTATTATTATTGAGTGAGATATTCCAATCCAGAAAGGTTGCAGGGAACATTGGCAACATGTAATGTTTAACTTAAAATTTTAATTTCTTCAAATGGAAAAATTATATGGTTTATAGTTTGATGAAATATTTCATATACTGACTGGTCATATGAGTGCTCAATTATCTTTTGAACATTTTTGTCTACATGTATTTAGCTGTATTTGTCATGACAATTATAAATGGTTTATATCTGGCCTTTTTGTCCAAACATCCATTTGCATTGCTTCTTTGATGCTGCACTGATTTTCCTTTATGATTGTATTTGGTCATAATTTTAAGGATATTTAAATTTAAAAATAAATCAATATATTAATACATATTATGCATTGGGGTTTTGTGTGTGTGTGTGTGTTTTCAGTAAACATTTTTGATACAGTTATTCCATGAAAAGATATTATGTTTTATATAGTTAAGTTTTAAACAGTAATTGAGAATGAATTATGGTTACAGTTTCTGTTTTGTGTAACTAATTAGGACATTTAATATTAATAAGAAGATTTTCATTTCCAAATTCTTCCCAAATATTTTATTTCTGTTTAGTTACAATTCTTATGAAATTGTTTACTTGACTGTTTCTGGCAACAAAAACTACAATCCATATTTTGTAAACTTTCTAATGTAGTGTGCATGGTTCTTTGTCAGGAAAGATTACAATCTACATATTAAATGTAATTTTCCTCAATATGTCCTCTTTCAGTATTTCTTCAATAGTAACAATTTTCTCCTATGAAATCATAGTATTTCACATTGTTTATTTAAAGTTACACTGATTTGTAGGATCTACTACTAACAATGTGGCTACTGCAAGTACAGCTGTACCTACAACACAATCAGTAACTACCTTACCTACAACTACACACAAACTTACTGCAGCAGTCACTACAATGGCTCCTACTCAAGGTATGTATTCTTGTGTAACACAACACAATCAGTAACTACATTACCTACAACTACACACAAACTTACTGCAGCAGTCACTACAATGGCTCCTACTCAAGGTATGTATTCTTGTGTAACACAACACAATCAGTAACTACCTTACCTACAACTAAACACAAACTTACTGCAGCAGTCACTACAATGGCTCCTACTCAAGGTATGTATTCTTGTGTAACACAACACAATCAGTAACTACCTAACCTACAACTACACACAAACTTACTGCAGCGGTCACTACAATGGCTCCTACTCAAGGTTTGTATTCTTGTGTAACACAACACAATCAGTAACTACCTTACCTACAACTAAACACAAACTTACTGCAGCAGTCACTACAATGGCTCCTACTCAAGGTATGTATTCTTGTGTAACACAACACAATCAGTAACTACCTTACCTACAACTAAACACAAACTTACTGCAGCAGTCACTACAATGGCTCCTACTCAAGGTTTGTATTCTTGTGTCACACAGCACAATCAGTAACTACATTACCTACAACTAAACACAAACTTACTGCAGCAGTTACTACAATGGCTCCTACTCAAGGTATGTATTCTTGTGTAACACAACACAATCAGTAACTACATTACCTACAACTACACACAAACTTACTGCAGCAGTTACTACAATGGCTCCTACTCAAGGTATGTATTCTTGTGTAACACAACACAATCAGTAACTACCTTACCTACAACTAAACACAAACTTACTGCAGCAGTTACTACAATGGCTCCTACTCAAGGTATTTATTCTTGTGTCACACAGCACAATCAGTAACTACCTTACCTACAACTAAACACAAACTTACTGCAGCAGTCACTACAATGGCTCCTACTCAAGGTATTTATTCTTGTGTCACACAGCACAATCAGTAACTACCTTACCTACAACTAAACACAAACTTACTGCAGCAGTCACTACAATGGCTCCTACTCAAGGTATGTATTCTTGTGTAACACAACACAATCAGTAACTACCTTACCTACAACTACACACAAACTTACTGCAGCAGTTACTACAATGGCTCCTACTCAAGGTATGTATTCTTGTGTAACACAACACAATCAGTAACTACCTTACCTACAACTAAACACAAACTTACTGCAGCAGTTACTACAATGGCTCCTACTCAAGGTATGTATTCTTGTGTCACACAGCACAATCAGTAACTACCTTACCTACAACTAAACACAAACTTACTGCAGCAGTCACTACAATGGCTCCTACTCAAGGTATGTATTCTTGTGTAACACAACACAATCAGTAACTACCTTACCTACAACTAAACACAAACTTACTGCAGCAGTTACTACAATGGCTCCTACTCAAGGTATTTATTCTTGTGTCACACAGCACAATCAGTAACTACCTTACCTACAACTAAACACAAACTTACTGCAGCAGTTACTACAATGGCTCCTACTCAAGGTATTTATTCTTGTGTAACACAACACAATCAGTAACTACCTTACCTACAACTAAACACAAACTTACTGCAGCAGTTACTACAATGGCTCCTACTCAAGGTATGTATTCTTGTGTAACACAACACAATCAGTAACTACCTTACCTACAACTAAACACAAACTTACTGCAGCAGTTACTACAATGGCTCCTACTCAAGGTATTTATTCTTGTGTCACACAGCACAATCAGTAACTACCTTACCTACAACTACACACAAACTTACTGCAGTAGTCACTACAATGGCTCCTACTCAAGGTATTTATTCTTGTGTCACACAGCACAATCAGTAACTACCTTACCTACAACTAAACACAAACTTACTGCAGCAGTCACTACAATGGCTCCTACTCAAGGTATGTATTCTTGTGTCACACAGCACAATCAGTAACTACATTACCTACAACTACACACAAACTTACTGCAGCAGTCACTACAATGGCTCCTACTCAAGGTATGTATTCTTGTGTAACACAACACAATCAGTAACTACCTTACCTACAACTACACACAAACTTACTGCAGCAGTCACTACAATGTCTCCTACTCGAGGTATGTATTCTTGTGTAACACAACACAATCAGTAACTACATTACCTACAACTAAACACAAACTTACTGCAGCAGTTACTACAATGGCTCCTACTCAAGGTATGTATTCTTGTGTAACACAACACAATCAGTAACTACCTTACCTACAACTACACACAAACTTACTGCAGCAGTCACTACAATGGCTCCTACTCAAGGTATGTATTCTTGTGTAACACAACACAATCAGTAACTACCTTACCTACAACTACACACAAACTTACTGCAGCAGTCACTACAATGGCTCCTACTCAAGGTATGTATTCTTGTGTAACACAACACAATCAGTAACTACCTTACCTACAACTAAACACAAACTTACTGCAGCAGTTACTACAATGGCTCCTACTCAAGGTATGTATTCTTGTGTAACACAACACAATCAGTAACTACCTTACCTACAACTACACACAAACTTACTGCAGCAGTCACTACAATGGCTCCTACTCAAGGTATGTATTCTTGTGTAACACAACACAATCAGTAACTACCTTACCTACAACTACACACAAACTTACTGCAGCAGTTACTACAATGGCTCCTACTCAAGGTTTGTATTCATGTGTCACACAGCACAATCAGTAACTACCTTACCTACAACTAAACACAAACTTACTGCAGCAGTCACTACAATGGCTCCTACTCAAGGTATGTATTCTTGTGTAACACAACACAATCAGTAACTACCTTACCTACAACTACACACAAACTTACTGCAGCAGTTACTACAATGGCTTCTACTCAAGGTATGTATTCTTGTGTAACACAACACAATCAGTAACTACCTTACCTACAACTAAACACAAACTTACTGCAGCAGTCACTACAATGGCTCCTACTCAAGGTATGTATTCTTGTGTAACACAACACAATCAGTAACTACCTTACCTACAACTACACACAAACTTACTGCAGCAGTTACTACAATGGCTCCTACTCAAGGTATGTATTCTTGTGTAACACAACACAATCAGTAACTACCTTACCTACAACTAAACACAAACTTACTGCAGCAGTCACTACAATGGCTCCTACTCAAGGTATGTATTCTTGTGTAACACAACACAATCAGTAACTACCTTACCTACAACTACACACAAACTTACTGCAGCAGTTACTACAATGGCTCCTACTCAAGGTATGTATTCTTGTGTAACACAACACAATCAGTAACTACCTTACCTACAACTACACACAAACTTACTGCAGCAGTTACTACAATGGCTCCTACTCAAGGTATGTATTCTTGTGTCACACAGCACAATCAGTAACTACATTACCTACAACTAAACACAAACTTACTGCAGCAGTTACTACAATGGCTCCTACTCAAGGTATGTATTCTTGTGTAACACAACACAATCAGTAACTACCTTACCTACAACTACACACAAACTTACTGCAGCAGTTACTACAATGGCTCCTACTCAAGGTATGTATTCTTGTGTCACACAGCACAATCAGTAACTACATTACCTACAACTAAACACAAACTTACTGCAGCAGTTACTACAATGGCTCCTACTCAAGGTATGTATTCTTGTGTAACACAACACAATCAGTAACTACCTTACCTACAACTACACACAAACTTACTGCAGCAGTTACTACAATGGCTCCTACTCAAGGTATGTATTCTTGTGTCACACAGCACAATCAGTAACTACCTTACCTACAACTAAACACAAACTTACTGCAGCAGTTACTACAATGGCTCCTACTCAAGGTATGTATTCTTGTGTAACACAACACAATCAGTAACTACCTTACCTACAACTACACACAAACTTACTGCAGCAGTTACTACAATGGCTCCTACTCAAGGTATGTATTCTTGTGTAACACAACACAATCAGTAACTACCTTACCTACAACTAAACACAAACTTACTGCAGCAGTTACTACAATGGCTCCTACTCAAGGTATGTATTCTTGTGTAACACAACACAATCAGTAACTACCTTACCTACAACTACACACAAACTTACTGCAGCAGTCACTACAATGGCTCCTACTCAAGGTATGTATTCTTGTGTAACACAACACAATCAGTAACTACCTTACCTACAACTAAACACAAACTTACTGCAGCAGTCACTACAATGGCTCCTACTCAAGGTATTTATTCTTGTGTCACACAGCACAATCAGTAACTACCTTACCTACAACTAAACACAAACTTACTGCAGCAGTTACTACAATGGCTCCTACTCAAGGTATGTATTCTTGTGTAACACAACACAATCAGTAACTACCTTACCTACAACTACACACAAACTTACTGCAGCAGTCACTACAATAGCTCCTACTCAAGGTATGTATTCTTGTGTAACACAACACAATCAGTAACTACCTTACCTACAACTAAACACAAACTTACTGCAGCAGTAATAATTAAAATGAACTATGACATCATATACTTATTGTGAAGTCCTTCATAAATGTAGCACAAATCAAAAGTGGGTATTAAAATTGTACCTTGTAAGTGCACCTTACTTACAAAAGCTACCCAGCCGTAATACAAAACTCTGTTTATTTGAACTATTTAGATAATTGAATTGTTTGTAAATACATCTTATATTTTTGATTGATTGTAGAATTCAGATCCTAGAATAATATACATGTAATTAAACAAGACTTGAGTTTCATTCTTGTCACAAGCTTCCAATGCAGATCACTCTAAGTTTTGATTTTTGTTTTTCAGCAGTAAATCCTACTCAGAATCCTACTGTTGGAGGCAAGGGAAATAATAATTTTAGTAAGTCTCATATATTGATTAGAAAGGATTGTAAATGGTTACAAACCTTGAAATAAAAATATATTTATCAAAAAAATATAAAAATTACCATGAACATTTGTTGATTTAGGGGACGACCATTTGATATTCTGGTGGGGGCCAGGAGGATTTTGAAAATAAATAACTGAGCCTTGATAATAACAAAAATGAATGGTTTGTTCTGTGGTAGTTTGAAAATAAATAACCTCACCTACAATTTATTGAAAATAAATAACTCAGCAGGTCTTTTAAACCATTTTATAAATGCATTTTTTAAAGCATGAGATGGCACCAAATTCTACCATATTTTTTCAGGAGAAACTTCCCAAATCTTTTAATAATATATAAACTACACCATATGTAAATATTAATGTTTTTGAAATGTCTGAAAATGGGTTTCATTTCACTTGAGGTATATTGTCTCATGAACATTTACCTCACTTTAATACCTTTTCCCATTTTAACCTATATTGTTTTTTGAACGTATGCAATATATGCAGTTTTGAATTCAGAAGATTCACTTCCAGAGGATGATGATTAATTTCGATTAAATGGTACATAATGTATTTCATCTCATTGAATTTATAAAATGTAAGTATAAACTTATTATACTGGTATATACCAATGCGACATACTGGTATATTTAACTTAAACTTCAGAAATATATATCTGCATTCCCTTTTCATGGGTGGGTCCAGGTGAGGGCGTAATGGGCATATGCCCCCCCTTTTCAAAAAAAAAACTATCGTTATCTGCTTATATTGTATTGAATATGGTAATTTATCATATTCATTAATTCAACACATAATCTGATTTCTTTAAAGTGGAACTAAAACGCTTATAGCAAGTTATTTTCATTTTATAGTACTAAATAAACGTATAAAAACGCAAAAAACCCGATGAAATTTGGTCAAGTAATAACGGAGAAAATAGCGAGTGAAGTTGGATTATTTTTACCGTTGGGAAATCCAATCAGCGCTATTTCCGGAAACAGGCTTTCCTCGCTGAGTGACCCCGATTGACCGGAAATGACGTACAGTGCGGGCTACTCTTGAACTTGTTTACATTGACCAGAAGGAATATATTATGGATGAAGACAGCAATGCTAGTGATTTATAATAGTATAGCCAATAAATTTCAATAAATGCCCCCATATACATATATATAACAAGAATGAAAGTGAAAGATATTTTGAAAGGTGTGTATAACATAAATACAAATGAAAGACCATCTTATAGGAATAAAAAACAAACACTATTTTTTTAAACAAGCAAATATAAGACACAATATTAATTGATAGTTTTAAAACAGATGTTTTACAAATAGTGATATAAGTTACTGAATAGTAATATAGATTTTGATGTAGAATTGTAATGTGTTTTTTTATTGAATTGACAGATTCATAAAATTTCAGAATTTTCTTATAAAAATATAATAAATTTCTTAGTTTAATCAGAGACATATATGTAGAGAGAGATAAGTAATTTCTGACAATCCTTGTTGTAATAATAAAAATATGTAGAGAATCATTGGAGAAACTGCACATAAAAGATTTTGATGGATTTTAATAAAAAAAAATTATTCAACTTATAAAATAATTCCCACATTTGTAGAGTTATAATTTGGTTAATATTGGTTATGGGACTTTATGCTCTTTTTGTAATTTGAATTATAATAACAGTCACAACTGGTTTCCATAACACCTTTCTAATGACTTTGTTACTGGTATATTGATTTACTCCACAGGTGGTAGGTGCATGGCCAAGTTGTTATTTACCTGATTGGAGGGATTAAAACTTTTGTTTGATCTTTATTACTAGATAACAGGATGTTAATTAATAGGTGCTAAAACTTTAACTGTTTTAATTACCAGGATTAAAGGTGATAAATATCCATCCACATGTTTACTAATTTGTTTTATATCATGAACTAGTTTTAATTTTCACAGGTGTTTAATACTATTTAGGGGGAAATTAAAATTAAAACGATTGGAAGTGTCATATATATATTTTTTTATAAATAATGAATAAATAAATACATATTCTTTTAATAAATAATTAGACATTCAAACTTTGCTTTAGCTTTACATTGCTAATGAAATAGAATGTCTTTAAAAAAAGCTACATTTTTACCCAAATTATTTTCTGCATTATCAGGATTATGATCATGAACATGTTATATAAATAGAGAGGTAGTTATATCATGGAAGTACATGTATTGTTCTATATTGTATTATTTTACCATAGTCAGCAGACTCTTAATATTTGAAATTATTATGGTTACAAATGTATAACTTTTATGCTCATAGAAAGAGAAAAAAATTCAGAGGGACATTGGACCAGAATAACTTTTTATGGAGCTACACATTTCGCTATAAAAGCCTCTTATTGCACTACAACTTATGTTAGCTTGTTGGCTACATCTTTTCAAAGTCATGCCTGTCAAGGCTCTGCATTTGATATAAGCGGCCTTACATGTACCTTCAACTTACTCCATTAATAATATTTTTAAATAGCCCTATGTTCAGGATGTTGGTAACTGGTGGTTTGAAAAGAAGGGGTGTAAATCAAACACAATAACTCTAAAAATACCCTTAAATATACCCTATGTATGATGTAAAGGTACAATATAGTTATACATAAAAAATTTTGATTCAACAGGAGAGGCTGCATAGGCTTAATGTAGGCTTATTCTCACAATGACATTATGATAATGCATTCATATTAAACATGTGCATATATACACATAAATTTGATGTATATATAAAGACATATACATGGTATATAAAAACAAATAAGATCAGACATGTTAGAATTATTTTTTCAAAAGTATTTTGGTGCAGACCGTCACTATACCATGTATACTGGTCATGCTGGTTGGGATAAATGCTTGGCACTGAACCTGGCAATAGTCTCTTGCCGTTATGAGCAGATAAACCAAATAACTCCTTGAATCTCAACCTGTCAACCTCATAGCATTCTTCTGAGAAGTGTTCTGAACATATGGCTGAGTGTTTAGTTGGCACAGTAAAATCCACACGGGTTAGTTTTACAAAACGAACCCACAAGTTACGTTGTCGGTCATCTTTTGGAAAAGCCTGTTGAGTATGTCCCGTTTTTGCAGAGTTGCTGCATCCCGCAACTGCACAATTCCTTCCCATTGTTGAATTGTAGATTTAAATTAAGTACAATGTTTCATCAAACAAGTGTCGGTGAATATACAAGAAGCACTGTCAATCGATAGTTGTCACCAATAACGTATAAACAATCAACTGAATCAAATGACCTGTACCTATTTGTGTACAAGATCTGAACCGCACAGTACGTCACTTCCGGCGACTAGTAATATTCCAGTTTTTTAACAAATCGTTCAGGTGTGCAAATGACAATCGGCCAGTATTTTGCTAATATCTCGAAAACTAAGTTACCGAATTTCATCGGGTTTTTTGCGTTTTTATACGTTTTTTTAGTACTATAAAATGAAAACAACTTTCTATAAGCGTTTTAGTTCCACTTTAAAAGACTATTGAAATGTTAAGTAACGCCTTATACCCTAGAATTTGGAATTTCTCGTTATTGGTCTATATATACTGCTGTTAAGATCCATCCAATCATTTTAATATACCATAGACAATTAATGGAGAGAATTCGGCATAAAAAATATCAAACCCTGACACTTTAACTATAAAATATACATGCTCCAAGTCAGGAACCGTTACATTAGTGCATTTCACAATTATTTTATGTTTTTTAGCAAAAAAAAGTCCAAAACATTTTTCGCCTCGCTTCCCTCGGCCAAATTTTTATTATAGGCCTCCCCTTTCAAATATCCTGGAAACGCCCCTGATTTTCCTTTCTCCTTTACTTTAAACAGAGCAATGCACAATACAGCATGAATGTACAAGCATGCATTATAAACATTGCATATTTCTATTTGCACCTACAATTCAGTTTCTTGATTTGGCAGTTATGAACTGGGTGCACAGATTTATGGCAATGGTGGCCATTTTTTGTGCTTGCATCAAACACAATAACAAATAGTATCTTTATGATGGTCTTAAAGAATACCACAGTGCTGGACTGGGACTGAGACTGCAAGGTGGAACAGCCAAAATTCGGAACAGATACAACCTTGACTATGTTATTTATTTAAGAATAAAAACATGAATTTAAAAATTGTGTATTTTCAAATATTATAAATATAATTGTGAAAATAAATAATCAGTCCCTTGTTTTACTGAAAATGAAAAATCATGCTTCAACGGTGCAGAAAATAAATAACCTGTCTTTATTTTCCACAAAAATAAATAACCCATCCAAAACAAATCCTCCTGCCCCCCCCCCCCCCCCCCCAGAATATCAAATGGTCGTCCCCTTATATATTAAATGACAGTTCTTTCTATAAATAATATTATTGTAGTATTGATATAAAGTATTATTACATTGATATGTTGTTAAGCTGTTTTTAATTTTTGTCTGGTCATGAAAATACAGGTCATATGAATCGTAATATAATCCATATTGACATTTTGTTTAAATCTGTATTTCATATTTCTTGTATAAACAGGGGAACTTTTGAAAATGGTCCTAATGTGTAATCTTTAGTAAATGTACCATCAAATAAAAATAAATGATAAACTGATAACAATTCTGTCAAGAATAATATTACAATGACACAACATCAAATTGGTGTAAGAGTTATTAGTTCTGAATATGCAGTCAAACCTGTGTACTGTATAAAATACAGCTAAGGGACACGAAATTAGTAATGTTGATGGACAGGTGCCCTACCACAGAGCTCAATTTTACAATCTGTTTACAACATGACATTTTCAAAGGGCCCTTTATAAGCAAAGAAAAACTGAGTATGAGTACAATGTATATGCTACCAGTATCAAGTACAATGCATTGTGAAATCATGTATTTTCAAAAAGTGAACATTTCTTTAACTGTAGTTATAATGGTTTTTGGGTTTCAATAATTGTGTTGTCATATTGTTTAAAAAATGCATTTTGTCCAGATATATTTGCACATGACAGAAATGAAAATAAATTCATAACATTTTAAATTTTGATGTGAATACAGTGATTTCAAAACAAATTTTATTGACATTTAATTGGTTACTTATTTAAAGTCTTAATTTTTTACTAACAGGTAATATTTTTTTTTTAATTGAATAATGAATAAAATGATACAGATAAAGGATGTTTTAGTCCTTGCATTTCTCTTGAAGGTGTCAAAAAGACTTTCCTTATTTTGTTAAATGTTTTTGACGTCTGTTATTTTATTTCTATTCCTTTTTGTCAGCCACAGTAAAAAAACATGTCATATATCAACACATGCAATAACCTATTGATATGCTTTGAGAAATATCATGCTGTCGTCAGCAATGTCTTCTATTATAACATGGGTATGATAACTTGTGTAAAGAATTGTTTGTATATTCCAGGCTGTATAAAGAAATGTAAACTTGGTGACAGTGGATATTATGGGTCCTGTAAAACTTGTTATGGATACATAACGTGTGTGTGGGGAATCACATATGAGCGAGACTGTCCCTCGGGACTTAGATGGAATAGTGATCTGAAAGTTTGTGACTACAATTCCAAATGTTCCAAGCCATAAACTTCTCTACTCAGGATTATTGTAATTTGTTGTTATTTATTTTTCTAATGTTTTGTATGTAATCTGTGCATGATAGTTCTGCCTATTAAATAAAAATGCAGAACCAAGATTTCATTTTTTATTTTCCTAAATTGCAGACTGATCTGTTTTAATATTCCTATTTTCAGCATGCTTGGATGGTGGAGAATCTATAATGTTCGTTAGGCACAAGAAAGTTAATATAGGTTACACATTTTACCATCTTTAGTGCCGTCTTTTGTTAAGCTAATGAAGAAAAATTTAGGAGGAAGGTTGAGATCAGTTAAGTAGTTTAATCGTGCCAATTTCTGTACATGCTTATCCCAAATTTATGACCCTATGTGTAATTTTGTTTAAATTATTCATTGGGAATATAGTTTTTCATGAGAATTTTTGGTCTCCATTTAGAGTTTATTTTTTGTTGCGCTTGGTCTGTAGCTCAATCAATACATGACTACTAGATGTTATTAATATAATTGAAATGTTACAATATTTCATAAATTGTGATATTTTGTTTGGTTATATAACAGATTTATTATTTTGTGATTATAAAAGAAAATTCATAAACTTTTAATAAAAATAAGTTGAATTGATTTAAAGTACACATTTTTAACATACCAGTATTATAATTAAAGGTACTCTATATGCCAAATGAACTGAAACTTGGTATGAAGAATCTATGGAAGAACCTTTATAAAGTTTGCATATTTGGCCCCGGTTGGACAGTTAATATGGCTGCCATGATGAATTCTTATTTCTGTCTATTAAAATTTCAAAAATTTTCTCCCTTGAAACCGCAAAGCCAACTGACCTGTAACTTGGTTTGAAGCATCTGTAGGACGTTTATAAGTTTATATATTTCGTTCTGGTTAGACAACTAATAGCATTATTATTTAAAATGTATAATTGGAGTGAAAGTGTATCTGTTTTTTTTTTCTATTTATATGTATAGAAATAATTTGTTTTGGATTTTATCATGTAACGAATTGTAGACCATTTTAAGGTTGTTATTGAAAAACAAGATTCTGATTGTCTGTTCTAGTGTAAGTGTACATGTATATCACAAATGGTCCCTTTGAAATAAATTATCCCGGTCAGAAAACTTGCATGGCTGCCATGAACAATTCTTATTTTTGATTGGTTAATTTTTTTAAACTCTTCTTCTCTGAAACCATACAACCAAATTAACTGATACTTGATATGAAGAATCTATGAAAGATCCATTACAATTTTCACTTGATATGAAATAAAATGGATTGATTGTGGGACTGTCAGGTGAGCTATACAGGCTCAATTCTCTTGAGCCTCTTGTATTAAGTATATTTTTGTGTTTCTTTGAAGTGTCCAGATTTAGCACAGTACTGACACAAAGTCCATTTAAAAATACCAAACTTTAACCTTTGTTAGCAAAACTGTCAAATTATTCCTACATCAAAATAACCCAATTTTTTGTATTTTTGTCCTCCGTCGCAATGTGATGAGGGGCTGAGTAATGGTCTGTGCATCCGTCCATCCCATTAATCTTGTGGACACAACTCCTCTGTAACTACTGGTCAGATTTGTTGTATGTTTGGTAGGAATGTTACCTATGACATGAACATGATCAAACAAACAAAGGCCATGTGAGCTTTTGTCATCACTTGGCATCTGTCCATCGTCCGTCCGTCTGTTAACTTTTCACATTTTAATCTTCTCCTCTGAAACCGCTGGGCCAAATGGAATTAAACTTGGCAGGAAGCATCTTTGTAAGGTTCTTTATAAAGTTTGCTCATTTCGTCAAGATCAGACAACAAACATGGCCGCCATATTTCTGATTGGCTGATATAAAAAAATCTTCTATGAAATCACTTGGACAAATGGAACGAAACTTGACTGGAAGCATCTGTGGGAGGTTCTTACAAGGTTCCCTCATTTCATCCCGATCAGGTAACAAAGATGGCCGTTATGGGCAATTCTTGTTTTTCATTGGTTGATTAAAAAAACATTTTTTTCTCTGGAACTAAAATTGTCAGCCAAACTTGACAGGAATCATCTATGGAAATTCTTTTATGAAATTAATTTTTGTCATCCTGATTGGACGACAAGCATGGCTACCATGGGCAATTCTTGTTTCTGATTGGCTGATTTAAAGAAATCTTCTCTGAAACCACTTGGCCAAATGGAACGAAACTTGACATAAAGCATCTGTGGTAGATTTTTTACAAAGTTTCCTCATTTTTTCCAGACCAGGTGACAAACATGGCCGCCATGGACAATTCTTGTTTCTGATTGGTTGATTTCAAAAAAAAATTCTCTGAAACTGTTTGGCCAAATAGAGCCAAACTTGACAGAAAATGTCTATATGGCATATAACAAAAATCTACAGAACTGCAGTATTGCTTGAAACCAAACATGGCCTGAAAGATCCTCATAAGGTGCTGACCAAGTGTTGATACTTTGGTGCCAATCCCTCATTCAAGACGGCCACCAGCAAAGGACATAGGTAAAAATAAGACCCTATGGGATATACATGCAAAAATCTTCTGGAGAACTGATGAATTTTAGAATATGCTGACCTGTAAGTAGAAGGACCTTGATGAAGAAAAAATTGGTTCCTACAAGGCTTACCACAATTCATAATGATAAGAAGTGACTTCTCCTGAGGTACATCAATAAAAAACGGCTTTCGTGCCAGGTAAGCGATACAGGCTCAGCCATCTGAACCTCTAGATTATCACATTGCATCATATGCATACCTTGCGGATGCAATTCTTCTGAAACTACTGGGAAGCTTTGGTTTTATATTTTGCAAGATTGTTACCTATAATGGGACAATGATCATACTATACTGCCATTTTAATTCAGCGATTTTTACAAGTGTATGGGACTTAGTTTATTATCACTGTGTATCATATATATATATACCTTGTGGATGCAACTTCTCTGAAATCACTCATCAGATTTTTATTGTATTTTGTAGGATTGTTGCTAAAGATATGAAGTTGATTATATCACTTCATCGATTTTTACACTAGATATAGGACTTTGATGTTATCACATAGTATCATATTCATACTTTCTTGCCTTAACTTCTCTGAAGCTTCTTTGCCATTTAGTATTACTATTAATCCTTTAACCAAGCATTTCTATGAGTGATTTAAAAACGACCTTACCCTCTTTTGGCAGCGGTGCAGAATAGATGGTTATGTGTAGCAATTTTGTATGATGAGATTTTGTCTCACTACCTCATTTAGCACAACCTTATATTGTTACAGCCTTAATGGTTTGAATTCCTGTTTCTGTGGTTACAGTAAGCAAAGAATAATATTATATCAACTTCACATAATTTATATATACAGTGTTTTATTCCAAAACATTTTAAAGCCATGGCTATTGAGAATACTAACCATAAGGCCTATAGGCTGGATGGTTAATATAAGTATCCATATTGGACACAGATAAAAGATTCAATTGACTGAATTTGGTCTGACGAAGAAGCCTAGTGAAAAACCACAGACCTAAATACTTAAGAAGCTAGTTAAATATGTGCCAGTCTTAGAGAAGAATGAACATGGGAATAGATCATCAAATTTAGGGGGTTGTCACATTCATTCAAGAAGATGCAAAGCTTTTAATACGAAAATGTTGCATTTTGAGACATTTACTTGTTTGCATTCAGAGATATGAAAAGTCAAATGTTGCATAATCTCTCACAAATAAGTATTTTTTACAGTTTGGATGTGGCTATGGGTTAAAATATTATTACTGCTGGATATATTAGCTACTTTTTTTTTTGTTTCGCTTGGGACGAAAGTTTCGAAAGGCAATTTATCGCTTTCCGATGGCATAAACTTTAACTTTGCACACATAATACCTACACTTAAGATCTTTGGTCCAAAGAAACATTATGATACAAACTTTGCAGTCGTATACTTGTCTTGTGATCTTGACCTCCTTTTCATGGTTCTTTGACTTCATTTGTAAAATCGGTGTCAAATTTTTGTGATAAAGTCCATTTCTCAGCAACTGTAATTACCTAGGCCCACTATATTTGGTCTGTAGATGGTTCTTGTTGGGTACATGCCAGTCTGACACTTCTCACTTGACCTTGGCCTGAATTTCATGATTGAATGACTTTGCATCACATTTTCGTTATTAAGTCCAGCATCTATAGATAGTTTCCAGTCTAACATCTGTGACTTTCATGCTTTAGTGACATATCACATTTTCATGATTATTTTTCAGTAAATACTGTACTAACTAAACCCACAATGATTGGTCTATAAAAGTTCTTAGTAGGAATATACCATTCACCTGACCTTGGCCTCTATTTCATGCTTGAGTGAGCTACATCTCATTTTGCTATAATAATAGATTAATACATGGTCTTTTTCATATTGCTCTTGTTATCACCCGAGGGCTTTAGCCCATGGGATGATGTCAGTTGAGGTAAGATAACACGGGCAATATGAAAAAGACCATGTATTAATCTATTTATCACATATATTGCCACTACCAAGAAATAATTTTACTATTGAATTATTAAGTTTGTCAGGTTTTCGACATCCCTATAATTTGCACATTCACAATGCTACATCTATTAAACAGTGTTATTTCTTTCACTTGGAGTATAGAGTCAAAGAATGAATGCAACTTCAGTCCTTGTGTTTTTCTCCGAGATCTTTTATAAGCCCCTATTTGAAACTGCTATGAACATTTATGAACGGTTAATTCACCATAAATATGATCAGACGATTATTTACAGCTGAGCAGAAGTGACGTCGGTAAGGATAACGTGTTATCTGCCCTCGTATGATGTTATTGCCCCGAGGCAAATAATATGCATCAAATTAGGTTTATTACATACGCAAAATCGGCGTCATTTGAATAAAATGTGTGATGAAGTCCATTTTTCAGCAACTGTAATACGTAGACTGACCATAGTTGTTATTGGTGGTATATGCCCGTCTGAGACCTTGACCTGAATTACACACTTGAATGACTTTTGTCACATTTTCATGATTAAATCTATTTCTTTGTGGCTAAAATACCTGTATACATTTTATGTGGTCTTTAGATACTTGGCATGACAAGTAGGTGTCAGTCTGTCACCTGACCTTGACCTCAACTTCAGGCTTGAGTGACTCTAGTCACATTTTCACAGATTTAATAGGTAGATCCACCATTTTTTGGTCTATAGATACTTTTTGGTGATTGATCAATACCTGTTAGCTTACCATGGACACAATTTTAGGCTTTAGTGACTTGTATCAGATTTTTCAGACAAATTACACATGACCATAAAATGCATTTCCTTCGAGTCGCTCAGGCCAGACATTTAGTGTATCTATTATTCAACGGTTCTATATTAGATGTGAATGAATTGAAGTTATCCATAACCAATTTATTTAAAGATTTTTCTGAAAGAAAACTGTTTTCTCTTTAAATTTGAGCTAAAAAAAAATAAATAACAGTGCGATGGTTTACTCCAATGATCAACATATTTGCTGTTCACCAACTTTTAAACCATATTAAGATTTTCATTTTTGAGAATAAAGTGTATTTTCCTTCATCTAACACTCTAGCTATGCTTTCCATCTCGGACCATGAGATTATTACAGTTTATAAATAAATACCTGTAAAAGACATTTAAAGAATTTGTACAGGTACTGGGAAATTTAATGAACACTCCAGATAGGTCAACTGATATACAGGACAATCCTTTACGAGACATTTTATTGCGGCTCGACTAAGTGTCAGATGCAATACATTGTCCAACTTCTTTACTGTAATGTTATGTTGGTTTTAAGTTCCACTTTCTGTATATTTTCAGTACGACACCGGGTGAAAATATGTTATTTCCAACTGTTGGTTGTACACTGAATATATATAGATAAAATAAGTAATGCTGGAGACGCGGTACAATTTTTTATTTCTAGATTATGTTGCATTCGAATTTAGAGGACTTACTCTTCAAAAGACTTCTCTTATGTTTACGGGAAGAATATTTTTTAAACATTTATACAGTATATTTTCCACAATACGGAAGGTATTAGATTCTATTTTTACTCTTGTTGAAAGTATCAAAACTGTGAAATCAAAAATTATACCTTTTCGTACACGATTGATAAACAAACCTATATAAAAGAGAGAGGTATCGGACATATAACAACATATAACAACATAATAACAAAAATAAGACCCTTGGTGTAGTCAAAGATTTAAATCCTTGTTAAAGTTCTTAATTCAGCTGAATCGGTCGAAACGGGTATTCAAATGCAGATCTCGAGACATGTTCATGAAACGTAGATATATATGAATGGAAATGGATTTATTTTTTTAATTTTTACTGTTTATTTATACACATGTATTGATACACATATATTAGTGGTATATGTATATCATATAAGACTGATTCTCCCCATGCCTAAAACAAAAATATTAAATCAGCTGATATCCAAGGTAATGCAACGACAGTTCTTTTAAATCCAGTTATATTCTGAAGTAGATATTTCATGTAATAATATCATGAAGCACAATTTTGATGATATAATATGATAGTCTTAATGTGCATGGTTAAGTTATAAATTGCACTGGAAATCTGCCTATCCGGATAGGGTCCAACAGAGAGTTGCTTTTCTATATATGTGCCTTAAATTTGAACACATGATGAGTAACAAACAAAGGCGCACTACGAACGTGTTGTATACATGTATACCACTTTCACAATCATATGTTTGAGTATATAGGCTCCAATTTTTGTAAATCAAAATTCTGCAGCCTTACTGTGCATCTACATGTACATATAGCGTATGACAACTGTATATAAATAAAACACACAAGGTTAAAAATGAAGTTTCGAGGTCACAACCTTAAATTCGCAATTTCTAAACTCAATGACTGTGTGCACCAAGTTTTGAAAAATCAAATTCCTAAAATTTTATTGCACATATAAATACAAATTATGACAATAATGTGTTGCAATAAAATGCATTAAGTAAAAAAGAAAGATGGGTTTGGGTCATAAGCTTAATTATATTCACAACTTCAAATTTGACCCTTGTGGGCCTCTAGTTTTGAAAATCAAAATTTCGCATCTACATATAGGCCTAGTGTATGACAATATTGAAGAAATAGTAGAAAATGAATATCGGCAAAAGAATACCGAAGTGACAAAACAGTTGGAAAAGTCCACAAATTCGAAGTCCAAGGAAAAGACAAAGTCAGGAGACTGGAACAAAACAAACGCCACAAGGATACATGTATAACTAAAGGATAAAAACCTATCATAAACTTAACAAGACAGCACAGAAACTACAGCACTAGTAATGTCAACTCCCATAAAAAACCGGGAGTGATATCAGGTGTTCCGGAAGGGTTAGCATGTCCTGCTCAGTTAACGGCACCCGTCACATTGCCAGTGAAGTGTCAAGTCCGGTGGGGTGTCAATTCCAGAAGGACTGGAATCTTAACTGAAGATATCTAGTCTCATACGCGAGAGGAACTTGGTATCGGCCAATCAATTCGTGATGACGAGCGTAAAACTTTTGGAGTGATGAAATAACAAAGACTGAACATAAATCTGTCTTAGAAGTTTATGTGACAGCAATTTAACCCTGCCGAGAAAGTCGCCGTATAAATCACATGTGCGGCAGTAATGGATCAAGTGTGAAATGTACACACCATAGGCCGTAGACCTTGGTATGTTACTGCTAAGAGAGGGGACGTTCACAATCGGAAAATTAAAATCATCAGGTTTCATTAAAGTTTTCATTTCAACCGCCCATTATTATCTATGTACAAGTACAAATCTAGATATGAAGCAGAGGTTGGTGTGTCTGTGGTCTCTTTAATTTCAAGTTCGCTGGAATAGATCAGATGTAGGTAATCCTTAAAGTAAGAATTATTAAGTGTCAAAACATCACCTATATAGCGGAAACTGAAATTAAAGGACTGAGCTAGTTTCTTTTCTTTCGATTTATTAGCTCCTGTAAAAATGTAGCTTCGTACGAAAATAAGAACAGGTAGGACAAAAACGGCGCACAGCGGTTTATCACCATTTGGATGTCGATCGTTTGCTGACAAACTTGTTGTCGAAGAGAAATTCCAGCTGTTAACAACATCGTAGCCAAGTGAATTGTCAATACCTATCTCCATAATTATGCAGTCAATGTAGAGTCTTCGTGGTCTTTTGCAGACAAAAACGATGTTGTTAGGAGCTTTGTCAGCTGGAATAATGACATAATTGTCATAAAAGTAGAACAGTGGTGTTCTAACTTTGGGAAGGTTAAAAACGCTGTCAGATTTAGAACTCATGGACGTTCTAAGGTGTCGAATGCGACTTTATCGACATGATCCAATTCGAAATGTTTCGACGTCTTTCTTCTCTCTCTTCGCCCATTTTTTGGGACATATTTCTTAACTGCATCCATCAGTATTTTGATGTTGTATTTCAAGTTGATAGGCTGTGGCTCACGACATTTGGGACCTTTAACAAGGATGTCTTTTAATATAGTAACGATGCTTAGGTCGCCAGTAAAAACGTGGCCAGCTCGACTATAAGTGAACGAAGAGGAGGAGCAGTAGCAGTCAGGTGGTTTGAATTTAAAGTCACCAATTTTGAGGTCGCCCAATACTAGTACCCTTTTGTGGTTGAAAATAGTGGCGGCAATTGGATTGATATCGGTATAGACAAAGGTTGATGGGATCTAGGCTTTATTATCAGAAGGGGTTTTGGTCACAAGCTTAAATTTACAATTTTCGTAGCCCCTGAGGGCCTCGAGGTTCGAAAATCAAAATTCTAAACCTTATTTGCATCTACATATAGTGTATGGAGTTAAAGATGAATGAGAGGTCAAAAGAAAATGTGACGGACGTTCAAACAGACGGGGTGATAACATATCCCGGAACTTTCTTCGAAAGTGTGGGGATAATAAAGGTATTTACTGTTTCCCTCGTATCGCACTTTTGACGGGAGTTGAGGTATTTTTAACATAATGATTAATGAACACAGCTTACCTCTTCTATGCCACAAACGTATGTAGTTTAGGCTTCCGAATTTTTTTTGTATCATCGCTTTTCACTTTTTATCTGTTGGGTATAATTTTCAGAAGCGAAAAATAGCAATGCGGGCACTGTTCACATCTAAAAACTGTCACCAATTTGTAGTTTCATACACGCTTTAATCAGTAATAAATGCAAACATTCTAGTTCTTGTGTTTGCAGTTTATTTAAAAAATTCGATTAAACTTGACATTCATCTCAGAAATAAAGCACATCTCGACAATAGGCTCCCATACTGTGATGGTTTTCGTCAAAAAGTTGACCCGCTGTTCTATTAGCTAAAATTTATCCTGGCATTTGTTTATTATGAGTTTGTCTTGTCTTTGGGTTTCGATTTTTTTTCTATTGGTATTCTCTTGTCGACATCCAAAACATATTTGCCAACATTTTGGACATCATGCTTTCCCAACACGAAGCGCATTACATATATATTTTGTTTATACACACTTTTCGTTTCCTCGGTCCATGCAGTTAACTCTGTAACTGTTGTCTCGAATTGTTTTTCTATAATTTTCTAGACATATCTTCCAGTCCTGATGTTTTATTTCGTGTCTCGATATGTTTTGGGGTGCTAAAACCTGTGGTAATTTTCTGTTCCATAAAACTTTGAAACACTTTTAAATAGTTTATATTTCATATACTTCATAAACAGACCATTGGACTATTCCTTAGAATCATACAGAAAGAAACTACAACGGAATACCAAATTTGGAATTAAACAACTAACAATTAAAAGCGGAGATCATAGTTAAAAAGCTGGTTCATAAGTGTAGAAAAATATCTAGAAGTAGTATATGGGGACAGTTCAGGTCGCATTTGAGGATGTGGTACCGTATATGACGACACCGAAACGCGAAATGACGTCACAGGAACCGGAAGTCACGTAATCGGAACCGGAAGTGCTCGGAAGTAGTGGGTTTTCCCGACATTTTTCTTTATTCGTTTACGGAAGTGAGGTAAGTCACGTGCTAGGATCCGGGTCGTCTGCGCATATGTGACCGGAACCAGAAGTGATTTGTGCCCATGTGCAACCGGAAGTTTTGTTTTCACGCCATTTTCCATTATTTGTTTACGGAAGTGACGTCAGTCACGTGCTAGGGCCCGGATGTGTCGTCTGTGCATGTGTAGGCGGAACCAGAAGTGGTTTGCGCGCATTCGCAACCGTAAGTAGTGGGTTTTCCCGGGATTTTCCCAATATTTGCTTATTGAAGTGAAGTCATTCATGTGCTGGGACCCGGCTTATCGTCTCGGCATGCTTGACCGGAATTAGGATTGGGATATCTCCCCTTTTTCCCGCGCTTTTCGACCCGGGTGATGTCTTCCGTTTGTTCAAGGGGAGTCCAATGGTAGGGTTGGATTATGTTTCCTTACCTGCAGCTGATGGTGTCACCGTTAGGTCAATGGAGGGGTGTCCTTACAACCGCCTTAGCAACGGAGGTCTATTTCATTGGTCTATGCTGCTCATAGCTGCTCTTCTCTTGCTCATTGCTGCCCATCGCTGCTCTTCTCTTGCACCTCGCTGCTCATCGCTGCTCTTCTCATGCTCATCGCTGCTCTTCTACTGCTCATCGCTGCTCTTCTACTGCTCATCGGTGCTCTTCTCTTACTCCGTGCTGCTCATCGCTGCTCTTCTCTTGCTCGTTGCTGCTCATCGCTCATCATCTCTTGCTCATCGTTGCTCTTCTCTTGCTTATTGCTGCTCTTCTCTTGCTCATTGCTGCTCACTGCTGCCCATCGTTGCTCATCTCTTGCTCATTGCTGTTCATCGCTGCTCTTCTCTTGCTCATCGCTGCTCTTCTCGTGCTCATCGCTGCTCATCTCTTGCTCATCGCTGCTCTTTTCTTGCTCAGCGCTGCTCACTTCTGCTCATCGTTGCTCTTATCTTGCTCATCGCTACTCAGCTCTTGCTCATGGTTGCTCTTCTCTTGCTCATTGCTGCTCATCGCTGCTCTTGTCTTGCTCATCGCTGCTCATCTCTTCCTCATCGCTGCCCATCTCTTGCTCATCGCTGCTCACTGCTGCTCTTTGCTGCTCTTCTCTTGCTCATCGCTGCTCTTCGCTGCTCTTATCTTGCTCCTCGCTGCTCTTCTCTTGCTCACTGCTGCTCTTCTCTTGCTCATCGCTGCTCCTCGCTGCTCTTATCTTGCTCCTCGCTGCTCTTCGCTGCTCATCTCTTGCTCCATGCTGCTCATCACTGCTCATCTCTTGCTCCATGCTGCCCATCGCTGCTCTTCTCTTGCTCATCGCTGCTCACTGCTGCTCCTCGCTGCTCTTCTCTTTCCCATCGCTGCTCTTCGCTGCTCATCTCTTGCTCCGTGCTGCGGATCGCTGCTCTTCTCTTGCGCCGTACTGCTCATCGCTGTTCTTCTCTTGCTATCACTGCTCTTTGTTACTCTTTTCTTGCTCTGCGCTGTTCTTCCTGCCAGTTATGTCGGGGTCCGACAGTATACACAGTACAATGGGACTATTGGGTTATCTCCCCTTTTCCTGTCCTTTCATTCTCGGTCGTCTCTCGGTCAGTCATCGGACTGTATAGGGTCTGGGTATTGCATTGTGTCCCTAGGGGTTGTTCCTCTGGCGATGGGTTTATAATCAGTTAGAGTAAGAGTACGAGGCAGACCTACGATAAGGGTTAGAGGCAGGACTAGGGTTAGGACTATGGTTAGAGTTATGGTTAGAGTTCGGACTCGAGTTGGGGTTAGAAGGGACTGGAATCCGTAAATGTTCATTCCTGTCCGGAAAGACTAAAATTTCCGTTTCATAGGGTGCTCTCTTTCTTGGCCGCAGCCATCTTTGGTGTTCATCGTAACATCAACGCGACCACTCCTCGTCACTATGACGCCAATGAAAAGCTTTTAACGAAAATATAATCAGAGGTTTTGTCTAATTTCGTCAACAAGCCGTTGAGGAACCTGCAGCTAATATTAGCACTTGCAGGACGACCGCAGCTCGTTCTACTATCGAATCCCAGGAAAGAAAGACGTCTTAAATGTATACCTGTCACATATGTGGATACTAGTCCAAGCGAAACTTCAACCTAGTGCGACACAAAAAGAATGCACACGTATGGAAGAGGATTCAACAGACTAAAGTGATTCAGTCTCAGACACCACCACAGAAGCCGATAACTAGGAATCGGAACAAAGTAGTGACAATGAGTCCAACGAAGACTCCGAAGAGCAATGCGAACAGTCTCCATGGTATGTCATTTTGAATAGAACATTTCAAGTACATCAATCGGAATACTCACAGAAAGTAAACGAACTAGCTGAATCCGGAATGGAAGAAGACAAGGCACGCTTGACAGCATATAGAGACATGTTTGACTCATACAGAGACGAAATACGAAAGCATTACCTCGGACTGATGTCCTGGCATCAGGACATGAATAAAAACCCCGTACATAGAAAGATCAAGGAAACGGCTAAACGCTTGAGAGAAGAGGAAGACTACGAATCAAAAGAATCATAGGAATATGCCGTAGAAAAACGAAAATATCTGCTTAACCGTGTATGGAACGACTACGACCCACCACCAGCTGAAGACAGCAATGACTCTATATGACGGAGGAATTGGAAGATATTACAAAGAAAAACAGAAAAAAATATTAAAAAAAAATTTAAAAAAGGGAAGGAGGGTAATACAGCCTATATATCTTTATACATATATATAGCCAGTCACAAGCCTGGCCAAATGCAGAGTGACCTTAAAAAAAATTGAGGAGGATTAATGCAGCCTATCTTATGATAGCCAGTCACAAGCCTGGATAAATGCAGAGTGGCCTTTCAAATAACTCGGATGTAAGGGTGCTCTCGCGGAGATCCAATCTTTGATTAACGATAGTCGACCACCACTAGCAGCAGCAGCAACAAAAGTAGCCCCAAAACTGAAATAAGCACGTGAGTAAAGTCATTAATAGCGATGAACAGGAAAGGACAAGAAAAAACAGCGATGGGCAAGAGAAGAGCAGCGATGACGAACAGCAACAAGCAACAGGAACAGCAGCAGCAGCGAAAACAGCGACAAGTAGCACCAACAGACCGAAATGAGCACGCGAGTAAAGACATGGGTAGCGATGAACAGCAAAGAGGAAGAGAAAAACGTCGATGAGCAAGAGAAGAGCAGCGACGACGAACATCAACAAGTAGCAGCAGCGAAAACAGCAAGAAGTAGCACCAAAAAACCGAAATTAGCACGCGAGTAGGTCATGATTAGCGATAAACAGCAAAGAGCAAGAGAAAAAACAGCAATGAGCAAAAGAAGAGCAGCGATGACGAACAGCAACAAGCAGCAGCAGCAGCGAAAACAGTGACAAGTAGCCCCAAAAAACTGAAATGAGCACGCGAGTAAGGCCACGAGTAGCGATGAACAGCAAAGAGCAAGAGAAAAACAACTATAAGCAAGAGAAGAGCAGCGATGACGAACAGCAACAAGCGCAGGGGCAGCAGCAGCAGCGAAAACAGCGACAAGTAGCCCCCAAAAAACTGAAATGAACACGTGAGTATATTCATGAGTAGCGATGAACAGCGACGAGCAGCGAAGAGCGGCATGGAGCAAGAGAAGAGAAACGAAATGCATCATAGAGCAATGAAATGGACCGCCGTTGCTAAGGCGGTTGCTAAGTACACCCTTCCATTGATCTAATGGTGACAGCATCACTTTGATGCCTCTGCTGGTGGACCATAGGTCCCCGAGGGTATTCGCCAACCCAGTCGTCAGACTTGTCTGACATGATTATTCATTGATTTGTTACAGAAATTAACAGTATTTAGCAAAATTCAAAAATAATAGAAATACTAAGGGTTCATTCCTTGTATTGCACATGGTAGATCTCCTTAGTTGAAATTTGGCTTCCTATTTCGGTATTTTTGGTTGAGTACTTCTTGTTTAATATAGTTTGGTTTTTGGTCTTCCAAAGGTTTGGGTTTTAATGCTGCTGATGAGAGGTAACTCCTTGAAATGCGTCGTATACAGCATAATATAAATTTACAATATCTAATATTAGTATCTTTGGATTGTTATTTTGAGGTGAGGGGACATAATCCAATCATACCTTTGGTCCTCACAGAAAACATCACCCGTGGGGAAAAGCGCGGGATAAGGGGAGATAATCCAACCACCTCTGTGTACTTCGATTACTCTCGGACTTCGACATAACAGTGAGAGTATCAGTTCCTAGAGACTCGATGCGAGACCCTTACCCTATACAGACCGATGAAAGACCCAGAGACGACCGAGAAGCACGTGAAAAAGGGGAGATAATCCAATCTGAATTCTGGTCAAGCCTGGCACATCCGGGTACCACCACGTGACTGATGTCACTTCCATAAACAAATAATGAAAAAATGGAGAGAAATTCCACTACTTCCTATTGCGCGTAGGTGCAACTCACTTCCTGTTCCGGTCACGTGATTTCCGGTTCCGGTGACATCATTTCCGGCACCACCACCACCACCACAAATGCTAACTGAACTGTGCTCATATACTACTTAGCAAGTAGAGTTCTTCCCTTAGAAAAAATAGTTTGGTTTTCCCATAAATGCCCAAATCCTATATTTTGTAAAAAGTATTTCAATTTACTGAACAAGCTATCTTAAATTAAATAATTCTCCTTATATGAGTTAAAATCTAAATTTCTCTGATTAAGCTTCAGAATGTGGAGCCAATAGCTAACACATGATTTCAGTGCATTCAGAGAGAGAGAGGATATAAACCCAGATCCCCAAGAACAGCAATATTGGTGGCAGATTTATGAACACCAAGATATTTTGCAAACTTATTTTGTATTTTATCGGGAATAAATTTTTCATAGTTAGCTTCAAATTTTGAAATATTGTTACCTTTTATTAATATAGGTAGTGCCCAAATCTCAGAACAATATAACAAGACAGGTTTCACACATGATTCAAATAATTTTAAATGAAGCAGCACATAACATTTATTTGAGTACAAGGATTTCCGTATACAAAAAGCTGCTTTACTTGCATTTTTAGCTAACTGATTAATGGCATCAGAAAAAGTACATGAAGCTTTAAAAATAATGCCAAAATATTTAAATTCATTCGTAAGGTTTAAATTTTTACCATCATAACGAAAGTAAATTTTTTCCAAATTTTCCCAGATTTATAAAAAAATCAAAACTTTCATTTTGTTTATGTTGACTTCAAGGTTCCATGTATCACAGTAAACTTTGAGAATATCGAGAGATTTCTGCAATCCTTTAACCGACTCTGACAATAAAACTATATCGCCAGCATAAAGCAAGCAAGATAATTGTTGACCATTTAAATACACAGGTTCACACTCATCAGTAAAGTTACTAACTAGATCATTCATACATAATGAAAAAAGAGTAGGATGAAAAACACCCCCTTGCTTTACAGCAATAGAAAATTGAAATGTATCAGTACCTTGACTATTGGGAAGACTCACGTAAAATGAAACATTGCTTACATGCTTTTCAAAATATTGAAAAAAAATCCTTTTACATTGTATTGAGATAATTTGTAAAGAAGAGCCTTTCTGTTAACAGTATCAAAATCCTTTTTTAAATCAATAAAACAGGCAAAAATGTATTTATTTTTCTTGAAGTATTTGTCAATAATAGTTTTGAGTGCAAGAATATAATCACTTATTCGCATATCTTTTCTAAATCCTATTTGTTCAGAACAAATAACATCATTTTCTTCTAAGTAACAATCAAGTCTATTAAATAATATTGTTGTAAAAAGTTTACTTAAACAACTAGATATTGCTATACCTCTGTAGCATGATGGATAGTTAACACTACCACCTTTAAATATTAAAAGGCTTTATAAAATTTTCCCTCCATTTAAATGGGTAAATACCTGATTTAAGTAATAAATTGAAAATATCAACATACACATTTGATTAAACATGTGCAGTTGCAGAGGCCTTTATCATTTCGTTACTAATACAATCAGTACCACATGCTTTATTATTTTTAAATATTTAACTGCTTTTAACAATTCTTATGAACTGAGGTGTCCAGACAGTACAAACAAACTTTAAGCGTCGATAAAATGGTCAATTGTGGTACTTTTAATAGCTTTTCAGAGATCCAAACCGGCCGGTATTACAGGAGGAGGCATATATATTTTGAAAAAAGGGGGATCCAGAATTTAAGTTCCCGTGGTACCGGCTTTCATTTACTTTAGGGGACCCACCCCATATGGGGGTATTTTACACTAACCGTAACTCTACCTCTAGGCTCGAATTGGGAAACGTACATCGGTTCGGAACTGGTAAAGGGAAATATTACCGACCGATCATAGCTCGATTCCTTTACAACAAGGACTTAGAAACTGTTCTTTCTAATACATACCGCCTTAAAGGAACATCATTCTCTGTTAACCGACAGTATCCTGATGCCATAGAACAGGCCAGGCGAAGTTTATATCCGGTGATGAAAGAGAAACGCAATCTGGGGTGTCACGTAAGGCTAGTCAGAGATATCTTATATGTCGATGGACTCGCGTACCATGATGATGAAAATGACACTACATCAACGCCATCTAAGAACAGAGATGAAAGAGCTAGCTCTTACACACCAGACAATCGGTTCCACGGCAAACGCCGACGAACATCGACGCCAAAAAAACAGATAGGAATCCCGTGGAGATTCTACCAATAGTTGTGACAAATGTATAGGAAATGCTTGTAAATGTAACAACGTCTTAGATATGTTTAATATTTTGTCATTGAATTGTTGTGGTATATTGAAAAAAATGCACTGCCCAGAATTTATAGAATTTGTTAGTAGTTATAATTTTATTTGTCTAACTGAGACTAAAACTGATGATTTTGATACTATTGATATCCCATGCTATGCTTTCAAACTTCTAAATAGACAAAAATATAAACGAGTAAAATCAGGAGGCATTGCTTTCGGTTTTAAATCAGAATTTGAAAATTTTGTCCATTATATACAGACGGATAGTAAATTAGTTTCATGGTTCAAAGTTTCTGCAAATCTGTTTAATACTCCTGAAGATATTATTATCGGTAATATTTATATCCCACCCGAAAATTCTATTTATAGAGCTGATGATCCTTTCAATGAATTAGAAATAGAATATTTAAATTTATCAAATAATTGCAGATATATATATGGCACGCCGTTTTTATATTTATTCAAATTCCAAGATATCTTATTTATTTATTAAGTATTAAGATATCTTTAATTTTTATAAGATATTTTATTTAATTTGAAAGTAAATAAGATATCTCTATAAGTTAATAAGATATCTCTATAAGTTATAAGATATCTCTATTAGTTAATAAGATATTTCTATTAGTTAATAAGATATCTTACTTCTTTATAAAAATATCTTTTAAACACATACTTTATTAGATATCTTATAAAGTTTATAAGATATCTTATAAATTAATAGAGATATCTTATTAACTTATAATGATATCTTATTAACTTATAATGATATCTTATATATTTAATAAGATATCTTTATAACCAGTTAAATAAGATAGCTCTATAAGTTAATAAGATATCTCTATAATAATAATATAATATAATAATAATAATCATTTATTTCAGACATAAATAGTCCATAGTTATATACAAATATAATGAAAATTTTAAATATACAAGATATATAAGTTTATAAGATAGCTCTATTAGTTAATAAGATATCTCATTTAGTTTATAAGATATCTTATTAAGTAAATAAGATATCTCTATTAGTTAATAAGATATCTTATAAAGTATATAAGATATCTTACTTCTTTATAAAGATATCTTTTAAACACATACTTTATTAGATATCTTATAAAGTTTATAAGATATCTTATAAACTAATAGAGATATCTTATAAAATTTATAAGATATCTTATAAACTAATAGAGATATCTTATTAACTTATAGAGATATCTTATAAATTTTATAAGATATCTTATAAACTAATATAGATATCTTATTAACTTATAGAGATATCTTTATAACCAGTTAAATAAGATATCTCTATAAGTTAATAAGATATCTCTATAAGTTTATAAGATATATCTATTAGTTAATAAGATATCTCATTTAGTTTATAAGATATCTTATTAAGTAAATAAGATATCTCTATTATTAACTATATGAAAGATATCTTATATAGTTAATAAGATATCTTATAAATTAATAGAGATATTTTATATTTAATATATAAGATATCTCATTTTATTATTAAGATATCTCAATTAGTTTATAAGATATCTTATTGAACTAAATAAGATATGTATCAAGTTGGCTTCGAGTGATAGTGAACTCAGTACGTTGAACTACATATTTAATAACACTGTTTCGGAGTTTGCATATTAATAACAATACAAAGCATTGTGGGTAAATTCCATTCTAACAGTGTAAATAAACAATAGCTAAAATGAGTATGCGGACCTTGACGCGTCTTATAAAATCGAGTATTGTTACAAGATATCTCGAAATTGAATAAATATAACAACAGCGTGCCATATATATACTCCTAAATGGAGATTTCAATAGTAGAACAGGCAAAGATCCGGATTTCATAGAAATTGTAAACGATGGTCATAATCCTATTAATAATGTACAGAATCTTTGTTATACACTTCCTGATTTTGATATGAATCTTAATAGAAACAGTTAAGATTGTACGATAAATAACTATGACAACCTATTGGAAATGTGTAAAAATAATAATTTGTTTATTTTGAATGGTAGAGTCAATGGTGACAAAATGGGCATGTTTACGTGCAAGCAATCAAGTGTTCTTGATTATTTTATTTGTACACATGACATGTTATCTTTTATTCATACTTTAAATGTTATTGATTTTTCTTCCCTATTTTCTGATGTACATAACCCTATTGAGCTCTGTGTAAAAGTACAATGGAAACCTAATCCCCCCCCCCCCCCCCACATCTGAACAAAATAATCTCAATGATAAGAAAAAAATAAAAAAAATGGGATGCTGATAAAGTAGAATCCTTCATAGAAAATATTGATATTCATAAGGTTAAGCAATTGATAGGCGAGTTAGATGAAGTCAATACCGACGATTTATCTCAAGATAAAATTGACGCACTGATCGAAAAAACAAACGATCTTCTCGTTACTCCGGCAGAACAAGTCTTCGGAACTTATGAGCGAAGTATGAATAAAGGTAAAAAGTCTTCGAAAAATAACAAACCGTGGTTCAATTCTGAATGTCGTATCAAAAGAAAATATTTCAGAGTAACAAAGTCTCGATGTAGAATACGTAAATCTGAAGAAAATAGAAATCTTCTTAGACAAACGGAGAAGGAATATAAGCGCGAAACTAGCAATTGAAAGCGTTGCTATCACATCGACGCAATATGAAAAAGAAATTACGATCGTTACGAACACAAAACAGTAAAGAATACTGGAATATTATAAATACGAGACAAGACAGGCGAAAGCCAGGCGCGACTATAGAAAATTTGTTTGATTTCTTTAAAGATTTAAACAGCGGCGACGATATCGATAACGCGGAATATGAGAATGTCGCAGATACAAATGATACCATTAATATGAATATAAATTGTGAGATTTCTGAATCAGAAATTCTAAAATTTATAAAAGATTTGAAAAATAACAAAACATGTTGTGATGACTATGTCGGAAACGAATACATCAAGCATACGTCACATATATTATTACCAATATATTTAAAACTTTTTAATATAATATTTGATTCTGGTAAAGTCCCTAGTATTTTGCTTGTAGGAAACATTCTTCCTTTTTATAAGAATAAAGGCAGTATCTCAGATCCGAAAAACTACAGACCCATAACCATTTTGAGTTGCATGGGCAAACTTTTTACATCTATCTTAAACACAAGACTGAGTGCATTTATGGACGAATTTTTACTGTTAAATGAAAACCAATCAGGTTTTCGAAAAGGGTACTCTACCATTGATAGCATTATGACATTACATCTATTATTTGAACTTCTAAAAAATAAGAAAAAGAAACTGTTCTGCGGTTTTATCGATTTTGCAAAAGCATTTGACACGGTATGGCAACCGGGATTATGGGGTAAATTACTTAAACTCACATCAATGGTGAAATGTATGCAGTATTAGTTAATATGTATAGTAATATCAAATTTCGAATATTTAATGGCGAAACATACTCGGATTATTTTCCATGCAATGTTCGTGTACGACAAGGATGAAAGCGATTCCCCTGTTGTTCTCCTTATACATTAATGATTTAGATGATTTTATGTCAGCAAATACTGTTACTGGTATCCAAAGTATCACTAGTGACATAAATATCGAGCTCAATTTATATGTAAAATTATTTTTGATTCTTTATGCCGATGATACAGTCTTATTGTCAGAATCCTGAGACGATTTGCAAAACCAACTCAACCGAATACTGTGACAGATGGAAACTTAAGGTCAATGTCGATAAAAGTAAAATTGTAGTATTCTCGAGAGGCCGAAATCCGAGAAATTTGCATTTTACATATAATAATGCAGAACTAGAAATTGTAAACGAATTCTTATATCTTGGGGTATTATTCTCGAAAACTGGAAACTTTGCTAAAGCTAAGAAATATAATGTAGATAAAGCAAAGATAGCTATGTACGATATTATTCGTAAAGGTAGAACACATAATTTATCCATAGAATGTCAATTAGATCTCTTTGACAAAGTCATTCAGCCAATCCTATTGTATAGGTGTGAAGTTTGGGGGATAGGTAATAACATTTTCATCGAACGAGTACACTTAAAGTTTTGTAAAATGCTGATGCACGCCAAAAAGACTACACCTGATCATATGGTGTATGGGGAACTAGGAAGATATCCTTTAGTTATCAATATAAAATTAAGAATCATCAAGTATTGGGGTAGACTAATTTCTAGAAAAGAATCCAAACTGCTGCGTATTTTGTATGATCTGTGCCTTAAACAAGTTAACAACCAGATAGATTGGCTAAAAGATGTAAAGTCTATTTTAATCACCTGTGGAATACCATATATTTGGGATTTTCAACAATTTTATAATATTTCGTGGCTTCATGCGTCTGTCAAACAAAGTTTAGTTGATCAATTTTGTCAAAACTGGGCATCAATTATTCAAAACTCGCCAAAGGCAATCAATTATAGGATATTTAAAGAAAAAATAGAATTTGAAAACTACTTTAACCTTCTAGATGACAAAAATGCAATATCCTTTTGTCGTTTCAGAACAGTCAACCACAATCTTCCTATAGAATCTGGAAGATGGCGTAATACACCGCGTGAAAATAGAAAATGGACTTTATGTGAAGCAAATGAAATTGGTGATGAATTTCATTACCTTTTTATTTGTAATTCATTAATGGCTGAACGCCAACAATTTCTGGACTTGAAGTATAGAAATAGGCCAAATATTATTAAGTTTACCCATTTGATGAATAGCAAACATACTCCAACTTTAAACAAACTTTACAAGTTTATAAGAATTATACTGAAAAAGATAGATTCTCCAGAGTAGTCTTTTTTAATGCTCTTTTTTCTTTATTGAACAAATAGTGACATTGTATATTGTTAACTTTGCTTTCTCTCTGTACCTCCATTTATGTTTATTTATGTTTGTACCTTTGTATATTGCATATATTATTGTATTTACTTTATGTTTTAATCTCTGTACCATTGATTATGGTTTATTGAGAAATAAAAGATACCTTGGCCATAAAAAAAACAGTGGCGGATTTAGCGGGGGGGGGGGCACAGGGGGCACGTGCCCCCCCCCCCCCCCCCCCCCCCAGTTGAGGTCACATAAAAAATTTATACGTAAAATTACTAGATACAAAGCTTCACATCTTTGAACATGGTCATTATTACGAAAGGAAAATTTTAAGAAAGTGACCATAACACGTTATCTATTGTAATCGTTGATTGCCACCTAGTTGTGAAAATTAACATGTATGTAACTTTTTACAAATCTGATAATAAAGATAACAGTTAATGAGATGGAAATGTATCACAGTGAAGAAAGTAAAATTAATTTTCCACCAGTGCCCCTTGAAGATTTGCAAGTGTTTAATTGAACATGTACCCTTCTTATACAATGGCTTACTTATTGATTCATTGTTTGCTGACGTGTATTGTTTTAAATACAAACAAAAGATTATTAAAAGATGTCTATCTGTTTTTTTAAATTAATATGTTTGAAATTCATTGGTAGGTAAAAATATCTGGACTTTTTTAATTTAAGTGTGTTGTTAGTACAAATGGGCATTTACAATATCTGATAAATCTTTACTACCATGATTTGTTTAAACTGTTCCGACATATTAGAGATACATCAACATTTTGTTTATAATATTTATACCAGTGAGACTTCTGAAATATAAATTTAAAACCTTTAATTTAATAAATTTTCATTTATTTTATTTAAAACTTGAAGATATTAATAATTGTCAAAAAATTTCTTCTCTCAGTTGATTGTTTTTAGCACCTCGGTGGCCGTGTAAAAGAACAAAACTTTGAGATCCATTTTGAAATTTGATACATGTAACGTCAGAGAATCCAAACTGCACTGGCTACCGAAAATGCAGCCACTTCAATCATTATATTTTAAACTTTCAAACTGCCATCTTTCAGTGATTTTGCATGACATTTTTGACGAAACAAAATTATTCATTATTGAAAGTCTTATTACTTAATTTGGGTCCCCTTTTTAATTCACTCATGGTACGCTTTTCAATCAGGGATAAGTTGATGTCATCACTTAGGAAATATTACGGTCTTCATCACGAATATCGAAGATGGTGTTGGACCTGTTCCCACTGTGGTAACATTTCACGCACCTCCACCGATTTGTGACTACCACCGGATGGCGGATTGTCTTTGTTGAACTTCATGACGGGTGTCGTATACGGAGCAGGAACCTGCTTACCCTTCCGGAGCTCCTGAGTTTTTATAGGAGTTTGTGTTGTTCATTGTTTTCTAGTTTTCAGTGTTTATTTGTTGTGCTTGTGGTTATTCATTTTCCTTCCCGGGCTTGTCGGTCTAGCTATGATGGATTGCGTTTTTTTGTTTGCTCCTTAGGTGCATTTATCTTCTTTCTTACAATCGCTAATCATGCACACAGGGGCCCGACTTCTGGAAATTTATTTCTTTTGTATTATTTTGTCGTCTTATTTCATGAGTACTTTTAATAAATATTCACTGTAACAACGAATATTCTGCGTTTATTATCAATGTGCTATACACTATCCACGTCCTTATACTAAAAAATCTATCTAGGATTTTTTAGTATAAGGACGTGGATGTAGGATTTTTTAGTACAAGGACGTGGATGGTGTATAGCACATTGATAATAAACGCATAATTTGAGTTGTTATAGTAAATATTTATTAAAAATTACTCGTGAAATAAGACAACAACAAAAAATAAAATAAAAAAGAAATAAATATCCAGAAGTCGTGCCCCTGTGGGAGGACCAGATCATGATATTTAGTTCTACAACTTGACAACAGCAGTAAAAATATAATTGCTTTCAATTTTTCGGCAGATACATGAGCTTCTGTGACGTTAATTTAACCAAAAAGATGTGATGCTGTGCACCCCCCCCCCCCCCCCTTCAACAATAAAGGTAGTAAAATCATCATTATCCCCCCAAAAAGGGCAGATAACTATTGAAAATTGTGCCCCCCCCCCCCCCCACTCGTCGCCCCTCTGGATCCGCCCCTGAAAAAATATGAAAACTGTGTTACCAAAGTGGCTTTTAATAGATGCATGTCATTGTTGTGTAAGATCGTTTGAATATTTAACAGACATTCAGTATTCAAATATGACACATTCTGTCGATGCGTAATCCCGTAGTCTTACTAATTATTGCGCTTCTTATGCATACCTGTGGTATGTTGACAGGTACTATATATTAATGCGCCGTTTTCAGGTATATAAAATATAGTACCGTATTCTTTTTAGAAAGGACATAATTTTCTTATCATTTTCATGTTCAAAACTTGAAAAATACAACAATTTTAATTTCTTGTACCCATTTTAAGTAAATTCGCTTCAATGCCATTTAATGTAAACTTTTTATTATTTTGAAAACAAGGCCAAGGTCAGGTTTGTAATGACCGCCATTACAGATGAGATAGAAACAGGAAGCGGAGTAAAGTCAGAGTTGTGAAGTTTTTATTAATACCGAAATGCTGTGCAAATTGCTATCGCCATTTATATATATACTTCTTGGTAAGTTGTGAAACATTTAGTCTAGGTGGTCTGTTGTGATTCATTGAAGCAATGATAAAGCATTCAGCCAGCAAAAACAAAGTCCTGTGGGTTTATTGCCACTTGTGACTTTAGATATGTCCAGAAATGTGTGCACAGAATCACAGATCAGCATTTGTAACCTCTATTAAGGCTTGGTAACTGGTGGTTACACGGTTACATAAAAGTCTGCACAGGGCCCCTTATTAATAAATTTATTCGGATCAACTGATTCAAAAGACAACTCGGACCATTTTTGAAAAAAAAATAATAATAAAGAAATGTATATAGTGTATTGTATCTTTTAAGTATTTATTAAACAAAGACGAAAAATAAATCAAATAAAATGCGTAAAATTATAATTATTTTTTTTTTTTTTTTTTCACTGGACCGAAGTTTTGACGTCACGGCTATCTCAGTGTTATACTGTGCCGATAATTTCAAATATTTTCCTATCAAAGGTTTAATTGGTTTACTGATCGAAAATTTAATTGCATTATATCAATCAACAACTATACAAGCTTGTTAACCTTGATTAGTTGTAATTGCTATTGATGACAAATGGATGCAAGCCAATTAAAGTCACTTTCTATTTGGTCAGAATATAGGTCATTATCACTTTTTCAAACTGGTCCGAGTTGTCTTCAGAACTGGTCCGAGTTGTCCTGATACCTTTGATATCAACTTGAGTAATTTAATTTAGATATAATAAATGAGCCCTTGGTCGAATTTTAAAATTTCTTCTCCTAAAAAAATACAATGCCAAATCTTTTCAAACTTTATAGGAATGATTGTGGGATTCTACAAAGATTCGTTATTTGATGTTGATCAGGTACATGTAGCATACATTGAAAATATAAACCACATAAGATTGTATTGAATCCTTTGGGAAATCATAATTTTATCAGAAACCGCAAGGCCAATTTGAACCAAATTAAGCAGGAATAATGTATGGAAGAGTCCCTCATTTCCTTTGGATTGGATGAAAAATATGACAGTCCCAGGTAATTCTTGATTCTGATTGGTCAAATTATCTAATTACCCTCAAAAACTATTATGCCAAATCTTTTCAAACTTGATAGGAATAATGATCAAGAGACTTATCTACCAAAAATCTTCATTTGATGTTGATCAGGAAGCATGACTTGTAAATTTGAATTCTACAGAAAAAAAGTTCAATCATTTCTGACACTACATTTTTTACAAAGCCAATATTAACCAAACTTATCAGGAATAGTGTATGGAAGTAACTTTATTAAAAGTCTTTTTTAGTATAATCTGCTAATATACAAACAAATTGTAATATGCAGTATGTTTTCCAGGTGAGTGATTCAAACTATAAAACTACTGTCCAAATCGACAGTGATCCCTGCAACCTCTGCATTGAGTTTAGACTTTTACCCAAAGTAAAAAATCTAAATTCTTATTGCCCATAAACAGATGTTCATTTAGAATGTACATTACATGTATAAATTTTATGCAACCATTCTTTTAAGAAATTAAGGGGGTAGGCCTGGGGTATGGGAGGTAACTCCTATTAATGTTTTTTTCTTTGACGTCAAACAATAGGAATGACGTGGCATTACTATGACGTACAAAATTTCCTCGCATTAGACGAAGTGAAGAGGTTCGGTAAGGGGCATCTCCGTAACGAATCTAAAACTCTCGAAATATGTGCAAAATCGATAATTACATAGGATTTGATATATTGATGAATTATTGTTTAACATCCAGTGGCAATTATGAAATGCATATCACGAAGAACGTAGTATTTGAACAACTGTACGTTCGGTGTCCAGGGATTACGCTAATCTATTTACTTACCAGTTATAAACAGACAAAGTTCCAAGACATGTTTTATTCCAAATAAAAATCAGATATACCCAAGCATTACCATAATAATTGCGTTATTAAATAGCATGGATTATTTACCCCCATCCTTATGGAATGGTCTATCTTTTTTATTTATTTTTGTAAATAATCAAAATTTAATGAAATCGATTTTTTTTCTTTTGAACATTTGGTCAAAATGTTCTAGTGGATATATTGAACATTGAAATATGTTGGCTTATCAAAGTGAATGAGGAAAACTGGACTAAATTAAATCATATTAAATTGAAGATATATAATTGTCAGGTATATTTATATTTTACACCACACCGGCAATACTTACCCTTGCAAATCATTTTTTTTTAAATAATAATAATAAAAAAAAACCGAATTGTAATACAAATGAAAAATAATACATGATAATAGATTATTTATTGGTAAAAAGTTTTGCTGGTAAATTCGTCTATGTGAGACAAGGTTCCATTTTAATGTGCAGCTTTTGCGAACGAGCTCGTAGAAAGCCTGTGCGGATTTTATCTCTTTCAAAGCCAGTCAAGATGGGAACAATAAACAGAAAATTCAAAACTTTTAGAAAAATTTATAGAACTATACCTCTTGATCACTTCCGCGGCTTTCGGATGTATTGACTACCCCGGGAGAATAAATTTTTCGAAGAAATTGTCTTTGGTTCATGATTTTTCGATATAACGCGATTTCAGGGTTTTTTCTTTTTTTGCTCTCATTCTTCTCTTTTCCTCTCACAGCTTTACCTTTCCTATTTTGTATTTATAAAAACTTCTAGTCACTGGCGATTTAACCATCATATTTTGTAATTTGTTAGATTTGGGAGAATATCAAGTCTTTCATGACAGTCTATATTTTTTCTGTAATGTTTTTTAGATTATGCATTTTATAAACAAAACCCAGTTTTGACAAATAAAAGTAAACTTACAAAACTATCGCAGTGGGCGTCGTGGTTTAGTGGTCAGCGCATCGGACTACGAAGCCAAAAGTCCCTAGTTCGATTCCCGTTCGATATAAAAATTTCAAGGATCAAATTTGCGACCGGACTTATCGACACCATTTGCAAGGATGGTTTCGGTATACGATGCTAATCCGTCGGATGGGGACGAAAATTGCTGTCCCGTGTTAAGGAAGGGAAACACCATTAGCACGTTAAAGACTCCTGTGTAGATGTCGAAAAAGAGTATGCTAAAATGTCGCTACAGGGGCCTCTCTCGCACCCGCCAAGTGGAGAGGGATTGGTATAAGTTGGTATCACTTGTTTCCCAATCCACTATAAATAAAAAAGTTTAAAAGTATCACAGGACTTAAGAGAGAATGCTTGGTTTTCAGACATAATTATTATATTTTCTTTAAATTTATTTCCGTTTATAATTTAAGTCATCATCATCTTCTATTCAATCTTCTTCGCGTTCTTTGAACATATAGAATAGGTTTATACTCGATAACGTTAGGAACAATAACTCTTATCGTAACGTCGTATTGTAATGTAATGACGTCCTACCTTAAAAATTGATCGAGTATTTTGTGAAAACTTGTGGTTAGAATTTCATAATTTTTTGTCATATAACACATATATATATATGATATTTTTTGTAACAGTTTTTTGTAAGAATTAAACGACAGGATTTTTTTTACAGCAGTGTTTGAATATTGAATGAGGCAACTGAAAATGAACGAAATTCCTAACATGTCTGGTACTTTTTATACCACCGCAAAATTTTTGCGGTCGTATATTGGTATGACGTTGGCGTCGTCGTCAGGGTCGTCGTCCGAAGACATTTGGTTTTCGCACTATAACTTTAGTATAAGTTAATAGAAATCTATGACATTTAATCACAAGGTTTATGACCACAAAAGGAAGGTTGGGATTGATTTTGGGAGTTTTGGTCCCAACAGTTTAAGAATCAGGGGCCAAAAAAGGGCCCAATAAGCATTTTTCTTGGTTTTCGCACAATAACTCTAGTATAAGTAAATAGAAATCTATGAAATTTTAACACAAGGTTTATGACCACAAAAGGAAGGTTGGGATTGTTTTTGGGAGTTTTGGTCCCAACAGTTTAGGAATTAGGGGCTAAAAAAGGGCCAAAATAAGCATTTTTCTTGGTTTTGCACAATAACTTTAATATAAGTAAATAGAAATCTATGAAATTTAAGCACAAGGTTTATGACCACAAAAGGAAGGTTGGGATTGATTTTTGGAGTTTTGGTCCCAACAGTTTAGGAATTAGGGGCCAAAAGGGTCCAAAATTAAACTTTGTTTGATTTCATTGAAAATTTAACTATTGGGGTTCTTTGATATGCCGAATCTAACCGTGTATTTAGATTCTTAATTTTTGGTCCCGTTTTCAAATTTCAAATTAAGGTCCAAAGGGTCCAAAATTAAACTTAGTTTGATTTTAACAAAAATTGAATTCTTTGGGTTCTTTGATATGCTGAATCTAAACATGTACTTAGTTTTTTTAGCTCACCTGGCTAAAAGCCAGGGTGAGCTTTTGCCATCACTTTGCGTCCGTCGTCCGTCTGTCGTCCGTCGTCCGTCCGTTAACTTTTCACATTTCAATCTTCTTCTAAAAAACCACTGAACCAAATGGAACCAAACTTGGCAGCAATGTTCCTGTGAAGGTCCTTTACAGAATTTGTAATTTTGGTGCTGATCGAATATTCAACATGGCTGCCAGGCCCAATAATGTGTTCTGATTGGCTGAAATTTCAAAAATCTTCTTGTCAGAAACCACAAGATTAAATGAAGTTCTACTTTACTGGAATGTTCCTTAGATGGTCCTCTACCAGATTTGTAATTTTGGTGCCGATTGGAAATCCAAGATGGCCGCCACCGTGGGACATAGTTAACATAGGAACTTATGGGAAATACATACAGACAACTTCTTCTTCGAAACGGTTTGACAGATTGAATTGATAATATGCCTGGATGATTGTATGAAGGTCCTGTACCAAATTTGTAATTTTGATGCCGATCAGAAATCCAAGTTGGCTACCACTACAGGACATAGTTAATTTTAACACAGGATTCAATGGGGAAAAAAAACCAAACATCTTCTTCTTATAGAAACGGTTTGACATATTGAATGGATAATTTGCCTGAATGCTCATATGATGGTCCTCTACCAAACTTGGCATTGAGGATCCTTGGATGGTTGCCTAAATTTAAATTGAGGCAAAATTTTAACTGGCAGTTCCAAATTTGATAGACCTAAAATATATAATTATGGATTTCTAGTTTTAAAACATTAAAACTTTCTAAAAAGAAACTCTTAAGACAAACTTCTAAATTGTTCAATCTCACTAAGCTTCATTTATTTTCGATATTCTTGTCATAAATCCTGAATAAATCATTTGTGATTTTTAATCCAAAATCGGGAAATTAAGTTCTAAAAAAAAATTTAATTTTTCTTCCGACATCACGTTCCCCGTAAGCGCCTTATCATTTATTGTTCTCTATTAATCATTACACTTATTTGACCCTGGTCATCCAAAAAACTCAGTGTTTACCGTTTAGTCATTTCCCGCCAATCTTAGCTCGTGCAGTCGGCAGGCTTTTGTAAAATGTCAGCCAGTTAACATTTTTATAAAACGAGTGAGGTCAAGTTAATTTTACAATTTAATTATGTGGTTTTAAATAATATTACTGATTAATTAAATTTAATTATAAAATAACAGCTTTGTTTGCATTGTGTCAAAAAAATTGTGTATCCAATTATCTAACGGTATTAATGGATTGTAATGCGTGATTAATTTTAAATTTACAGCTATTTTACGGCTTTTCACCAACTTGTTAAAGAATACTTTTAATTTGAAAGGTTACTTAATGAATAGAAATTATACATATTTGAATTGTATAAACATGATAAAATTGTTAAGGAAATAAACAAATGTTACTAATTCTTTTGAAATGTTGATTTATTTATTTTTTAGCTCATTTGGCCTAAAAGGCCATGTGGGCTATTCTCATCACTTTGCGTCCGTCGTCGTCGTATGTCGTCGTAAACTTTTCACATTTTTATCAACTCCTCTGAAACCATTGAACCAATTTAAACCAAACTTACATTTTGTAAGTGGAATGGTCCTTGGATGGTTCCCTTTAAAAAGTGTGTTCATTTTTCCCAGGCACCATCCAATATGGCTGCCATGGTCGGACATAGTTTAACCTTGGACCCTATGGGAATTTTAACATTTTCGTTATCTTCTCTGAGACCATTAGGCCAATTTGAATCAAAGTTTGGTGGAATGGTCCTTGGGTGGCCCCTTTTAAAATATGTGTTCAGTTTCCCCGAACGCCATCGAACATGGCCATCATGGCTGGACTTAGTTTAACATTGAGCCTATGGGAATTTTACTTTTTCGTCAACTCCTCTGAAACCACTGAACCAATTTAAACCAAACTTTAGTGGAATGGTCCTTGGATGGTCCCCTTTAGAAAGTGTGTTTGGTTTTCCCGGGCACCGTCCAATATGGCTGCAGGGATCACCACAGAATGAAAATCAAGGGTGGGGGAGAGATTTTCACAGAGGATGTGTCCTGTTCGTTCGCATCCCTCCTTCGGCATAAATGTGTCCTTAGAAAGAAAAAATTACTTTCATACATCTTTATTATATTACTATGTATATATATATCAAGGATAAAACATAACAGCACAGTATTCAGCAAGCACAATTGTCACTAACAAATGTTTCTAACTCATTGTCTTGTTCAGTTGTCTCTGTTGTCTGTGTCGTCATTCAGTTCACCAAGGTCTATTCTTCTGTATGTAATGCTGTTCCACAAAGTAGCTGCTCTTTGGTAGTAAAAGTCTATTACAGTGGTACATTCGTGGTGTATTTCTACCCTCCGTACTTTCGCAATGAAGAAAGTGGTAATGTCTTGCTTTGCAGATCTCTTAATGATAACTGAATTGTCTAGTAACTGTCCAGTATTTATACCAAATCATAATTTTGATCAAATTAATTAACAGTCTTTAATATTTATGAAATTATTGATTTCGTGAACAGTTGTTACAATTAATTTTTCAATCAGCTGATATGGAAATCATTAGGATAACAATGTGTAATCATCACTTAATCACATTGATTGTAGATTGATAACTTTTCTTTCCCTGGATGAAGGAAAAAAAACAGTTCAACTTTTGGGATTTTTCGCATTTTGTTTACTTCCTAGTTTTACCGTGATGTTCAACATACAATATTTTTATCAGAAATATATAAATCTGTTTAAAAATTACTTTTAATTATCTGAAATGATATTTGTTCATTTCAATTACATCTAAAGCCTGTTTTATTTATTTTTCATCTAAATTGCCAACATTATTTTTCCCTGAATGTTGTACAAGTCGTCTGTTCAACCACGCGTAACTATTTACAATCAGCTGTTGTACACATCCCGAGGCACTGTTCACCCTATTAAATGTTAATTGGATTGTCTAATTGCCACTGACATGATAATTGGGTTAGAGGTTTCGGGTATTTAACTACAATCTATTGATTTTTAGCTCACCTGGCCCAAAGGGCCAAGTGAGCTTTTCTCATCACTTGGTGTCCGTCGTCCGGCGTCGTCGTTAACATTTTACATTTTGAACTTCTTCTAGAGAACCACTGAATGGAATGAAACCAAACATAGTATGAATGTTCCTTATGAGGTGCTGACCAAGTGCAGGGCTCACCAAACTGGGCGATTAGGGCGATTAAGTCGCCTAATGCTCGCCAATGTCGCCCTGTCATCGGCTCCAGAGCGACAAATGAGTCGCCCTGTGTTTTTATGTAAGGCGCCTCTGAACAACGTACGTAATCAGCTGCGTCTGAAGACCGTTATTTTCATTAAAAATCTCGAGACGCCATTTTTTGTTTTCTTGGAGGAAGGGGAAAGAAACGACAAAAAGTAAGCTAGAAAATGAAATGGCGGCAATCAGAATTCTCGTGATTTTTCATTGGTCACGGTGTTTTTTACCGACCGGTAACAATATGTAGACCTTATTTAAAAATAAATTTAGCGGATTTTGACATATCTATGCACAAATGGAAATTTTGTCAATACATGTATTGAAAGGTGTTCAAGTAAGGTGAATGAGAAGATTTTAAGAGTATATTTGAGAAAAAATAATAGTAAAGAGTATAGATAAATAAATATTAAAAAATAAAATGGCAATAATAAATAAGTTGTGTCAAAAGCTACAAATATTTTTGCTCATATCTGTAACAGAAATATTCTTCCAAGTTCGGAGCACCACTGCATAATTTCATTTTTTTTTTTTTTATTTCAAATTATATTCGTCAGTATTTTAAGGCAGCACATGATTTAAATTAAACTTTAACAATAGTACAATAGGCCTACCATGGTCAAAATCATGCAGTAATGTACGTTAAAAAAGTGGTGATGAGTCCTGGGACTGGGACTCATCAAAATCAGCTGGGACTCACCATTCTGAAAAATGATGAGTCCCAGGACTCATCATGAAAAATTCTGAAAGGATATTGATTAAATGCACATGAGACAAAATCTCAGATTATGACTAAAATGGAAGGATATGGAGTAAATGTAGATAAAATCTCAAACAATACAGGATAAAACACAATAAAGGAATGTATAGTATACACTATAAGACACAAATAACAGGTATTTACTCGACAGGCGACAAATTGGGGGGAAAAACACAGTCTCCTTGGTAGACTTGGAAGTCTCCCTGTCATGCCCTGAAGTCTCCCTGTTCTCACCCTGAGGGAGACTCTGAGTCTCCCTGTTATTTTCAAGTGTGGTGAGCCCTGCAAGTGTTGTTACTTTGTAGCCGATCCATCATCCAAGATGGCCGCCAGCAGGGAACTCAGTTTAACATAGGACCCTAGGGGAAATGCATACAAATGACTTCTTTCAGAGAACCACTGAATGGAATGAAACTAAATCTGGCATGAATGAACCCTTATAAGGTGCTGACCAAGTGTTGTTACTTTGTAGCCGATCCATCATCCAAGATAGTTGCCAGAGGCAGAGGGGGACTTAGTTTAACATAGGACCCTATGGGAAATGCATACAAATGACTTCTTTTAGAGAACCGTTGAATGGAATGGAATACAAACATGGCATGAATGTTCCTTATGAGATGCTTACCAAGTGTTGTTACTTTGGTGCCTATCCATCGTCCAAGATGGCCGCCATCAGGGGACTTAGTTTAACATAGGACCCTATGGGAAATACATACAAATGTCTTCTTTTAGAGAACCACAGTATGGAATCAAACCAAATATGGCATGAATGTTAGATACAGGTGAGCGACACAGGCTGTTGAGAGCCTCTAGTTTTATTATGGGCCCAGTTTTCAAGTTGGTCCAAATCGGGGTCCAAAATTAAACTTTGTTTGATTTCATTGAAAATTTAACTATTGGGGTTCTTTGATATGCCGAATCTAACCGTGCATTTAGATTCTTAATTTTTGGTCCCGTTTTCAAATTGGTCTACATTGAGGTCCAAAGGGTCCAAAATTAAACTTAGTTTGATTTTAACAAAAATTGAATTCTTGGGGTTCTTTGATATGCTGAATCTAAACATGTACTTAGTTTTTTTATTATGGGCCCAGTTTTCAAGTTGGTCCAAATCGGGGTCCAAAATTAAATCTAAAAAGGGGGTAAATTTTTTTTTTTTTTGGGGGGGGGCAATTCTCCACAGCATATTGTATTACACAAAAGCAAAAAATTTAATATAAATTCAAATCATATGACCAATTCTAAGTTCTTTATTTCAGTTATTCTGTGTCAGAAACCTATTATGTGTCAAATATTTGAAGAAATTTTCAATTGCACAGTCAGTATTGCACAATAGCAAGAAATTGATATGTGTGCCCTGTTATCAAAACTTTATTATTAACAAATTCCATTGGAAATTTGCCAATATAAAATGTGCTGATGAAGCTTTTTTGTTTATCTTATCTAAACTGCTTTTAAATTATGTATATTTAAAATTTGCCATCCATGACTATGATGTCATTTTCTATTTTAATATGTTATGGTGTATTACATTGCAAAGTATAAAGAAATACTTTAAAAAAAGGGGGAAATAAAAAAGGGGGTAAATTTTTTTTTTTTTTGGGGGGGGGGGGGGGGGCAATTCTCCACAGCATATTGTATTACACAAAAGCAAAAAATTGAATATAAATTCAAATCATATGACCAATTTTAAGTTCTTTGATTTCAGTTATTCTGTGTCAGAAACCTATTATGTGTCAAATATTTGAAGAAATTTTCAATTACACAGTATTGCGCAATAGCAAGAAATTGATATGTGTGCCCAATTTTAAATTTTAAATTGGTTATTTCTGATTTATATATAAAAACAAATAATACTGATATGGTTTGAATAGGTAAATTAAAAATTTTTAAGTTCTTAGACAACATTCATTCTGTGTCAGAAACCTATGCTGTGTCAAATATTTATTCACAATCCAAATTCAGTATTGTATCAAGCTTGAATGTTGTGTTCATAATTGCCCCAACTATTCAGGGTTCGACATCTGCGGTTGTATCTAGCTGCGCCCAGCGGAGCATTTTATTTTATTATGGGCCCAGTTTTCAAGTTGGTCCAAATCGGGGTCCAAAATTAAATCTAAAAAGGGGGTAAATTATTTTTTTTTTGGGAGGGGGGCAATTCTCCACAGCATATTGTATTACACAAAAGCAAAAAATTGAATATAAATTCAAATCATATGACCAATTCTAAGTTCTTTGATTTCAGTTATTCTGTGTCAGAAACCTATTATGTGTCAAATATTTGAAGAAATTTTCAATTGCACAGTATTGCGCAATAGCAAGAAATTGATATGTGTGCCCTGTTATCAAAACTTTATTATTAACAAATTCCATTGGAAATTTGCCAATATAAAATGTGCTGATGAAGCTTTTTTGTTTATCTTATCTAAACTGCTTTTAAATTATGTATATTTAAAATTTGCCATCCATGACTATGATGTCATTTTCTATTTTAATATGTTATGGTGTATTTAAATGGGCTGTTATGGTTGCAAAGTATAAAGAAATGGGGGGGGGGGGGGGTTGAAAACAAAATTTGGGGGGGGGGGGGTAAATGAGAAATTGGGGAGGGGGTAATTTTTTCTCATTTCATATTTCATAAATTAAAAAGAAAATTTCAAATTTTTTTTAGCAAAAAAAGGGGGAGTTACAATAAATTTTATTGTTTTTTGTTTTTTTTTGGGAGGGGGGGGTCAATGTGCAACTTCATAGTGTATTGCACAAAAGCTAAAAAAAGGAGTAAATTATTATTTTTTTTTGGGGGGGGGGGGCAATTCTCCACAGCATATTGTATTGCAGAAGAAGCAAAAAATTGAATATAAATTCAAATCATATGACCAATTTTAAGTTCTTTGATTTCAGTTATTCTGTGTCAGAAACCTATTATGTGTCAAATATTTGAAGAAATTTTCAATTACACAGTATTGCGCAATAGCAAGAAATTGATATGTGTGCCCAATTTTAAATTTTAAATTGGTTATTTCTGATTTATATATAAAAACAAATAATACTGATATGGTTTGAATAGGTAAATTAAAAATTTTTAAGTTCTTAGACAACATTCATTCTGTGTCAGAAAACTATGCTGTGTCAAATATTTATTCACAATCCAAATTCAGTATTGTATCAAGCTTGAATGTTGTGTTCATAATTGCCCCAACTATTCAGGGTTCGACATCTGCGGTCGTATCTAGCTGCGCCCAGCGGAGCATTTTATTACCTTTGGATTTTCATATAAAGAGTGAATTTTACCATCATATTTCATTTTTGATTAAGAGTATATCCCTGTTCTTCAGTTCAACAATTATAACTATTTTTCATCAAACATATGTGCTATGAGAGGTAGTAATATTCATTAACTTGTGTCATCTCCTGGAATGAAGGGTACCCCTTAAATGCCTATTTTCAATGAACCCTGTGAAGGAAACGTGTGGTTGAATTTCAACAAAATTTTCTCAGGTGGTGTATTGAGACATATATAATGCAAGACGAAAATATGAAAAAAATTAAACGAGTGGAAAATTTTGGCCTAACCCAGGCCTACCCCCTTAAATCACTAAATCCAATGAAGTTAAAGTCACAAACTTAAGTTCATGAATTTTAAAAGTTGACCCTTGTGGGAACCAAGTTTTGAAAATCAAAATTCTAAAACTTTATTGAGCATCCACATAACTTATGGTGTGTATCTTATAAAGAAGTAATATGCATAAATTGAAAAATGAAAGTAAATTAGGTCACAAGCTTAAATTCCTAATTTTTGAAATTTTACCCCTGTTGGCCCCAAGTTTTGAAAATCCAAATTCTAAGACCTTAATGTGTATCTAAATACAGTGTATGACTACCTTAACATATTAGAATGCATAATTGAAGAATGAAAGAGGAGTTACGTTCACAAGCTTATATAGACCCTTGTGGGCCTCAAATTTGAAAATTGAAAATCTAAAACACTGTTGCAAATAGAAATTTAGTGTATAATACATGTAACAATACTGTAAAGAGAAGATTACATAAATTGAAAAATGAAGAGGAGTTTAGGTCACAAGCTTATTTTCACAATTTTCGGAATTTGCCCCATGTGGACCCCAAGTTTTGAAAATCACAATTCCAAAACCTTTTTGCGCAAGATTATATAAATGCCCTATTGATACGTTTTGTGAGAATGGTCTTGATAAAAGATGATAGACTGTTGGATGGGGACGAAAAATGGCTGTCAAGGGAGTAAAGGGAGAGCAACATCCTTAGCACGTTAAAGACACCTCTGTAGATGTCGAAAAAGAGTAAACCGTTCTCGCACCCGCCAAATGGAGAGGGATTAGCATACATTGCTGTAAATGTTTTCCCAATCCAATATAAATAAACAAGTTTAAACTAAATAAAATGCATAAATTGAGAAGTTTAAAATTTTCGAAATTAGACTCCTGTGGGACCCTAGTTTTGAAAATCTTATTGTGCATCGACATGTATATATGGTGTATGACAATACTGTATAGTACTGTTAATAAAATGCATATAATGAAAAATGAAAGAGGAGTTTCCGTCACAAGCTTAAATTGACAATTTTCGAAGTTGACCCCTGTGTGTCCCAAATATAGAAAATCAAAATTCTAAAACCTTATTATACATCTACAGGTGGTATGCAACCATTCTATACAGAAATTAAATTCCTAAACACAAAATAGAAGGAGAAGTTGAAGTCACAAGAAAGTGTGATTAACGGAGATGATCACTATATCCCCGAAAATTCTTTGAAAGTGTGGGGATAATAAAACCATTTCTTCGGATATAGTTTGATGAGAATTCCAGTATTGGAATTTGGATATATGTTATTTGAGGGCATATTATAAGGTAAATAAATATTTGTAACAATTACACATGTTTTGATTATACATGTACATCTTTTATTTCTTTTCCATTGTAGTTACTTTTGTGAGCTGTCAGCAGTACATAACTATATCTGTACCATCATCTGTAAAGTATAAAGTAGATAAACTGAAATTTATATGTAGTGCATCCAATGTACCTTTAGAAGCAACTGTAACATCCATCACATTGTCTAAAAATTCGTCATCTGGATACCAAAATGTAGTGACGGTGTTTCTAGATTTAAGTAATGAACAGATAAAAAGTAAAACTACCTGGTTTCAGAATGGTATGCAGAGCCGTGCTACAGAAATTTCCATGAATATACGTCCACCTACCAGTGCAAGGTTGGAGTTTGATGTAAATGCTACACGAGTCATATGTTCAGATGCAGGAACATACCAGTGTTCAATAAAAGGAACTACTAATTCTGGTCAACAACTTGACAGTACTGCCAATGCCATGATAGCAATGACAGGTACAATGTATATTGAAAAATATATTCATACAGTATATTATTTGAAAAATGGAGTGCTATTTTCTTCTAATGAATATACATTCTTAACATTCTGAAAAAAATTGTCCTACTATGCTCGTAAAATAAATTTTTCAGAATTGAATACCTTATTCAATGTGAGTTGTCTAGTCATTGGGTGAAAGATGCAATGAGAAGTCCTAACTGAAACAATTGAACTTATCAAAAGTGTTACAACCCCATGATACCTGAAATATGTACTAAATGCATAAAAATTATTTAAAATAACAGTTTTACAAATTTTAGGACAGTTCTGAGGTGATAAATTATTTATTTGCTTTGCTTATTAAGATTCAGGTCAACATGCTGGTATTACTGTTTGTTCTAGGACATCTATCTTCTTGTAAATGCATCCGCGTTGCATACTGTTTGCTTATTGATACAATATTTGAAAGTAGTGCAGTCTCCATTATCAGGGCCCTGTTCAACATTTGTTGATGTCCCCGAACCAGTCTCATTTGTAGGCTTGTGCATTACTTAGGAAAATTTTGATCTCTATCTTTTTAAATAGATTTAATTACATAATTCTTGTACAATGCGACTATTTATTAGCCTTTAATTAAGATGTTTATACAATCCAGAAAGCGTGCCAAAAGATAGGTCAAGTCCATCACCAAATCTATTAATACGATTTGATGCTAGGTCGCATCAGCCAGTTGGAAATATAAACAAGTTCATGGTCAATATCGGTTGTCACATAACAGATATGAATTCCCACGCTCAGGTGTGCTGTTGCGAATGATTTACCATATACTGTTTGAGCAGTTATTGATACCATAATATCTTCATGAATATTTTTAAAATAAATAGTTTGTTTCCCCAAACCTGGCTGTATCAATTTATCAGGTTCGTGTTTTTCGGGGAGGGCTTATATAGATTTAGCCTGCTGCCCAATCTTATTCATTATACATGTAACTTTTATGAATAAAATATTGTTTATATTAAATACTTATAAACAAATTCGCCTTTAAGACAGAGTTTGCAGGCATGCATTTTAATCAGATCATGTACTATACATAGAGCATGGTCAGAAATGTTAAGTACACAGGAATTCATGGGGAATGTCCAAATATAAATTCTCATTATATGAAGAAAAAAATATGCGAAGTATGCAGTACATTCTAATTTTAGAAAGGTACACTATTGTATACGGAATGGAATGAAAGAAACAATAAGGTTAAGAAGAGAGCACAAGTAGTATTAATAAAACACATGTATTTTTTTCCAATATTTATCGATTCTGTTCTTAAAAGCATTAATGGACGGGGCTTTAAGAATTTTATCAGGTATTCCATGTTTTAGCAATCCTTACAGCAAATGAGTGTTCAGATATTCGATTGGAATTTTTGATGAAGTACCTTGTTGCTATTTGTTCTACTACTCACTCTTTGCTGTTAGTCCTCTGCTAACTTTGAAAAGGCACGTGCTTCTCTGTCGTAGTATTCATTTATAATTTTAAAAGTTTAAATCATATCCCCTCTGATTCGTCTATATGCTAATGTGGGTAAGCCTAGTTTCTTTAGTCTCTCAGGGTAACTCAGATCTTTGAGGCCGGGTAGTTGTTTAGTTACCCTTCTTTGTACTCCTTCTATCTTATCGATGTCTTTTTTCTTATATGGTGACCAAACTGAACTTGCATAGTATAAGTGAGTTCTAACCAAAGTTTTATATAATGGTAGGAATGTCTCAGTGTTTAGATATTTAAATGTTCTTCTAAGAACCGCAAAGATCGAGTTAGCTTTATTGACTTTCTCACTAATATGGTTTTCAAATATAAGTTCTGAGTCAAATAAGACCCCTATGTCCTTTTCCTCATTCACATTTTGTGATGGTATGGTTTAGTAATGTATAACTGGGAAGTTGAATATGTTTGTTTGCTTTCCTACTTATTTTCGTATGCTTACATTTTTCCGGGTGGAATTTTGGTAACCATTTTTCACTCCATATTTCTAGATTTTCAGATCATCTTGCAGAATATTTCTATTGTTTGGGTCTTTAATTATTCTGAACATCTTGGTATCATCTGCATATAAATAAGGATCTGAGACTACCTGGTTAGGTAGATCGTTTATATATAATACAAACAACAGGTCCCTACACTGATCCTTGGGGTATCCCAGACGTTACGTTCATCCACTCTGATTCTTCACCATTAACCATTACGTTCAGTTGTCTGTTGTCTAAAAAGCTTGCGGTCCATCCTAGCGAGTATTCTTCAATTCCAAAGCTTTTGATTTTAGCAATCAATCTGTTATGGGGGACTTAATCAAATGCTTTCATGAAATCAGTATAAATACAGTCTATGTCTAGGCCTTGATCTAGTGCCTTAGTCCATATATATATATATCCAAGAACAAGACTTATCAATCTTTTTTAAAACTTTTATTTGTTATTGAACCTTTTTGGAATGAAATTACATTTATCAAATTTCTTTCTGACATATCCACGGCAAATGCCGTAATATTTGATAAAACTACATGTATCTTCACATTTTCTCTATTTAAGAAGTACACAGTAAAAATAAATATTTGTCCCGAACATCCGTAAGTCTGCCTTTTTATTTTATTGATCTTTTGACCATCCACCATGTTTTTCCACAGTCAAAACTAACTTTCACCAGATAAAGGATGCCAACGTTCAACGAAGTCAGTAACCATCCAGATAGGATAATTGGTGGGCATTGCGTGGTCCGTTATACTTATTCTGTAGGACCCTACGGAAAATTTCATACAAAAATCTTCATCTAGAGAACCACTGAATGGATTGAAACGAAACATACATGTAGCATGAATGTTCCTTATGATATTCTGACCAAATGTTGTTACTTTGATGCCGATCTGTCATCCATGACGACCTTCAGCGGAAGACTTAGTTTAACATAGGACCCTATGAAAAGTACATACAGACGGCTTCATGAAAATTACTGAATGGATTGAAACCAAACACGGCATGGATGTTAATCTCAAGGAAATAGGTGAGCGATACAGGCTGCTTGGAGCCTCTGGTTTATTTATTTGCACATGCAATGATTTGGATACCACTTTCTGCTACTGTCTTTAATTTTAGTTTTGTAAACACAGAAGAAATATATAACTGTAAAAAAAAATTTGAATCAATTTTATTATCTATGTTAATTTTTTGTTTTACATGGATACAAGCTATTATGAATTCAGAACGCAAGAAATTTTGGATGATCTCTTTATACCCCCCGCAAACAAAGTTTGGGGGGGGTATATTAGGAATCAGCTTGTCTGTCTGTCCATATATCTTGTAAGTGCAACTCCTCCTAGACCGCTTAATGGATTTCAACGAAACTTTACAGAAAGGAAGTACATCATCCAAAGATGTGCATTAAGAAAAATCTTTGCTTTCCGATATCACACAAGGGAGATAATTGGACTTCTATTTTTTTTGGCTTATACATTATATATGAACCTCGTAAGCGCAATTCCTCCTAGACCGCTCAATGGATTTCAACGAAACTTTACAGAAAGGAAGTACATCATCCAAAAATGTGCATGAAGAAAAATCTTTGCTTTCCGATATCACACAAGGGAGATAATTCGACTTGTATTTTCTTTGGCTTATACATTGTAGGAACCTCGTAAGCGCAACTCCTCCTAAACCGTTCAGTGGATTTTGATAAGACTTTATATGAAGGTTAAGCATCATATATAAATGTGCATGGAGCAATATATTTATTGCCAGCTGTTTGCAAAGGGAGATAATTCATCTTAAGGGTTTCATATGTTTAAAGCGTCTACATGCAACTACTCCTGAACTGTTCAATGCATTGAGATGAAACTTTATATGAGGGTTGTGCATCATATGTAGATATCCATGAAGAAAGATAATTATCGTCAGATGCTTGCAAAGGGAGATAATCCATCTTAAGGGTTTTACATGTTTAAAGCTTGCAAGCGCAACTCCTCCTAAACCATTCAATGCATTTTGATGAAACTTTATATGAAGGTTGTGCATCATAATTACTCTAATTATTGGACACTAAAATACACCTATTTTTTAGGAAAATTGGAAAAGTGTCGAAAAAATAGAGTTTTCATATTTCCGTCCACATCGTTGTCATTTTTTGACTTCATATGATCGACCTGGTCAATGTACTTTAAGAATATGCAATCAAAATAATGGTTCATACTTGCGGTATTGTTATTTGATTTTGCTTTCATGATTTATCTTTTTGTACCTTTAAGTTAATTGAATGTTGAAGACGAAAACAGTAGCAAACTTCAAACGACCCGCCATGTTGTTGACTAATATGTGGACATCTCACAAATTATTTTTACGATCTGGATTTGGAGCATCTCACAAATGATTTTTACAACACATGTTACGTTTGTAGTCTCATCGTCTTTTTAGAACATATTATAACTATTACATTTAAATGTCTTATTAACAGTGATAAAGGATCTGTTTTGTAAAAACATTATTGATTTCATTTCAAAATTTTTAAATTAATTTCTCTGAGAAACACGAATACGCAATTCCGTTCCGAACTCGTTTCGGATTTCTTTTCAAAAGTAAACTTCCAGGTAGGAAAAATTCAATAAAATTTACTTAAAAATCGATCTTGTTTCAATCAGATTTATTAAGATAGATAGTTTAAATGGTTTAGAAAAACGAAATAAACACTCGATGAGGACTGAAAGTAATTAACTTACCTAAGAAGTTAAAATTACTGACTGTCACCACCTGAGAACAACAATCGTAACTTGGACAATTTTGAAATCGTCGAAAAAATAGAGTTATCAAAAAATTCAATTTTCCTTGAATTTTCAAAAGTGTCCAATAATTAGGCCGTCGAATAATTAGAGTAATTACGGTAGATGTGCATGAAGCAAGATAATTATCGCCAGATGCTTGTAAAGGGAGATAGTCCAACTAATGGGTTTAAAGATTGTAAGTGCAACTCCTAGTATTGCAAGCGGGGGTATCACTCAGTGAGGTCACTCACAGTTATAGTTATTCATGGATTGTGATTGTCTTTAATCAACCATTCAGATTATCCATTAGTGGAATTTCTGGTTAATATCCGTTCAACATAATTTTTAAATGGAATAGTATGAATGTCTCCAAATTTGTTCAATGATCAATTATTCTATTGCACAATGGTAGATTTTAAGTAAATTTATTATATGGCAATACAGAATCAGCATGAAGGTGGAACTAGTGTTTAAATATTAAGATCAGAAACCCTGCTGATCAGAGACTCAAAACAAGAATAAGGCATAGGAAAATTCTTATTTCTGATTGGACAAATTTTAAAAATCTTCTCCTCTGGAACCCTCAGGCCAAATAAACTGAAACTTGAATTCTTATTTCTGATTGGTCAAAATTTCAAAAATTAAATTTTGTGAAACCGCAAAGCCAAATGAGCTGTAACTTGGTGTGCAGCATCGGTGGAAGGACCTTTATAAAGTTTGCATATTTCGTCCTGGTCAGAAACCTAATATGGCAGATGTGATGAATTCTTATTTTTGATTGGTCAAAATTTTAATCTCCTCCTCTGAAACCATATAGCCAAATTAACTGATACTTGGTATGAAACATCTATGGAAGGTCCATTACAATTTTCACTTGAAATAAATTGGATTGATTGCGGGACTGTCAGGTGAGCGATACAGGCTCAATTCTCTTGAGCCTCTTGTTTTGTATTGTACACTACAACCGGAAGTTAAATATTTTTTGGTTTTGTTTGTTTGTGAAATAGGTTGTGCTTTATTTTTTTCATTAGCTTACCTATATGAATTGAAGATAATTATATGTTTAAATTTAATTTGAGTGAGGCACATATAACAAAACTTTATTCTAAATAAAATTTACATATAAATATTCAAAACTTGGTTGTATTTAAACATGTTAGATAGTGTTGGTAACAATTTTAGTTTGCCTCAACGTTGAGTGTGCACGTGCACAGCCAGTTACCTAGTTGACATAGGGTCATATATTTTTGTGTGCAGGTGCATGATGAAGAGACTGACCATATGACATAAGATGAAGGTCACATGACCCATATTACACGGTTGACTGGCTTTTAAGTTTTATGTCAAAAATCAGTTTTAATATACAAAGTGACCTACAATCATATTACTTGGTGTGAGGGTGCATGTCAGGGAGTAACACAGCCTCCCACCAAAATTAGGTCACTCTGACCTACATTGTATTTATCGCACTTCATTGACTTAGGTTAAGTTTTAAGTCCGAGTTCAGTTCTCTGATACGAGGGGACCTACAAACATGTTACTTGGTGTCAGGGTGCATCCGGTGGAGTAACACAGCCTCCCACCAAAATTGGGTCTATTTGACCTACTTATCATGCTTCGATGACTTAGGTTAATACCAAGAGACCTACAGTCATGTGAGGATGCATCTCGGGGAGTAACACATCCCCCCCTTCTCCCCCTATCAAAATTAGGTTACTCTGACCTACTTATTGCACTTCATTTACTTAGATGATATTTTATGTCCAAGTTCAGTTCTCCAGTTCTCAGATACCAAGCGACCTACAATCATATTACTTGCTGTCAGGATGCATCTCTGTGAGTCTAACACCGCCACACACCAAAATTTGATAATAATGAAGTTTCTCAAGAAGAATAGTATGATTTACAAGAACGCCTTACTATGAAGAAGTGTATCGTGTAAGGCAATTTCAAATCTATTGCATGTCCATTTCCTGTTTGATGGAACTTGGAATATTTTTGAGATAGAAAAATTTTTGTCACATTTTTCTCAGAAACACACAGGTTACAAAATGTAGCTTCCTGATATTTGGCACAGAGCATCTGAATGAAGAAGTGTGCAGGGGACACATGTCTTCCCTGGAAGACTTTCTACTAAGTTTTACAAATCCAGGTGTATTTACAACAAATCATTAGCACAAAATTCAAAAGACACTGATTGTCAATTATCAGAAATAAAACTTACCTGTGAAGACAGTTTATCTGCAAGGTGACATTTTGACAGATGATGATATATATATGAGAAATAAATTTTTTGTTATTTTTATACGCCTGTCGTAGATGGGACATATTATTGTATACCAATGTGTGTCGTCCGTACATCTGTCCGTCCATTAACATTTCGTACCATAACTCAAATTTGCTTCAATCTATTCTCATGAAATTTTTTCACAACATTAGGGTTGACAGAAGAAAGCACCCTTTCGATTTTGACAATTTTCACTTTTGTCATTCCAAAGTTATGGGACTAAGATCATCCCAAAAAAAAGCAATTTTTCACATGTCACGCACTAACTCGAGTATGCATTAAGTCTGATTTTCTTCAAACTTTTAACACATTATTACAAATGGTGGTCTGAAGGTATGTATTCAATTTTTACTTTTGTCGTTCCAGAGTTTTGAAACTTAGTTTGTCCAAATATAAGCAATATTTCATGTGTCAACTCCAGTACGCCTTGACTGATTTTTTTCAAACTTCTACACATTCTTACAAATGGTGCTCTGAAGGTCTATACTTTTTGACGATTTTCACTTTTGTCATTCCAGAATTATTGGACTTAGATGGTACAAATGTAAGCAATTTTTCACATGTCGTGCACTAGCTTGAGTACTCATTGACTGATTTTCTTCAAACTGTAATACATTATTAGAAATGGTGGTCTAAGGGTCTGTATACTTTTGACGATTTCCACTTTTTTCATTACAAATTTATGGCACATACATGTAGATTGTCCAAAAAAGCAATTTTTGACATGTTGTGCACGAACTTCAATACGCCTTGAACGATTTTTATACGTCCTTCAAAATTTTGATGGGATGTATTATGGTATACAAATGTCCGTCCATCTGTCTGTCTGTCCAACGTAAACATGTCGCACCCTAACTTATCCAAATTTCATGAATCTTAACATAGTTGTTTCTTATGATGGTCAAACGATCTGTATACTTTTTGGTGAAAATAAGATTAAAACTTTTGAGTTACTGGACTTTGTAACTAAAACAGGGGTGTGTTTTTTTTTCACAAGTTGCGTCAAATTTTTATTATAGAGTTATTGAGTTTTTTGTAAAAAAAGGGGGGGGGGGGGTGTTTCACATGTCGCTCCGTATCTCAAAAACGATTTATGGTTATTGCTTAAAACTTTACACACTTCTTAGTTATATTAATCTAAAGATCTGTATACTTTTTGGTGATGATTCAAAATTTTATTTTAGAGTTATTGAGTTTTTTGTAAAAGAAATGGGGAGCCAAATGTCGCGTCGTATCTCAAAAACGATTTATGATTATTGCATAAAGCTCAATAAAAATTCAATAACTCAAAAATAAAATAAAGAATCATCACGATAAAGTATAAAGATCTTCAGATTAATATAACTAACAAGTGTGTGAAGTTTTATGCAATAATCATAAATAGTTTCTGAGATATGTCGTGACATGTGAAACCCCCCCCCCTTTTTTTTTGTCCCCCGCCGCAACGCGATGCGGGGGATATGGTAATGCCGGGCGTACGTCCGTCCGTCCACCTTGTAAGCGCTCTAGCAAATTTATTTCTTGACCGATTTGGATAATATTTATACAGTAGCTTTAACTCAATGATACTTTAAGGGAGTTCGAAGATGAGTCATGTCGAAATATTTTTGTAGGAGTTATGCCCCTTAATAACTTAGAAAATTGACAAAATTTCCGTCCGTCAGTCCGTCCACCTTGTAAGCGCTCTAGCAAATTTATTTCTTGACCGAATTGGATAATATTTATACAGTAGTTTTAACTCAATGATACTTTAAGGGAGTTCGAAGATGAGTCATGTCGAAATATTTTTGTAGGAGTTATGCCCCTTAATAACTTAGAAAATTGACAAAATTTTCATTTAAGCGCTCTAGCAAATTTATTTCTTGACCGATTTGGATAATATTTATACAGTAGCTTTAACTCAATGATACCTCAAGGGAGTTCGAAGATGAGTCATGTCGAAATATTTTTGTAGGAGTTATGCCCCTTAATAACTTAGAAAATTGACAAAATTTTCATTTAAGCGCTCTAGCAAATTTATTTCTTGACCGATTTGGATAATATTTATACAGTAGCTTTAACTCACTGATACTTTAAGGGAGTTCGAAGATGAGTCATGTCGAAATATTTTTGTAGGAGTTATGCCCCTTAATAACTTAGAAAATTGACAAAATTTTCATGTAAGCGCTCTAGCAAATTTATTTCTTGACCGATTTGGATAATATTTATACAGTAGCTTTAACTCAATGATACCTCAAGGGAGTTCGAAGATGAGTCATGTCGAAATATTTTTGTAGGAGTTATGCCCCTTAATAACTTAGAAAATTGACAAAATTTTCATGTAAGCGCTCTAGCAAATTTATTTCTTGACCGATTTGGATAATATTTATACAGTAGCTTTAACTCAATGATACCTCAAGGGAGTTCGAAGATGAGTCATGTCGAAATATTTTTGTAGGAGTTATGCCCCTTAATAACTTTGAAAATTGACAAAATGTTCATCTAAGTGTTCTAGAAAATTTATATTCTCCTTGCATTGGAATAATATTTATACACTTGGACCTAAAGGGAGGTTTTATACATAAACTCCTATGGAAACTTATAAAATTGAAAAATACTGTCTTTAAGAGTTTGTTAGGCGGAATACTTTTGATCAAAGCATTTCTGTTTATTGAAAAGGAGTAAATGTACATTTGTATAAATTCTCAATACACATGGTAAAATAAGATTTCAACACTATACCCATATTGTATAAATGTCTTCATACCACTCATTAACTTGCAAAAAACTTCAGCAATAACCACAAATTGTTTGTCCTTCTATTCTCTCTCTTTGAGAAAATTTTGTTATGTTTCACTTGTCCAAGGGTTTCTGATGCTCTAGCGGCGGGGGACTTCGGAACGCTGTTCGATTTTTAACTCCATTGAGCTTTTTTTGTCACATTTCGCGCCGTATCTCTATTGCTTAAAAGTTTACACGCTTATGTTTTGCCGGGTTTCCATATACATCCCACCAGCATCTCCACTAAATCAAGGGGAATCCAAAAACATTTATTATGTTTTTTTCACAAGACGACGGGCGTATCATGCGCTCGTGGCGCAGCTGTTTATTTAGCTCACCGGTCCTAAAAGGACGTGAGCTTTTGCTATCACTTGGTGTCCTCTGAAACCACTGAACCAATTACAGCCATACTTAGGCCATTTATTTTTTATTACTTGATTTACGGATCCGCCGTCCGTATTTTTTCAAAATTGGAAAAAAAAAAAAATTCACTTTTCCATTATTTTTTATTTTTATATTGCCGCCGATGGCAAAAGTCTTTCAGAAACAAAAAAAAATCTTTCTGGTGGGTAAAATGTATCACATATAACTGTCGAAACAAGCGATGATCGTCGTGTTTTCGTGTTTTATGTAGTCCGGATTATAGTCCGATATCGATATCGGTTTTATGCGACTTCCGGGTAAAAGCGTCTTCGTCTTTTGCGTTCTTTGAAGTCATTTTTGGATTTTTTTTTTTTTTTTTTACCCACCACCCATCCAACATTTTTGATAAAAAAATCCGTAAATCAAGTAATAAAAAATAAATGGCCCTAGTCTGAATGATCCTAAGGGTATCTAGAATAAAATTTGTGTTTTATTTTCTTGTTCGTCGAGAAACATGACCGCCATGGCTAAAAATAGAACAAAGGGGGTAAAGTGCAGTTTTTGGCTTAAATCTCAAAAACTAAAGCATTTAGAGCAAAACTGATGGGGTAAAAATGTTCATCAGGTCAAGATCTACCTGCTGTGAAATTTTCAGACGAATCGGTCAACCCTTTGTTGGGTTATTGTCCCTGAATCGTTAATTTTTAGGATATTTTGCAGTTATTATCTTGAATATTATTATAGATAAAGACAAACTGTAAACAGCAAAAATGTTCAGCAAAGTAAGATCTACAAATAAGTCAGCATGATCAAAATCGTCGATTGACCCCTTATAGGCTTTTTGGCCTTTGAAAGATTTTTTACATGTAAACAGGAAATAATGGTCTGACATATTGTCACAGATGTTTAGAATAGAAATTGAAATAAATTAAATGATAGCTGTACAAGTAAAATGGAGGGTCAAGGGTCAAGGTCATTGAAAAAGTCCATAGCAACCAATGAAAAAATCCCTAGCAACCATATGTATTTGGGTTAAGGACCTTTTAATTTACCTGTACAAGTAAAAAAGAAAGGTCAAGAGTCAAGGTCATTAAAAAAGTCCATAGCAACCAATGAAAAAGTCCCTAGCAACCACATACATGTACATATATTCAGGACCCTATAATATAGCTGTATAAGTCAAAATGGAGGCTCAAGGGTCAAGGTCATTGAAAAAATCCATAGCAACCAATGGAAAAGTCCCTAGCAACCACATATATTTGGGATCAGGACCTTAGAATTTACCTGTTCAAGTCAAAATGGAAGTTCAAGATTCAATGCCATTGAAAAAGTCCATAGCAACCGATGAAAAAGTCCAAGGCAACCATATCTATTTGGGTTCAGGATTTTATATTTTTTAGCTGTACAGGTCAATATTAAGGAGAAAGTTGTGACATATACATTAAATAGCAAAAATAATCATTGATGCAAGATCTACGCAAATTATAACAGGTGAGCGATTCAGGCTTTTTGGGAGCCTCTGTTTCAAACTGCTTACACAATGATGACATTTAGTTTATTGTCACATTGTTATAATTTAGGTATGTTAAGCTGTTGAAAAAGTAACATGACACTTAATTTGCTAAAAAAAATCAATAAGTTCATAGCTGTTGCTGGTGACGGGCCTATAAGGCGCAGCAGTTTATTATAATTTGGCAATTAAAATTTTATTTAAGATAGAAGAAAATTTGACTCATGCAAAGATGGCGAAACAGGAGTCAAAATACATACATGTATATTTGAATTGCAAAACATTTGGGACCACATAAAAAATTCAACTCATCTGAAAAATTCTACTGACGCAAGTTTAAGATAACTAGAGTCAACTGTATGTAACAAATATTAAAAATTGCCATTTGTTTTTCATTAGTTCATCTCTCCGAACTAAGTTGGCAGTGGGATTACTTCATCTCCAGCCAAATGAAAAAAAGTTGAATCTGTCAAGAATTTGTAAAGTGCATAAGAGGATTGTAAAACCTTGATTTGGGAAGGTTAAGCAACTCTAAACATTATGAAAAAAAATAACATATCTGAAGAGTTTTGTATGAGAATATGAATATATGTATAGCAAAATAAATTTAAATTATATGAAGAATATTTTCAAATTCATATATTGAAATGCCAAATTACTTTCAGTTGAGGCCACATCCATTAGCCAAATTCAAGTGTCACCAACACAGCCTGAAGGTATATATAACCCGTACACAGCAGTACGTTTGTCTTGCACAGGAACAGTAGGAAATCCCCCACAGAACCTTAGATGGTGCTATAAGAGGAGTGGTGTTGATAATAATTTCATTGGATACCCAAATACAGCAGATATTGATCAAGGAACTGCCTCTCCACAAGATTGTCAGTTCAGTCGAATCTCAACCTTAGTATACAATGTTACAACTGAGTATGAGTATGTTGAGTTCAGATGTGAGACAGGCGGTACCAGTACACTATGTGGACATGCCAGTGCTTTTGCATCAAACTATACTATTTATAGATGTAAGTTGAGTGAAAATAATTGTTCTAATGAATTGATGATAAATACTATAAATTCAGAACTGAATAGATGTGTTCATTTAAGGTAAATTGTAAGCAAACTTCAATATTGGGAGAATAATTATTGAAATTCCTTTTCATGCTATATTAAAAACTTAATTGAGATTTTTAATTATTGTAGCACGTATATTTGCTCTATTGCAAATTCATCTATTAATCATGTTAATTTCTGAATTTACAATACAAGAATTAAGTGAATTTCAACATAGAATCTGTTTTCACAATACCCAATATTCATTTCTGAAGAAAATGTACTATTCATTTCTGAATTTTAAAACTGTCAACCGTGAGATTTGATCTATAATACATTTTGTATATTTAGAATAATACATGGCAAAATCTGTATCACATGCCTATCAACGTGAGCTACAATGTACCAATATCAGCCTGAAGGATGATATTGGTTAAGGGATCATATGGCATGTGATATAGATTGTGGTATGTATTAAACATTTTATCATATGTTCTTGAAAATGGATTCAAATACATGTATGTCATGTATGAAGTTTTTCATATATTGCCCCACCCATAAATGGCCTCTCTTGTATTTTAAATCCTGTAATTATTGTACATGTTTGTGGAAAACAACCTAACAAACAGGAATTTTGCAGTGTAAACTTTGACAATTCCAAATGAGGCTTCTAATCAAGGTTAGCCATGCAATACAGGATGAAATTTTATGGGAGCAATAGCAATTGCTTTATCAAATATACAGAAAGATGTTATTTAGTAATAATTTTATATATATATAAATGTTCATAAAGGAATAACCCTCTAATTGTTTATATAAATGTACAGATATAGTAGCCTTTTTCTGTTTGATCCTTCTGAAAGCCTTTTTCTTTGGTAAAGATAATCAACATGTCAAATCATCGGATTATCCCCTGATTAAGTTGAAAGACCCCTTTGCCAAATTTCAAAAAAGGAATTTTAAGTTTTAACTTGGGTATTCCTTGTTCCCTACTCTTTATACCCCCGCAAACAAAGTTTAGGGGGGTATATAGGAATCACCTTGTCCGTCCGTCTGTCCATATATCTTGTAAGTGCAACTCCTCCTAGACCGCTCAATGGATTTCAACGAAACTTTACAGAAAGGAAGTACATCATCCAAAGATGTGCATGAAGAAAAATCTTTGCTTTCCGATATCACACAAGGGAGATAATTGGACTTCTATTTTTTTTGGCTTGTACATTATATATGAACCTCGTAAGCGCAACTCCTCCTAGACCGCTCAATGGATTTCAACGAAACTTTACAGAAAGGAAGTAAATCATCCAAAGATGTGCATGAAGAAAAATCTTTGCTTTCCGATATCACACAAGGGAGATAATTCGACTTGTATTTTTTTTGGCTTATACATTATATGAACCTTGTAAGCGCAACTCCTCCTAGACCACTCAGTGGAAGTACATCATCCAAAGATGTGCATGAAGGAAAATTTTTGCTTTCCGATATTACACAAGGGAGATAATTGGACTTCTATTTATAACTAATACTCTTAATTCTAGATCTGTATTGGTATATGTTTCAGGTTCAATTTGAAAAAAAAAACCAATTTTTGCTGTACCTATACTTCCCAAGTTACATCAGCCATTCGAAACATGAACAGATATATCATGTTTTGGAGTAGTAAAGGCAACCATGAGTATGCTTAAATTGAGGCAAATATCTTATGAAACTTTACCCTGGGCAAGGCAAAGAGGGGGGTATCCTTTGTGAGCTTTGCTCACAGTACATCTAGTTTCATTACATTTATATATTTTGGACCCAGATAAAAAATCTAAAAAATCATCGTCTGAGATAACATAACCTTAACCAAGAAGACCAAGGAGCCCATAGTGAGCTAATGCTCTGTTGAGACAGTGTCATAAAGGCAGCTGACAATGGTGGTGCTGTAATCGTCTGAAACTGCAATATCTAGGTTAGCGATGTGGAGTTTCAGATATTCAGTGATACATTCTACAAAAAGTTTCTTTGGACAATACTAAGGAAAATCATAGGCAGGTGAATAGTAAGATTTCCGTGTCTTTTGATGTCGTATATGCCTGTAGTTCTATGGAAAACATTTATAGCTTTATTCACAAGATATTTTTGCCGGTTTTGGAGAATTTAAGTACAGTGTAAATAGGTTGAGGATACTGCTCATGTTCTCAACATTTTTTATTGCTATAAAGCATTCTCACTACATTTGTACATTCCAAAATATTGCCATGGACGTAACAGCTTTATATACACCATCCACAATAGCTTTGAAATCCTTTTGGACAGAAGCCATAGTCTATTTGTAACTTTAGATATTCACTCAATATTCACCCTCTCTAATTCATATCAGTTGGTTTTTGTAAATTTTTTACAGTTTGCAGAGTCATTTAAAAATTTGGGGAATACTGTATGATTCAATGAAAATTTCCAATTTTATGTTTATGTATTACCCCATTTGGATAGACACATTTGCAGTTGTGGTTGAAAAAATTGTTCCACACTAATTTTGGCTATGAAAGAGATTGAAAATTAGTTCAGAGTGGATTTTGCAATTAACTAGAATTAAACAGACACCAGCAAGGAAATATTACAGTTAATCACATTCTTGGGTTTTTGAAATAAAACATAATAATGAGAATATTTAACCTTACCAATTGTATGCATGCAAGAGATAAGCAGGTGTGTTAATACAAAGTCATGTACATTTGTGTAAATGTAGTTTCCAATTCAATGCTGATTACTTATCTCAAACAGAAGGGGTGGCAGTGTGAATAAAAATGGGACAGAGTGTCATATGTCAGATGCATAGATGATGTTTCATCTATTTCGTCTTGTCTTACCATCTGCCCATTAAATTTAGATTCTCATTTAGTTATATTGTCGTTGCAAAACTTGACCTGCAGATTGGTGGCTGGCCACATCAAAACATTGGTCTGCAATAAGCCAACCAATGGACATTGCTATCTGACTTATTCCTCTTGTCACCTTTAGTCTTGTAAAGATGTAACAAAAAAATCTCAGTTTCATGGACTAAGGTGCATCTGTAGTAATTATGGGGATTTCAGACAGCAGTAGTAAGATGGCCACCTTTTTCCATGGGAGAGGTAATCCCCAGTCATTGATCGACCTTGATTTAATCCCCAAAGTGACCATATTTAAAACTTGAAAAGCAAACATCCAACCCGACTGTCCACCTGGTCCTTACAAATATACTTACCACCTACACAATTTCACAATCTTGGATAACCTTATGAACAATTTTAGGAATACATGTATAGTTAAGAAGGATTCATTAATGTGCAACATTTTTAAAAATCACGGCTTATGGAAAGGGGAATGTCTTAAAAACCACTTGGTCAGTAGCTGGATTAAGTCGAGCATACCCACAGACAAACCTGACCAGCGGAGAACAAGGCAATGAAAAAGGTCCAGATTGTAACATGCCACAGAGACAAATGAGATCTAGGGCCCCAACAATACATGTACAAATGTACTTACCACCTACACAATTTCACAATCTTGGATAACCTTATGAATACATGTATAGTTAAGAAGGATTCATTAATGTGCAACATTTTTAAAAATCACGGCTTATGGAAAGGGGAATGTCTTAAAAACCACTTGGTCAGTAGCTGGATTAAGTCGAGCATACCCACAGACAAACCTGACCAGCGGAGAACAAGGCAATGAAAAAGGTCCAGATTGTAACATGCCACAGAGACAAATGAGATCTAGGGCCCCAACAATACATGTACAAATGTACTTACCACCTACACAATTTCACAATCTTGGATAACCTTATGAATACATGTATAGTTAAGAAGGATTCATTAATGTGCAACATTTTTAAAAATCACGGCTTATGGAAAGGGGAATGTCTTAAAAACCACTTGGTCAGTAACTGGATTAAGTCGAGCATACCCACAGACAAACCTGACCAGCGGAGAACAAGGCAATGAAAAAGGTCCAGATTGTAACATGCCACAGAGACAAATGAGATCTAGGGCCCCAACAATACATGTGCAAAATTAATTAAATTATACATTTAAAATGAGTTTATATGTACAGCTGAAATTTTGGTAAATGCTATTGTCTGTATCAGTTGTGATAAGATATACATCACAAAAGGCATGTTGTCACCTTCGTTACCACTTTTTGGATCTCTTCTATAAAGAATGTGATTGACCGCGAGGCATTTATGTTAAACATAAACTGTTATCACAGAGATATGTCTCGCCTTTTTGTAATTTTGATTATGCAAATGTTGAAATCATAATAGCAATACCTTAACATCTTACACAAGTTATGCAAATATTCAAAGTCAATGAACCATGACTGAGTTACATGGTTAAACAATCTCCATTTAAATGAGATGTGTGAATGCTAATACAACTGGATACCAAATACCATTGACTTATTATAAGTCGTTCCCAAACCTAAATACAAAAATTTTGTGGGAAAAATTTGGTTGATTATATAGGGAATCACTGATGTGTGACTGGAGTGGGCCCCCCTTAGGTCGGTCAGCACCCCCTCCCCCCCCCCCCCTAACAAAAAGTTCTGGATCCGCCACTGATAGCAATACCTATATGTAGCTTTTCAACCCAACCTCATCATGGCAAGAAAAAAATCTTTTTGCTTGGCTTTGTGTCCAATAAAATATAATTTTGTTTGTTTACTTATAGTTACTTATAGTTGATTTCCAGTGCAGGATCTCTCAAGGTTCCTCTTCACCAGACTCATAATATATGTAAAGTAAGCAAACCATTCAAAGTCAATAGACCATGACTGAGGGGGTGGAGCCAAATAATCTCCATGGCAATGAGATGTGGCAATGATAATACATCTGCATAGCAATTATCATTGACCTACCACTAGTGGATCCCCATAAACTGACCTAATCACAAACTAATACATGTAAAGTAAGCAAACCATTCAAAGTCAATAGACCATGACTCAGGGGGTGGAGCCAAATAATCTCCATGGCAATGAGATGTAGCAATGGTAATACATCTGCATACCAATTATCATTGACCTACCACTAGTGGATCCCTATAAACTGACCTAATCACAAACTAATACATTTAAAGTAAGCAAACCATTCAAAGTCAATAGACCATGACTGAGGGGGTGGAGCCAAATAATCTCCATGGCAATGAGATGTGGCAATGGTAATACCTCTGCATACCAATTATCATTGACCTACCACTAGTGAATCCCCATAAACTGACTTAATCACAAACTAATACATGTAAAGTAAGCAAATCATTCAAAGTCAATAGACCATGACTGAGGGGGCGGAGCCAAATAATCTCCATGGCAATGAGATGTGGCAATAGTAATACATCTGCATACCAATTATCATTGACCTACCACTAGTGGATCCCCATAAAACTGAGCTAATCACAAACTAATACATTGTTGACGCCGTCGCCGCCGCCGCCGCCGCCGCCGCCGCCGACGCCGGAAACAGCATACCTATGTCTCACCTTTTGACTCCGTCAAGGCGAGACAAAAATTTTGAATTTCCGTTTTCGGAAGGCATGAACGTCAAAAGTAATTTTCCTAATTTTGCTGTTAATCTATCTGATGCATGTACCGTCCATTTTGATACATGTACCATCCATTTTTAGTTCACCTGTTCTTAAAGGACATGTGAGCTTTTGCCATCACTTGGCATCCGCCGTAAACTTTTTCAAAGATCTTCTCCTCTGAAACCACTGAACCAATTACAGCCATACTTAGTCTTAATGATCCTTAGGGTATCTAGAATAAAGCATGCATTTTATTTTCTTGTCCGTCAAAAAACATGGCCGCCATGGCTAACAATAGAACATAGGGGGTAAACTTCAGTTTTTGGCTTATATCTCGAAGACTAAAACATTTAGAGCAAAACTGATGGGGTAAAAATGTTCATCAGGTCAAGATCTACCTGCTATGAAATTTTCAGATGAATCGGTCAACCCATTTATGGGTTATTGCCCCTGAATTGTTAATTTTAAGGCAATTTTGCAGTTTTAGGTTATTAGCTTGAATATTATTATAGATGAAGACAAACTGTATACAGCAAAAATGTTCTTCAAAGTAAGATCTACAAATTAGTCAACATGACCAAAATCGTCAATTGACCCCTTATAGGAGTTTTTGCCCTTGAAAGATTATTTACATGTAAACAGAAAATAATGGTCTGACATTGTCAGAGATGTTTAGGGCATTACTTGAAATAAATTAAATGGTAGCTGTACAAGTAAAATGGAGCGTCAAGGGTCAAGGTCATTGAAAAATTCCATCGTAACCGATGAAAAAGTCTATCAACAGATGATAAAGTCCCTAGCAACCATAAATATTTGGGTTAAGGACCCTACAATTTACCAGTTCAAGTCAAAATAGCAACCAATGAAAAATTCCCTAGCAACCATATCTATTTGGGTTCAGGATTCTTTATTTTAGCTGTACAGGTCAATATTATTAGGATAAAATTGTGACGGTATACATTAAATAGCAAAAATAATCATTGATGCAAGATCTACCGGTACACAAAAGATTACAGGTGAGCGATTCAGGCTCTTGGGAGCCTCTTGTTATTCATTCTCTATGTTTTGACAACTCACCACTTCTATGTACATATTTCATTGAAAAATGTAAATTTGATAAAAATATGAGAACTGATATTTAAAAAGTTTAGGACAATTAATAATTCTGCCATATTTTGAGTTTTTGTGTGGGTTGCATATACATGTAGTAAAAATCAAGCTTACACTATGGTATTAGTCAGATATCTTTTCTGTTGAAATCAACTCTTAGATCTTTTGAATCTTTGCAGAATGTTTATGGACAATGTTTATAGACATAGTGAAGATTTGCTTGAAGGATTATGATGCTGTTTGAATTTTTTTTTCTCCAGATTTCCATGGTGTCAAGTGAGGTATTCTCATCACTTGGCGTCCGTCGCCGTCTGCTGTCTGTCGTCCGTCGTCATCTGTTAACTTTTACAAAAATCTTCTCTGAAACTAATGTGCCAAATGGAACCAAACTTGGCCACAAGCATCACAAGGGTATCTAGTTTAAAAAATGTGTCCGATGACCCCGCCTGCCAACCAACATGGCTAAAAATAGAACATAGGGGTAAACTGTAGTTTTTATACGACCGCAAAATTTTTGCGGTCGTATATTGGTATGACGTTGGCGTCGTCGTCGTCATCGTCCGAAGACATTTGGTTTTCGCACTATAACTTTAGTATAAGTTAATAGAAATCTGTGAAATTTAAACACAAGGTTTATGACCACAAAAGGAAGGTTGGGATTGATTTTGGGAGTTTTGGTCCAAACAGTTTAAGAATTAGGGGCCAAAAAAGGGCCCAATAAGCATTTTTCTTGGTTTTCGCACAATAACTCTAGTATAAGTAAATAGAAATCTATGAAATTTTAACACAAGGTTTATGACCGTTTTTGGGAGTTTTGATCCCAACAGTTTAGGAATTAGGGGCTAAATAAGGGCCCAAATAAGCATTTTTCTTGGTTTTTGCACAATAACTTTAGTATAAGTAAATAGAAATCTATGATATTATCTTGGTGTAAGGGAGGTAATCCAAACACATTTAAAGTAAACTATTGTGTATGATTCAATTATGTATAAAGAAATGTAGATTGTCTTGGGGTGATTTATAGCTGTCAATTTATTTTTAGAAGTTACTATTAATTAATATTAATTTTAGCCATATGTCATTTTCTATTTTAAGACTTCCATGATGTATTTAAATGGGTAATTATGTTTGCAATTTATTGGGTTATGACCAAATTGCTAATTTTAAGGAAATTTTGCAGTTTTAGATCTTAATTATTATTAAAGATAAAAAGAAACTGTAAACAGCAAATTTGTACAACAAAGTAAGATCTACAAATAAGTAGACCAAAATCCTTGATTGATCTTTTATAGGAGTTTTTGCCCTTTAAAGACGGCATCCAGCATAAAATTTCCTTTCAAGATCTTCTTCTCTGAAACCACTAGGCCAATTGGGACCAAACATGGCAGTGATGGTCCTTTGGAGGTTCTCTTTCAGAATTGTTTCCGATGACCCAGACTGTTAACCAAGATGGCCGCCATAGCTGAACTTAGTTTAACATAGGGCACACTGAGAAAATTCATAGAAAAATCTTCTTGTCTATAACCACTTGACCAATTGGAACCAGCTATGGCAGCAATGGTCCATAGATGGTCCTCTTTCAGAATTATGTCCGATGACCTGGACTGTCAACCAAGATGGCTGCCACAAACAAAACTTAGTTTAACATAGGGCCCTATGGGAAAATTCATTGAAAAATCTTCTCGTCAGAAACAACTTGACCAATTGGAACTAGACTAGGCAGCAATGGTCATTAGGAGGTCCTCTTTCAGAAATGTGTCAGATTTCATGGACCGTGAACCAAGATGGCTACCACAGCCGAACTTAGTTTAACATAGGACCCTATGGGAAATTCACTCAAAAATCTTGTCTGAAACGACTAAGCCAGTTAGAACTAGACTTGGTAGCAATGGTCCTTAGATGGTCCTTTTTCAGAATTGTATCCGATGACCCGGACTGTTGACCAAGATGGAAACCACAGCTGAACTTAGTTTAACATAAGGGCCTAATTGGAGAATTCATTAAAAAATCTTCTTTTCTGAAACCACTTAGCCAGTTAGAACAAGACTTAGCAGTAATGGTCCTTAGATGGTTCTCCTAGAGAATTGTGTCCATTGACCTGGACTCTCAACCAAAATGGCTGCCACAGCTGAACTTAGTTTAACATAGAACCCTATAGAAAAAACCAGCCAAATTGATGGCAACACTTAGATTTTTAGTCCTGCTCAAGGTGAAAAATTAATCCAGGTGAGCGACACAGGCTCTTGAGAGCCTCTAGTTTGTTATCTGCTCAGACACCTTTAACCCAGATCTTGGAAACTTTGCAGAATGTTTTTGGACATATTGAAGATGCGCATGAAGGTGTTTAATTAAATTTCCTCATATTAATTAATACATTTTGAAGAAATGGAAGTTATAAATTACTGAAATCTTCACAATTCGTTTCCATTGCAGCAATATGAATCCATAGTAATTTTATTTGAACTTTTTTTGACATTTTTCTTTCAGATACTGTACCAGGACCAGCATCAGGTCAGGGAGAGGAGGGTAAGTTTTAATTACAAAAAAATCGTAATTAATTACTGTGGATTCATTTATTTTCGTGGATACCAATTTTCGTGGATAGAGGAAAAAGGCATTTCGTGGGATACCTAAATTCGTGGATTGCTGGCTTAGAAAAAAATATAAAAAGTTGTTGAAATACTTAAATGCCTGACTTGGCACATCAGATATCATGAAAATACTGCGACAAAACGTGCCGATCAGACTTGATATTGTACAGTATAGTACTGATTTAAAGCGCTCATTAAAAAAAAATCTTAACAAACAGATTCTTTAAATTTGTAAACGGAACAATTAAAGCTTGTCATGAATTTAACAAGATTAACAAAATCCATAATTATTTACTCATTAGGTTAAACAGGTGTGAAATATATATTGACAAAATTGCAATAACTTGTCATCAAATACCTCGGGGCATATACATAACTACATATTTTTAATCCGATTACGATCAATAATTTCTGCTTTATTATCTTTTGACAAGATGTTTTTACTGTAATTTATGAGAAAGTCTGTATTGTTTAGGTCTACTTAGGATTAAGATTTTTCTTGAATGTTTGAATTAAAAAAAACCGGAAGTGAATTCCGCAACAATTTACACAGTCAAAATCCTTTTAAAGAAAATTGTTTGAGCGTTTATATGTTACCAGAGACAAAATTACATTAAAAACTGTATCCTCTGTGGATATAGCTAACTCATCATATGTCAGAATTCAAGTACATTCTGTAAAAACGCAATTGTTCAAAACTCCGTGGTTTCAAACTTCAGCTCATTTAAATAAGAGTAAAAATATTATTTTTCGTTGGATATTTAAATTCGTGGTTTACTGGGACCCACGAAAACCACGAAAATTGGTATACAACGAATATTTATGAATCCACAGTATGTCATCAGTTAAATGGTCTATGGTCACTAACCTGTCAACTTATGACAGAAATTGCTGACTTTCTGCCAAATGTTGTGGTTCTTTCATGGTAATCTAGCTTTCTAATAAAAAAATTATGGTATCTTTCAGTTGCTGAAAGTGGATTCAACTTCCAATAAAACAAACAGTAGTCTCTAATTTCTTAAATCGTAGTAAAATGTATTTCTAAAATAGTGGAAAGATTTTATAATGCATTTTGCCCATTCAAGTTGTTTTTTTATATCAACGAGAATTTAATATTTACAAAACTGAACATTTATTTTACCCATTTATATACAGTAGAATCTCGATTTCGCAAACTCGAAGGGGTCTGTAAAACTAGTTCGAGGCATCGGTAGTTTGAGTCATCGAAGTCTGGAAAATTTTCAGTTATGAACCAGCAATAAATTTAAAATTTAATTTACATCCTTTTTATCTATCCGATCATTAAAACAACATCCACACATCAAATCTTGATGTGGAAATAATAATTTAAGAAAAAATCACTGATAAACATGAAGTGGATTATCAATGGCCTGTAACTGAAAATTAATCAACTTCTTGTCATCAATGATCTTACCTCTGGTTTTTCACACTTATTTGTCACATACAACAATCAAAAATTATGTTTGAGTTACTGAGAGTAAATTACATTGAACTATTGTTGTATGGACTAGAAAATGAGTTCGAGAATTCGAGAAATCTGTGTTCGAAAAATCAAGAGACAGAGTTAATTTACATAGACATAATGGAAAAAGTGACCGGACTTTTGTAAAGGGTAGAGAAATCTATGGTGTTCAAGCAACAGAAGTTCGAGCCACCGAGATTCTACTGTAGCTTAGTCCAGAAAAATGGTTGATTGTGGTTCTGTTCATAGTTACATCGAATTTAGAATTATTTGCCATCACAAGTCTTATAGAATATTATTGTGAGAGCAGAAGGGTTGAGGGTTGTATATGAGTCTTTATAAAAATATTATTTACCTGTCATACTGATAGCAGCATCATCTTACATGATAATTCTAGATCACATGATCAACTAGGGCTGTGATATATTATTTTCAGATCTTGGAAGTCAGTCTTCACGAAGTTTGTCGGTCCGACATCATTTAAAAATTAAAATCGCAATCGAAACATCAAGTGAACATCATTTAAATGTTTGTAAATATCAGCAAAATTTTTTTTGGTCCAGCAAATCAAAGGTTTTTTCCAGACCGAATGTCCTGCAAAATCTTTGGAAACTTTGTGAAGACTGAAAGTATCAAATATGCAGAATTGTCATGTTTATCGCTACTATGAATAACAAAATACAAGTATATAATTAAAATTTTGATTAATATCCTACTGACGGATATTTTTGTTTTCTATTAGATAAACATAAAGTGGTATATTGTTAGATCTTCAACTGCAGTTGTGAACATGTTTGCTGTAGCATTTTTAGCCCACCTGTCCTTAAAGGAGGTGTGAGCTTTTGCCATCACTTGTTGTCTGTTGTCCAGTGTCCGTTGTAAACTTTTTCAAAGATCTTCTCCTCTGAAACCACTATGCCAATTACAGCCATATTTAGTCTGAATGATCCTTAGAGTGCCTAGAATAAATTTTATGTTTTATTTTCTTATCCATCAAATAACATGGCCGCCACTGCTAAAAATAGAACATAGGGGGTAAACTGCGGTTTTTGGCTTATATCTAAAAAACTAAAGCATTTAGTGCAAAACCAACATGAGTTAAAAATGTTCATCAGCTCAAGATCAGTACTTGTCATGGAATTTTCAGACAAATCGGTCAACCCTTTGTTGGGTTATTGGCCCTGAATTGTTAATTTTAAGGGAATCCAAATAAACATAACATTACCAGTAACTAGAAGTAGTGTGAGCAAAGCTCACAAATGTATACAATGTACTTGTATCCCATGCTATGGCTACAATGATATAAGAAATGTACTTGTAAAGTCCATGTTCGTCTATGGGAATCCTCTTTTAAGCTCACCTGTCCTAAAAGATGAGCTTTTCTTATCCATCAAGAAACATGGCTGCCCTGGCTAAAAATAGAACATAGGTGAAAATGCTTTTTTTGGCTCATATCTCGAAAACTAAAGCAGTTAGGGCAAAACTAACAAGTAGTAAAAATGTTTATGAGGTCAAGATCTACCTGTCATGAAATTGTCAGACGAATCGGTCGACCCATTTTTGGGTTATTGCCCCTGAATTGTAAATTTTAAGGAAATTTTGCAGTTTTAGGTTATTAGCTTAAATATTATTATAGATGAAGACAAACTGTAAACAGAAAAAATGTTCAGCATAGTAAGATCTACAAATAAGTCAACATGACCAAAATCATCAATTGACCCCTTATAGGAGTTTTTGCCCTTGAAAGATTATTTACATGGAAACAGAAAATAATGGTCCGACATTGTCAGAGATGTTTAGGGCATTACTTGAAATAAATTAAATGGTAGCTGTACAAGTAAAATGGAGCGTCAAGGGTCAAGGTCATTGAAAAATTCCATCGTAACCGATGAAAAAGTCTATCAACAGATGATAAAGTCCCTAGCAACCATAAATATTTTGGTTAAGGACTCTACAATTTACCAGTTCATTGTCACAGATTTTTAGGCCATTACTTGAAATAAATTAAATTGTAGCTGTACAAGTAAAATGGAGCGTCAAGGTCATTGAAAAATTCCATAGCAACCTATGAAAAAATCCCTAGCAATAGATGAAAAAAGTCCCTAGCAACCTTATATATTTGGGTTAAGGACCTTATAACTTACCTGTACAAGTCAAAAAGAAAGGTCAAGGGTCAAGGTCATTGAAAAAGTCAATAGCAACGATGAAAAAGTCCATAGCAACCATATCTATTTGGGTTCAGGATTCTATATTTTAGCTGTACAGATCTATATTAAGGAGAAAATTGTGACGGTGTACATTAAATAGCAAAAATAATCATTGATGCAAGATCTTCAAAAAATATAACAGGTGAGCCATTCAGGCTCTTGGGAGCCTCTTGTTATATTATAGCTGTGCGTTTTGTTTTGATTCATTTTCAAAATATTGGTTTTAAACTAGTTTATTATATTAAAATTACATCAATAAAATTAATAAAGGCTTTTGCTAGGCGCAGCATGATACTACCGCAACATGCTTTCTTGGCACCTTTAACCCTCTGTCTCTCAAGAACTGTAAAAGGGTAACAATTTGTTGACAGTTACTACTGAAAGTACTCATCAAGATGAATTAAAAGAAAAAATATCAGTTCAATTCAGAGGAAAAATTTAAAAAATTGTATGTCTCCTCCAAATTTGATCCTTTGTATCTCTGAAACAATATAAGAGAGAGAAAGATTGTTGACATAGTAAAGAAAGCATACACCAAGGTGAATTAAAAGAAAAAATCCCCATTAAAATAAAAAAATTTACATATCAAGGCACATTGCTTTTTTGGCCCTTTCAATTCCTTACATCTCAACAAGAGTAGACACACTAAATGTCTTGCACGAGTACACACATGAACACAGAATAACGATTACCTGATACCCAACATTGCAAGTCAAAGAAAAATACGTTAAAAAAAAAAGCAATGGTCAGGAAACATTTGTCTAAAAAATCTCATGCATGTCATTCAAGCCTACAACTGTGTCCATGGCCAGCTGACAGGTCTCAGACTGGTATGTACCCACCAAAAATTATCTATAGACCAAAAATGGTGGGTCTAAATACATTAATAACATTTGTTGAGAAATGGACTTATTTCTAGCATTTTCTAATCCATCAGTTTTTTTTTTCAAATTTGATACCTTGAATGGTTTTAAAGCAACATCTGTAATAATGGAGAGAGTTTTTTAACACATTGACAATCTAGATTTATACAGAATGGTATAAAAGCAATTTAACCTCTATAGTGGATAAACAAGGTATGATAGTAACCTTAATTAATCTTTCAGATACAGCCAGTGGTGGAGTAATAGCAGGAGCAGTGATTGGATCATTTGTAGGAATTGTACTTATCATTGTTATTGTATACTTTGTTGCCTTCAGGAAGAAAAATGAAGGGGAGACATGTATGTATAGTATATTTAGTTACCTCATAAACTAGTTTTCTCTGTAAATTCAGAAACAGTGTGATTATAAATGCAAAAAAATGACAGATTTAACATCCCAATACAAAAGTTTGCATTTTAATTTTTTGGCTTAAAACGTGGATATGTGTTACATTAATAAATCTTGTACATGTATTATGATTGATAGACTGTTGAAATTTTATATGCATACATTAATTTCTGAATTTGTGTGTTGCCTCTTTCTCTGATATAAAGTTATCAGCAAGATCATGGGGTAAACCTATTTCTGATTATTTGACAAACTTTCAAAATGTCTAAAATGAAATCACCATAGGTAGATGCAGTAAAAGTAATGTTTTCATATGTGAAAGTTTTGCATAGTTCCCAGGTGTAAAATTACAGGCTCTTGAGAGTCTCTAGTTTGTTAGTTTAAGTAAAGTTAAGAGAAGACCATATAGTTGTATTTTTATTTTTCAGATAAAACGAAAGAAGAAAATGGGTAAGAATGACAGATGGATAATTGATAAATAAAATATTGCCTTTAGGAATTATCACATTACTAAATAAGACAATTTACAGTCTGTAATCTAACTCTAAAAAGTAATTATAACATACTCATATTACCCTGAAAAGTAATTATAACATGATCATATTAACCTGAAAAGTAAAGATTATTTCTTTCCTTTTGGATATTTTCACTTTTTGTCTTACCTGCGATGATAAATCGAGGAGGCGAGATACAGGTATTACTTTCCGGCGGCGGCGGCATACACTTTTTTAAAACTTTAATAACTTTGCACATGTAATACCTACAATTAAGACTTAAGGTCCAGAAGGTAGCTTATTGTATAAGGTTTGCTGCAGTATACTTGTCTTGTTACCCTGACCTCATTTTCATGCTTCACTGACTTCATAAACATGAATTTAAAATATGCGTCCAAGTTTCGTGGTTAAATTCATTTCTCAGCAACTGTAATACCTAGCCCAACCATATTTGGTCTATAGATAGTTCTTAGTGGGTACATTCCAGTCTGACACCTTGGGACCTTGATCTCAATTTCATGCTCAAGTGGCTGTCACTTTTTCGTGGTTAAGTCCATTTCTCAGAAACTGTAATACCTACCCACCGTATATGGTCAATAGATAGTTCTTGTTGGGTAAATGTCAGTCTGACATCTGGTTTGGGACCCTGACCTCAATTTCATGCTTGAGTGATTTTGTCACATTTTCGTGGTTAAGTCCATTTCTCAGAAACTGTAATACTTGGACCCACTGTATTTGGTCTATTGATAGTTATTGGTGGGTACATGCCAGTCTGACACTTGTCTTTGGACCTTGACCTCAATTTCATGGTTGAGTGACTTTCATCCAAGTTTCTTGATTAAGTCCATTTTTCAACAATTGTAAATAAGACCTACTGTATTTGGTCTATTGACAGTTTTTGTTGGGTACATGCCAGTCTGACACTTGTCTCTGGACCTTGACCTCAATTTCATGGTTGAGTGACTTTCATCCAAATTTCTTAAGTCCTTTTTTCAGCCACTGTAATACCTAGACCAATCCGTGTTTGGTGTATAGATAGTTCTTAGTGGGTACATGCAAGTCTGACACCATTCTCTGGAGTTTTACCTCAATTGCATGCTCGAGTGACTTTGTCACATTTTCGAGATTATGTCTATTTCTCAGCAACTTTTTTTTAAGTGAAGCTGAAAAGTGGTTAAAATCTTTATCTTGTTTTAATATATAAATTTAATATTTTATTTGTGTATATGCATTATTTATAACATGATTTCAGAGTATAAATATGTATATACTTTTGGTACTTTCTTAGCTCATAATGATTTTCAAAAAACAATTGGTGCAGAATGATGCTATTTTCATGACCACTTATCTCCATTATTCATAATTGGTTATGGCTAAATTTCACAAAATGCTGAGTAATTTCAAAATTTGTGGAATGTGATTCGATGAAATAGTTCCTGTTTCGTGTGTGTGTGTATTACCCATTTAGATGAATACAATTATTATTGAAAAATTTGTTCCAAACTAATATTGGCCATGAAAGAGAGTGACAACTAGTTCAGAGTGGATTTTGGAGCTATACTCATATGCTATCAACTAGAATTTAACTAAGGAAATGATAATACAGCAAATCACATTCTTGGATTTTTTAAACAAATCAGAATAATGAATTAATATTTAACATTTAAGAGATAACTGTATTGTATTTTCAAATTTCACGGCATCAATTGGAGATTTGATGGTCGCAAATTGAGTTTACTGGCGACGCGTCAGCGGAGCCAGTAAACGGGTATTTGCGACCATCAAATCGACAATTGATGCCGTGAAATTTTAAAATACAATACTGTTATCTCGATTCTAATGTAACTGTACGAAAAGACGTTAAAAATACGATTTTAAAATCCCAAAAATACAAGTGCGCATGCCTTGCAAATTTCACACCATCAATTGTGTAATTGATGCCGTGAAAATTTGGACGTCATCCAATCAAAATAGACGTTACATACAGTGTTACATTAGAATATCAATTGTTATGCATAAGAGAGATAAGCAGGAATGTATTTTATGCATTTTGTTTTTTAAACGGCTGACTTTGGATGCATACAAGATGTTTTACAAGCAGTGTTAAGAAAATAGTAGGAGTCACAACAGTGGCCTTGTTATACTCCCCCCATGAATGAAAAATTTAATATAAGTTGTTACACATCCTCAGATTGGTGAAGTGTTTCCAATCTTTATTCCTTAGACTAAATTTTCTTTCTACTGTGAAATTCTTGTTAAGGGAGACAATTCAAAACATCCTTGCATGTTATATCAAGATACTGTTCATCTGTTTTACAAAGGTAAATAAATTGTTTTGTTAAATCTGTGTTCTAACCTTTAGTGTTTTGATTTCATTAATGAAAGAATGAAAAATAAATGAAAATTATTCATAGGGTATAAATCTAAAAGAAACTTATATAAGGAAGCACAAAACAAAGACAAAAAGACTGGGGAATTTAAGTAAAATACACTAACATGCATTTTATATATTTCAGAACTAGTGCTGGACCTATTGATAACACCGTCTACAGTGTCCCACATAAGGACCACAATGGTAGAGACCGTAATGTAAGTACAAGAAGATTACTCTCTTTTTTTTGTAGATAAATTGTCTTTTTTTTTCACCCAGTTGTCTTTCAGAAATTGATTTGCTGCATGATAAAATAAAAGATGTTTAGATTTGTTGTTCAGAAAGATAAATGTTGATATGCAAGCAAAGGGATTCTGGTGGATGTACAAAAAAAACTTTTTCACATAAATTTCATAATTTGGGTTTTTTTGTGGAGAGTGGGGCAGACCTTATTTTTAGCTTGTAAATGTTTCTTAAGAATTTTTTTTTTTAAATGTGAAGACAACTTTTAGTATTCCACTGCCTGATATAGTTCAGAAATAGTACATGTACAAGCTGTCCTTTTTAGCTCACCTGACCCAAACTTTGTTGGAATGGTCCTTGGGTGGCCCCCTTCCATATTTAAGTCCAGCATCCCCGACTTCCAAAAACATGGTTGCTGTTACTAAAAATAGAAAAAAAGGTGGGGGTGAAATTAAAAAATCTTCTATGAAACTACAAGGCCAATTGGAACCAAACTTGGCAGTAATGGTCCTTAGGAGGTTCTCTCTAAGAATAATGTCTGATCACCAGGACTGTTAACCAAGATGGCTGCCACAGCCGAACTTAGTTTAACATAGGGCCCTATGGGAAAATTCATTGAAAAATCTTGTCTGAAACCACTTGACCAATTGGAACCAGACTTGGCAGCAATGGTCTGTAGGAGGTGTTCTTCAAAATTGTATCTGATTTCATGGACTGTGAACCAAAATGGCGCCACAGCGGAACTTAGTTTAACATAAGACCCTATAGGAAATTCACTCAAAAATGTTCTCGTCTGAAACTACTGATCCAATTGGAATTAAATTTGGCAGCATTGGTCCTTAGTTGGTCATCTTTCAGAATTGTGTCCGATCACCCAGATTGTCAACAAAGATGGCCACCACAACCGAATTTAGGCCAAAAAAAAAAATATTTCTGTTAACGGTCACCCGACCGACCCTAGTTTTATCATCCCGACCCTAACTTTTTTTATCGGCAATTTTCTGAAATTCCAGAAATTCCCACCTTTTCCGTCACCAGTACCGGTATTTATCGTATTAATCAACAATGGCGGCCTCTATTGCCAGCACCGTGCCGCCAGCATTTTGTCGCTAACTTTTAAACAGTGTCCCCATTTAAAAGCAGACAAAAATGTCATAGCTCCGTTTAACAATTCAAGATGGTACACATGTATTCAATAAATGTCACGATAGTGACGATTGTCATTTGAAAAACATTGATTCATGAATCATGTAAAGTAATGTCTCTGAATAATTTTGAGGTTACTCCTACATTGTCAGTCAGAGAAGTGGTGACATTTGCCAGTGTTAGACAGTTTACTTTTACCTGTTTGAATGAGCCCTTAACCAAAACAAAAAAAACCAAAAAAAAACCGACCTACCCACCCTATTTTTTTTCAGCATGTGACAGTAAACTCGCATACTTTTTTTTTTGGCCTTAGTTTAATATAGGACCCTATGTGAAATTTCCTTTAAAAATCTTCTTGTCTGAAACCACTTAGCCATTTGGAACAAGACTTAGAAGTAATGGTCCTTAGATGGTTCTCTTTTAGAAATGTGTCCGTTGACCTGGACTGTCAACCAAGACGGCTGCCACAGCCGAACATAGTTTAACATAGAATCCTATAGAAAAACCAGCCAAATTGACTGCAATATTTAAATTTGCTCAAAGTGAAAAGTTAAATCCAGGTGACCGATACAGGGTCTTAGAGCCTCTAGTATTCACTATACAGATTAATATAAATTAGTGTGATGGGTTAGATTCTATAGTAATATATTAATGTTGTATTCGAATACCTTAATATATATACAAAGAGTTACCGAACAACACATTAATTTGTGAATTAATAGTGTTTTTAGGTCAAGTTGTAGATTTTTGGTATCAAATTTCGAGATTAAGTATTCTGTTTATTATATTGAAATATTCCATGTATTTGTAAAATTTAAATACAAGGAATCATGTTTTTATGTGACTACGCATTGACCTTTGTAAAGCAACTTTGTTGGTGACAGATATTGTTATGTCACTTTCTAGAGTGAAATATGACGAGAGATTTCACTTGGTGAATTATTGAATTTGATTTCACTCGGAAATCAAAGTATTTCATCACACTCAATTTAATAAATTAAAATATTATTCCTTTTATATAATAGAATTATAAAGACTAAAAATATAAAGTTATAGCAAAATGTTTTTAGTCACATTAATTTTTGAATTTACAATAAACATCCAAATTAGATATAGTCACACAATATTTGTAAATGTTTCACTGTTTTACAGCAGACTATGTTAGATATAGCTGTATAAATTAATGCTTGTAAGTTTTCATATCAGTTATAGTAAAGACAAAAAAAACAAAGCCTATTGAAATACTTTGGGACTTTAGTGTTATGTTTGATCATATTACAACAAATATGTTTACTGTTAAAAAAACTTCATTGGTTCTAAAAAGACTTATTTATGAATTAATCTCTAAAAAGAAGAGTCTCAAAGTATGTATTTTGATTAATAACAAAAGCACAAGGTACACATTCCTAAATTTAGGATTCTAGAATGTAGAATGTATTCTTTCTGACTTTGACCTTTTTATGTAAATTTAGAATTTTTAAAGTGTGCATGTTGTTATTTATCAAATTAAGTGCAGGTATATACAAAGGGAAAACTTATCATACATATTGCATGGCAAACTTTATAGAATAAACAGATGTTTACCTCTGCTTAATTTAAGTCTGTAAATCACTGCATTTGTTCCATGGCTGGTCTATTATCAAGACTTTATGAATGAAAATTCCCCTGTATGCGGTTTGTATTAATGCATATCATTTATAGTTAAGTTATAGCCTAAATTTATAAATTTGAAGAAAAATTGTTGAATACCATAAAAATTCACATAGAAACAAATTCTTCTTTAATGGCTTGATCATTTTAGTCAGCAATTTAAATGATTATTTTCATATGTTTGGCCATGTGTTGTGTAAATCTGCTAGTACTGATTCAGGCGACATCACTTAAAATGCTTCTATTCCTAAAAGATTGAAATTGCATCTTGATTCACTCATGTTTATAATATAATCATATCTTTTGTGTTAACACCTTCTTTCTGAATTAACAGTTTTAAATATTTGCCAGAACATAATATGCTTTTGATATAAATATTACATTCAGAGATCATAGCTTCTGGTGACATTCAGTTAATATCAAAATTTAATATGGCATAATTTATTGTAAATAGTTTTCCAGTGTCAACCAAAACTGTCTTAAAAACTCTTTAATAAATATTCTATTTCAAACATTTTGATTATAAAAAAGTGAAAGACTGTTGGCGTAATAAAAAAAATGCACAATATGAAATTTTTCATGAAGTCTTCTAAAAGCAAGTTGCAGTATCTTACTTAGATTAATTGCAGAGGTAAATATTAAACATTCTGCCATGCATTTGACAAATTCAGATAAGTTTTCCTTTTGACTGTTTCAGCCAGAACAGGATGAGCACCTTATAAATCCAAGGACACACCATCCACCAACACCGCACAAACAGGAACTTCATTACGCTGACCTGGATATAGCTTCTAATCCACCTGGAATACCACCGCCAAAACCTTTGAAACCTAAACCAAAACCCAGAACAAAAAAAGATGAACCAGCAACAGAATACGCTATAGTTAAATTTGTATGACAATTTTGTCAAAATTAAAGGTACAAAATTGGTGCATCGATGAACATGAACCAGGACTTTCAGCAAAACCTGTGATAATATGGTGCTCTGACATTTTTAAATGACTGAAAATTTTTTATTCACATTTTCAGTATGATATAAATTGCAAAGATTTATAAATATATTTTACAAATGTATGTTAAGTAATAAATGTAAAACTGTTATATTATGTTACTTCTCATACTTTTATATGGGTAGTATGTTTCTTAATTGTAATCTTTTTTTGTGCTCCCAACTTCATTTTAATATCGAATCATAAAATATTATTTTTAACTAATTAGCATCAGTTATGAAATAATTTGCTTAAGCTAATGAGATGTATAACTGATGAAATGAATTATTAAATAATAATAATATCATTACAGTATTTTGAACTTACCTTTTACAGTATGATTTACTCTTTGTGAGTATTAATTAAAATATGTTTTGCTATATGTTCTTTGTTTTGAACATGTGTACTAATTTTAGTGATTAGTTGGCTTTTTAATCTTCTCTGAAAAAACTGGGCAAATTAGGACCAAACTTTGGTGGAATGGTCCTTAGGTGGTCCCCTTCCACAATTTTTGTCCGGTATCCCTGACCTCCAACCAAGATGTCTGTCAAGCTAAAAGTAGAAAAAAGGGGATCAAAATTTAAAAAATTTTCTCCTCTGAAGCAAGGACGTATATTAGAAGGATAGGAAACTCCCGATATCGCCTTAATAATATCCGAGAAATACCGCGAATCGCGAGAAAACACGAGATCTGCAGAAAGCTTCAGCGAGAATCGCCACTTCGAGATTTCTACATCAATTTTTAAGTATAAAAACATTATATGAATAATTAAAAACATATTTAGTAGAAGTTATTTTATGGTATTAAATGATTTTTCACTATAAAAACAACATCAAACACTTATAAACATCACAATAAGAGATCATAAGTAAGGATGCCAGATGCTGCCTTTGATGCTGGGACCAAGATGGCATGACCCGTCATGTTGCATTGCTTTTTTAAAATTTTATTGCATTTACTTGTATACAAGTATTTGATTACAAGTTTTAGATAATATTTACGTTTGCATATGAAAATAGAGCGTCTTTTGTTGTGTATTTTACGTGTAATATAACATATAAACCAGTCCTTTTCGGTAAACAAAATGGCGACTTCCATGGAGAATGGCCTTGTATTTTGCAGCTAAATGTGCATTTTTGGTGTGAAAAGACGCTTCTAAACTGAAGAGTTCTTTTCCTTTTATATTTTAACGTTTGCATAGCAAGTTTCAACTTTATTTGTTAAGAGGTTAGTCAAATATTGAAGCCCCCTCCATCTTTTTTGTCAAATATATATCAATCAGAGCAGAGATGCTATTTTGCAGCTATCTTGTTGAATATATGCTACACAATCACATATTGCATGATTTTTTTCCATTTCTATGACATTTTTACACTTGCATAGCAAATTTAAGCTTCCTATGCTGAGAATTTGATTAGATATTGAGCTACAAAATGAACAAATTTTTAACAGCTCTATTTTGTTTCATAATATCTACCTACTAGAGCAGAGCACCTAGTTTGCAGGTATAAGGTACATACACATTGCATAAAAATGCATTACAGTTATTTTTTTCCTTTCATTACATATATCTAGACTTGCAGAGAAAAAATGAGCTTCCTATTTTGGAAAATGAATGAGATATTGAGCCTTTATTTGCTTAAATTAATTTTAATTTTTTTTTCATTCTCAAAATAACTGTGAACCGGGGCAATGCAGTTAATTTGCAGCTCAAAAGTCAGTATCGGAATAGTAAACAAATATTACTTTAAAGGTCTTCTATTCCTTACATGTTTTTGAGCATGCTGAGCAAAATTAAGCCTCCTATCTGGCAGAAAAGCATACATATTTTGTTTTATTTGCAACCTATGAAATCCCGTCGGCCAATTGAAGAATGGTTTTGTGTAGTATAGTATGATGTAGATGATGTACGAATTTATGTGTAAAAGACTGAAACAATTACCTTTGTGGCAGGCTAACTAACAGACCATGTTTATACAATCAATCATAACACCTGTAATTAACATATGTCATGTGGCCGGGTGAACCTCGGAAGGTAAGGTGCTATTGATAAATGAATATACAGGTGCCCAGCTGAGAAAAAAATTTTATTTTGGATAGAAATGCGGTTTTAAAGATATGATTATGCAATAAAAGTTTTATGACAACTAGACTTTATAATTTTACTAAGTTATGTCATTTAAGTTGTTTTTTTCAGTAGAGAAATAGTTAGACAAATAAATATATTTATTATATTCTGTATATTCCCCTAGCAATAGTTCCAAATCAAGATCAGTGTAACAAGATAAAAAATCTGAAATCAAAAAGTAAATAGCAGATTTTGCAACTCGTTCTTTTTATGACTCTTTTAGTTTAGCTTGGGTCATAGCCTTTCTAAATTGAATAGTAGAAAGGAAACTACAAAAGCTCATTAAATAAACAACTTACAACTTACAATCTGTCAAAAAATAGAAAGGAAACTGCACAAGCTCATCAAATGAACAACATACAATCAGGACTAATTTATTTTTTATTATAATTAATTATAAATCATCACAGGGATTAGGAATGCATAGGTAAATACTCAAACTAAATAAGGTTTTAATCAAATTAATCATTGTTTCTAGAAGACATTTACTATTCAATAATAAAAATGTTAAAACTTTGTAATTTATACGATTTTAACGGCCCTGTAAGACATATTTGATAGAATTTTTTTTTTATATTTGTTTCTTTGGTTTTTGAACATCGAAAATAATAAACAAAGTTTTTTAAGTTAAAAACAAATGAGAGAATTTCTGTCATGATGATCGAGACTATAGGAGTTCTAGTTGTTTACATTATTGTAACTAACCGGAAATATTTACTTGAAGCGCACATAATTGTAGTAGTGAGTAAATACAAGTCTCACGATACGCGATATTTTAACGAGATACCGCGAGACACGAATCCTTGTTAGTTATACGTCCTTGTCTGAAGCTACCAAGCTAATTTTATTTCTTTTTCAATAGTCAGGATTTTACAGTCTCCCTACAATCACCACCTGACTATAGTGTTTGGGGAGACATGATTTAAATATAAGGTGGGGCCTCGGTGGCCGAGTGGTCTAGGTAGTTTGTCATGACTACTACTGATCACTAGCCTGTCAACGCTGGGGTTGTGAGTTCGAATCTCACCTGTGGCGGGGTGTGTTCGACTCCGATCTTAATTGACAAGGATTGCCAATTTCCTATCGAAGGTCGGTGGTTCTCTCCGGGTACTCCGGCTTCCTCCACCAATAAAAACTGGCCGCCGCGAAATAGCCAAATGTGCTGAAAACAGCGTAAAACCCCAACTAAATAAATAAATAAATTTAAATATAAGGTATAATAAAATATCTTACTATATATGTAATTTTCCAATATTATAAAGTGAAATTACAAAAAGCTACAAAATCTCTCTCTCTCTTCCATCTTGTACACTTCATACATACAGTAATATGCTTTGGTTGTACAAGAACAAAATCTAATTCAAAATGAAATCTACTTTTTTACTTTAGATTTTCATTTACTTAACTTTAGCTAATAATTAACAATAATTATAAAAATACTCTCATGAAAAGATAATTTGTAGAGGTGCCCAGAATTTTTGATAGGCGTACATCTTATTATTTCTATTTGCAATATAAAAATCATATGATTTGTATCGTTTGATTCGAGACCTTAGTCCAGTTACATTTGGAATAATATCATTCAGCTTGCATTTATAAATTTAGTTCTTAGCAATAATAAATAAAAGATTAATAAACAGATTTTCATTTAAAAAACCAAGCAAAATATCTTTCTTTGTGAAATTAAAATTATTGTCATATAACAAAATGTTTTGTATAAATGATAACCATTAATTATAAGTGACATTGCATTAAAAAAATAAATGTTCTAAAGTTTCATCTTCTTCATTACAAAAACAACATAATTTTGTTCTCTTTAGTCTTTAGTTTAATTTTAAGCAAAAATGAATTGTTAGGTAAAATTCTGTGTAAAAGTTTATACTGAAAATTCTTTAGATAGGAATCTCGGCAACATTTTTTCAAGATAACAAAATACTTTGACCAATCTAAAATTTCTGTACTTATCGCTTCTTCCCATTTCAAAAATTTCTCATGAGGATGTATAAATATTTTGTTAACAAGATCCTTGTATATAAACTTCAGTTTTTTATGTAAAATAATCTGATTACTAAATGAATCTGTAGCTTTGAAATTTTCCAAGTTCACCTCATTACAATGTTCTCTGAGATAATCTCTGGTATCTTTAGGAATATTTGATACAAGACAGTAATATTTTAAAAAATTGTTTGTATTAATAATTTGCTTCAGTTGTTGAAATGTCAAAAAACGTTTAGTTTGATTATCTACAATATATTTTAAAAATTGAATTCAATAATTCTTCTATTTCATATAAAAATTGAAATCAGACATTGGTACAAAGTTAAGGATATCTAAAGACAGAATATCTTGTATACACAATTTTATATTTGTCTTAGCAGTATGCAAGCAAATAACTGTCTTTCCAAAATGGATTTTTCAGAGATTATCAACTATCTGCTTCAGTTCGTATAATAACATGGTTTGCCAGTTGCCCTCAGAGTTGGAGAGAAATCTCTTCACCCAGGATAATTTTAAGTAAATATTAAAAGACTCCAAATGAACCATATTCAAACCTCCCAGGGAAAAGTCACCTATAATAGTATTTCGCTTTATTCTATCAGTCTTTCCAAAACTTCTATCCTCAACTACTCCATAACCGCTCAAAGCAATTTGATGAAACTTTCTCTGTGCATTAACCTTAATGCAAAGATGTGCATATATATTTCATTTTTAGAAAATTTTAATATCTTTTGTAAAAATTGACGTCTACGGGCGTCACATGTCTTCCTTGGAAGACTCAAACATTTTGTCAGATGACCCGGACTGTGAACAAAGATGAACGCCACAGCTGAACTTAGTTTAACATAGGACCCTATTGGAAAATTCCTTTAAAAAATCTTCTTGTCTTAAAGCACGCAGCCAATTGGAACCAGACTTGGCAGTCATGGTTATTAGATTGTCCTCTTTCAGAATTATGTCCAATAATACAGATAAAATAAAACTTTTTTTTTACAAACTCATGATACTGTGATTTGTTAGAGAAAATTGACAGTGTTTTTAACATTTCATACATTTTAATTCCCCACCCTCGAATATGGATGTGGCATATAGAGTTAAGTTTTACATTTAGGTTCATTTCTTTGGAACTAAGCATAGTGTATCAATGAAACTTCATCAGTGGATGTGCCTTAGGTAGTACTGAGCAGTTATACAATAATTGGGTCATTATGACCTAAATTTTATGCTTGAGGGAGTCAGGTTAAGTTTTGCGTTTAGGTTCATTTCTTTCCGAACTAAGGATAGTGTATCAATGAAATTCCATCAGTGGATGTGCCTTGGGTAGTACTGAGCAGTCATACAATAATTGAGTCATTATGACCTACATTTTATGCTTGAGCAACTCATTTCATAGTGAATCAACAAAACTAAAGTTTTGTTTGTATATGGATTTTAGGGTGGGGCATCCGTATATTACATACTCAATTTTTAGTTCACAATAATAGCTGAAAGATTTTTTGAAAAATGACAATGTAATTGAGAGTCAGTTGTTTTTTTTTCTATTTCATTGCATGAGATATAGAAATGTGAAGCATCCAACTGTGTCTGTGCGAATGTTATGCCACTTTGAAATGTCATTATGCAAATAATTGCCATGTAAGCACTTTCAGCCTAACAATTATTGATGGAGGTTTATATAAAAGTTTTATATCAACATTAACTCAATCAATTTCAAAAATAAATGCAGAATTTATTCCTTGGATATATTAAACATAGGAATTAGTGTCTTATGGATTTTGATGCAATGTAAATTGCAACCTTACGAATTAAAATATAATTTGTGGACAAGGATGTCATGAAGTCAAAAAATCTTTATATGCCTGTTTTTTATGGATGTATTACAGTATGCCACTGTTCTAACTTTGTTTATGATATTTAACAGTTTTCGGAAATTTTTACAAAACATTAGTATGTACCAAAGAATTCTTCCTTGTGGAACTTTAATTGTCAACACTTCACCCAGCACCTAAAGTCTGCCGTCATAAATTTTCCCTGATTTTTTTTATAGCATAAGGATTGAAAGATTTTATCTTACTTTTGTTTTTGATGATTTCAAGATTTGTCATTCCAAAGTTATGTAACTATGATCATCAAGGATTGAGGGTTTAATTTGTATTTATGATATCTAGTAATTACCATGTACACTATTTTCATCATTCGTTATACATGTATTTCATATTTGTAAGGTGTTTTTGTAAACATATTTTTGGTGTATTTAAGAAGATATATTTTTTATCATAATTTATCATGTGCTCTAAAAAAATGTTACTAATCATTCATTATTATCATCTTTAATATTTCATAAAGAAACATGTATAGTAAGGGCTATTCCATTGAAATGGATGTGGGAGGATAGAATAGGAAGGGAAGTTTTATTATGGGACATGGGTCCTGGGTCATTTTTAGTGTGTGCCTATCAGATGTATGTAAAATTATATAAAAAAATGTTTGATGGTTATTTAAGTATTTTGGAAGTCCCTTCCTACCCTCTCACATTCATTTTAATGGAATAACCCTAACGATGATGAGTTGTATTTTTCTGTTAACCAAAATGGGTATAGGAGTATTGCCTATTTAAAAAGATGAATTTTCCAGAAAACAACAATAAAAAAAATCACATTAGATAATCAGTTTTGAGCGTACACTCTAACATCCAATGGGAGAAAATTCATTTTACAAGCTCAATTTAATCTTCATCTATCAGAAATATTAATTAAAATAAGCATAATAAGGATAAGATTTTAACAAGATTTGTATAATTTTGAGATTTAAGTACATAAACTTTTAGTATACATTGCCCACCAGATAACCAAATTGAATGCATAAAAAATTCAAAAGTTATGCATAAAAAATTCAAAAATTACATAGGTAGATATATTTAATAAAATTTATTAATTTACATATCCTCTATTTGATCTGTTATATTTTTATAATTTTTTTTAAAGTTTTGATCCTTCATCATTACTTTTAAATTTTATGTGATTAATATGTTATTTATAAAACTTTTTTAATGCATTTATTAATTTTTGTTGAATGCAGTATTGCTGTTTTAATATTTGATAATACACCATGGCTCAAGTTACTTGAGAACGATAGAGGCTAACTAGGAAAGTTAAAAGACAAGCGGAAGAAGTCATGGCGAGCTTTCACTAAGTACCATAAACGTAAAGATAATTATGTTTTTTAATGTGTGCAGCTGGTCTCGTGTTTGTAATGTTACTGATTCCCTCACTAGCTGCCTTTCAGCATTTACAATACAACTTGGCACAAGCAAATTAAACTTGCTTACTAAGTAACCTATCTACCAAACTGTTTACAACACAGTCAACATATTCTAACATAAAGACTTCTGTAACATTAATTCTATCAAGCACATTCACATTCTTGTCCTACTATCACATTTATGTTCATGTTCTGACTGTTATGATCTGAATGGTAAATATAACAGTCTAAGTGCAATGTTTAGTATGCAGGCTGAATTGACCTTTATTTTTCCTGATTGATTATTTCCTTTTGTCAATAAATGAAAAATTGGTGGTCCACGTTTTTGCTTTATCAAATAAGTTACGAATATCATTCAAAATTGCTAACATATTTGTGATGTTAAAATTGTTAATACGGTAACTCAAACTTTGCATTTGACAGGAATCGAAGCAACTGGCCACTTTGACAGGGCAAGGGCAACTCAAACTTTGCTATAGGCAAGAGGTGGCAAAGTTGAATACTGAAAGGTGACTTTCTTCACCTGAATCACCTTTAGGCTCAATCCCTGTATAGGAAGACCATCTTTAATGACTTAAAAATATCAAGATTATATAAAAAATGTGGGTTCTTTTGATTAATGAAGATGCATTGAAAACTTTTGTTAAAACCCCTGTATAGTTCCCATTATAGACTTTACAATAATGGCCAAGAAATCACAGGATCCATTTCATGTCACATATTCCTGATTTAGAAATGGCTTTGAAAGTTTAAAAAATGGCCTAAATCCTGGCAAATATCTTAGAAAATGTAATTAAGTAGTCTCTCTTCTGGAAATTGTTTAGAAATTTGAAGTTACCTCCCTTCTTCCAATATTTTCAATAAGTAGAACATACATTTAAGTGGTACGGCATTGTATTAATTAAATTTATTTTTGATTGACAAGATTTATGATTATATTTAAAACATATTAATTTTGAAATTTAAGTACTCTGTAATTGGATATTTTTTATATTTAGATCTAATCATTTCAGTTAAATTTTGAAAATTTATCACTAAACCATTTTTATATATTAAATAAATTTTTGTTGTAAATAATTTTATAATATTCATTATTTATAATCAAGAGAATTATTATTTGTCCATTTTTAAAATTTTTATATTATATTTAATATTTAGAGCAACAGATATAACAGATGAATTGTTTATTTAGTGGCATTAAGACATTATATGTTCACCACTCTTCAAGAATGATATGTGTAGTTGTATTTGATATTCTAAGATCTAATGTTATCAAACTGAAGTAAAATTTGCAAAGCTTTAATAATAATTATGGTGTCAGTGGAAAGCCTGTAGTTACAGATTGTAGAAAATCTCTTTAAAAAACAATTCCAGGAAATTTTTTCTGTAGATTGACAACTTAAAAGTAAATAAATATCAGAAACCATAGCTATTTTGAACTAACTTATGATTTAATATGGTTTTATTCATATGAGTCAGTTATATTACCATCACTTGGCGTACATCTTCTGTCCAGCAGTAAACTTTTCTTTTTTTTTTAATCTTTTTCTTGAGAACCACTGAAAAGAATTGAACCAAACTTGGCACTTTGCTGCCAGTTGGAAATCCAAGATGCTTGCAATGTACTGGACTTTAAAATTGAACCCTATGGGAAAATTTATTATAAAGTCTTAGTTAACATTGGATCTTAGGGGATATGAAGAATAATTAAATGGATTCATACCAAATTTTGTGAAGTGATTCCTACTTTGGTGCTGTTTGCTAGCAAATATGCTGCCAGGCTAAAAAATAGTTTACATTGAATGTAAGTGATTGTTTTATAAGGCCAAATAAAAAAATACATGTGTTTAGGGTAACACACTGAAAAAAGTAGGTAGGGTAGGTAGGGAAATTAATTTTTTTAGTTAGGTTGTATACTGGAGTCACCTTGACTTTAACAGTGCTTGTTGAAGAAAGGTTATAAAAAATTTAGGGTAGGCACTAAAAATTAGGTAGGGTCGGGTTACCCTAAACACAACTATATTTTTTTAGGCCTAATTTGTGTCCATTGACTCGGAAAACCATTTTAAATAGCACATAAAATATGGTGGAGCGATATAGGCACCTTGGAGTCAATAGTTCAGTTTTTACTTGAATATCTATGTGTTTGTGTATTTTACTCATGTGTATGATATTTGATAGGGTATTTTTACACCAAACTACCTCTTTGTGTAGTTTCAGTATTTTCTCAAAGAAGAAATCCACTGTATAATTAAGTCCAATTATATTGAGTGTGTACCAGCATTAATATTTTATTTTGTAGAAACTTTTTTTTCTAAAGAACAAATCTTTTCAGTTTGGTGCAAGTACACAAAATCTCATAATTACTGATATATAACTTTGAAAGTTTTAACAAATATATTTGGCTATGTATCAATTGGAAATAGGAGTTGCACTAATAAACAGATTCTGATTGATTTGACATTACTTCAGTAATTTTTATCCAAAGACCAACTATGCAACATGATTTGTAATAATTTCTGAAGTAAGGTCCATATGCAAGCAACTACAAGTGACAGTAATTTGTCACTACAAACAAATTTTTTGTATTGTAATAAAGGTTATTGCATAATTGCCACAACATGGCTATCTTTCATCACTGTAAACATCTTAGAAATAACAAAAATCTGTTGTTGATTAAATCACTTTGACTGAAATTATATTCTGATTGATTTTGGGTTAGTCAAGACTTTAACAAATATAAGTAATAAAGGAATGGAATTTTGTCATTTGATAGTAACTAGGTCCATACTTAAAGTCACTTTGACCTTTATTTACTGATTGACTTTGATTAAATTTTCTATCATTATATCCAGAAGTAATCATCTATAGGTTATATGTTGTGTGCATAAATAACTGTAGTCATGGTTAAATTTAACTTCACTTAGTATTGGAGAAATAATATTTTTTATAATCACCTTTCAGTAGTAAGAGAGGTCAGTTGTCTGCTTCTGCTGTACTGTTTTATTGTATTTTATTGAACATAGTTCCAGCAAGATAATACACCTTATTGATATGAAGTACTGTTATGTTTGATTGTTGATACCAATAAAAGGCTTGTTTCTTGCATTTAATGCAGTTACTCATCATTTCTAATTGTAATACATATATATGTTATCATTCTATAATGGGGGCCTCGGTGGCTGAGTGGTCTAGGTAGTTCGTCATGACTACTAATGATCACTAGCCTGTCAATGCTGAGGTCGTGAGTTCGAATCTCACCTGTGGCAGGGTGTGTTTGACTCCGACCCAAATTGCCAAGGATTGCCAATTTTCCCACCGAAGGTCGGTGGTTCTCTCCGGGTACTCTGGGTTCCTCCACTAATAAAAACTGGCCGCTGCGAAATAGCCAAATGTGCTGAAAAAGGTGTAAAACCCCAACTAAACAAACAAACAAATCATTCTATAACCTTGTGAAATGTAAGGGATTTACATATTTGGTGCAATACAGTTTGCTATTGATTTACAAAAAAACATATTCTCTAGCTTTTTGACTTTGCAATTTAAATGGTATAGGTTTAATTTTTTGCCAGTTGTAGCTATTTAATTAGTGGTTAACATTCACCCATGCTTAGCCAATTTAACTTGATATGTAATGGAAATGGGAATCAAACACTTTTAATTTTTACAAAGCCAATTAGAGAAAGTCCACTTATATTTAAGAAATAATTGTCACTATATCTTATGGTTGTGTTTATTTGTATAGCATTCCATCAAAGCTTTTGTTGATTTATAACATAATGTACCTATTAACTAAGAATAATAATAAATTGTTGATGTTGATTAGTTTGTATCATTTCTGTGTCACCTACATAGCAATGACAGCAGATGGGGGTGACAATTTTTGTGGTATTGCATTGTCACAGTTTTCTGTAACTTTTCGTAAACCAATGAAATGACAGAATTATTCCATGCAACATTCAAACCAAAGATATTAACATGATTATTAATGTTTATTATATAGTGTCTTGTTACCTTTGATGCATTCGTAAGGTGATTTAAAATATACTTTTCTTTTTGATGAGTTTGACCTGCTTAATTTAGTAATTAGGTCTCTGGGTTGATGATATATTTCATATTCTAATATGACGTCTTGTATATTGTCAAACAAAATACTACCTGGTATATCAAGTTTTAGCACATGTGTATTAGAGGCTTTTATGTAAACACGAATTGGGTCAACTTTAACAAGAAAAAGTATTTTTTTCAACACAATGGTCTCACACTTGTCTCGAGTGCGGAAGGTTGTGGGTTCGATCCCTGCCCGGGTCGAACCAAATATGTTAATATTGTTATTTGCTGCTACTCTACCAAGCATGCAGCATCTAGGAGTAAGAGCAAAGGACTGGTCGACTCGGAGAATAATGTGCCCGGGTGGGGTTATATGTCTTCCTGCGGACAGTTACCTCTAGAGCTAGCATGTTAAAAATCGGTCTCAGCACGTCAGTCTAGTACAAAGCGGAGATCACATTCATATCATATCAACATGTTCTCATCCTGATGGCTGTCACTGAACTTTAAACAATAATTCATCCATCCATAATTTGACTGTGCATACGGTTATCATATGAAAAACTGATGTCAGATACATATAGGAAAACTCAAATAAGCAAAATTAGCATACAATACCAGATGTTTTAATGGTTCTTTAACCTTGTGTTCACTTGTAGAAAAATTGATAAATATGTATGCTCTTGAAAAAAAGATGTCAGTAAAAAACAAAAATATGGAAAAGTTTGACAAAATGTGGAATATATTTCATCTACTATCCAAGTAATGTCTCAATATTTCTACAGATATTTGTTTATCTAAATGGCTTTGAATAAAGCAGGCAAGCAAAACTCTTTTTCACTACACTTCTATATTTTCTTACACCTTTCAACCAGATTTAGGTATTCCTATATACATACTTTTCTAACTATAAACCAGTAAACTTCCAACAAATATCTCTTAAACGTATAATTTAGTATGTTAAATATGATTTATTTCCTATTGTAATATTGTGATGTGTAATAATTTGTAATAATATGAAAAAATTAGCATATTTGTCCTATAAGAATAGAAATAAATCATGTGGCTTATAGAGTTTTCAGGAGCGGGTCCACGTGAGGGCATAACGGGCGTCTGATTTTAAGTAACGCCTTATACCCTAGAATTTGGAATTTCTCGTTATTGGTCTACTGCTGTTAAGATCCGTCCAATTATTTTAATATACCATAGACAATTAATGGAGAGAATTCAGCATAAAAAATATCAAACCCTGACACTATAACTATAAAATATACATGCTCCAAGTCAGGAACTGTTACATTAGTGCATTTCACAATTATTTTATGTTTTTTGGCACAAAATAAAGGTCCAAAAATGTTTTATTATACCCCCCCCCCCCCCCCCTTTCAAATATCCTGGAAACGCCCCTGGTTTTGGTCATTTAAACGTGTTTGGCCTTCATGTTCATATTTTATATCTATCACTCTGTAAAACATTCGGATGTAAAGGCCCAGCCTATGTCTAAATGACTACAACACTAGAACCACCATTAATATTTCTTTAAGTGTTTCCTTGATGAATTTGTTTATTATGTGTATTCTAATTGCAGTACCCGGTATTTAAAAAGCAGTACTCCCTCCATTTTTAGTTGTATTGTGTACACATAGTAGAACAAAGTTCCTGTGTCTTATGTTCTTATTTGAAGGAGACATGTTTTTATTGTAGAAAACTTTAACAACATTGTTTTGAATAAGTAGTTAATGGGTCAGGTTTTGTTTTGTTAAGTAGGTAATTGGTCAAGTTTCTCACCTCATTCAAGAAATTGCCTTGTAAACTATTTTATTGTGTTTTGAAGATTTTCATTTGCATTTTTATATTTTTGTGCATTTACATGTACACTGCCTAACTGAAACACTTATTTTATTGAAAGTCTTTATCTCATATTACTTTCTTTGCATCTTAAGTACTTTGGAGTCCTTTAACTATATTTTTTTTTGCTCTCAATTTCAATTAACCAATCTAACCTATTTAATAAAGTTTATGTCTAAGGTATTGTAACAATTTTTATAGTGACAGTCCTATCATTGGCTTATAAACAACTAAGCATTAATTATTTTCTAATTACAGTCTCCAAGGGATAAGCATAGGCATTATGAAAACAAAGGACTGGATGAACCACATACCAGAGGCTATCGTCCTAACATGGATCCCAGAGGCCGTAGTAATCCAGCCATGGAAAGGTCCTTTGACGATGACCGGGACAACAACATAATGTCCAGCAGGGGACCAATGATGGGATCTAATGCCTCTTTTGGATCTGCCGTGTAAAACAGAAACTTTAGTTAGAACTTTCAACAAATTACTTTTAACACAATTGATTGGGGATTATAGGTACTAACATAGGATGATAAGCTATCTCGGTACAGTCTGGATTTTCTGTGATATTTACAAAAATTTTAATTTGAATTAGGGCACATTCTATAGATAAAATACAGTTTCTTTTTTTTAGAATTCTGAATTTTCATGGAAAATATATTCTAAATTGTCTAAATTAAAATTATGTAATTATTAGGTTGAATTCACAAGCTTAGCAACCTTTTATTTAAAAGAAATCAATTAATGGTTTTAATTTGTATTTTGGATGTACATAAAAAAATCTCAAAAAAAAGTGCTGAGAAATTTGGATAATGCAAACACAAGTCATAGTGATATACTTTTGATTAGAACCAGTTACCAGTAACTAGCAAAGGTAATGATGTCAAGCCAGTACTGTGGATTGCTTACAGCTTTATTCTTATATAGAAAATTGTATTTTTGTACAATACTTATATATCTCGTGCATTCCAAATCATTGTTAGATTGAATATGAATTAATTGTTAGTGATATTGTTACTATAGTAACAGACTTGATTGTTATACATTCCAGATTTGTACAAATCTCACAAAACCCATTTTATGATTGATGGCAGCAAATGAATTCGTAAATATATGTGAAAATTTTATTTAATCAATTTTGAAAATGAGTACATTGAATTTTATAAATGAGCATGAATTTTATAAATGAGCAAGATTTTTGCAATTGAAAAAAAAAGACTGTTTAAACTAGAATTTGATGAGAATTTGTTAAATTACATCTCTAATTTCGAAAATCAAAATTAACAATTCTGTTAATTTAAGTGACAAATATTTTTTAAACACAAGTGAACAAAGAATTGTATTATTCTGATTTTGGTTATCAGACAGATTCACTATTCCATTTGTTGCACTGTTTTGTTAAATGAATTTATGAATTGTTCATGGATTTATGAACACATCCATTATTGTACTCTTGTATGAGCAGACTTGACATCATCTCTTGGAAAATGACAGCAAGTCAAATTTCACATGTAGATATAACAGCCTGTATCTTATATATACCTCATTTATGATATATAATAGGTCAATTTTCTTTATACCTTCAGTTTCTCATCTTGCATGTAATTGTTAGTGCAATTAGCATAAATTGTTTCTTTACAATGATTTTAATTTAAGTGCTAAAATTTGGCAAAAAAAACCCAAACATATTAGCATACTTAGTATGTTCATGGAAGGTATATTCGGCTTATTGCAAAAAATCATGTACAGGAATTCTTTTAATTTTTTCTCTCTGTTATTTTATTTTGCAAGATCTGCTAATAAAAATCTGATTTTAATCCATTTGTAAAATATGGTTTCATATTGTAAATACATGTACAGAAGAACTTTGGTAGCTCAAGCATTCAAGTGACTTGCCAAAATACTAGGAACGACTTAAAAATGTATAGTTAGTTATTTGAGGTATCCATGATTGAGGAAATTGACTTAGAATGACCAAAGCTCTTCTGTATTTGGAATTAAAATGATTATTTTGAATATATGGTTGTGGATTCCTTTCTCAGGTATAAAACATATCAATACCATTCCTGTATAGTAACTTAATACTAATACATTCCTAATTGTTAATGTTTTATTTATATCAAATTTTGTCTGCTTTGCTAGAATGCAGTGCATATTCAGGAAAATTTTATTAAACAAGACTGACAATAAATAGTTAAAGTTCCAAATTTTTAACAACCCTTTATGGTTTCTAGAGTGAAACTAGAATGAGAGCTGCTTTGATAGATGATATGCATTCCAATTATGCAGGTCTTCCTAGTTTTTTTCTTTCTTTTTTTTTCCCTTTACAAGAATTATATGTTATACCTAGGAGAATACTATTTGGATCTCTCCACAATCAGGACACAATATTAATTTGGTATGTAATTAATGGGTTGTGATAGCAAATCCATGTCACTGTATATAGAATCATTATATCAATCAAATTTTTTATATCTTTGTATATTTTTGTCCATTTATTCTGTGATTTAACAAACATTATGCAACTATCAATCTGTGGTCAATGTGATCATCAGAACTTTTTAGGGGTGTGGTAGATTGCATATTTTAAAATGACGATATTGAAATACACATCTTGTTTTGCTAAAATGTTCTTTAATTTGCATTTAGGAATATGGTATATATTTGGCTCATAAAATAATTATATAACTTGTTTTGAAAGGGGAAAAAAATTGTTCACCTTTTCCACAAAATTGTTATGAACTAGTGAAAATGTTTGATAGTAAAAAAGGTTTTACCATCATTGACCATCATTAAGAGTTTTGTCTTAAAATCTTAAAATTAATATCTCAGATGTATAGTTGCAAAATGTTTAAAACATTAAAATAGAGCTAGTGAATTGTCAAATTACGTATATTTTTATAGACTAGACGTAACATTGTATGAGTGGGATTTAACCATCTCATTTTTGTTTATTGATCATAAAAGAACAAACATTTCTTCAAATTTCATTGATCTTTCATCAACTTTGAAATTTCATCAATCTTTCATTTATTCTTGATAAAATTTTTGTAAAAGCAAATGTATGTCCTATTAGGTTTTCATTTCACAAATTTCTGAATAGTCAAATATACATTGTCTTCACTCTGTAATTAAGTAGGGATTTTCATTTGGAGTGCATCATGTTTTGTGTAAAAATTTCTGAAATTTTTAGTTTACAATAAGAAAATTATTTCCTTATTATTTTGGAATTAGAATGCAATGGGATAAGATGACATAAGGGAGGAATCAAAAGACATAGTATGTGCCATAATTTTACAGGGGAGATAATTCATATTTTATCATATATCAAAAGTGTGTATGATGTATGAGTGATTATATGTAGAACTTTTAATTTGTTGTAATTTATAAGGTTGTGATTTTGAAATGATTTATAGACAAAAGCAAATGATATTCTCAACATATTATTTTAGTTTTATGTATTTATTTTTTTTCCTTACACACAGTTGTCATTTGAAAATGGTTGTGTAAATTTACAAAATTTTATTCCACTAATCTCTTTTTTCCACATTTTTTATTTTAAGAATGAATGAGAGAATAATTGACTGTTATTTTGTACACAGCTTTTACAAATAAAATATAATCAATCATTTGGTTAGTTCATTGTGCCATTACCACTGTAATTAAATTTTTTGGCAAAGTTACACAAAGTGGAAATTTGACTTAAATATGGTGAATGTCAAACAGTTGGGTTTGGGAAATGTTTGTAATTAGCTTCTCCTTCAGTATTTAACCCAGATTTTTAGAAAATTTGCAGAATGAAAGTTGTTTGTGAATAAAAATAATGCTATTTGAAGAATTGTCCTTATGGGTTATTTTTCTTATCACCCATTAAGTATTTGGATCCATATCCCATTGATTCTAATATATCTGGTAATTATGCATTTTGACAGGAAGCATATAGGTTTGAGGGATTCTTTCATATCAGTATTGATACATGATAACCATTCCTATCATGCAACCCAGCCTTTTGAATCTTTGATCTATTTTTTGTGTCACTTGCTAAAGAGAAGAGAGGCAAGGCATTGTTTTATATCAACCCTGGTAAACATATATTTATAAATAATAGTTTCAGTATAAAAAGCCACTGGTGAAAATTTGATTTCAGAAAAGTGTGTAATATGTCTAATTCATTGTAATGGCAATTGATGCTGCAGTTAAAGGGTGGATGGTGAACAAGAGGCAAATGTTTAAACTGAGCAAAGACATTGTTGTGGATGTATTGGTTTATACATATACTATTCTTACATCATTGACATTTTCAAAATGTCTCCTTTTATTGTAGGCAAATGTATATTGTAAGAGACTATGCTTTAATGTTAAAATGCTGTACAAATCGGACAATACATACCTAGTTTTACAAATATTTCACCCAGAAAGCCACCAAATATACGTTATAAGAGAATGTTTTGATCGTATTGGATACGGAAAACAACCAACATGAAAAGATTCACTAATGGGGTTTTTGTAATAGAATATAGAACTTTGTGTGATGAATGTCGGAATATAACAATTCATTTGTTTACAAAAGAATTACAGAAGAGGATTTAAACACCATGTGCTTCAGAACTGGAGTTTGTTCACACCTTTGACAGATTTATCTGAATGAAGTAGGGAATGTATGTTAAAACAGGTGCTTATTTGCATATCATAGCTTTGAACCAAGGGTTTAAACTTTTCTTTTAGAAGGCATAAAGTTTATAAAATTAATTACCGAGGGTAACTTAAAAAAATCGTATTTTTGTGAATTAGTAGGTGCCCAAACCCTGAATGACCCAATATTGTTTTGAGATCTTTTTCCATGAACAAATTTACCAAAATTATTTTTTACTATATTTAACTGATTATTGAAATGTTCTATTTTCATTGATGTAATAAAATTTATCCCAGAAATTGGTTAAGAGAAATAAAATCCGATGGGAAATTGTGTCTCTTGCAATTTTTGTGACAGAATATGCTAGTAGACTCAAATAAGGTCTTATAGATAGGACGATTGTTGAATGATTATCATCCGTGCAATTTTCATTTGTGGTTTCGTTAATTTTGATTAATTTATTTATTTATTTAGTTGGGGTTTAACGCCGTTTTCAGCACATTTTTGGCCATTTCGCGGCGGCCAGTTTTTATTGGTGGAGGAAGCCGGAGTACCCGGAGAGAACCACCGACCTTCGGTAGGAAAATTGGCAATCCTTGTCAATTAAGATCGGAGTCGAACACACCCCGCCACAGATGAGATTCGAACTCACAACCCCAGCGTTGACAGGCTAGTGATCAGTGGTAGTCATGACGAACTACCTAGACCACTCGGCCACCGAGGCCCCAATTTTGATTAATGGAGAAACATCAGCATGAAAATGGAAATTAAAAATCTGGTGTCTTTGTCCAATCTAACAGCAGCTTGTTTATATGCCCTAAATGAGTTACCACCTTAAATACGTCCTTCTGTCTTTTGATTTCATAATGGAAAACTTCAGAATTATTAATATTTCGGAATATAGCTAATGAAATATGGATTTTTGTAATGAATGTCACCATTGTTTAACCCGCCTGATTGGCCGTGACGTATTTAGTTTGAACGCTATGGCCAGATGGTCATTTTAACCATGAGTGACCATTAATTTATATTGATGGACAATATATCCAGTGACATAATCGTGTAATTACCGTGGAAGTGAGAAATACTTAGCGTGTAAATAACAGTATATGGCAAAATAATGATTAAATACGTATCCCCTGTCACGTCTCCCTAGCCACGGATACATTTAACCCGACGTTAAACCTCTATACTATGGGAATATTTAGTTACCCAATATCTTTGAATAAAACAAAAGAATTCTTTAAAACTACTGGGAATGTAAAGGTTTTATGGAATAAACAAAGACGAGATATGTTTACAAATTAAAATCGATTCCTTTCCATGACACTGATTAATTTCAGATCACGTTAAAATCATTTTCATTATTTTATCTAATCAATTTCACCCCAGGGAAGAAAATTTTTTGCATCCGACGATCATGCAGCAAGAGGGAGTGACATTACGAAATCTCCGTCATGAAATTTAATAAATTTTCATGGATACTACATAGTTAAGGTTAACTATAGTTTTATTCACTGAAAGCAATTCCTGTATGGAAAAAAGCTGCTTTCTACTTACTTAATTGAGCCATTTTTCGTAAAAAGTTTTTCTACCTTTTCTGTTGGAACAAAGCTTTTTGTCATAACTTTAAAGTGGTAAATCTTTTTCACAAACTAATAATTTACTGTAACGTTAAACCTAAAAATAACATCTTGCTTGGTGTGAATTAACTGCTCATTTATCAAGAAATTGTTAAAGTGCTCCAGGACAGTCATGCGAATGAGAACGCTATCTCAGTTGTTATTGTTTAAATTGGTTACTTTCACCCTGATCACGTAAAATTAAATAAATAATTTATAAGTTGCAATCCATCTTATTGTCACGGAATCTTTTGATTTTTTTCAAGTTACTGTTGTCTTTTTTTATTACTAATTTTAGCCTAAATGTAAATGACGTCCCAGTGCGGATCGGTGCAGTACTGAGTCGAACAGATTGTCGAACGCTCCGCTGATTTGGTAAAACAAACCTAATTTATTATCCTATTAAAAGAAAATAATTCTCTTATCCCTTTTCCCATTAATTATTTAATTGCAACGGCTTTTTTGTTCTAGTCGATAATCAAGCATGAATAAATACTTGCGGGTAATTATGGTAATTTAACGACAGTATTATGTAAAAAAAAATATCACCAACAAAATTGTGTTCTTTTTTCGTACCCTAACATCCTCGTAAAAGAAACATTTAATATTATTTGATAATTGAATTAAAATAACAAATTTTACAGGCTTGTGAAAATAGGCGAGCACCTGGTTGTTCGTCGCGCCATCTGGTGGGAAGGTAGATCGATGTCGCATTGACTGAACTATCTGAGGTCTGCAGACGATTTCTTTGCGTAGTGTTCCAGCACTGAATGCGTCAAGAAATTATGTAAAAAATATAGAATTATTGTCTATAATTAAATAAGTTTCAGTGAATATGGTGGTGACAATGGAAAATATTTTATTATTTATTACGTGTTTATTTGGAATATTTAAAGCAAGTAGCGGTAAGTCTATATTCATGTTTATTTATCCTCTGTATGTATGAAAAATATTTCAACACTTGATAGGTTTATTGTTTTTAAATAGCAAAGACAAAAAGAACCGCTGACGCGTTTTATCAGCTATGTAATCGTAATTTATTACTATGCTTGTATATGTATAGTATATGAGTCTATATACTTTAGGTATATAAATATTTCTTTATGGACTCCTTTCTGTAATAAAATAATGACCTGCATGGGTCCAAACGTTGTCCGTCGTTCACACGGCTTTGTCAAAACAGACAACTTTTTACTCCATATCCAGGTTCATCCAGAATCATAATTAATACTCGTTTGAACAAATTAACTGCCTCTTCAGAAATAAGTATACGCAAATGCAGCTTTTTTACAAATTTAAGTAGTGGAACTTTTTATTGCCAAAATGACCGAAAAAAAACAAATATTAACAAACTTGCGGTCATGTTGGCTTTATACGATCAAATTGAAAAAAAAAATTAAAAAGATTGCATGAATACTTTTTAAATGGTTGTGTCTATCCAATGTGTTTGAATTTGCAGTAGATTGAATGTGATTTGAAACACTACTGCATACTTAAAAATTAATGTGAGCATTGGTATGTTGGAAAGCCAAACTATGGAAAGCAAACTGCATGCAGAGACATTTTCAGAAAAAAAACAATAAAAAACATCATAAATCTTTTTCATATATTATAAACATTGGAAAACCCAGTCTTGAAAAGATCGGAAATGATGATAGGGGCATAAATCTACAATCTAAATTTTAAATTTCAGTCTCTTGTGTAGTCATTCTACGGCGAAATGTCAAAGGGAAAGGGTGGAGGGATGAAACACAGGACTCCCACCCAACTGCGGCAATGTTACACAAATACAAACACAAACTACATTTAATATGAAAATGAAAAGGATATGGATTAAGCATCAATGAACAACCTCTCCGCAGGATTAAAATAGGGAAAAGTTATAGTTTACATCTAGGAATTGTAGTGTTGTCTGCACCAAGGAGGAACAAGCTCACATAAGTTCACAGTTGCATAAAAAGGTTCCAGAAATACAAAATAAACATACGATTCGCCGTTTCCAAGCTTAAAAAAACTATAATATTCCAAATCATTTTTGCTTGTAGCAAACATTTGAAAGACGTAAACACAACATAGTACTGCATTTTCTTCATCGTATAACTTGCCAACACAATTGCAAAATTGCGTTCAAAACCAGCTTAAGTAGGGATGTCTTATTGTTTAGTGTATTGCAGTCATACACAAATTCTCTATTTGCTTCTACTTTCGTATTAAGCTTTATATTGGTTAAATACTACATTCATTAGCTGGATATCTCCACACAGAATAATGAATTCTTTATCGAAGAGTGAGAAATCGAATAAATGTGATTTTGGGAAAGACGCATTTTTCATATATTTTGGTAAAGGAACATCACTTTATGCCTTGCCCCACCCTCGGAAGACCAGCGCCAAGTCAGTGAAATATCACCTTTCTATATATGATATAGCCTTATCCTTACAAATATATAAGTTTGGATTTTTTCCCTACCTTCCTTATTTTCATGCTACATTTTTTGTTTTAAATAAAAGCAATGAATTGTAATATATATTTAAATAGCGCTATGCTATATAGAGGTGCGAAATTGACCCTTTTGTTTGATCGAGATCAAGATTAAGATATTAGATTTGAAATAATTGATTGGGTTCGACACACTAAAATATACATTTTCATTGTTCAAAAGTACTTTAACAAAATTTTACAGTTGCTACTTTTGCTGTTTTTATCTTAATATCCAAGCGATCAATTTTCCCACAAAGATTTCGTCTGTGATTTATGAACGAAAGAATGGACGCTTTCATAACGTGTGAATAATAACCCTTATATGAAATTAATTATGGAAAGCGTATATACATTGTACAATGAAGTGACATTTTCTTTTTCTTTCAAAATCAACAAAACTTTTTTTTATTGCTACATGTACTTTTAGAATTGATACATGCAAAAATATTTTTATATAAAACCATATGTAGCTGTCCGTTTTCATCTGTTTTTGCCTACAATACTTAATGAGCACACATGGCATTTTACATTTATCGGATGAATAATTATAGTAGTTAATCCTATGATGGAGATCATTTATTAAACACACCCAAATAAGCCGTTTTATTAATTTACTCTTCAATCATTATGACTGAATAAGGGGAAAATCTATGAGAAATGTGAAAAAAATAACTGGTTTTAGCTTATTATTCTGGACATATAGCAGAGACAAATCAGTCGCACCATTTGTCATAAATATGTATCAGCTTTACTTTATACATTTTTGTAATGAAAAACCCAAAGAACTAAAAATCAATTTGGCCTGGCCTTATTTCATGTTATTTAACAAAATGTGATATCTGTCTTCTAGTTATATTACAGCTATTGATAAATGCATTAAAAATTTGGTGCATTCAGAATAAAAAGACGTCTTTATATTTCCTGGTATCTTCAACCAATGAGAAATCAGTTTCTATACCAAAAAATTATCTAAACATCTGTTTTTACTTTAACATTTAATTATGTACTTATTTAGTGTAATAATCAAAATTTGACCAGGGGAGATGTACTTGGTATATAAACATTAGGATATAACTTGGCTATTGTGAGGTAAAAATATACTAGTCACATTCAAATAGCACTTTTCTCTTTTCCCAAATACAACTGTTCTACAGATTACCGTACGTTTTAGTACATTTAATATTTGACATTTTAATCACAAATTGAATAATTATGATAAAAAGGGTTGATACAAAAAGACGCCCATGCAAGAAATTTAGACCTTTAAACTGACAATTTATTTGCATTGCTTACAATACAATGGTAACAATACTTTTAAACCTTTTCTACTTATGATGTAAACCAGATATATACTATCTGCAATGAAAGAAGTGGAATATTTATAAAAGTTCAAAAGGCCACGAATGTTGTCATGCACCCGTGAGATAAACACACGATGTTTATGTTACAAATTCTACTTAATTAATCTTTGTCTTTCACGCAATACATTTATTACTAAGAAACAACAATATACAGTTTCTCCGTAATATTTAGAATTGATATGTAAGATGTAAGAAATGTGTGTATCACAGTTCCAGGTTACACCTAAACGGCTTACAGAACTTGAAACTATTGAGCAGTCACCTCTAGTGAACACTATGTTTTGATACTAATCTCGATGCATCTTGGTAAATCAGGTTCTTCAACAATACTGGGGCCTAAGAATATAGAAAAGCAAATATAACAGAAAATAATAGAGAATTTTATATAAATGTCAAAATTATCGCTAGTTTCAAGATGTGTGAAAGTTGAGCAAAACATTTCTCTTCCGCGATGATCGGTGTTAAGTAAATTGGATATACCCCTGAGGACGTCAGCCCGACTGGGCACGGTATATCCTATTTATATCATGATACAAATGTAAAGTCTGAAAAGTCAAATGATAGGTTATAATAATTTAGAAGGGAGGGGGTCTTTCATGAATTTCACCTTGTGCGAAGATAAACTATGATAAATGCAGGATATCTTGTTACATTTTACGGCATCATGATATATATATTATGACAGAAAGAAAATGAATTATCCAAATGCCAGAATAAAATAGCTAAAAACCACCGAAAAGACTGATCTTTCCATTATGAGGGCAGTTGGTTCAATGAAAAATCGATTTTCTTTTGTATTATTGGCTACCAGAGAAAAATTCCTAACACCAAATATTTTGAATTGCAAGATCGAATTTAGAGCTAGAATCACAGTACTGAATTTTACAAATGTAACTTTCAGACAAATACCAAATAGTAGTAATTTGGGCTGGTGTAAAACGATCAGGGAACGCATTTACCAATGAATTGTAGCAATGAATATTCTGTTTGGGTTTTGTAACAAATATTAACTAGAGTACTGTCGGAGACGACAGTTATACCCGCACCCCCATATTTGTTTCGTCCAAGTGATGATTTTGATGCAAATTTAGTGTTAAGGACAAAACTTACCCTGAGTTAAAATAAACCATGCAAAGTTTATTTTAGGATCAAAGATCTTTATGTTAATCCTCAACAGCATATTTTGATAATTATAATACTTACTATATGCCATGGGTCTAAAATTGTGTGTTGAGTATCTTTTTGTGCATCTGTCCATCATGGAGAATCTACCTATGAAGAAACCAGAAGCTTAGCATAAAAAATACCTCAGAAATTAATGTTTTAAGCATATTTTTAAAATTCGCTCAATTTCGGCCCCAATTTTCGCTCCATGAACGAAATCAAAATTTTAAAACCTTATTGCGCAATAATCATTTTATAATCAAAGTAGAAGCCTAGCATCAGTAATAAATAAGGAGTTGATGTCACATTCATATTTTGACAATTTGTTGATTTCGTCCATTAAGCGAAAATGAAAATTTTGAAACCCGTCTTTCCATCTTTACACCATGGACAATTTACCTATAAAGAAACCAGAAGCCTTGAATAAAAAATGCTTCAAAAATTGATGTCTTAAGCATATTTTGAAAATTCGCTCATTTTCGGTCCCAAATTTCGTTCCACGAAAGAAATCAAAATTTGAAAACCTTATTGCGTATCTACATCACATGTACAATCATTCTATAATGAATTTAGAAGCCTTGTATCAATAATGAATGAGGAGTTGATGTCACAAGCACATTATGACAATTCGCTCGTTTCCGGTCCCACATTTCACCCGTTGAGCGAAATGAAAAAATTTAAAACCTTATTGTGCATCTACAGGATATATGCAACACTACTGTGAAGGAATTAAAATGCTATATACAAAACTGAATGAGGAGTTGATGTCACAAGAAAGTGTGACGGACGGACGGACCGACAGAGACAAGGACAATATACCCACAATGCGGGTATAATCAAGCGTATCAAATGGGATCAATATACGTATACTCTAAAGATTCTATGAGTTTATCGGTAGTACCAGATGGTAACAACAAACAGTCTGTTCGGATTTTGTGACAAAATTTGATCGGTCCCATTATATCATTTGGTTATGATAAACAAATAAGATTTTCTTGGATTTTGTGAATAAAAATTCACCCACCGTATTGAATGGTAGGGTCAAATATTCCGTAGGAATATTTTATGACAAAAAATTATTGGTCGTATCAAATGGAAAACATTATAAGCTGTGTGCAATGGTATTAATAAACAGTGTTTAGGAATAATTTGACAAAATCTGACCAATTTTAATCTTTATCAGCTATTTGGATACCAATTTAGATTCACAGGATGGGCATGCAAGAATTTAAGACGTTATTTTGTTGACGTTAATTATAAAGGATATGTACATTATTTGTTTTTTCAGCATTTAAAGTTTAATTAAAGTGAGATAAAAATTAAGATAAATCGCATTTACAAAACACGAGTAAACATAACTAAAAGCTGTTTAAATATTTACAATAATTATAAAATAAAATCGAATGTTAATATTAGAGTAAGAACTAACAAATTCGATAACTACATTTTAAGAAATAATTTTAATCAGTTTCATGAATGTTTTTAAAAGGATGGTCTCGGTAGCATATTGGCATGGTCTAATAATTAGCTTCTGAGACTAGCAAACATGGCAGACTGAGTTAACCTTATTTATCAATACCAATAGATTTTGTGCAGTTGTCATAGCAGATAGATTCACAGTATATTATGGTCTATTGTACCTTAAATTGCAAAGTGTTTTCCTTGTCTCTAATATTTGTGCGTTTTATACACTTGAAACATATTAACTTGAAAGTATCCAGAAATCCATCCAGAATGTCTACAATTTAACCAGACCGACATCATTTGTTACTGTAACGTAGCAACAATAACCAACCAATGGGAATCTGATTTGCAACATTTAATTTTTCTGGGGTTACATGAACTCTTAAGTTTATTTATCATTAGTGAAGACGGTACACCTTGAAAAAAAAACACTAAAATCGTATACCAATATACTAATAAAGATACCGTTATGGAATCTCTTGGATTGCTATTTTCCAATTTCAATGACGTAATATATATCTTAGTATTTTTCGTTATTTACAGGTTCAATAATGACTTTACCCTCGATAGTTGGCATGAAAGGATCAAAAGTCACATTAGAATGTAGATATGACTCTTCTCAGCGCTGGTACCTAATGCAATGGAAGCGACAATACCAAAACAAAGATGTCACAATAACAACTTTACCTAATCTAGGAAAATCAAGTACTCCTACACCAATCTGGGAAGAAGATATAGAACCGAACCTTAGAACAAGGGCGAGAACTAGTGTCTATATAGATATTGACACCGTAGATTTTAAACTTTCTATACACGACTTTTCCTGTAATGATACTGGAAAATATACATGTGAAGTTACAGGGCCAAGTGTAGTACGTAATTCTACAAATCTTACTATAACAGGTAAACAAGTTTTACACTTAGTTACCACTAGTAGATACATACATGTATATAGTAAATAGATAGTATATACATGTAGCGAGATAATTGTCGGTATATCTGGTGTTACTTCACTAAGGCACAACAGTTTTGTCAAATTGGAGACAATTCCCATTGAGGGTCCATATGCATTTGTTATATGTTAATATTTGAGAATTTGAGAAATTCAAAATTTTACTATCTGAACCACTTACAGTAACATTTTGAATTCCTCAAATAACACAAGCACTTGCCCATATAAACTATTCTGATCTAACATTACAATGTTATGATCACTTGAGAGTTTCACTGTTTCCAAGTACGTTGGATTTAAATAAAGAATGTTTAAAGTGGATTAAGACAACTCTTTCATTGAAATGTAAAAATGTAAAAATATTGAATTAAATGTCTCTAACACTGAGGTCAGGCCAAAGATAACATTTATAGCCAAATCAAATAATATTTAATTTTCTGTTAGATATGACAGTGTTTTCCATTATTCAATAAACCTAATCTATCACAAGCTACTTATCATGTATGGCACAAAATTCAACAAAAGTCGTCTAAATTCTTTGTCAAATCGGTCTTTGTATCACGTTCTACAGGAGTCCTACCCATATGAATGTGGATCATCCTAATCGAGTTATATTCTATTCCTGCTGGTACAAATGAAAAAAAAATAAATATAAATGTACTTGTATATTAAGCTCCTTCATTTTTTGGCAAAACGAAATATGCGTTGAAAATTAATAAATCTAATACAAAAATATTTACTTGCCATATATGTGTCTCGGTTATTGTCCTCGGTAACAGTAAAATGTAAACAAGGAAGTATTGATATGAAATCTTCCCTATTTGTTTCCCCCCCCCCCCAAAAAAAAGGTGCTTTATAACATTTATAATCACAGTATTAACAAATATTACCAGAAATATGTTTCAAAACAGAATAATAGCTGGTTCCTAAACAGAGGTAAAACAGTTGTTGTTTAACGCCACATCGACGTTAACAGTCATATTGTTGGCCAAAGCTACAGGTCCGTTATGTAGACTTATTTATGTACGAATCAGTTTGAAGGAACACTTCACACATTATAGTATAAACAAACATTACGATTTTTTTTCGAAATTGAATCAAAACTGTCGAAAAAGTGAACTGTTAAAACCTAGACATTCGTTTTTGTTTTTCTTTTAGGCTTTACAGTTAAACGACCGTACAATGTTTAGAGTAGTGACACCAATAAAGACTGAACATATTACCCTGTCGTAGATGTTTATGTGAAAGTAATTTCGTTTTAGTGTGAAATGTACGTAACAAGGAATAACATTGATAAGACAGGGGAAAGTTTACAGAAAGAAAGTTAAAATCGCCACATTTGTAAATTCCAAGCGCCTTTTGTCGTCTATAGTATAAGTCTAGGTATGACGTTGGAGTGGATTAGTTGGCGTTCTCCTTAATTTCAGGTTCACTGGATAAATCCTTAAAGTTAGGATAGAACATTTTTTAATGTATGATAACTCGATAATTATTTTTTCTCTGTTATTTCAGCTAAACCAGAATCACCGAGCATAATTGATGACGAGATAATATTAGAAGAAAACGATACATACACACTTGAATGTACAGCGGACGCGGGTATACCAGTGGCCGATCTTAGGTGGTATTATAAAGTACCTCGGTCTACAGACTTTAGTAGGATAGATATAGAACCAAAACAAGAAATCGTAAAAGTAGATGACTGTAGTCAAAGAGCTACACAAAGAATAGATGTAATGGTTAATAAAGAAACAGATGGCATAGTTTACAGATGTAAAGTAGAAAGTGATCTGCTAAATGAAGAGGAGAATAGATCTTTCTATGACGATGTTATATTAAAATTACCAAGTAGGTTCTGAAACCATTTTTGTATTTATTTGTCCATACTTTAACATTAAGTGTGAACTACATCTATCAAATGACAAAATATAAAATATACATAGAGATTAATCTATGATCTTTTCCATAACGACCCGGTTATCACCCAAACACCCCCACAGGTGCTAGAACCACTTTTTATATATATGCATATACATATAAAAAAAAATTGTCTAGCACCTGACGAAGTAAGAGTTGGTAATCAGTTCGATATCGAAAAGAATACCAATTAATCTGTTTTTCTTACCGTATTAGCCCGATCAAGTATGATATCACGGATATTGGATTTCACCTTGGTGCTTTAAAATAGCTTGGGCTTGAAAGTGGAAAAGTGTAAACCGTAATAATTTTTGTCAGTCGCGCTTGAAGCAAATAAATGGAAATGTATAATTTAAATATAGACGCCATACAAAATAATACCAAAACGAAAAGCTAGGCCAATACAAACGACCGTAACACGTGGAATTTAATACATAACGACAATGAAAATCACAAAGTGTTATTTTCCTTTTATGTTTGAAATACCATAACTGTAAATATCCAGGTTTTTGTGGCTAATGCATACTTAAAGAAATCCAGAATTAATTATTTTAGAAAATATCTTGTGACAATACATGCCCATACCATGCAATTTATTACATTTTATTATACAATTATACAATTCTTTGGTTTGAGATTGAAGCCGGACTGTCCTTGTTTAAGATAAAACATCCAAAGAGATCTTTTTGTCATGTCTGTTTTTGTTATAATCGTATCTACAGTTGTTAAATTGTTGTATTATTTCTTCAGATACTATCTACAAAGAAACAAACATTATGTAATATACACAGTACAATGTGGATAATACATTAGCACTCTGCAAGTTATTGAGCAAAAATATCTGAACGTAGAATTCCACAATTCCAAAATATAATTAACGTAAATCTGTTTTACGCACGACAGTTGCTGATAGTACATGATTCACTGGTTTATCATAAAGTACTTTATGTGATGTTACTTTCCTGTCTGTTATAAAAATACGAAACTATTGGTTTATTTGACTATTCAAGATGAAGGTACCAAAGTGATTTTTTTCCCTGTTTTTGTAAAATTAAATCCACTTGTTAAAATGGCAATCTAATGACAGTTGTGTTTAATATAAACTGGAATATAAAATCTATTGATAAGCGTGAGATATTTTTGATTAAAATCGACTAAGATTTACAAGGTGGAATTATTGATATTTTTGTTTACATAAATTTGAATTGAAGAATTTCCATCAAATGTAAAAATTCCCAATAAAAATGGTTGGTCTGGAAAACATTGCAATTCCGTTTTGTTTAGAAAACATTTTATAGTACCAGATGTGTATATTACGATATACTTAATGACTGAACTCAAATATTGTAGAACAAATGATATTGCCAAATTACAAAAACGAGCAGCCAAAAACCGGAGATTCCTTCGATGTCCAATGGTCTGTTTTATACTTGACCCATACACGGCCCAAGTCATTTCTAAAAAAAGATCGTTTAACGCCAGAAGGATCTAAAATCGGTGGATGATTATTTTTAAGAATTTAAAAGCCTGGTAGAAAACTAAAATTAAGGTAAAGTTATAATCATATGTATGAGACAATTCTGTGTTTTATGATAGTATATTTCTTTCAGAAAAGGTAGTTCCTCAGCCTGAATACAGAACACCAACACAAAAACCGTTAGGTAAGTGTAAATAATTCAAATGAAACATATAGTTCTTTTTCACATACAATTTACTTACTGCATAACAGCAAATTCGGCTTTCATGGTCTTCGGTCTTGAGCAGAACCGATGAGTCGTAATTAGGCAAAATATGCATATCTTATGTTTCAAACTTGGTATCGTATAATATAACTATAGAGCTGCCGCTTTTGCCGCTGGACCCCAAACACTTTGGGTATCAGAAGTCTAGTATTTCAATACTAGCGTGCAATTCATATTTTAAAATTTGCAGAATTTTGTAGATACTAAGGAGTATCCTTCTCGTGCATAGCTCATTAGGTAGTTTGGTTGTGCTCTCTTGGACACGTCTGGTCTTTCAGGAGTTTATGTTTTCCCCATCTTTCATGGTTTCCTTTTTTGGTCTTTGATCACAAGTTTTTGTATCCTTTCAGTTCTAGTCATTTGGTTTGCTACATCATGAGGTATTATTGTCCATTTTATTAAGATAAAAAAGTTCAAAACGAGTGTAATTTTTGCCAAATATTGGGTACACCACAGTATTAACACATTTGATAGTCAGGTGAAAAAAAGATATTTGAAGGTATTGTTTACCAGAAACAGAGACTTGATTAACTACAAACGATTAGATAGATAATTATTTAAACCAATAGCTGCTGTTATGGTGTTTTGTGATTTACTTATTACAAATTAATAAGCCTGACGAATTCTTATAATGGTGCCTGGTTCCTCCAATTTTAATAGTAACAAATTGAATATGACAGAATTTCAATGTATAAACTGGCCTTTCAATATTTTCAGGTTCTAACAGTTCGGGCTATATCGATGGATACGTAACAGTATTGTTAACAACATTGGTGATGGTTATAAGCTGCAGTTTGTAACACACTTAAGAGATTTTATGCCTAAAGAGTCTTCTCAACTTTGTTTTGAATGTAATACAAAGACAGAATAGTATAACCAGAGAGAGAGAGAGAGTTTAAAACTCATAATTAGAAAAAAAATACTGATGTTGAATACCAAATACCTCCTTTTGATTGAAAATTAAAAGAAAATCCGCTCGATATTAGTCACAAAAGAAAAATGAGAAAGTATAACTTGTGTTTCAGTGTAGTAGTTTGATTGTTTTGTTCTAAGGTGGTAGAACACAGAATTTCATGTCTATTTGTGTTAGTTGTCAACTTTGTTGATTAACGTTTTGATTGGTAGATGGACTTGATTTCGAAGTAGTGCTTTTTAATACTCTAGTCAACAATTACAATACAAGTCAAAGGTGAGAAATCCAAATAATTCTGTAATAGCTATTGTCATATTAATATCTTAGACTTCATGATTATTATTTATTTAACATAACATATTTATTTCATCTAAACCAAAAAGTGAATCATACATACAACATGTGAAAGGTTAGCATAGGGACGCTGTGCAAATTTTAATTAATTATGTTACTATAATATCAGATATAAAACAATATGAAAGTCTATAATATTTTTTTAAGTTTAGATAATTTCATCTTTATATTTATATATTCGATTCCAGCATGAAAATTAGAAAATAAAACAGCTAATAAGTTCTAATTAAGTCAAACTTTGAAAGAATTAGCATGTTATTTCCACTATCAAATTGTAACGGTCACCCTTTGGTCCATGGGACTCATGGGAAGAACTAGTATTATCTCCCTTGGGTAATTTGTTCAAGGGAGGTAACAGATTAATGTTTCTCAATGATAGACTTATATTGCATAAATTGTAGTATACATGTCATTGTGTGGTCCATCATTTACAATTATTATGTTAATACTCTGTTTCCATACTGTATTTTGTAACCTTTTTTATATTCACACGGCAAAAGAGAGTGCTGTAGATATTTTTTTTGTAAAATTATTCGATGTTTGGATCTATGCAATATTCTACACAGATTCTAATGTGTATGTCATTATTAATATATTATCATGCGCATAACGACCCAATTACATAATGTTATGAATTTAATAATTAATTGTAAATCCATGTTATCCATTCCAACGCACATTGTCAGTATAAATGTTATAATTGTATATATAGTTCAAAGTTTATGAAAGTATAAAGTCACCGCATGTGTATGATATAGTGCATGTTTTACAAGAATTCACTGTTTTTTATTTTGTATGTGATGTTTAAGTCAGAAAATAAGATTTTTATTATTTGCTAAACTTTTACATTTATTATGTCGTCCAAAGTCAAGTCATATCCATTCCAAAATAAGAGGATATGAAATGATATATCTGAGATCAGTCAAAATCTGTTGACAATATGCGCATTTCTAATGGGTGGTGCTCAAACCTTTACACTAGGATTTTTTTTTAAATATAAATATATTTACCTATATCCAAGATTTATAATCTCAAAATAACGCCCAAAAAATGTAAGCTGGGACTGTCCGAAAATAACTGTAAAACCTAAAATATTACAAAATGAACGCAGTAAAAATATTCATTTAGACTAAAAGATGAGGAAAATTTGAAGGACCATCCAACCATCCTAATTTCAGAAACTGAGGAAGGACGAGAACAAACACAACCGACACACAACCCAAAAAACTACAAAAATAATGTCGGTTGGGCCACACAAAAATACTATGGTTCCTGTCTTTTCTAAGACTCCTGTCTGAAATAATTATTTTTCAAGATTGAAATACAATTGTTTCAGTACAAAAACACCGACTACCCGTAGGGTCAATGTTATACTTATACATTCACCTACGCATTTATTTATTTTTCACCAATTTATCAATGACTTATACACTCGAGGACATGTGTAAGACTTCCTATATATAAGTGGATTCTTGCTGTCACAAAAAAAAACTACGAGACCAGGGTTTTAAAGGACAGATTGTCGTCACTATGAAAATTTTACGGTCGCCATCTATGTTTCGTTTTAATTTATCAATATCTGAATGGGATTGAAATGTTTCCGCTGCAAAACATACTGTTACTCTACTGATTTGCAATTGTTTGATGTATACCGAATAAGAACCGACTACCCTCCCCCCCCCCAAAGCTACACTTACGATGTCGTGTCTTTTTTTTTATCTTAATGTGAGTTATAGCTTTTGGATTTTTGCATATAGAGATATTCCTGTTCATTTCATATCTAGTTTAAAAGCAATAATGAAGAACAAAGAATTTTTTGAATTGTTTCCATTATCATATCTCATTTGTCCGAGATATAATCCAGATCGGGAATTTTTATCGGCATGAACACAGACAAGTGTAACATTAAAATTAATAGACCCTGATATTCTCAATATTTTTCATAATATTCTTACAGTTGCATTAGAATGACGATAAAAATAAACAAGAACATCACAGTAAAGTCACTTCAAACACTGGATACTTATTAGATCACCGGTAACTCAATTTTACAGATTGTAAATACAAATACATAAAAATAACATTTCATGCACGATATAAACTTTTGAAAAAAAAATTGCTACCATCAACGTGGTTTAAAGGATGCATCAAATAATATCAATAATAGAATAAAATAAATTGTACACTGGGTTCAGGAGTTTTTCTACTTTTATTTTTTTAGTCCATGTTACTGTCACTGATATTTGGTACTAAGTGTTTGTTCTAAAAATGTTTGGTGAAAAACGACAGTACACAGTTGATAATGAACAAGATATGAAAACAAGCCATGGAGGATAAATTTTACATAATATCAAAACAGGCACACATAACATTGTTGATATAACTGAAAGTTTGGAAGACATTCTGAAATCAAAAATACCTAACATACCAACAAACATTCAAAGATGGAAATTATGATAAGATGAATTATGACTTCCATACACAATTAAAATTATGTGAATTAAGTTTTTTTTATCATATATTGAACTTTTGATCTCGTCCCTTAAATGAAATAAAAATAGATTCTACAACGACGACTAGTTGATTATGAAATTTATCAACTCGAGATAATTAAAATTTTAATTTTTAAATTGCGAAGCTTGTCTGAGCAGTTAAAAAAAATAAAAATCTAATTATCGAGAGTGAATAAATTTCATAATTAACGCGTCAAGAGTTTTATCATCTTTTTCTCTAATTACTATGTAAAACCCCGAGAGGTCTTCCGAACGATTTTTGGCGGGAAATTTCACTAGCATTTAACCAACGTGTTGTGATATCAGAATTTATCAAACGGGTCAAGAGATGTATAAGTGCACCTAGAATTAGAGGAATGTAATTATTATCAGTTATCAGCTTCACGCAATTAATATGGTTTTTTTGTTCAAAGTTTGTAACAATATATGTGTTCGTAGAATATGAAACAACTAGAACTGTGAGGGGACCTCACTAACTATACTCCGCGCTGCTGTTAATTTACAAAAAAAAACTGATACCAAATCTGTATTATAAATAATTGAGGCCGTATTTAACAAAGCTATGAGGAGCTAATTGATCAATGAAATCCTTATTATGTGCATATCTAAAAAAACGAAGACTAATTATTTGTTGACAAAGTATAGCTACGGAAAAAATTATTCACATTCAAACAAAAACCTATTAGGTGTGCGGTACACATAACAGGAAACAAACTCGTGAAATTTTTTACAAATATCAAAACAGTGAAGTGCCTCCTTTCCTAATTTCTAACGACTAGTTTAAAAAAAGGACAAATATACCTAAGGAGCAATAAAAAATAAACGTAATCCATTAGACAGACAAACCCGGGAAGACAAATGAACAACCACAAGCACAACAAATAAACACAGAAAACTCAAAAACAATGAACAACACGAACTCCTATAAAAACCAGGAGTGAACCCAGGTGCTCCAGAAGGGTAAGCAGTTCCTGCTCCGTATACGGCACCCGTCGTGAAGTTCAACAAAGTCGATCCGGGGGAAGTCACAAATCCGTGGAGGCACATGAAAGGTTACGACAGTGGAAACAGGTCCAACATCATTTTAGATTTTGGAACACTGTAATGGTCAATCAATTCGTGATGACAACCGTAAAATTTCCTAAGTGATGACATCAACTTATCCCTTATAAAACCCTGGTTAAGAAGCTTTTGTGACAGCAGTAATCCTCTTTGTCGAAAGTCAAGGTAACTCACGCATGCCCTTGAAAATCGGATAAGCTGAGAAACGTAGACGCCATATGCAGGCGATGCTGGTATATTACTACTCAAGAAGGGAAAATTAACAATAGGAAAGTTGAAGTCATCACGTTTGTCATAAGGTTTTGTCTTCAAACGTCCCTCATAGTCTTTTTCAATAAACAAATCTAAATGTGAAGCAGACTTCGGTGTATCTGTAGTATCCTTAATTTCAAGCTCACTGGGGTAGATAAGATGTAGAAAGTCTTGGAATTTGTCGTTATTTAACGACAACACATCATCTATATAACGAAAAGTGAAATTAAAGGATTGGGCTAGTTTCTTTTTGTTTTCATGTAGTAACCCTTGAATGAAGTCCGGTTCATATGAGTACAGAAACAGATCGGCGAGGAGAGGAGCACAGTTGGTTCCCATTGGAATGCCGATTGTTTGTTGAAAAATAAGACCGCCAAATTCAACGAATATGTTGTCTATGAGAAAATCTAACATGTTTGTAATTTCATCATCAGAATACTTTTTGTCAGAATCAGAGTGGTTCTTCACGAAATAAGCCTTTTCTCTACCTAGAACAAGAAATTTATACCTGCATGTCCCATTTTTCTTGTAGCCAAAGATTTTGATTTTAGATATTGAAGTAAATTTTTGGAGTTTTAAAGAATCCACATCTGATTGACGCCACTGGTGGAATATGATGTTTCACAGTAATTCTGAAGGCCCTCTTTAATACATGTCAATATGAATGTTAAAATCTTTGAAAGAGGTTTTGTAGAGCAATTAGCTCACCCAGCAATGTACCTTTGTTTAAACGGATTCTTATGTAGTTTAGGAATCCAATAAAGAGCAGGAAGGTCCATTTCTTCACCCTTTGTAGAAATGCCAAAAGGAATGAAGAACGGTCTTGTGGTTATCAAGGACTTCCTGCTTAGTGAGTGTGGTCGGTGTATACTGTCTTTAAAGAAAGACAGTATTGCTTTAATATCTATGAATGTTGATAACGGTAACATTCTTTTCTGTATTGATGTAAGAATTAGAACCAGGATGTGCATCTTCACAATCTTAAAAAATAGCATCCCTTCATTCTGAGTTACTTTAACAATTAAAGAAAAAGTGAGATTCATCTACCGCGATCCATAAATTGGAAATATAATTTCAAACTACTGATGGAGGACTATGCCAGAAAATGGACCGACAATGTACAAGAGCCACTAGATTCGCTTTCAGGGTGGGTTAAAGCTGCGAGAACGTTGATTCGAGTCCGAATTGAATTGATAAACTTAGAAGGTCTATGAGTAAAACAGGAACATCAGTCTTCAGCAACCCTGATGCTGCCAAGACATTGTCCGCCATTCAAGACAAATATGTTGTTGTTCCTGCAGATAAGGCCCCTAATAACATCGTTTTTGTATGCAAAAGCTACTATATTCAATGCTTAATTAATGAACTAGGGATTGTTAGTTCTCTTGGCAATCCTACCTATAAAGCTACTACACTTTCAAAGGAAGAAATAACCGACAAACATAGATCGGTCTTATCGTCATTTGGTATTTCTATCAAAGATGATGATTGTGATCTTCCTACCTTGTACTGGATACCCAAGTTACATAAGTGTCCAAACAAACAACACTTTATAGCTGGATCTGCCAAGTGTTCCACCAAAACATTGTCTCAACTTCTAACTTCTATTTTAACAGCTGTCAAAACGGGCCTCCAAAAGTATCGTGAGACTAGATATTCAAGAAGCGGTATCATAGAACTCCATATATTATATATTATAGAACTCCAAAGACTTAAAGGATATTTTACGATCTCGGTCCATTCCAGTCTGTAACAGTATAAAAAACATTTGATTTCTCTAGCCTCTATACCACCATTCCTGATTCATAATTGAAGAAGTTGAAAGATCTAATCCATCGATGCTTTCAAAATAAAAATGGAAACAGCAGATACACATACCTTGTCATTGGTAGAGATAAATAATACTTTGTTAAAAACCACTCTAAATCTAATAAAAAAAATACAGAGGACGAAATTGTCCTGATGATTGAATTTTTGATCGGCAACATATTTGTTCAATTTGGTGCACGTGTTTTCCAACAGACAATTGGCATTCCTATGAGCACTAATTGTGCGCCACTCCTGGCCGACTTGTTCCTTTACTCATATGAGGCAGACTTCCTTGACGGGCTTCTTAAGGAAAAACAGAAGAAGTTAGCACGTACTTTTAATTTCAACTTCCGCTACATATGTAACCGGTGGTATTTTTGGCTAATAACAAACACCAGTTGTCTAAGGTTCTATATACTTTATTGTGGTTAACGGTAGACAATGGTAAAAATACCCTGAAATACAATTACAAAATATTCAGTCTAAAGAGAGATAACTCAGACTAGTTTTCAAGGTAAATTATAAATCCAATATAAAAATACCAAAAATTACTACACAAAATTATAGAAATATTACTTAAACATGTTAAACTCATAGAAATGCTACGGCTTTAAATATGGTTCTCAAAATATGCAAATTATGCAGATTCCACTAAAGAACAACTATCAATAAATATTATTCTAGCTACTGAGTCAATTTTCAGCATACTTAGCATACAAAAATTAATTAGTTAAAAATAATACAAACATAGCAAAAATTATAGCAAAAACATATTTGTATGCTGACATAAATTAGCACACAACAAGCAATATTAGTAAAGCAGCAAAACAAAGCAAAAACATATTATTAAAAGCACAGTAACACAAAACCTACCTCGCATGAGGTGCAAAGGTTATTGCCTGGTACAATCTTCAGATCATCATCAAAAATATCAAGTACAGTAGTGTAATCAGTACATCAGGTATAAATCTGAAGGAACAAATATCAAAATCATAAATAACCATATCCTATACACAAATTGCAGCTATTCTCAAAATACTGTCATATTTCACATATAGCTCATATTTACTCAAAATTTCACTCCTAAAATATCAGAATTATATTTCTGTCCATATACTCTATTTACATATTAAAAATACTCTGTTTATAAATCATGTAAACTCATTTTTAACTTGACTGTTACTCTATTTATTATTTATATTATTTTTATATAGATATCTTTATTTTATCTTTATTTTATTATTTTAAACCATTTTAATTGTATTAAGGTTTTAATTATGGTTTATTTTAATTTTACAACTATCATTCAGGGATCATTCTCATTTTCATTCAGGAATCATACATTCACAGATTCATACCAAATTCACACTAAATATTATAAAACTTGGATTATTAGTTCATAATTAGTAGGAAACTAACCTTAGATATGAAGTTTTATAGTTCTGGGGTTGACCAAAGGTGAAGACTAGATTTCAACAAAAATCAGTTAGGCAAAGTAAACAAAGTCTCCATTTTCTTAGACAAATTTTCCAGTTCTGCCTTAGAACAAAGGAATAGAGAGATTTCCCTCCAAAATCAAAGTGACCAATAAGAAGTATGAAAATTAGATGGCAAAGGTGAAAATGGCTATAATTAGCAAACATAGGTATATTTAGAAACAAGTTTCACTGAGCCATGACTATAGGTATATTAAAACCTGAAGTCACTGAACCATGACTTTATTGATAAACTACAGTGTAATCAAAATTATCTTTATTAAAAACTCAATATCAAATCTAGTTTGATATTTAAATGAATGCAATCAGCTTATCAATAAATAAACATTACAATCAATATTAATCATAGACAAATTAATTGCTGCACTCTGAAAATCTAAATAAAATATCTAATTAATTATATACAACTAAAAATACACTCTACCACATACTCCCCCCACCCGGAAAATGACGTCTCGTCATTTGCTATCAGGTAGGTGAGTTGGAGTTCGGTGTCTTGAGAATCTCTAATATGGCTTTTCCTGCTTCCTGCTGCAACCCTGAAAATAAATCAGATTTAACTAAATTGGTGATACAATCCACCTTCTTCATCCAATCCGTTCTGGTGTCACAGTGCACTGCAGCCTTGCTGGTATCATACTCTTCAGATGTAAACCAAGCTGGTGGTCTTCGCTGTCTACTGGATCGACGAACAGGAACAGGTGTTTCTTCATCAGACTCGTCATCAGATGACTCTTCCTGGTGACTCTGATCTTCTGGTTCCAGCGCGCTTTCCTGTGAACCATCTTCATCAGCAATTGATAAAGAATGGGCGTCCCCATCTGGTTCTTGTTCTTCCATCACAGCTTCCTGGGTATCCTGCTGTGGTTCCTCATCAATGTCCTCGACAGGAGTGTCTTCAGCAATGGATGGATCGCTGTCTCCTTGTCTGTCCTCATTGATGTAGACAAATTCTGCCTCCTCGTCAGATGATGTATCTCGCTCTGGGGGTACTGAATCTGTCTTGTCCTGTTCTGTCTCTTTTAGTTGCTGATTCTTCTTTCTTTTGGCAGGAATAGGTCTCTTCTGTCTCGGTGCTGGTACAGGTGATGTCTTTCTGTCTGTTGTGTATCCGATGGGAAGCAGAAGGTTTCGGTGAAGCGTTCTTACTCTTCCTTCGCCATCTTCTCTCTGGACACTGTAGACTGGAATCTCAGAGTTTGGTTGGCTGATGACTATATAAGGTTCCTGCTCCCATTTATCAGCTAACTTGTGCTTCCCATCGAATGCGACAATCTTCACCAGTACTCTATCCCCCGGCATGATGGTTCCACCTCTGATCTTTGTGTCGTATCCTTCCTTCTGTTTGGTTCTTGCTTTCTCTGCGGCTTCAGCTGCTAACTGGTATGCTTGGGCCAATCTGTCCTGTAGATCTTTCATACACTTGGTACTCAGCTGTTTCTCGTGTCTGTGAAGTCCAAAGGTAACATCTATTGGAAGCCTTGGGTTGCGTCCAAACATCAATAGGTAAGGTGTTTGTCCTGTGGACTCGTGGCGAGTTGAGTTGTAGGCATGTACCAAGGGTCCTACATAAGCTTTCCAGTTGGCCTTTTGGTTTGGTTCCAGTGAGCCTAGCATGTTCAACAAGGTCCTATTGAAGCGCTCACACATCCCGTTGCCCATTGGGTGATAGCTGGTTGTCCTGGACTTCCTCATACCTGTGAGCTGACAAAGTTCCTTAATAACCTTGCTTTCAAAATTAGCACCCTGGTCGGAATGAATCCGCAAAGGAATGCCATAATGAATCACAAAGTTATTAAACAGGGCTTCTGCTGTTGTCTTGGCCAGTTGGTTTCTAGTTGGAATAGCTTGTGCATATCTGGTAAAGTGGTCTGTGATGATCAGGATATGCTGGTAACCTCCTTTGGATTTCTCGAGGGTGAGGTAGTCCATACAAACTAATTCCAGTGGAGAGGAAGTGGCTATTGGTACCAATGGTGCTCGCTGATTTGTTGGCGTCTTGCGTCTCAAGCATCTTCCGCATTGCTCAATCCAATCTTCTGTGTCTTTGTACATCCCTGGCCAGTAGAACCTGTCTCGAAGTAAAGAAAGTGTTCTGTCCTTTCCAGGATGGCCCATATCGTTGTGGAGAGCTTGGAGTACTGTAGAGGTATGAGCAGCTGGTAACACAAGTTGTCTTTTAAGTTCCTCGTTGACTGTAACTTCCCTGTAGAGTATACCATCAATCAGTCTCAGTTTGTTGTAATGCCTGATGAGGGGATTACTGCTACTTTCTTCTTTAGATGGCTTCTTGTGCATGTTGATGGAATCAATGCATTTCTTCAGTACTGGGTCTTGTGCTTGTACCTCCTTCCAATCAATCAGATCACAAATGTCTGTTCCCTCTGGTTCACTGTCTAAATCTGTCTGAACAACTTCTGGTGACACAGCTAAACTCTCAACATAAGTCTTCGGAAGTGTTGAATTGCAGATGGCTTGGACTGATTCGCTGTGAATACAACATCTGTCGTCAGAATCTGTGTCTGGTGGTATGCGACTCAAAGCATCCGCATCAGCATTGGTTCTTCCGGGGCGGTACTTGATGTCAAAAGTGAAGGCGGCTAAGGAGGCCAACCATCTGTGCCCAGTGGCGTCCAACTTTGCTGTCGTCAAAACATAGGTGACAGGGTTGTTGTCGGTTAGTACAGTGAACTTCCGGCCATAAAGGTAGTCCTTGAATTTGTCCGCTACTGCCCATTTTAACGCAAGAAATTCTCTTTTGTGTGGTGGATAGTTCTTCTCTGCTCTATTCAATCCACGGCTGGCATAACTTATGACCCTCTTCTGACCATTCTGTTCCTGGTACAGCACTGCTCCTAAAGCATCACCTGAGGCGTCTGTGTGCAGCTCAAAGGGTAAGGAGTAGTCTGCATAGCCAAGTATTGGTGCTGTGACTAGTTTCTCTTTCAAGGTCTCAAATGCTTGGTCTTGTTCTTTTCCCCATCTCCATTCTTTCTTCTCTTTTGGTTTCTTCTTCTGTTTCTTACCAGATGGTATTGGCATGAGGTCAGTCAATGGCCGGCTTACTCTGCTGAAGTTCTGGATAAAACGTCGGTAATACCCAACAAAGCCTAGGAATCTACGGACGTCCTCTGGTGTTTTCGGCTTCGGCCAATTCACAATGCGCTCTGTCTTGTCTCCATCAATCTCTATCCCTTCTTCTGATACCACATGGCCAACATACTTTACCTTTCTCTTAAAGAATTCACATTTCTTTGGTGACAGCTTCAAGTTGGCTTCCCTTATTCTGTTAAAGACCAAGTTGATGTTTTCCAGGTGTTCTTCATACGTCTTTCCATAAATAATCACATCATCAATAAAAATGCAGCAAACTTTGAGGTTCAGGTCTGAAAGGCAGTCTTCCATCAATCTTTGATATGTAGCTGGGGAGTTGGTGAGTCCGAAAGGCATACGGTTGTATTCATAGAAGCCAAGGGGTCCTACGGAGAAAGCTGTGCGCTCTTTGTGGTCTTCCTTGATCTCTACCTGGTGATAGCCTGATTTCATGTCGATGACGGAAAAGTATCGACTGCCATTGAGACAATCCAGGAGCTCCTCCACACGTGGTAATGCGTAACTGTCTTTTTTAGTGTTTAGATTCAGCTGACGATAATCGACACATAGCCTCAGGGTATTGTCCTTCTTCTTTACAAGAACTACATTGGATGCCCATGGAGAATGAGATGGTCGAATAATTCCTGTATCCAAAAGTTGACGTATGTGTGATCTAACTTCCTCATACATTGATGGCGGTATTCTCCGGTAGCGTTGTTTAAATGGTTTGTCCTCCAGTAAATCAATTCTGTGCTGTACTTTGTCTGTATGGCCTACATCATGGTCACCTTTGGAGAATATGTCTGTGTAGGTAAGTATTAGTTCTTTCCCTCTCCGAAGTTCATCTTCGGTTAAGTCGCTTTTGGTGATGTCAACTTTGTCTAAAATGGATGTGTCCGGTTCGATGTTTGGTTCCTGTGGTGTGGGTTGAATGGTAACTGGTTGGAGTTCACAGATGATTCCTTTGTGTGGTATGCAAATGGTTCGTGTTGTTACATTGGATACATTGACTTCTATTGTTCCGTTGTTTTTGTATCTGTACTGATGAAGCTGAGGTTCGATGTCAAGGTCCTGATTATCTGATGCTAAGGTTGAAGACTGTAAAAGTGATGATGTGTCCTTGTATATAAGTTCCTTGTCAAGATATCCCTGAATCCTCATAGTAGTGTTGGGTGGTATGGTAATCTTGTGTGGTTCCAAACTTTTAACCAATGCAAGTCTATTCTGGTTTCTGGTAAGTTCCTTTTCCCTCAAGGTGATACATCGGAAAGTGAGATACCACGGTGTCTTTAAGTTGGCGTTCTGTAAAAATCTCTCTCCGTGTTGATTCTGTAGGTCGAAAAGCATAGAGTCCAGTATGTTGGTTCCTATTAACAATGGTACATGTTGGCTGTAGTTACTGTCTGGTGTTATCAGTAAAACATGTGTCCGGTAGTTGTTGACTCCAGGTGTTGAAATGTTGGCTTCGATGTAACCGGAGTACGGTAACTGAGTTCCTCCTGCACACTCTATGTCTAATATTGATTCAATCTTTCTGAGTGGTGTTGACTCTGAGAGATGTTTCCTGTAGTATGACTCGCATAAAGTTGAAACTGTGGAACCAGTATCAAGCAGTGATGGAACTTCTTTACCTTCTAGTAGTACTGTTGTCTCTGTAGGTTGTCCAAATAATCCAGTTGGTGTGGTACGTACTAAGTTGTTCTTGATACTGGGACCATGTCCTGTCCTTCTGCTTAAGCCTAAAACCGGCCCCTCGTAGTAGGCTTCCTCAAGTTTAAATTCTTTCTAAGGTGGTCACTTCTTACTCTGCATCCTATTTGTAGATGGCCATATTGTCCACATCTGTAACACTGAGGTTCATATGTTTCCTGTTGTTGGTCAGATGTTGGTTGTTGTTGTTGTTGGTTATCATTGGATGCTGATGGTTGCTGTTGTGTTTGGGTATTCGGTTGTTGTCGTTGTTGCCAGTTCTGTCTTGGCGGGCGATATCCCCATCTTGAACCTCCTCGTCTATTTCCTCTATAGTTGCCTCTGTAGTTTCTCATGTCTGGACTTTGATGGTAGTTGTCTACTTTCTGTACCAGTTGTTGGACTATTCCTTTAAGTTCCTCTATCTCTGATTTCTCTGATGGTGTTGCAGCTGCCTTGGCGGTGTTCGGCTTCGACTTACCTGTATCTTTTGGTGGCATATGGTCCTTCTCTATTTGTCGTAAGGCAACTCTAAGTCTGTCGAATTCTTTGATAGTGTCGTACTTATGGCCACTTATGTCTTTCAAATCTTGACGTAGTCCTGTCCATAGCATCGAGTGGAGCATTCGTTCAACCTCATGTGGCTCAACCAGTCCAAGTTCTTGTGCTTTTCCTATTATATCTTCTAAGCGGCAACTCCAACTCGTAATATCTTCATCATCTTTTTGGCGGGCACTGTAAAATTCAGCCATTAGTTGCTCTTTCTTGTCGACATCTCCGTAAATGCTGTCAAGTTTGGCCAGTATCTGTGGAATGGTTGCATTTACCCCAAGTCTCATTACAACTCTTCCTGCTTCTCCTCTTAATGACTGTCTGATGTTGTTATGGACCATGTCTTGGTTGTAAATCTTGTCCTTCAACAGGCATCGTACGTGGTGTCTCCAAAGGTCATACGATACTTCGCCTTTCTTCTCAGATCCATAAAATACGGACAACTTTGGTGGCTGAGGATAACTCGTTGAAGGCGGTGTGGATGGCTTGATGTCAAAACCAGCAGGTAAGGTCATCGGTTTCACCTTGGGTTTTACAATTGGTTCTGGTAGTGGAGGCTCAGCTTTAACTTCAAGTTCTCCTTCTGATGCCAAAAAGTCTTTCATCCACTTCTTTAGTTCTTGTGGGTTGTCTGCCTTTGGGTTAATCTTCATAGCCTTTAATGTCTTTAATAAGTTGTCAAATCCTTCAGTTGTTTCTTCTGGACCTGTTGGTAGGTCAGTAGTAGTATCTTCTTTGGGTCCTGTTGCCATGGTGATGTCTAGTATGGATTGTCAAATCCAGTAATAAGTAAAGGTCAAATACCTATATACAAATTATCACAACAAATTACAGAGTTGTCTCAAAGTGAAACAAAATCTGTAAAAAGGGACAAATAATGTTCTATCTTACCAAATAGAACAGAACTGTGATTAATTACACAAGGATTATCTTACCTTATAAGTATAAGGGCTAGTATCGTTAAACTAAGTCTATCTTTATTAAGTCTAAGCTTAAGACAAGTATGGTTAAACTAAGTTTATCTGTATCTAATCTAAGCTTGCTTCATCACAAATGCAAAGACTGTCAATGCATATGTGTATAATATCAAAGTACAAAAATGTGAATCAAAATATATATAAAATTCAATCAATTCAATGGACAATTGAGTCACAAGGTGCACATACCTTTGCATTTATCTATGACTGCTATTCTGGATTCTTAACTGGAAAGAGATATGCTAAGCTTTTATGTAAGCAATCTCTTGTCTGCAAGTCTGTATACAAAAACTCGATAAGATATACTAGACTCTTACGTAAGTAATCTCCGAACGGTGTACAAAAATTTCGAGTATATACTACTACTATAATTGTACAAGAGTAAACTTTCACCAAATATCTAGTATCAACAAATCTCTATCACCTAATCATAAGGTTCAGTATCAGCAAGTGTATGGGTCAATATGCTGTAAGCTCTCTATTAAAGTAAGTCTCAAGCAAGTGTCCTAGTAACCAAAAGAATGGAAAAAGGTAACTAGAAAAATAGAGTGTCAACTACCTAGAAAGTCACTAAGTCAGGTAAGTGGACAATGAAAACACTCAAAGTACACTGAAAGTACACGAAGTATTCAAACTAGCAAGATTTCAATCAACTAAGTCCAAAAACGGATACGAGTTAGTATAAGGTTTGGTAAATGGGAGTTACATGCACGAATGCTATCTCAAACTCGCTACGTGTTCACGTCTCGGATATTTTAAAGTATACGCTAGTTAATATGTCACGTATTAAAATCAAAAACTTTTATCAAAGTTTATTTGAGATTTAGTTTTTGAAAATTTAAATCTAAGTTTAAATTATTTCTAAATTAATGAATATTTAAATTCAAATTATTTAAATTCAAAAATATTCAAACTGTTTTATAGCTGCTATGTATATTCGGTACTCAATACATGTACATTTCAAACACAAAATTGACAAAGTACAATACAAGACACAGATTTGACAAAGTACAATACAACACTGACATATAACATACACATATGACAAGACAAGACATATAAACTACAAGTATGACAATACAAGACATATGGATAGTAAAGTCACATATGAATAATGATCTAAGTCTATGAGTATAATATTTAAATACCAGTATGGGGTATCTATGGTCAAGTACTATAATAATGTATGTATGGGTATACGGTATATATGACCGGAGACTAATATACTATACGTATGGGTACTAAGTCTCAAAAAGTTTGAAAAATGTCAAATAATTGTGTATGCGTGTAGTTTGCAAGTGTATGTGCTGTCAAGTTTCAATACTGTATGACTATGTGCTTCAAACAGCTACTGATGAGACCTAAATAGTCTATCTGTAATGTGACAGCTGTATGTTTACATGTGTGGGTGTGTCTTGTTTACTTCCGGTTGACCTTGACCTTAACAAGTAGGGGGGTCGGGTCAAGTATCTCAAAAATTTACAAAGTCTGACTGGTATGACTTCTAAGTAAGTGTAAAGTATTTTCCTACATAAAGCTACCTTTAGTGTAACACTATACTATGTAAACAACCTTTGGTTAAAGTATAAGTCTACTCTATCAATGTACACTAGTGTAAACGAAGCAAAATACAAACTTGAAAACTGGATTTCATTTTCGTACAATGTTTTCAAAGTTTTCAGTCACTAAATAAATGAATTTTCAGTTGTTGTACAACGTGCGTATAATATATTCAATAATAAACAGAATAAAGCATGAATTGTGTACACAAATGTCTCACAAACCTACAAATTCACTGCTAAAGTTCAGTCTGTATCTGTAAATTCACGTTGTTTTGACTGGTACCGGTGCACCGGAAAATAACATTGGGTCGGAACTGGATAAAAGAAAGTCCTCGGTCCTGATCCCGGAACTGAATCCGCAATCCACAAGTACAAGCTACGTGGGCGCCATTATGTAACCGGTGGTATTTTTGGCTAATAACAAACACCAGTTGTCTAAGGTTCTATATACTTTATTGTGGTTAACGGTAGACAATGGTAAAAATACCCTGAAATACAATTACAAAATATTCAGTCTAAAGAGAGATAACTCAGACTAGTTTTCAAGGTAAATTATAAATCCAATATAAAAATACCAAAAATTACTACACAAAATTATAGAAATATTACTTAAACATGTTAAACTCATAGAAATGCTACGGCTTTAAATATGGTTCTCAAAATATGCAAATTATGCAGATTCCACTAAAGAACAACTATCAATAAATATTATTCTAGCTACTGAGTCAATTTTCAGCATACTTAGCATACAAAAATTAATTAGTTAAAAATAATACAAACATAGCAAAAATTATAGCAAAAACATATTTGTATGCTGACATAAATTAGCACACAACAAGCAATATTAGTAAAGCAGCAAAACAAAGCAAAAACATATTATTAAAAGCACAGTAACACAAAACCTACCTCGCATGAGGTGCAAAGGTTATTGCCTGGTACAATCTTCAGATCATCATCAAAAATATCAAGTACAGTAGTGTAATCAGTACATCAGGTATAAATCTGAAGGAACAAATATCAAAATCATAAATAACCATATCCTATACACAAATTGCAGCTATTCTCAAAATACTGTCATATTTCACATATAGCTCATATTTACTCAAAATTTCACTCCTAAAATATCAGAATTATATTTCTGTCCATATACTCTATTTACATATTAAAAATACTCTGTTTATAAATCATGTAAACTCATTTTTAACTTGACTGTTACTCTATTTATTATTTATATTATTTTTATATAGATATCTTTATTTTATCTTTATTTTATTATTTTAAACCATTTTAATTGTATTAAGGTTTTAATTATGGTTTATTTTAATTTTACAACTATCATTCAGGGATCATTCTCATTTTCATTCAGGAATCATACATTCACAGATTCATACCAAATTCACACTAAATATTATAAAACTTGGATTATTAGTTCATAATTAGTAGGAAACTAACCTTAGATATGAAGTTTTATAGTTCTGGGGTTGACCAAAGGTGAAGACTAGATTTCAACAAAAATCAGTTAGGCAAAGTAAACAAAGTCTCCATTTTCTTAGACAAATTTTCCAGTTCTGCCTTAGAACAAAGGAATAGAGAGATTTCCCTCCAAAATCAAAGTGACCAATAAGAAGTATGAAAATTAGATGGCAAAGGTGAAAATGGCTATAATTAGCAAACATAGGTATATTTAGAAACAAGTTTCACTGAGCCATGACTATAGGTATATTAAAACCTGAAGTCACTGAACCATGACTTTATTGATAAACTACAGTGTAATCAAAATTATCTTTATTAAAAACTCAATATCAAATCTAGTTTGATATTTAAATGAATGCAATCAGCTTATCAATAAATAAACATTACAATCAATATTAATCATAGACAAATTAATTGCTGCACTCTGAAAATCTAAATAAAATATCTAATTAATTATATACAACTAAAAATACACTCTACCACACATAGATGATGTTTTATCACTCAACAATTCACGTTTTGGGAATTTCTTACATCTCATCTATCCCAATGAGCTCCAAATTACGGATACCACAGACACTGCCAAGTCTGCATCTTATCTTAACCTTCACTTCGAAACTGACACCAGAGGAAGGTTGAATACAAAACTTTACGATAAACGGGATGACTTTGACTTTCCAATCGTCAACTTCCCATTTTTGAACTGCAATATTCCAGAAGCGCCGGCGTATGGAATATATACTTCACACAACTCATACGTTATTCTAGAGCTTGTGACATTGACTTCCTGGACAGAGCCCGGCTCCTGACAGAAAAATTGCTCAGACAGGGGTATGTTGCTCCTAAGTTGGAGTCATCCTTATTAAAGTTTTGTGGACGTTATCATGAATTGGTTGACAGGTATGAAAAAACCGTTTCCCAAATGAAAATGGACCTATTCCATTGACGTTATCCCTTCCTCATAACGGATTTGACATGGGCAGCATGGCGGATGTCCTGCAGAAAGCAGACTACTTATTCTTCCTGAGCACCTGAGTCTACCCCCAGTTTTTCGTGGGGTGGATGTTGTTCATATGTTTTTAGTTTTTAATTGTAGTGCATGTATAGTTTTGGTCTTGTCTTCGTTGTTCTCCAGAGTTTGTCAGTTGTTTCGATTTTCCCCTCCGTCGAATATCCCTTTGGTATTTCTTGACTTTAATAAAATTGTACGTAGTCTATAGAGTGTTTGTTCCCTTGAAATTTTAATGCATGTTCCTTTTTCTATTAGCAACTCGTGGTCAGAAAGTCTTACTTTCGTTATAGTTTGGCGCATTTCATTAAGTCGTGTTCCTTATTTGTGAATACTTTGCAGCGACATTAAAAAGATAACTTTTGATATCAACACCAATTAGATTTTGTTATTTCGGCTGTCGTGTTGTCTACTAATCTACTTCGGTTTTCCAAAGTTAACAGTCGAATAGAGAATGGAAACGGGGAATATGTCAAAGAGAAAAAACCTGACCAAAGAGCAGAAAACAGCTCAAGGCTACCAATGGGTCATCAATGCACCGAGAAAATCCGGCACCTGGAGGCGGGCTTCAGCTGACCCCTAATCAATAATGCATACAAGTTCAGCGAAATGGACTCCACACTAAACTCTGAAACATACAAATGAACCAAAATTGAAAAAAAAACACAAGACTAACAAAGACTAGAGGTCCTGACTTTGGACAGGCGCAAAAATACGCCGGGGTTAAGCATGTTTTGTTAGATCTCAATCCTTCTCCTATGCTTCCAGCGTTGTATTGTTTAATCTGAATAAATATATCATAGTTTGAGCTTAATACAAGCCTATATAGGCAAAAGTTTTTACTCTTCTCTAACAAGTTAGAAATTGTTTTATTCAGTTCCTTTTTTAATTTGTATGAAGACGTGATTTTTATTATTTCCATACAATTTTATTTTCTTATTTTCAAGGTTTCTCAATATTCTTGTCTGTAAAAGTTTTTAACAACTTGCATATGTGATATGTGTGAATGTTTTCCCTCATTATTTAATTTTTCTGTGAGCTGGAGAGCTTACTTAACGGTTTTTAGATCTAAATATATATATCATAATAAGCCTTATTGCATTACCTCTCTTTGAATGATAACCGATTAATTGCCTCTCATGGTCATATTTCGAGTATTTTCCCCAATCAAATCAATCAAAGGTAAAGATACCCTTTTAAAATTATTTATACACAACTTTTTCACCCTATCGATGTAATATCATGCAAAAACATCACTACTTGTTATATTAAAACTGATCCCAATTTTTTTTTCTGACAGACTGGGAAAATTCGATTTAATTACAGTGAAAATGAGAATAGGGGCCTAACTATAAAACACTTTAGTATTTGTTAAAATGATACTTCCAGAAATGTTACTGTTGTCATCACAATTGTTTTGCATTTCTATCTCACAAATAAAACTGGATATTCTCTTAGTTTTATCATCTTACCACGTCACGGGAATCCTCACCCCAAATCCTCATCTCCAACAAAATTTTGGTGGTGAAAATCAGGTGCTTTGGGAGGGTTACTTCGTCTTTTGAACACTTGTGTTGACGCACCCTGTGTTATCCTGTTTTGTTTCTGTATTATCTGGGTTACCAATTTTTAATACTCTAACGTTTATAACTTTAAACTTTGACCAAGACTGGCGAACGAAAACATCTAAGGAGTAATCCAAAAGACATAAAACCATAGAACAAACAAACCCGGGAACATAAACAAACAAATACAAACACAACAAAGAAAAACCGAAAACTAAAAACCTTGAACAACACAAACTCCTATCTAAACCAGGAGTTAACACAGGTGATCTAGAAGGGTAAGCAGTTCCTGCTCTGTATACGGCACCCGTCGTGCTGTTCAACAAAGCCAATCCGATACTGTTCACAAATCGGTATGAGATGTTATGAAAACAAGTGCGACACCATATTCAACACTGATTCTTATACAGTAGTTTAATTTTTACAAAAAAAAACATTGGTCAAAAGTTTGTTAAACGACATGATATCTTTTAGCTACAATAATGTAGCTCCTGTGACAGCTTTTGACTCGGCGGATCAAAAGTTGTCACATGAGCTACATTATTGTAGCTAGATATCTTTAAGTTCCGCCCAGATCTAGAAATCCCACGATATACAATGAAACTGATTTCTTTTGCTACATGTGTGATCAACATTTGGTTACATATTAACGTTGAATGCTATTTTTGTATAATGTCTATTCTATACTTGATCTACAAACCTCATTAACTTATATGTCTTACATTCGTATGATCATTTCGTTTGTTGTCTTCAAAACAAGAGTCCCGATAGATAAAAATCCCGAATTCCAGAACGTAAAAACATGTAAATCCCGTGTCTCGATTAAACTAAATCCTGATATCCAGATGATAATTTAGCTCGTTCCCGAAATCCCGGACTTAAAAATGAACAATCCCGGAGTCCCTATAAAGGTCCGACCCCCTCCCCCTCCCTCGTTAACGGAATAGAACATACTTACCCTGTGGATATTCCGTTAGTATTATCGTCCTACCAGGTTTGTGACATAACCGGAATACTCACCAAAAATTCGTATTTGCAATGTGACACATGCCGTTATCTGATTAGAACATACATACCCTATGGAGCATATGTTTTTTTTGCGATATATTTTTCAATTTTTCATTGCATTTTCTTTAGTTTTTGTCGCATCTTCTAGCTCCCCTTTGTTTGCTTCTGTAAACATTCTTTTAGTTAATATTTTGGTAATTCTATGGTGAGGCTTGTTTAGGGGAGGGAGTATCAATATCCCATATCCCATTATGTTTTGGTGCAAATATCCAATATCCCTATAATTTGTACCCCAGATATCCCAATAAATATGGTAGTATTACATGTTTTCACGGTTTAACCTTGCCGTTTGAATTTCCCCTATCAAATTCTTGATACAGTAATATTTTGTCGATCTTATTATAGTCATATCTACCAGTTTCTTTCTACAAACTACAAAATGAACTTAAAACCTCGGGACCGCTAATCTCCACAGTTCCAAGTAATAAACATTCTCTGAAACCAACGCAGATGCGCTAAATGTGTACATTTCAACATGTTGTGTCTCTACAGAATTTCAAAAAGTAGACAATTTGAACACTTCATACCAATGTTTGCTAAAGGTTATTAATATTTTCCTGTAGTCCTTGATAAATAGAAATTACACATCCATATTAAACTTCAGTAGTACGTCTTGATACACGTAAGTATCACAGTTTGCATCTAAATATTTCAATAATCACAATTTTTAAGTTGACACCTTTATGAAATTGTGGTTTTCCAGAACAAGCTTCATTAGCTGAACTCGCAACTTTGGAAAACCGAAAAATTAATAATGGGCGACTGAAATAAAAAAATTATAACAAACGTGATGATTTTAATTTTCCGAATATAAACTTCCCCTTTCTTAGCAGTAACATACCATGTTCTCCAACCAACGCGTTGTACATTTCACAGTTGATTCGTTACTGTTGTACATGATATATACGACTTTCTTCGCAGGGCGAGATTGCTGTCAAATAAACTTCTAAGAAAACGTTTTATCACGGTCTGTGTTAATTCCCAATCGGAACATCACTCGGCCATTTCCGACAAAGAAAGGCGGAAATAACCGAGGATGATCCGATTGTGTTAATTTCATTACCCCGAAAAAAGTTACGTTCTTCGTCACGAATTGATTGGCCGATACGAAGTTTCTAGTATGAGACTAGATATCTTCAGTTAGATTTGACGTCCTTCTAGAATTGACACCTCATCGAATTTGACATTTCACCGATGTATATTGAAACCCTACAGTCAAACACCTATATATGTGAAATCATACCGACAGACACCTATATATCATGCCACCCAGTAGTTATAATCCCAAACACTACTACGACAGTATCCCATATAGACAGGCCGTCATTAATGGTTCCTCTCCAATAACAATAGCACGGCGTCTTGGTGAACTGCGCGGCCATCTTAAGAATAGAGGGTATACACAACAACGCATACAAGTGAGTTTCAAAAAACTAACCGCTCCAAAAGGGACAATCTGTTAGAATATAAATAAAATAGACCACCAACAGAATCCCATTTGTTACAACTTACCATGGAAGCTTTTGCGATGTCTCGGGTACCATCAGGACACACTTGAAATAATTTGAGATACAAAAAGGAACAAAAAGCCTGAAAGACATTCACTAGCCAGGTGTCATCATCGATCGGCCAATATCAGGCTTGTTAAGACAAAAGATGTAAGACTTACTGCCAGATGCTATATAAACAGTGCTAAAAAAAGTTACACTACAGCGAAAGATTACATAATATTTTGCAAAGTGCAAAAACTCAGTGAGGAACTTTACTATGTCGTATTCATTTAAGACATTAACGTGAAGGACACTCAGGACCACAACTAATTTTTGCTGTTAGACAGTTAATGTATCTCCTTTCATATGACAGTAGAATGGTTTTGGTTCTGAAGCGATATTCCAAAAATGTGGTACAAATTGTATCAATCCATCTTCCGAACGTCATTCAAAATTCCGGTCAGGAACCTTTGCTGTTTGTTCTCAAATGGTCAGAAATGCTACAAAAATAGCGTAAGAAGTGAAAATTACATACCAAGGACTAAATATTTAAGAAATTTATTCAATTTGTGACATTTTGCTGCCTGGTAAGTAATATGAAGTGGAGTTGGATTTTTAAGTGTTTTTCGGCCATTTTCTTTGCATATTAATTAGTGATGAGTCTTGACCAATGCTATTGAGTCTAAATATATTCTTGAATTTTGTTGTTTATTCGTGCTTCGTGTGCTTCTCATGATGTACCCGGTAATGGGGTTCAGTTCTTTTGTTTCTTAAGAATATAAATATAGCGACTTTCTTCGTTCAAAAGAGTTGCAGTTGGAGCCGACATATAACCAAGTCACTCTCCCCTTTCAGAATAATAATAATTCTACTAGGACTACTTGGAGGACTCCCTGTTACTGACCCCGTTACTTTTACACAAGGTATGGCTATTTCATTTAGTTCATATTAGGACCCATCTAAGAGCAGATAGGGATCACTTTTGTCTTCTATCATTTTGGGATTATATTTTAGGGATTTCAGGGTGGATTTCTATATTTTATAAGTTTATTGCAATTTGAAGCATAAACCCTTTGTGCAAATTTGGTATTGTTTTTTTGTTTTTTTGTTTTTTTTTTGTCTTTATAAGTGCTTTACGTATATGTTTTGTGCTGATTGTTAATAAAAATGAAAGTGCTGAATATACATTTTTGATACATTTATATAACAATTTGTAACATTGTTAAAATAAAATATTAATTATTTGAAAATATTCTAATATTCATTCTGCCTATCTAGCAATACATCCAACTGCATCTCAAACATCAAAACTGGGACGAAGTATTAACCATCACACGCCCAGACAGGGACTTTAATAAATCCCATCTGTTACAGATATATCATTGGGAAAAATGTTTGAAATTACGATTTTGAAAATTGGCGGTCACAAAACTCGTTCATTCCCGTTTGTTTCTTTTCCTGGTGTTTTCATTGGGTATAGACTATATCATGTTCTCAAATAAGATTACCGAGCCCCTGTGTTCATACTGGTGACGACGTTGGGAGAATCTGATGCCGTTAAGGTGACAGGTACGTAAATGGATAATCTCACGGAATTTTATGAAATTTTGCATACAACTAGAGCATGAGGAACTGCACAAGAACATCGAAATAATGATATATATAACTTTTACACTTTCTGAGATATAGCAAATTAAATATCCGGAAAATAATAGTTCAAATATATATAATACACGTAAATATCGTAAAAAAGTTCAGCAATTTTGACTACAAATTAACATTTCTTGAAATCCTGTCCTACGAATTTTCTTTAAAAATGATATGTTTTTGCTACTGGAATTTCCGTTTTATTGGTATAAAATTTATAGGGGGTCACCGAATTCGTTTTTTGAGTATGGATAGTTGAATCTGCTGTACAGCGTGGAAAAAGCGTCGAAAAGGCAAAAATAACCGTGACGTCGTGGCTCTAAATCTTATTTTTCGACGTTTTTAGGTATTGCACAGACACTTGGATGATTTATACTGCAAAAACGAATTCGGTGACCCCCTATAGCTTTCATATCAATAAAAAGGAAATTTTAGTGGCAATAACATATCAATTTTAAAGAAAATTCTAGGACACGTTTATAGCACGCCGTTGTTATATTTATTCAATTTCGAGATATCTTATTTAGTTAAATAAGATATCTTATAAACTAATAGAGATATCTTATAAATTAATAGAGATATCTTATAAATTAAGAGATATCTTATAAATTAATAGAGATATCTTATAAACTAATAGAGATATCTTATAAACTTATAGAGATATCTTATTAACTATATAAGATATCTTTTATATAGTTAATAATAGAGATATCTTAATTATAAACTAATAGAGGTATCTTATAAACTAATAAAGATATCTTGTAAACTAATAAAGATATCTTATAAATTAATAGAGATATCTTATAAACTAATAGAGATATCTTATAAACTTATGGAGATATCTTATTAACTAATAGAGATATCTTATTAACTTATAGAGATATCTTATTTACTTTCAAATTAAATAAGATATCTCTATTAATTTATAAGATATCTCTATTAATTTATAAGATATCTTATTAACTAATAGAGATATCTTATAAATTAATAGAGATATCTTATAAATTAATAGAGATATCTTATAAACTTATAGAGATATCTTAACTTATAGAGATATCTTATTTAACTGGTTAAATATCTCTATTATTTACTATATAAAAGATATCTTATATAGTTAATAAGATATCTTATAAATTAATAGAGATATCTTATTAACTTATAGAGATATCTTATATATTTAATAAGATATCTTTATAACCAGTTAAATAAGATATCTCTATAAGTTAATAAGATATCTCTATAAGTTTATCAGATATCTCTATTAGTTTATAAGATATCTCTATTAATTTATAAGATATCTCTATTTAGTTTATAAGATATCTTATTTAACTAAATAAGATATCTCGAAATTGAATAAATATAACAACGGCGTGCCATACACGTTTTTGAGAAAAGGCAATTTAAAGTAAAATTTTTCAATATTTTTGCGATATTTACGTGTATCCTATACATTTGTACTTCTTTCTACAGAATATTCAATTTGCTATATATCCGAAAGTATAAAAGTTACTTATATATTTTTTCGATATTCATATGCAATTCCACATGCTCTAATTGCTTGCAAAATTTCATAAAAATCCGTCAGATAGCCCATTCACTTACCTTTTACCTTAAACAGTTTAAAAGCGTTTTGAAAATTAAAGAAACAGCGTCTTACATTATGACTCGTGGAATATCGAATTTCTCCAATCTCGATAGTTAAATTACGGAGAAATCCGATAATCCACTCGTAACAATGTAAGAAGCTATATTTAACTAATCAATCTGTTATCCACATTTGTACAACTTTACCCCCAACAGAGCTATTGAAAAACAGTACTTACGGTTGTTACATGGACACTTTTTATGAATAGAATAGCTCGTGTGTTGACATCCTATAAGTAGGTCAAAGGTATTTTTATTAAGTACTGTTTGTCTACAGCTCTGTGCCCCTTTCATCTTCTTCAAATAGGAATTTGTCTAACTCAAACCGGAAAAGCGAAAAATCCGTTTCAACATCAAACAAACTGTCGCTCATGTTGTTGTTAAAACGCTCTGTCGTGTAACATTTAAGAAAGTGGCCAACAGGTTCTGAGACGACCTTGAACCTTGTCAAGGGTCCGCTCAATCCAATTATGAGTTGAATATTTAAATGAATACACAATGTATTATATTAAAAGAAATTTGAAATTGAAACAAACAAATATATTAATTAAGTACGGAGTTTCCATCACACGCACCTTTTTATAAAGAATAGATAAAAATAAAATATTTAGAAAATTAGATGTAGAAGAACATAATGAAACTATATTTCAAAACGTGAAAAAGTGATTAGATTTTTTTTTCTTATTTCAAATGTTTGAAATTAAAATTTATGTACCATTTTTTCTATGAATCTTACAGATTACAAACAATGCTTCCGGAGAGCCATACATGCACATATAGTTTTTTGTTTTGTTTTTTGTTTGTTTGCTTTTTTTTAATATTTTTTTTTATTAAAAAAACACCGTTCCTCTTTTATGGTCAATTCTTAATTGCTTAGAATCTGATTATCAGGCAATGATAACAACAATTTGAAAAAAAGGATGTGAGAAATGCATTTTAGTGAGATGTCGTACAAGTCAGATACAGAACAAAAGTAAAAAATGAACGGAACCGGTAACAACCTATGCCGGATAGTTTTTCTGGACTTGTAGTCAGGTCATATGTCCTCGGCCGACGCCTCGGACCTTGACCTGACTACTCGTGCAGAAAAACTATACGGCAACGGTTGTTTCCGGCTCGTTGTTCTGTATTTATTTATAGGCATGGGCATTGCCTCAGGTAGACTGGTGCCCGTCCGTTATTTTACAAGATTGACAATACTTATATTTGTATATGACGTAGCTCATATTGAATATTACGACCGGGACCAACCTATGCCTCAGGCTGCACAGTGATACAATCACAATGCCCAGGGCTATAAACGGAGAGGAAACCGGACAAATCGGCCCGCGGACCCTTCGGCCCAGGACCACTCGGACCGTGTCATCGGACAACTCGGACCGTGTCATCGGACAACTCGACCGTGAAGTAATAACACCGATAATGATAAACTTAATATTTTGAAGTGAGATTGTGGATCGGGTTATAGGATAACTCAGACCGTGTGAAGTAACAATATTGATAATGATGACCTTAATACTGTGAATTGAACCACCAATGTTGACTTTTATACTTTGACCGGGTTATAGGACAACTCAGACCGTTCGTTGTAGAAATATGTAATTAAATGAACGACAATATGACTTGTATGATGTGATATACAATTTATTTATATCTCAAATAACAATTTAATAAATGAACAACAGAACAGCAGATTATCGATAAAAACCACTATGATTTGGCAAAAACGGAGAGTTCATACTGTTGGTCCACAAACGCTGCCACATTTCTTCAGGAGTCGGCTAACGGAAAGTCGGTTTTGTGCATAGTCTTTCCACAATTGAAACAACTTCCCCTGGGTCTCAATTGTCTTCTTTTTCTGATGCCGTACCGATTATTAACTTTCTTAGCTTCTCCAACCAGCTAAACTTGCAGTGGGACAGTCTTGGCATAGTCTAAATTAATTAATTAGTTATGCATATTCAAAAATACCCTTTTTCTGCTAAAATTTCAAAATAAATCATAAATGGATAAACAAAAAATTAAAAAAAAAAAAAGTTATACAAGAACACGGGACGAGTTGTCCGATGAGAAAATAGAAATACGGGATGAGTTGTCCTATGACTGAGATTGTTCCCGTCCAAAGTCAAGAATAATATGGTGGTGTGGTATTCTGGTTCTCAAATATGGAATAGTTTGTCAGAAGAAATTGAAAACTGTACATCTTTTTCAATCTTCAAACAGAAATGTTTTGAATTATTTTTAAGTAAATAGAATTTATTATTTAATTGTATGATAATTTTCGTTTGTATACATTTAATGTTTGTATATTTCAAATTTCGAGGACCCTCAGGAAGATTAGTTTAGCTAACGAGGCAATCCTCTTTAAATAAAGATTATTTATTTATTTATTTATTTATTTATTTAATCGTCTAATATTGTGACAACCACATAATATATCTGCCTAAGGTCAATTTCCTATCGGAGATACAGGGTATTCCTTAAATATATACGTCTGACCACTAACCAACACTGTTAAAATCAGATTTTAATACTGTCAAATTTGACTCGATGTAGAGGTACGTGCTCAAGTGATGAATAAATTTTAATTACAATAATCTACATTTTGAGTATTTATTTAATTATACAGCAAAAATCGATATGAACGGCAGTTTTGGTATCTTTTATCAAATAGTTTCTGACCAATACCTGTAATCAACCAATCATCTGTTTGTAATTATTTTATAAGCAGTAGTTTCTGCTGTTCAATATTACATTTTCTCCTGGTTACTCAATTAATTTCATGTGATACAACGCAATTATCGAACTAACTTATTAAATTTTTTTGAGAGCTCTTAAAAGGTGACGGCTTATTAAAAGCCTTGCCTTCATGTGTAACTTCATTTAGATCAGAGAATTGCTGGGCCATTAATGGACATTACATAACAATATGCAACAGACAGTTTTAATTGATATACATTAATGGTATACTAAAGGAATACAAAAACTCATTGAAATACAGATCTACAAAGGACTCTTTAAAATACAGACCTATAAAAGTAAAACATTTTCACATCAGACGGAACTAAAGACCAATAAGGAAACAGAATTCCTTACTGAAACGCCTAAGATTGATTTTCCTGGTTACTTTTACATCGGTATTGTAACTGATTGCCACGAAAATGATGAAGAACAGAAAATTCACAGTTTTGTTAATATTTCTTAATAGTTGTTGCTTATTTGCCAAAATACCTATTTATATTGGAGGGTTCTTTCCGATGCAAGATGGATTATGGGATGGATCAGGTTTATTGCCAGCTGCAGAAATGGCAATAGAAGACGTTAACAATTACCCAAATATCCTTACAGATTATGAACTAAGAATGGTCTGGAATAACAGTAAGGTATGTCAAACCATTTAAAAACTAGAAAGCAGTATTTCATTCACTTTTTTGCGCTTATTAAAAGTTTTGTTGGATGAGGCTTCGGTTGTAAAAAAAAAGAACAATATGCGTAATTTTTTTGTTTCTGTTTATTATACATGGTACACGTTTCTTCTTTTCAATGGCTGCCACTGGACGTTAAACAACAGTTCATCCATCCATCTACTTTTCAAAGTATTGTATGGAAAAGGTACATTATCTTGGCCATTAATTCATATGTTCTAAATTTGAAAATTGTTATGATGCACGTAAACTTTTATCAGATTTGATATTTTCGCTCTATGCTCTGTTTGTAACCGAAGTGTTATATTCCTAAACTCGTTTTGAAAGCATTAATGAAAGAAATACGCAATGTTAGAATGTTTTTCCTTTACCTCAAAAAGATCTAGTTTCATAACCACGTCAATAAAATTTTGATGGGTGTGATACAATAAAATTTTAATTAATACTAGTATGTAATCTAATTTGGTTATTTTGAAAATGACGAGCCCCAGTTATATGAAAAATCAGTTTATTATGCAGAATTCATCTCTTGAATTGTGAAGACCTGAATACAACTCAGCTTGAATGTATGCACAACAACAATCATCATCCGCTTTATCACTGCACATTTTATATTATTGCAACGTAAAAAGACCATACTGCAGGAGTTTGTAGATTGTTTTTTACCATGTTTTCAGTTCCATGTCTTTATTTCAACCTTCCTACACAAAGTTACTTTACATAAAAAATATGCACTTTAGTAAGCACTATAAATATTTATCGTAGAGTACATTTCGTATACTCAAAATACATAAAGATTTTATAAAGTATTGTACTGTATATTTTAACGTCAAGAATGTAGTTCGGTTTTCTGTTTTCTGTCTCTGCATTTTTTTTCTATTTTCATAATGCAAACCTCAGTCATTATCATTTTTTTCAGATTTAAAAAAAAATGATAAATTAGTTTTTAACAACATGTTTAATATCCATATATATCTTCAGAAGTTTACGATTACATAGAAAATACTAGTAAATGTTTCGCAAGACCACACCCTGCATTATTTCAGTTTTTCCAGACTTAAGTCCTAAAAACCATAGATTTTTCTCACCCCACATTTAAAAAAATATTTACAACCCGAGATTGCAATTTTAAAAATGAATGTAGACAAAAAGAATAAGTTAGCTATACAGCTATACTTGCTTACCGTCATAACAATGAGTATGCGATAATGATAATATTAATAATAATGATAGTACCAATTTAAAACTTCACCTTTTTAAAAGACAAATTATTACAGAAACCGAACACTTGAGATTTTCCTGGTAGAGAATATACTAGTCGTAAAACATTGATCAGTGCCATTTTACAAGAGAATCGGCGAATTTCAAACTTTTATATATACTTACTATTCTACTACAGATATACCGTTTAACGTGTGAGGAATTTCTAACTAGATTTAGAGCTAATTAAAGCTATATTTACCGATATTAATGACACTCATGGATGTAAATCAACATAATAGAAGTTTACTGAACCCAAGACGAAATTAACTTCCACTGAGAAACTTTAAAAATTCATGATTTATAATTTACCTTGGAAATTACCTGTCTAAGTTTCACCGTATCCCTTCTTGTTTGTTTCTAATCTTCATCAATCATTTTTTTTTTCTAATTTCCTGTTTTAGTAGTGGTATACAAGAATAAATTGGTCATGAAAAGGGTTCGAAGGTTACAAAATATCATCCTAAAATTGCACATGAATTTACATTTCGTTACCTTTCAATATTTTTTAAAAGGTTGCAACTTCACAGTAAGAGACATTCCCCAAGTAATCTTGAAAGTCGGTTTGTGGGATTTCGCTATATCAGCAATAGATATGCATATTTCAGCTTCCCAACAACGATGTCTTACCAGCAGTGAAAACCGAAACAAAAACACTTCCCAACATATTCAAAATTTTGAATAGCAGATTGAAATAAAAAAGAAAAAAACACACTGTAAAGTAAAGCTCAGAACTATCTAACAATGCCCAAGGGAAGTCCTTAGTTTTCTAAAATTTATGTTTTACGATTAATTTATTATTATTATTATGTCTGTACTTAAATACTTCGCTTTCTGAGACTTGAGCCCACCAACAGAGGTCCATTCGGTGGCCTTCACTTTCTGAGACTTGAACCAACCAACAGAGGTCTATTAGGCGGTGGCCTTCACTTTCTGAGACTTGAGCCCACCAGAAGAGGTCCCTGCGGTGGCAACAATAAACATTGATACCAGTTTCTATTCATGATGGAGATTTTATGATATAATATATACGTTTAGGAAATAGCATCCAAGAGAGCTGAACAAGGGTAAAGATTAATTCTAGTGAATTCTTCAATAAGAAACAACATGCCATACCACAAGAACAGTACTGAATGTAAGCTCCAAATAAACATACACTATTATAAACAAATAAACATACACTATTATATAGCCGTTCTACCTAACGCCAAGCTGTTTTTTCGGAATCTATTTTAAAACTGGATTAAAAAATATTAATCACCTATCTATAGACGATTTGGTTTACAATCGATGTTTCCGCCCAGTGCTACACCTAGCGTTAACTAGAATTGCTATATTATAAACAAATAAACATACACTATTATAAACAAATAACAATAAGCAAACAAGAGACAAGCATTGAAGTATTTGGCTTGGGATAAAATTATTATGAATATTCGTTCAATGTTAAATTACGTGTAAATTTAGAAACAGAAACAATACTAGCCAGTCTAGGTAATTACTTTATTTAATATTATGATGTACAAGAACAAAATACTTTACAGAAAAAACGATAGAGAGAAAACATTGCTGTTGATTAATCAGTATCAGTACTAATTCAAACTTCTATCTGGATGATAAAAACACTTCTAATCTTAGTCTTTCATCTAAGAGTACCATATACTGTGTAGGCATATTTATAAAAATCATTCCTCATCAGCATGCATTAAAATCAAAATGTAAAAATTCGAAATTTTGAAGAAAATAAATCGAAAGAATATAAATAAACTTTCTTTATATATATATTTAATAACAGAACTTTGCATTCCTGTGGGATGCACCAATTATTTTTTTTTAAAAAGTAATTATCAGCGAATCTCCCGAATGCTATAATCTAAGTCCTTTTTATACCGTAAGACTGAGGCTTTTTGTTAGAGTGTAAATAATAAATAAGTAATCTAAATTGACTCCTAATTCAGTATTGGACAGAAAATGTGTTTCAGGAAAAAATTGGAAAATTGTTTTGACTTCAAACGGAATTTAAGTTTCCGATTGCCTCCATACGGTATCTCCTGTTGTTAAAAATATCAATTAATTCATCATGATTCTATATTTCACCTTCATGGATTTTTTTCATAAAAGACTGTTCATAACAAATATAAAAATAAGTTGGAAATAAGAGGAGCGTAGTTTGTACTCTTAGGAAGCCAATGAGCTGTCGATAAACAGTTTTGCGAACAAAAATGTCCAGCAAGAAGTGTAGGACTTTGATCATGTCATCGCTTGTCCAGAGACTGTAATTTACATACTTTTTATGACTGAAAAAAATGCTTTTAGGACTGAAAAAATGCTTTTAGGAATTTCAGTATTTCATTTTCTTTGGTCTGTTGGAGTAAGATTGGAATCAACAATACGCCCGTTTTTGTTAAACCTCAGTAAATTGAATCCGCTCCGATATATCGTATATATTTAAAAGTATTGAATAAGTCATACAATGGTGCTATAGGTATGTTTCTGCTTACTAAAAAGGAGGTACAAAAGGGGGGGTTCGTTGTTTTGGAATATCAACAAAGGCTTGTTTGAAGCGTGTTGGGATTTAAGTGTCATGAATACAAACAATATATATTTCTTTTTTTTATGAATTTAATTTTATACTGAAGGAAATTTATCTGGCAGCTTCTGCAAAGATAACTACTTATTTTGTCCTCGTCCTAAAGTACACCTATTTAATGGAAATTAAAAAATATGTTTAATGAAAAAATAAGACGCAGATGGGTTTTTTTTTAATATGTTGTGGTAAACAAGAATATACGATTAACATTTTAAAAAAAGAACTCATGGTTAATTAAGCTATTCTATTAAGTAAATGGCCTATATAGAAATTGTCCAAGACATTACGCATATTACAAAGTCTTATTCCTAAGTGGTTAAAGATGATAAGATAGCTATTGCTATAGCTAATCTTTTTCAAAGAATTCGTAAAACCCCAGCAGCAGAATTAATAATAATCTTTCAAATTGAACTGAAATGATTATCAACATGAAAGTATGTATTTCAAAGTTTCACGGAATCAGTACATAATTAAAACTTTCAAGATACCAAAACAAAATACGTTAAGGGCTCTTTAAGTATTAAATAAACAGAATGCCTTGAAGGTATATCGATATACTTTAGTTCTTCAAGATAGTCATACGTGTATTTAAGATACAATTTCAAAGATGATTTCCTTATTTGGAAAACTGAAAAATTAAGATATTGAATTTACTTTGAAGTGGTCCGATTGAAATCTTCTTAAAGTAGAAGTTATTGGCATAACTGAGTATTTTCAGAGATATATTTCGCTTAAATTAACGTAAAGAGTTGAAAATTTTTAAAACAAGTAACCTTGATCGGAACCATTCTTTCATCGACTTTTCTTTAACACTAAAACAAAACCCCCAAATTTTATAAACATTTTAACATGATTTCTACAAACATAGAAGAAACAAAATTATCGGTGCCAACTGATTTTTGAGATGATCCCATCATGACTTTGGAATGACAAAAAATATTACACCTAAATGATCGACAGACAAAAATTAAAGAAATTTCACCTTCTCTCGAGGAAAATAAAACCATACTTTAAATCAAAATTTAAATTCGTACATGTTAAAATCATGCCAATGACGATTTTGTTTTTATTTCTGGACAGACAGGGAACTGGCTTACAATCAAACATCTTCATCATAACGAACAGATCCAAGTTAGTCTCATTTGATAAATTTATAGAATAACCCTGTTTACATGATCAAACAAAATTTTTACGCGTGATTATTTTTTAGCCACACTTAAATATCTTATGTATTTAGAACAGGTAATCTGTTTTCCCTAGATGCCATCTTGGTATTTCTGAAACTGAAATCCTAAAGTTATTTCATCACTGAAAGACTCACAAAGGAGTTTTAGGCATAACTTTATTAAAAAAGCTATATTATTGAAATTTTTATTCAATTAAATTATAATATCATGATATTTAGATTTTTGAAATATACGAGGTCTTCAAAGGCTTTTTTTTAATGCCACAAGTTTTATGAATAGAAGTAATAGTGACCAAGAGCTAAAAAAATATGGACTTATTTTAAATCTCGGAAAAAAAGCTGTGACCTCAGCTTTCTTTAATCTTTGGTATTTGTATTAAATATTTCGATATTAATATTCAATACAAAGTTTTTTATATTCAATTTTTCATTCTTTATGTTCAATATTATTAGGTTATTATATAACGTACAATATGGGAAGATATTGAAGGATTTCGTATTATACTGAAAACCCGTATTGGACGAGACGCCGTACTGAGTCCAATACAGGTTTTCAGTACAATATGGGAGAGTTCAATATCTTCCCATATTATACGTTATACCAGGGATCATATAATACTAACTTCATATACAGTTCCTGGTTATACCAGGGATAATATAATACTAACTTCATATACAGTTCCTGGTTATACTGAATAATGACCTATTTATTATACAACTCTACCAAATATTTAAAAATAAAACAATAGGCTTTTCTAAATTTGATTTTTTTTATAAGTAACAAGAATATTAACAGAAATTTTAACAATATAAGAATAAACAAAACGATGTCAATTTCCATTTACGGGAAAACTATGAAGTCGAATGCGGACAAAATATTATTTTCTCCACAATGTAATACAGTGACAAGGCTATAATGCATAAAAAACCTATTTGACTTATTTATTATTCAACTAAAACCAAGATGGCGTCTGCCGTCAAATATGGAAAAATACGGGTTTTTTCTGTACGTTTCCGGTTTATACAGTATCTATGTAAAAGATAGCGTCGTAGATACCGTACAATACGGAAAATACGGCTTTTTAGTACATTTCGGTAGTACAATACGGAAAAGCTATTGTACGGCCACGTGTCATGAATAAGGTTTTCTAATTGATTATAATATAGCTGTATAATAAGGAGTTATATTTGCATTCAATATTTCGATTTTTATATTCAATATGAAGATATTAGTGTTCAATATTTTGATATTAGTGTTCAATATTTTGATATTCATATTCAATATAAAGTTATTTGTATTCAATGTTTCGTCATTCATATTCAATATTTTGGAAAAAAAATATCTTGGTTTAAATTTCACAAATTTCTGGATCGACTATGAAATTCAAAACGTTGTAAAATTCAATTGATCAAATTATGTATGTATAAGACCACGTTATCTGTATTCCATATCACGTTATTTGTATTCATTGTCACATTATTTGTATTCAGAATCAGATTATTTGCATTCAAATCTCGTTATTTATCTTCAATATTAAGTTATTTGTATTCAATATTTCATTAAAGATCTTCAATTTTTCGCTATTTATGCTCAATATTAATTTATTTGTATTAAATATCTCAATATTCATTTTTTTTTATTATTTATGTTCATTATGAAATCTTATTTGTTTTCAATATTTTAATATTCAATATGAAGTTATTTATATTCAATGTTTTGTTATTCATATTCAGTATGAAGATTTCTATATTTATTTTTTCGTTATTCATGTTCAGTATGACGTTATTTGTATTCAGTATTTCGATATTGATATTCAACTAAATACTCAATACATACAAATGCAATCTAATTAAAAACCGATCTCTCATCGCTTCCGTTTTCTGATATGTCGCGTGGGAGATCTAACGAAACCCGCTTTGAGGTCACATGTGAGTGACCTCGTAGGTGTGTCCTGTTCGACCAATGAAATTGCGGCTTACGCGATCTTGTAAGTTGATTACGAAGAAATCGTCAGTCCCCAGAATTCATAAACTTTTTTGATTGGCTTACTGATAGGAAGTCAACTCATTTGCATGTCATTATAAATTCATAAGTTCCAGTTCACTCACATGTGACCTCAAAGAGTTCATTTATTTTTATTAAAGATACTAATAATAAAAAAATTAAAAAAAACCAATTGTGTTGGCAGTCTCTGGCCGCAGGTTGTGTAAAGTATAAAATCACAAAAATGCTTTGGCCTCCTTCCAACAGAGGGCATCCCCTAAATCAAATAAGGGAACCTTTTACTACAAATTATTGCTCTTTGGAACAGTAAACAACACAGCAAAAATGTGTATTTTTAAAAGTCAAAATGTACTTATAAAGAAGGAAATCAAGAACATAACAAACTGTCTTTAATAAACTGTTCTTTGCGATTCATTTGAAGGAGAATAAATCTAACAAGTTTATTCTAATAAACAAACAAGCCATATCTTATCGAAATATCGGTGGTAAGTTTTTATGCCTCCAAAATAATCAAATTTACTTATTGATACAACGTACCCTTTGAACTACGAATATGAACAAACATGTACCCCACCAAAAAAACCGGGGGTAGACTTCGGTGCTCCGGAAGAGTAAAGAGTCTCCGCTTCCTGTGGGACACCCGCCATGCTGCCAATGTCAAATGCGGTATGAGGAAGGTCAATTTTCATTTGGGAAACATATGTACCTGTCAACCAAGTCATGATGACGTCCATAAAAATTTAATAAGGATGAGTGCAGCTTAGGAGCAACATACCCCTGTCTGGGCACCTTTTCTGTCAGGAACCGGGTTTTGTCCAGGAAGTCAATGTATATGTCACAAGGTCCGGAATAACGTACAAGTTGTGAAATATATACTCCATACGCCGACGTTTCTGGACTGTTGCCGCTCAAAAATGGGAAGTTGACGACTGGAAAGTTAAAGTCATCCCGTTTGTCGTAAAGTGTTGTATTCAACCTTCTGCTGGTGTCAATTTCGAGGTGAAGGTTAAGATAAGATGCAGGTTTGGCAGTGTCTGTGGTATCCTTAATTTCGAGTTAAATGGGATATATGAGATGCAAGAAATTCCCAAAACGTGAATTGTTGAGTGATAAAACATCATCTATGACGTAGCGGAAGCTGAAATTAAAGGTACGGGCTAACTTCTCCTGTTTGTCCTTAAGAAGCCCGACAAGGAAGTCTGCCTCATATGAGTAAAGGAACAAGTCGACCAAGAGTTGGCGCACAATCAGTACCCACAGGAATGCCAATAGTCTCTTGGAAAACACGTCCACCAAATTGAACAAATTTGTTGTCGATCAAAAATTCAATCAACATGACAATTTCGTCCTCTGTATATTTTTTGTTAGATTTAGAGTGGTTTTTAACAAAGTATGATTTATCTCTACCAATGAAAAGGTATGTGTATCTGCTATTGCCATTTTTATTTTCCCTTTGCCCAGCTTTTAGGAAACTTACCAGTAGATAAAATTATATATTCATGACAATACTAATACAAAAAAAAACATATTGGCATATTGGCAGTGCTTGGCTACACTATTAATCGGCAAAGTATAAATATGCATATCTCCATGCATACTATTTTGGAAAACATCAACTCGAAGGAGTCACGAAGAATGTTAAATTAGAGACAATTAAACTGCACAATATTCAAACTATCAAAACAAACATTTAATCACTGAGCAAATAAATCAACCTTCAAATCAACAGAAAAACAAATATTAATACAAAGAAATGGTTGCTTCTGGGAATCTCAGAGCAATAAATAACACAGGAAAATGACTTGATCTGAAATCAAATCATCAAAGACCAAGAACAAAATGTATAAAAAGAAAATAAATTGCTGAATGGAAAATCTGTATATTTGTATAATATTTTTATATATCTGACAATAAATTGGAATCTTGGGCATTTTGTTTGTCTGAACTTTTTTATGTAATTTATACTACAAATCAAATCAAACGAACAGACAAAATTACACAATATTAGAATGTAGTACCAAATTTAACAAAATCGCTTTCTTCCACAACCTAAATTTATTAACATGTGTAATAGCAGTATTTAGCCATAGTTTTATAACTATATAGTGGCATGCTGTGTTAACTCAAACTAACTTATAATCGCAAACATCAAATATCTTGAATTCCACTATTGGAAATAAATCTATTTCAGTGTGCACATGGTCCTACTATAAGATCACTATTCCATCAGATTTACAATGAACCCACAAAGATTATGATACTAGGAGCCGGTTGCAGCTCACAGACAAGTAACATAGCAGAAACTGTTCCTCCTTGGAATCTTGTACAAGTGAGTTTTACAGATTTTTATTGTAATAATAATATCATTTAACAAAACTTCACCCAATAATATTGTTAGAAATACACTTGTTAAGAAAATCACTGGGATGGAATCTGTTGGAGAATCTGCAGTATTGTAACTAGTTTTCTAGTTAATACAGTGTGTTGGTTTTGCATTAAATATCGGTATTCTAAATTATAATGAATACGATAATAATCAGTAATAAAATCTTGTATACATAAAGGTGTATCAACTGTAAGTTATTTGCTAACAATCAAAGGACTATAAACAAATTTCAGCTGTTTGTACCAAAAACTCTCTTATTAGTTCTACGGCTGGTTAGACAATTTAAACTAATATGGTTTTCGTTTATGGCAGATATCACATGCTTCAAGTTCTCCAGATTTAGACAACAGAGACAAATATCCTTTACTATTTAGAATTGCGCCATCAGAAAAGGTCACAAACATAGCTCGCGTAGCATTAATGAAGAAGTTTGGATGGACTAGAGCGGCACTGTTATACACAGCGGATGGTAGCTTTAATACTGTAAGTGGCTGTCAACAATAGAAAACAATGTCTTTGCAGGTTAACAATGGCTATATATTTTCTATAAAAGTAAAATAAATCATATTATTGTTCCAGCTGACAAAGCCCCGAAAAATATCGTATTGTTTGTAAGACTTATTTCGTCCTATAAGAATTGAAATAATTCATTGATGTTATGCTTAATGCTAATTTTAACATGGATAGGTTTTATATTTGTTCATATTTTACACCTCGCTGAAAAATACAAATGCATATTTATGTTAAAATAAGCACAGAGCATGGCAATAATGAATTATTTCTTAATAAGCCACCCGTTACAATTTTGTTCAGTAGGAAAGCAGACATATAGCAATGGTTACTGTTCGCATTCGTATCTCCTTATTTTCAAATATATGTTACTATTGTATTTCATCAAAGCCGAATTTTTACCGACGCAATTATCTTGATCCCATAATTAAGGTCAAGAAATACCAAAGGGATATTCGAAGGAGAGAAAAATCGTAACAACTGACAAACTCCGGAGAACAACGAAGACAAGACCAAAACAATACATGCACTACAATTAAAAACTAAAAACATATGAACAACATGGACCCAACCAAAAAACCGGGTGAAGAATCAGGTGCTCCGGAAGATTAAGCAGTCTCTGCTTCTGCAGGACACCCGCCATGCTGCCCATGTCAAATCCGGTATGAGGAAGGGATAATATCAATGGAACAGGTCCATTTTCATTTGGGAAACGGTTTTTTCATACCTGTCAACCAAGTCATGATGACGCCCATAAAACTTTAATAAGGATGACTTCAGCTTAGGAGCAACGTACCCCTGTCTGAGCAACTTTTCTGTCAGAAGTCGGGCTCATAAATGATAAATCAGTTAGAAAACTAAAAAAAATGTTTTCCGATAATTGTATTGGAGCATAAAATACTAACAGAAAAAAAGCTCTCAGGAAGAGGTGATAAGACTAAGCGTTTAGATTTTTTTGCATTGGTTTGCATTCAATATACGATAAGATAACAGAATTATAACAAAAATTTACATGAAACTTAACAAAAACAAAATAATACAAGAAAGCACAAAGGCTTATAGCATAGATATTTGCATAAAGTATAATAAACAGGAAACATCACCAGTAAGCGTCGACCTCAAATAACAATTATCAACGGAAAAATATGCACGAGTGCAACTATTTTATTTCAGATTTGTATTCTCTTACGAATATGCACAGATATTTGGTGTACTAACCTGTCATTCCTGTTTTCAAAAATTTATGTTGAATATATTCTTCTGGTATTAGCATAAGAAGCAGATTTTTACAGGATTACTATGTAGCATTGATCACAAGAAGCAGATTTTTACATGATTACTATGTAGCATTGATCACAAGAAGCAGATTTTTACATGATTACTATGTAGCATTGATCACAAGAAGCAGATTTTTACATGATTACTATGTAGCATTGATCACAAGAAGCAGATTTTTACATGATTACTATGTAGCATTGATCACAAGAAGCAGATTTTTACATGATTACTATGTAGCATTGATCACAAGAAGCAGATTTTTACAGGATTACTATGTAGCATCGATCACAAGAAGAACAAATTTCGATTTAGTTGCTAATAAAACGTGTCTGACTAATGTCCTATGTTGAAGACTTTAAGATTACGTATTATTGCCATATTTAAGGAAAACTTAAAATTTTTAACACAAATCCATAAATACATATCAATTTCGAATTTGCAATATTCCAAATATTTAGAACCATCGTTTTTCCCTTTCAAATGGTGAAACTCGAATCTGGGAATAACTTAGTATCACACGTAAGGAATTAGTGTCCTATAGACAACTTCTGTTTATGTTAAACGTTAGTTTTACATATTTACAATTTGAAACTTCACGTGAAAAAGTAGTGGATTATTTTGTGATATAATGTACATGTATTAATTGAAGTTAATGATATTTCTATCTAAATGTTTACATTTGTATTCATATAAGTTTGAACAACTTTACAAATGATAAAAAATATAACACAAAAAGAAAAGGATGCGTAATGGATTAACAAAAAATATCACTTAGTTAAATAATATACAAATAATTAAGTGAACAGGATTTATCTAAGATCTTTATCTTGAAAGTCACTGTAAGTACTTTAAGAATAAGCCAACATATCACGCCAAATCTGAAGAGTCCCCTTTTTATATTGTACTTCTTTTTATTTTAGTGTCAAGAATTATGTATAGGGATTTTGTGTCAGGAGTTATGTAATGGGATTTTGTGTCAAGAATTATGTATAGGGATTTTGTGTCAGGAGTTATGTAATGGGATTTTGTGTCAAGAATCATGTATAGGGATTTTGTGTCAAGAATTATGTATAGGGATTTTGTGTTAAGAATTATGTATTAGGATTTTATGTCAAGAATATGTATAGGGATTTTATGTCAAGAATAATGTATAGGGATTTTATGTCAAGAATTATGTATTAGGATTTTGTGCCAAGAATTATGTATAGGGATTTTATGTCAAGAATTAATTCAAATTTCTCTTCTTTCCTATGAACATTTAAGAAATGCAATACTGAAAAAAACATCGAAAGAATACAATATAAATTATAATTAAAAGTTTATATTCATTTTGAAAAATTACTACTATTATATAATTCACTATGTACAGTTGGATTTTTGTCATTATAAAACGACCATAAGAGTTAGGATTAATGTAAATGTCTTGACATGTATAAAATATATCATAGTGACATAACAAGGTTTGATTATGTTTGATTTATAGATAATGACAGATCTACAGAAGCAGTTTGAACAGAACAATATAACAGTAATACTCTCTGATACCTTTACAGATGACCCACGTTTAGCTTTACAAAATATCAAGGTAAACTGATCCAATCGATCAGATATATCAATTATACAGTTATTGACCTTTGATGAGGTTAATGTCAGGATTTATCACCATCTAGATATAATATTCACCAAGGCCTATGTTTTAACCAGTGAGAAACAAGAATTCTTATAGTCATATATCAGTTTATGATATGCTATGCGAGACGTTAAAAAAACTTAAATAATAAATTCTTCAATACGATGGCCATTTCTGGATTAACCTTGAAAGAGATACACTTGGGACCGGGACTTGTGACCAAAGCAAACAAAAAATAAATGGTAAAACACACTATTTTCTAACAGTCAGGACCAAAAGTTTTATTTCGATAAATCCTTGAAACTGAGACTTTTTCAACATGACAATAACGGAAAAATTGACAGGACTATCAAAACGGTTCGAGCAATGGGTGGTATCCGAGCAAACTGAGTTCGAGCTACCGAACTTCGACTGAAAAATATAAATAAATAGATTGTGAGAAATAGAACCATAAGGGCCCCAACAAAATTTCCAGATAAACTTACAGAATACCTAGGTAGCTCAGTTATCTTATTCAAATACCATCAATGAAGACACCTATCAAACTTCATTGAATATCAAGGAAACCCAATTCAAAGTATCAATTTCACCTGGTGACCCTGAATCAGAAAAATTTCACAGAATAATCTACGTTGGGTTTGCTTATAACAAAAGTATTGAAATTGTGTAAGCACAACATCGAAATGACCTAAATATGACTAAATCTAGTAGATAAATTTGTAAAAACGTATTTAAAAGGTATTCCAACGCCAAAGCAAAAACTAATGAGTGGTTGATACCATCAAGGACTGACAGTCTACCATCAAACTGATTAACGAAAGTAACGAAATGCGACAAAATTGTTGAACAGCAAAGCACGTTTCTTAAAAAAACATGACCAATTATATGTCTGGACCAGCGTCACATGCTAATAAGAGTTTTTTTTTTATTATCAGCTGTTCTGTATTTCCATAAGACTTAAACGTATCTAACATTGTAAGATTTATCTTTGAATGTAGTAGGTTATTCTATATTAATCTAACTAGCAAAAAATCAGATTTATTTTATTGAGAGAAAAGGCATAAGTTTTTTGGTCGGGTGGCTGTTTCTATGACACAATCCCAATTTCCATTCATACTTTTATATTAAATGACGGTCTTATCTGGACCAAAGAGCAAGCGTGAACAAGCCTGATATGTTCTGCTATAAAAGTCAGATCAAAATTCCTATAAGGAAATACACGAGCAAAAAGAAATAAAAAATATTAATATTGGTATGCTCATCTGTATTTGAGTTTGCTTCCAATAGGCCCAGCAGTTTCAGAGGAGATCTTCAAATTGTATTCCCCATAGGGTCCTAAGTTTAATTATGTCGTGCCGTGACGGCAATCTTGGATGACGGACGAACACGCCAGATAAAAAGTTTAAAGGGAACCATTCCATAACTATTATAACATTTTTTTGGTTCCAATTGGACCTGTAGTTTTAGAGGAGAAGATTTTTATATTAAAAAAAAATAACAAAAAAGCTAAAAATCAACAATTCAGGGGGCAATAACTCCCAGACGGGTAATACGATTTCTACAAAAAATGAAACGCAAGTAGATCTTGTTCTTCTGCATGATCGTTTTTAACTTTCCAGATTTTCTCTAAAAGACATTTCTTCTGAGATAATTTTCAAAACCAGTGTCTGACGCATATGCTCTATTTTTAGTAACATAGGCAATGTGGTTTGGCTTCCGCGTCAGTCAAATACGCAATATAAAAAACAATAAACAATAAAATGGTTCCTAAACTATTCACAACGTTTATTTTAAGGAAGTTTTGCAAAAAAACTTTTTTAAATTATACAGGATCCACATGCATTTGATAGCTATATCCGGTGTCCAGATGATTATAAACGACGAAGAATAAAAACTTAATCCCAAAAAGAAGGGGGGGGCTACTCTCCAAAATGTTCTGCACGTAGGTTAGCACTATTTTTTTTCTCGTTTTTGCTGTATTGTATAGGGATCCCAAAAATTGCAGGTATTTTGGGGGGTGCGTTCAAAAAGACGAAAATAATATTTTTCTGGGTCTGAAAAGGGTAGAGATATCTTTATGGAGGTGTCAACAAATTTAGCTATTTTTTTATGAGCCTATGTACAGGCATTTTTTTTTACCTCCCTACCCCTAAAGTTAATCCGTAACTCGAATTTTAACTCGACGTGCAACTCGATAAATGACATTAGAAATCAATATCTCGAGTTAACTCGAATATTAACTTGAACTCGAACTTTAACTCGAACTTTAACTCGAACTAGAACTGTAACTCGAACTGTAAGTCGAACTTTAACTCTAACTCGAACTCGAACTCGATGTTTATTCACACCCGAAAAAGTCGTTCTTGGAATTATGTGAAAACTAAATTCTACAAAAGGGAGTTCTGGAAGAAACTTGTGCGCTCTTCAACCATGTACGTGCAATTGCTTTTATGTTTTTTTTATAGTACATGTAGATATCTGTTAAAGATTTAGTAAAGAGTACACTTGTCTTGCAGTATCTCTTTGTATTAAAAACCTCATTAGCAAATCATAGGATATAAAATCTGTGAACATTAAACAGTTAACTGTTCTTTCTCTTGTTAAGGATCAACTTAAATTATCCATAATATCAGAGAATTTAATTAATACTTTCACATAAGAAACTTAATTTTTTACTTATATACGGTTGGAAAAACCATTTTCTACTGAACTAATAAATTGGACCATATAATGTCCAACCGATGTTTATGAACATTTAAAAACAACAAAGCATAATAATTCGAATTTCACGGAAATTCCTTGGTTTAATACTCCATACGGAAATTCCTTGGTTTAATACTCCATATAAGCTATAAATATTTTAAATTCTTTTTGATCGGTGATGTATTTTTAAAACCCATTAACAACATCCATAAATATTCGTGCATTTACAGAGAAAAGATGGTAGAATAATAATCGCTGCTGCCTTTGAGGACAAAGCCAGAAAGATCTTCTGTGAGGTAAATATGCTTCATAGCTACCATGGAAAAATTGTTTAACCGTGAAAAAAATGATTCCAGGGAACTAGCAATTATATTTTAATTGAATTTTGTTGTTGATATAAACAATATACAAAAACCTTCAAATTATATGAATTTAAGAATTTAGATCACAACACACTGTATTATTATATGAACAGACATCGTGAGAAAAGAGACATTTTAAGAAAAATATCTGTATTTTGATTGATTATGAAAGGATATGTTTATTGAGTATACATGTATACATTATTTCAAGTGAGTTAAACTGCAATGCTAGCAAAAGTCTAGTGGAAGAGATTTTTTTAATATAATTTTAAAAAAATCTAGTAATATTTGTTGCTGATTATCAAACATTGCTGTGTTTATTGTAACTTTTTTAATTGCAAAAGATTAAACTAAGTATAAGATTTTTTTAAAGACAAGAAAGAATGCACAGCTTATCTTTTAGAAATTATAGGATTAAAATCCATTGTGTCAGTTTTGTATTGATTGATTTATTGATTAGTGTTTTATGCTGTGTTTTCGATATTGCAGCCATATCACAATCTAAACACACAAAAGATGTAATAATATAACAGAAATTCTAAAGAGATACAGATTTAATAATGTTACAGACATTCTGAACAGATAATTACAATATCACAGACATTCTAAACAGATAATAGATGCAATAATATTACAGACATTCTAAACATATAATAGATGCAATAATATTACAGACATTCTAAACATATAATAGATTTAATAATATCACAGACATTCTGAACAGATAATTACAACATTACAGACAAACATCTTAGTAAATAATAAGAAAAGGTAAAATACGTAATCAGGTCAGAAATTTAAAATACTGGATAAGGACCACGTATACTCAACTATATCATAAAGTAGGATTAAACGTCCTTTAATTACGGTTTATTACCATATCAGAGAAAATTTAGTTGTTTTTATTGGTTAAAACATGGGCATGTGGTATTTATTAATCTGCGTTAAAATTTCAAGCAGGCATTATCATGATAATGCTCGTGGGCATTACCACACGGTATTGCCTGCTTGCAATTTAGAGTTACGTCCCCTTTTGAAACGCAAACGTAATGCAGCAGTTGTTAGTTAAATTCTAGACATTTCTAGATGAAATTTTGGTTTCAATGAAATAAAAAAAAACAATACTTGCTCAAATAGTATTGTTGTAATATTATATAACAGGGTGCCTTTTTATGTACTTAGTAGGTATGCATATTTCGAATAATAAATTCTTGTCAGTAATGCTTGAAGTAGAAAAAAGAATATACTAGTATATGGGTAATTTCCATGAATGTACAATATACCAGCATAGCACCAAAAAGTAATGGCAGAAACATAAACACATATTCAGAGGTCATCATGAGGTCTTCAACATACATGTACAAGATATCTCCTTCTGAAAATGACCCATTGTACTTTTCAAATTTAAACTGAAAAAATTATTATAAAAGCTTGTACCAGCTATTTGTAAAACATATCTGTTTCTTTAGTGTATAGATTTTAATAAAATACATTGTAGTATTGCATGTTTTAAGTTTAAGTTAATTTTTACACTTAAATGAATTCTGTTATACCTTTTACATGCACCTACTATGTACATCTAATGTGTATATCGCTTTTGTTATGAATTATGGGATGTTTTAAATTTACTTCAAGCTTTTTTAAAAATATAATTTCAGGCATACAAACTAGACATGACGGGTGACGTATTTACTTGGATCTTTCCTGGATGGTTATTTCCTGATTGGTGGAAAGTAAATGATACATCATGTGACCATCTTGCTATGAAGGAAGCTGCGAAGGGGTATATTGGATTGGCAGTGTCTTCACTATCAGACTACGATGGTCCGACAGACGTGTCTAAGGTCATTATTATAGACTAGATTTATTCCCAGGGTATTTCATTTTTGTCATTGGGCAACGAAATAAAGTAATACGTTACATGTAAATAATAAAACAATTAAAGAACCAGTTTCCAGATAACAACGAAACACGAGACCCTTATCAAATAAGTTTATATTGCCAAATAAGTAAACATTCAGATGAATAGGCACAAAATGTGACATTTTCATTAATTATGTGCTTGTGGAAATGCACCATATTGATCCAGTACATTGTTATTGCAGACCTACAATATACATGTGAAGAAGTTCTTTTTTTTTTATTAATTTTTAAATTGATTAAATTGTTCGTTTTGGTTATATTCATGATAAATTCGCTTGTTTGATAAAATAAATTACCGGTTATACCCTTATTCAGACCACAAGACAATTTGATGAGGAATATGCGAATTTAACTGATGGACACAATTATGGAGGGAAAGAGTATGCTTCATATGGATACGATAGTGTCTGGGTAATAGCACATGCATTGAATCAAGCTGCAAAGATTCTGGAAAATGCGTCTAGAAGATTAGATGATTTTACATATGACAGTAAAGACATAGCAGGCATCATCTTCAACAGTGTAAACACAACTAATATCACTGGTGTTACGGTAAGTCTTGCAGTTGGTTTTACCAGGGAATAAATCATGTTGCTGTAGGTAAAGTTTGCATGCAAGTGCACCAGTAGATATAGGCTGTATAGATAAAGTATGTATTTGTGTTTCTGTAGATAAAGGATGTGGATAAAGTATGTGTGTGTATGCATGTAGATAAAGTATGTGTGTGTATGCATGCAGATAAAGGCTGTATGGAAGTGTGCTTGACGATAAAGGCTGTGGATAAAGTATGTGTGTGTATACATGCAGATAAAGGCTCTATGAAAGTGTGTCTGTAGATAAAGGCTGTGGATAAAGTATGTGTGTGTGTATATATGCCTGTAGATAAAGACTGTATGGAAATGTGCTTGTAGATAAGGGCTGTGGATAAAGTATGTGTGTATATATATGCCTGTAGATAAAGTCTGTATGAAAGTGTGTCTCTAGATAAAGGCTGTGGATAAAGTATGTGTGTGTTTATATGTCCGTAGATAAAGGCTGTATGAAAATATGCTTGTAGACAAGGGCTGTTGATAAAGTACGTGTGTGTATATATGCCTGTAGATAAAGGCTGTATGTAATAGTGCATATACGAATTAAATTTATATGCAAGTGTGCCTATAGATAAAGGCTGTATGCAGGTGTGCCTGTTTGTATGGGCGTTGGTATGTAAGTGACCATGTACATAAATTATGTATTAAGTGAAGATAGAGACTGTATGTAAATGTGCCTGCAGATAGAGTCTGTACGTAAGTGATAGTGTAAATAATGCTGCATATGTGTCTTTAAAGAAGGTTGCTAAATAAAAGTTGTAAGTGTGCCTGTAGATAAAAGCTACAGGTAAGTGTGTCTGTAGATGAAAGCACACGTAAAAAAGGCATGCACATAAAGACACATTTACATACAGCCCTGTAAATAAACGTCTAATAGAAGTGTCACTGTAGGTAGAGTGAATTTGATTTAGCTTCAGAAATCTTGTTACATCATTTTATCTTTTATCTTAAAAAAATTGATATTTTGATATCTCGAAGTAATTCGTTTCACCTAGAATAATACTGTTTATACTTTATTCAAGTTACTTTTGATAGTTCAAAATTACTGTTATGGCAAATTATTTTTTTACGGCTCAAACAACTTTGAGATAACCAGACAACAATAGTTATAAATGTTATATTGACAAATATATTTAGTCGTTATGTTAACCTAACATATTTATGGGGAATAAAATGCTTACATTTCTTCAATAAGTTGTCTGATTTCTTTACTAGGGTCATATCAAATTTAACTATTATGGAATGAGAATAGGAAGCACAAGTATACAGCAATTACAAGGTTAGTTTTCTTATCTAAGTCAAGAAATACCGATGAGATATTGAAAGGATGGGAAAATCTAAAACAACTGACCAACTCCAAAGAACAACGAAGACAAGAATAAAACAATAAAAACACTACACTTAAAAACCAAAAAAAATATTAACAACATGGATCACACCACAAACCCGGGGGTAGACTCAGGAGCTCCGGAAGGGTAAGCAGTCTCTGCTTCCTGTAGGATACCCGCCATGCTGCCCATGTCAAATCCGGCAAGAAGAAGAGACAACATCAATGGAACAGGTCCATTTTTTCTTTGGGGGGGGGGGGGAAAGGTTTTTTCATACTGTCAACCAAGTCATGATGACGTCCATAAAACTTTAATAATGATGACTGCAGCTTAGGAGCAACATACCCCTGTTTGAGCAACTATTCTGTCAGGATCCGGACTCTGTCCAGGAAGTCAATTAATATGTCACAAGCTCTGGAATAACGTATGAGTTGTGAAATATACAGCGCTCATTGAATGTTGCCGCTCAAAAATGGGAAGTTGACGATTGGAAAAGCAAAGTCATCTCGTTTGTTTGTCTGTAGATAAAGGCTTAAGGTAATTTTGTATAAAGTATGTATTTGTATTTCTGTAGATAAAGGCTGTGGATAAAGTGTGTGTGTGTATATATGCCTGTAGATAAAGGCTGTATGAAAGTGTGCTTGTAGAAAAAGGCTGTGGATAAAATATGTGCGTGTGTGTTTATATGCCTGTAGATAAAGTATGTGTGCGTAAACGTGTATATGGCTTTAGATAAAAGCTGTATGAAAGTGTGCTTCTAGATAAAGGCAGTTGATAAAGTATGTGTGTGTATATATGCCGGTAGATAAAGGCTGTATGAAAGTGTGCTTGTAGATAAAGACTGTATGAAAGTGTGCTTGTAGATAAAGGCTGTGGATAAAGTGTATGTGTGTGTATGCCTGTAGATAAAGGCTGTATGAAAGTGTGCTTTTAGATATATAGTTTAACGAAAGGAATATTTTCCTATAGTTTTATTTTTGTTTCGATCGAAAATTGTAAAAAAAAAAATCTTTCAAAAACAAAATACTACCGCCTTGCTAATAAAAAAAACTAGGTTAATAAATAAATAAAATTTTAAAATTGATATTGTTTTTTGGAAGCAGAAATACGAATTTTGATTTGTCATTTGCAAATCCCGAAATAACTTTCGACTCGGTGATAATCAATCCAAGATAAAAAAAATATTAATATGCAAAAAAGTTACATTTTATCAAAGAAGGATATTTTTTCTAATTATAAATTTTCTTAAGGCGACAACAGGGTTACAATAATGACATATGATGACAGCACAGGAAGATTGGAGACAACAAATGTTCCAGTTATGTGGAAAACACTCAGTGGAGGTATGGTCGAAGTCATTATAATAACCAGTGACGTAAAATAAGTAACAAAATGTCCAGTTATTATAGAATTTAAACAGTAATAATATGAAATATTGTTTTATATGACTTTTACGTGTTAAAGTTATCTATATAGTGGCCGCTAGATTTTATTAGTGAAGAAAGCCGTTGTCAATTAATATCGACGTGAGCACACTTCGCTACAAATATGTAACTTGAGTGTTTACTGGCTTGTGATCGTTTATATTTAAGACGAATTAAATAGATCCCAGCTGCATTTGTACCTAGACACTAACTAGACCTTGACGCTAAACCATATGTTTGTCATGGTTATTTGTTTTACAGTTAGCATGAAAATGAAAATGTACTAATTGTGTTCTCCTTCTGCTCATTTCTATGGTAATCATAGCCCATGTGTAAACGTAGGTGTTATTTCACGTCCTTAAGTGGAATACACCTTTTATTTCATCTTTCAGATAAATGGTATTCTTTTATTCGAACATCAAGGTATTTTACTCCTCTCAATATACGTAATATTTTTTATATTACAGTGGCGCCTTCAGATGGACCACTAATCATAAAAGAATGGAAACAGCTGAGTGCGCCTTTGTTCTATATTTTGTCGATGCTGGCAGTACTTGGAGATATTTTTGTTCTCTTTATTCTCGCAGTAAATATACGATTTAAACAGAGAAAGTGAGTAAAATATTTGTTTGACCTGAGTACATAGTAATGTCATATATATTTGAAACAATAGAACAGATAGATATTTTAAATTGTGCACAATTATTGTTCTGTGCAAGTAAATGTAAGTATGTAAGTTTTGGACTTTCGATAGTGCTTTACCAATACATGCAATAAGACTGAAGTTAGTTCGAAATATTCTCAGTATGCGAGCCCTGAAAATCAGGTGTTTGCTCTGAATAGATTTTCACAATATGAATAATACGTAGCTTAAAAGGTGGCATGGGGAAACATTCTCTTTGTAAAGGAACCCCTCTTGCACCTAAAGGTTTTGTTTCTCTTTTAACTAGTCTAGGAATATATTTAGTGTTTCTTCATATGTTTAAACTCTCATAATACAAGCAGAATCTTAGTCCATTGGTTGGGTACTAGGATATATTGTTTTTATAGATGTTTTAACACTCAGCCTGTTTTTTTTTATAGATTTTTTAACACTCAACCTGTTTTTTTTAGATGTTTTAACACTCAACCTGTTTTTTTTAAAGATGTTTTAACACTCAACCTGTTTTTTTTTAGATGTTTTAACACTCAACCTGTTTTTTTTTAGATGTTTTAACACTCAACCTGTTTTTTTTTAGATGTTTTAACACTCAGCCTGTTTTTTTTTAGATGTTTTAACACTCAACCTGTTTTTTTTTTAGATGTTTTAACACTCAACCTGTTTTTTTTAGATGTTTTAACACTCAACCTGTTTTTTTTTAGATGTTTTAACACTCAACCTGTTTTTTTTAGATGTTTTAACACTCAACCTGTTTTTTTTTAGATGTTTTAACACTCAGCCTGTTTTTTTTTTAGATGTTTTAACACTCAGCCTGTTTTTTTTTAGATGTTTTAACACTCAACCTGTTTTTTTTTAGATGTTTTAACACTCAACCTGTTTTTTTTAGATGTTTTAACACTCAACCTGTTTTTTTTTATAGATGTTTTAACACTCAGCCTGTTTTTTTTTTAGATGTTTTAACACTCAACCTGTTTTTTTTTAGATGTTTTAACACTCAACCTGTTTTTTTTTAGATGTTTTAACACTCAGCCTGTTTTTTTTTAGATGTTTTAACACTCAACCTGTTTTTTTTAGATGTTTTAACACTCAACCTGTTTTTTTTTAGATGTTTTAACACTCAACCTGTTTTTTTTTAGATGTTTTAACACTCAACCTGTTTTTTTTTTAGATGTTTTAACACTCAACCTGTTTTTTTTTAGATGTTTTAACACTCAGCCTGTTTTTTTTTAGATGTTTTAACTCTCAACCTGTTTTTTTTTAGATGTTTTAACACTCAGCCTGTTTTTTTTTAGATGTTTTAACACTCAGCCTGTTTTTTTTAGATGTTTTAACACTCAACCTGTTTTTTTTTAGATGTTTTAACACTCAACCTGTTTTTTTTTAGATGTTTTAACACTCAACCTGTTTTTTTTTAGATGTTTTAACACTCAACCTGTTTTTTTTTAGATGTTTTAACACTCAACCTGTTTTTTTTTAGATGTTTTAACACTCAACCTGTTTTTTTTAGATGTTTTAACACTCAACCTGTTTTTTTTAGATGTTTTAACACTCAACCTGTTTTTTTTTAGATGTTTTAACACTCAACCTGTTTTTTTTTAGATGTTTTAACACTCAACCTGTTTTTTTTTAGATGTTTTAACACTCAACCTGTTTTTTTTAGATGTTTTAACACTCAACCTGTTTTTTTTAGATGTTTTAACACTCAACCTGTTTGCTCGTTTTGCTCGTTTGTACACTTTCTCAAAAAATGATGTGGCATTTACATATTCATGTGTTCTCTATTACAGAATAATAAAATTATCAAGTCCTAACTTAAATTATATTATATGTGGTGGAAGTCTTGTGTTATACACAGGTGTTATACTGAATGGCATGTCAATAGGCGATCAAATTAAAGCTTCAGATGAAACCGGTGTCTTTGCTTTGTCTTGTACGGTAAGGAAAAAAGTTTCATTTTTGTTGTTGTTTTTTTTACTGCCAATGGCTTTTTATTATGCAACATAGAATGTTTTAATTTGACGGATGAAATACATTCCAACTGATTTTCATGGAAAGTATAAGCAAGCTGATTCCGACATTACCAATATTTATTTATCTATCTACGTGAATTATTTTCTTTCAGACTGAAGAACCGTTATGATACTATAAATTTTAGTCGTAATGACCAATAATGAAAAACAAAAAACAAGCCAAGAAGAGGGAGATATTATTTGTGACATACATGAGAGCAATATTATCTATGACATTTTCTTCCTGGATATTCTTGCCCATTAAAAAACATTACCAATAGATTTTTTATTTGTGGTGTATATCATTTTCTTAGGTAAATGCCTGGTTGTTTGTACTTGGATTCTCTACCACAATTGGAACAGTAGTAACTAAGGGATGGCGAATATATAGAATAGTCACACAAGACAAAACAACAAAACAGGTAAAGGATTACTTCATAAACTTTCTGCCTTCGTTATAAGTGTGACACAATACCTGAAATAAAATGAATACTAGAGCAAGTATACCTACTATTGAACTGAGATTATTTATTTCTGGTGCCATCAAGTCTTCCTTTTTATACACTTTATAGGCGTTAAAAGATTGGCATCTGATATCTGGAGTGGGGGTATTGGTGCTGGTCGACTTTGTGATAATGTCAATTTGGACAATTGTTGATCCGCTCCTGTACCAGAAAGATGTTCTAGATATTCAGGTAAGGTTTTAGAAAGTAGAAAACAGACCAAATAAATTAAGAATATACAGAAAGTTATAAAAAGGACAGTGTCAGTCACAGACATGGTATTCTTGAATAGATTTTTTTCCTGCGTATATTGTTTTATGATAGTCTTATGTCCTCTAAGAGGATGATGTTGTCTCATGAAGCAATCCAAAAAAAAGTTGTTCAAAGAGACAGACAAACCCATGAATACAAAAGATGATAAAGAAACAAACAAACTAAACATTATAGACAACACAGACTCATATAAAATTCAGCAGTGAAACCATAAACTTCGGAAAGGTAATCCGTTCCTGCTCTATATACGACGCCCTTCGTGTGGTAAATATGCAAAATAATCATCATAACATAACTTTGAATATGTCTTTATCTGTTCCATAGAAAACAGGACAAGATGTTTTTGTTGAACCCTTCATCTTGACATGCACATCGAATTCTTACACATGGCTTGGAATAATCATGGCTGTAAAAGGACTTCTTCTGCTATTTGGGGCTTTCATTGCAGTTGAATCCAGAAAGGTTAAAATGAATTTATTAAATGAAGCCAAAGAAATAGCTCTTACCATTTATACAGTTTTAGTTCTAGCTGGAATAGGCGTTCCGATTAGTTTTGTAGTAGAGACAAATATTGATTTTAAATATGGTGTCACATCTTCATTTATCATCCTGGGAACTACAGTTATGCTAGCATCGTGTATACTTCCAAAGGTTAGTTGTTATCAATAAAATACCAATATGTATTTTAATATGGGAATAGAGCTTTGAAATGAACCATGAATCCAAAAACACGCGGATTGAGTCGTATTATTTCATCTTCCGGTCAAGGGGCATCTTAGTAAACTCCACTGCTGTCGACATATAATTTGTAGAAATAAATGCATCCAGTCATAATCTTACAATATTATATACTGGATATCTGCTCTTTTATAACATTCTGTTATTAGTTTGTCTTAAAATACTAGTCCTATATTCTTTGACGTCAATGGTCTGTTGGAGAAAATACATCACTTCTACAACCATTTTTCAAAAGTTATAGTTTTAAAGAATATCCCATAATTATTATAAACTTTATTAAAAATAATGCTTTCAACTTTCATTTTGTCTGATCTAAAACAGCAATTAAAACTGACAAAAATAAGTTTTGGAAATAATTATTCCAACGGATAAACCAGTGAAACATACAATAGTAATTTAAAACTAAAAAATTCATTGATAGACGTTGTTTGCAATATTTTTCAGTTTTATGTTGCATTTTTGTGGTGTTTCTGGACAGTTTCTGTTTCACTAGCCGTCTATCTGCATTTACAGTAAATTTGGTACAAGCACTAAGCCACTCTCAGAAAAGATATCTATACTAACATAAAGACTTCTGCAGTTCATAAAATCTTACCCTTACTTCATTCAAATTCTGGTCTTCTTTCTCGTTATCACAACAGTCCGAGTCATGCGTGTAACAGTCTAAAAGGTAATCACTAATGTTCAAGTTGTCGTTGTCCGAATTGCCCGTTAACCGAGTTGGCCTATTTTCTGTCATGTCAGATTATTTCCTTTTTGTTATTATCAAACATGGCGACTTGGCTTTCGTTTCATTAGGCGAGTCCTTCAAAACAGATCATATTCACGATTCGATTATGGCGATTGATTAGAGGGGCGACTCAAACTTTGCTTTTGACGAGAGGTAAGGCTAAGTCTTCGTCCGAATCGCCCTCTAGTTTGAGCCAAGTATGTTTGGGGTAGGCTTTGACGTCCCAAGCCCCAGTCAAACATCAGACATGTTAGAGTAATCTCTTACCACAGAAACAACACTTACGATTTCACTTACATTAGGCTAAATCAACCAACAATAATGACATCAGGGTTACCCGCATTTAGATTGAATCCGAAGTATCCGTGATAGCATATTATTTTTATGTAAAAATTATTAATGCAGCAAAATAATGCAAAAGACCTTTCCTAATTTGCAATTCCAAAAATGTTGCATTTTGTGAAGATAAAATTCTTTGATACCAATTGTTTTAAAAATTCCAAAATAACCAATAGGGATTAAGTCAAAACCATCTAAGGACAGACCTATGGACGAGGGAGATACTACTTAGTTTTCACAAATTTAAATTTTTTTTATAATTTCGAGCTTGTATCGAAACACCAGCAGCTGAGTTGGCGGTACACCTCGGGAGTTGGATTCCACCAGCAGCGGCATCGACTCAGTGGTAAACATAAAATTCTTTGATATCAATTTTAATGCACAAGATGTGAACATGTCGTCGATTTACGACTCATCAGTTGTGCTCCAGGCCTAAAATGTTGAAAACCAAAATAACAATAACAAAAGTTGAAGAGCAAATTCAAATAATGCGCGTCAGTAAAAATATATATATTTGAAAACAGCTGCTACTTTCCGTATTTATCTTAATCAATAACCTTCTAAGAAGTCGTATAATATCGGATTTAATTTAGTTCGGTTTATTGATATATTTTCAGGTTTATACGGTTTTAAGAATATCTGTTGCCGATGAAAACATAATGATAGCCAATATGAAAGCGCAAACAACTAACAATTCGTCAGATAATATAACGTATTTAAAAGTTCAGATAACTCAAGTAAGACAACAATATACACCAAATATAAATTATTTGTAAGTTCAGATAATGCTGGTAATCCAAACACATGCATGGAATGCAGCATATTTCTAAATTCATATATCTTAGGTAATCCAACAACGGAATAAAATACAACGTTTTTTTTTATAATCAGGCAGACCAATAACATATGGACTGCATATTTGCAGTTTCAGTAAGCAATATAAGAATAAAGGATGGGTGTGGATTTAATGTACACTAGACGTCAACTTTAGCAATATAATAACATTGTATACAAAACGCAAATGAACACTACTTTTATTGAAATTCTTTATGTAAGTTCAGGTAACTCCGGTAAGCCAAACACAATACATGAAATACAACATATATGTTTAATTCAGATAGCTCGGGTAAGCCAAACACAATACGTGAAATACAATATATTTGTAAGTTCAGATTACTCCGGTAAGCCAGACACAATACATAAAATACATAATATTTGTCAGTGCAGATAACTCGGTAAGCCAAACACAATACGTAAAATACAACATATCGCACTTATGGCCTATATGAAATTTTACTCGTTTAAATATTATATACTTATTGACTGGGTATGAGGGGAATAGTAAGTTTATTGTCCCCGAGATACCAACTATTGCTCCGAGGCATACCCATGGGGCAATAGTTGGTATCGAGGGGACAATAAACTTACTATTCCCCGAATGTGCAGTCAGTAAGTGCTTTATTATACCGAAAGAAAATTTACTGATGCCTAATACATTTTTTGTTTTTTTTTTCGCATCGCTGTCGTCTAATATATTTTGTTAATTCTTCTCAGTTATAGGGAGGAGAGGCAAATCGCTCCAAGCTGCATGCCTTCATTGTCGTCTGACAAATCAATATTTTCGATGTTCTCTGACGTTTAATTTACGATAAGATTAAACAAGACGCATTCGAAAGAAATTTCGAAGGAAAATGCAAATAGATATGATTGCTAGAGACTTTTTCATCGGTTGCAATGGACTTTTTCAATGACCCTGACCCTTGACCTTTCTTTTTGACTTGAACAGGCAAGTTATGAGGTTTTTAACCCAAATATATATGGTTGCTAGGGACTTTTTTATCGGTTGCTAGGGACTTTTTCATCGGTTGCTATGGAATTTTTCAATGACCTTGACGCTTCATTTTACTAGTCACATCTGTGACAATGTCGGACGATTATTTTCTGTTTACATTTATATAATCTTTCAAGGGCAAAAACTCATATAAGGAGTCAATTGACGATTTTGGTCAAGTTGACTTATTTGTAGATCTCACTTTGCTGAACATTTTTGCTGTTTACAGTTTGTCTTTATCTATAATAATATTCGTCTGAAAATTTCATGGCATGTAGATCTTGACCACATAAACAGTTTTACTACTTGTCAGTTTTGCCTTAACTGCTTTAGTTTTCGAGATGAGCCAAAAAGTGCATTTTGACCTATGTTCTATTTTTAGCCAGGCTGCCATGTTTGTCGATGGACAAGAAAATAAAACACAAAATTTATACTAGATACCCTAGGGATCTTTCAGCCTTAGTTTGGCTGAAATTGATTTGGTAGTTTGGGAGGAGAAGATTTTAAAAATTTTACGACTTCGAAAAAAATGTGAAAACTTGTCTTTAAAGGGCAAAAACTCCTATAATAGGTCAATTGGCAATTTTGGTCATGTTGACTTATTTGTATATCTTACTTTGCTGAACATTTTTGTTGTTACAGTTTGTCTTTATCTATAATAATATTCAAGATAACAAGCTAAAACTGCAAAACCTTAAAATTAACAATTCAGGGGCAATAACCCAACAAAAGGTTGACCGATTCGTTTGAAAATTTCATAGCAGGTAGATGTTGACCTGAATAACATTTTTACCCCGTCAGTTCTGCTCTAAATGCTTTTGTTTTTGAGATATAAGCCAAAAACTGCAGTTTAGCCACCTATGTTCTATTTTTAGCCATAGCAGACATGTTTCTCGACGGACAAAAAAAAAATAAGACACAACCTTTATTCTAGATACCCTAAGGATTATTCAGACTTAGTATGGTTGTAATTGGTTCAGTGGTTTCAGAGGAGAAGATCTTTCAAAAAGTTTACGACGGACGACGGACGCCAAGTGATGCAAAAGCTCACATGTCCTTTTAGGAACAGTGAGCTAAAAATGTAAAAAAGAAAAAGAAAAGAGAAATAGCACATACAAACTGAAAACCAAAAACTTCAATCTGTCTAGATTGTATTTCTAATGCAGCTGTTTTCAATTTTCATCTCCTTTGGCGAAGTGTATAAATGTACATGATTACCTATCTATAGCATAAGTAAAATCCATAAAAAAACCTACGAAATTAGAAAATTGAAAATGGGAAAATTTGGTGTTTTCCATATGATTCTGAGCCAGTTATTTCTTTTTTCTTCAGCTTGAAAGCAAACTTCAGAAAATTGGACAAGAATTACAATCGTTTAAAGACAGTAGAGCAGAAACGTCATCATGAATATAATCCATTGTGTAATAAAACCAACCGTGCTTATCTTTGTGTTATCCCGGCTTTACATGTATATGTGTTGTTCAGTTGTGATTTTGTAAAAGCTACCGCAGAATTCGCATGCACAGTATGGTTGCTATGGCACAAAAATACAAGTGATGTAATATAATTGTATAATACAATAGCGCATTTATACTTGTGAAGAATGTCGTAAAAAAATCCATGTTTTGTGTAATGAAAACAGACTACAAATAAACCAAATTTATTTATGAGTTTCATCGTTGTATCAGCAAAAAAAATACCAATTTTACCCTGTACTGTACTTCGTCATAAATTATGATTTACTAAATGTTGACTATTATGGATTTATGTTCATCTTATATTTTTGTGCATTTAAAAATTGTTCAAAATAAGTACAGTATATAACATGTAAATTTCATACGTATATAAATGGTAATTCTTAACAATCTTAATTAGCCTAAAGACAATCATTAAATGTGGTGTCTGTGCAGTAGTTCTTTTTTTATGGCAATTCGTTAATCATCAACTTGATAGCTATCCGTCTAACTCATAACCGATATCAAGTAACCCTCCATAATTAGTTAGCGTCGTGCAATGTTGCATCTTATGCAGGGTAGAGCTAACTTGGTGGTTTTTGTAATTTTGTAACGATATATTCCAAGCTAGACTTTCTACTTCTCATCTATCCCAGTTAACTTGAAATTAAGGATACTACAGATACATCAAAGTCCGCTTCATATTTGGATTTGTTTCTTAAAATAGACAATGAGGGACATTTGAAAAAAAACTTTTGACAAACGTGATGACTTCGAATTTCCTATTGTTAACTTTCCCTTCTTGAGTAACAATATACCATCATCGCCTGCATATGGCGTCTACGTTTCTCAGCTTGTCCGATATTCAATGGCATGCCGTGAGTTACCATGACTTTCGACAAAAAGAGGATTACTGCTGTCACAAAAGCTTCTTAACCATGGTTTTATCAGGGATAAGTTGATGTCATCACCTGGGAAATTTTACGGTCATCATCACGAATTAATTGACCGTTACAGTTTTCCAATATCTAGGATGATGTTCGACCTGTTCCCACTATCGTAATATTTCATATACCTCCACCGATTTCTGACTAATACCGGATTGACTTTGTTGAACTTCATGACGGGTGCCATCTCCGGAGCAGGAACAGCTTACCCTTCCGTGGCACCTGAGTTCACTCCTTGTTTTATAGGAGTTCGTGTTGTTCATTGTTTTTCAGTTTTTCAGTGTTTATTTGTTGTGCTTGTGTGTGTTCATTTGTCTTCCCGGGTTTTTCTGTCGAATGTATTGCGTTTTTTTTTTGGTTTGATCCTTAGGTATATTTGTCCTCTTTTTGATAAAGAGATTGAAACTTGATATTTTCCATATCAAGCCAAGTATAATTCCTCAACATACCTTTGGCCTCGGGGTTATATATACCTGCTGATATCAAAAACATCATGTTTTGATAATGAATATATTTACAGTTATAATCGAGTAAATTACCGATGATACATCAGACTGTCAAAGTTGGATATGACGGCCGACATGGTATAATTATGTCGACATCGACCACCATGGACATGGTATAATTATGTCGACATAAACCAAAATGTTCCGGTTGGAATACAATGCGTGAGTATCATGAAGACCGAAATAAAACAAAATTTATCATTTTTTACTTACAAACATTTTATTGAGGATTGTACAACAGGCTATGCCTATTTATATCCATCAGATATTGTACAACAGGCTATGCCTATTTATATCCATCAGATAAAATTACAATATTATGCATAATGTATTTACAACAAACATCAATAATAATACCACGGTAAAAATAGATTTTTTTTTAATTTAAAATATTTATTAAAAGTACTCATAAACTAAGACCAAAAAAAAAAATGAAAATAAATAAATATCCAGAAGTCGGTCCCCTGTGGATTAAGTCAGTTTCTCAGTAATTATAAGGGATATGTCAATTATATTTTTTGTGCAGATCGATACATTGGAATGTGTACATGTCATTCTGGCAAGTGTTACTTGACTTTGACCTCATTTTCACTGTCCAGTGATTTGCGTCAATCCTTTTCTTAATAAGTTTAAATACTTTGCTGTGTATATGCATTGCTTGGATTCAGTTAGGCAGATGTAACGCCTCCCTGACCTCATTTTCATATGAATGCAATGCATATACACTTGGAGCAAAAAACCAAAATAATTCTAATAGAACAGCAAAAGATTTAAAGTTTTAAATATTATAGTTAACGAGTTAATAAATTTATTATTAAAATATTGTTTCATATTTGTACATGTACAGGAATTAGGTTATTTCCATTTGCAACTAGAAATTAATTAAATAACTCAATGGAGCTGCATTAGAACTCTATTCTGCAATTAATATTATATCCCTTTGTCATATTTCAAAGGAAATTTTGTTTCTCATTTACAAAATGTATACATACAATACAAACACAAAAAACTGCATTGATACGTTTGCGATTCAAAAGTTCTCGCAAATTGAACATTTGATACAGCTGAATTTGATAATTTTTATCACGAAAAAAGTTCGTATACTTTTGTTCTATATGTTTTAATCCCTAAAATTCTTATCATTTGAAATATTTCATTCTTTTCTATAGTTTAACAATTTCCTTCATAGATTTATAGTCCTTTCTTAAAGACTGCAAAACCTAAAGTATGTAAAGATCTGAAATACGCGCAACTGCGTGTGCTACGTCTTTTGATATTACCATGCGTGGCTAATTTGCCATCTTTAAATAATTGACTTGTCATATACTTTTCAGAAAGACTTTTTCTCAGCAAAAAACCGAATTTGCTCTTAGTCTGAGTTAAAGCATTGAATACTAATCCTAAAATTTTAAAGAGAATCTTAATAGTGGAGAACCATGATTTCTGTTCAAAGCATCTCGCTCTTTCAATAATGGAAATTCTGTTTTCAAATTTTCTAATCTGTAACAATATTTTAATATTGATTTAATTATATCATAATGAAGTGGATGTCTACCTAGCTCAAAAATAAAAGCATGGGTAACAATTTTTCTATTTACTCCAAGTATATTTTTACAAAATCTAACACTCAAATTATCACATTTGAAGTTTTTGTAACAAAGATCAAGTAATATATCATGATTGTCTAATTTTTTATTGTTTACATTAAGAATACCGCAAATATTTGCTCCATATAAGAGCACAGGTTTGACTGTACGATACAGGTTTTTATACCTGGATTTAAACTGAAAAAATCTTTTCGTAATTTAAAGTAAGCCTTCAGTTCTTTCTTGTACAATTCATTGTTTGCAAATGATCGAGAAAGTTCCTGAGGATGAAAATTAATTCCTAAATATTTGTAATTAGTAACACATTTAATCTCTGTGTTTTTATATGTAAACCTTTTCTTTAATGTTCTACCTGCTTTATTGAAAATAATAATCTTAGTCGTATTGTCATTCACATTTAAATCCCAATCATCACAATATATTTCCAATCTATTGAGCTTTTTGTAACCCTTCAGCTGAGGTAGAAAACATAATAATATCATCTGCGTACATTAAACAGTCGAGCTTTTTCGATTTTAGAGTGACTGGGTCCATGCAATCTTGAAGATATGCTGGGAAATCATTTAAAAATATTTTAAATAAATTTGGAGTGCCGTTGTCTCGTTGACGCACCCCTAAAGAAATTGGGAATAGGGGTGTTAGTTTATTTGAACTTTTAACACATGCCTCACTTTTCAAATACATATTTTTAATAATGTTATAAAACTTACTACCAAAAATTAGGTTCAATACCACAGTGGATAACACTGTCAAATGCCTTTCTAAGATCTATGAAACAGGCATATAATTTACCTTCTTTAGTATTACAGTATTCGTCAATTAAACCTTTAAAAATAAAACAGTGGTCAGATGTTCTAGCATGTTTGTAAAACCAACATGGAATGGATATATCAGAATGTTTTCTCTCAAAACATCATCCAATCTGGAGTAGCGAATATTGTTAAAAGGTTTGCCTTAATTGCTGGTTATTGTGATTCCCCTATAATTGTTAGGGTCAATGTGGTCATCAGATTTATATATAGGAGATATGTACCCTTTTGCCCATGAATCTAGATAATGTGCAGAAGAAAAGCATAACTTGAAATGTTTTGATAAACAAGGAAATAAGACTTGTTGGCCAGATTTCAGCATTTCGTTTGATATTTGGTCTAAACCTTTTGCTTTCTCTGTTTAAAATGATGCAATAGCACAGGAAATTTCATCGTTTGTTCGTGATTCTTTTATCTAATTGATTGAACATAATATAATTTTGTTCCTTTTCAGATAGCATAATAGCTATTTGTTTCATTCTATTTTCAAATTTATTAGTACATGCACTATGTAAATTCTTAAAATAATCATGCAAGACAGTTCTTTAATCATCTATTACTTTCCAGTATTGTTTAGGACCATCAGAACTTAGTGAATCTAATTTTTCAATAACATCATTCTTAAATTTCATAAAAATGCTTTAACATTTCTACTTGTTAATTCTAATTCATGTTTTTTTTTAAAAACGACAATTGTAATATCAAATTAATTTATAGAGTTAAAGATTCGCATCCACTTATGCTGAAAATATTTCGGCAGGCTGGAGGATTTTAACTTTTATTTTCTCTATCTAACTTCGATGATCTCAGGTGACGCACAACTGGTCCTGATGACGAATTTGCTCGAACATAAGTGCGTTCCGTTTATTATCCATTATCAGACAGCAGTCTGATAGCATATTTGAACAAATGTGGGAGTGCCCCAGGGCTCTAATTTAGTCCTTACGTGTTTCTCTTGTTTGTTAATGACAATGTGGATCTCCCTAACAATATTAAATTATTTGCTGATACATCACTCTACTGTGTTGTTGATGACCAGGAAATAGCTGCAGAGTCGCTAAATGATGACCTAAATGAACTCCATGTCTCGGTTACAAAACTGGGGTATGACCTTTAATTCTGCAAAAACTAAGTCCATGGTATTTAGTAGCAAATAGGATGTTGATTGTCCAACTTTATTCACGAATAACACCCTCTTGACGAGATTAGTAGCCATAAACATTTGGGTCTAAACCTTAATGTCAAGGTGGAGAGATCATATTGATTAAATCTATTCTAAAGCCTACTCTCGTCTCAATATATTGAAAATACTAAAATATACTGTTAACATAAAACTTTATATAGCATTTATAGGACCTATATTATAATATGGAAATATTGTATGGGACAATTGTACTCAGCAAGAATCTGATCTTATTGAATCAGCTCAGTATGAAGCTGCAAGAATTATAACCGGTATGCAAAGAGGTACCTCTAGATCCAAATTATATAAAGAACTTTGGTGGGACTCACTGCATGATAGACGTAATAACAGAAGCTGGTTTTTGTATATAAGACTCTGCATGGGTACCTTCCAAGTTATTTTTCTGATCACTTTTTATCTCGTATCAAATTGATAATAACTATCCACTTAGAAACCCCAGATTTTTCAAAATTCCGCTGTCACGTACACAGTCATAATATGAAACAGGTGTGACCTGGAAAGCGAGCGGAGCGTTAGGTTTTTACGTTTACTTTGTCGGTATTTAGTGAAAACATCGTAATGGCGGGAAAATGTGACACTTGCGTCTGCATCTTTTTTTCTTGTCAAATTTGATTCCAGGTGCATTCTTTCGTATTTGTTTTTACTTTCATGACACTGTTAAAAAGGTTGAGGTAAGTCCATAAATAGCTTATTTGTTCAAGATAATCTCTATTCAGGTAATCACGTCGGAAGCAAATGGCGAAACGAGATTTCGTGTGGAAGCCGCCATGTTGTTGAAACTTTTTAGCCGGCAAGAATAATTCGATTGACATCTCTACCTTAAAGAGAGACCTTCTCTCACTTATAAAGGAGTTTTTTCCCCATATGCCTTAGATGCATGGAATAATTTGGATGTCGATACCCAAAATAGTTACTCTCTTTCTTTGTTTAAGAATAAACTGAATCAAGAAGCCTCCGAATCATTTTACAATAGGATCATGGAAATTTAATATTATTTATTGCCAGCTTAGAAATGAAGTAAGTGACCTAAAACATCATTTATTTCGATAGCATCTATCTGAGAGCTCCCAATGTGACTGTGGAAAGGGAATAGAAGATAACTTACATTACTTCTGAGTTTGTCCAAATTATATGTTGCAACGGGTACAGCTATTATTAGCCGACCTCGGAAAATTTGCTGACATCTTAGATACTAAAACTATTCTTAGTTGTAATACGGATCTTTCTCCAGATGAAAATGCAGAAATCACCAGAGCAGTATTGGCCTATAGTAACGCTACTAAAAGGTTTAATTGATATGATTGTATACTATTTAAAATTTATCATCGTTGACAGAAACGTACGTACTAGTGTTCTGAATAACAAAATAGACCCAGGTCCTGTTTCACAAATATTCCAACTACTATAATTAGTATGATCTGATTTTTGGTCTTCAGTGTCTTGTTCTTTTGACGTCATGGAACCAGTCTAGCTCACAGTCGTACTTGCAGTCATAGATAATACTTTCAAGAACGATAACTTAAAATCCATTTGAAATAATGACCAATAATAACATTGTTTTCATTCTTGAATATTGACATGTACCATATAAACTTGAGTAGTATTAGGTCAATGACCTAATAACGTGTACTGATACTTGTTTACACGAAGAACGCGAGTAGCGTAGTTAATGTACCATATTACGTCATGGCGATTCCCTTGTTTTCACGGCAGCTGGATTTCAACTTCAAACGTAATTTTTGGGAAATTTAACGCTTCTAAAAGGTCAGTTTTATGATTTCAGGATAAAGACGATACAAAGTCATTGTCGGGAAATATAAAATTTATTTGGGATCGCTGCGAAACATGGAAAAGAGGGTCGTTAAAGCTCGCATTTTCTCAGTCGTGTTTCTAAAGCTCCCGGGGGGGGGGGGGTTACTTCCTATATTTTTAGTGGTACGAGTGTGCCGCAAAACAGGGTCGCTTTTTCATGCCCCCACGGCTGGTTAGAACAGGGTCGCTTTTTCATGCCCTGTTGGTGAGAACAGGGTCTTTTTTTTAAATAGTATTTGTCTAGAAAAGGATCGCTTATTTAACTGTTTAAGATAGTCTAGAACCCGGGTCTAGAACAGCATCTATTTTATACGGTCTTGAACAGGGTATGTTTTTCAATATTTCTGTTTAGAACAGGGTATGTTTTTCATTGTTTTCTAGTTAGAACAGGGTATGATTTGCTGTCGGCACAGTTATACCCGAAAGGATAGTCAGTAACCCCCCGGGCTAAAGCTCCCAATGAAGTTTTATATTTTCCGACAAGGACTATGTTTGAATATGTAATTTACTGGGCTTAATTATACCATGGGGGTCGTTATATATATTTATCAGTCCTCACATGACTTTCAGACGTATCATCCTTATATGTAATTTACTTTCATAGAAATGCACGGAAAGACTTGAAACAAATTGTATATTTAACTTAAACTCAATAATATAAGCACTAGCATGTGTTATGTGCAAGCAAATAAAATATTACTTTACATATTTATCGACAATAGAAAAACTTAAATCATGATTTAGACAAGTGTCATCTCAACTGAAATTTTGGTGTAAAATATCCATATATAAGATTAAATTAATTAAATGTACCATATTTTAAAACCCATAATTTCTTGTAATACACACAGTCAAGATATCGCTTAGTCTGTGTTAATATAGTTTGAGTGTGTATTCCTTCAAATATCATATACTTTTACTGTCTTTCAGTTATACTAAATATACTGTTTTTCAACCCTCTTGCCTATTTATTAAAAGTCATGACTACTCTTTTTCTACTTAATGTGTGTTTTCTAACTTCAATATTTCAAAAGTAGATCTACTTAAGTGAACAAATTAGATCTTCCCTAAAACTTTCTCAACATCTGTCTTTGTTTTGATTGTTTTTTTTTTTTTTTGGTTTTTTTTTGTAAATAGTACATTATTATTAAAATGACATAAAAAAAAGTAAGTATGTTGCGAAACAGCTCATACGTCAATAGAATACGAGCAAAATAAATGGAAATGGTGAGCTGTTAAAAGCGGCGTAAAACGACTTAAATGTACAAAATACACACATGCTCGTTATCAAGGCCGTATTGATCGAAAAGTTGGACAATTTTGACTTAACTTTTGTTTTTCTTTTATGATTTTGTATTTGGGCTTTCTTTCAACTTGTGTATATTGTACATTTAAGTCGTTTTGTTCCCTTTAAAAAAGCTTACCATTTTCATTTATTTTCGTCGTATTCTAAAATGATATGCATCAATTTGAAATAATTAGATAAATGTTAAAATTTAAATAATAATAATAATAATAATAATAAAACAAAACAATACAATTGAGAATGACATCAAAAACAATCATCACCTTATATCTTTTGTTTTGAAAGTATTTGGCTCTTTTTGGACATTTCAAAACATTACCAATTCGTTTGTTGTGGTTTCTTTTGCTTAAACATACACAAGCTCAGCAAAGTTGACCGACACGTCTTAAATATTTTAATCACTATTATACGAAATGACCAACTATATTTTTTATCATATTATATCCAAACCATATTCTCAAAATTAACTGATGAAGCTTGCAAAGTTTTTGATCTGTAACTTAGGTTTGATACTATTTATGTTGGACTGAATGTGCACATTTAGACTAATCAGTAGTGCTCAACCAAATTGTCTTCAGAAATAAAAAGCCCAAATATTTTTACAAGCAGCCCCAAATGTTATTTTACATTATTTGTCTGGTATATTGCGTACAGTTTGTTGATTTGTCCTCCAATGCACAGAATGTCAACAATTCCTCTCAAAACGGTGCTGAATTTCAAGATGAAGGGATTTTTTTTGTCAAGAGTTAATCCACCATATATTTCTATATATTGAAATATGAGCATTAAATGTATAAAAGTAATTTAGACTTGACCTTACTCCTACTGCATATCTTCAGATTATACTTATCTTAGAATCGTGTCAGACTATAAAAAAAAAGTTAAATATAGATTCTTCCTTCCGGTACGAGTGAGTTTTGGAATTTATCCACCCGAGATTTAAATTTTTTTCCACACGCGAGCTTTTAGCGATCGTGTTAAAATCTAAATTTAACTATCGAGGGTGGAGAAATTCTATAAATCACGAGTAAATTGAAGGAGAATCTGTTTCTCCTGTGATTTTCAACAAAAACCCCAAGAAAATGCCATTGCTACGCATTTTGTTTACATGAACGCCATATCGGAACTTCTCTAGTTTATCTTTCCAATAAATAAAAAAAAACAAAAAAAAAACAAAACAAACGACGGGAATTCCCATGCAGAAATTTAATCGCCCGGAAGTGGTAAAAAATATTATGTATTTTTATCCCACCGATTAAAAACGTCAAAAATAGGAGAAATATATATTATTACACCCCATTCTCCATATCATTCCCGGGGCTCGTGTATCTATATGTTGAAAATACGGAATTGAACGATGGAATAATCAGGTTTTCGGACTATCGGACCTTTGCACTACTTGACCTTCGAACTATCGAGCTTACGGAATATCGGGCCTTCGAAATATTGGACCTTCGGAGGTGGTCAACTTTACTATGCGAGAGACGGTCAGTCTGTTAACATCATTTTATATTTTGGAAAATGTGGAAGGCTGATTTTGCATTGTAGAAATTTCACATAAGACGAAAACAAATTAAAAGTTAGCAAATTTACCCATAAACAAAACAGTTGGAAACAATCTAAAATATGAATGAGCGTGTGTAATGACGTACATGTATTAAAAATTGCCAAGCCAGAATTTGCGGGAAACGTCACATTCCTTTTCCTGACTACCTCATTTCCCGCATTTTGTACATGGTCAAAATGGGATAACTGATAAGAACTGTATTCCTTTGACATTTACATTTCTAACTGGAAATTAATCGTGTATTTTAAGATTAACTCTATTTCAAAAAATAAAAAAGTCGACATAGTGGGAATAGGATTTTTTAGTATAAGGACGTTGATAGTGTACAGCAGATTAATAATAAAAGCGGGATACTCTTTGTTATAGTAAATGTTTATTAAAAGTACTTATGAAATAAGACAAAAAATAAAATGAAAAAGAAATAAATATCCAGAAGTCGGGCCCCTGTGGGAAATATGTTAAAAATCAGTTAAAGATCGCAATTTTATTCCAAATGTATGGCTACACATTGTATGAAGTGTAGTTTTATTTTAGCATGAATACATGGTTTCTAAAAAAAATTTCTTCAATATATGATATTTATTCTACACAGATATGAATTATAGTGTCCGAAAAATATTAATATATATATTTGTATCATATTTATAAGTCACGAAATCATTTCCCCCTTATACATTGTCATATCGGCTCCAGATTGCACGTGAAAATGACCGGTAACATACCCTTTTCTCGGCAGATTTTTAACGCTTGAATAACGGGGAACAAAATATCAGAAAATGAAAAAAAATCTCATCGTGAGGAATACCTGGTGGATATGCACATAACAAATTGTTAAAAGTCTGCAGAAATTAAGAAGTAATCTTTGCTGTTGATGTAAATCTCTCAGTTGTATCTGGATTTAAGGTACCTAAATCTGCTAAACTACGGATTTTTTTATGAAATTTTACATACAGCTAGAATATTCGAAACTGCATAAATATATAAATTTATTAGATTTAGCCGTATAAGGTTGATTTAAAATCGTTAAAATAAAGTATTTTACAGTAGATTTCATATAAAAACTGCCGAAAAATATTAATAATTTCACTTTAAATAGTCAATTCTCAAAAACAAACGCCTAGAATTTTCTATAAAAATGATATGTTATTGTTGTCAACTTTTCCGTTTCATTGATACTAAAAATATGTAGGGTATATCTGTAACAAGATGTCTGGACCTGCGTCGCATGCAAATAAGAGAAATTTTAGCTTCCACTGGTCTACCATTGTAAAATTTATCTTTGAATGTAGTAGATTATTCTATATCGATCTAATTATAAAAAAAAATCCGTTTTATTTGATTTCTGAGAGAAAAGGCATATCTTTTTGGTCGGGTGGTCACGTGTCTAAAAGTTACTAAGTTCAACAAATGGTAAATTTTACATTTTTTTCTCAAATCACCCCAAAAGTGGAGGTGCACAGCTTCAATATGTTCAAAATAAGTGTGCAATATTTCAGAAGTGCCAGGTTTATGCTGTTGGAGTTTCAGATTACACAAACTAGGTACCTTTCGTACCGAATGCGCCTGCAAATGACTAAGGTCACCAAATGATAAATTTCAGAGGTGCGGGTTTATGATGTTTGAGTTTCGGATTACACAGAGTAGGTACCCTATTCAGTGACGGACAGACGGACGGAGTGACCAGACTCTTGGACCTGCTTCCACCTTCGGCGACGCAGGTAAAAACACTAAAAATCTAGTTTTCACCGCGACGTCGTTACGACGTTACGCTTATTTTGGCTTTTTGACGTTTGTGTCGATCTACATATGTTAATAAATAATTCAATAGTGCCATGCTCTATAGTAATTTTTACATGGATAGGCATTATCTTTGTTTGTATTTTTCACTGAGCGTTAGCGAGGTGTAAAATGTTTCCAAATAATATAATGCCTACCCATGTTAAAATAATCATAGGGCATGACACCAATGATTATTTCGATTCTAATAGGACAAAATGCATCATTTCTATAATCGAAGCGAAGCCTATAAGGCGTCATATACGGGCAGCCATGTCGATTTTAACAAGGCAGTCACTTTCACAGAAAAACGTAAAATACTTTTAAACAAACAAAATAAAATCAGACTTACATTTTAGTGAGATTTTAAGCAAATCCCAGCGTTCCTGTACAACGCACGATTTTCCGTTTTTTGACTGTCGATCTGGCGTCATTTAACATTATACCTTGGATTGTGACGTCGCACCATTTCGCGTGACATTTATCGTTGTTGATAATTTCGAGCTTTGCTAAATGTCTGCAAAGCGATAATGTAAGATAGATTCAGTGAGATTGACGAATATAACTTTGAAACTCTATTTATTTTATCAACGAAATACCACAGTTTAGTGATTTCATGTGCTTCACGCTTCACGTCAACAACGCATTGTGTGCATCTGTCAATGATAATTGTTCTATTAATTGTTCTAATAAAATTTACACCGATAAAGAGAATTTAAATTGCAGCACTGTATCATTTGAAAAAAATAATTCTTGGGACATGATTTTGAGAATTCAGTATTTAAAGTCTAAAGATTTGCAGCATATTACACTACGAGACGCGCAGCGTCGAGTAGTGATGCGGTTTTATACACCTGTCGAGGCATGATACAAATAGTTTTAACAACACATAAATGTATGTAGACTCTATGTAATTGGTTTATCTTAAATTTTACTGTCACTTAAAACCGTAATACCGTGATATTTCACTGATTTAAAATTTGAACATAAGAGACAATTCAAATAGCCCTTTACGTCATTCATATCATTAAGTCATGTTGCACTGATGATTCATTCATACACGTTGTTATGATATTGTATTATATTTATTTTGTTATGATATTGTAATTATTATATTATTTATCTTGGCCTAATTTGTTTTGTGTGGCCTTATAACATGTATAATATGCTTACATAATACTTACAGTTGTTTACCAAATAATGTTATAACTGTGCAGTTTAGAAATCAATCACTGGAACAATAATAGATACTGATGGAATGACTAGAACTTTCTATTTGACTTACGTAATAATTCTGGTGTAATTCAAACTTCTACCGTATTCTAGAAGGATTCTATGGATTTCCGTGGTGGTTATATATACGGACGAAGGGGCTTTCAGAACATAACATATCGGACCAGACATTAACATTCTTGTGTTCTTGTGTTCTCAGCTGTTGGATTGACACACTTTTATTTACGTTACATCATACTAGATTGTGACTGATTGGATATAATATTCCGTTTGGATTCCCGCAACAGTGACGAGAAGAATTCCGAATAAAGAAAAGACAAGGATTTTGAACAGTTTAAGTGGACATTTTAGTTTGTGTAATATTTTTTGTAAACTTGTATATAATAAATCTTGTTAAATTTTATTATTGATTTGTGTCTTTTGTTGGCTACAATCCGAGATAGTTAAATTTGAGATAGCTTTGGCGAGCGTGTTAAAATCTAAAATTAAACTATTGAGGGTGGAGAAATTCCATACCTCACGAGTAAACTGAAGGAGAATCTGTTTCTCCAATGATTTTCGACAAGAACCTCAAGGAAATGTCGTTTCTATGTAGTTTGTTTACATTGACGTCATTTCGGGACTTCTCTAGTTTATCGTTCCAATAACTGTAGAAAAAAACTGTCGGGAAATCCCACGTAGAAATTTAATAACCCGGAAGTGGTTAAAAATATTATGTATTTTATTCCACCGATTAAACACGTCAAGAGTAGGAGAAATATAGATTCTCCTTCAGGTACGAGTGAGTTATGGAATTTCTCCACCCGAGATAGTTAAATTTTCGATTTTCAACACGCGAGCATTAGCGAGCTTGTTAAAATCTTAAATTTTACTATTGAGGGTGGAAAAATTCCATAACTCACCAGTAAATTCAAGGAGAATCTGTTTCTCCTAAAATTTTCGATAAAAACCTCAAGTAAATGTCGTTGCTATGTAGTTTGCTTACATGGACGTCATTTTGGGACTTCTCTAGTTTATCGTTCCAATAACTGTAGAAAAAACGGCGGTAATTCCCACGTAGAAATTTATTCACCTGGAAGTGGTTAAAAAATATTACGTATTTTTATCCCACCGATTAAACACGTCAAGAATAGGATAAATATTATTATTTGATATTCAGATGCATATTTCAACACGCTCTAGTTCCATGCAAAATTTAGGTACCTCCTATCTTAAAGATTTCCAAACATCCACAAGATCTAATGAACTTTTAATGTTTAAAATTTGTTTGTGTGCCTTATAATTATATTGTTCTGTAGTTTACAATGTCTAAAGTCTCGAACTTCATTGCAATAGGCGGCCACTATAATTGAAGAATATATTATATCTGCAGAGAATCATCGTTTGGACCATATAAGGGAACAAGAGTAATTCGATAATCTTGAATAAAATTGACTTCAAGAATATTATACAATGTACAGCAAATTATTTGGGGAGATATATTAAAGTAACTGACACGTTTCTGCTTTATAATAATTACATTGTGGATTTATGGTTGCAGATTAAGTTACTGGAGACAAGTTAGTGGAGACAGTAAACGGATATTTGCAACCATCAAATCAAAATTGATGCGAGCAATATATAAATATACAATACTAGTGTCTCCGTTCTAATGCAAGTGTAAATACTTAAAGTAAAATAAGAGATTTTTGAAATCCGGAAATAACACTTTGAACTTGCCCTAGTCTTTGAGGGCATCAATTGCAGAGGATTACTTGATATTTTTCGACATCATCCACTCAAAATCAACGTTAAAACCAACTTATAATATGACCTGCTTCAAACGCTTTCGGTCTACATCCGTGGTAAAAAAATGGATATACTGGTTCCATCGTCACAGACGCCAGGTCGCTTGTTTGGCAACGTCATAGTAAAGTTTCCCACAGGTTTTAAGGTAACAGGTACGTAAATGGCTTGTCCAGCGATTTTTTAAAGAAATTGTATACACTTACAACTTCAGGAGATGTAAAGGAAATCGAAAAAATAAGTGGGTAACCGATCTACTTTGAGAGTTACAGCCATTTGAAAATTTCAGGAAAACACTATAAGTTAATTTAAATTGCACGAAATTTATGTAAAAAATCTGAAATTTTCTTTTCAATCTATTCTAAAATAAAAGCCAACCCTACGATTTTTCTAAAAAAAAATAAATTTTGTCATCATGAAAATTTCCTTTCTTTTGATGTATTTGTTCACACCTGTGTTATTTAGGGTTTATTGATAGTTGCCTCCTCTCTGTGCACTTGTCTCGTGATAACGTGTACGCCTCGAGTGCGGGAGCCGGTCGTGGGTTCGATCTCCGACTGGGTCTAACTACAGACTTGTAAATTAAGAATTGCTGCTCCTTCACTAAACACGCGGCGTTTAGGAGTAAGAGCAAAGACTGGTCGGTTTGGAGTCAGAACAATGTGTTCTGGTAGGATGATAAGTCTTCCTGCGGTCTATTACCTTGTGAACTAGCACGTTAAAAATCCGGCCTAACGTGAAGGTCTAGTACAAAGCAATATCTGTTATCTATTCTTTCTACACGTTCACAACCTATATTCCTATATACGAAAAAGTTTATAATGTGAATTACATGAATAACGTTAAGCGTTTATATTTTTTTAATGTTTGAGAAATAAAAATTTCTCTATTTCAGATATATACTTCATCTGATAATCATTCTTCCCTTTTGAAAGTTCTTTGCCTCTTTATTACTTACAAAAAATAACCCCGAATCTATCACCAAAATTTCATTATCATTATCAAAAATAAAAATGTATTTATATGACTAGCACTTGCTTTCCACTTCTATTTATAGAACATATTGCGGACGTGATAGAAAGCACCATAAACAACGTTTTTTTTTGTCTTTACAAAGTTTGAATGTTAATACTTAAGTTTGAAATAATCTAGCTTGAATCTTAAGCCTAAAATATCTGTAACAAGTATATAAAAGTGATTCCTTTGTTTATCGACAGTGTGTCTGTTTGTGTTCTTGGTCGCATTGGGAGACGAATTTCTTTCAAATTTAGAAAAATCCATTTTACGACCAGGTGTCTATAGACAGTAACTCAACCACTCTCCGACCATCGCGCCATATGTATATGACGATGTTGAGTTATTTTCATTTTCTTGTTGGGAAGCGCTGTTTCATTTGGTCATGAAATCTCATTGACACTTCACTTTTTGATAAAATTTTGAATTGCATTGATTAATCGTCCACCGTACTACCAATTTTTTTTTACCGGATCCTCTCGCGACATCTTGAAAATATTTTTTCTGGTGTAAGGGAGATAACTCTCATAACACGGCGTCTTAGTGTCTGAATACCTATGTTGCGGCGTTTCAAACTGTCGTAGAAACTGTCCTATTAGATTGGAAATAATTCACGGTGGCTTGAACATATCCTGATTTTACCACGGGTAGGCCATTTATGTCGATATTTCACCACTCGCTTTCGCTCATGGCAAACTATTTGGCATAAATGGCCTACCAATAGTAAAATCAGGATATTTTGAAGCCACCGTGAATTATTTCTCAAATATCGCATAAGAATAACTGATAATGTAACTGCGTCCTTATATTTTCCTATGCAAGGGATTCATAAGGAAAATTTTTAGCTTGAGTAATCGAAAGGGTCCCTGATTTTTATATTTCGATAGAAACATGCATTGGTTACTCTGACATCAAAGATTACATTTCAAAACCTTTTGAGCAGCATTTATTAATAAAGTATATCACATACATTATTTAGTCTGATTAATACCAGCAATCAAAGCAAAACTATATTATTTAATATGAAAATAGTTAATATTTATAACTTAATAATAAATTAAGATGCTTAAGCAGTCAATTTGTATAAAATATTAAATCGAATTGTCTGTAGAAAAAAGTAAATAATGAAATTTCGTGCAAAATCGCTACTACTTGGCAGTTTCAAAGCGCCTACGAAATTCACCACCCAAAAATTTGGCCCCTAATTAAAAGTAAGGTTTAAATATTCCGCAAGTCCATGAGGGAAATATGACGTGGATATATACTTTTAAGATTCCGGTTCTTTTTTTGATTCACCATCTTCATTCACTGATGTTTCTGTTAAACCTTTTTGCTCATCAGCGTTTTCATTTGTGTCTCCGGTTTTCTCTGCTTCATTCACTGGTGTTTCTGTTAAACCTTTTTGCTCATCAGCGTTTTCGTTTGTGTCTCCGGTTTTCTCTACTTCATTCACTGGTGTTTCTGTTAAATCTTTTTGCTTATCAGCGTTTTCGTTTGTGTCTTCGGTATTATCTGCTTCATTCACTGATGTTTCTGTTGAATCTTTTTGCTCATCAGTGTCTCCGACATTTTCTGTGCCTTCACCTCCTTCATTCGCTGATGCTTCTGTTGCGCCTTCTTGCTCATCGGCGTTATCGTTTGTTTCTCCTGTACTCTCTGCTTCATTCACTGATGTTTCTGTTGAATCTTTTTGTTCATCAGCATTTTCATTTGTGTTTGTGTCCGTGGTGTTCTCTGCTTCATTCACTGATGTTTCTGTTGAATCTTTTTGCTCATCAGCGTTTTCGTTTGTGTCCGCGGTGTTCTCTGCTTCATTGACTGATGTTTCTGTTGAATCTATTTGCTCATCAGCATTTTCGTTTATGTCCTCGATTTTCTCTGCGCTTCCATCTTCTTCATTCACTGATGTTTCTGTTGAATCTTTTTGCTCATCAACAGTTTCGTTTGTGTCTGGTGTATTCTCCGCGCATTCACCTTCTTCATTCACTGATGTTTCTGTTGAACCTTTTTGCTCATCAGCGTTTTCGTTTGTGTCTTCGGTATTCTCTGCTTCATTCACTGATGTTTTTGTTGAACCTTTTTGTTCATCAGAGTTTTCGTTTGTGTCTCCGACATTTTCTGTGCATTCACCTCCTTCATTCGCTGATGCTTCTGTTGCGCCTTTTTGCTCATCAGTGTTATCGTTTATGTTACCGGTTTTATCTGCGTTCGATACGTCATCATGTTCAGTCTGTGTCTCTTTTTGTGCGGAGTCAGTTTCGTGCTGAATTCCAATTGACAGTTTTGATCGTTGGTCCTTTTCAATTGCTTTTGATGCTTCTAGTTGTTCCACTGATCCATTCTCCGCATTCTGTTCGCTCTGTGCATGTGTGTCATTTTCTGATTCGTTTTTCATTTCGGTTTCTTTGGGCTTCTCGACTCCTATTTCTGCTTCCTTTTCTTCACATTTCTCTGAATCTTTTATAGGTTCTTCTTTAGGCTGACTTTCTATTTGTTTAATCACTTCAACATCAGCTTTTATGGCATCAATCTCTGCTGATGCAGCCTCCATTCCACTTTGATGAGTGTAATTCATATTCACATTTGCCACAGTTTTCGATGTTTGTGTTTGTGGATCTTTCTCTGAGAATACGGATTCAGTTTCTGGTGCTGTTGATAAAAGTTCTGGTGTGGCTTCAACATTTGGTGTTTGTTCTTCTGTTTCTGTACTTTTTGTATACTTTTTGTGCACTTCTGTTGTAGTTGAAGATTCTTTTGTAGTTACAGTTTCAGTTTGTGTTTGCTCTGTTTGCATTTCATTGTTACGTGACATGTTCGTAGCTGTGTCTAATGATTTAGCTACGGCCTCAGTTACAGCAAACGGAGTGGCACGTCCGGATTCTCCTTCAGCCATTTGTTTTGACGCAGAAATAACACCTGTAGAATGAACTCCAGTGCTTTCTTTCCTCCCCTTCTCACTGCCTGGAATGCTTGGTTCACTGTGAGGTTTTTTGTCCTGTAAAGTCTTTACTGCTTCCTCTTGCCTTTCAGCAGCGGCTTTCTTGATACCTGGAATTATATGTTAAATTTTTGGCGCTTGAAACTAATGAGTTATCAAATGAAATTATCCGAGTACAGTAATCACGTCACCGAAAGCTACACATAGCGACACCATGATAGCTTACAAGTAATAAAGAATCTAACACCGGTGACAGTGCAAGATCCAGAAATCTCAGAGGGAAAGATTTCAGAAGTTCTCTGACGAGGCTTGCCGATTCAGAGACAACTGAAATATTACCCAAGATTTCTGAGGTTTCTTCTTGCACTTTTTCTGGCATTTAATTCTTTTTGTTACCCCCGCAGCTTTCAAATATAAGCAAATAAGTCACCAAGCAGCATTTTATTTTTTACAATTCACACCGTTCCCATGTGGAGCGCAGCAGAACGACGGGAAAGAAGCTGAATATTAAAGCTAGTTGAAAATTTTCCAGTTCTTCACTTTTGAACGAGTAGAAGTATCTATTTCTTCCGTAAATACTCGATTTTTAGGTACCTAGGTAAATGCATTGAACAAAGTCCACGTTGGTGTAGTCCTGTTGCGAGTGATCTTAAAGAAAACACATTTTTAATATTTTTCTTTTTTCTTACATTTTTGGTATAATAAAATAGTTATTTAACAGTAATTTCGGGATATAGCCATTTTATTTGTCCCCTCGACACATTGACTATTTCCCTCCGCTACGCGTCAGGAAAATAGTGAGTACCTCGGGACAAATAAACGGCTATATCCCTCAATTCTGTTAAATAACTGTATAATGTTTGATCATGCCTATCTTTTTCGACAAAATTTTGGTCCTGGGATTTATTTCATTTAAACCAAAAAATTTCCCGATTGGCACAGGTCCTTTATCTTATTCACACAAAAATGGCTGGTCCTGGCTTATTTTTTCCAAAATCCTAGTCCTGCCTTTTTATTTTAAATTTTATTCTAACCACCCCCACCTCTTTCCATAAAATTCAAATGGTTGCTCCCTAACCATAGAGCGTTTTCTTTTCATCTCATTAATTTGGTTGTTTTGTAATTTTTCATTCCTAATGTTTAATGTTTATGCCGCCATTATTTCTGCTTTAATGTGGTTTAGATTGAAATATTTGTCTATTTGTGATTGGATCTTGCGTATAATATACCAAAATGTTGTTGTTATTATTATATTATTCATATATTGTTTTGCAGTCTTTCTGAATTTTGATGGTGTGAAGTAATAATCATATATTATTTTTATTCTTTGGTTTAATTTTTTAAAAACTTTTGTCGTCTACCTTCATGGCGTATTCTAATTAGTATTTTCCATTAGGTTTCCTTAGGTTAGTTTATTTCCAAATAATGAAATTTTGTCTTCGAATTCAGTTTTGTGACTTGTAGTTCTCAATATTCTGATACCTTCACCTTCAAAAAGGGATTTACTTATTGTGTTTTTCAGACATTTTAAAAAAATATTTTCTTTTTGTGGATTTTTTTTTAATTTCCGACACTTCACTTTGATTTGATATATTTTAAGAAAAAGAGGGAAAAACCTCAAAACTTTTATAAGCAAAAATCTGACTTTAAAATATTTAAATATTTATATAATTTAATTTGATTTGAATACTGCATTTTAATTGGCTGAACAGCATAGAGCAACATTGGTTACTCGGTATTTTTTTACCGTTAGCAAGGAACGTACGAAATGGTTTTGATCAGAAAATGACAATGGTATGAAGTTGTTGGTCCGAAAGTTTTATGGTACGAAATGGTTATGGTAAGAAATGACGATGGTACGAAATGATTAAGGACTGGGCAATATTTATCGCAGGGATAGGACCTGTACAAAAAATTTCACGGGAAAAAAAACATCATGTTCCATGGTCTACATAAAAAAAATTGTCATGTGCCTGTAGTTGTTTAAAACAATGTCAGGGTCCCTTCATAGTGGGTAAATCACTTACTTCCAAACACTGATGTTATTGTAAGGTTCAAGTAGTAAAGAGGGTTAGGGTTTGGGAGTAGGGTTAGGGGTTAGGGTTATGGTTATGGTTAGTGTTAGGGTTAGGGTTAGAGTTAGGGGTTAGGGGTTAGGGGTTAGGGTTAGGGTTATGGTTTGGGTTAGGGGTTAGGGTTAGGGTTAGGGTTATGGTTATGGTTATGGTTTGGGTTAGGGGTTAGGGTTAGGGTTAGGGTTAGGGACAGACATAGTTTCTAATTTTCACCATAAAGTGTTGGAGCCATGGACATTTCTTTTGAAAAAATATCCTCCCTAAGGCTTTCAAATATTACAAAATTCTATGCAAAATGCCCATTTGTACCGGTCCCATACCTGCGATAAATATTGCCCATTCCCTTATTTTACGAAATGACTAGCTTCGATCTTTTTTCGTTGAAAAGTTAGGCAATTTTTGGTGACAGTTTTGAAGTACGAAAATTCAAGGGTTTTTGACTAAAATATATCAAAATCATTGTCAAATATAAAAAAAACCCGAAGTCATAAAGTTGGAGTTTATGTTCAAAGAACACACAAAAATTAAAACAAGTAGAGGAACATTATTATATCGTTTAGATTTCGCTTAAGGAAGTGAGGGAGTTTTTCAGCTTCCTATATATTTGTGTATATTTTGTATTGTTTTATTATGGAACGCCGTAACTGTCTTATGTGGTGAAAAGTATTTATATTCGGCTGTTCCGTCTTTATATGCGGTGCTTTTATATTTATGTGCAGTAGTTTCGTCTTTATTTGCGGTGCTTTTGTCTTTATATGCGGTGCTTTTGTCGTTATATGCGGTGGTTTCGTATTTATATTCGCTGGTTTCGTCTTTATATGCGGTGCTTTCATCTTTATATGCGGTGGTTTCGTCTTTATATGCGGTGCTTTTATATCTATACGCGGTAGTTCCGTCTTTATATGCGGTGCGTTTGTCTTTATATGCGGTGGTTTCGTATTTATATGTGCTGGTTTCGTCTTTATATGCGGTGCTTTCATCTTTATATGCGGTGGTTTCGTCTTTATATGCGGTGCTTTTATATCTATACGCGGTAGTTCCGTCTTTATATGCGGTGCGTTTGTCTTTATATGCGGTGGTTTCGTATTTATATGCGGTGCTTTTGTCTTTATATGCGGTGGTTTCGTAGTTATATGCGGTAGTTCCGTCTTTATATGCGGTGATTTCGTATTTATATGCGGTGCTTTTGTCTTTATATGCGGTGGTTTCGTATTTATATGCGGTAGTTCCGTCTTTATATGCGGTGCTTTTGTCTTTTTGTGTAAACACCGTTATATGCTGTCCAAACTTCTTTATATGCTGATAAAAATCATAACAATGTGTGCTTGACTTTTTCTTGAACTTTTAGACATGTCTTGATGTGTGTAAGCATTCTCCAAGACATTTTGTAACCAGTCAAGGACAAATAACCGCAATTTTGATGAAATGGATGAAATTTTAAAAGAATTGGGTCTTGAAAGACTTGTAAAGTTGTTTCAAATGGAAATGGTTACACCAGACATTATTGGAAAGCTATCGATTGCTCAAATGGATACTTGGGCGTAAATGAAAGGGCTGACATGATGAAACTTCGTTTGCGGTGTTTGACCTTCGAAAGTGACCAACCTCACAAGAAAACTAACCAGGAATTTGAAATTCCTAAAGAATGCATTAAAAGCTTACTTGAAAGCAATTTTTCAATTTCGGACATCAGCAATATGCTCTCGGTATCTGAAAGTAATATTTATTGACGGTTGGTATACCGTAACGTCGGGTATACCACGTGGGAATACCACCCTCCGTACTTGTAACTCTTAATTTGCTTCACTACTACTGTGAAAACTAAATACTATGCTATGTATGGCATTCAGTATAATATAACATATACTGCCTTCAGTTCACTGTGTGACAGATCACTACACCAAATTCTAATATGGCTTCCCATATTAGTTTTGTTAACAAAAGTGTGTACAAACTAGGACAATGATGTTTGACACATACGCATTATTTTTTTTTTATTATATGCCCGTTTTTTGCCCCAATTATTTATTCCAGTCGTTAAACGTTTGTAAAAATTGACTCGGTCCCACAGTCCGAAAGATGCCTACCCCCATACAAAACCTCGAAAAACTCTAAAATTGGACTAACGGCCAAAAAACGAATTTAGTCACCAAACCCTTGGTATCGACAGGTAGCCCTACATGTGCCCCATCTGCCAATACCCAGGGTTTAGTGGCTAAATTCACTTTTTGGCCTACATGGCAATTTTATAGTTTTTCGAGGTTTGCTATTGGGGGGGGGGGGGGTACCTTTCGAACCGTGGGATCGTGTCTGTTTGTTCAAACGTTTTGACGGCTGGAGAAACTTAGATGGGGCACATTTCGGGCTACAGGTCCGTTTTTTTTGCCCCAAGGCAAATTATATAGTGTTTATTATTTGGTTTGGTATGCGAAAGGGGTAAGAACCTCTTGGACCGTAGAGCCGAGCCAATTTATAAACTGTCTATTTTCTGTTCTTCAAAATGTTTGGGAAAAGTAGAAAGGTTAATTTTGAGAAGAAGATCTTCAATTGAATTTCTCTCCATCCCGATAGAATTCTGTTTTGCTGTTTTGCTGATGAATTCGGGCGGTACCAGTTCTTTGTTTTTACAGATAAGATAATATTTATTGATATAAAATCCAACACAGGATTGTAATCTCCAACAAAACAAATTCAGACAAACATTGATAAAGCAAACATTTCAATGAATTCAATACAATTGTTCATGTGCAGATCTATCACGACTGAGGGGTTAATTTGTAACATGTGTACAATATTACAATGTCATAAAAAAGTGTCAGCCACTGCTAAGAACCACCGACTTTAAAAAAAAACATAACAAAGATATTGGCAAAAATATCTAACAAATGACTATTACTGTGTATGAGAACAAAGGTTATATACTCATTATATTTAAATTCTATTTTATTTGTATAAAAAAATAATTTTTCGAAATGCTTCCGTACAATAAGGCATGTCTAAAAGTTCAAGGAAAAGTCATAAGTCGTGCACGAATTTATACGATATTGATCAGCATATAACGAAGTTTGGACAGCATATAACGAAGTTATGACAACATATAAAGAAGTCTTGACAGCATATAAAGAAGTTTGGACAGCACATAAAGAAGATTGGACAGCATATAAAGAAGTTTGGACAGCACATAAAGAAGATTGGACAGCATATAAAGAAGTTTATACATGAAGACAAAAGCACCGCATATAAAGACAAAATCACCGCATATAAAGACGGAACTACCGCATATAAATACGAAACTACCGCATATAAAGACGAAAGCACTGCATATAAATACGAAACCACCACATATAAATACGAAACCACCGCATATAATCACAAGAGCACCGCATATAAAGACGGAACTACCGCATATAAAGACGAAACTACCGCAGATAAATATAAAAGCACCGCATATAAAGACGGAACCACCGAATATAAATACTTTTCACCACATAAGACAGTTACGGCGTTCCATATTTTATTATTCTATCTTCTTACTTATACTTATAATATTATTATACTAATCGCTGAATTCAAATACCAGAAATAAACAATGCATGACCGAACTGCGCAGTAAATCACGAGTTATCTACAGCTGAAGTTTGGTCACAAGTTGTTTACTTCTTGTATTTCAATTCAGCGATTAGTTATACTTTTTATTACATTGTACAAAATCTAGCATTTTAGCAGAAATAAATTAAAATAAAACGTCTTTTGTCGTTTGATATCTCTCTACAGCAATTGTGACATCACTTCCTGGAGTGAAATACCGGCTCTTCTTTTCACATGTAATTTACCAGATTTTCTTTCACCCAGATACTACGGTTTTATTTATTTATTTAGTTGGAGTCTTACGCCGTTTTCAGCATATTTGGGTATTTCGCGGCGGCCAGTTTTTATTCGTGGAGGAAGCCGGAGTACCCGGAGAGAATCACCGACCTTCGATAGGAAAACAGGTACTACGGCAAATCACCGTTTACATTGTAATAATAATTCTATTATTTTTTTTTCAGTTTATTTTTATTAGGGCCCCGAAATGGCGGCGCCCTATAGTAATCCGTCTGTCCGTCAGCATTCCTTTGTCGAACGATAACTTAAGATTGTCTTCACGGATTTTTATGATTTTTATATACAATATTGGAATTGACCAAAGGAAGGTCCTTATCGGTTTTGAGGAAAATCGGACAACAATTTTTGGGAAAAACTTAGTTTTTATATGAAAAAATCCATATTTTGAGAATTAACCTTATGTCGTATGATAACTTCAGATTTCCTTCACAGATTTTCAAAAATTTTATATACAGTATTGAAGATGATCAGAGGAAGGTCCCTTTTGATTTTTATGAAAATTGGAAAAAACTTTTTGGGGAAAACCTTATTTTTTATATGAAAAAATGCATATTTGAGAATTAACACTATGTTGTATGATAACTTAAGATTGCCTTCACAGATTTTCATAAATTTTATACATAGTGTTGGACATGATCAGAGGAAGGTCCCTTTTGAATTTTAGGAAAATTGGAAAAAACTTTTCGGGGAAAACCTTATTTTTATATGAAAAAATGCATATTTTGAAAATTAACATTATGTTGTATGAACTTAAGATTGTCTTCACAGATTTTCGTAAATTTTATACACAATGTTTGACATGATCAAAGAAAGGTCCCTTTAGAATTTAAGGAAAATTGGGAGACACTTTTTGGGGCAAAACTTTGTTTTTATATGGAAAAAGGCAAATTTTGAGAATTTAGCTTCATGCTTTTTGGTAGATAAAATAAATGTATGAAATCACAACTAGATTTTGAAGTGTTTTTGGTTCCCATGAGTTCAATCACACAACCCGGCGGGGCCCTTTCTGATATTGTCAGTATTCTAGTTCATTTTAGTATTATCATTATTATTATTATTATTTGTAGAATACCATTCAAAGAATAATTTAGAACAGATTCCAGGTTTTTTTAAAGTGCATTTCTCAATGGAATTTGTCTGTTTTCGTTTACATATATTAAAGTGGATTTTTTTTAGATATTTGGATTTCTCAATGACCAACAACCCACATAATTTTAAGGTAGTGAATTGGTTACAAATTAAAGTCCCCCCAAATACTTTTTCAAATATCTAGAAACTACAATTGATAACCCAAGTTGTTCTTTCTGTCTATTCTTACTATTACGAAGCGTTTGCTTCAACCAGAGCCCCCACCCACACAACAGCCTTTATTGCTCACCTTGATTTTATTTAATATTTACTATCATTTGAAGCGGCAGCAATGTTGATTTTTGCAATATTACGTAAGTCTGTCTTCCTGCAGACTTGTATTTTAGTTATCAATAGGAGTGATTTATTACACGACTAAAATGTCTCTATTTTTAGAAGTTGTTTGACGTGCAGACACACACACACGTTAAGATAATACATTAAAATCAATGATTAAGTATCTATCGCAGATGATTCATATGCAGGTACAAAACATTTACTTAATTTTCTGCTACAGATGTTTCTCCCTCTAAAATTATCATTTGTAGCATCTTGATTTGAAATTCAGATGAGCAATAAGTTATTCGTACTTCTTTTCCTCAAATTATGTACATGAAATACAAAAGGATTTTAAGGGAAAATGTACCAAAGGGAAAACAAATATGTGTCTTCATGGGTATATTTCCATTAATCTTTCTCAACAGTTCTTTATATCTGTCAATCCTGTAACAATTAACGTCCGATCAAAAATAAATTCAAGAACTAGTTGCCGCTGGTTATGGAATTATGTTTGTTTGTTTATTTATTTGCGGTTTTACGCCGTTTTCAGTACATTTGGCTATTTCGCGGCGGCCAGTTTTTATTGGTGAAGGAAGGCGGAGTACCCAGAGAGAACAAGGAAAATTGGCAATTCTTGTCAATTTAGATCGGAGTCGAACACACCCCGCCACATGTGAGATTCGAACTCACAACCTCAGAGTTGACAGGCTAGTGATCATTAGTAGTCATGACGAACTACGTAGACCACTTGGCCACCGAGGCCCCTATGGAATTATGAAATATGACGAATACAGTAAATGCTCAAGTGATAGTATTACTTCAGTATTTCAGTAACTGTTTGAAAATTACTGCATCACGCATTGCTAACTTTTTATTTTGGCATTTAATTAAATCTACACTATATTTTGGTTTACGACTTCGGCTTTCCATAGATTAGACTTAACATCTTTTAAACAACCGATTACATCCCCTAGTGTAGTTGCTCATAAGTCAGGCTAACAATAAATTCTTTCATACCAATTGTAATGTGCACATTTAGCCGATTTACGACTCAACAATTATGCTTAAGGCCTAAAAAGCAGAATCCAAGAAGTTGAAGAGCAAATTCAAAATACCGAAATGTCCAAAAGGGTAGAGCCAAGACCATCTCATGACAGAGCTCTGCGTGGTGAAAATACTCATCAGTTTTAACAAAATTTCACATTTTTGTTTAAGTAAATTAAATCTATCAAATTCGGGCTAGTACCGTATCACCAGCAACGTAGCAGATGATACCTACGAATAATATATTACACCAAATGCAACATCTATGCAAGGTTTTATCTCTGTATGTGGATTGGAATTCCATTTTTTTTATAGCAATTGCATCATTGAACTTGTGGTACATTTAACAAGTCTATAAGTTATAACTCTCTATGTATACTGTAAGCATGTCTAACACAGAGTGAGTCATTAAACAAACACTGTGTGTTATGTAATACGTTAAGAAATTAGCAAGGTCATATCACAATGAAAAACTCTCCCACTACGAATTAGTATTAAACCTTCGAAGCACAAACCTATTTATTGTAAGTGAAAGTGTAAAAACTAAATGCGAATGTCAGTTAGTAAAGATAGGTAAAATGTATCGGTTTATTTATATCTTTTCACTAAGAGGCACTTTATTTAGGATTTTTCTTAATTAGAAAAGGGCACGTCAAATGCGATGCATAACAATACGTTTCCACGTCTTGAATTTATCGATTGTTCCTCCGTGCAATAGAAAAGGATCGGTAGACGAGCATGTTCGAATTAATTAGAATAACAGTAATAAGGGGAGGTAATGATCTATATCCACGATATCGCTTACGATTTCCATTCGATCATTCGAAGTTAATTTGGCTGTCAGTTAGTGGCATACAAATCTGGCTGGTTCAAAATTCTCGCTAAAATAAAAATCAGTAGTGATCTAGATTTCTTATATTCTTTGGTTTACGAAGAAAAGATGAAAAAAAACGCATTGGTAATGTACGTCCGACCTTCGAGAAGTTGAAGCGAAGATGACAGTAATGGCAAAACAAGATAAGCGTCCCTGCAATTATTATACTTTACTATAGATCTAGCAACTACTAAAAATAATGGTCATTTACTTGATTTTCGGTTAATAACCCTTACTTTTTAAAATCCATTCACCAATATGACAGGGAAGTAATCAATGGTCGAACAAATAGCCCCATGGGGTAAAAAGTAATGTCTTCCAAGTAAGGGTTACTTCCTTTTTTCTCCTATTCTTGACGTGTTTAATCGGTTGGATAAAAATACATAAAATTTTTAACCACTTCCCGCCGTTTTTTCTACAGTTATTGGAACGATAAACTAGAGAAGTCCCGAAATGACGTCTATGTAAACAAACTACATAGCAACGACATTTTCTTGAGGTTTTTGTCGAAAATCAACAGATTCTCCTTGAATTTACTCGTGAGTTATGGAATTTCTCCACCCTCAATAGTTAAACTTAAGATTTTTTAAAAAAATATTCAGATACTTGTAATATAAATTTTTCTATGCTTTTACTATCATCTCATAAAAGGAGTAACCGTTATCCCCTATATTGATATTTTTCTGTCACGGTCTTCTCGCTTAAAATTTTTGAAGAACGAAAAATCCGCTTCATCATATATACACTTTTCTATCCAATGTTATGTAAAGAACTCCTCATCAGAAGGATGACTTTGGTAGGAACAGATAATCAACAGCGTCCTGACAATGCTCCTACAGCAGACCTCAATCTACTGAGGATATCAGTAAATGACAGTTACTGCCATCAGCTTTCCGCCAGTGACTGTGACTGTCAGATGAAGAACACCAGAATACCGATAAAAGAATTGCTACTTCGATAGGATTTTTTTTCGCGTAAACATAGGGATGCCTGTGTCAATAATTCATCCACAATATTCGAGGCGCGGATTCAGGCAGGGGTGCAGCCTTAACCCCCCGTCCCATCCTCACCCCACCAAGTTGACAGAAAACTTGAAAATCCAAAATATGTATACTATAGAAGACGGATATTGGTCAGAAAATACAAAAATGTCGCGCCTTGATATGCTAAGAGAAAATATTTTAATGTGTGCCCCTCTAATCTAATTAATGCCATACAAGTTATTTGAAATTTGAAGGGAAACATTGATTGAGACAAAGCAAATGTTTGTCTCAGTGGAATATCGAGTCTACCTTCATTGAAATATTTCTCACTGAGGCTTGGAATATTCAGCTTAACTTTGACTACATGTATATTAGTTGCTTTTAAAAGTTAAGGCTTGATAAATGCATTTGGACATCATTAAAAGATGTTGTAGTAAACAGCGGACTTAAATTTTTAAAGTTTTGTTTACATTTCAGTATTATTTGAAAAAATAATTGATGAACAAGTTTTAGAATAAAAATGAATTAATTTTACAAAAATCAAATATTGTGAGTTGTCATAAAATGAAATAAATGAATTTGACATGTTCATTTTAATATATCCTCTCCCTTACCTTAATGTACGTGAAATAATTATTCACAAAATTCTATTTTCTGTACTCCTGGCTTTTCTACACTCCCATATAGACAACATGTGCCCAGACCGGTCGATTAGATCACCGGCGACCTATATTTATCAAGCTATTTAGACTCTACTTGTATATTCAATAAAATTACTATTTCTGGTGTTAATATTATCAGCTATTTGAAAAAAATCTCAGGGTTTTATCTTTTACAAAAAATATGAGATCTGAGATAACGGCAATTGATGAAACTGAATAGTTTTTGAAAGAAAGTTCGGGAAATTATCTCCCCTTTTATCCGACCGATATTTTTTATGAACGAGTCGTTTTACCTCTCCCTGTGTACTTTTGTTAACAGTTCTTAAGGATATTTATCTGACATTAAAACCATGTATTTATATCATGCAACAGAAAACAAAAGAGTTATTTTTTTAACAAAGAAATTGTTGACCTATAATATTTATATTACTTGAAAAAAAAATGTGTTGTTTGTATTTTATATAATAGAAATAGAAAGGATATATATATATTTTTGCAAAAAAAAACTGAACGGATGATCATAAAGCTATATCCGCTAGCTTTAACAAAGGTCTGTCATAAAATGCAGGAAATGTTCATTTCATTATCGTGCAGTATACGCACTGATAGAACTAAGAAAACAACATATACCAGTACACCATGATTTATGACATTTCAATAAAAACCATTTCAACAATATTAATTTGAATAAAAGAAAATCTCTTCCTCGATATTCTGGAATTTCTCTTTGTATCATGCGTATATATGTGATGCTTCACTGAATCTCATAATCAAGCAACTCGCATATTAAAAAATATTGTTCAGACGTTTGTTTACAAATGAGGAAATGATTTATTCTAACACTGTATATTGGGTTGCATAGAGGGTTTCAAGCTTAGAAAGAAAGAGGAAAATGAATTTGGATAGGTTTATCTTACTTATAGACATGTCCGAAAAAAAATATAATATATAAATTTTATTTAAAAGATATATCTCAAATATTAACTTAAATTGTTTATTTTCAAAGAACTGTGCGTAATCAAAATAGTTAGTATCCTGGTAATACACACATACTGAAATGTTAAGATCAAGACCAGACAGACAGTAGACGAGAAAGGAATTCAAAGAATTAAAAAATGGTGCAATATTCGTGTGCCAAGTGTAAACGATTTAAGCGTTATTACAAATACAAATGTTAAGAAAGAGAACTTGATTGTTTTTATATCCTCCTGTATCAATGATACTTTGTATAACATCTATTTTATGTACAACAGATGTTAATAATTGTTCTTTAGGTGTTAGTCATATACTCTTCAAATACAAAAAAAAAATGTGCATTAATGATACATTTTGCACCATGATTAAGTGTATAGATAAAATAAATAACAAAAGCAGAAATCATATAAACTAATCCTGTTCAGTAGTTTAAAAGATTTGTAGTTCAATTTGAAAGGCATTAAAGTTTGCATTTTTACATCGACAAATAGTGTTTAGTAAGTCGTGCCATAAATCAATACTAAATTTTGGGAGGATTGGAATTGAGTTCTAAATGAAATGGTCATATAATTTTACATTGTGAAAATACATGTACTTTTAAGAAGACGAAAAAGAATGTGTTCAAGCTCCTCTAGTAATGTTTGTACTGTCAACAAATTGGAGAAGCTATTTCCCTGCTTTTTACTTATTCTATTTACAAATGATTTAAAGCACTTACCTCCAACACGAAATTTTGAAAAAATTCCTCCCATTTTAAAATTTCTTCTTTATTACGCTGTTATTATATTATCATAGACTTGATCTAAATATTTCTAAACCGTATCAGTGAAAGTTTCTTCGCACACTCATTGAGTCACTTTGTACATGTGCAACAAATTTGTTTCACGTGCACGGAATGACAGACACTCCAGAAAACAAATGATGGCTAACGCCATTAGCTTGCTGCAGGCGTGTTATTAAAAAAAATGCTACTTAATAGACAATCGAACTGTGATGAATTATGCACCAAAATATAAAACTTTTGCCAGCTATAACTGTACTTAATTGGATTAGAATTGGTAATGATATTTATCAAATAAAACGGGTATCTTTTTCTTCTGGTCAGATAAAGAAAATGGGGCTTTGATTATTATTATACCTCAGCATGTTTTTCTATATAAAAATCAACACAACAATTTTAATATTTTGTCTATTTCTAAACCTGAAACTATTTATCGGTCAATAGTAATTTACAGGTGATTTGTTACCGGTAAATAGTCAAATTTCAAATTTATTAAATGTCATTACCGGGTATACATAATTTGTAGTGACTGGAAACTATACACTAAATTGCTTTTCGGTATTCGAGGAATGGTAAAGTGATTGTCCCCTCGATACCAACTATATAGCCTGGGGTCAATATTTGCTATCTCTAGGACAATGAACTTGCTATTCTCCTCATACCCAGACAATAAGTATATACTACTAGGAAACTACCCAAGCACTGGTATCCGAAAAAGATGGGATAGGTTTCCTTTTATCCCTTGAACTGGAAATTTCACCATTTTCGTAGGGTGAGATTTTTCCTTTTTTTTTTACACAGCGATCTGTCTGAATTTTTTTTTATCTCCTCTCCCTCATCCCTTTCGTTGCCTCTATCACACAGGCACCCGGGGAATAGATTTAGTGTGTTGCTTCTCCCCTTTTATCAAACACTCCACGATCAAAATTGTCATTTTTTTTTCCTCATAACTTTAATAAAGAAATAAACGCAATATCACAATAAAATAGCATAAATCAAATGTTATACCGTGTCAGTCGACGAAATTTGACATTTGATTTATGCTAAACAATAAATCCATTCCCCAGGTACCTGTGGTATATCGTCAATACCCGAAATGGTAACAGTGCAGTCCGAGGAATACATGTATAGCTTAATTTATATCCCTTGAACTGAGAAAAATTAGGTGAAAAAAATAGTTGTTTTTTTTTCGTCTAAAATCCGAATTTTTTCATAGAATAAAATACTCGTAGCAGCAAATCAATTTTAAAACATATCATCTACATATTGATTACACTCATAATTTTATAAGTACATATTATCAGGTTTTCTGCAAACGTATATCGTAAAATATCAGCCGCGAGACACAATGTGAAGCTTTTTCGGCGAGTAAGCGTAGCGAACGAGCCAAAAAGCTTCATATTGTGTCGAGCGGCTTATATTTTACAATATTTGTTTGAAGAAAACTTGATGATAAATTTATCGTATTGTTAACTAGCAATCTTAATGCAATTTCGTACTTTCAATGGCCATTCGCCTATAACCGGATGTTTTCCTGATATATTCGGGTCAATGTTGGGTCAAACATTATGACGTCGCTATATATTCGGGTCAGCTCATATTAGGGTCGGGTCAACTCTTTGTGACGTCACAGTGCCGAAATACGGGAAATTCTGAAGGCCTCAGCAGGTCGATATAGCCATTGCGAAATACGATAAATATTAATATCCAGTTTTATGCGAGCACTATTAGGGTGGCAAAAATAGAGGGCGTATTTGTCGAAACCGGATACATTGTAGATACCTTTACATCAGGTAAAAATTAAAATCTGACACGGATCTAATGTATACGTAAATATTTTTGAACAACTTGATTCGTACCGTGGGGATTCGTGTCGATTTATTTTTTGTTTCTCTGGCTTTTACACGTATTCATTGGACTGCACTGTTACCGTTTCAGGTATTGACGATAAACCACAGATACCCCCCCCCCCCCCCTTTTTTTCATCTGCCGGTCAGACATAAATCCAATATCAAATTTCGTCGACTGACATTGTACAAATACTATCAGCATAAGGGATACAAGTCATAAAACTTTATTTTACTTTACGTTGCAAGTCCGTATCATGGTATAAAGCTTCGTTCCATTTTAACTACCAAACCAACGTTAAGATTCTGAAGTGAACGGTGAAGACATAATTTTTCTCGGAATTTTGTGAAACCGTCTTAGTTTAATAGAGCTTTCCAAAACATTTAAACACATTCTAGATGTAGACAATTAAAATAAGATTTAAAAATTAAGGAATCAAAGTATTTCTTTCCAATACACGTCTACCCATTACCTATTTTATGTGTTATTACTGTCATAATAATAATCATCTAATAAAAGGAGTTATAGTATAAATAATCTTGTTATGCGAATACCTAAAAATCTACAAGAGTTACCGAACAACACATTAATTCACGAATGTGCGTAGCGGATGAGTGAATTATTAGTGTTTTTTGGTCACGAGTTGTAGATTGTTGGTATTCGAATTTCGAGATTCGTTATTCTGTTTATTACATTGATATATTCCGTGTATTCAGAAAATGTAGAGAGAATACAAGGGATTATGTTTTTTGTGTGACTACGCGTCGACTTTGTATAGCAACATCGTTGACGACGGCTTTTGTTACGTCACTTCTTAGAGTGAAATATGACTTTCTATTTCACTGGGTGAATTACCGAATTTGATTTCACTCGGAAATCCCGGTATTTCACCACACTCAATGTAATAATTATAGTATAACTAATCTTGAAATGCGAATAACTAACAATCTACGAGTTACCGAACAACAAATAAATTATTAGCGTTTTTCGGTCACGAGTTGTAGATCTTTGGTATTCGAATTTCGAGATTAGTTATTCTGTTTATTACATTGACATATTCCGTGTATTCATAAAATTAAACGAGAAAATACAAGGGATTATGTTTTTATGCGAATACGCGACGACGTTTATATAGCAACATAGTTGGCGACGGCTATTGTTACGTCACTTCCTAGAGTGAAATGTGACTTTCGATTTCACTGGGTGAATTATCGGATTTGATTTCACTCGGAAATCCCGGTATATCACCACACTCAATGTAATAATTGCTGTTATCCCCGACATTTTTTCGGTAACGGTAATCCTCGCCTCAATTTTTTAACAACAAAATAATTATTCATCGCATTTCCCTCTACAGAGTCCTGAAGAAAACTCCATACAAATGGCTTGTCCTGGCATTAATGTGATTTTCAATATTGACATAGTTTGAATATTTTTTTTAAAAAGAATTTTTCATATTTTGAATGTCATGTTCATAAAACAATTTGCAAATACTAACCTTCCTCCCATTTCATCATCAATTTTTTAAAATACGACACATCAGGTAAAGCCTTCAACTCAGCTGAAAAAAAAATGAGGCATACATGAGATGAATAAGAGTTTTACTATCCCTTAATGATTTAAAAACAGGTAAGACTGCAAGAGAGTAGACTCGGATGAAATACGAAAATATGTCCCTCTACTGAGCCATGTTTTAGAGAGAGCATTCCAGTAGAATGTAACCAAAATGTTGAATGCAATTATCTATGATACTGTAATCCATGCAATATTTAATAGCTTTAAAAATTGACGTCATTGATGTAGAAAATAGACTTTTTTGTACATTTAAAAGATCTCCCATATAATAAAAGGGTTATTCATTAATATTGAGGATTATTACAATTCCTGAAAGAAATTGCTTTAAGGTTAGATTTCACTATTTTCGCACAGATTTCTGAAGAAATATATAGGATCAAACTGTATATGGGAAATTGCTCAAAACTATCGATTTCCCATGAACGAGAGAAGGCGGAGCTTAGTTCCTATCACTTATAGAGTGGGCGGGACTTATTCACTTAATCACATAAATAACATAATCGCATTACGTTAGAGTGTACTAACACATCGGGTCGTGCAATGTTTCTTCCACCCTGACCATTTTTTTCGCATAGTCAATTTATGTTAAACAAACATTATTATATGTAAAATAATCACACTCGCTATTTTGAAAGGGACAATATTCCTCAGTATTAATTCAATAATCCCACATGTCCTTGAGGACAGGACCCTGCCCTGGGCCCCTCATAGCCCCCCTCCCCCCCCTTATTAGCATAAATATCTGTTTTCTTATTTTTACCATAAGGATACTAATATACCATATATATACTCATAATACACATGTTTACTATCAATGTGCCATTCGACTATATAGTCGAAAACAGATATTTATGCTAATAAGGGAAGGGGGGGTGCTATAAGGGGCTCAAGGCAGGGTCCTGTCCTCACGCACCTGTGAATAATCCTATATAACAAACGGTAAGAAAATTTATTGTAAATCAGAGGCGAACCTTCTTTGATAATTAATTTCTCTGTTAAACATTCCGCTCTACCCTCTCAAATATGTGTTATTTATATGTTGTATAAAAATTATCTTTTTTATCGTCATGTTGTAAACATGTGTAACGGGCTTCCCTTGATTAATATAGACGTTCTAGAACCGTAACAGGTTTATAACCACCCTCCATTAGCTGCGCTAGTGGAGTACTCCTTTAGCTCAGTTGGTAGAGCGGTGGACTACTGAACCAAAGGTTCCGGGTTCGATCCCCGGTTGGTGCGGTAGGTAATTTTGGGAGACAAATCATGCTCTACTATTACATTGGCGCCCAACTAAAAAAACCCAGGAATGTCAAAAAGGGCTAGTTGGCAAAAGGGTTGAAGTTGGATATCGTCATCGTAGGACGATGACTCTTGAGGTGGGGGAAGTGTAACGGGCTTCCCTTGATTAATATAGACGTTATAGAACCGTAACAGGTTTATAACCACCCTCCATTAGCTGCGCTAGTGGAGTACTCCTTTAGCTCAGTTGGTAGAGCGGTGGACTACTGAACCAAAGGTTCCGGGTTCGATCCCCGGTTGGTGCGGTAGGTAATTTTGGGAGACAAATCATGCTCTACTGTTACACATGAATTTAAATAAACACCTAAACAATGCAATTTTAAAACTTGTATCATCAAGTATCGTATTAAGGCAGATTTTGATGCTAACGTGTTCCATCTTTCAGGAGTATATTAAAAGTGCATATCACAGTTTACCTGAAATACTTGAATTTAATATAAAAAAACAATAATTGTTTTATATATAATATGGAAAATTATTGATATTTTAATTTTCATTATATTTTATCATATGGATAGAGTTTCAAGTAACTCTGTTCGTATAAACATATATTTGTACATCTCTGTGGGACAGGAGTTAGAAATCGGACCAGGTTGTTCCGTAGTCCTTTATAATAATTAATGAACAAATGTAAATTTGTTCCCAAGCATACATATATATTAAAAAACAACATGACAAGATAATAGATGAAAAACTTAAATAAATAAAAAAAATTAAAAATAGAACACAATGAACAACTAGATAAATTACAATATTATCATTAACCAACCATTGCTCGCCTCATTATCTCTGTTATACATAACAATTGATAATGATTTATTTTTTACATTAGTCTGCTATATTTGAAAATTATATCCTTAGTGAATTTGTTTAATTCTAGTTAATTACTTTGCAGACAGCTGCAAATTTCGCTCTCATTCATAGCCGATATCTGGTTCGAACAGATTATGCAACCATGATTGTGTGTATATAAATATTGTAATACACACAATTCACACGGGAAGTTTTTCATCGAATCACATTCCCCTAAATAAGAATTTATTCAGGATGCTGTTTAAGAATTTAACCATAACCAATTGCTACGAATTATAGAGATAAGTGGGCGTGCATTGAGTTTACTTTACAAATGGAGCAGCAAGTTGCATTAAATAAATTAGACATGGATAAAGTTCAGGAGTCATCTATTTTTTTGCCGTTTTGCTTAACTTTTTTTTTATCTTAGGGGGCAACCATTTGATTTCTTTTTTCTTTTTCTTTTTTTTTTTTGGGGGGGGGGGGGGGGGGGGGGTTAGGGTTTAATTTGAAATAAAACGGCAGGACCAGCATTTTAGCAAAATAAAATTTAAGGTGTGAGAAAAAATGTAGTTTCTGTGTTAATCAGGAAATGTTTTTGTTCAGATAAAATAAAAATTTGGGCCACGAAAGCGTCCTAAAAAATCAAGGACCAAACTTTCGGCAAAAAATTGGCAGGATTAAACATTTCATCCTAGCCCCCGCCCCTTAAAATCAAATGGCTGCTCCTTTACTGATCACAGTGCTTTGATAATCTTTGGTTTGCAAAGTTTGGGCAGGTTGTTCATACAGAACAGCGCAATGTAGACAAAAAACTACCATTTACTACATCCATACACCAAGTAGTACGTTAAATACTTTGAGTTTTCTTACCATTTCTAGCAACCAGTTTTGCCTCCAAATAAGCAGCAACGAATTCGTAGATATTTTCTGGTTGTCCTCGGATAATAATTTTTCCAATTGTTTCAAGTTGTTGTTGAAACCCTGCTGGCAATTTTCGTCTCCAGTAGAATTGTTCAGCTGTAGACATTTTGCCTACCAGAAATGGTTGGCGACTAGCCTATCTGGACACAATCTAAGAAATTTATAATCATGTTGTATTATTGTTTTCAAATGTAATTATATTATTATAACTAATTTTCTGTAAACTATTTTCTGCGTGGATTCCAGTTCTTCTGACCAGGAAGCTCTCGCCACTCCACCTGGTTAGACTAAATGAATTGGAATAAAACGATACGAAATAATCATGTGAAAGATTCCGAGTAATCATAGACCATACTCCGAAGTCAGGGTTTTGTATGTAGGAACAAACGTGGATGCAAAACCATGACTTGGGAGGATGTCATAGACATAATTACTGGTTTGTACCTGTATTATAACGCAAAAGTCAAATGTCATATTTATGATTAGAATTGCTGCTGAAAAAAATTACTCACTGGCTAGTTTATAGTTTTACTAAAAGGGACCCAGTCGTATAGAGCTTAGTCAAAAGTTTAGAAGAGAATAGGCTTAGGGTATATAGATTTAAAACAATATAGTGTAGAAACACATATAACAAAGAAATTTCAAATTTAGATACAATGTGGCCAAATTCCGGACTTGGGATTGATAGGGGTGGTACAAAAATCTTTAAATATTGGAACGTATTTGCAGGTTGTATGACGTTGAAGTTGGTCTTATGAGCTTGAAAAATGTCAACATTTTTTAATAATGAACTTTACTAATGCAAAACACAATCCCATTAGCGATATAAGCATACAAAATACAACATAACAGACCTACACACACACACACACACACACACACACAAATGTGACAATAAAGAAGATATAAAAACAGTTATGATAATCCCCTCTACTAAGTTCTAATGACTCTTTTATAACTGTTTTAATATCACTTGGTGTTGACGGATTCAGAGGACTTTTAAGTTTCTCAACGTTATTAAAATTATTAAAATTATTTTCTACAGTATTAAAATAATTGAACAATTTTGCACGAAGATCCTGGGTTAAATTGCAGGACAGAAAGAAATGAAATTCGTCATCAATTTCATTTTTACAATAAATAAATAATCTTAGATATTGCTACTACCCATGTAACAAACTCGAGTCATAGAGCTGGATGTTTATTCGAAAAGTTCGCGAAATATTCACACAACTCTTCGAAATTTTGCATGAAAGTTCTATGGCGTCATATCGCCCTGTAACGGTTCACATGGCCGTCTCCATTGAACATTAGCATATTTATTTGGAAAAGAAAATGTTGAACAGAAATGTCCCAGCGGAAATTTAGTTTGAAAGCTTGAAATATTTCATTTGAAAAATTAAATTTTAATAGGTAATTTATTAATTCGTATGCACTGTCGTTTTGTACTATATGGAAGCTCCGAAAAGTCGAATTATCATAGAAATTGTGCTACATCTTCAACTCAAAACAATAGGTTTAAAATGTCTTGCAGAAATGTCCGAAGTTAATTTTTACGCCTTCACAACACTTTTCAGGCTAAAAAACAGACAGTTATTTTTATGATCTATATTTTCCGGCTTTAAATACTAGACCAATAAAAAGTACTTTAAAAGTTTTAATCGGAACACAAAATTGTATCTAGATTACGGGTTACCAATAAAAAATACGGACAAATGAAAATGTCTTGCAAGGTTGTCCCTTTGCAGGATTTGACGCCGCCACAAGCGTTATCGTATTTCCCCATGCATATATCGACCTGCTGAGGCCTTCACAATTTCCCGTATTTCGGCACTGTGACGTCGTAAAGAGTTGACCCGACCCTAATATGAGCTGACCCGAATATATCAGCGACGTCATAATGTTTGACCCAACGTTGACCCGAATATATCAGGAAAACATCCGGTTATAGGCAGATGGCCATTGAAAAGTAAGAAATTCCATTAAGATTGCTAGTTAACAATACGATAAATTTATCATCAAGTTTTCTTCAAACAAATATTGTAAAATATAAGCCGCTCGACACAATATAAAGCTTTTTAGCTCGTTCGCTACGCTCACTCGCCGAAAAAGCTTCACATTGTGTCTCGCGGCTGATATTTTACGATATACGTTTGCAGAAAACCTGATAATATGTACTTATATGCACCAGGAACGTTATCACTGCATTTGCAAATTCATATAACTATGAAACTTCCTCCGGTTAATGTGTCCTGCGTGTCAACAAAGGCGAAAAACAGGCAACAAACAAATAATGCATATTATTTAAAAGAATGCATACCTATAAGACAAGTGAAAACCACATAGAAAAAAAAGTAAGAAAACTTAGGAGTATTAGAACTATTTTCCCTTTTGGCGTCGCAAGGTAAAAAATGTCCGAGGCGGTTTGAATAGATAATGAGAAAACATTCCTCAAATACTACAAAAATTACTGACATGAAAACTTAATCATGTTAATATCACATGTAAATTCCATGCGAGTTGTCTCTTAATAATTTTAAACTGCATGAGTTAAAAGGGCGTTTTTTCATGGCACAGGTACAGAGAAAAAGGAGTGGTATTTACAAAAGAGAACAGAAGAAAAAAAAAGAAATGAACAAAAGCAGAAATCGTGGTCTAAAAAGAATCAAAATTAACTATTCCGTATCTGCCATATTTAAACTGAATCCGAAATTACAAAATCTGGAAACAATATTAATCTAAATGAAGAAATACATATGAATATATTAGCATCAATTGAAGACACTTAATTATATTATTTATCAAATCACAACGTGTTCGGTTTATTTTCAAACTATCAAACTATTTTCAAACCATACTAATAGTGATATTTAACACATATTAAGTTACTGGGTGTATCCTTGCATAATTAAAAAATATATTTATAAATGTATAATAACAGCGGTGTATAAAAGAGAAAACACCGATGACGCCATACCAAACCAAATCTTTGGATTCAGTGGCCCCGAAATATTTAGAAATAACAAAGTATCAACATTACAGTTTTCTATCCCTTTTTAGTACAAAAAATAATAATAATACTTGTTTAATTAAGATTAAGAATTAAAAATCAAATTGGTGTGACCTTTTACGGTATTTTTACTCTACCATACAGTACCCTTCAACAAGGGAAACGGTGTACAATTTGTGAACAATTTGCGTACCTCAAAATTTGAATGATTAAGATAATATTCTGTTTCAGACTGATCTAGTTTTATAAATTTATATAAATATATCTTATTATTTTCTTGAAGATTTTCAATTTTATCTCTTAATATCTTTTTATAATACGCATCAGTTTCTTTTTCAAGTACAGTTTTAGTATTTTTAATGATTTGGCATTATCACGTGATTCGATGTCTGTTAAATCAATACATGTACGTATATCAAAAGAGAGCTTTTATGTAAACCAAGTATAGATGACTTCGGAGTCTAAAGTTTTACTCAATGTGAAGGCATCTTTTAATAAAGGGTTGGTAATTTCAAAATACAATCTAGAAAGATATTTCATGGTTTGCACTGGCTGCAATATATTTTTTTAATGGTTCTTTTTCCATCTCTGACCTTACGGCTATTTGTTTTTGTCCCAGGTGTATTTCTACAAAAATGTAGTATTACTGTCTATAAACCTCATTCCGCAGAATGGATTTTTCAAAATTTGAATCAGGGATGATTCCACATGTTTTTAAAATGGGTCCCCAAACTATCAAATTGGGAATTTTCCAGAAAATTGGGAAAAATTGTGAACCGACAACAGCAAGATGATAAATAACAATCATAGCACTATTAGATTTGAATTATGTTTTGAAAAATGTTCCTCTTTTGTATTCCTGTTTAAATGTATAGTTTTGCCTCCTAGCTATGAACGTTTTCAAAATATTTAGGATAAAAAAATTCTTTAAAACTTCTAAAGGCTGTCATAATTCTGAATGTCAGCTAACTACTATGAAATTAATAATCAGAACAGGAAATTCTGCAGAACACTGTCAGTGTGCATTAATGCACAATCCATTTACGCTTCTACAATACATAGACAAGAAGTATTTACAAGTTAAAATTTTCCTGTTGGGATTCAATAAAGTCCTTATCGTTTGTTTACTGTTCAAAATCTGCGTTATTAATTTCAGCTAAAACAGATTAAACTCCTTAAACGGCAGCGTATCAAATGCGCTCAACTGATCAATAATTTGCGCTTCTAATTACAAGTCAATTTCGGACCGGTAAGAATTTCCGGAAATACCGATAATTTTTTAGGGGAATTATAATTTTGCCACAATTTTTTTAGGGCTGCCAGCAATTTTTGGGGCCGCCGAGCGGCCCTACAGGAATTGCAGAATCATCCCTGTGAATGATACCTTTACCAGCGTTAATTGTCTAATGACTTGGCTGACAGATGCAATTAGCTAAGTCGTAAGTAAAACATTTGAACATACCCGATTTTGTTCAATTGTGTCTTCAAGTGAAGCAAAAATATTTCGCCTATGGAATTTCCAATCAACGGTAAAATGGAGACAACTCTTCCTGTGAGATTTAATCTGGGGATTTAATTAAAGTAAGTACAGCATCCCCGCATCCCCATAAAAGATGCACAAAGGGCATAGGAAAATATTAAAAGTAATGGTTTTGCAAATTTTAAGAATTTTTTGAAGTCTTCGATTGTATTTATTTTTCCATTGTAAATTCCCTATTCAAAATAATATTTGCGGTGAAAAATATAACCTTTAAAAACAATGGTATTTTTTTACATTTTCTTTGAAGACTTATAGAGGTCAATTAATTAAGGATGTATTCTTCTGATGTTTGAGTCTCGTTGAAATCTCGTTCGGGAATTATTTCCAAAACATGTGATACAAATGGAAAATATTAATGAATTTAAAAAATATTATAATCCAACTAAACTCTGTGAATAAATTATGTACTTAAAATAAGTAGTTTTTGAGTAATAAAATTTTCAAATCTGGTCAGTGTCATGTTGAGAAAATGAGTGAGGGGTACAAAGAAATGATTTTACCAAAAATATTTACATCCCATATCAATTTTTTCTTTTTAAAATTCTTTAATATGTATTTTTTTAATCATCTATAACAAAGAAGTTGAAATTATATGCTCTTTGTTCTAAAAAAAATGAGGAAAATCCCAAATTTACTAAATTGAATGCGTGGTCATTTTGACACGAAAAAACAACAAAATTATATAGAACTTTCTTATACAGATACAGATCTTTTATTTTCCAATCACGGAGCCCATTACTGGGCATGACAATCAAATATAATCAATGTTGAACAAAATACAAATGAATATTAAACAAGGATAATGAATGTTATTGTAAACTATTATTTATATTAACACCTACATATAGACTAGTTTTTTTTAAGTTAGATTTTTGAATGAATGAATCTTTTATTGCATAAAGCATATACATGCTATGGCAAACATTAGCAATGCAATAATGACAATAACTGGCAGAGAACAGAGAACAACATATTATAACAAGTATTCATTGAATAATATCTAACCTTAATTTCCAAGATAGTTTCAAATATTTGCATAGTTTAATTGTGAGATTTCTATTAGATGACCTTAATAAAGTATACAGTTTTTGACGACTTGGCCATGAACAATAATATATAGGTAAACAATGTGTTCTAAACGATCTAAGCTGGACAAACTAAAACAAAATGATATTCATCCTCTAGAACTTTCATGTTACATATAGTACAAAATCTATTTTCTCTCAAAATATTTTGGTATCTACCACTTTCTACATTTAATTTCAGTGTTCCACTACGTAGTTTGGTTAGCAATTGAACATTAATATGAAATATTTATTCAGATTAATCCACTTCATCTTTAGGGAAAGTATTAAAAAGGTGTTTAAGGATGATCGCTGGTCTAATAGGAAATAAATAGGATTTGAAATAATTGTTTTAGTTTGAGAGAACATATCAATAGTAAACAAATAAGCAAGAAAAAAATATAGGTTCATGTGCTCATTTTAGAGCTATAAAGCCTTGAAAATTTGCAGGAAATAGGTTTTCTCTGGATTTTTCATTATCTTTGCATTGGCAACTTCAGTCTCTCAAAAATGTATGACAAAATAAAAAGGATTTCATAAACTTTTGTAAAATACCATTTTAAGGTATATATGATTGAATTATAAAAGAAAAAGTGGGGGTTCATGGGCAAAAAAAATTAATGGTTAAGAAATGGATAAAACCCGAGGATTCCGAAAATCAGACAGAAAGACAAGGGGTGCTTTCCATTATGCGGTACGTTCCAATTGAACCAAAGATTCGTGTTCCATTATTGGTCCGTACCACAGTGGTTCTTTAGAAATGACGAACCAGACGAACCGGAAGAAGAATTAGTGAAAGTCGGTACGTACCGGTACGAACCGCATAATGGAAAGCACCCCAACATGACCAGCGAACATCCTTAATTGTGAAAATTGGATTTTTTTCATGATAATAGCCAAAAATTGGTAAAAATTGCTGAAAAGTTGGAAAATCATCCAAAACGGGGTACTTTCGAATGATCGTAGCAAAAAAAAGAAGTGCACCACCATATGATTTTTTCTTCATAAATTACTTTCAGGCAGTCATATAAACCCCAGAATCAGGTTAAGAAAAAAATTAATTCTAGAAATGTTTGGCTCGTCAGAGGTGTACATCCTTAACTTACAAAAAATAATTCATAATTCTAGCATTTTAAACCTTCAAAATGCAAAAAAAATCCATTCCGCGAACCAATGTTTTCAGACAGTACTGTAGGGGATAGTAAATAGTGAATAACGAATACGAATATTTTATTAAACCAATCAACGGCCCATTGAGGGCATATTACAAAAAATAATTATTGATCAATATTTTCAACAAAATAAACGATAATAATATATGATCATATATATCAATTCCTCTAAAAGGACATTTGTACAATGTATTTCATTTATACATTGTTAATTACATGAAAAGGAAATTTCCACATGTCATAAAAACAATAGTTCTAAGAGTGACTACTGGTTTAAAAATTTTCCTTACAATAGTATGTGCGCAAACCATAACCGTTTCTTTAACATGCCATATCCAGTTAACTGTAACCTTACCTTTCAATAAAGTATTGGTAATTTTTAAAAGATTTATATTCTCGCGGTTGTTTACTTACATCAAGTCAGCTGATCTCAAGTGATGTTGTTAATGTAAACATTGTGACGTCACAAATCTACTGCACCGAATTCTGCAAATATTTAGAACAATTTAAAATAAAATATCTTCAACGCTGATCACAGCTTGAAAATGACAATTGATATATAGCCTAATTTTATTTTTTCTTTTAAATATAAGTAACATATATTTGGAAAGTTCAGTTTTTTGGCCAATAAGAATTGTCCTTTACTTCAGCGTTTGTGAATGTATTCATTTCCGGATGAGAGAGACCGATCATCCGATCGTGTTGTAAGATATTTTGCTTGTTGTAACACTGTGTTAAGCGTATAAACCACCCTAAAGTCAGTCACTGGCGATTTTAATTAAAATTAGCATCTCCATTTTGTCGTTAGACGTTAACAGTATCAAAACACTGCTATTTCTGGTTCTCTGTGGAAGGGGGTGGTGGGGAACGAGAAAATTTCAAGATAAACAAACACAAAGAATAGGGGTATTATATATGGAAGCTTCATCACTCACGTGATATATGAAAGTTACCAATTAGAAGGCACCATGATCAGTTATGTAATGTTTAATCAACCGTATTTGGACCCTCAGGATTTCTCCTAGGAACTACTACTAGTACTACTACACTACAGTAGTCCAAATTTCTCTGACCACAACCCTCCTTTTTTATTTGGATATTGATATGACAGTTGGGGTCAGAACGATGTGCCTTCAAAATGTTGGAATTTCAGTGGTACTGCACTTAAAACACCTCTTGCGCTTTTTAGCTCACCTGGCCTAAAAGGCCATGTGAGCTATTCTCATCACAACTAGTACTACTACAGTAGTGCGAATTTCTCTGACCGCAACCCTCCTTTTTTATTTGGATATTGATATGACAGGTTGGGGTCAGAACGATGTGCCTTCAAAATGTTGGAATTTCAGTGGTACTGCACTTAAAACACCTCTTGCGCTTTTTAGCTCACCTGGCCTAAAAGGCCATGTGAGCTATTCTCATCACTTTGCATCCGTCGTTGTCGTCGAAAACTTTTCACATTTTTATCAACTTCTCTGAAACCACTGAACCAATTTAAACCAAACTTATGTGGAATGGTCCTTGGATGGTCCCCTTTAAAAATTATGTTCGGTTTTCCTGGTCGCCATCCAGTATGGCTGCCATGGTCGGACATAGTTTAACCTTGGATCCTATGGGAATTTTAACATTTTCGTTATCTTCTCTGAGACCATTAGGCCAATTTGAACCAAACTTTGTTGGAATGGTCCTTGGGTGGCCCCTTTTAAAATCTATGTTTCGGTTTCCCCGAACGCCATCAAACATGGCCGCCATGACTAGACTTAGTTTATATGGGAATTTTACTTTTTCGTCAACTCCTCTGAAACCACTGAACCAATTTAAACCAAACTTATGTGGAATGGTCCTTGGGTTGTCCCCTTTAAAAGGTATGTTCGGTTTTCCCGGGTGCCATCCAATATGGCTGCCATGGTCGGACATAGTTTAACCTTGGACCCTATGGGAATTTTAACATTTTCGTTATCTTCTCTGAGACCATTAGGCCAATTTGAACTAAACTTTGGTGGAATGGTCCTTGTGTAGCCCCTTTTAAAACTATGTTTGATTGCCCCGAATGTCATCCAACATGGCCACCATGGCTGGACTTAGTTTAACATTGAGCCTTTGGGAATTTTACTTTTTCATCAACTCCTGAAACCACAGAACCAATTTTAAACCAAACTTTGTTGGAATGGTCCTTGGGTGGCCCCTTTTAATATTTGTGTTTGGTTTCCCCGAACGCCATCCAACATGACCGCCATGCTGGACTTAGTTAAACATTGAGCCTATGGTATTTTTACTTTTTCGTTAACTTCCCTGAAACCACTGAGCCAATTTGAACCTAACTTTGGTGGAATGGTCCTTGGTTGGCCCCTTTCCAAACTTATGTCCGGCATCCCCGACTTCCAACTGACATGGCTGCTGTTACTAAAAATAGAAAAGGGGAGATGAATTTCAAAAATCTTCTATGAAACTACAAGGTCAGTTGCAACCAAACTTGGCAGTAATGGTTCTTAGAAGGTTCTCTTTCAGAATGATGTCCGATGACCCAGACTGTTAACCAAGATGGCAGCCACAGCCGAACTTAGTTAAACATAGGGCCCTATGGGAAAATTCATTGAAAATCTTCTTGTCTGAAACCACTTGACCAATTGGAACCAGAATTTGCAGCAATAGTCCTTAGGAGGTCCTCTTTCAGAATTGTCTGATTTCGTGGAATGTGAACCAAGATGGCCAACACAGCTGAACTTAGTTTAACATAGGACCCTATGGGAAATTAACTCAAAAAACTTCTGGTCTGAAACCAGTAAGCCAATTAGAATTAGACTTGGTAGCAATGGTCCTTAGATGGTTCCCTTTTAGAAATGTGTCCATTGACCTAGACTGTCAACCATCTTGGCTGCCAAAGCAGAACTTAGTTTAATATAGAACCCTATAGAAAAATCAGCCAAATCTTTAGTCCTTCTCAAGATGAAAAGTTAAATGCAGGTGAGCGATACAGGCTCTTTAGAGCCTCTAGTTCTATTATTATCATGTGAACCTGACCTACCTACAATAGTTACATTCCGGAATGATTATTATATCATGCTGATATCATTTTATTGCCCATAATTTATTTCAATCTAAATTCCAAGTATTTTTACAAGACCAGCCCCCTTTGTTGTCATTTCACAGCGTGTGAGGTAACGAGATCATATGCAAATGATGCTACTTTTTTACCGGAATCGGTTGGAAACACGTATTTTTATTCTGGAATTTTAGAAAATTCTACTGTGCTCAGATCTTAAAATATGCGTCTTCGGCCGATTCCAGTAAAAAAGTTACATAAGTTGCAAATCATCTTGTTACCTTCCACAATGCTTGAAATGACAACAAAGGGTGAAACTCAATCATTACCAGATTGATGCATGAAAATTAAAATTTGTTACCCAATCAAATGCGGGAGGCTGTTGATGCGAAAAAAAAGAAGAAAAAATAGGTGTTTCCTGTTGCATGTCAAAAAAAAAAATAGGGTCGGAAGGTAGGGTTTATTATTTTTTTTCGGGGGGGAGGGGGGGGGGGGGCTGCTTCCATTGTGTTTTTTTTGTATTTTTATGATCAAACTGTTATTCTTTCAGGCTATTTTCATCAGTTCATTGTGTAAATTATATAATATATGGTGAGTCGGTGTTCAAAAGTCACAGAAGACATGTCCGTGATTTCCAGCCTATAAAATTTTCAAACTTTGCCATTATAGCCGGCCATTTGTTTTATATCAATTACGGTCAATAAAAAGCTTTCTTAATAGTGTTAAAAATAGACCCAGACTATTTTGGGATATACTAAAGAAAGAGCTTATTTTCCGATCACAGTGAAAATTATCGAAGTTCTTTTTTTCTTCTTTGAAAAAAGTTGAGGTCAGAGCCAAAAAATAGGGTCGGTCGGGCGATCGGAAACACACCTTTTTTTTTTATTTTGGCTGGATTATAATATCCCAAAAAATGGAGTAGAAATGAAAGTCTAGGGCAATTATGATTGGACAATATTTTAAGGTTTGTGTCGGGAGGACATAATTGCATCGAAAAGGAGGTTCACATCAAATTGGTTTTTAGTTCTTTGGATTTTTGGGTGGCAAAAATAGGTGCGAGCAAGCAAAATTTTAATTTTTTTTTCTTGATGATAATTTTTTTAAGGCGAAGATAAAATTTACCTGTGTCACACATTTTTTAAGCTAAAATATTTTAAAAAATGGAAAAAATTCCAATTTTTACAAAATTCTTGAAAAATGGAATCAGTTGCTACATAGTATTTCTGTCTATAAACCTCATTCCGCAGAATGGATTTTTCAAAATTTGAATACCTTTACCAGCGTTAATTGTCTAATGACTTGGCTGACAGATGCAATTAGCTAAGTCGTAAGTAAAACAATTGAACTTACCCGATTTTGTTCAATTGCGTCTCCAAGAGAAACAAAAATATTTCGCCTATGGAATTTCCAATCAACGGTAAAATGGAAACAACTGTGTTGCACAAAATATGCACAAAGTGCATAGGAAAATATTAAAATTAATGGTTTTGCAAATTTTAAGAGAGGTCTGAGTTTGTCATTTCAAATTTTAAAATTATGAAGTCTTAGAGTGCATTTATTTTTCCATCGTAAATTCCCTGTTAAAAATAATATTTGCGGTTATAGATATAACCTTACAAACAATGGTAATTTTTTTATATTTTCTTTGACGAGTCATAGAGGTTAATTAACCTACAAAAAATAATTTATTAAAAGGAGGTTCACATTCACAAACCCATAATATATGAACTAGTATGTTTTGATCTGTTAACAATAATCAATTGGTTGAAGCATTCAGCTTGATAATTGATAGTAAAATTTTATACTCTATTAAAAAGATTTTATATTCATACTTTAAAAAAGCTTTAAACTGACTATGAATGGGAAGATTAAGTATCTTAATTGGTTTTGAATGTATTTTAGAATAAACTTGTACAAAAAGTAGCATGTATTAATGCATATGCTTTAATTGATTGTTATGTCATTATTGACATTTCCCAGGGTTCTCACTAAGAAAATTTCAGCATGAGTCCTGAACTCATCATTTTTCAGAATGGTGACTCCCAGGACTAGTCGCCACTTTATTTAACGTACATTCCTGCATGAATTTCATTTTGACAATACCATGGTAGGTCTATTGTAATTTTGTTTAAGTTTATTTAAAATCATGTGCAGCCTCAAAATACTGACAAATACACCCCCCTCCCCACCCACAAAAAAAAATAAAGATGCAGTGGTGCTCCAAACAAAAATGGTGGCAAGAAAAATTTTGATGAAAATTAAGATCTTTCGACGCAGCTGGTTAAATCTACACGCGTCCCAGGGATGCACAAGTTTAAAAAGGATGCTGCATCCAGGCCAATTGTCGCGCTTCCAGGACATGTGTATGCACCTTAGCGAGAACTCTGTTTCCTATTACCTATTTTGTGCATTTGAATATCATATTTTTCATACACCATAACATCATTTTCATTAGAAACTTAATAGAAATAAAAATAAGCATGCAACCTATTATATCCAATAGTCGGTTGATATCGATTGATATTAATATTGTAAGGCATTGGGTAAATTGCCCAATTTTTTTTTTATTGAGTAAGTTCTAACATGTGCTGTGTTAAGCATGTCCAGTTCCTTAATTTATTGCCTTGATCAAAATAAACGTCACATTTTTCAAAAGTCGTTTAAATATCCAAATAGAAAAAATATTTCTATTTAAAAAGATATGTGTTGATTTACATACAACTTAAACATTAGTCACATTAAATGGATTTTCCGCATAAATGATTTTTGTCAGGTATTGGAAAACACTCAAATCTCAACCTTCCTTGGGACAGTCTTTTCAATCATGAAATCCTTGTGATTTTCGGGCATTGAAATGGATATAAAAGGCCTGAAAATTTCGTTGGTTGTCAGTATCAGTTTGGAAAGCAAAGCAATGCCACGTTTTCGTCCACAACAGAGAGAACAGGCCATAGGAAGATTGCATGCTGGAGTTATTGCCAATGACTTGAAATTGTTGTTTCCGGATCATTGAGCGTCTGCGTGAATGCTACAACACAACTAACAGCATCAATGACCATCCATGCAGTGGCCAAACCACAGGTTACCACACCACGCCAGAACAGGTTCATGATGCTCCAAAATGCAGGAACGGTTTACCAGAGCTACAGAAATTGCTCCACAGACTGTTGGAAGTCATCAGCGAACCATTAGTGCTGATACTATTTGCCGTTGACTGGCTGCCAATATGCTGAGATTTCACCGACCTGCAAGAGGACCTGTCCTCACCCCTTGACACCACAGAGAACAGCTTCAATGGGCTTTGCAGCAACAAAATTGGCGTAATCAGCAGTGATGAAAGACAATATTGCATGTCCGTCGCAGATGACAGGACAAGTATATGGTGAAGGCAAAGAGAATGGTTTGCTGAGAACTGCATCATGGAAAGGGATGCTTGGGGAGGTCCAAACATCATGGTATGGGGCAGCATATGTATCAATGTGAAACTGGCTCCAGTTGTCATCTAGAATATTGGTCCAGGGGAGGCAATAGAGTCACAGCTGTTCGTTACATTATTGACCAAGTTGTTAGACCACATGTTGTACCGCAATTTACTCGTCACCAAATCAAGATGTTTCAGCAGGACAAATCTGTGCTCATACAGCCAGGGCCACAAGAAACTTCCTGCATCAGAATAATGTGAATGTTATGTCCTGTCCAGCTCTAAGTCCCCATCTGAACCTCATTGAACATCCGTGAGAAGAGATTCAGCAATATTGAATGCAGAGCAGCCAAGGCCAACAACTACAGGTGAACTTACAGCAGCATTTTGGAGAATCTGGGTGGATATTCCTGTGGGTGCACACAACATTTTTTTTTGTTTTTCATATGACATCATGAATTTGTGGCCTATGTTCAGCAACCTGGTAGCTGAGCAGTTTGTTTTATCATATACCCAAATAAAACCATATATCAAATAAAATATTTTTATGAAGCTTTTCTACTACATTGTATATGACATTTATTTGTTATGACTTAATCAATTTTCAGCTGCAACACGAAGGAAAGGGACAAAATATTGACCTCCCGCTACCAAAATTCAAAAATTGGCCAATGTTAGCCCGATCTAGTGATAGTATGTGCAGAATTAAGAGGTGTATTATTACAGGCATTTGAAAGAGTATATATATCTGTTTTTAAAAACATATAGTAAGTTTTAGGGTACATTTGTTGGCTTCCAAAGATACTACATTATGCAACATAAAAATGTTGGATTTTCCCTCTGCTAAAATTGCCTCCCATTAGTTAATATTCTCTTTAATCTTTTACTTTCAAATTTCTGATCTTTTTATTATAGTAATAAGAGTTGTTTTTTTTTCACAATTTACCGGTGTATAAAGGAGACCAGTTCAATTTATGTTAAGTTTGTTAGCGACCTGGTTGAGTTTATACACCGATAAATTGTGAAAAAAACAACTCTTATTACTTAAAATTTTAAAATAAGTACACTTTCCAGCAAAATAAAAAAGAAATGAGCGGTTTAAAATGGCACTTTTACTGGGTCATATATTCATACACTAAATATCATTTATCAAAAAATAAAAAATCCCAGGTGACCAATGAGAATCAACAATATAACCGTATTGGAATTATACAACTAAAATAATGTACAAGTTTTATTAAGATAATAAAACAAAATAGTAATCAAAACTTAGCTTAAAAAAGTAGGGAAACTCATTATAACAAAGTAGGGGGTTTTGATACCCAGGGGAATAACTCGCAGACAATGACATAAAATAAAAATCTGACATGTCAATGAAAAAGGAGCATTATTCTCTATTGTGAACTATGCTTGCACACTTAAAGATTTGATTAAAGTTAAGAAAATACATGAAGAAAAATAATATTTTATTGTTCAAAAATGTTTCAAATGAAAAAAGTAAGAATTCCAACCACTCCTTGAATTGAATAACAGTGTAATTATGGAATAGCTTTATTACTACCACTGGGTCTATGTCACTGCTGGTGGACTTTTAGTCCCCGATGGCATTATCAGCCCAGTAGCCAGAACTTTTGTCCTGGCTTGATTCATTACTCAAATGCCTTTAAAGTTTCCATTCAAAATGTGACAAAAATTACCAGAAATTTCTAAGGCTCTCCCTTTGATGCAGAGGTAACCCTTAGCTGAGTTTGGATACCTGTTTGTTTTAACATTTTTGATTTTAGATGGTTGTGCCTATTAATTCATCATTAATTATATCTTTAACCAGTTTTCCAATATTTTGATCTTGAGCACTGCTGATGAGTTGTCAGTCAACGAAATGGCCATACAGTGCATCAAATTTATTTATGTATTTTTTGATACGTTTTATTATTGACACTAGTTTTTGCCAGGGAAATGGAAATAAAGTTTAAATTTTTGTTATTTTTTCTTTCATTTTTTTTTGCAATATTTATGCAATGAAAACCTGCATACATTAAGTGCAGTGAATCAACTACAACTAGTATTGTATTCAAAAGTAATCAAAAGTCTGAATGCAATCAATGCTTATAAGAATAAGGACTTCCCTACACATTTATTTCGTGAAATCTGAAATCCAAGATGGCCACCACCGCGGGACACATTTAACATGGGATCCTATGGCAAATACATACAAACAGCTTCTTGTCAGAAACAATTTGACAGATGGAAGTAATATAACTAGTATGCCTGAATGATCAGATAATGGTCCTTAATAAAATTATGTTTTTGGTGCCGATCCGAAATTCAACATGACTGCCAGGGGGTCAATTATCATGAGTGATTGGCTGAAATATCAAAAATCTTCTTCTCTGAAACTACAGATGCAATTGAATCATTACATTGCAGGAATGATCCTTACATGGTCCTCTACCAAGTTTATATTTTTCATGCCAATATGAAATCCAAGATGGCTGCCACTCTGGGATCTATTGGAAAAACATACAAACACCTTCTTGTCACAAAACATTTCACACATTTAAACACACTCCTATACAAATCATACGAGAAATAAAACACCATCTGATTAGAAATTTCACATTTTTCTGTTTATTGCATATATAAATCAGGTGAGCGATACAGGCTCTTGTGAGCCTCTAGTTTGAATATGAAATTTACTTTTATTCCTTGGGTAACGGGAGAAAAACCTCATCAGCTCAATCCTTAAGCTTTCTGCCTGTTCCGAAAGCTCATATAAATTTTACATTTGAAGACAATGTATACTGTTGATTGAACATAGAAAAATCTTGATTTAAGTCACCTGCAAAATGGACTTTACACATAAATACATACATACATACATTGTACTAGAGATATAATATTTATATTGATACAAGATAACACGATTTGAAAGTTTTTCAAATTGCCCTTTCATTTTATTTATAAACAGATATAAGGATCATATTTATTCAAAGTAAAGGTCAGTTAACTCAATCCATTTTTGTGTCGCTTGCAACGAATGTCTCGAAAGGCAAGATATAGGTACATATATTACTTTCCACCAGCAGAGCAGCATAAACCTTTTTAAAACCTTAATAATTTTGCATACATAATACCTACACTTAAGATCTTTGGTCCAAAGATACATTATGATATTTTTAAAAGAAAGAATTTTCAAGATACAATGTACATGTACCCATTTGTACTGTACATGTTTACAAGTGTTCTGAAATGTCTTGTTTTAAACAGGTCAAGATGGATGAGATAAAAACTGAAGAGGCCAGTAATGTCATGTTATCAGTAGCTATATTCTCCAGTTTATGGTGTACATTATACTTCTTACTTTGTCTACTGAACTACAAGAGAAGTTACGAGTGGAATGTGAGAATAGTGACAGCTTTACATGCCATCACCGTTACTGCATTATCACTCTGGTGTGGCTTTGTTCAGGGACCATGGCCTTTTACAGATGCAGGTATGTATACTATTTCAACTTTGAGTATTTAGATCAGAACATGAGACAGGTTATTCCAATCCCCATATGGCCCTGCGGTGTTGCAGCCGCTTCCCTTTGAAGTTGTTATTCACCGCAGTGCCTTGATTAGTAACACCGCAGCATCATCTTAAAAAAATTCAATTTGCAATAAAGAAGTATTTGACAACATTCAAGCCCTTCTGTCTGCATTGTAACTAAGGTCTATTTAAATTGTAGATTCCATAATTATCTATTATGGGTTAGCCAAAATATGTGTATTCACTTAATGTGTTTTTCTACTGAAGTAAGTATCTATGACAACTTTCTCTAGAATACTTACAGTGGAAATGATGAAAATTCTAATATGACTTCCTATATATCGTCAAACGTATGTCTGCTTCTAGCAAATGCGTATAGAGGCTTTTACGTTAAGACAAATTGTGTGAACTTTAACAAGAAAAAATGTCTTTTACACACAAAATTGTTTATCTTTACAAAGAAATCACGTGATAAAACCACAAACGTTGTGTAAAACAACAATCATAGTGCTTTCCCCAGAAATTTGTGAAGGCATGGTAAATTTTGTATTTTGAAGGCACCCAATGGTTAAAAAAGATAAAATTGGGGGCACCCAACATTGACACGAGGGCAGTATATTTATCAAAATCGGCAAAATAAACAGCCTTCACCCTAGTGTGATGGTATAAAAGTGTCATAATGTGCCAATACAACGGGTACATGATAAAATGCAAATCAGTTTCAAAAAGATAAGATTAAACTAAAAATTGAAAGTTAGGTTTGGCTACATGGAGGCACATTGTAAAATTCATGATGAGGGCAGCATGGTGCTTGAAGATGGAGGCATGGTGCAGCACCATGCTAAATTGGTCTAGGGAAACCTCTAAATCATGACTATGTTGAACACTGGAATACACATTTACGTTGGCAGTGTCATCATGATTTTTGAACGTGATGGTTACTGATGTCTACGAAACACATTTTATTAATTTTTCTTGTGTTAATGGTGAATTACAGAATTTTACTGTCCAAATGGTTATCTTATGAAAAAAGTTTCAGTCAAAATATGCTCTTAAATGGACGAAATGCAAAACGAGAAATGGAACAATCCAAACAATGCTAAAGACACATAGGACAACTCAAATGAGCAAAATAAGTATATTTGTCCTATTAGAATAGAAATAATTCATGGGGGTTATAGATTTGAAGTCATTTACACATGAGCTGGGCCTTTATATTTGTATTTTATACCTTGCATATGCTTGGTATAAAATATCCGAATATAAACTAAAGGCCCAGCCCATGTGTAAATGGCTTCAACTCTATAACCCCCATGAATTTTTTTTTTTTCTATGTATCTGTCACATTTAATGTTTTGATACATATATTTTAGGAGGAAGAAGTACACCTTTACAGACACAGACTACCTGCATATGTCTGGGATATTTCCTGTTTGATATGTCCTGGTGTTTGTATTATCAAACTGAAGGTAAAAACTACAATAGAGCTAAGGCAAAAAGATATTTGTTTACAGTGTCCTGACTGCACCTAATACACCAATGACATGATATTGTCCAATACCCCAAAAAGTAATAATGAAAAACAATGGCAAAATACATTATGTACCATAAAAAAATAATGTTTTCAGTGCATGTATTTCTGTCTGTTTCACTTCCTGGTAATACATGTATGTTCTACATTTTATACATATCCCACAACTCAGTAGTTCTCCTTTGGGATTCAAGAATTTTTTTTGGTTTCCAGAGTTTCTGATTAAAAGTGTGAAAGGAGGAGGTATGATAAGTCTGTCATATAAATGTTCCAAGTTGTTATTGGAAAGGTAGGCATTTTTGGCAAAATGTCAAAATATGCTTCAAATCTGTAAAATTTGATAGCTTTTTTAGCTCAACTGGCCTAAAAGACCATGTGAGCTATTGCCATCACTTCATAAACTTTCCTTTAAAGATCTTCTTCTCTTAAACCACTGGGCTAATTGGAACAAAACTTGGCAGCTATGTTCCTTGGGTGGTCCTCTTTCAGAATTATATCCAATGACCCCACCTGTTATCGAAGATGGCCGTCAGGACTGTACATAGTTTAACATAGGACCCTATAGGAAATTTACTTGAAGATCTTGTCTGAAAACAGTAGGCCAATTGGAACAAATCTTGGCAGCAATGGTCCTTAGGTGGTCCTCTTTCAGAATAGTATCTGATTACCCCGACCAGTAATCCAAGATTGCCGCCAGAGCCAAACATAGTTTAACATAGGACCCTATGGGAAATTTACTTGAAGATCATCTTGTCTGAAACCATTTGGACAGTTGGAACAAAATTTGACAGCAATGGTCCTTAAGTAGCTCTCTTTCATAATTATTCACGATGATCCAGTCCACCATCTAAAATGGCTGCCAGAGGAGAACATTGTTAACATAGTACCCTGTGGGAAATTTTCTTAAAGATTTTGTCTAAAACCACTGGACCATTTGAAACAAAACTTAGCAGCAATGGTCCTAATCAGTTGGTTTCAAAATTATATCCGATGACCCCACCCTTGATCCAAGATGGCCACCAAAGCCGAACTCAGTTAAACATAGGACCTAATAGGAAAAATCACTGAAAGATCTTCTTTTTTAAAACCCCAGTGAGCCAGGTTAGCGATACAGCCTCTAGTTGTTGAGCCTGCGACTTAAGTCACAGAAAGCTCGACATAGGGATAGTGATCCGGTGGCGGCGGCATTAACTAACTTCTTAAAAGCTTTATATTTTAGAAATATATTTACTTTCATTAGAAATACACGACAGGTGAGACATTTTTGTATGTCCACTCTTGTTTTAATAAGATGCAAGCCATATGGAGTACTAAAAAGATTTAACTGTAAAGTTGGTTTTTATAAATTATTTTAGCTGCATTTATTTATTTTATTTTTGCATATAGTGATCTATACCAAAAACTCTCTCAAAATCATGTGATTTTAAGCATTTCATTGAAAATAGTGTACTTTAGACATGCATAGGCTGTCACTCACATCGTAAATTGTAAGTATGCCTTAGACCCATTGATTTTGTATATTTAGAAACATTATTTAGCAATATTGCTCCAAATTCTGAAATCACCAAAAGGTGCAATTAGGAAGCAAAATAGGCCCTACATCATCCTTTAAAAAATTTCTTTGCATCTTTTAAAGAATTTTATATATGTGGACAGTCCCCATAAAGATCTTGATTTTCATTAAATTCTTGGATAACTAATTGTGAATTATTCTTGTCCACCTTGTTAAGAAAAGGTAAGATTCATTTTTGTTCTTCAGCTGACTAAGTCACTATGATGTGAGTTCATGTTAAATATGCCTTAACAAGTTTGTATTCATAACTTTTTAGTGGCAAATTTTTATTACTCTTGCTAGCCAGAACAATATACATGTACTGCTTGGGATTATATTCATGCACTTTGATACATTCTTTGTAATTTGCAGGTCCAGCCATGTTAATACATCATTTACTGAGTATTTTTGGTTTATCACTGTGTGCAGTAACTGGTTGGTATGGTACAGAAATGATAGCTTGTATCTGTGGTAGTGAGGCTTCAAATCCACTTTTGCAGTTACGATGGTTTCTACGAGAGACAGGAAATTATGAGACAGTGCTTGGTGAAATTGTAGATCTAGCATTCATGTTTTTATTTGGAGGACTGAGGATTGGGGTGGGCAGTTATTTACTCTATTGCTATTTCTTACAAGACACAGATTACCTTGGACGATTGGGAGGTTTGGCATTATATGCATTGAGTTGGTTATTTATGGTCAATATTTTATCTTTTGCGTACAAAAAGTACACTAAGAAATTCAGAAAATGGAAGGCTCAAAGAAAGGGCACGGACAAACAGACAGAAGACATTTCAGCAGTTATAATGAAAAACAGTGAGGATAGTCATCATGTAAGATGTAGACATAATATTATTCAGAATGGGCTTATTAATTCAAGAAACATTCAGAATAAGTTAGCAGATAAGTTGTGTGATGATGTCATTGAATTCTCTATGAATCGTGCTGATGTTATAACAAGTTAAATCAAACTAAGATTTAAATGTATAAAGATTGTAAAATGCAGTTCATGTAAAATATTTGTTCAGGTTGAATACAATTTTTCTTTATATATTTTATATAAATCCCACCACAAATGACAAGAATTATTTAGTCCTGATGCTTGAGTATATTGTTAGTTTAATATTTGAAGTTACTGTATATTTTTGTACTTTGTCATATAAGTTCTTCCTCTGTCTTGTATGTCTTCCAAAAGTACTACTATTATAAACACAAAATAAATTTAACCTTTTTGCTTTGATCTATGAAGTCATTTAGCTACAGAATATTATTGGTTTTTTTCTGTAGCAAATGTCTTATTGAGTACAGTCATGAAAAGTTATGACAATGATATTACAGAAGGACTCTGAACAGTTAGGTGTTTCTTGTTTTCAAATATATTTCCTTCCTATATATTTGCTATATTTTTTGTAATTTTCAAAATTAACCAATTTGAGATCTCTTTATATTCAAAAGAATGTCTGAGATAATGTGGGAATTAGTAAGATTGGCCAGATACAATGTACATGTACATTTGTAGTTAGAAAAATTTTCTTTTTTTTAGAAAAAAACAGTAAAATTGTGATAAAATAAAGTGAAATATAAACACATGTTATAGTATGATTAATTTCAGTACCACAGGAGATTCCTGGGAAGTTAATATTGGTATGATTTGCAACCTTACATAGTTTATGTGTGAAAGGAGGCATGAGAGATGTGCATTTTTGTCCAAATGTTCAAGTTTATACTTACATTACAATGAATTCATTTTGACAGTTGTTCAGTTTTTACGTGAATGGTAGAGTTATTTCATAATGCAGGGTACAATTATTATAAAAATACACTTACTCATTTGGGAGGGGGAAGGAGGCTTTTTGTTACTTTGCTCCCTCTTTACTGCCTTCAAATATAAGCTATGTTTACCTATAATATAAACTGATTGAATTTATTTTTTGACACTTGTTTATAAAGACTGTTAGGTGATATATAAAGATTTGTAGATTTGTAAGAACTCACTGCAACCATGGTTTAACGTACATGTATACTCCTCTTACAGATTTTGTTCAGATGATTATGAAACTGATTTGCCCTTAATCTTAATTATATTCACATACCTCATAATTATTAATTTTCTGGATGCCAGTTTTATATTACATCAGCAGTGGATTTTGCTTTAAAGCATACCAATATTTAAATCAAATTATTCTTAAGGTTTGATTATGACATCTTTTCTTTTGAAAAAATTATTTGAAACTGATAAAAAGAAAAAATTGTAGTCTCTCATATACATGTACTTTAGCTCTATATCCTGAAGGGAGAAAAGTATAATTTTGTCTGTAAAAAGTATCTTCCTTGAGGAATTTATTCAGGGGAGGTTCCTAAGATTTTTTGTCATAGAATGTGTTAATGATCTGCTAAGAATGACATCTGTGGTGGATTCCAATTAAAACAATGAAATCAAGTAGTTTACATTTAAAACTGTACTGACAAATTAATTGTATTGAATGCAAACAAGTACAGTTTATTTTTAATTCTCCTCAACGAAGTTGAAGGGGACTATTGGAGAACCCCCAGCGTCTGCATCCACAGCCAGTTCTCAGTTTCTAGTTGACTTAGGTTAAGTTTTACATCTGAGTTCAGTTCTCAGACACCAAGGGACCTACAATCATTACTTGGTGTCAGTGTTCATCTCGAGGAGTAACATTACAACATCCCACTAAAATGAGGTCAATCTGACATACTTATCACCCTTAATTGACTTAGGTTAAGTTTTAAGTCCGAGTTCAGTTCTCTGATACCAAGCGATCTACAATCATATTGGGGGAATGAGGCGACCTTTGTACAAATATAATACCAAAATGAAAAGCAATGTGTGATAAATCATACAATCCATACCACTGATAAATTGATGAAAAATTAAATTTTAACTCTTTCCACTGAACTGCATAGTATAGAATTATATAGGAATTGAAACTCATATGACATGAATTCAAATTAATCTGAACACCTTTGATTGAAAAGATATAGCAACTTAAACTGTTGTTATTACTTTACAAAACATAATTGTCTTTGTGCATAGATGCCAAAAAAACACCACCTCTGTTTATGAGGCTTAATGTTACCTGTTTATATGAATCCAAAAGCTTTTTTCGTAAATTGTTAATATTTTTTGTCAATCTGCATTATTTTGCAGTTGTACTTTTCTTTTGCCAGTTTTATGTTTTCTGTTTTATTCTTTTGTTTTGAAATTACAAGGAATTAATTGAACATGACATATATGATGGAATGTAATTTTTTAGAACCACATATTTTCTGTGACATTAGATTCTTCTGAAATTTTTGTCTAGTTTGCAATGAATGTTGCGAAAGGCGAGATATAGGTATTACTTTCCTGCGATAACACAAAATACCTACACTTATGATCTTTGATCCACACATACATTATGTCATATAAAAATTGTAGCCATTGACTTGTCTTGTTACCTTGACCTTGTTTTCATGGTTCATTGGCTTAATAAACATTTGTAAAATCTTTGTCACATTTTTGCGATTTAGTCCATTTTTTAGCAACTGTGATACATAGGCCCACTATATTTGGCCTATAGATAGTTCTTGGTGGGTACATGCCAATATGACACCTGTCTCTGTGCATTGACCTCAGTTTCATGCTTGAGTGACTTGCATCACTTTTTTGTGATTAATTCAATTTCCCAGCAGCTGTAATAATATACCTAGACCCATTATATTTGGTCTATTGATATTTCTTGTTCAAATATTGGGTACATACATACATGTCTGACAGCTGTCACTCAACCTTGACCTGAATTTCATGCATGAATGACTTGCATCACATTTTGTCTTATTTCTCAGTATCTATAATACCCAGACCTATAATATTTGGTATATAGGTAGCTCTTGTTGGGTACATGAAAGTTTGATACATGTTACCAAAACTTGGCATTAATTTCATGTTTGAGTGACTTACTTTATATTTTTGTGATCAAGTCCATTTCTGAGCAACTGTAATACCTAAACCTATAGATAGTTCTTTTTTGATACATTCCAGTGCAACACTTGTCACCTGACCTTAACCTTAATTTAATGCTTGAGTGCCTTGCATCAGATTTTCATGATTAAGTCTATTTCTCAGCAACTGAGCTAACTAGACCTACAGAATTTGGTCTACAGTACAATGTAGCTCTTAGTGGGTATAAACTGTAATTACTCTTAATATTTTACCTATTTATGAGAAAAATCTGAAAATTGTCTTTTTATGACTCCGTAAGATCGACCTGGTCAGTGCACGTTAAGAATAGGAAAACGAAATGATAATATTTTTTTGTCCTCTGCCGGGAAGCAACAGAGGGACATGGAAATATAATAGTATATGTCTGTCCGTCCGTCTGTCGTACCATCTGTCTGTCCATCCGCAACACCTTGTGAACGCATCTCCTCTGAAACCACTTGGCGGATGGTAGGATTTATTGTTATGAAGTGTAGATGTACATACTATAGCGCCATTTTGATTCAATAAATTTTGTAGGAGTTATGGGACTTTGACTATTTTCAACATTTCTCAACAATAGAAGACCTTGTGGAGCATCTCCTCTAAAACCGCTTGGCAGATTGCTTCCATAGTTGGTAGGATTTATTGATATAAAGTTTGGATGTGCATATTATACCGCCATTGCAAACTGATTTTGCAGTGGCAAGGGACATATGGCTACTGAAGTCCATTCCAAACTTATTTTGGATTTCTTTTCAAAAGTTAAAATCCAGGTAGGAAAACATAAATAGAATTTACTTGATTCTTGTGTCAAGCATTTTTTATAAGATAAATGGTTAAAATGGTTTAGAAGGACAAAATAAACACGTGATAAGAACTGAAAGTAATTAACTTACAGAAGAATTCAAAATTAATAGCTGTCACCAGCTGGTAACAATGATTGTAACTTTAACAAATTTGCAGTGTCAAAAAATAAGAGTTATCGAAAAATCCACTTTTTCTTGAATTTTAAAAGTGAGGGTCATTACAGTACCAGTCTGTCACCTGACCTTGACCTATTTCTCTCTTGAGTGACTTGTGTCACATTTTCGCAAAAAAATTCATTTCTCAGCCACAGTAATATGTAGACCAACCATATTTGGTCTGTAGACAATTCTTGGTGGGTACATGCCCATCTGAGACTTTGGCTTGAATTGTGTCTCTTTTTCATGACTTAGTCCATATCTTTGTAGCTGTTAATAATTATACCCATTATATATGGTCTGTAGATACCTCTTGGCAAGTAGGTGTCAGTCTGACATCTATCACCCAAAGATACCAACCATTACGATTTTTCATTAATTGTTACGAATTTCAGGTCAAAATTACAGTGTTAGGATTATAGTCTTTAATTACGGATTTCCATTCATTACCAATCCTAAATCATTTCTGGTTTAAATTTTAATCTGTCATTGCAGGTTATTATGGTAAAATACCTTCAGGATGTCTCAGGATTATTTACTTTATAAAACAAACTATTCAGTTTTTGTACGATTTTGAATATATTGATGAATGCAGCTCAGTGAATAATTACTGAAAAAAGTTTTTTACTGGTAGCACCAAAAAGGGGTGCCTCAATAGTCACCTGACCTTGACCTTAATTTTACACTTGAGTGACTTTCATAAATAAGTCCATTTCTCAACAAATGTAATATTTGATCCACCATTTGTGGTATGTAGATACTTTTTGGTGGGTATATACCAGTCTGAGAACTGTAATGTGACCTTTGACATAACTCTGGGTTTGAGGGACATGCATCAGATTTTTCAGACAAATGTCACCTGACCATAACTATCTCTTTAATTCATTTCCCTGTGTTACAAATTAGTGTATCAGATTATCTTTATTCTGTGTCCACATGCTTACTCAGGTGAGACGTTTAGTGTATCCACTCTTGTTTCCGATTGAATCAAAGTACACTTCAAAAAACATCTGTCAAACTATTATACTTTTGAACGAAACCTTTTACATGTATTATTTAGATAATCAATCCTTAAATATTTATTTATATAATGTTTTATTGAAGATTCTTATTTATTTAAATTATGGTATTTTATATTGCAAATAAAAGCTATTTTGTATTTCTTTGTATTTTTCTCCTCATGAGCAATGAGCTCATTTTGAGATACTGGCCACTTACTGCAAACTTTTGTTTGTTGCATATATTGTGTACCTTGATGAAGATGTAGCTATCTGAAGTCTGCATATTCCAAATTAGGCCAGGTATTTTTTTTTTTAATTTTGAGCCTTTCCCCGCAGAAAAGGTAGGTATAGAGTGGAATTTACAGTTTGTAATTTATTTTTTTAGGGTTAGGTTGCTAAGCAACCAAAACCCTTATGCCGTCGGTCGTTTGGTTAGACAATGAAGGAAACTTTGGAAATCTGGTGTTTTGTGGAAAAAGTTGGACCAGAAGTTTTTGAAACTATGTTTTTATGAGTAAATATGCAAGCTTATCTAGGATTGAAGCTTAAGCAAGGCTAGTTAAGCAGCTTTTTATCTCGATTTTGAGATGACACATGCGCAAAGCAACCTCCATATTTTTCGAATTACGACTATGTTTATATTGGAATATCATATAAGAAAATAAACATTCCGCGGTAAAATAGTCCTAATATTTGTTGTTGCTGGTGCAGTTGTTTTTTAATAGAAATGTAACTGAAACACACCGAGAAGTGTAATTGTCCAGTTATTTAATAAAAGATGTGTGTTTTATTGACGATTTCCTTTTTGTTTTGAAAGCCGTGTAAAGTATTCGCACCTTTTAAAGTGTACAATGCTATCGGCGTAAGGATTTTGAATGTTGACATTTGCACGGATATTTTGGGAAGGATTACAATCAGGTTTATTTTCAAAAGATTTCAAAGGTAAGTTCCATTTTTGTTGTGAACGTGATTGTTAACTTATACAGAACATATTTTGCACATTATTTGCTTATTCTTCTTGTAATTCTGATGGTATTTTGTGTATTTGATTAACCTTTTGACCTGATCATCGTGACTTCATTTTGTCAAACCTGTTGGTCAGTGATAGAATTGCATACAGGTTATTTGAAATGCCGACAACTTGCACATTAAGATTGAAAAACACTGTGTTTATCATTAATTTAGAAAACGGTATTATCGAAGGTATAATGGGTTTATTTTAATTGAAAGCTTGAATGTTTACGTTCTTTTTGTGTATTTGATTAACCTTTTGACCTGATCATCGTGACTTCATTTTGTCAAACCTGTTGGTCAGTGATAGAATTGCATACAGGTTATTTGAAATTCCGACAACTTGCACATTAAGATTGAAAAACACTGTGTTTATCATTAATTTAGAAAACTGTATTATCGAAGGTATAATGGGTTTATTTTAATTGAAAGCTTGAATGTTTACGTTCTGATCTACCTGCACACGCGCAATGTAGTGTAAATAGAAATAACCCCCTTCTACAATTGTCCAAACTATGTCTTTTTATATAACCTTAATAACTTGAAGACCTTTGATTTCTGTTTATTTTAATTCATCAAATCATTATTATGCGTTTGACTTTTTAAAAAAATTCAATTTAGAGTGATAATTCAAGAAACGTTAGCCGACTCGTGCTTTCTTTGATTGATTAGTGCATATTTATGTACAGACATGCGCAGTAAAGTTGAGTAGTAGAACCTTCAGCTCAGATACACTGTGTTGCGAAAATATACGTTTTAAAAAATCACTGTATATTTTGAAACCAAAGCAATACATATGCTGTCAATTTAAAAAAAAATCAGTCACCTACCCACAGGAACATTATTATATAATAGACACTTTTTCCGCAGAGCTCGTTAACTTTCATAATTGATATATTTCCTTGTAAATAATACTGTTAATAAAAAGAATTCAATACCAAAACCTATTTTGCAATACATTGTACAAACAAAAAGCATTGAAATAATCATCAGCAATGTTTGTACAAATAAAAGTCAAATGCTAGCAACCTAACCCTACCGGTGCTATGCACTTTGATTTAAATCAAACTTCTAACTGGTGTATTACTCATTGTATTTTTGATTTGCTTCAAACCAGTCTTTTTTTTTCCTTTTTTTGGCACTTATTTGGAATAACACCATTGATGTCCTATTCATTGTATTTTCTTTCATTTTTCACTGCATTCAAACTTATTTATTCACTTAAATCATAATCTATTATTTAAAACGATCCACATGTTTTGTCAAATCAGTTTAAAATATGCACGAAAAGGTCTCATGTTTGATCAAATATTGGTATTAAACCTCATCAAAATTTTGTATTTCAAACTGACAAACCCGTCCATTTCCACTATCTGAAACAAACAGGGAACGACTATTGCAATCCCATGCTAACCAAACCGGAAACCTAAACTGGCCGTCTTTTGAACCTTTTGATCCAAGTGTTCCAATGAACTTCCATTTTTCGGCATCACGTTTAAGAAATTTGATAAGGTTTTTCCCAAAGTCAATCGCAGCTAAAATGTCTTTTTCCACGAAAACAGCAGATCGCAGTCTATCAAATATACAATTGTCAACTGTTACGATCTCGAACTGTGCCTCGGATTTTTCTGTATTAATTAGCTGTATTCTGTTGTTACCCCAGTCAGCTAAAACCATCTCTGAACTGATTTCAGGCTGAAATACTATACATTCAGGCCTGCGTACTTCTCCAGGTATATCTCCTTTCTGACCAATACTACGCATGTGTGTTCCCTCAAGACTAAACACATCTAATTTGTGATGATCTCTGTTCACTACCCATACTTCAGCTGAATCACCATATTTTAGCACTGCCAATCCACAAGGATAATATAAATTTGTTTCATCTCCAATTTCACCTGTTTTGTTGAAAGTATTCAGGTCATACCGTAATATTCTATGATGATCCGTATCCGAAATAAAAACTTCCCCAAATTCGTATGAAACTGCAATTCCTCTAATAGAACCTATACCATCTCTTTCTCCAAATTTACAGGTAACGTTTGGTTTTGTAACATCGAACTGGTAAACAGTTCCGCTACTTGCAATAAACAGCTTGTTGTCATTACCAACAGCTAGTGCATAAGGTTGAAGTCCACTTGCAGTTATATTTTTGACGAAAGCATGTTTTACCGTTTGAAGATTATCAGAAGTAGAGGCCATCTTTCACCTGTAATAAAATAGTTACTTGTATTCTCTATGGATTATTAACTGCTTGATAATTTTATAATAAAAAATATTAAGTAGTTAATATGTATGAGCTGTCTTTTCAGGCTTGATAATACTCTTAAATTTTGGATCCTGTCATTACTTTTATATTTTTAATTTCCTATTTGCTACTTCCAACATCCAAAAATACAGGAAATAGTTGTTACAATTCAAAAGAATTTGTACGGACCTTATTTTATGTTTTGTGAATCTGCTTTCCAGCCTTAAGAAGAAAAACCTATGGCCCAGAGCATAATGAAATCAACTTTCCAAAAAATAGATATTTAAAATAAAACATGTTTCCGACCTTAATTTTTGCACCAAAATTCTATAAAATATAAATAAAAAATATACATTGTATACTGTGATTTAAGTGCGATATTTTTTCTTCACCTCATAGGGTGAACAGTGCCTTTATAAATAAAAATTATTTAAAAATTATTATATTTTTAACTTTTCGAAAGCCCGTAAAATAATGTTAAGGATACAATAGTTTATTCAATAGTATAATTATAGTAGCTGATCCGTGTTCGCTGGATGTTGATAAAGCAAAAATATTTACCCGAGAAAAAAAGCACGGCCTTTACCTGTTTACCAGTGATATATCCGTGTCACAACAATCAGTACGTTCAAATTTCGGTTTGTCAATATTTATATTGATTTTATCACGGATTTGATTTATACACTGTATTTTTAAAAATTAATATTGAAATATCTACAAAAACCATGTTAATCCGTGCATACATGAAGAACTTCCCTGTAATTACCTGCAAGTAAAACTCCTTATTTACCAAGGTTAATTTGTTTTACAATATCAGTGTGCGCATACATGTATATTCTGGTTTGGTTGGTGGTAGAGCGGGTCTTCTTTAATTAAGAAATAATTCATTTCAACCCATTATAGTAAAAACTGCAGATAGATAGATATTTATTTTTAAAATACAACCTTGTACATAAATAAATACCTATTTACAATAACAAACACCATACATGTACATTTGACAAGCCAGCCGTCAGAATCTCATGATGAGGGTCTGGTTTTGGTGGTCTCAAAATCTGTAATCAGTTATTTTTTAGCTCACATGTCCTAAATGGACATGTAAGCTTTTGCTATCACTTGGCGTCCGTCGTCCGTCCGTCGTAAACTTTTTCAAAGATCTCTGAAACTACTGAATCATTTTCGGCCAAAATTAAGTGGAATGATCCTTAGGGTATCTAGTATGAACTTTGTATTTTATTTTCTTAACCGCCAAGAAACATGGCTGCCACGGATAAAAATAGAACACAGGTGAACTATTCACTTTTTGGCTCATATCTCAAAAACTAAAACAGTTAGAGCAAAACTGACAAGAATAAAAAAAAAATGTTTATAAGGTCAAGATCTACCTGCCATGAAATGTTCAAACGAATCGGTCAACCCATTTTCGGGTTATTGCCCCCGAATTGTTAATTTTAAGGACATTTTGCAGTTTTAGGTTATTAACGTGAATATTAATATTGACGAAAGCATGTTTTACCGTTTGAAGATCATCAGAGGTAGAGGCCATCTTTCACCTGTAATAAAATAGTTACTGTAAACGGCAAAAATGTTCGGCAAAGTAAGATCTACAAATATGTCATAACTTACTTTATAAAGATTTCTAGAGGTTATTTTTTTTCTTTAAAAATTCTCACCGATGAAATACTTGTAAATTAAGAAAGAAAACAATTGCGCGCCGATACGTGCAAAAGGGCTTTTTGAACCCTAGTCGAGAACAGAAGTCCCGGGATGACTTCTTTGAACCGTGATGCGTTAATTGGTACAAATAGCAGATTCATGTTAAAATTCGTTAAAAAATGCAATAACTACTAAAAGATGGGGTATCATTCATATATTTTCAAGATATATGATTAAAGGTACTTTTTACAAAAGTAATGTAATGAGTCAAATTCCAGTTAATGTACTCAAAAAATGGTTAAAACTAGAGGTTCTCAAGAGCCTGTATCGCTCACCTGGATTTAACTTGTCCATCTTCAACAGGACTGAAAATTTAAGTGTAGCAGTTATCTTGGCTGGTTTTCCCATAGGTACAATGTTAAACAAAGTTAGAGTGTCGTGGCCATCTTAGCTGACAGCCAAGGTTATCAAACAAACTTCGAAAGAGGACCATTTCTGTCATAAGTCTGGTCCCAAATGGCTAATTATAAGGTATGATAATCTGCAAATTAAATTTTGCCATAGGGTCCTATGTTAAACTAAGTTCAGCTTTGTTGACCATGTTGATTGACATGCCAGGTCAGCGGCTACAATTCGGTAAGGGGACCATCTAATGATCTTTGCTCCCAAATCTGGTCACAATTGGCCAAATGGTCTCTGATACTAGTAGTAAGAAGATTTTTAAATGCATTTTCCCATAGGGTCCAATGTTAAACTAAGTTTTACTTTGTTGACATCCCGGGTCATTGGACACAATGCTGAAAGAGGACCACATAAGGACCATTTCTGCCAGGTTTGGTTCCAATTGGATTAGTGGTTTGTGACAAGAAGATTTTTTAATAAATTTTCCCATGGGTCTTATGTTGAACTAACTTCGGACGTGGCAGCCATCTTGGTTGTCTGAAACAACTGAGCCAATTGGAACAAGAGTTGGCAGCAATGGTCCTTAGATGGTCCTCTTTCAGAATTATGTCCGATTACCTGGGCTAACAACCAAGATAGCCACCACATCCGAACATAGTTTAACATTGGACCATATGGGAAAATTCATTAAAAAATCTTCTTGTCTGAAACCACTGAGTCAATTGGAACCAAACTTAGCAGCAATAGTCCTTAGATGGTCCTCTTTCAGAATTTTTTCCGATGAACCGGACGATCAACCAAAGTAGCCGCCACAGCCGAATTTAGTTTAACATAGGACCCTATGGGAAATTCATTTAAAAATCTTCTTGTCTGAAGCAACTGAGCCAATTGGAACAAGACTTGGCAGCAATGGTCCTTGGATGGTCCTCTTTCAGAAATGTGTCAATGGATTCATTAGTATCAAGTATGTCTGTTTCTATAAATTCAGTTAATTCCTGCTGGATTTGAGAGGATACCATGGCTGTCTGAAAGAGATTTAGAGAATCATATGGCCATATAACATTTGGTTTCATTACATGTGTATCTATATCATTACAAATGCTAGAATTAATACAATAATTTGAAGAGGGAGACCACCCCAACAAACAATGACAATCTGATAGTGTTTGAATAAAGTGTATACTCTAAAATATAATATTTGGTTAAGGATATTCTCCGACACAATTGTATAATCAACCGTACTGGCACCTTTAGGTGTATAGCATGTATAAGAACCAAAGGTGTCGCCTAAGGTTATCCCGTTCAATATTCTGATCTGATTAATTTTTATACAGAGATCTAATAGATGTTTGTCTGTTTTGTATAATTTAACATCTTTGCAAATACGACCACTAATTTGTGAGTCAGCATTATAAATGGGTTATAGTGGGATATGATTTGAATTATCATGACCAATAAAATCTAGCTCTGATGATACTCTGGCATTGAAGTTTCCACAAAGTAATATGTCTCCTTGTTTTTTTATATATAAAATAAGATCTTTTTCTATGCATTGGATGTCTCTAGATTTTTTTAATAAGACGACACCTACTAGTTCAACTTCCCCAATTCAAAGTTGTATTCCCATGAAACGAACTGGGTGACCTTTATTTTTTTATACAGTTGGCTTAGAAAAGTTCAGTTCTTCTCAATGTTAAAATTTAAAAATATACTATGGATTTTTGATTTACTGAGTCTCGACCTTACATAGAAATAAGGCTAAGTCACTATAAGTTAATAAGAATTACGATCCCGGTATCATTTTATATCTCACCCTCTTAGTCGCAATCGCCCTTCCAATATTTGAAATCAATGGTCTCCGTCTGTCCGTCTGTCCGTCACACTTTTTTGTCACATCAACTCCTCCTTCACTTTTGGATTTACGAATAATTTAATTTCTATATAGAATGGTTGCATACCACCTGTAGATGGGCAGTAAGCTTTTAGAATTTTTATTTTCTAAACAAGGGGCCCACATTTGTTGAACGAAAATTTGGAATTCAAGCTTGTGACCTAAACTCGTCTCTGATTTTTCAGTTTATGCATTTTATTTCTATACATTATTGTTATGCACTATATGCAGATGCGCAATAGGTTTTAGAATTTTGATTTTCTAAAATTGAAGCCCACAGGGATAGAATTTTGAAAAACTATCAATTGAAGCTTGTGACATAAACTCGTCTTTTGTTTTTCAATTTATGCATTTCATTTCTATACAGTATTGCCAAACACCATATGCAGATGTGCAATAAGGTTTTAGAATTTTAAATTTTTAATTCAAGCTTGTGACCTCAGCTTCTCTTTCATTTTGCTTATATATAGTATTGTCCTACACTATAGTTGCACAATATCGATTTTTAAACCAAGGGCTCACTCAGGTCAAATTTCAAAAAAGGTTTTTTAATTTTTCATTAGGTTTATTGATTTAATTACTTTATAGAATGACTGCATACTGTTTTTGGATGGGAATAAAAATATAGATTCTATTTCAGTTTCGAGTGAATTACAAGATTTCTACACTCGAAAGAGTTAAAATTAAAATTTTAACATGCGAGCCTTTGCGAGCATGTTAAATCTTAATTTTAACTCTCGAGAGTGTAGAAATCTTGTAATTCACGAGAAATTGAAGTATAATTTGTTTCTCCCAATACGCTTGTACCAAAGAATCTAGGTCATCCCTAATTGTACCCCGACATTTGTTTTTGTTATCGTTTACGCTCGACCGGTTATCGCTTGACGATTTGTTTAGTGCGAGGTCGCGACCTTTAGGACGGCCAATAAAATTCCGTTTCCGCACGAGACTTTTTAATTGCTCTAACTCGAATAATTACAGCGCCCCCTTACGGTCATTGTCCTCCAGTGGGCTTGAAGACAAAGTGATCATTGGACGCGTCAGCCCAATACAAATTGTATTGACCAATCGCGGAGAACGAACTTAAGATTATGCGCAGTCGCGATTTCCGGCAATCTTACGTTTGTTTACAAACATGGAGATCGATAGCTATCTAAGTGAAATAGAGGATAAATATATGTTTGAATTCAAGGATAAACAAAGAGAATCTATTGAAAATATACTATAGATGAATGATACAGTTGTTATTTTACCAACAGGCTATGGTAAATCACGAATTTACTTCCATTTACCGGAGCTATTTGAAAAACTGTCAGGTGAAAAATCAACAGTGCTAGTTATCTCACCACTTCAAGCTTTAATAAAGGATCAGATTTCTAAATTAGAACAATTAAACATAAGTGCAACAGTAGTAGGTGAATGTCAGCCAGATAAAGGCGTTGTTGAGAACATTGCTCCATAGTCTTTTCCTCGCAGGAGGCATCCCTTACACCAGGATTGTGGCGCACTAGTTTGACCAAAGGACAATTTCATAGTCAAATCAAAGCAGTTGTAATAGATGAAGCCCATTGCATCACACAGTGGTAAGTTATAATTTTTATAACAAAGAAGACTGTCATATACTGTAGGAGTATTCTTTCATGTGCTGATTTGTTTCAGTACTTTGTAAGTGGTATTGAACACAATAGAGATATTTTGGACAATAGACTTGTAGCAATGTATCATAGGTCTACAGCAGAAATAAATAAGAATCATGTGTTGAATGAGTTCCCAAATGAAGATCGTTCCTTTCGAATTGTGTTTGCAACAGTTGCATTTGGCATGGGAGTTGATATATCTGACATTGAAAGAGTAATTCATTGGGGAGCACCTCGAGGACTTGAACAATTTTCACAAGAAAGTGGTCGAGCAGGCAGGAATGGCAAGCCTTCACAATCGTGTATATATTATTCAAGCTTTGATACCGCTAAAGGACGTTGCAATGAAGGAGTGAGAAATTTGTGCCAAACAAAAGAATGTATTAGACTTGAATTAAACAGATATTTTGTGCTAGACAATGATCATGATGAGCTTCTTGAACAAGGTGACCATGTCAACAGTACAAAACCTTTGTGTCAGTGTTGCAGTAATTGTCGGTTAAATTGCACTTGTGGTTGTTGTGTAGACTTTGAATTCTATCATATACATATATCGCCTGAAAACAATTTTGAATCAGATCCAATTGCCAGACAATTCAATGACCAGAAATTAAAAATTATGAAGGACAATTTCATTGACTTTAATGATTACTTATGTGAAGAAGGCCGCAACCGTCAGCTGTCATTTGACAGCAAATTCATTGACTGTTTAGTAGAGAATGTTTCTTTCATATTCTGTGAAGATGATATCATTTCACTTGGACTTTTAGACCATGACCTTGCAACAGAAATTCTAGAATTAATTGAGGAAGTTGATATGGAGTTTTGATAAATGTTAATGGAGTGATCGTAGTGACAGTAATATAACGACTGGATTATTCGGGTTATAATTGCTCTAGAGCATTAAATTATTTTTATTCAATGGGCTGAACGGTATGAAAATACGCACACCCATGGGAGAATGTTTTATATTTTTGACTATATGTAAGTGGCCAAACTACTTACAGGGGATGCGGGGATCATTATATTTTTTTTCATATTGCCAAAATAAAAATAAAAAGATAATTTGATAAATAGGTTTTTTAACATATCAGTTTATTTATCTTTACAGAATTTGTAAGATTAAAGAAACAAATTTTGAAGAAGATCGGTTGAAGTATATTCTAAAAACTAACGATTCAGCTAATAAAGTCTATAACTAAAAGGAGAAACCACCTCATGAAATGGTTTCTAGTTATTCGGCATCGTCGACAATGAGATACCAAGTTATTTCAATTGAGTTATATTAACTTTCATTTTGACTTTTGTAAGATTTTGGTATTTCAATTATTAATTTAACGTGCAAATCTATAAAAAACAGAACATATTTAACTTTCACCATTGAAAAACGTTGCTTGTGACGGACGACCCGTGTACGAACATCGTGCGTAACGTCATATTATTAAATCACAGGAGGCGTTTAATTCGATATATATTTTTTTCAATGTGTTTTGTAGATTTATATTTTCACATATGAGGCAGGTATATATATTAATCTATATATATGTTGCTTTTGACACGGGAATGAAAAAAATATATTTTCCACATACATTGTTACATGTCCTAAATGGCACCGTTCCCTGGTCTCAACCGTAACATTCAAAACTGCAGAATCCCGAATTGCCAGTCCCAAAACTGCCTAGTTCAACTTGCCGAGTCCCACATTTGCCGACTTTTTCTGATTTCGGTTCTCCGACCTGATTTCCAGTTTGCCGAACCCAAATCGCCGACATTTACCTTTTTTCAACAAATAGCCGAAAACGGTAAGAGTCGGCAATTTTGAGAATCGGGTAAAATATCCGATCTCAGAAAAATACGGCAATGTGAGAATCGGCAAATTGGACTCGGCACTCTGGTACTATTTCTGTCAACTGCAATAGATTCCTACACATTTAATTTTGACATGGGTAGGACATGCATGTGATACTCTCTCTTTATATTTCTCTGTTTATCTATTGATACCAATCTTATATTTTTGTCTCTTTCCACTCTCAACACTATAGTCAAAATAAATATGCACTATAACTGTATTTTCAACCCCACTTGCGCATAACACTAGTGCAAATTGTTCTTCTGCGTTATGGTTTTCTATTTTATAACAATGTTTAATAATCTTATATTATGCTATTCGTGCCCTTAATTCCTGATTGGAAATCTATAGTAATTTGTCTTTTCTTAGAGTGTAAATTGTGGTAATAAAGTTATTAATATATAAATTGAGATCCATTAAGTTTTAACGATATAGACCGATCTGATTTAAGCGGTAGAATTGTATACAATTGGTGACTATTTCTAGCATAGTTTCCCGTCAATGTCCCACTCAGTAAATTCTTAATTAAAAGAATTAGTCATGACTTTAAATTTTGTGAACTATGATAATTGATAAAGTAGTTAATTCTCAACAAAACACATAAAATAATAACTTATTAAACATTTGATCTGTGATATCTGTGCATGCCAAAATAATATGAAGCTAGCTCTACTGGTTGGACAAATTTAACAAATATATGCGATCATTGTCAACGGGCCGGTTAGCTCAGTTGGTTAGAGCGTCGTGCTAATAATGTCGTGGGTTTGATCCCCACACTGGCCATATATTTTTCTTATTTTCTTTTGATATAATGTGAAAAGAACTCATATAAGGTCTAAATATGTAACAGGTGCCCCTTGGAAGCAAACAAAATAGTATTCAAAGTATAAGAATTGAAAACCGGCAAAAGTTTGAATTGAAACTTTGGTGTGACTTCTGAAAGAACGAAGAATGTCAGACGAAAACCCGATAAAAAACTTGTCAGTTACAAGAAAAATTATTTAGCGTGAACTTTAGAAAGTGGAAAGAAATCCACATCGACACCTGAAATATAAATATGTTAAATTTTGCCATCATTGTCAACTTAGCTCAGTTGGTTAGAGCGTCGTGCTAATAACGCGAATGTCGTGGGTTCGATCCCCACACTGGCCATATATTTTTGTTATTTTCTTTTGATATAATGTGAAAAGAACTCATGTAAGGTCTAAATATGTAACAGGTGCCCCTTGGAAGCAAACAAAATAGTATTCAAAGTATAAGAATTGAAAACCGGCAAAAGTTTGAATTAAAACTTTGGTGTGATTTCTGAAAGAACGAAGAATGTCAGACGAAAACCCGATAAAAAACTTGTCAGTTACAAGAAAAATTGTTTAGCGTGAACTTTAGAAAGTGGAAAGAAATCTACACCGACACCTGAAATATAAATATGTTAAATTTTGCCATCATGGTCAACTGGCCGGTTAGCTCAGTTGGTTAGAGCGTCGTGCTAATAACGCGAATGTCGTGGGTTCGATCCCCACACTGGCCATATATTTTTGTTATTTTCTTTTGATATAATGTGAAAAGAACTCATATAAGGTCTAAATATGTAGCAGGCGCCCCTTGGAAGCAAACAAAATAGTATTTGAAAACCGGCAAAAGTTTGAATTAAAACTTTTGGGATCTTTGAAAGAGCGAAGAATGTCAGACGAAAAACTGATAAAAAAAACTTGTCAGTTACAAGAAAAATTGTTTAGCGTGAACTTTAGAAAGTGGAAAGAAATCTACACCGACACCTGAAATATAAATATGTTAAATTTTGCCATCATGGTCAACTGGCCGGTTAGCTCAGTTGGTTAGAGCGTCGTGCTAATAACGCGAATGTCGTGGGTTCGATCCCCACACAGGCCATATATTTATGTTATTTTCTTTTGATATAATGTGAAAAGAACTCATGTAAGGTCTAAATATGTAACAGGTGCCCCTTGGAAGCAAACAAAATAGTATTCAAAGTATAAGAATTGAAAACCGGCAAAAGTTTGAATTAAAACTTTGGTGTGAATTCTGAAAGAACGAAGAATGTCAGAGGAAAAACAGATAAAAAACTTGTCAGTTACAAGAAAAATTGTTAAGCGTGAACTTTAGAAAGTGGAAAGAAATCCACACCGACACCTGAAATATAAATATGTTAAATTTTGCCATCATTGTGAACGGGCCAGTTAGCTCAGTTGGTTAGAGCGTCGTGCTAATAACGCGAATGTCGTGGGTTCGATCCCCACACTGGCCATATATTTTTGTTATTTTCTTTTGATATAATGTGAAAAGAACTCATATAAGGTCTAAATATGTAGCAGGCGCCCCATGGAAGCAAACAAAATAGTATTTGAAAACCGGCAAAAGTTTGAATTAAAACTTTTGGGATCTTTCGGAAAGAGCGAAGAATGACAGACGAAAAACTGATAAAAAAAACTTGTCAGTTACAAGAAAAATTGTTTAGCGTGAACTTTAGAGAGTGGAAAGAAATCCACACCGACACCTGAAATATAAATATGTTAAATTTTGCCATCATTGTCAACGGGCCGGTTAGCTCAGTTGGTTAGAGCGTCGTGCTAATAACGCGAATGTCGTGGGTTCGATCCCCACACTGGCCATATATTTTTATTTTCTTTTGATATAATGTGAAAGGAACTCATGTAAGGTCTAAATATGTAACAGGTGCCCCTTGGAAGCAAACAAAATAGTATTCAAAGTATTAGAATTGAAAACCGGCAAAAGTTTAAATTAAAACTTTGGTGTGATTTCTCAAAGAACGAAGAATGTCAGAGGAAAAACAGATAAAAAACTTGTCAGTCACAAGAAAAATTGTTTAGCGTGAACTTTAGAAAGTGGAAAGAAATCCACACCGACACCTGAAATATACTGAACCGCAAAAGAAACGTCGCACAAAATGACATGTTCACATACATTTATTTCAAAGTGACATTTATATATTTTAAATTAATTTTTACAAAATTTAATGAATGATTTACAGTCTTTTGGTTACAATGTTCACAAAAACGTCACAATTGTCGCAACGTCACATGTTTTCAATGCTGTGCTCCCACGTCCGTTAATAACGTGTACCTCCTCCACCGGCACCAATTACTGCGGCACATCTTCGGTACATGGAGTTGATGAGCCGATTAATAAACGCCATCGGAATACGTGCCCATACTCTCTGAAACGCTTGTGAAAGTTCAGCTGCAGTTGTCGGACTTGGCTGCTCATTATTCAACCGTCTTTGAACTTCGTCCCATAAATGTTCAATAGGGTTTAAATCTGGACTCAAAGCCGGCCAATCCATAACATTAATGTTATTCTGCTGTAGGAAGTCTCTTGTGGCTCTTGCGGTATGCGCACGTGCATTGTCCTGTTGGAAGTCTTGTTTTGATGACGTGCGAAATGGGGCTGAACATGGGGTGTCAAGACTTGGTCGATGTAACGGGCAGCTGTTACGCCATTTCCTCTGCCTGGGCCAAGGTTCTGAAAGATGACTGGACCAAGTTTAACGTTAAGGCCGATTCCACCCCATACCATGATGCTAGGTCCTCCCCACGCGTCTGTTTCCAGAATGCAGCTGTCTTCGTAACGTCTTCTCCACACTCTGGTTCTGCCATCGGCTGTTGAAATGCAGTAACGGCTTTCGTCAGAGAAGATGATGTTACGCCATTGTCGATTTCGCCAATTCTGTCGCTGAGTGGCCCACTGAAGACGAGCTTGAAGGTGTCGAGGAGTAAGAATAGGTCCTCTTGCTGGACGGCGACATCTCATGTTTCTAGCAGCTAATCGCCGACGAACCGTATCATCACATATGGGTCGTCCATGTGTTCCAACAGTGTTTCTGGCATTTTGGGCAGCTGGGGTGAACCGATTCATCAAATGGTGACGAACAATGCCTCTATTCTGTCTAGGGGTAGTGACTTGGGATCTACCACTCCGTGGACGGTCATTTGTGCTGTTTGTTGCATTGTACCGTGTCCGTAGACGTTCAATTGTTCAAACAGCACAGTTGAAGTCGTTGGCAATAACTCTGGCAGATTGCCCAGCATCCAATCGACCAATTGCCTGTTCTCTCTGTTGTGGAGTCAGACGTGGCATAGCTTCTGTGTCAACACTGATACTAACACTCTTTAATTTTCTCCGGCCTTTTATACCCATAAAGGAGCATGAATTTCACGAACATTTAAGATTTAAGAAAAATTACCGCCAAGTGTGTCGCACGAGCGGTTTTAGGTACGGTCGCTCTACGATATCAACTGAAAATTATTCAACCGAAAATTTAATTCACAGGTAATTTAATCTTACCTGGTGATGTAATCGTAATACTGATTATATAAAAATCATTAATTAATATTTATTTTGAATTTTGCTAACATTTTGAAAAAGCGACGTTTCTTTTGCGGTTCAGTATATAAATATGTTAAATTTTGCCATCATTGTCAACGGGCCGGTTAGCTCAGTTGGTTAGAGCGTCGTGCTAATAACGCGAATGTCGTGGGTTCGATCCCCACACTGGCCATATATTTTTGTTATTTTCTTTTGATATAATGTGAAAAGAACTCATGTAAGGTCTAAATATGTAACAGGTGCCCCTTGGAAGCAAAATAGTATTCAAAGTATTAGAATTGAAAACCGGCAAAAGTTTAAATTAAAACTTTGGTGTGATTTCTGAAAGAACGAAGAATGTCAGAGGAAAAACAGAAAAAAAACTTGTCAGTTACAAGAAAAATTGTTTAGCGTGAACTTTAGAAAGTGGAAAGAAATCCACACCGACACCTGAAATATAAATATGTTAAATTTTGCCATCATTGTCAACGGGCCGGTTAGCTCAGTTGGTTAGAGCGTCGTGCTAATAACGCGAATGTCGTGGGTTCGATCCCCACACTGGCCATATATTTTTGTTATTTTCTTTTGATATAATGTGAAAAGAACTCATATAAGGTCTAAATATGTAGTGAAAAGACGTGTTTGGAACTGGGAAAAAAATCTAAGTTTAATTCAACGAATTACTGTGCCATCTGCTGATGGTTCTTAGACATTTTGCATTTGTTTGTGCTCAACTATATAGTGGTATATTAATTTTGGATATTTATTAGCATATTTCGGTGATTTTCCCCCTGTCACCATGTCGGGTGTTAGGGGGAGACAGAATTTCAAGGAGCTGACCTTGGTAGTTGACGTCAAGGATAATAGGTTTATCAAAGCACACAGTATAATCGACGAACTTGAAAAAGTCTATGGAATAGGCAGCATTTTAGCGGTTGTACCAAGAAGTGGTAATCTATATGAAATTACAGTCAGAAACAAAGAATCAGCTGATGAATTGGTAGGAACTGGATTTGAAGTTGGAGGTTCAAAATATCAATGTCATGCCGTATATTCCACTGAAAGAGTGGTAAGTTTTTTACATTTACCGGAATTTGTTGATGATGAGGAAGTAGTTAGTAAACTAACGGAATTAGGAGTTAAAGTGTTATCAGATGTTAAAAGCAGGATGTATCCGGGAACCAAAGTCCATGACGGAACCAGGTTTGTGTTCTGTAAATTCCCTACAAACATTAAAAGTCTACCTTACGGTATGAAATTTGAAATTGATAAAGATAGATATGAGTATATTAGAGTTCGGCATGATAACCAAACGAAAGTTTGCTCACAATGTTTATCGGAAACACACTTGTATGTAAACTGCCCAGAGAATAAATGCTACCGATGTAACGAAGCGGGTCATCTTGCAAAATTTTGCAAATCTGAACGTTGTTCTAACTGTAATTTCTTTCCAAGTAGGTGTAGATGCTCAGATGATCAAGATGAAAATAATTCGGGATGGAAGCCTGAACAATCGTCTCATGATGAAAAACACACCGATGATCAGGTTGAAAAGGAGATGGAGAGAATAGATAAGGAGAGGAAACGAAAACTGACTATATCTTAAGTGCCATCACACTCTTGTCAACTAGATGAGTTTTGGAACTAGAAATTTTTGGAGTGTTAGTTGAAAGAGTGTACACCACTCAAAATATAGTCAAAGGGAGGGAGGTGGGGAAAACAAAAACAAAATTCCCCTTGAAATATTCTCTCATATTCTCGGAGTGCTTTATTTCCCAGTTCAAACAGACTAAAAGATACGATTCCACTATTGGACAATTTCTATCCTAACCTACTGCTCCTCGACTAATGAGTTAGAAGAGGTAATCTCGTTTCCTCTCGCGTGATGTCACTTACGATATGACTATATCTTAAGTGCCATCACACTCTTGTCAACTAGATGAGTTTTGGAACTAGAAATGTTATCCGTGTTAAAGATGAATGAACACCAAATATATATATATAAAAAAAAAACAAAATTATCACAGAAATTAAAACCCAACACTCAAAACTAAAAACTAACAAGAAAGTCGAAAAAATCTTAATTACAGAATAACGGATTTGCATAACATTTGGATTTGTCAATCTACAAATGGTACTAATCATGACCAGTTTAAGTTTCAAACCTATATTCCAAATAGTTTCTCAGTTTTTTATGTTCTTTGGAACAGACAGACAAAAATGAAAAACTATAGGGTGTCGCATTTCCAATGTGGAGCCCGAATTTTACAAACCTTAAATATTCCCTCTAAATTTAAGTGTCATTTTATTGCCCTAGATTATCTAATAAATTAAAATGGAAATTGTAGGAAATAAAACAAAACATCAAAAATGATATTAATGATATTTATTATAGTACAGACAACATAACATTACATAAAAGGGAATGCTGGTTGAAGATGTCCTGTATCGCCCATTTCTTTGAAGACAGAGCCGGTATCTATGTCTGAACTAGCCACTTGCTTAAACATGTAGCTCACAGAACCCGAATCGATAATCTTATTTAATCTAGAATAATGCAAAAAGGAGTCTTTTGAAAACCAGCCAACATGATCCATAATATCTTTAGTATTACCACAACCATTCAGAGCCAAAGTTACTGCGCAACCACCTCTAAGACTATGAGGAGTTTCACCCTCATCAATATTTAAGGTTCGCAAATAAACCTTCAATCGGGAATAGACTGCAGATGAAGAGAAAGGAAGCTCTAGAACTTGTTTTTTAGCGTCGACTGGGCGGAATAAATAGCCAGAAGTGAGATCAATCCCCAAATCTTTCGCTTCTTTAACATATTTAATAAGACCTGCAATAGGACAAATAATGCTATTTTCTATTCGTTGAACCGCGAATACATTTTTTCTCCCCTTTTTAAATGTTTTACCAGTTGTGTGACAGAATAGGAAACCTTCGTCACCTGGTAATTTTCGAACTTCCTGGCTTAAGCACTTCCCTAAATCGCCTGCACGATCACCCGCAAAAAAATGCAATTTGAAAAATGCTTGATGACGTAAATAGATAAATTTGTCTTTTACCGCAATAGTCTCATCTTTTAGCTTTTCATGAATATACTGGCATATAATTTTTAACTTGTTGACAAATAGAGGTTTTGCCTGTTTATCTGCAACATGAGAAACGCATTGTTCAAGTTGGACTGCTTCCAAATATCTATCTACTTGTGCGCTATATGCTGGATTCCCTACACAAGAAGAATTATCCCAAACTTTACCCTTTCCTAAATTCTCAAATATTGTTCTAAGCTGCCCAATCATAGATTGGATAGTACCCCAAGCAAGTCTTACAGGACATCCGCATGAAAAACGCCCTGTTTCACCAACGTGTTTACAACTAATATCGTGTATTTGAGTTTTCCCGTCAACATCTTTATAGACTAGAAATTTTCTTATATCTTCTGGAGATGCATCGTGTATCAATTTTGAGGACGACAACAAAAATTTTTCTAATTCCTTTTGGAGGCTAGATTTTCTCTTGCTATACGCTCCATTATCAATCAAATTATCCAAGAAACGCAGCCTCTGTTCGCATATATTCTCTGATAACCTAACTTTATGATTAGGAATTAAAACTGTATTTTCTTTTCCACAAGATTGACAGAATTTGAAGTGAAAATCATTGGGGTATCTACATAAGCCACACAACTCAGCTGGTTTCCATACCCTTGGAACCTACAAATAAGATAGTTGATATAAAACCAGGAGAAAAAAGGCACATATCGGACCAAACAATTGTAAACACGTTGGTTAAAGGGTGCGATCAAAAACTAATCTGGCCACCAATAAAGTACTATTAAGTTTCCTTGGAACAAATCCACAGACAGAGGGCGAGAGGATAACGTTCATATCACCTGGAACCCCTAACACAAATTTTTCACGAGCCAAGGCAGAAACTTTAGGCCACCTAAATGGCAAAGGATTCTCCTCTGGAAAGACCATTGTACACACTACTGGAGCTTGTTCTTGAAAAAACTGAAGGAGGGGCGAAATTAAACAATATGGAGGAAAAGCATAAAGACCTCTAACGCCCGACAAATTCTGTGCAAAAACGTTAACACCTACCGACTTGGGTGTAGGGTAAGGTGTAAAATGCTTTAAAGGTAACCCTTTACCATCAACCATGACATTGGAATCCAAAGACATTAAGTCAACATCATGTGGGCCAAATCTTTCTTCAACCAACTCCCAAGATTTTTTAGACAACATAGAATCTTGCAAAGACAACTTTCTGGACTCAGAATCTGCAGGGTTATCAGAAGAAGGGACATAGTGCAACTTCAAATCAATATTATTCCTCTGAACAAAACTAAACATTTCCTTACTCCAATTAATAAGGGCAGATGTCCTACTTTTCTGATTTTCCCATGCTCCTATAACTACCTTACTATCCACATAAGCATCTACTCTTATGGTCCTTAACCTTACTTTGTAAAGCAACAAGAGTGTTGAGCAGAGCATCGCGTTCCTTCTCATGAATAGGACGCTTATCTGACTTATCGAAATAGTCACCAAGAGTGGTTTGCGAATCTAAAGCGGCACCCCAGCGATAGAGAGAAGCATCTGTGGATAAACAGAGTTGCAAATGATGTTCTTTACGCCAGGTGAAAGAACCCTCCCAAACATCTAGGAACTTCCAGTATTGAATTTCACTTTTTAAATCCCCAGCTACCTTGATTGACTTAGAGTTCTTTGCCATACTGCTGATAGCCATATTAACTTCCCGAGTAAAGAGTTTAGCGGAAGGAATAGCAAGTAAAAATGAAATACATTTACCAGAAAAGCGCTGTAAAGTTTTCAAATCTACAGTATCCTGACCAAGAATGAAATCCCTCAAATTAGCAAACGATTGCCTCTTAATTTCTTGGACTAAAAATGCTAACCTGACTGAATTAACCAACATACCTAAAAATTTCAAGATCTGACTAGGAATAAAAACAGATTTCTTTAGACCAATAAAGTAACCTAGTCTAGTTAGAATTTGGCATATTACATATAAAGCCTTAATTGCCCTAACTTTCCCTTCTTCGATTGAGGATAGTAGTTCCCCAATTAGTCGGTCATCAATGTACTGAAGGCACGGGACTCCTAATTGTCTACAATAACTAGTGGCAGCGAGACCAGTAGTGTTGTAAATGTAGGCACTGGTCTTAAAACCAAAGCTAATAGTGTTAAATACTAAATACCAACCACCGAATTGTACACCAAAATACTTGCGTGAAGACTCGTGTAAGAGAATGTGATCATACCCTGATTTGTCATCTACACTAGTCATAAAAGAATTTCTTTGAATCATTCTAGGAACATCTTTTAAAGTATCCAAACAAAATGGTTTGTCACATATCCAGATTAAGAAATCTCTCATCATGACAAAGCCTAGGTTTAGTAGGCTCAACAGTTAACGGCATGATCAAATGGGGAGAATCACATTCTCCTACCCGACCCCACACAGTCATGGAACCATTTTTTACCCTTTCATTCAAAGTTTCTACAATGAAACTAAAAAACGGTTTACAACTACTAGAATTGTTGAAATAATTAAATGGGGGAGAAGGTGAATCGTACGATTTCCCAGCAAAATTTCCTTTGAAATGTTGGAAATAATCTTCTACATTAACTCCATATCTTAACCAAGACAAAATTTCGTCACTAGCATAAATTTTTTCCCACTCCTTTACATTGTTATGTAAATTTCCTGCAATGAACGAGTCAGGGTCTCTAAATGGCAAATGTTCAAAATCAAACTTTTCTCCTTTTACTACACTTTCAGCACTTGTAACCCGGAATGGGGGTTGGAGAACCTCTCCTCTGTAATTTACCCTATCAGCGGTACAAGATCTTTTCTTTATCTCTGAAGGGTTGAAACCAGAATCTAATTCCCATTGAGGAATTTCAGGCACAAACTTTTGTCTTTTAGACAAGTCATGAACCTGAAAGTAAATTACAGAGAAAAGTTCTCCAACCCCCATTCCACGTGACAAAGCCACTAAGGGATTAGATTCCCCCGGAATAAGGATCAGAAAACAAAATTGAATGGAATAAGGAAAAAAAAACAAAGAAAGAAAGAAATTTTACTATTTCTATATGTTTTAACATGATGAACACATTATTTTTCTTTTTTTAATTTCGGACAGTCATTAATGAAATGTTCTGTGGATTTACAAAAATAACAAACACTTCTAGCTGTTCGCTGTCTGCCGGCACGGAAATGAGGTCGCCTCATCGGAGGGAATTGTGACATAGCAGGGCCAAACCCAAAGGCCGGAAAACCTGACGGATTACCAAAATGCATTCCTGATGGATTACCAAATTGCATAGGATAAGGTGGATACGGAAGAAAAGAGCCACATGTCGGTTGTGGTTGAAGAGGATTAACACTAACAACTTTGTGGTTTTCTTCTTTTTGTTCTTGCTTAATTTCGTACTTCCTTGATTTCACCCAATCAGCGATAGTGTTAGAGATCTTTTTATCTTCATTAGAACCAAGTAATTTTAAGCAAAGGTTACAAATATCTGGATGATCCTCATAGTGACGACAGGCTTGTAAGGCTTTAACATAGTAATCCGTTTCTTTATTACCGGCCTTTGTAGCATTTTGAACTAAGACTTCTAGAGCCGCTAAAAGAACGCTAGCAGAAGTAAGTTTCGGTCTACTTGCTAAAGTTCTTACATTTTTTTAAAGCTTCCTCAACTTTATCTTCTGACTGTTTAGTTTTGAAATCTAACAGTTTCCTCCATGTTTTTCATTCTTTTCTCAAAGTCTCCACCGGTACAAGCAGCGGCAGGAGCAGAAGTGGTAGTAGATAAACCAGAACTAGGCGTAACAGGAGTAATAGAACCAGAAACCGAACTGGGGCCTACATAAAATAAAAAGAATTAAAATAAATAAAATACAACTGCATGTAAAAGGTATTATGTTTTCTCAGACGAAGATCAAAACAACTTAAAGGTTCAAAACTCTCATAAAATTTTGTCAAATCAAAATGACGGTAGGATATGAACAAACTACAAAATTATGGTGGCAAACAATCTAACAGAATTAATTAAAAACTAATCAGCGGTTTCAGAAAGAATGCGTCCACATAATAGATCGGACGAACGGAAACACGATAGGAGACCAAAACTAAAAAAGAGCCCCACTGTCATAACATAAAAAATTGAGCAGGTGTATAGAAGAATTAAAGATACAAGTAAGTAATTAACCAATATGATCATTTATTTTTAAATAATACACACAAACATGTACCTGGTGTCTGGTGATCAGCTGATGAGGTTAACACAGAGCCCTTAGGTGCACCTACCGCGTTGCAATAAATGATCGTCTTATGCATCAGAAGTAACAGATTTTCAAAATTACAGTCTTTTCCTGCTAAGAGCAGTACATCCTTAGCCGTCTCACCTGCAAAATAACGTAGAAAAACTTACATGAACAAACGCTTTCAAGAGTAAATGCTACAAAAGCTTAAAGTAATTTAAATACAAGTGTGGACCCTAAAAGATGTCTCGCCTGTCCGCGCTTGACCCAGACTTTAAAGAAAAAAATTGACAAAGTCACTGAACCATGAAATTGAGGTCAAGGACACATGACAGGTGTCAGACTGGCATGTACCCATATAGATCTAGCTATAGACCATATCTGATGAATCTAGTCATTGCACTTGCTGAAATATAAACTTTTGAGGAAAAAATTGACAAAGTCACTGAACCATGAAATTGAGGTCAAGGGCACATGAAAGGTGTCAGACTGGCATGTACCCATACAGATCTTGCTATAAGCCATGTATGATGAGTCTATTCATTGTAGTTGCAGAAAAATGGACTTTAGAAGAAAAAATTGACAAAGTCACTGAGCTGTGAAATTGAGGTCAAGGACACATGACAGGTGTCAGACTCCCATGTACCCATATAGATCTTACTATATACCAAATATGATGACTCTAAACATTACAGTTACTAAGAAAGGGACTTGAATGTAAAACTATGTCGCAGATTTTCGAAGTTCACTGAACCGTGCAATTGAGGTCAAGGACAAATGACAGGTGTCAGACTGGCATGTACCCATATAGATCTCACTGTAGACCAAATATAATAACTCTAGGTATTATAGTTTCTGAGAAAAGGATTTGAATGTAAAACTATGTCGCAATGTTTATGTGGGTATTGAACCATGAAAAAAAGGTCAAGGTCATCTAAAAATGTGCTGCTGAAAAGGTCATCACTTCATGCACCTGTGGACCAAAGATGAACATTGTAAGTATTATACTTTAAAAGTTATTAAGGTTTTACAAAAAGTTAACGCCGTCGCCGTCGCCTTCGCCGTCGCCGCCGGATTGCTATACCTATGTCTCGCTTCCAGCGACTTTCGTCGCAGGCGAGACAATAATGAATGGGACCTGTCACCAATACAAACCCTTAATCTTAAATCTTTAAGATATAAAAGAAAATCGAAGACATCTAAATAAAAGGCAGAAACAATTAACATAAAAGGGTAAAGCTTAAAATAAAAAATATAAAAGAACAAATATATGCAGTATGTAGCATCATCTAAATATAGTGAAAATGTACAATAAAAACAAATATACATCTGGGTAAATACCTGTTAACTTTTTGAATTCTGCCGTCAACTCTTCAGCATTGTAATTATCCAAATTATCCTTCTTCAAACGACAGTAAGAAAGAGGATGCTCTTCGTCGCCCTTCAGCTCTAGGATCATAGGGAGAAGATTCTTTCCCACTAAAGAATGTCTGGTTTTCAAAACAGCCGTCGACATCTAAAACAAGATGAAACAGATTCAATAATATCCACATCAAAAACAAAACAAACTTATCAGGTGCAACAGATTTTTTTTTATATATATATAGAAGGCCGAGTCGCCACATCTACTAGTGAAATATCATAAGATCTACTAATATACTACTCAATATATGGACCAGTACCAATAACTGAACCAAATTAAAAACGTACGTACAGACGAACGGACGTGCGTACAGACAAGGGTAAAACTGTATATACTGCATATACTAAATTAAACGTGTTACTAGTCGGGTCATCAACATAAACATATTTTTAATATCCACGCTCATACTACGCTCATACCAAATAATAGTAATTTTCTCCTAAACACGTTCCACATATTGACTCCAGTTAATAATGGCAAAATAAAAGGAAAACATAAACACTAAAATCTCCCTACTTGTGAAAGCTGTAAGGGGACAAAAAGCAGTCCTTCACATCCTACTTTATACTTGACTAAGATACAATTATACAAACTAATCTAGTCATCGCTCAGTTTTAACATTCGTTAAGCGGAACAATTTTTTTTTTAAGATAATAAAAGCACGTGTAGTAATAGTAGTGATTTAAACTCTCTCAAAGCCAAAAGGTAAAACAAATCTTAAAAAAGGTAGAATCCGTGACCTGATCAACTCGGTGAAAACGAACACACCTTGGGAAACATCAAGGTCAAAATAACAAAGACGTAAATTGAGGAACAAATCCACTCGAAAAGAATAAAAGAAAGTTAAAGTAAATAAAACAAAATAAAAATAAAACAATAAAAAATACGAGGAACAAATCAACTCGTCAAAAAATTGAGCATAAAACAAAAAATAAAACCGAAGAACTTATCAACTCGGGGAAACAATCACACCTTGGGAAACGTGGTCGTCAAGGTAAAAAATAAAGACATAATTGAGAAACAAATCCACTCGAAAAAATAAATCAAAGCTACAATCACGAGGAACAAATCAACTCGTCCAAAAAAAAAAAAGAGCATAAAACAAAAAATAAAACCGAGGAACTTATCAACTCGGGGAAAACAAACACACCTTGGAAAACGCCAAGGTCAAAAATAAAGACATAATCGAGGAACAAATCCACTCGAAAAGAAAAAATCAAAGCTACAATCACGAGGAACAAATCAACTCGTCCAAAAAAAGAGCATAAAACAAAAAATAAAACCGAGGAACTAATCAACTCGGGGAAAACAAACACACCTTGGAAAACGCCAAGGTCAAAAAATAGAGACAAAATCGAGGAACAAATCCACTCGAAAAATAAATTAAAGCTACAATATGCAATAAAAAACACGAGGAACAAATCAACTCGTCCAAAAAAGAGCATTAAACACGAATAAAACCGAGGAACTAATCAACTCGGACAAAACACTAAAAATAACATAACAGGTAACTATACTCAAAAAATGAAACAAATACCGTGGACAAAATCTACTTAACAATTCTACTAGTAAATAAAATAACATGAAAAAGGAAAACTTACAATAACTAGGTAGGAAAATACAAAACTGCACGTGGTCAGTGGTAGAGGGAGCTGAGGACAAAGCGTCTGTCCTCAGCGACTGCTCCTCGACTAATGAGTTAGAACAGGTAATCTCGTTTCCTCTCGCGTGATGTCACTTACGATAAAACGTCGACAGAAAACAAACCCGATGAAGACAATGGTGAAATTCAACGCAAGAAAGGAAAAAACAACGGTGATGAAAAAGATCAGGAAACTACTATTATTGTTGGAAGTCCTGAAATTGAACAAGATTTTAAAGCTGACTTAAACAAAAACATTAACAGCAATTTTGTTGAAAATTTTGATAATAATTCTGTTCATGGTGGTTCTTTGTCGCAAGCTGCATCACTGGCGTCTGATTGGGAGGAACTTGCTGAAGTTGACACGGCAATGAAGGGAGAAGAATATTGTCCTGACACTGTCGAGTCAATGGAAGAAGGTGACCTCTTATCTGAAGGTGAGTCTCCAAGTGTTAATATGAACAAATCAAAGTTTGTCCAAAAGTCTAACAAGAGTTCGAAAAAAGGTCGTCGTCGTCGTCGTCTTGTAACAGGGTTAAATAAGACAACAGAAGAGTTGATAAATATGAGACACACTTCCCAAAACAGTCAACCTTCAAGTTCATAGTCGCACACATATTCATCTTCATTTACCTGATGGTCAATTTCGTTTCTTTTAATGTCAATGGTCTTAGGGATGTCGGCAAGTTTCAGAGGTTATGTTCGTTTTTTGAGGAAAATAATTATGATATTGTCGCTTTACAAGAGACATTTTGGGATGAAAAATTTTTGAAAGATCACGAAAATATGTGGAAAGGAAAAATATTTGCTTCTTTTTCTGATAATGCAAGACAAGGTGTTGCTTTCCTTATAAGTAACAAGATTAAACAGCGAGTTACGGAAATCAAAAAATTGTATGGTAGATTTTTACACATACAAGTTATTGATAATGATAAAACAATTGATGTTTTAAATGTTTATTATCCCAATCATGTTAATGAACGAGTTGATTTCTGTAAAAATATACAGAATCATGTTCCAAAGTCTGAAAATTTATTGTTTCTAGGTGATTTTAATACTTCTTTGATGCCATTAGATAGAGGAGGAAGTAGTCCGCACGTTCAGGATAAGGCTTTCAAAGCATTGGTTAGTTTATTAAATGAACATAATCTATATGACATCTGGAGAAACAGAAATTCCAGTGCCCGTATTTTTTCTTGGCGTCGTGTCGTCAATAATATACTTACCCAAAGTAGAATAGATTTTATTTTTTGTACAAAGAATATTTCCCCGTTTGTCAGAAATATTTATTACAAACATAGCGTGTTCATTGACCATTCACTTGTTGTTCTCTCTGCTAATTTTTCAGAAGTAGAATGTGGACCTGGATTGTGGATATTTAATAATTCTTTATTAAATGATGAATTTTTTGTTGATAAAATAGATAATTTAATTCGAAATGAAAAAAACTGCCCGTTGTTTGATTCGGAAATTCTGGTCTGGATTGATAATTTGAAGTATAAAATTAAAAAATTTACTCAAGTCTATTGTAAAGATAAAAATAGACAAGAAAAATCTGAATATTTTAAGTTACAAAAAGAATTTGAAAAAAATTTCGCAAGATGCTGCAAATAATATTTCTTTTTATACAAATAAATTTGAAGAGTTGAAATTGAATATGAAGAAATATGAAGATAAAATTTGTTCTGGGGCAATTTTGAGGTCAAAAGCTTACTGGGCAATAGAGGGTGATAAAAATTCGAAATATTTTTTACAGTTGGAGAAGCACCGACAGGAAAATAATTCTATAAAAGTTTTAGAAACTGAAGGTGGCAAAATTTCAAGAAATAGTGATGAAATTTTAGATACAATTTTTGAATATTACAAAAATTTATTCTCTTGTACAAGTATAAATGAAGAAAAAATGTTTAAATTTTCTGAAAATATATCAAAAAAAGTCTCTAATGAGCAAAATCTGTTTTTAGATTCTGAAATATCCCCAGAGGAAATTTTTAAGTCTTTACACGAGATGTCTAAAAATAAAAGTCCAGGGGGTGATGGAATTACCGTTTCCTTTTACTGTAAATTCTTTCACCATTTTGGAGAAATTTTACAAAAATTGTTTGATGAAATTAAGAAAGTGGGGAAAATGTCCAGATCAATGAGACATGGTATACTTACTTTAATTTATAAGAATAAGGGCGACAAAACTTCCCTTGGGAATTATAGGCCTATTTCTCTTTTGGCAGTTGATTATAAAATTTTAGCTCGAATTATGGCCAATCGTTTAAAAATTATTTTACCCGATATTATTTCGAAATTCCAATCTTGTTGCATTATTGGTAGAGATATTGCAGATACCACTGCTAGTATTCGAGATATCATTGATTTAATTGAACAAGATGATTTGGAAGGATATCTTATTAAAGTAGACCAACAAAATGCTTTTGATAGGATTGATCATACATATTTATTTCATGTGTTAGAAAAATTTGGTTTTGGTGAAAATTTCAGGAACTGGATTAAAATATTTTATACTGAAATTTTTAGCAGTGTTAAATGCAATGGTTTTTTGACTAAATATGTACCATTGAAAAATTCTATAAAACAGGGATGTCCCATTTCCGCTCTTTTGTATGTTTTAGCCGCTGAACCTTTAGGTCAGGCCTTTTTAAATAATACCAGTATTCATGGCATTAAAATTCCAAATTCTTCAACTGAATCAAAGTATTACGCTCACGCTGATGATACTTCATTAACGGTTGCAGATAAAAATTCCATAAATGAAGTTTTCAAAGTTTTAGACATCTATAGTGAAGCCTCGGGAGCTAAAATAATAAACAAAAATCCGAAATTATGTGTTTAGGACATGCCATCATTACAGATGATGAATTAAAACAACATGGGATTAAATTGTGTGAGAATATTACAAAACTTTTAGGAATATATATGGGTAAAGATAAACAAAGTTGCGAATCTTTAAATTGGGATGATAAAATTAAGAAAATTAAAACAATTTTATATTTTTGGTCAAAAAGGGACCTAACTCTTCCTTGGAGGGCAATGGTCTTGTCGTCCTTGATAATGTCAAGATTTTATTACACGCTCACGGTCTGTGCATTACCTGAAAAAGTGAAAAATGAATTACGATTAATAATTTTTCAATTCTTATGGAAAGGAAAATCTCATTTGGTTAAATATTCAACAATAATTGGCAAAAAAATTGATGGCGGATTAAATTTACCAGATATTTTCTTGAAAATGAAAGCTTTCAGAATAAAATTTTTCAGAAAATTTATTGATGAAAATTGTAAATTTATTTGGAAAAATACATTCAATTATTTTCTGTCAAAAATCGAAAATATGGATTTAAAACAAAATATCATTTATGTAGAGTTAAATCAGATACAAATGAAACACTTACCTGATTTTTATAAAGAAATGCTAAATGCATTTTTCGAATTAAAATCCAACATGGAAATTGGAATAGAGACACAACAAGTTTACGAAAATCCAATATTTTGTAATCCTTTGATCAAATTCAATGGTCGACCATTGTTATTCCGAGAGTTTATAACAGCTGGTATAAAACAGATAAAAGATATATGCTATGAGGTTATTCCCGAATTCTTGTCGCAAAAATCAATTATTGAAATTTTACAAGAAAAACTTCCCGATATTGAAATACAAGAAGTGGAAAATGCGTATCGAAAAATTCTAAGTGCAATTCCGGCCACGTGGCATAATCTGCTAAAGCTTCCTAATCCAAATGGTGTAAAAAAATTACCAAGTATTTATTTAAAATTAAAATCTCGGCATGTAGATTTTTTAAGTTCAGCGACGAAAAATTACTACGAACTATTTCTATCAGATCGTTTTGAAACGCCTACATCCGAAAAGTTTTGGTTAAATAAATTTCCCGAGTTAGAGTTCACTTCTGTCTATTCGGCTTTACACATTCCCTCTATACCGCCCGATATTCACTGCCTGAGCTACCGAATAGCAATGAATAGTATTTTCACTTTCGAAAAGCTGTTTAAAATCGGTATAGAAGACAGTGATATTTGTCCACTTTGTAAAACACGGACGGAAAGTTTAGAACACATGTTTGTGACATGTGACCTTATTCAGGGCATTCGTGTACTTTTGATAGATATGTTGCATAATAGTCTGGTGTCCGATTTAAATCCCCGTCCGTTTGTTATACCTGATTACACACAGTTAATCTTATTAGGTTGGCCATTCGCAAAATTTAAACAAACAAGTTACATTTATATTGGGTTAATTTTTTGCTCGGAGTTGCTAGACTTTCAATATACAAATCAAGACAAATAAAAATATTTGACAACAGACACATTGATTCTAAACGGCTATTCATACACACATTGAAAAAGTACACGGAATACGCATATAAATATTTTACCATGACAAACAATTTAGATCTTTTCGAAAAATATTTTCTTTGGAAAAATCCATTATTATTGTATTCAAATTCACATTTACAAATGTTATTTTAATACCATAAACTATTTGAATTGTGTTTAAAGTACATGTATCTATATCTAGATATGGAAAGAGAGATAACTCAATTATGTTTTGTATCTATGTTTTTTTTTATATTTTTATAGTTCATTGTATTTGATTTTCAGGGAAAAAAAAGTTTTTCAAAGGTTCAACAACTAAGACAAGTAGGGATAAATTAACATTATTGTTTTTTCTCATTTGAAGTGAATTTGGGTTTGTCTGATTCACTTTTTATTGTAAATAGTAAATAAAATTTTATAAAAGAGAAAAAAAAAGAGCGTCGTGCTAATAACGCGAATGTCGTGGGTTCGATCCCCACACTGGCCATATATTTTTGTTATTTTCTTTTGATATAATGTGAAAAGAACTCATGTAAGGTCTAAATATGTAACAGGTGCCCCTTGGAAGCAAACAAAATAGTATTCAAAGTATTAGAATTGAAAACCGGCAAAAGTTTGAATTAAAACTTTGGTGTGATTTCTGAAAGAACGAAGAATGTCAGAGGAAAAACAGATAAAAAACTTGTCAGTTACAAGAAAAATTGTTTAGCGTGAACTTTAGAAAGTGGAAAGAAATCCACACCGACTCCTGAAATATAAATATGTTAAATTTTGCCATCATTGTCAACGGGCCGGTTAGCTCAGTTGGTTAGAGCGTCGTGCTAATAACGCGAATGTCGTGGGTTCGATCCCCACACTGGCCATATATTTTTGTTATTTTCTTTTGATATAATGTGAAAAGAACTCATGTAAGGTCTAAATATGTAACAGGTGCCCCTTGGAAGCAAACAAAATAGTATTCAAAGTATTAGAATTGAAAACCGGCAAAAGTTTGAATTAAAACTTTGGTGTGATTTCTGAAAGAACGAAGAATGTCAGAGGAAAAACAGATAAAAAAAAAACTTGTCAGTTACAAGAAAAATTGTTTAGCGTGAACTTTAGAAAGTGGAAAGAAATCCACACCGACACCTGAAATATAAATATGTTAAATTTTGCCATCATTGTCAACGGGCCGGTTAGCTCAGTTGGTTAGAGCGTCGTGCTAATAACGCGAATGTCGTGGGTTCGATCCCCACACTGGCCATATATTTTTGTTATTTTCTTTTGATATAATGTGAAAAGAACTCATGTAAGGTCTAAATATGTAACAGGTGCCCCTTGGAAGCAAACAAAATAGTATTCAAAGTATAAGAATTGAAAACCGGCAAAAGTTTGAATTAAAACTTTGGTGTGATTTCTGAAAGAACGAAGAATGTCAGAGGAAAAACAGATAAAAAACTTGTCAGTTACAAGAAAAATTGTTTAGCGTGAACTTTAGAAAGTGGAAAGAAATCCACACCGACACCTGAAATATAAATATGTTAAATTTTGCCATCATTGTCAACGGGCCGGTTAGCTCAGTTGGTTAGAGCGTCGTGCTAATAACGCGAATGTCGTGGGTTCGATCCCCACACTGGCCATATATTTTTGTTATTTTCTTTTGATATAATGTGAAAAGAACTCATGTAAGGTCTAAATATGTAACAGGTGCCCCTTGGAAGCAAACAAAATAGTATTCAAAGTATTAGAATTGAAAACCTGCAAAAGTTTGAATTAAAACTTTGGTGTGATTTCTGAAAGAACGAAGAATGTCAGAGGAAAAACAGATAAAAAAAAACTTGTCAGTTACAAGAAAAATTGTTTAGCGTGAACTTTAGAAAGTGGAAAGAAATCCACACCGACACCTGAAATATAAATATGTTAAATTTTGCCATCATTGTCAACGGGCCGGTTAGCTCAGTTGGTTAGAGCGTCGTGCTAATAACGCGAATGTCGTGGGTTCGATCCCCACACTGGCCATATATTTTTGTTATTTTCTTTTGATATAATGTGAAAAGAACTCATGTAAGGTCTAAATATGTAACAGGTGCCCCTTGGAAGCAAACAAAATAGTATTCAAAGTATAAGAATTGAAAACCGGCAAAAGTTTGAATTAAAACTTTGGTGTGATTTCTGAAAGAACGAAGAATGTCAGAGGAAAAACAGATAAAAAACTTGTCAGTTACAAGAAAAATTGTTTAGCGTGAACTTTAGAAAGTGGAAAGAAATCCACACCGACACCTGAAATATAAATATGTTAAATTTTGCCATCATTGTCAATGGGCCGGTTAGCTCAGTTGGTTAGAGCGTCGTGCTAATAACGCGAATGTCGTGGGTTCGATCCCCACACTGGCCATATATTTTTGTTATTTTCTTTTGATATAATGTGAAAAGAACTCATGTAAGGTCTAAATATGTAACAGGTGCCCCTTGGAAGCAAACAAAATAGTATTCAAAGTATTAGAATTGAAAACCTGCAAAAGTTTGAATTAAAACTTTGGTGTGATTTCTGAAAGAACGAAGAATGTCAGAGGAAAAACAGATAAAAAACTTGTCAGTTACAAGAAAAATTGTTTAGCGTGAACTTTAGAAAGTGGAAAGAAATCCACACCGACACCTGAAATATAAATATGTTAAATTTTGCCATCATTGTCAACGGGCCGGTTAGCTCAGTTGGTTAGAGCGTCGTGCTAATAACGCGAATGTCGTGGGTTCGATCCCCACACTGGCCATATATTTTTGTTATTTTCTTTTGAAATAATGTGAAAAGAACTCATGTAAGGTCTAAATATGTAACAGGTGCCCCTTGGAAGCAAACAAAATAGTATTCAAAGTATTAGAATTGAAAACCGGCAAAAGTTTCAATTAAAACTTTGGTGTGATTTCTCAAAGAACGAAGAATGTCAGAGGAAAAACAGATAAAAAACTTGTCAGTTACAAGAAAAATTGTTTAGCGTGAACTTTAGAAAGTGGAAAGAAATCCACACCGACACCTGAAATATAAATATGTTAAATTTTGCCATCATTGTCAACGGGCCGGTTAGCTCAGTTGGTTAGAGCGTCGTGCTAATAACGCGAATGTCGTGGGTTCGATCCCCACACTGGCCATATATTTTTGTTATTTTCTTTTGAAATAATGTGAAAAGAACTCATGTAAGGTCTAAATATGTAACAGGTGCCCCTTGGAAGCAAACAAAATAGTATTCAAAGTATTAGAATTGAAAACCGGCAAAAGTTTCAATTAAAACTTTGGTGTGATTTCTCAAAGAACGAAGAATGTCAGAGGAAAAACAGATAAAATACTTGTCAGTTCAAAGAAATCTAGGTCTAAATATGTAACAGGTGCCCCTTGGAAGCAAAATAATATTCAAAGTATTAGAATTGAAAACCGGCAAAAGTTTAAATTAAAACTTTGGTGTGATTTCTGAAAGAACGAAGAATGTCAGAGGAAAAACAGATAAAATACTTGTCAGTTACAAGAAAAATTGTTTAGCGTGAACTTTAGAAAGTGGAAAGAAATCCACACCGACACCTGAAATATAAATATGTTAAATTTTGCCATCATTGTCAACGGGCCGGTTAGCTCAGTTGGTTAGAGCGTCGTGCTAATAACGCGAATGTCGTGGGTTCGATCCCCACACTGGCCATATATTTTTGTTATTTTCTTTTGATATAATGTGAAAAGAACTCATGTAAGGTCTAAATATGTAACAGGTGCCCCTTGGAAGCAAACAAAATAGTATTCAAAGTATTAGAATTGAAAACCGGCAAAAGTTTAAATTAAAACTTTGGTGTGATTTCTGAAAGAACGAAGAATGTCAGAGGAAAAACAGATAAAAAACTTGTCAGTTACAAGAAAAATTGTTTAGCGTGAACTTTAGAAAGTGGAAAGAAATCCACACCGACACCTGAAATATAAATATGTTAAATTTTGCCATCATTGTCAACGGGCCGGTTAGCTCAGTTGGTTAGAGCGTCGTGCTAATAACGCGAATGTCGTGGGTTCGATCCCCACACTGGCCATATATTTTTGTTATTTTCTTTTGATATAATGTGAAAAGAACTCATGTAAGGTCTAAATATGTAACAGGTGCCCCTTGGAAGCAAACAAAATAGTATTCAAAGTATTAGAATTGAAAACCTGCAAAAGTTTGAATTAAAACTTTGGTGTGATTTCTGAAAGAACGAAGAATGTCAGAGGAAAAACAGATAAAAAAAAAACTTGTCAGTTACAAGAAAAATTGTTTAGCGTGAACTTTAGAAAGTGGAAAGAAATCCACACCGACACCTGAAATATAAATATGTTAAATTTTGCCATCATTGTCAACGGGCCGGTTAGCTCAGTTGGTTAGAGCGTCGTGCTAATAACGCGAATGTCGTGGGTTCGATCCCCACACTGGCCATATATTTTTGTTATTTTCTTTTGATATAATGTGAAAAGAACTCATGTAAGGTCTAAATATGTAACAGGTGCCCCTTGGAAGCAAACAAAATAGTATTCAAAGTATAAGAATTGAAAACCGGCAAAAGTTTGAATTAAAACTTTGGTGTGATTTCTGAAAGAACGAAGAATGTCAGAGGAAAAACAGATAAAAAACTTGTCAGTTACAAGAAAAATTGTTTAGCGTGAACTTTAGAAAGTGGAAAGAAATCCACACCGACACCTGAAATATAAATATGTTAAATTTTGCCATCATTGTCAACGGGCCGGTTAGCTCAGTTGGTTAGAGCGTCGTGCTAATAACGCGAATGTCGTGGGTTCGATCCCCACACTGGCCATATATTTTTGTTATTTTCTTTTGATATAATGTGAAAAGAACTCATGTAAGGTCTAAATATGTAACAGGTGCCCCTTGGAAGCAAACAAAATAGTATTCAAAGTATTAGAATTGAAAACCTGCAAAAGTTTGAATTAAAACTTTGGTGTGATTTCTCAAAGAACGACGAATGTCAGAGGAAAAACAGATAAAAAAAAACTTGTCAGTTACAAGAAAAATTGTTTAGCGTGAACTTTAGAAAGTGGAAAGAAATCCACATCGACACCTGAAATATAAATATGTTAAATTTTGCCATCATTGTCAACGGGCCGGTTAGCTCAGTTGGTTAGAGCGTCGTGCTAATAACGCGAATGTCGTGGGTTCGATCCCCACACTGGCCATATATTTTTGTTATTTTCTTTTGATATAATGTGAACAGAACTCATTTAAGGTCTAAATATGTAACAGGTGCCCCTTGGAAGCAAACAAAATAGTATTCAAAGTATTAGAATTGAAAACCGGCAAAAGTTTGAATTAAAACTTTGGTGTGATTTCTCAAAGAACGAAGAATGTCAGAGGAAAAACAGATAAAAAACTTGTCAGTTACAAGAAAAATTGTTTAGCGTGAACTTTAGAAAGTGGAAAGAAATCCACACCGACACCTGAAATATAAATATGTTAAATTTTGCAATCATTGTCAACGGGCCGGTTAACTCAGTTGGTTAGAGCGTCGTGCTAATAACGCGAATGTCGTGGGTTCGATCCCCACACTGGCCATATATTTTTGTTATTTTCTTTTGAAATAATGTGAAAAGAACTCATGTAAGGTCTAAATATGTAACAGGTGCCCCTTGGAAGCAAACAAAATAGTATTCAAAGTATTAGAATTGAAAACCGGCAAAAGTTTGAATTAAAACTTTGGTGTGATTTCTCAAAGAACGAAGAATGTCAGAGGAAAAACAGATAAAATACTTGTCAGTTACAAGAAAAATTGTTTAGCGTGAACTTTAGAAAGTGGAAAGAAATCCACACCGACACCTGAAATATAAATATGTTAAATTTTGCCATCATTGTCAACGGGCCGGTTAGCTCAGTTGGTTAGAGCGTCGTGCTAATAACGCGAATGTCGTGGGTTCGATCCCCACACTGGCCATGTATTTTTGTTATTTTCTTTTGATATAATGTGAAAAGAACTTATGTAAGGTCTAAATATGTAACAGGTGCCCCTTGGAAGCAAAATAATATTCAAAGTATTAGAATTGAAAACCGGCAAAAGTTTAAATTAAAACTTTGGTGTGATTTCTGAAAGAACGAAGAATGTCAGAGGAAAAACAGATAAAAAACTTGTCAGTTACAAGAAAAATTGTTTAGCGTGAACTTTAGAAAGTGGAAAGAAATCCACATCGACACCTGAAATATAAATATGTTAAATTTTGCCATCATTGTCAACGGGCCGGTTAGCTCAGTTGGTTAGAGCGTCGTGCTAATAACGCGAATGTCGTGGGTTCGATCCCCACACTGGCCATATATTTTTGTTATTTTCTTTTGATATAATGTGAAAAGAACTCATTTAAGGTCTAAATATGTAACAGGTGCCCCTTGGAAGCAAACAAAATAGTATTCAAAGTATTAGAATTGAAAACCGGCAAAAGTTTGAATTAAAACTTTGGTGTGATTTCTCAAAGAACGAAGAATGTCAGAGGAAAAACAGATAAAAAACTTGTCAGTTACAAGAAAAATTGTTTAGCGTGAACTTTAGAAAGTGGAAAGAAATCCACACCGACACCTGAAATATACATATGTTAAATTTTGCCATCATTGTCAACGGGCCGGTTAGCTCAGTTGGTTAGAGCGTCGTGCTAATAACGCGAATGTCGTGGGTTCGATCCCCACACTGGCCATATATTTTTGTTATTTTCTTTTGATATAATGTGAAAAGAACTCATGTAAGGTCTAAATATGTAACAGGTGCCCCTTGGAAGCAAAATAGTATTCAAAGTATTAGAATTGAAAACCGGCAAAAGTTTAAATTAAAACTATGGTGTGATTTCTGAAAGAACGAAGAATGTCAGAGGAAAAACAGATAAAATACTTGTCAGTTACAAGAAAAATTGTTTAGCGTGAACTTTAGAAAGTGGAAAGAAATCCACACCGACACCTGAAATATAAATATGTTAAATTTTGCCATCATTGTCAACGGGCCGGTTAGCTCAGTTGGTTAGAGCGTCGTGCTAATAACGCGAATGTCGTGGGTTCGATCACCACACTGGTGTATATGTATTTTTGTTATTTTCTTTTGATATAATGTGAAAAGAACTCATTTAAGGTCTAAATATGTAACAGGTGCCCCTTGGAAGCAAACAAAATAGTATTCAAAGTATTAGAATTGAAAACCGGCAAAAGTTTCAATTAAAACTTTGGTGTGATTTCTCAAAGAACGAAGAATGTCAGAGGAAAAACAGATAAAAAACTTGTCAGTTACAAGAAAAATTGTTTAGCGTGAACTTTAGAAAGTGGAAAGAAATCCACACCGACACCTGAAATATACATATGTTAAATTTTGCCATCATTGTCAACGGGCCGGTTAGCTCAGTTGGTTAGAGCGTCGTGCTAATAACGCGAAGGTCGTGGGTTCGATCCCCACACTGGCCATATATTTTTGTTATTTTCTTTTGAAATAATGTGAAAAGAACTCATGTAAGGTCTAAATATGTAACAGGTGCCCCTTGGAAGCAAACAAAATAGTATTCAAAGTATTAGAATTGAAAACCGGCAAAAGTTTGAATTAAAACTTTGGTGTGATTTCTCAAAGAACGAAGAATGTCAGAGGAAAAACAGATAAAAAACTTGTCAGTTACAAGAAAAATTGTTTAGCGTGAACTTTAGAAAGTGGAAAGAAATCCACACCGACACCTGAAATATAAATATGTTAAATTTTGCCATCATTGTCAACGGGCCGGTTAGCTCAGTTGGTTAGAGCGTCGTGCTAATAACGCGAATGTCGTGGGTTCGATCCCCACACTGGCCATATATTTTTGTTATTTTCTTTTGAAATAATGTGAAAAGAACTCATGTAAGGTCTAAATATGTAACAGGTGCCCCTTGGAAGCAAACAAAATAGTATTCAAAGTATTAGAATTGAAAACCGGCAAAAGTTTCAATTAAAACTTTGGTGTGATTTCTCAAAGAACGAAGAATGTCAGAGGAAAAACAGATAAAATACTTGTCAGTTCAAAGAAATCTAGGTCTAAATATGTAACAGGTGCCCCTTGGAAGCAAAATAATATTCAAAGTATTAGAATTGAAAACCGGCAAAAGTTTCAATTAAAACTTTGGTGTGATTTCTCAAAGAACGAAGAATGTCAGAGGAAAAACAGATAAAATACTTGTCAGTTACAAGAAAAATTGTTTAGCGTGAACTTTAGAAAGTGGAAAGAAATCCACACCGACACCTGAAATATAAATATGTTAAATTTTGCCATCATTGTCAACGGGCCGGTTAGCTCAGTTGGTTAGAGCGTCGTGCTAATAACGCGAATGTCGTGGGTTCGATCCCCACACTGGCCATATATTTTTGTTATTTTCTTTTGATATAATGTGAAAAGAACTCATGTAAGGTCTAAATATGTAACAGGTGCCCCTTGGAAGCAAACAAAATAGTATTCAAAGTATTAGAATTGAAAACCGGCAAAAGTTTCAATTAAAACTTTGGTGTGATTTCTCAAAGAACGAAGAATGTCAGAGGAAAAACAGATAAAAAACTTGTCAGTTACAAGAAAAATTGTTTAGCGTGAACTTTAGAAAGTGGAAAGAAATCCACACCGACACCTGAAATATACATATGTTAAATTTTGCCATCATTGTCAACGGGCCGGTTAGCTCAGTTGGTTAGAGCGTCGTGCTAATAACGCGAATGTCGTGGGTTCGATCCCCACACTGGCAATGTATTTTTGTTATTTTCTTTTGATATAATGTGAAAAGAACTAACTTAAGGTCTAAATATGTAACAGGTGCCCCTTGGAAGCAAACAAAATAGTATTCAAAGTATTAGAATTGAAAACCGGCAAAAGTTTGAATTAAAACTTTGGTGTGATTTCTCAAAGAACGAAGAATGTCAGAGGAAAAACAGATAAAATACTTGTCAGTTACAAGAAAAATTGTTTAGCGTGAACTTTAGAAAGTGGAAAGAAATCCACACCGACACCTGAAATATAAATATGTTAAATTTTGCCATCATTGTCAACGGGCCGGTTAGCTCAGTTGGTTAGAGCATCGTGCTAATAACGCGAATGTCGTGGGTTCGATCCCCACACTGGCCATATATTTTTGTTATTTTCTTTTGATATAATGTAAAAAGAACTCATGTAAGGTCTAAATATGTAACAGGTGCCCCTTGGAAGCAAACAAAATAGTATTCAAAGTATTAGAATTGAAAACCGGCAAAAGTTTCAATTAAAACTTTGGTGTGATTTCTCAAAGAACGAAGAATGTCAGAGGAAAAACAGATAAAATACTTGTCAGTTACAAGAAAAATTGTTTAGCGTGAACTTTAGAAAATGGAAAGAAATCCACACCGACACCTGAAATATACATATGTTAAATTTTGCCATCATTGTCAACGGGCCGGTTAGCTCAGTTGGTTAGAGCGTCGTGCTAATAACGCGAATGTCGTGGGTTCGATCCCCACACTGGCCATATATTTTTGTTATTTTCTTTTGAAATAATGTGAAAAGAACTCATGTAAGGTCTAAATATGTAACAGGTGCCCCTTGGAAGCAAACAAAATAGTATTCAAAGTATTAGAATTGAAAACCGGCAAAAGTTTCAATTAAAACTTTGGTGTGATTTCTCAAAGAACGAAGAATGTCAGAGGAAAAACAGATAAAATACTTGTCAGTTACAAGAAAAATTGTTTAGCGTGAACTTTAGAAAGTGGAAGGAAATCCACACCGACACCTGAAATATAAATATGTTAAATTTTGCCATCATTGTCAACGGGCCGGTTAGCTCAGTTGGTTAGAGCGTCGTGCTAATAACGCGAATGTCGTGGGTTCGATCCCCACACTGGCCATATATTTTTGTTATTTTCTTTTGATATAATGTGAAAAGAACTCATGTAAGGTCTAAATATGTAACAGGTGCCCCTTGGAAGCAAACAAAATAGTATTCAAAGTATTAGAATTGAAAACCGGCAAAAGTTTCAATTAAAACTTTGGTGTGATTTCTCAAAGAACGAAGAATGTCAGAGGAAAAACAGATAAAAAACTTGTCAGTTACAAGAAAAATTGTTTAGCGTGAACTTTAGAAAGTGGAAAGAAATCCACACCGACACCTGAAATATACATATGTTAAATTTTGCCATCATTGTCAACGGGCCGGTTAGCTCAGTTGGTTAGAGCGTCGTGCTAATAACGCGAATGTCGTGGGTTCGATCCCCACACTGGCCATATATTTTTGTTATTTTCTTTTGAAATAATGTGAAAAGAACTAATGTAAGGTCTAAATATGTAACAGGTGCCCCTTGGAAGCAAACAAAATAGTATTCAAAGTATTAGAATTGAAAACCGGCAAAAGTTTCAATTAAAACTTTGGTGTGATTTCTCAAAGAACGAAGAATGTCAGAGGAAAAACAGATAAAATACTTGTCAGTTACAAGAAAAATTGTTTAGCGTGAACTTTAGAAAGTGGAAAGAAATCCACACCGACACCTGAAATATAAATATGTTAAATTTTGCCATCATTGTCAACGGGCCGGTTAGCTCAGTTGGTTAGAGCGTCGTGCTAATAACGCGAATGTCGTGGGTTCGATCCCCACACTGGCCATATATTTTTGTTATTTTCTTTTGAAATAATGTGAAAAGAACTCATGTAAGGTCTAAATATGTAACAGGTGCCCCTTGGAAGCAAACAAAATAGTATTCAAAGTATTAGAATTGAAAACCGGCAAAAGTTTCAATTAAAACTTTGGTGTGATTTCTCAAAGAACGAAGAATGTCAGAGGAAAAACAGATAAAATACTTGTCAGTTACAAGAAAAATTGTTTAGCGTGAACTTTAGAAAGTGGAAAGAAATCCACACCGACACCTGAAATATAAATATGTTAAATTTTGCCATCATTGTCAACGGGCCGGTTAGCTCAGTTGGTTAGAGCGTCGTGCTAATAACGCGAATGTCGTGGGTTCGATCCCCACACTGGCCATATATTTTTGTTATTTTCTTTTGATATAATGTGAAAAGAACTCATGTAAGGTCTAAATATGTAACAGGTGCCCCTTGGAAGCAAACAAAATAGTATTCAAAGTATTAGAATTGAAAACCGGCAAAAGTTTGAATTAAAACTTTGGTGTGATTTCTCAAAGAACGAAGAATGTCAGAGGAAAAACAGATAAAAAACTTGTCAGTTACAAGAAAAATTGTTTAGCGTGAACTTTAGAAAGTGGAAAGAAATCCACACCGACACCTGAAATATACATATGTTAAATTTTGCCATCATTGTCAACGGGCCGGTTAGCTCAGTTGGTTAGAGCGTCGTGCTAATAACGCGAATGTCGTGGGTTCGATCCCCACACTGGCCATATATTTTTGTTATTTTCTTTTGAAATAATGTGAAAAGAACTCATGTAAGGTCTAAATATGTAACAGGTGCCCCTTGGAAGCAAACAAAATAGTATTCAAAGTATTAGAATTGAAAACCGGCAAAAGTTTGAATTAAAACTTTGGTGTGATTTCTCAAAGAACGAAGAATGTCAGAGGAAAAACAGATAAAATACTTGTCAGTTACAAGAAAAATTGTTTAGCGTGAACTTTAGAAAGTGGAAAGAAATCCACACCGACACCTGAAATATAAATATGTTAAATTTTGCCATCATTGTCAACGGGCCGGTTAGCTCAGTTGGTTAGAGCGTCGTGCTAATAACGCGAATGTCGTGGGTTCGATCCCCACACTGGCCATATATTTTTGTTATTTTCTTTTGATATAATGTGAAAAGAACTCATGTAAGGTCTAAATATGTAACAGGTGCCCCTTGGAAGCAAACAAAATAGTATTCAAAGTATTAGAATTGAAAACCGGCAAAAGTTTCAATTAAAACTTTGGTGTGATTTCTCAAAGAACGAAGAATGTCAGAGGAAAAACAGATAAAAAACTTGTCAGTTACAAGAAAAATTGTTTAGCGTGAACTTTAGAAAGTGGAAAGAAATCCACACCGACACCTGAAATATACATATGTTAAATTTTGCCATCATTGTCAACGGGCCGGTTAGCTCAGTTGGTTAGAGCGTCGTGCTAATAACGCGAATGTCGTGGGTTCGATCCCCACACTGGCCATATATTTTTGTTATTTTCTTTTGAAATAATGTGAAAAGAACTCATGTAAGGTCTAAATATGTAACAGGTGCCCCTTGGAAGCAAACAAAATAGTATTCAAAGTATTAGAATTGAAAACCGGCAAAAGTTTCAATTAAAACTTTGGTGTGATTTCTCAAAGAACGAAGAATGTCAGAGGAAAAACAGATAAAATACTTGTCAGTTACAAGAAAAATTGTTTAGCGTGAACTTTAGAAAGTGGAAAGAAATCCACACCGACACCTGAAATATAAATATGTTAAATTTTGCCATCATTGTCAACGGGCCGGTTAGCTCAGTTGGTTAGAGCGTCGTGCTAATAACGCGAATGTCGTGGGTTCGATCCCCACACTGGCCATATATTTTTGTTATTTTCTTTTGATATAATGTGAAAAGAACTCATGTAAGGTCTAAATATGTAACAGGTGCCCCTTGGAAGCAAACAAAATAGTATTCAAAGTATTAGAATTGAAAACCGGCAAAAGTTTCAATTAAAACTTTGGTGTGATTTCTCAAAGAACGAAGAATGTCAGAGGAAAAACAGATAAAAAACTTGTCAGTTACAAGAAAAATTGTTTAGCGTGAACTTTAGAAAGTGGAAAGAAATCCACACCGACACCTGAAATATACATATGTTAAATTTTGCCATCATTGTCAACGGGCCGGTTAGCTCAGTTGGTTAGAGCGTCGTGCTAATAACGCGAATGTCGTGGGTTCGATCCCCACACTGGCCATATATTTTTGTTATTTTCTTTTGAAATAATGTGAAAAGAACTCATGTAAGGTCTAAATATGTAACAGGTGCCCCTTGGAAGCAAACAAAATAGTATTCAAAGTATTAGAATTGAAAACCGGCAAAAGTTTCAATTAAAACTTTGGTGTGATTTCTCAAAGAACGAAGAATGTCAGAGGAAAAACAGATAAAATACTTGTCAGTTACAAGAAAAATTGTTTAGCGTGAACTTTAGAAAGTGGAAAGAAATCCACACCGACACCTGAAATATACATATGTTAAATTTTGCCATCATTGTCAACGGGCCGGTTAGCTCAGTTGGTTAGAGCGTTGTGCTAATAACGCGAATGTCGTGGGTTCGATCCCCACACTGGCCATATATTTTTGTTATTTTCTTTCGAAATAATGTGAAAAGAACTCATGTAAGGTCTAAATATGTAACAGGTGCCCCTTGGAAGCAAACAAAATAGTATTCAAAGTATTAGAATTGAAAACCGGCAAAAGTTTCAATTAAAACTTTGGTGTGATTTCTCAAAGAACGAAGAATGTCAGAGGAAAAACAGATAAAATACTTGTCAGTTACAAGAAAAATTGTTTAGCGTGAACTTTAGAAAGTGGAAAGAAATCCACACCGACACCTGAAATATAAATATGTTAAATTTTGCCATCATTGTCAACGGGCCGGTTAGCTCAGTTGGTTAGAGCGTCGTGCTAATAACGCGAATGTCGTGGGTTCGATCCCCACACTGGCCATATATTTTTGTTATTTTCTTTTGATATAATGTGAAAAGAACTCATGTAAGGTCTAAATATGTAACAGGTGCCCCTTGGAAGCAAACAAAATAGTATTCAAAGTATTAGAATTGAAAACCGGCAAAAGTTTCAATTAAAACTTTGGTGTGATTTCTCAAAGAACGAAGAATGTCAGAGGAAAAACAGATAAAAAACTTGTCAGTTACAAGAAAAATTGTTTAGCGTGAACTTTAGAAAGTGGAAAGAAATCCACACCGACACCTGAAATATACATATGTTAAATTTTGCCATCATTGTCAACGGGCCGGTTAGCTCAGTTGGTTAGAGCGTCGTGCTAATAACGCGAATGTCGTGGGTTCGATCCCCACACTGGCCATATATTTTTGTTATTTTCTTTTGAAATAATGTGAAAAGAACTCATGTAAGGTCTAAATATGTAACAGGTGCCCCTTGGAAGCAAACAAAATAGTATTCAAAGTATTAGAATTGAAAACCGGCAAAAGTTTCAATTAAAACTTTGGTGTGATTTCTCAAAGAACGAAGAATGTCAGAGGAAAAACAGATAAAATACTTGTCAGTTACAAGAAAAATTGTTTAGCGTGAACTTTAGAAAGTGGAAAGAAATCCACACCGACACCTGAAATATAAATATGTTAAATTTTGCCATCATTGTCAACGGGCCGGTTAGCTCAGTTGGTTAGAGCGTCGTGCTAATAACGCGAATGTCGTGGGTTCGATCCCCACACTGGCCATATATTTTTGTTATTTTCTTTCGAAATAATGTGAAAAGAACTCATGTAAGGTCTAAATATGTAACAGGTGCCCCTTGGAAGCAAACAAAATAGTATTCAAAGTATTAGAATTGAAAACCGGCAAAAGTTTCAATTAAAACTTTGGTGTGATTTCTCAAAGAACGAAGAATGTCAGAGGAAAAACAGATAAAATACTTGTCAGTTACAAGAAAAATTGTTTAGCGTGAACTTTAGAAAGTGGAAAGAAATCCACACCGACACCTGAAATATAAATATGTTAAATTTTGCCATCATTGTCAACGGGCCGGTTAGCTCAGTTGGTTAGAGCGTCGTGCTAATAACGCGAATGTCGTGGGTTCGATCCCCACACTGGCCATATATTTTTGTTATTTTCTTTTGATATAATGTGAAAAGAACTCATGTAAGGTCTAAATATGTAACAGGTGCCCCTTGGAAGCAAACAAAATAGTATTCAAAGTATTAGAATTGAAAACCGGCAAAAGTTTCAATTAAAACTTTGGTGTGATTTCTCAAAGAACGAAGAATGTCAGAGGAAAAACAGATAAAAAACTTGTCAGTTACAAGAAAAATTGTTTAGCGTGAACTTTAGAAAGTGGAAAGAAATCCACACCGACACCTGAAATATACATATGTTAAATTTTGCCATCATTGTCAACGGGCCGGTTAGCTCAGTTGGTTAGAGCGTCGTGCTAATAACGCGAATGTCGTGGGTTCGATCCCCACACTGGCCATATATTTTTGTTATTTTCTTTTGAAATAATGTGAAAAGAACTCATGTAAGGTCTAAATATGTAACAGGTGCCCCTTGGAAGCAAACAAAATAGTATTCAAAGTATTAGAATTGAAAACCGGCAAAAGTTTCAATTAAAACTTTGGTGTGATTTCTCAAAGAACGAAGAATGTCAGAGGAAAAACAGATAAAATACTTGTCAGTTACAAGAAAAATTGTTTAGCGTGAACTTTAGAAAGTGGAAAGAAATCCACACCGACACCTGAAATATAAATATGTTAAATTTTGCCATCATTGTCAACGGGCCGGTTAGCTCAGTTGGTTAGAGCGTCGTGCTAATAACGCGAATGTCGTGGGTTCGATCCCCACACTGGCCATATATTTTTGTTATTTTCTTTTGATATAATGTGAAAAGAACTCATGTAAGGTCTAAATATGTAACAGGTGCCCCTTGGAAGCAAACAAAATAGTATTCAAAGTATTAGAATTGAAAACCGGCAAAAGTTTCAATTAAAACTTTGGTGTGATTTCTCAAAGAACGAAGAATGTCAGAGGAAAAACAGATAAAAAACTTGTCAGTTACAAGAAAAATTGTTTAGCGTGAACTTTAGAAAGTGGAAAGAAATCCACACCGACACCTGAAATATACATATGTTAAATTTTGCCATCATTGTCAACGGGCCGGTTAGCTCAGTTGGTTAGAGCGTCGTGCTAATAACGCGAATGTCGTGGGTTCGATCCCCACACTGGCCATATATTTTTGTTATTTTCTTTTGAAATAATGTGAAAAGAACTAATGTAAGGTCTAAATATGTAACAGGTGCCCCTTGGAAGCAAACAAAATAGTATTCAAAGTATTAGAATTGAAAACCGGCAAAAGTTTCAATTAAAACTTTGGTGTGATTTCTCAAAGAACGAAGAATGTCAGAGGAAAAACAGATAAAATACTTGTCAGTTACAAGAAAAATTGTTTAGCGTGAACTTTAGAAAGTGGAAAGAAATCCACACCGACACCTGAAATATAAATATGTTAAATTTTGCCATCATTGTCAACGGGCCGGTTAGCTCAGTTGGTTAGAGCGTCGTGCTAATAACGCGAATGTCGTGGGTTCGATCCCCACACTGGCCATGTATTTTTGTTATTTTCTTTTGATATAATGTGAAAAGAACTCATGTAAGGTCTAAATATGTAACAGGTGCCCCTTGGAAGCAAACAAAATAGTATTCAAAGTATTAGAATTGAAAACCGGCAAAAGTTTCAATTAAAACTTTGGTGTGATTTCTCAAAGAACGAAGAATGTCAGAGGAAAAACAGATAAAATACTTGTCAGTTACAAGAAAAATTGTTTAGCGTGAACTTTAGAAAGTGGAAAGAAATCCACACCGACACCTGAAATATAAATATGTTAAATTTTGCCATCATTGTCAACGGGCCGGTTAGCTCAGTTGGTTAGAGCGTCGTGCTAATAACGCGAATGTCGTGGGTTCGATCCCCACACTGGCCATATATTTTTGTTATTTTCTTTTGATATAATGTGAAAAGAACTCATGTAAGGTCTAAATATGTAACAGGTGCCCCTTGGAAGCAAACAAAATAGTATTCAAAGTATTAGAATTGAAAACCGGCAAAAGTTTGAATTAAAACTTTGGTGTGATTTCTCAAAGAACGAAGAATGTCAGAGGAAAAACAGATAAAAAACTTGTCAGTTACAAGAAAAATTGTTTAGCGTGAACTTTAGAAAGTGGAAAGAAATCCACACCGACACCTGAAATATACATATGTTAAATTTTGCCATCATTGTCAACGGGCCGGTTAGCTCAGTTGGTTAGAGCGTCGTGCTAATAACGCGAATGTCGTGGGTTCGATCCCCACACTGGCCATATATTTTTGTTATTTTCTTTCGAAATAATGTGAAAAGAACTCATGTAAGGTCTAAATATGTAACAGGTGCCCCTTGGAAGCAAACAAAATAGTATTCAAAGTATTAGAATTGAAAACCGGCAAAAGTTTCAATTAAAACTTTGGTGTGATTTCTCAAAGAACGAAGAATGTCAGAGGAAAAACAGATAAAATACTTGTCAGTTACAAGAAAAATTGTTTAGCGTGAACTTTAGAAAGTGGAAAGAAATCCACACCGACACCTGAAATATAAATATGTTAAATTTTGCCATCATTGTCAACGGGCCGGTTAGCTCAGTTGGTTAGAGCGTCGTGCTAATAACGCGAATGTCGTGGGTTCGATCCCCACACTGGCCATATATTTTTGTTATTTTCTTTTGATATAATGTGAAAAGAACTCATGTAAGGTCTAAATATGTAACAGGTGCCCCTTGGAAGCAAACAAAATAGTATTCAAAGTATTAGAATTGAAAACCGGCAAAAGTTTGAATTAAAACTTTGGTGTGATTTCTCAAAGAACGAAGAATGTCAGAGGAAAAACAGATAAAAAACTTGTCAGTTACAAGAAAAATTGTTTAGCGTGAACTTTAGAAAGTGGAAAGAAATCCACACCGACACCTGAAATATACATATGTTAAATTTTGCCATCATTGTCAACGGGCCGGTTAGCTCAGTTGGTTAGAGCGTCGTGCTAATAACGCGAATGTCGTGGGTTCGATCCCCACACTGGCCATATATTTTTGTTATTTTCTTTTGAAATAATGTGAAAAGAACTCATGTAAGGTCTAAATATGTAACAGGTGCCCCTTGGAAGCAAACAAAATAGTATTCAAAGTATTAGAATTGAAAACCGGCAAAAGTTTCAATTAAAACTTTGGTGTGATTTCTCAAAGAACGAAGAATGTCAGAGGAAAAACAGATAAAATACTTGTCAGTTACAAGAAAAATTGTTTAGCGTGAACTTTAGAAAGTGGAAAGAAATCCACACCGACACCTGAAATATAAATATGTTAAATTTTGCCATCATTGTCAACGGGCCGGTTAGCTCAGTTGGTTAGAGCGTCGTGCTAATAACGCGAATGTCGTGGGTTCGATCCCCACACTGGCCATATATTTTTGTTATTTTCTTTCGATATAATGTGAAAAGAACTCATGTAAGGTCTAAATATGTAACAGGTGCCCCTTGGAAGCAAACAAAATAGTATTCAAAGTATTAGAATTGAAAACCGGCAAAAGTTTGAATTAAAACTTTGGTGTGATTTTTCAAAGAACGAAGAATGTCAGAGGAAAAACAGATAAAAAACTTGTCAGTTACAAGAAAAATTGTTTAGCGTGAACTTTAGAAAGTGGAAAGAAATCCACACCGACACCTGAAATATACATATGTTAAATTTTGCCATCATTGTCAACGGGCCGGTTAGCTCAGTTGGTTAGAGCGTCGTGCTAATAACGCGAATGTCGTGGGTTCGATCCCCACACTGGCCATATATTTTTGTTATTTTCTTTCGAAATAATGTGAAAAGAACTCATGTAAGGTCTAAATATGTAACAGGTGCCCCTTGGAAGCAAACAAAATAGTATTCAAAGTATTAGAATTGAAAACCGGCAAAAGTTTCAATTAAAACTTTGGTGTGATTTCTCAAAGAACGAAGAATGTCAGAGGAAAAACAGATAAAATACTTGTCAGTTACAAGAAAAATTGTTTAGCGTGAACTTTAGAAAGTGGAAAGAAATCCACACCGACACCTGAAATATAAATATGTTAAATTTTGCCATCATTGTCAACGGGCCGGTTAGCTCAGTTGGTTAGAGCGTCGTGCTAATAACGCGAATGTCGTGGGTTCGATCCCCACACTGGCCATATATTTTTGTTATTTTCTTTTGATATAATGTGAAAAGAACTCATGTAAGGTCTAAATATGTAACAGGTGCCCCTTGGAAGCAAACAAAATAGTATTCAAAGTATTAGAATTGAAAACCGGCAAAAGTTTGAATTAAAACTTTGGTGTGATTTCTCAAAGAACGAAGAATGTCAGAGGAAAAACAGATAAAAAACTTGTCAGTTACAAGAAAAATTGTTTAGCGTGAACTTTAGAAAGTGGAAAGAAATCCACACCGACACCTGAAATATACATATGTTAAATTTTGCCATCATTGTCAACGGGCCGGTTAGCTCAGTTGGTTAGAGCGTCGTGCTAATAACGCGAATGTCGTGGGTTCGATCCCCACACTGGCCATATATTTTTGTTATTTTCTTTTGAAATAATGTGAAAAGAACTAATGTAAGGTCTAAATATGTAACAGGTGCCCCTTGGAAGCAAACAAAATAGTATTCAAAGTATTAGAATTGAAAACCGGCAAAAGTTTGAATTAAAACTTTGGTGTGATTTCTCAAAGAACGAAGAATGTCAGAGGAAAAACAGATAAAATACTTGTCAGTTACAAGAAAAATTGTTTAGCGTGAACTTTAGAAAGTGGAAAGAAATCCACACCGACACCTGAAATATAAATATGTTAAATTTTGCCATCATTGTCAACGGGCCGGTTAGCTCAGTTGGTTAGAGCGTCGTGCTAATAACGCGAATGTCGTGGGTTCGATCCCCACACTGGCCATGTATTTTTGTTATTTTCTTTTGATATAATGTGAAAAGAACTCATGTAAGGTCTAAATATGTAACAGGTGCCCCTTGGAAGCAAACAAAATAGTATTCAAAGTATTAGAATTGAAAACCGGCAAAAGTTTGAATTAAAACTTTGGTGTGATTTCTCAAAGAACGAAGAATGTCAGAGGAAAAACAGATAAAATACTTGTCAGTTACAAGAAAAATTGTTTAGCGTGAACTTTAGAAAGTGGAAAGAAATCCACACCGACACCTGAAATATACATATGTTAAATTTTGCCATCATTGTCAACGGGCCGGTTAGCTCAGTTGGTTAGAGCGTCGTGCTAATAACGCGAATGTCGTGGGTTCGATCCCCACACTGGCCATATATTTTTGTTATTTTCTTTTGATATAATGTGAAAAGAACTCATGTAAGGTCTAAATATGTAACAGGTGCCCCTTGGAAGCAAACAAAATAGTATTCAAAGTATTAGAATTGAAAACCGGCAAAAGTTTGAATTAAAACTTTGGTGTGATTTCTCAAAGAACGAAGAATGTCAGAGGAAAAACAGATAAAAAACTTGTCAGTTACAAGAAAAATTGTTTAGCGTGAACTTTAGAAAGTGGAAAGAAATCCACACCGACACCTGAAATATACATATGTTAAATTTTGCCATCATTGTCAACGGGCCGGTCAGCTCAGTTGGTTAGAGCGTCGTGCTAATAACGCGAATGTCGTGGGTTCGATCCCCACACTGGCCATGTATTTTTGTTATTTTCTTTTGATATAATGTGAAAAGAACTAACTTAAGGTCTAAATATGTAACAGGTGCCCCTTGGAAGCAAACAAAATAGTATTCAAAGTATTAGAATTGAAAACCGGCAAAAGTTTGAATTAAAACTTTGGTGTGATTTCTCAAAGAACGAAGAATGTCAGAGGAAAAACAGATAAAATACTTGTCAGTTACAAGAAAAATTGTTTAGCGTGAACTTTAGAAAGTGGAAAGAAATCCACACCGACACCTGAAATATAAATATGTTAAATTTTGCCATCATTGTCAACGGGCCGGTTAGCTCAGTTGGTTAGAGCGTCGTGCTAATAACGCGAATGTCGTGGGTTCGATCCCCACACTGGCCATATATTTTTGTTATTTTCTTTTGATATAATGTGAAAAGAACTCATGTAAGGTCTAAATATGTAACAGGTGCCCCTTGGAAGCAAACAAAATAGTATTCAAAGTATTAGAATTGAAAACCGGCAAAAGTTTCAATTAAAACTTTGGTGTGATTTCTCAAAGAACGAAGAATGTCAGAGGAAAAACAGATAAAATACTTGTCAGTTACAAGAAAAATTGTTTAGCGTGAACTTTAGAAAGTGGAAAGAAATCCACACCGACACCTGAAATATAAATATGTTAAATTTTGCCATCATTGTCAACGGGCCGGTTAGCTCAGTTGGTTAGAGCGTCGTGCTAATAACGCGAATGTCGTGGGTTCGATCCCCACACTGGCCATATATTTTTGTTATTTTCTTTTGATATAATGTGAAAAGAACTCATGTAAGGTCTAAATATGTAACAGGTGCCCCTTGGAAGCAAACAAAATAGTATTCAAAGTATTAGAATTGAAAACCGGCAAAAGTTTGAATTAAAACTTTGGTGTGATTTCTCAAAGAACGAAGAATGTCAGAGGAAAAACAGATAAAAAACTTGTCAGTTACAAGAAAAATTGTTTAGCGTGAACTTTAGAAAGTGGAAAGAAATCCACACCGACACCTGAAATATACATATGTTAAATTTTGCCATCATTGTCAACGGGCCGGTTAGCTCAGTTGGTTAGAGCGTCGTGCTAATAACGCGAATGTCGTGGGTTCGATCCCCACACTGGCCATATATTTTTGTTATTTTCTTTTGAAATAATGTGAAAAGAACTAATGTAAGGTCTAAATATGTAACAGGTGCCCCTTGGAAGCAAACAAAATAGTATTCAAAGTATTAGAATTGAAAACCGGCAAAAGTTTGAATTAAAACTTTGGTGTGATTTCTCAAAGAACGAAGAATGTCAGAGGAAAAACAGATAAAATACTTGTCAGTTACAAGAAAAATTGTTTAGCGTGAACTTTAGAAAGTGGAAAGAAATCCACACCGACACCTGAAATATAAATATGTTAAATTTTGCCATCATTGTCAACGGGCCGGTTAGCTCAGTTGGTTAGAGCGTCGTGCTAATAACGCGAATGTCGTGGGTTCGATCCCCACACTGGCCATATATTTTTGTTATTTTCTTTTGATATAATGTGAAAAGAACTCATGTAAGGTCTAAATATGTAACAGGTGCCCCTTGGAAGCAAACAAAATAGTATTCAAAGTATTAGAATTGAAAACCGGCAAAAGTTTCAATTAAAACTTTGGTGTGATTTCTCAAAGAACGAAGAATGTCAGAGGAAAAACAGATAAAAAACTTGTCAGTTACAAGAAAAATTGTTTAGCGTGAACTTTAGAAAGTGGAAAGAAATCCACACCGACACCTGAAATATACATATGTTAAATTTTGCCATCATTGTCAACGGGCCGGTTAGCTCAGTTGGTTAGAGCGTCGTGCTAATAACGCGAATGTCGTGGGTTCGATCCCCACACTGGCCATATATTTTTGTTATTTTCTTTCGAAATAATGTGAAAAGAACTCATGTAAGGTCTAAATATGTAACAGGTGCCCCTTGGAAGCAAACAAAATAGTATTCAAAGTATTAGAATTGAAAACCGGCAAAAGTTTGAATTAAAACTTTGGTGTGATTTCTCAAAGAACGAAGAATGTCAGGGGAAAAACAGATAAAATACTTGTCAGTTACAAGAAAAATTGTTTAGCGTGAACTTTAGAAAGTGGAAAGAAATCCACACCGACACCTGAAATATAAATATGTTAAATTTTGCCATCATTGTCAACGGGCCGGTTAGCTCAGTTGGTTAGAGCGTCGTGCTAATAACGCGAATGTCGTGGGTTCGATCCCCACACTGGCCATATATTTTTGTTATTTTCTTTTGATATAATGTGAAAAGAACTCATGTAAGGTCTAAATATGTAACAGGTGCCCCTTGGAAGCAAACAAAATAGTATTCAAAGTATTAGAATTGAAAACCGGCAAAAGTTTCAATTAAAACTTTGGTGTGATTTCTCAAAGAACGAAGAATGTCAGAGGAAAAACAGATAAAAAACTTGTCAGTTACAAGAAAAATTGTTTAGCGTGAACTTTAGAAAGTGGAAAGAAATCCACACCGACACCTGAAATATACATATGTTAAATTTTGCCATCATTGTCAACGGGCCGGTTAGCTCAGTTGGTTAGAGCGTCGTGCTAATAACGCGAATGTCGTGGGTTCGATCCCCACACTGGCCATATATTTTTGTTATTTTCTTTTGAAATAATGTGAAAAGAACTAATGTAAGGTCTAAATATGTAACAGGTGCCCCTTGGAAGCAAACAAAATAGTATTCAAAGTATTAGAATTGAAAACCGGCAAAAGTTTGAATTAAAACTTTGGTGTGATTTCTCAAAGAACGAAGAATGTCAGAGGAAAAACAGATAAAAAACTTGTCAGTTACAAGAAAAATTGTTTAGCGTGAACTTTAGAAAGTGGAAAGAAATCCACACCGACACCTGAAATATACATATGTTAAATTTTGCCATCATTGTCAACGGGCCGGTTAGCTCAGTTGGTTAGAGCGTCGTGCTAATAACGCGAATGTCGTGGGTTCGATCCCCACACTGGCCATATATTTTTGTTATTTTCTTTTGAAATAATGTGAAAAGAACTAATGTAAGGTCTAAATATGTAACAGGTGCCCCTTGGAAGCAAACAAAATAGTATTCAAAGTATTAGAATTGAAAACCGGCAAAAGTTTGAATTAAAACTTTGGTGTGATTTCTCAAAGAACGAAGAATGTCAGAGGAAAAACAGATAAAATACTTGTCAGTTACAAGAAAAATTGTTTAGCGTGAACTTTAGAAAGTGGAAAGAAATCCACACCGACACCTGAAATATAAATATGTTAAATTTTGCCATCATTGTCAACGGGCCGGTTAGCTCAGTTGGTTAGAGCGTCGTGCTAATAACGCGAATGTCGTGGGTTCGATCCCCACACTGGCCATGTATTTTTGTTATTTTCTTTTGATATAATGTGAAAAGAACTCATGTAAGGTCTAAATATGTAACAGGTGCCCCTTGGAAGCAAACAAAATAGTATTCAAAGTATTAGAATTGAAAACCGGCAAAAGTTTCAATTAAAACTTTGGTGTGATTTCTCAAAGAACGAAGAATGTCAGAGGAAAAACAGATAAAATACTTGTCAGTTACAAGAAAAATTGTTTAGCGTGAACTTTAGAAAGTGGAAAGAAATCCACACCGACACCTGAAATATAAATATGTTAAATTTTGCCATCATTGTCAACGGGCCGGTTAGCTCAGTTGGTTAGAGCGTCGTGCTAATAACGCGAATGTCGTGGGTTCGATCCCCACACTGGCCATATATTTTTGTTATTTTCTTTTGATATAATGTGAAAAGAACTCATGTAAGGTCTAAATATGTAACAGGTGCCCCTTGGAAGCAAACAAAATAGTATTCAAAGTATTAGAATTGAAAACCGGCAAAAGTTTGAATTAAAACTTTGGTGTGATTTCTCAAAGAACGAAGAATGTCAGAGGAAAAACAGATAAAAAACTTGTCAGTTACAAGAAAAATTGTTTAGCGTGAACTTTAGAAAGTGGAAAGAAATCCACACCGACACCTGAAATATAAATATGTTAAATTTTGCCATCATTGTCAACGGGCCGGTTAGCTCAGTTGGTTAGAGCGTCGTGCTAATAACGCGAATGTCGTGGGTTCGATCCCCACACTGGCCATATATTTTTGTTATTTTCTTTTGATATAATGTGAAAAGAACTCATGTAAGGTCTAAATATGTAACAGGTGCCCCTTGGAAGCAAACAAAATAGTATTCAAAGTATTAGAATTGAAAACCGGCAAAAGTTTGAATTAAAACTTTGGTGTGATTTCTCAAAGAACGAAGAATGTCAGAGGAAAAACAGATAAAAAACTTGTCAGTTACAAGAAAAATTGTTTAGCGTGAACTTTAGAAAGTGGAAAGAAATCCACACCGACACCTGAAATATACATATGTTAAATTTTGCCATCATTGTCAACGGGCCGGTTAGCTCAGTTGGTTAGAGCGTCGTGCTAATAACGCGAATGTCGTGGGTTCGATCCCCACACTGGCCATATATTTTTGTTATTTTCTTTTGAAATAATGTGAAAAGAACTAATGTAAGGTCTAAATATGTAACAGGTGCCCCTTGGAAGCAAACAAAATAGTATTCAAAGTATTAGAATTGAAAACCGGCAAAAGTTTGAATTAAAACTTTGGTGTGATTTCTCAAAGAACGAAGAATGTCAGAGGAAAAACAGATAAAATACTTGTCAGTTACAAGAAAAATTGTTTAGCGTGAACTTTAGAAAGTGGAAAGAAATCCACACCGACACCTGAAATATAAATATGTTAAATTTTGCCATCATTGTCAACGGGCCGGTTAGCTCAGTTGGTTAGAGCGTCGTGCTAATAACGCGAATGTCGTGGGTTCGATCCCCACACTGGCCATGTATTTTTGTTATTTTCTTTTGATATAATGTGAAAAGAACTCATGTAAGGTCTAAATATGTAACAGGTGCCCCTTGGAAGCAAACAAAATAGTATTCAAAGTATTAGAATTGAAAACCGGCAAAAGTTTGAATTAAAACTTTGGTGTGATTTCTCAAAGAACGAAGAATGTCAGAGGAAAAACAGATAAAATACTTGTCAGTTACAAGAAAAATTGTTTAGCGTGAACTTTAGAAAGTGGAAAGAAATCCACACCGACACCTGAAATATACATATGTTAAATTTTGCCATCATTGTCAACGGGCCGGTTAGCTCAGTTGGTTAGAGCGTCGTGCTAATAACGCGAATGTCGTGGGTTCGATCCCCACACTGGCCATATATTTTTGTTATTTTCTTTTGATATAATGTGAAAAGAACTCATGTAAGGTCTAAATATGTAACAGGTGCCCCTTGGAAGCAAACAAAATAGTATTCAAAGTATTAGAATTGAAAACCGGCAAAAGTTTGAATTAAAACTTTGGTGTGATTTCTCAAAGAACGAAGAATGTCAGAGGAAAAACAGATAAAAAACTTGTCAGTTACAAGAAAAATTGTTTAGCGTGAACTTTAGAAAGTGGAAAGAAATCCACACCGACACCTGAAATATACATATGTTAAATTTTGCCATCATTGTCAACGGGCCGGTTAGCTCAGTTGGTTAGAGCGTCGTGCTAATAACGCGAATGTCGTGGGTTCGATCCCCACACTGGCCATATATTTTTGTTATTTTCTTTTGAAATAATGTGAAAAGAACTAATGTAAGGTCTAAATATGTAACAGGTGCCCCTTGGAAGCAAACAAAATAGTATTCAAAGTATTAGAATTGAAAACCGGCAAAAGTTTGAATTAAAACTTTGGTGTGATTTCTCAAAGAACGAAGAATGTCAGAGGAAAAACAGATAAAAAACTTGTCAGTTACAAGAAAAATTGTTTAGCGTGAACTTTAGAAAGTGGAAAGAAATCCACACCGACACCTGAAATATACATATGTTAAATTTTGCCATCATTGTCAACGGGCCGGTTAGCTCAGTTGGTTAGAGCGTCGTGCTAATAACGCGAATGTCGTGGGTTCGATCCCCACACTGGCCATATATTTTTGTTATTTTCTTTTGATATAATGTGAAAAGAACTCATGTAAGGTCTAAATATGTAACAGGTGCCCCTTGGAAGCAAACAAAATAGTATTCAAAGTATTAGAATTGAAAACCGGCAAAAGTTTCAATTAAAACTTTGGTGTGATTTCTCAAAGAACGAAGAATGTCAGAGGAAAAACAGATAAAATACTTGTCAGTTACAAGAAAAATTGTTTAGCGTGAACTTTAGAAAGTGGAAAGAAATCCACACCGACACCTGAAATATAAATATGTTAAATTTTGCCATCATTGTCAACGGGCCGGTTAGCTCAGTTGGTTAGAGCGTCGTGCTAATAACGCGAATGTCGTGGGTTCGATCCCCACACTGGCCATATATTTTTGTTATTTTCTTTTGATATAATGTGAAAAGAACTCATGTAAGGTCTAAATATGTAACAGGTGCCCCTTGGAAGCAAACAAAATAGTATTCAAAGTATTAGAATTGAAAACCGGCAAAAGTTTGAATTAAAACTTTGGTGTGATTTCTCAAAGAACGAAGAATGTCAGAGGAAAAACAGATAAAAAACTTGTCAGTTACAAGAAAAATTGTTTAGCGTGAACTTTAGAAAGTGGAAAGAAATCCACACCGACACCTGAAATATACATATGTTAAATTTTGCCATCATTGTCAACGGGCCGGTTAGCTCAGTTGGTTAGAGCGTCGTGCTAATAACGCGAATGTCGTGGGTTCGATCCCCACACTGGCCATATATTTTTGTTATTTTCTTTTGAAATAATGTGAAAAGAACTAATGTAAGGTCTAAATATGTAACAGGTGCCCCTTGGAAGCAAACAAAATAGTATTCAAAGTATTAGAATTGAAAACCGGCAAAAGTTTGAATTAAAACTTTGGTGTGATTTCTCAAAGAACGAAGAATGTCAGAGGAAAAACAGATAAAATACTTGTCAGTTACAAGAAAAATTGTTTAGCGTGAACTTTAGAAAGTGGAAAGAAATCCACACCGACACCTGAAATATAAATATGTTAAATTTTGCCATCATTGTCAACGGGCCGGTCAGCTCAGTTGGTTAGAGCGTCGTGCTAATAACGCGAATGTCGTGGGTTCGATCCCCACACTGGCCATATATTTTTGTTATTTTCTTTTGATATAATGTGAAAAGAACTCATGTAAGGTCTAAATATGTAACAGGTGCCCCTTGGAAGCAAACAAAATAGTATTCAAAGTATTAGAATTGAAAACCGGCAAAAGTTTGAATTAAAACTTTGGTGTGATTTCTCAAAGAACGAAGAATGTCAGAGGAAAAACAGATAAAAAACTTGTCAGTTACAAGAAAAATTGTTTAGCGTGAACTTTAGAAAGTGGAAAGAAATCCACACCGACACCTGAAATATACATATGTTAAATTTTGCCATCATTGTCAACGGGCCGGTTAGCTCAGTTGGTTAGAGCGTCGTGCTAATAACGCGAATGTCGTGGGTTCGATCCCCACACTGGCCATATATTTTTGTTATTTTCTTTCGAAATAATGTGAAAAGAACTCATGTAAGGTCTAAATATGTAACAGGTGCCCCTTGGAAGCAAACAAAATAGTATTCAAAGTATTAGAATTGAAAACCGGCAAAAGTTTGAATTAAAACTTTGGTGTGATTTCTCAAAGAACGAAGAATGTCAGAGGAAAAACAGATAAAATACTTGTCAGTTACAAGAAAAATTGTTTAGCGTGAACTTTAGAAAGTGGAAAGAAATCCACACCGACACCTGAAATATAAATATGTTAAATTTTGCCATCATTGTCAACGGGCCGGTTAGCTCAGTTGGTTAGAGCGTCGTGCTAATAACGCGAATGTCGTGGGTTCGATCCCCACACTGGCCATATATTTTTGTTATTTTCTTTTGATATAATGTGAAAAGAACTCATGTAAGGTCTAAATATGTAACAGGTGCCCCTTGGAAGCAAACAAAATAGTATTCAAAGTATTAGAATTGAAAACCGGCAAAAGTTTCAATTAAAACTTTGGTGTGATTTCTCAAAGAACGAAGAATGTCAGAGGAAAAACAGATAAAAAACTTGTCAGTTACAAGAAAAATTGTTTAGCGTGAACTTTAGAAAGTGGAAAGAAATCCACACCGACACCTGAAATATACATATGTTAAATTTTGCCATCATTGTCAACGGGCCGGTTAGCTCAGTTGGTTAGAGCGTCGTGCTAATAACGCGAATGTCGTGGGTTCGATCCCCACACTGGCCATATATTTTTGTTATTTTCTTTCGAAATAATGTGAAAAGAACTCATGTAAGGTCTAAATATGTAACAGGTGCCCCTTGGAAGCAAACAAAATAGTATTCAAAGTATTAGAATTGAAAACCGGCAAAAGTTTCAATTAAAACTTTGGTGTGATTTCTCAAAGAACGAAGAATGTCAGAGGAAAAACAGATAAAATACTTGTCAGTTACAAGAAAAATTGTTTAGCGTGAACTTTAGAAAGTGGAAAGAAATCCACACCGACACCTGAAATATAAATATGTTAAATTTTGCCATCATTGTCAACGGGCCGGTTAGCTCAGTTGGTTAGAGCGTCGTGCTAATAACGCGAATGTCGTGGGTTCGATCCCCACACTGGCCATATATTTTTGTTATTTTCTTTTGATATAATGTGAAAAGAACTCATGTAAGGTCTAAATATGTAACAGGTGCCCCTTGGAAGCAAACAAAATAGTATTCAAAGTATTAGAATTGAAAACCGGCAAAAGTTTGAATTAAAACTTTGGTGTGATTTCTCAAAGAACGAAGAATGTCAGAGGAAAAACAGATAAAAAACTTGTCAGTTACAAGAAAAATTGTTTAGCGTGAACTTTAGAAAGTGGAAAGAAATCCACACCGACACCTGAAATATACATATGTTAAATTTTGCCATCATTGTCAACGGGCCGGTTAGCTCAGTTGGTTAGAGCGTCGTGCTAATAACGCGAATGTCGTGGGTTCGATCCCCACACTGGCCATATATTTTTGTTATTTTCTTTCGAAATAATGTGAAAAGAACTCATGTAAGGTCTAAATATGTAACAGGTGCCCCTTGGAAGCAAACAAAATAGTATTCAAAGTATTAGAATTGAAAACCGGCAAAAGTTTCAATTAAAACTTTGGTGTGATTTCTCAAAGAACGAAGAATGTCAGAGGAAAAACAGATAAAATACTTGTCAGTTACAAGAAAAATTGTTTAGCGTGAACTTTAGAAAGTGGAAAGAAATCCACACCGACACCTGAAATATAAATATGTTAAATTTTGCCATCATTGTCAACGGGCCGGTTAGCTCAGTTGGTTAGAGCGTCGTGCTAATAACGCGAATGTCGTGGGTTCGATCCCCACACTGGCCATATATTTTTGTTATTTTCTTTTGATATAATGTGAAAAGAACTCATGTAAGGTCTAAATATGTAACAGGTGCCCCTTGGAAGCAAACAAAATAGTATTCAAAGTATTAGAATTGAAAACCGGCAAAAGTTTGAATTAAAACTTTGGTGTGATTTCTCAAAGAACGAAGAATGTCAGAGGAAAAACAGATAAAAAACTTGTCAGTTACAAGAAAAATTGTTTAGCGTGAACTTTAGAAAGTGGAAAGAAATCCACACCGACACCTGAAATATACATATGTTAAATTTTGCCATCATTGTCAACGGGCCGGTTAGCTCAGTTGGTTAGAGCGTCGTGCTAATAACGCGAATGTCGTGGGTTCGATCCCCACACTGGCCATATATTTTTGTTATTTTCTTTCGAAATAATGTGAAAAGAACTCATGTAAGGTCTAAATATGTAACAGGTGCCCCTTGGAAGCAAACAAAATAGTATTCAAAGTATTAGAATTGAAAACCGGCAAAAGTTTCAATTAAAACTTTGGTGTGATTTCTCAAAGAACGAAGAATGTCAGAGGAAAAACAGATAAAATACTTGTCAGTTACAAGAAAAATTGTTTAGCGTGAACTTTAGAAAGTGGAAAGAAATCCACACCGACACCTGAAATATAAATATGTTAAATTTTGCCATCATTGTCAACGGGCCGGTTAGCTCAGTTGGTTAGAGCGTCGTGCTAATAACGCGAATGTCGTGGGTTCGATCCCCACACTGGCCATATATTTTTGTTATTTTCTTTTGATATAATGTGAAAAGAACTCATGTAAGGTCTAAATATGTAACAGGTGCCCCTTGGAAGCAAACAAAATAGTATTCAAAGTATTAGAATTGAAAACCGGCAAAAGTTTGAATTAAAACTTTGGTGTGATTTCTCAAAGAACGAAGAATGTCAGAGGAAAAACAGATAAAAAACTTGTCAGTTACAAGAAAAATTGTTTAGCGTGAACTTTAGAAAGTGGAAAGAAATCCACACCGACACCTGAAATATACATATGTTAAATTTTGCCATCATTGTCAACGGGCCGGTTAGCTCAGTTGGTTAGAGCGTCGTGCTAATAACGCGAATGTCGTGGGTTCGATCCCCACACTGGCCATATATTTTTGTTATTTTCTTTCGAAATAATGTGAAAAGAACTCATGTAAGGTCTAAATATGTAACAGGTGCCCCTTGGAAGCAAACAAAATAGTATTCAAAGTATTAGAATTGAAAACCGGCAAAAGTTTCAATTAAAACTTTGGTGTGATTTCTCAAAGAACGAAGAATGTCAGAGGAAAAACAGATAAAATACTTGTCAGTTACAAGAAAAATTGTTTAGCGTGAACTTTAGAAAGTGGAAAGAAATCCACACCGACACCTGAAATATAAATATGTTAAATTTTGCCATCATTGTCAACGGGCCGGTTAGCTCAGTTGGTTAGAGCGTCGTGCTAATAACGCGAATGTCGTGGGTTCGATCCCCACACTGGCCATATATTTTTGTTATTTTCTTTTGATATAATGTGAAAAGAACTCATGTAAGGTCTAAATATGTAACAGGTGCCCCTTGGAAGCAAACAAAATAGTATTCAAAGTATTAGAATTGAAAACCGGCAAAAGTTTGAATTAAAACTTTGGTGTGATTTCTCAAAGAACGAAGAATGTCAGAGGAAAAACAGATAAAAAACTTGTCAGTTACAAGAAAAATTGTTTAGCGTGAACTTTAGAAAGTGGAAAGAAATCCACACCGACACCTGAAATATACATATGTTAAATTTTGCCATCATTGTCAACGGGCCGGTTAGCTCAGTTGGTTAGAGCGTCGTGCTAATAACGCGAATGTCGTGGGTTCGATCCCCACACTGGCCATATATTTTTGTTATTTTCTTTCGAAATAATGTGAAAAGAACTCATGTAAGGTCTAAATATGTAACAGGTGCCCCTTGGAAGCAAACAAAATAGTATTCAAAGTATTAGAATTGAAAACCGGCAAAAGTTTCAATTAAAACTTTGGTGTGATTTCTCAAAGAACGAAGAATGTCAGAGGAAAAACAGATAAAATACTTGTCAGTTACAAGAAAAATTGTTTAGCGTGAACTTTAGAAAGTGGAAAGAAATCCACACCGACACCTGAAATATAAATATGTTAAATTTTGCCATCATTGTCAACGGGCCGGTTAGCTCAGTTGGTTAGAGCGTCGTGCTAATAACGCGAATGTCGTGGGTTCGATCCCCACACTGGCCATATATTTTTGTTATTTTCTTTTGATATAATGTGAAAAGAACTCATGTAAGGTCTAAATATGTAACAGGTGCCCCTTGGAAGCAAACAAAATAGTATTCAAAGTATTAGAATTGAAAACCGGCAAAAGTTTGAATTAAAACTTTGGTGTGATTTCTCAAAGAACGAAGAATGTCAGAGGAAAAACAGATAAAAAACTTGTCAGTTACAAGAAAAATTGTTTAGCGTGAACTTTAGAAAGTGGAAAGAAATCCACACCGACACCTGAAATATATATATGTTAAATTTTGCCATCATTGTCAACGGGCCGGTTAGCTCAGTTGGTTAGAGCGTCGTGCTAATAACGCGAATGTCGTGGGTTCGATCCCCACACTGGCCATATATTTTTGTTATTTTCTTTCGAAATAATGTGAAAAGAACTCATGTAAGGTCTAAATATGTAACAGGTGCCCCTTGGAAGCAAACAAAATAGTATTCAAAGTATTAGAATTGAAAACCGGCAAAAGTTTCAATTAAAACTTTGGTGTGATTTCTCAAAGAACGAAGAATGTCAGAGGAAAAACAGATAAAATACTTGTCAGTTACAAGAAAAATTGTTTAGCGTGAACTTTAGAAAGTGGAAAGAAATCCACACCGACACCTGAAATATAAATATGTTAAATTTTGCCATCATTGTCAACGGGCCGGTTAGCTCAGTTGGTTAGAGCGTCGTGCTAATAACGCGAATGTCGTGGGTTCGATCCCCACACTGGCCATATATTTTTGTTATTTTCTTTTGATATAATGTGAAAAGAACTCATGTAAGGTCTAAATATGTAACAGGTGCCCCTTGGAAGCAAACAAAATAGTATTCAAAGTATTAGAATTGAAAACCGGCAAAAGTTTGAATTAAAACTTTGGTGTGATTTCTCAAAGAACGAAGAATGTCAGAGGAAAAACAGATAAAAAACTTGTCAGTTACAAGAAAAATTGTTTAGCGTGAACTTTAGAAAGTGGAAAGAAATCCACACCGACACCTGAAATATACATATGTTAAATTTTGCCATCATTGTCAACGGGCCGGTTAGCTCAGTTGGTTAGAGCGTCGTGCTAATAACGCGAATGTCGTGGGTTCGATCCCCACACTGGCCATATATTTTTGTTATTTTCTTTCGAAATAATGTGAAAAGAACTCATGTAAGGTCTAAATATGTAACAGGTGCCCCTTGGAAGCAAACAAAATAGTATTCAAAGTATTAGAATTGAAAACCGGCAAAAGTTTCAATTAAAACTTTGGTGTGATTTCTCAAAGAACGAAGAATGTCAGAGGAAAAACAGATAAAATACTTGTCAGTTACAAGAAAAATTGTTTAGCGTGAACTTTAGAAAGTGGAAAGAAATCCACACCGACACCTGAAATATAAATATGTTAAATTTTGCCATCATTGTCAACGGGCCGGTTAGCTCAGTTGGTTAGAGCGTCGTGCTAATAACGCGAATGTCGTGGGTTCGATCCCCACACTGGCCATATATTTTTGTTATTTTCTTTTGATATAATGTGAAAAGAACTCATGTAAGGTCTAAATATGTAACAGGTGCCCCTTGGAAGCAAACAAAATAGTATTCAAAGTATTAGAATTGAAAACCGGCAAAAGTTTGAATTAAAACTTTGGTGTGATTTCTCAAAGAACGAAGAATGTCAGAGGAAAAACAGATAAAAAACTTGTCAGTTACAAGAAAAATTGTTTAGCGTGAACTTTAGAAAGTGGAAAGAAATCCACACCGACACCTGAAATATACATATGTTAAATTTTGCCATCATTGTCAACGGGCCGGTTAGCTCAGTTGGTTAGAGCGTCGTGCTAATAACGCGAATGTCGTGGGTTCGATCCCCACACTGGCCATATATTTTTGTTATTTTCTTTCGAAATAATGTGAAAAGAACTCATGTAAGGTCTAAATATGTAACAGGTGCCCCTTGGAAGCAAACAAAATAGTATTCAAAGTATTAGAATTGAAAACCGGCAAAAGTTTCAATTAAAACTTTGGTGTGATTTCTCAAAGAACGAAGAATGTCAGAGGAAAAACAGATAAAATACTTGTCAGTTACAAGAAAAATTGTTTAGCGTGAACTTTAGAAAGTGGAAAGAAATCCACACCGACACCTGAAATATAAATATGTTAAATTTTGCCATCATTGTCAACGGGCCGGTTAGCTCAGTTGGTTAGAGCGTCGTGCTAATAACGCGAATGTCGTGGGTTCGATCCCCACACTGGCCATATATTTTTGTTATTTTCTTTTGATATAATGTGAAAAGAACTCATGTAAGGTCTAAATATGTAACAGGTGCCCCTTGGAAGCAAACAAAATAGTATTCAAAGTATTAGAATTGAAAACCGGCAAAAGTTTGAATTAAAACTTTGGTGTGATTTCTCAAAGAACGAAGAATGTCAGAGGAAAAACAGATAAAAAACTTGTCAGTTACAAGAAAAATTGTTTAGCGTGAACTTTAGAAAGTGGAAAGAAATCCACACCGACACCTGAAATATACATATGTTAAATTTTGCCATCATTGTCAACGGGCCGGTTAGCTCAGTTGGTTAGAGCGTCGTGCTAATAACGCGAATGTCGTGGGTTCGATCCCCACACTGGCCATATATTTTTGTTATTTTCTTTCGAAATAATGTGAAAAGAACTCATGTAAGGTCTAAATATGTAACAGGTGCCCCTTGGAAGCAAACAAAATAGTATTCAAAGTATTAGAATTGAAAACCGGCAAAAGTTTCAATTAAAACTTTGGTGTGATTTCTCAAAGAACGAAGAATGTCAGAGGAAAAACAGATAAAATACTTGTCAGTTACAAGAAAAATTGTTTAGCGTGAACTTTAGAAAGTGGAAAGAAATCCACACCGACACCTGAAATATAAATATGTTAAATTTTGCCATCATTGTCAACGGGCCGGTCAGCTCAGTTGGTTAGAGCGTCGTGCTAATAACGCGAATGTCGTGGGTTCGATCCCCACACTGGCCATATATTTTTGTTATTTTCTTTTGATATAATGTGAAAAGAACTCATGTAAGGTCTAAATATGTAACAGGTGCCCCTTGGAAGCAAACAAAATAGTATTCAAAGTATTAGAATTGAAAACCGGCAAAAGTTTGAATTAAAACTTTGGTGTGATTTCTCAAAGAACGAAGAATGTCAGAGGAAAAACAGATAAAAAACTTGTCAGTTACAAGAAAAATTGTTTAGCGTGAACTTTAGAAAGTGGAAAGAAATCCACACCGACACCTGAAATATACATATGTTAAATTTTGCCATCATTGTCAACGGGCCGGTTAGCTCAGTTGGTTAGAGCGTCGTGCTAATAACGCGAATGTCGTGGGTTCGATCCCCACACTGGCCATATATTTTTGTTATTTTCTTTCGAAATAATGTGAAAAGAACTCATGTAAGGTCTAAATATGTAACAGGTGCCCCTTGGAAGCAAACAAAATAGTATTCAAAGTATTAGAATTGAAAACCGGCAAAAGTTTGAATTAAAACTTTGGTGTGATTTCTCAAAGAACGAAGAATGTCAGAGGAAAAACAGATAAAATACTTGTCAGTTACAAGAAAAATTGTTTAGCGTGAACTTTAGAAAGTGGAAAGAAATCCACACCGACACCTGAAATATAAATATGTTAAATTTTGCCATCATTGTCAACGGGCCGGTTAGCTCAGTTGGTTAGAGCGTCGTGCTAATAACGCGAATGTCGTGGGTTCGATCCCCACACTGGCCATATATTTTTGTTATTTTCTTTTGATATAATGTGAAAAGAACTCATGTAAGGTCTAAATATGTAACAGGTGCCCCTTGGAAGCAAACAAAATAGTATTCAAAGTATTAGAATTGAAAACCGGCAAAAGTTTGAATTAAAACTTTGGTGTGATTTCTCAAAGAACGAAGAATGTCAGAGGAAAAACAGATAAAAAACTTGTCAGTTACAAGAAAAATTGTTTAGCGTGAACTTTAGAAAGTGGAAAGAAATCCACACCGACACCTGAAATATACATATGTTAAATTTTGCCATCATTGTCAACGGGCCGGTTAGCTCAGTTGGTTAGAGCGTCGTGCTAATAACGCGAATGTCGTGGGTTCGATCCCCACACTGGCCATATATTTTTGTTATTTTCTTTTGAAATAATGTGAAAAGAACTAATGTAAGGTCTAAATATGTAACAGGTGCCCCTTGGAAGCAAACAAAATAGTATTCAAAGTATTAGAATTGAAAACCGGCAAAAGTTTCAATTAAAACTTTGGTGTGATTTCTCAAAGAACGAAGAATGTCAGAGGAAAAACAGATAAAATACTTGTCAGTTACAAGAAAAATTGTTTAGCGTGAACTTTAGAAAGTGGAAAGAAATCCACACCGACACCTGAAATATAAATATGTTAAATTTTGCCATCATTGTCAACGGGCCGGTTAGCTCAGTTGGTTAGAGCGTCGTGCTAATAACGCGAATGTCGTGGGTTCGATCCCCACACTGGCCATGTATTTTTGTTATTTTCTTTTGATATAATGTGAAAAGAACTCATGTAAGGTCTAAATATGTAACAGGTGCCCCTTGGAAGCAAACAAAATAGTATTCAAAGTATTAGAATTGAAAACCGGCAAAAGTTTGAATTAAAACTTTGGTGTGATTTCTCAAAGAACGAAGAATGTCAGAGGAAAAACAGATAAAATACTTGTCAGTTACAAGAAAAATTGTTTAGCGTGAACTTTAGAAAGTGGAAAGAAATCCACACCGACACCTGAAATATAAATATGTTAAATTTTGCCATCATTGTCAACGGGCCGGTTAGCTCAGTTGGTTAGAGCGTCGTGCTAATAACGCGAATGTCGTGGGTTCGATCCCCACACTGGCCATATATTTTTGTTATTTTCTTTTGATATAATGTGAAAAGAACTCATGTAAGGTCTAAATATGTAACAGGTGCCCCTTGGAAGCAAACAAAATAGTATTCAAAGTATTAGAATTGAAAACCGGCAAAAGTTTCAATTAAAACTTTGGTGTGATTTCTCAAAGAACGAAGAATGTCAGAGGAAAAACAGATAAAAAACTTGTCAGTTACAAGAAAAATTGTTTAGCGTGAACTTTAGAAAGTGGAAAGAAATCCACACCGACACCTGAAATATACATATGTTAAATTTTGCCATCATTGTCAACGGGCCGGTTAGCTCAGTTGGTTAGAGCGTCGTGCTAATAACGCGAATGTCGTGGGTTCGATCCCCACACTGGCCATATATTTTTGTTATTTTCTTTTGATATAATGTGAAAAGAACTCATGTAAGGTCTAAATATGTAACAGGTGCCCCTTGGAAGCAAACAAAATAGTATTCAAAGTATTAGAATTGAAAACCGGCAAAAGTTTCAATTAAAACTTTGGTGTGATTTCTCAAAGAACCAAGAATGTCAGAGGAAAAACAGATAAAATACTTGTCAGTTACAAGAAAAATTGTTTAGCGTGAACTTTAGAAAGTGGAAAGAAATCCACACCGACACCTGAAATATAAATATGTTAAATTTTGCCATCATTGTCAACGGGCCGGTTAGCTCAGTTGGTTAGAGCGTCGTGCTAATAACGCGAATGTCGTGGGTTCGATCCCCACACTGGCCATATATTTTTGTTATTTTCTTTTGATATAATGTGAAAAGAACTCATGTAAGGTCTAAATATGTAACAGGTGCCCCTTGGAAGCAAACAAAATAGTATTCAAAGTATTAGAATTGAAAACCGGCAAAAGTTTGAATTAAAACTTTGGTGTGATTTCTCAAAGAACGAAGAATGTCAGAGGAAAAACAGATAAAAAACTTGTCAGTTACAAGAAAAATTGTTTAGCGTGAACTTTAGAAAGTGGAAAGAAATCCACACCGACACCTGAAATATACATATGTTAAATTTTGCCATCATTGTCAACGGGCCGGTTAGCTCAGTTGGTTAGAGCGTCGTGCTAATAACGCGAATGTCGTGGGTTCGATCCCCACACTGGCCATATATTTTTGTTATTTTCTTTCGAAATAATGTGAAAAGAACTCATGTAAGGTCTAAATATGTAACAGGTGCCCCTTGGAAGCAAACAAAATAGTATTCAAAGTATTAGAATTGAAAACCGGCAAAAGTTTGAATTAAAACTTTGGTGTGATTTCTCAAAGAACGAAGAATGTCAGGGGAAAAACAGATAAAATACTTGTCAGTTACAAGAAAAATTGTTTAGCGTGAACTTTAGAAAGTGGAAAGAAATCCACACCGACACCTGAAATATAAATATGTTAAATTTTGCCATCATTGTCAACGGGCCGGTTAGCTCAGTTGGTTAGAGCGTCGTGCTAATAACGCGAATGTCGTGGGTTCGATCCCCACACTGGCCATATATTTTTGTTATTTTCTTTTGATATAATGTGAAAAGAACTCATGTAAGGTCTAAATATGTAACAGGTGCCCCTTGGAAGCAAACAAAATAGTATTCAAAGTATTAGAATTGAAAACCGGCAAAAGTTTGAATTAAAACTTTGGTGTGATTTCTCAAAGAACGAAGAATGTCAGAGGAAAAACAGATAAAAAACTTGTCAGTTACAAGAAAAATTGTTTAGCGTGAACTTTAGAAAGTGGAAAGAAATCCACACCGACACCTGAAATATACATATGTTAAATTTTGCCATCATTGTCAACGGGCCGGTCAGCTCAGTTGGTTAGAGCGTCGTGCTAATAACGCGAATGTCGTGGGTTCGATCCCCACACTGGCCATGTATTTTTGTTATTTTCTTTTGATATAATGTGAAAAGAACTAACTTAAGGTCTAAATATGTAACAGGTGCCCCTTGGAAGCAAACAAAATAGTATTCAAAGTATTAGAATTGAAAACCGGCAAAAGTTTGAATTAAAACTTTGGTGTGATTTCTCAAAGAACGAAGAATGTCAGAGGAAAAACAGATAAAATACTTGTCAGTTACAAGAAAAATTGTTTAGCGTGAACTTTAGAAAGTGGAAAGAAATCCACACCGACACCTGAAATATAAATATGTTAAATTTTGCCATCATTGTCAACGGGCCGGTTAGCTCAGTTGGTTAGAGCGTCGTGCTAATAACGCGAATGTCGTGGGTTCGATCCCCACACTGGCCATATATTTTTGTTATTTTCTTTTGATATAATGTGAAAAGAACTCATGTAAGGTCTAAATATGTAACAGGTGCCCCTTGGAAGCAAACAAAATAGTATTCAAAGTATTAGAATTGAAAACCGGCAAAAGTTTCAATTAAAACTTTGGTGTGATTTCTCAAAGAACGAAGAATGTCAGAGGAAAAACAGATAAAATACTTGTCAGTTACAAGAAAAATTGTTTAGCGTGAACTTTAGAAAGTGGAAAGAAATCCACACCGACACCTGAAATATAAATATGTTAAATTTTGCCATCATTGTCAACGGGCCGGTTAGCTCAGTTGGTTAGAGCGTCGTGCTAATAACGCGAATGTCGTGGGTTCGATCCCCACACTGGCCATATATTTTTGTTATTTTCTTTTGATATAATGTGAAAAGAACTCATGTAAGGTCTAAATATGTAACAGGTGCCCCTTGGAAGCAAACAAAATAGTATTCAAAGTATTAGAATTGAAAACCGGCAAAAGTTTGAATTAAAACTTTGGTGTGATTTCTCAAAGAACGAAGAATGTCAGAGTAAAAACAGATAAAAAACTTGTCAGTTACAAGAAAAATTGTTTAGCGTGAACTTTAGAAAGTGGAAAGAAATCCACACCGACACCTGAAATATACATATGTTAAATTTTGCCATCATTGTCAACGGGCCGGTTAGCTCAGTTGGTTAGAGCGTCGTGCTAATAACGCGAATGTCGTGGGTTCGATCCCCACACTGGCCATGTATTTTTGTTATTTTCTTTTGATATAATGTGAAAAGAACTAACTTAAGGTCTAAATATGTAACAGGTGCCCCTTGGAAGCAAACAAAATAGTATTCAAAGTATTAGAATTGAAAACCGGCAAAAGTTTGAATTAAAACTTTGGTGTGATTTCTCAAAGAACGAAGAATGTCAGAGGAAAAACAGATAAAATACTTGTCAGTTACAAGAAAAATTGTTTAGCGTGAACTTTAGAAAGTGGAAAGAAATCCACACCGACACCTGAAATATAAATATGTTAAATTTTGCCATCATTGTCAACGGGCCGGTTAGCTCAGTTGGTTAGAGCGTCGTGCTAATAACGCGAATGTCGTGGGTTCGATCCCCACACTGGCCATATATTTTTGTTATTTTCTTTTGATATAATGTGAAAAGAACTCATGTAAGGTCTAAATATGTAACAGGTGCCCCTTGGAAGCAAACAAAATAGTATTCAAAGTATTAGAATTGAAAACCGGCAAAAGTTTGAATTAAAACTTTGGTGTGATTTCTCAAAGAACGAAGAATGTCAGAGGAAAAACAGATAAAAAACTTGTCAGTTACAAGAAAAATTGTTTAGCGTGAACTTTAGAAAGTGGAAAGAAATCCACACCGACACCTGAAATATAAATATGTTAAATTTTGCCATCATTGTCAACGGGCCGGTCAGCTCAGTTGGTTAGAGCGTCGTGCTAATAACGCGAATGTCGTGGGTTCGATCCCCACACTGGCCATATATTTTTGTTATTTTCTTTTGATATAATGTGAAAAGAACTCATGTAAGGTCTAAATATGTAACAGGTGCCCCTTGGAAGCAAACAAAATAGTATTCAAAGTATAAGAATTGAAAACCTGCAAAAGTTTGAATTAAAACTTTGGTGTGATTTCTGAAAGAACGAAGAATGTCAGACGAAAAACAGATAAAAAACTTGTCAGTTACAAGAAAAATTGTTTAGCGTGAACTTTAGAAAGTGGAAAGAAATCCACACCGACACCTGAAATATAAATATGTTAAATTTTGCCATCATTGTCAACGGGCCGGTCAGCTCAGTTGGTTTGAGCGTCGTGAAATAAAGGATTATATAGTTAACAGTTGCCCTTCGACGCAAATGGAATAGTTGTTGAAACGACTTTAGCCATGGATACTGTCTTAATAGATACCGACTGGAGTTACTTTTCTTTGGTCGTATGATCTTCAGTCTATATACTAATGCCAGACCAAATTGATTTTTGGTTCTTTGGATTTCGCCGCTCAAGTTTTCGGACTTTGTAAATTTGAAGAAGCAAACAGTTTTTTTTCGCTTCATGTTGCAAAAATGCTGAAAATTCGCCCCAAATCTTTCATTTTTCAAGAAATTAAAAATAAAAAATGTTCACCCATCCCTTAAATTTTGTAAAAAATTGACATTTTCCCAATTTTTGCAATATTTTAGCTAGAAAAATTAGTGCCGCACCTAATTTTTTCTTCGCATGAAAAAACTAGTCCCCAAGAAAATAAATTGAAATTAAAATTTCGCTCCCGCGCACCTATTTTTGCTATAATAAATCAAAAGAACTAAAAATCAATTTGGTTTGGCCTAAATTCGGTTGTTCACGTCACAGGCATTTGTTTTTATACAAAAAAAAACAGACGGCTGTTTTTTGTATAAAACAAATGCCTGTGGTTTACGTATAGTTGGTTGACACGGTTTTCAAACAATGGTTTTCAGTTTGGTTATCGACCTGTCGCCTTATATACACTGTACTAGATAATAACTATAGAAAATGGTGCACGGTCCGATATGGATTAGGTCATGTATAAAATATAGATTATAACATATCACACCTATTATCAGCCCTAGGTCAAGGTATCAGCCAAAGAGAGCCACTACGCTTGAGGGATGATTTTGACCATGGGCTGATAATGGGTCTGATATGAATAATGACATGTTATGATATTTGTATCATATACTTCAACATTGGTGTTTTATAGCTATAGGTCTCCATGAAAATTGATTCAAAACTTTCTATGACAAAGTCTTTTGTTTTTCGTTATATGTACTGGAAAAAGAACTCTCTAACACATTCGAAAATGTTATGAAAATTGCTGCATTCTGGCTTAGTTATTCCCACTTCGAGGCGCTTTTACACATGGAAATTATGAAATTTATTCGATAAAACTCTTTTATTTTTGCCATTAATTTATTGCATACATCTTATCTTTATGTCTATGTATTTGGTGTATCGATCAATTTCAAAAATGGCAAACTTCGCTGTTGCTTATAATTCTAATATCTTTATGGTAAATCTTACAACAACTGCTCAAATGGGTGAATACTTATAATAAAAAATACGTATAACACCAGCTATCAAAGGAAACTATCTTAAGCTCACACTGAAAGTATATAATGCAATTCTTTTCGTTGAAGAAACACGCCATAAAGAGGGTTTTATCGTCACCACCAATCAATCAGAACAGGTCAATAAAAAGATGACTGGTCAGTTTTAAAACTGTTTACAAATCCTCTTTATTAATTCAAAAGTTTCTTTGTAATTTACATTTATCGAATATTAAAAAGATTCTTATGATTCATTACAACAAATGTCAATTTAAAATAATAAAGGAAATTCATGGATAATTGTAATGGCATGAAATCTATCAAATTTATTGCAAATTCTAAGTAATTGATGACAACTGCTTATTTTATTGTCTCATTAATACACATTTTTTATCTTTGGAAATGCTATTCTAATTCATCATACAAACCATTCACCGTGCAAACCAATTTATATTTAAAGCGAGCTGCTATAAAATCAAATTTTAAAATATGGCACTGGCTCAAACTTATAAATCTTTCTCGAGTGCAAAGTATACTTACTTCCTGTCACAATATAAAAATTTGAAGAAAAAAATTCGTCAGTGCTAACTGAAAATATTGGCAAAAATATCTCCTATATATAGGGGTAGCAGAATTCATGCAGAAAGTATCCGAAAACTAGATATTCGGACAACAATTTTAAATAAATATTGAAGAAATGCATTAAAGTATAAAGGGGGTTATATCTGTTAATTGTTGTCTCGGGTCCACTGTTAAACGTACCTACGTCTTTGCATGTTTTCTAGTCTTCATGTAAACATAAATCAAAGTTATCCTTCCCAACCCAACCAATACGACTTAAACCGAAACAAAAGCATTTCTTTGAGATATATGGATAGATAGTTCTTATGGAATTACCTAAAGGTATTTAATTTGAACATTTAATCCCAAAGCACGACCAATACATATCATGGTTTATTTATCTGACTGTTCGAGCACACCATCGTAATTATAGAAGATATTTTGTGTCGGGTTAAGAATACGTAAACTCATATTATTTTCTCATCTATCCATTTGCCAAACTATTAAATTTAATCGAGCGAAAACTAATTTCCACGCAAGCTGAATATGCAATCATTTTGGAAAATGGAGCTATGATCTTTGAAAATCTCCTTTTCACATAGGTTAAATGTGATAATATTTCTGTTCTTCATGCTTTTAACCAGTTACTGTCACTGGGTTTTTTTGCCAGTTACAACGAGCATTCTTGGCAAGGTACTTTTTTTTTATCATGTCTTGTTCTTGATTTGCCTGTGCTTTTGAGCTATTGCCTTTACTTGGCATCTTCGTTTGTGTTTATCCATAAATATTTACATTTTGACTTTTCCTGTGAAACCATTTGGCCAATACAGACCAATTGGTGGAATGGTCCTAGAATGGTCAACTCTTTTGTGTAATATCTCTTGTGAAAACGTTGTAATATTCCATCGGTCGATCGTTCATTGACACATTAGCTTTTTACTTTAAAACATTAAAATCTCTTTTTGACTTGTCAAAACGTTCTTAAAAATGGATAAAATCTCACGGAATTGTCTCCATTTAGTATCGCATGTATAGTAATACGCCTACTAATAGAAGATACATTCAATCGGTGTACTATGTTAGAAGACAATGTTATAGAAAGATGAAAAGACTTTCCAGAAGAACATAAAAAGTTCAACAGGTTTTTGTATTATTTATGTATTAAGATGTAGGAAAACACCAAAAAACTTTTGCTTCTTATTTATCGAAGTGGTATAAAAGGGTATTTTTATTTTTCTTCTTTCATAGCCGTAAGCATTGAGATTGTACCACCCTGAAGCACTTCTGTACAGCCTGAGACGAGGTAAAGGTTGATACAATCCAACGGCTATAACGTAAGATAAGGGTTTTACCTATGAATGGTACCATCCTCAGAGTTTTGTGTTTTTTACAAAGAAATTGGTCGTATGGCGTTATTCTAACTTTAAAGAGTGCCTTCAGAATTACTGTGAAACATCATATTCCACCAGTGGCGTCAATCAGATGTGGATTCTTAAAAACTCCAAAAATTTACTACAATATCTAAAATCAAAATCTTTAGCTACATGCAACAGCATAAAAACATTCGACTTCTCTACACTCTACACTACCATACCACATTCTCAATTAAAAGATTGCTTAAAGCAACTAGTTCATCAATTTTTTTTTCAAGAAAAATGGCACACGCAGGTATAAACTTCTAGTTCTAGGTAGAGAAAAGACTTATTTCGTGAAGAACCACTCTGATTCTGACAAAAAGTATGTTGAAGATGAAACTACAAACATGTTAGATTTCTCATAGACAACATATTCGTTGAATTTGGCGGTCTAATTTTTCAACAAACAATCGGTATTCCAGTGGGAACCAACTGTGCTCCTCTCCTCGCCGATCTGTTTCTATACTCATATGAAGCGGACTTCATTCAAGGGTTACTACGTGGAAACAACAAGAAACTAGCCCAATCCTTTAATTCACTTTTCGCTATATAGATGACGTGTTGTCGTTAAATAACGACAAAGTCCAATACTTTCTACACCTTATCTACCCCAGTGAGCTTGAAATTAAGGATACTACAGATACACCAAAGTCCGCTTCATATTTGGATTTATTTCTTGAAATAGACTATAAGGGACATTTGAAGACAAAACTTCATGACAAACGTGATGACTTCAATTTTCCTATTGTTAATTTTCCCTTCTTGAGTAGCAATATACCATCATCGCCTGCATATGGCGTCTACGTTTCTCAGCTTATCCGATTTTTAAGGGTATGCGTGAGTTACCCTGACTTTCGACTTTCGATTACTGCTGTCACAAAAGCTTCTTAATCAGGGTTTTATCAGGGATAAGTTGATGTCATCACTTAGGAAATTTTACGGTCGTCATCACGAATTGATTGACCATTACAGTGTTCCAGTATCTAAGATGATGTTGGACCTGTTCCCAATGTCGTAACCTTTCATGTGCCTCCACCGATTTGTGACTTCCCCCGGATTGACTTTGTTGAACTTCACGACGGGTGCCGTATACGGAGCAGGAACTGCTTACCCTTCCGGAGCACCGGGTTCACTCCTGGTTTTTATAGGAGTTCGTGTTATTCATTTTTAGTTTCTGTGTTTATTTGTTGTGCTTGTGGTTGTTCATTTGTCTTCCCGGGTTTGTATGTCCAATGGATTACGTTTTTTATTGCTCCTTTGGTATATTTGTCCTTTTTTTAACTTTTCCGCGAAACGGTGCGTTTTACGTTATAGTAGGTACTTTGGTTTGAGCAAAATAATGTTCAAATGTATACTAGTAAATATATTTTTACTAGAGCACAGAGAACAAAAATAAGACATTTTAATGTGGCAACAAGGGTATCTAACAACGAGACGGAGTATGAGTCTTTAACCGACGTCACGTGAGCCAATCAACAGCCGACATTTTTTTAAGCCGGGGATAAGTCAAATATGCTCATTTTGTTCTGCACTATGCCCGACGTTTTCTAATCATATGCAACTCTACCGATAATACTCACTACAAAATCAAGACTTTTGGGGAGTCAAATATGTGCACGTATAGCATTAAACTTGGATTATCATATGTTAGAACCACAAACAACTTCATTATCGTTTACAGTCTAACCTAATAACAATAACAAATGATCAATTACCAATATTAACGTTGACATCTGATTTACAGCAGATTTCACAGCAGAGATCAAGATTTAATTTGATCTACATATCTGCCAAAGTTTAGTACACATTAAGGGATTTAAGCCAGTTTAAAGAGCTGATTCATGACTTATACCCTATAGGCTTAAAATTGACTGCAACATAAATAAAACTTTACAGTTCTGCAAATCAACATTAAATAGAATATATACAAGTTATTATTACACGAATGATTCATCCGTCCTAATGTCCTATATTAAAGTCCCAGATGAGATAAAAAGAAAAACATTTTTTCCTACAAGTTATTGGAAAATTACATCAAATTTATGGATGAACTTTACTTGTGTTAATAACTTGCTAGTGTAATTACTTAGTTTTGTTGTTCCAAAAATTTTTCAATCATCAAACTTACATCTCCCACTTTCTTTTAAAAATAACAAACAATTTTAAATGTTTGAATGATATGAAAATTACATGTTTAGTAAATATCTCTTATTATGTATCGGTTAAACGTCAAAAATTTAGAGGTGTGTTTTTCTTTTATATTTGGATTATCTGTTCGAGGAAGATTACCTTATGATTGTTTTACGTTGTAAATGTCAACCTTCGTTATGGTAACGATGATTTGAAATTATTTATTCAATTTGCTAGCTTTTTTTAATGCCAATTTCATCAGAATCCGTTTAGTCAAGTTTCCTTGCAATGATCACAGTAGCTCCCTGGTTGTTGGCTGAATGCTTTATATTAAACCTATAAAATGAATTTAAGAATACCTGTAATTTTTTTACATTAACTTTGGTTTTTTTTTAATATTCCAGTATAATATTTCTTATTCTTTATATTAACCCTACATCTCTATTCCTTTTTCAAAATTATCTTTCTATTAAACCGATATATGTATAATGTCAGAACGATGTGCTACGCTTCACAGTTGACAAACAATTAAGCTTTACAGTGGCTTTACAAGAACACATAATCCTGATTTACAACAAGATAAACTTCAATATGTCTTAGAAAAAGAAAAATTGATTTGGGAGGGTTGTGTAATAACACTGAGTTTTATGTGTTTTAATTCCAAGAATCTTCTTTGGAACAAATGAGATTTCTAAATTAAATCCAAAATAATTGTGACCTGTGGAATGGATCGGTAAGCTTCCTAACGTAGCTGTTTGACGTTGATATATGGATACAGCTAGAAGTAAATACCTTGAGAATTAGTGAGAAACATTGGGAAATTGATGGGGAAGAAATATAAATGTTTTTTGTTTACGGTTTACATTACCTTTAAATTGGGGTTTACCTCAAATCGGTTTCTATTTATTAAATTTGGTTTATAATGGGTGTGATAAATATTTTGTCTAAATAATTTGCATTATTAATATCTTTTCTGTTTACAAATCAGAAGATCTTAAAAGTAGTATGACTTTAAACGGGATTATTATTTTTTATTTTTCGCCACCTTTTCAAACTGTAGAATATGTTTCGTTTCGCTACATATTAAAGTGAAATCTTGTATAAATATCAGCCTCTTAAGAAGCATCCTGCATTGTCCAACGACATAAAAAAATGTGACAATCGCTCTATTTCCGAAATAATAGATAGAGACAATGTGTATATTTGACGACTCCTTCGAATATTTAACGGAACACATAATTGGTCTAAACAGACCAATTTTCAAGAACAAAAAATGACCTCCAAGTTCAAAGGTCAAGGTCAAATTTGATCTTTGACCCTAACGTTGTTTTGCGGTAACTCGGAAAATGGAAGCAAAATTTAATGAAATGTATTCAATCTATTCAACTTTCTATTGTAACGATATCTTCTCATTAAAAAGAAAAACCCATCCACTTTCTTATGAAAAGGAATCGCATGTACTTTGATATAAGAAAAATATTGTATGAAATCTCTACCGTGGCTCTATGTCCTTAGTTTCTCTAGCCTTTACCTTCATCTGCTATATAATATTCTGCGTTATTGTTCCGGATCCAAATGTTTGATAGTGTACATTGAATGTGAGAAAAAAAATATTACATATTTCCTAAACAAACCTGATCATATATTACTATGCAAAAAAGGGGAGGGGATAGAATCCTAAATTTTCATAGAAATATTTGTGTTACAATGCAGAAGTTCCCCACTGCTTGAAATAACAATTTTCTAAAATCTAGTAAATATGTCAATCATGATGACAAACCGGGTCAAAATGTTAAGATCTGCTTCAAATCCCATTTTCAAACATGCCATAGTTGTTCCATAAAAGTACATTTACATCAGGCAATTTGTGGTTATCGCGAAAATGTCATTCAAAAGTCTCACATTTTCATGCATACAGCACAGATTTGAATCTTCCTCAATCATGGATACCGCACAAAAATTTGAAGGTTGTTTTTTTTTTTATTATATCTAGAATTATTTGTATTGTTTGGAAAATGTATATTTAGTATTTTAACATTAAACTCTTTGGATTCAGTTGTTTGAAACCTTTGGGTGGAGGGGGATTTAATGTTTGTCTTCACAGAAATACAAAGTTAAACAACTGTTCTGCGTTCTGATTAGTCTCTAAGGGGAGTGTGGAATTCTTCTTTCGTTATTACTATTCTTAAATCGCAAAAATTAATTATTTTTCCAGGGAGACCAGCTTTTGCTGTCCGTATTTAGCTGGAGATAACCCTTTCATTATTTCGTTTTTAATAGTCTGGTCCTTTCACTTTTTGGTGCAATTAACTTATTTATGCATTACCAAAACAACTTTAGAGAAAAAGAGTTCTGTGAAAATTTAAGCAATCATTGCTGTTTTTCTACAGACAAATTATTTTTTTCTTAATACGACATTTTAGACAAGGATTTCGATTCTAGTATTAATAGTACGGATAAGGTTTCTGGTATTGTGCACTAAACATTTCTGTCCTTTGGTAATAAAAATAATTGTAACTGTTCTACTGGAAAAAGAAACGGTTTTCAACAATAATTTAGTCCGATATTAGTACTTGATTGCAGGATATGAAATGTTTTTTAGAAGTGATTTGCCGTATTTGTAAATATTGCTTCCAATTTCCCCAGCATAACTACCCTAAAGCTAGAATTAAATTGCAATCTTGTTCTTGAAAAGAAGAAGAAAATTTAATAAACGTTTTCTTGATAATGTTTACTCGAATTGTTTACTGGTGCCAAAATCTTATTTCTTTCTTAATAGCATGTAATACAATTATTTTTTTTCTGTTTTAATTGAAATTAGCTTTTAAATTATATTATTAGTAACTAATGCACTCAGTGTGAAGTCATGAAAGGGAAATTACCAGAATTATAAGCCTCACCATTCTACGATAGAAGCTTACCTTAACAACATTTTTCTGTTATTTATAAATCGTCAGTAAAATCTAAGTTCTGAGAATCTATATTATAATGCTATGTTCTCTTAGATTTTTTAATCTGGTTTTCAAGCGGTATAATTTTGATGACTATAGTGAATTGTTAATATGAACTTTTAGTAAATTATTTACCAAAAATTGCATAACCGTGTATCTGATTATATAAATACCTCTTTAAAAACTCAGATGTAGCTGTCATATTATAAAATACATTTCTTAATCTGCCCACTGTTTTTGTTTTATCTTGTAATTTCATTGTGAAATTGTTGGGCATTTGTTAGATTGGCTATTTTTACTGTTGATAATAGCTTACAGTTTCTATATTTGACTATTCAGTCTCCAGCCGCATACCTCCAAGCTAATAACAGGAATTTTTTTTCGTTTGAAAATCCTGTTAACATATGTAGACTTTATATTTGTTGAAATATTTTAGCGAGAGATGAATTTGTGTCGCTTTGATGGAAACCATTCACGAGTCACGAGACCACAAACTGTCACCAAGCCTTATCTGGAATTATTATTCTTTGTTCATATGGTAAAAGTTAAAACTTTACATTACGTAGATTTCTTTACCTTATTTTCATAATTGTAGAAGTTCTGGCCGACGTAAGAGAAAAAAAGAGATGGTAGAGTACTAAATCTGTCTATTTTCTTTGTGGTGACACTGAAGGATTAAATATATGTATTTTTTCTCGGTGTGAGGAAGAGATTAGTAGATATAAATTGTAGATTAAGTTATTATTGGACGGTCTGTTTAATACGGTTATAACTCACAAAACATAAATCATGCAGTTATTTTAAATTAAGATAGCCTCTTGTGTATTGATGTTTATTTTTTCTCTCTTCTAAAAATCATATTTGTATGTTAGCCACATGCTAGGCGGGTGCTGCCTTAATACGAATTGACACTTTAATCAAAAATAGAAGAAATATTAGTTATTAATAGCAAAATTCAATGACCACTGCTTTTATATTTCTACATGGTTAAATTCTTTCAAAACATGCAATTTATTTAATTATAAATATTGTCAAAATCGCATGCATGGGTTCTCTGATACATAGCTTTGTTTAAAGGGCAGAAAAGATGAATGACGTTCGGCCGTCGTTTGACCGGTGAAAATTGAAGCCCTCTTAACCCTTATTGCTTTCTTATTTAATGGTCAAAAACAAAACCATATTTAAAATAAGTTTGCCTGAGTAATTTCCTCATATTTTGGAATTATTTTCTAATCTTTTAAAATTTCTGAAGAAAAAAAAACTCTTTTCATTGTTGCGATTTAAAAGATTGCTGCTACATATATGTAGCATTTTCTATTATTAGATATTTTCCCATGTTCATTTATATGCATTAAAATTTTCATGCTGTGAACTAAATGATATCCTTACTCAGCTGTATGGCAAGCATTCGGTTTGAATAGAATCAACGGTGCCAAACTTCATACTCAAAATTAAATAATTATCAAAGGAATTAATTATAAATGACAAATTAATAAAGCAAAATTGTTTGATTGTTAATCGAAATGAATTGCAAAACATTCCCATTGAGTTCGTATATATAATAATATTCTGTATTAATTTGTTTTGGGAATAGTTTATCAATTCAGTCTGTAAACTTAAATTTGGGTTAATATAACATATTCTGGTTGATATAAAATATTCTCTGTTGGCTGTTTCCTTTTTTTACAAGACAGTTTTTGTAGCTAAAATATTAAAATATATATGTGCATCGAAATCGTAATTTCATGTACGTGAATAATATATTACCGAAACTTAGAAGATTGTTCAATAGTTTCATATCAAGTATACCATCAAAACCGTATATTTTTTTTAAAACGTGAACAATTTAATAGCCAGACTTACTGGAGTTTGTCCAATAGATTTCTATTAAGTATGCCACCAAACTGACTAGGAAGGTTTTTTAATGTAAAACAAGTATATTGATCTTTACAATAGCTGCTTCTGCTCCATATATACCATTCCAAAACTCAAAAAAAGCAAAATCTGTCAAATTTTACGGTCCGTTGGCTAAAATGTTTTAGTTATTATCGAAACAAATAGGTCGTGGGAACAACAGTACAAAATGAGTAACTTCAGTAACATCACTGAGCATGGAACTGGTCTATTTAAATTGTTGAATATATATATATATACACGAATAAAATCGCTCGATAACATGATCTGCATCAGATTTAACATCACAAAATAGCGACAGCTAAAAAATAATGTGAGTCTTTCAGATAATTTAGCCATTATAAAATAAAATGTGCAGTATAATTATGTCACTCGGGTTTTTTGTAGAAGTTTACTATGCTACCACTTTTGTTTTGTATGCTATCTTGTTCTACAAATTAATTGTAATTCTATTAGATTTGCACAGTGTTTTTTTTTTTTTTCTTTGGTTAATAGCGAGTTCAGGGAGCGCTATAGGAGCAGATGCATTTTCTACATATGGGTCATTTAGAAAAGTCTTTGTTTAATGGGGGCAGCCATTATGCAATCCGAAGTGAATTTATTTGTGCTACATACTAAGCCTAGAAATAGTAAGTAAAGTAAGGGAAATAATGCTGCAAATTATAATTTTAGAGTCCGAATCGTGATACCGGAAATGAATTTCTGGAACGGGCTATTGATGTGCCCGCATCATTGGCCACGCCAACAGCAAATTATCATTGTGGTATTTTTTTTCTCTTTTTCATGTTTAGCGTTGATATAGGTAGTTTTGTTCTTAAGATGCAGCCGGGAGTGAACTTGTTATGTCGTACCCCTAAAGAGTAACGTGATCTCAAGAAATCGGTATTTTTAATTTCATACCCCATATCAACCCCTCGACAATATCACATAGAGAGGTCTCGGGTGATATTGGTGTCTTGGGGTTGACATGGGATATGATATGTCAAATGTTTACAATATATAAATACCAAAAAGATAAGTTATTAATTTAAAATACATTAAAATGTAACTTATCTGACATTTGAAATTATATTTCATTTCTGCATTCTTTGTGACACCCCCCCCCCCCCCCTTTACACACACCCCTCTTTATTAAAATGCTGCATTAATTATCAAAAAATGTAGCGTTGACAATGAAATCACGCTGTTTTTGGTCAGCAAACGGTTTACCTGTATACATACAGTGTACCTGAATTAAGGGTTGGAACAATAAACATCCGGACAGTCAAGGTAAAATATACATGTCAAATCGTTAATTAGTTATAATTACCTGAAATTTCAGATATTTCATGTTAATTGCGGAGAACAAATTTCTTTACAGATTCAGATTCAGAATCAATATTTTATTGAAGTTTCACCTCTTGCATTTATAAACAAATACATATACAATTAAAACACAATACATACAATAAGAAATACAAGTGCCATTCTATATAAGAATTATGAGAGACTATATCATTAAAACATATATATTTAAACATAAAAAAAACCCTTATCAATCATATAAAAAGGCATTCCTTCTGTTTAAGATATAAAAGCAGGTTTTGGCAAAACTATTAAAACATTTTTCCCCACTAAAAAGATAAATAAATTTATTTTTATCTGATAAGACATTAAAACCTGGATCATGTTTACTTGCTTCCCTAAATAAATTGACGCGTAAATCTGCATATAATGGACATGATAATACTACATGTTTTTCATCTTCAACTATATTTTTACTCATGAAACAAGTTCTTTCTTCTACATTTTTCTGTTCATAACGACCTGTTTCAATTTTTAGTGGTGCTACTCCACATCGAAATTTAGAATATGCACTTCTATATCTAAAAGGAATATTACAACACAAATATTTCTCTGTTCCATAAGAACTTTTAAATAACTTGTATGTACGAAACTTGTTACCAGTATTTTGTACTAAAATTCTATTCTGCCACTCTGATTTATATTTTTCAAATAATAAACTTTCTAAATTTAAAATACTCTGTTTAGTTAATATATTATTAACAGTCATATAAGTTTCAAGGTTACAATATTTAAACTTCTACTTCACTCTATGACACCAATTTTTCCTACTTAAATTAAGACTCCATTTAAAAACTTTATAATTAACTCTATCTCTATCCATAATAGTAAATCTTTTCCACTGTCTAAAGATACAAGACCATTGCTTAGCATAAAGGGGTTTCCATCCCATGTCACCATTTATGGCATCATTAGGTATATATTTACCAACTCCCATAAAAAACTGATAGCCCTGTGCTGGAAAGCATTGATGCAAGAAAAACTCCTGGTGCCTCATATAGCAGCACCATAAAATGTAAATTTACTTCAGATAAAACTCAAATAAATTTTACCAAAAATGAATTTCACTTTTCTTGTGGCTTAAAAAATAAAAAAAAACTTGCAGCATAACCCTTGTCATTATGTACTTTTGCCAGTTTTTTTTAAATTGGTGATAAATTTCATATTATTAATTATTGTCACAATTTTATATATTGGAATTATAATCCATGTGAAATGTTACTACATTTTTCAAATAAATTTTTTTTTCACGCGAATACCAGAGACATATATAACAGTTATATATGTCTCTGCGAATACGAAGTGTACTTCTGCTATAATCAATACAGAGTTATCGAAGTATGATAAATGCCTGGCATGAACGGGACCAGTACAGTCACGATATTGGGTAACCAGTTAATAAGTCTAAACAGAGTTACATAACTTAATTATGACCAATATAGTTGCAGATGAAACTTACTATTCCCCTCATACCAATCAATATGTATATACTATTCATGAATTCGCCGTGTCTGGTCTATGCCTCTTGATCTTATGAATTGTCCCGTCTACCGTACATTTGGTTTTGTATTCTTTTGTCAATATTCGACGTCAAAATAATAACAACAGTTCCAAAACTGTAGCATTCAAAGTAATAAGATAACTTTGGGTAAACCGAAGTTATGGCAATGTAGTCTGATCACTTTGTACTTTGTAGACGTGAACTGAAATACATGTAGTTTAACTTTGCGACAATATGTAACCAATAACTGAGCAGAAATTTATTTACGCCATAACAGAGGAATATTATTAATTCTTCACAAATTAATTGTTTCATACATAACTCGCCATGACAGTGGCTTTGACTTATTTTTTTTTATATCAATATTGAATATGAAGTGTCTAGATCAGCTGGTCTAGACCATCCTTCAATTGAATTTCAAATGTGGAGAGTTTTGTTCTTTTTGTGACACTTTTCTTCATTTTTATGATTTTCTTATAATGAAAATTTTAACTACACAGAATTACGACAATCACACGTGCGATTTTTTACACCATCGGAAGCATCACGCGTTGTCTTCTTCTTTGTCTCAAAACAATTCCATAAACAATGAATTGACAGACAACATAATACACACATTTCTCTCTTTTATAACCATAGCAGAATTCGTCTCTAACGCCCTTTGCCTTTAAAGCATGTTTTAATTATCACATTTGACCATTTTCAGTTGAATTTTATAGAAATTTTATGAGTCTGTACGTCAGAATCTTTCAGAAATTGGACAGCTATTATTGCTGTCATTAAATCGATAGCAGTGAAATGTTTATGGGACTTTGTATTACCCCAAAATTACGGATTTTATTTATTTTTTTAATCGCGTTTTAAGGAAACTTTGGTACTCAAATTTCATGAAACTAAATAATAAATGCATAGGCTTTTTGCCATTCTTTCCAATTATTTACGAATGTTAATATACATGTATATTCAAATTAACCAACTATAATCAATTATCCAATTTTATAAAAAATTGTAACTAGTACAGTCACAGTCTGATAGGATTATATATTGGAAACGGAAGAAAAATTATAGGAATGTTGTCCCGGGTTAAATAATATATTGCACGAGCTTGCGACATTAATGCAATTACCCTTTAATTGTATAGCAAGGTCTTTTAAATATCAAATAAGTATACGTTTTACAACACTTGCATCAGTTTTTAAAGCAACATGGGGTGCAATATGGTAGAATATTATACGTATACACTAATTTATGGTTATGTTCTTCATCGAATATTAAGATGCTACACAATCATTTTTCTTATAACTTGTGGTAAAATGCTGCAAATATCCCGAAATGTGTGATCCAAAGATATTGGAGGATCGAAATACTCATCTCCGCTTGGAATAAATGTTGGCTGTTGATTGGCTAGCGTGTCGTTGGTTAAAAACTAATGCCCCCGTCTAGTGGTTACCACATTAAAATGTCTTATTTATATTCTCTATGCTTTTGTAAATATATATTTATACATGTTAGTATTATTTTGCTGTAGCCTGGTTCTCGTGCCCACGTATGGGGTAAATATGTTTACCACAGAAAAGGCCAAACCTGAGATATCTACGTTTATGGCCGTGGTCATTGAGATTGTACCACCCTTCAACACCACTGTACAGCCTTCGGCTCCTTCTCGGACTGCACAGAAGTGCTTCCTGGTGTACAATCTCAATGCCCACGGCTATAAATGTAGATAACTGATAATGTACAAATCACGGAAAGGTATAATGATAAATTATTAATTACAGAAAACATAAAATCCTCCATAAATCTCGATAAAGCCCATGCATTTTATGTAAAAAACAGAAGCGGTCCAGGACACGAGTCGTGATAAACAATAAAGGATAGATTTCAAAATTTTCATTGTCACTAGAATTTTTTTTTAAATTCAAAAGGTTTGAAATGTTTGCACGATTGTCAAAGCATTTTCACCACCGTTGTTATAGATGAGATATCAAGAGATTGGTTCTGTTCATTGAAAAATACGTTACAATATCAGTTATCTACGTTTATAGCCGTGAGCATTGAAATTGTACCACCCGGAAGCACTTGTGTGCTGCCTGAGGCGGAACCGAAGGCTGTGCAGTGGTACTGAAGGGTGGTAAAATTTCACCTCTGTAAACGTAGATAACGGATTTATCCTCTGTTTGGCATTTTCTGTGGTAAAAATATATGATCGTCGGTCGAAAAGCAAAGAAAAATGCGACGTCGGTTTCGTTAAGCATTTGAACAGAAAATGCCTTCCTTTCCATGTCGAGGATGTTACGTATGGTAACAACCTCAGATTTTTTGGTTCTTTGTAATTTATTTAAGGAAAAGGATCGTATGGCATTATTTCAATTTTTCGCGAAATGGTAAGATTTACATTATAATCACTGACGTCACTGGAAAGGAAATTTGTCTCCTCTGTTTTTTTGGCAAAAAATGTTATCATGTACAAATATGTACATCTATTTACTAAAGCATAGAGAATACAAATGGGACATTTTAATGTAGTAACCAGGGTCCCTTATGTAGTCAGTTTCTCCTTGACACACACTAGGGTTTTGATGAAGCCCCAGTTTATAAAAAAGCCAAGTTAAACGCTTTTCATGCTTTACGTTAAAGGGAAAGATTTCTAATTTCCTTCAAGGAATTTTTTTTTTCAATTTAGGATTCAACTCAATCTTTCTTAAATGTAAAACATTACGTAATTTTATAAATTTCTGTAATCCCCAGTCTAATAACAGAAATTTGAAAGGACATTCTCAGCTCATTAAAGCCTATTTCTAATTTGAGGATCGGATACAGCTTCGGTTTATTCCGTCTTAATGTGATGTTTGGTAACAAGGACCACCGGTCTAGTCAGTGAAATTGAAAATCTTAATTGCGATTCAATAATGCCGACTCCACGACTTGATTATTGGGAAGTTATATGAAAAGGAAATTAAACGCAATTGCGTTTTGTTTCCCATTTGTAAAATTAGTATTATTTCTTTTAAAATCATGGAAGTGAGATTAATTAATTTATAGAAAAGGACGATAGATTTCTTCTGTAATACCAAAATTTCCACCTCTTTCGTTCGGGTCACTTTCTACCATCTGTCATGATGTTTTAGTCGAAAAATAAAATGCAACATTTATGCAATTATTGAATGCCAACAATAAAGCACGAAAACAAAAATAGAGTCACCCTCTTATATAGAAAGGTGCTTGATTTAGTATTCATCCTGCATAAATAATAGTATGTTGAGCAGGTTTCTATTTTTCTACAGGTATATTGCATGGGGAATTATTGGTAAGTTTTTCTGTGAAAATATAATTTAAAAAGATTACCAAAAATCTATAATAAACACCAGGTTCCTAAATAAAAAATTAGGAAACTACTGATTATTAATGAAAATTGGAATGCATGTGACAAGCTCATGCAATTTATGGCGAGGATAAGATTAGTATGAGCCACTGATCCTGTTAATCCCTGATGTGCTTTGAAGAGAGTTGGTTTTTTTTTTTTTTTTTTTTTTTTTTTTTTTTTTTTTGTCTTTTCCCTATTTTCCGTCTGAATTGAAGGAAAAAAACTAATGGATTTGGAGCACCCCTGAACTAAATAAGCATAAAAATTAATACAGGAACATCCTTGTAATTTTTTAGAGCAAGGGAGAAATTTTAAAAATCCAAGCTCAAGCTTTTTCAAATTTATACAGTTCCTTGCCCTCCCTCTCTCCATATGAATTAAAGAATAAGAAGACTCTTCTAGGTCAAGACTATTGCATATTACCACTGTAAATTTCTATTGGTATATACATATTAGTCCTTCAGTCAAATTACTGTCATACAGAAAAACATAGACCTTCCCTCCTGAGAGCTGAATGTCAAATTGACTTGGCTGGACGTCATTATAAATTTTCATAAAAAAAACAAGCGAAATTTTATATTTATTTATCGCATCCACAGTTCTTCCGTTATTTGTCTGGGGAGAAATTATTCGGGCATATGTTATTTATACATGTGAATAATATCTAATTAGAAACTACCAACAGACAGACAGAAGTTCATTCTAAAATTGTACATTTTAATGTGCTACCATGCGAAGAAAAAGAATAATGCATATATGGTTTTTATTCCACTTTTATTCAATTAAACTTTCATTTATATTTTTCGGGTTTTCTATCGCAGAACGTGATACGACTCTATAAAAATGACGGGGCGCAAATGCTCTCAGTTCTTCCTGTATACTTTGTTAGTTATTTATGCAGTCCTATGAAGAATTTTAAAAACAATTTTCTTTTCCTAATAGGGTCATTATACATACAGTGTTAAAATGTATGAGATCGTAATGAACCTTACATAGAATTTTGTACTTAGAAGGATCGGGCATTTGCTGCCATTCCTAAAATTGTAATACTTTTTGAAATGTTGAATGTTAGTTTTACATACAAATATGTAAAATCATCATTAGTAGAACAGGTTAGAATCTCATTGGTGGTCCAAATTTTTGGTCATTAGCTGACGAAGGTCAATCCAAAAAAAAAGTTCTCCCTATGTTTATAATATCATGTTTATCCGGTTTAGTACGGATGAAAAATAAAAAAAATTACATGAAGTAAGTAAAATTCGGAGTAGCATCTAAATATCGAAAATCGTTTATATATTTTACTTTTATATTTCTTCAATAACCTTGTGAATAAATTATTAAAATAACATTCGGTTATTGTAGAATTTATGCAAAAGCAACCGAAAAATATAAATAATTTCACTTCAAATTGTCACCTCTCAAAACTTTTATCCACAGAATTTTCTACAAATATAATGTTTTTGCTGTCAGCATTTCTATTTCAGTAAAAAGAGAATTTCAATGGCAATAATATGTCATTTAAAAGATCTAGGGACAGGATTTTGAGAAATCATGATTTAAGTCTAAAGATTTGAAGTTTTGCATGATAATAGATGTGAATTCTATAGATTTACAAATCTATTTGACAAAACTTGAAACACCATATTTCTGGATGTTTAAAGTGACATACATTATTTTTTTGCATATCTAAATGCTGTTCAGCATGTTCTAGTTGCATGCAAACTTTTATAAAAATCTGACATATAGCCCATTTATGTACTTGCTACAGTAAGGCGCGGATTTTGAAAGGGTGTGACTATAACATTTTGTCTTTTGTTTTTAAATGAAACAGAAATCATTGTAGGGATTTTCTCGTGAATCTATCCCTTTTATCCTGGCTGATTTATCCTGTATTTTATCCCCATTTGTATAATTATATTCATATACCAATAATTGTTTAAATATACATTCACCTAAAATATTTGTGTTATTCAAATATTACATGTTAAAACAAAGATTTTTTTTAACCAATCAAGACTTGACGACCTAATTTTATATTTCTTTTTAAAACCAATAATTGTAAAAAAAATCTCTGTAGTTTTGTCTTTGTTTGACGGTGCCACGTGCTTGTTTCCTGAACAGTCGACAACTACGGAAATTTGGTGCAGGTCTAAAAGGAAGGGTTTCAACAACATAAAACAATAAAACGGAAAGGCATGCAAAGAAAATTGTCACTGATTGAATACAATTTAATGCTTTTTAAAAACATTTACAATTTCAGACTATTGAATTACCTGATAACTCATATAATTTTTCCGTCAAAACATAATAATAAAAAATATGACAGATTATGATCAGAAATCAATTCAATATTTGTATTTTTGAGATAGTAATTTCAGTTGCTTATAGAATAGTTCATTTTGCAATTAAGTTTATAATGGTTTATAATGGTTGTGTCAGTTACTCCTTTATCAGTAATAATTTTGTCAAAAGGAGTAATTCTGAAATGAACATTAAAAAAATCTTACAAACTGTGCACAGAATACTGCATAATGTCTTCCTTTTCTTTTCGCCAGTTTGTTGTGATTGTAAATGTTAATTTTTGTTTCGACAAAGTTTGCCTTGAGCGTGACAATTGATGAGTGGACGATATAGACATATTTTATGCATAAAAATTTGTATTATAGAACCCATAACTTTCGGTTTGTAAAACCTCCATGGTAAACCTAATAGGCTAAACACATAACGTTCGGTTTGTAAAACCTCCATGGTAAACCTAATAAGAACTCACTCCTTTGTTAGGTATGAATATGGACTACAATAAGTACATGTAGGTTGCTGTGTCAAACACAAAAAGTTATGTAAAATATATTTTATCTACACCTTATTCCGAATTGACGTTTTACCTGAAGTTACACAGCCATATAAAAATGTAAGCTTGAAGGATGAGTCCATACCAATAGTACTGAAGAGGACAAATATACCTAAGGAGCAATCCAAAAAACGTAATTCGTTTGACAGACAAAACCCGGGAAGACAAATGAAGATGCATTACATCTATCAAGGCCTTCGTGCGATCTTCAACTAGATGCTACAACCAACTTTACAAGACACCAGAATCAAAGGATAAAAAGGAAACAAATGTAATCCCAAATAAATACAGTATTCTACACAATAAATATTTCACTACAAATAGACAAGACACAGCCACTAAAAAGGCCCTGGATCGTTTAAATGTGGCAATATGTTTATGAGTACCCCAACCCTCACTTTAAACTCGGATCAGTGGTAAACAAAGGAATACAAATAAAAATTAGCCCAAATGAGGTTTTAATTCAGTAAGTTTGGTGCTAGATAAAAGATTTTACATCAAAACGATAGACAGTATACATATAGATTTTAGTACCGTACGTAGAATACTTGTTGTGAATTGACAAATGTTAATTCAATTAGAAACTGACAATTTTCTTGATAACAATTCAAAAGATACAAAACACACTATAAAATTGATTTGTAAAACCCAATAAAACAGAAAACCACTCTTCAATAAATGTTCATAATTTCAAATGAAAAAAAAAGCTTTCTTTCAGTACCTCTTTTGTTCGTTTACGATAAAGACAACGGCTTTAAAAATATGTAATTATTGAGAAGAGTACATCCATTTTTAGTTGTGAAGTTAATGTTATATTTTCTTAACCCTCATATCTAATTTGTCTGGGAGAAAATTGATTTAAGCATCGACCAAACTCGCAAATCAAAATCAATGATGTGCATTTATATGAAACTGCCAAAATTTGCAGAAAACTTATAGATAACTGATTACCTAAAACTTGCTCTGGACATTACTGGTTCTAATACAGTTGTCAAATATACCCTTTTAAGCATACATCATACAAGTCTCTATCTCCAAAGGTCATCTTTGGCTAACTTGTTTTCATTAGAATTGGAGTGCTGTATGGTTTCAGAGGACAAACCATTAATTTTCTTGGCATATTAATTTGAAATACTTCTAATAAATAATACCAAATAGATATTTCTAGTGAAAACCTTATCTTTGTAAGAAAATATAAATCAGCCCCAACGTATTTTTCTTTGATCGAGCTGTTTTCTCTCCGAAAGCATCTGTACACTTTATTCAGTTAAGCTGCATGTTGGAGCATTCCAAACACTGTAATATATATCTGTAGAGGCCTAGGTGGCCGATTGATTAGTTGTCCCCTCCCCTGCAAACAATGAGGGTGAGAGTTTGAATCCATATTTTTGCGAGGCTGGTCTTATTCCGATCACTGACAAGAAATGCCAGTTTTCCTGTCTATGGTGTGTGGTTCTATCCGAGTAACTCAATACCGATATAGTTATCTTGAGATGATAATAATTTATTTATTTATTTGCAAAATACATCCATACGGTCAAAGCAAAACACACAATTTAACAAACACAATGCAATACATGTACAGATGAAACACGACAACATGGTTCTATAGACAAAATAAAACAATTTTCTGCACAGTAGATTTTAAGCACTGCTCTTATGCGGAAAAAGTAATGCATCTATCTAAAATCCTTTAATAAAACGCCTATCTTAACATAGATAAAACTACAAAAAATAAATGATCCTGTAATACCTGTATACACCGGTGATGTTTGCCCAAAGCTATATGTACATATTAAAGCTATTGCCATGGAAGCAAATATATATACAAAAGCAAATAACAAATAATTAGTTGATACGACAAAACCAGAAATTTTGGTAAACTTGCCGGGATCCAAGATCAGCCATGCCAAAGTTGTTGTCCATTGTCAAGTTTAGTATTTGGGGGTGGTTGGTAATCATGAAATAACAAGACTACGGTAGATTGAGAAGGACATGTTATATACTAGTCAACCAATGAAAAAGTATTGAACCAATGACTTCGACTTTGGAATATCATATTTTTTAAATTTTTACCCCAGTCAAATTAAATATATTTTTTGGTTGAAATTTAACGATCCTTTACACAAGCAATAAGTCGAAACGTGTATATTCAAAATTTGAAATATGCGCTCTTCAGTATGTTTACATAGCCGTTTCTTGCCCTTTACTGACGTGCGAAGTAGAGTGATGCAAAAAAAAAAAAAAGACGTTGACACTGATTATCGTGACAGTGTGTATTATATAGCAAATGTAAATTCAGAAAATATCGACCTAGGGCCCAATTGTTCAACTTATTTAACCCAAGGTTAAATTTAACTGAGGGTTAAATCATATAGAAAATCATTACGTTTAACTTGTGGTTAAATTTAACCCTCGGTTAAATGAGTTGGGCAACCGTGCCTTGGGATAACTTCGTCCATGAACAAAATGGCGCTAATTACGCACGAATTTAATAATTGGGGATTGAAGAATGAACAAAGGCAGATTTTGAAGAACAAATTTATTTGCAGAAGGACAAATTTATACTTATAATAGCCCCATTAACTTTATAGTGATTCTAACTTGAGAAATAATGCATTACCTCCACAATTCCCTCATTTGAACAAGCGTTTTTTTTTTTTTTTTTTTTTTTTTTGTCTTGAACACGATGGAAATATTAAAAGTGACTGTTCGCGTTTGTCAGTTGATCAAACTGAACTAGAATTAATTATGAAATGACACCGGTGCATGCAGCTTGTTTGCACTTGACCTCTTTCGCGTTTCTATGCTCCTTTATATAATTTAATCTGACCTTTTTACGGTTTGAATTCTAATTTTACTGACTATCCAGTCGTATCTTACAGTTTACGTCAGATTTTATGTTAGTCGTATCATTTCTGTTGCCTTTAATTAGTTAGTTTCGCGTGTTTTCTGTATTTTATGGTAAAATTTTCCAATTTTATGCGGAGTAATTTAACATTGAAGTAACAAGTTACCATTATCTAGTAATTCATTTTGAAATAACGATGCTGTGGATAACATTTGTTGACATCTGAAATCAAAAATCATTAATCGTCACCAGAACATGCTTAATAAGATTTCAATTTTCACTTCCATTAAGACGGTTCCTCCTAGGGTCAACAATAAATTACCTTCATTTAATTTTATTTTGATCATTTCATTATAAAGACGGTGAAGGTTCCCTTTTTATAAATCAGAATTAATGTTTCAGTGTTAATGTCTAAAGAAAATTGATACAAGAGTTCCAACTCTCCGTGCAGGAAATTACAGTTTTTGAATTATTTTGAGAAAAGTGCCGTAAATTCAGTTAGGACTCATTACATGAAATTAAATATAAGCATTTAAGCTCTCTATCTGCAATAAATATTGTACGAACATTAGAAAATCCATTCCAAACTTAATCAACAGTTGGTTTAAGTCTTCACGAACAGACATTGCTTAATACGGAAATGGGTCTCTTTTTCCATTTAAAAGTAAATTTCGACTGGAAGGACTATAAAACAAATTAGAAAATTACCAATATAAACCTATAATGGTTTATTGGTCTTCATCAGGGGGAGACAACTAAGACTTATTTGTTTAATACTGGAAAAACAGAAATGACGAGATTAAAATTAACTGAATATGCAGCATTCTATATAAGCATACACTACGTCCGTTATAATTTTGTATAAAAACAATTTGATCAAAGTATTTGTTCGTTTCAGTTTATAGTGTATGTGAATTTCAGATTTGGATATCGTTGTTCTGGTTTCATCCTTCTATTTTTTTCTGCAAGATGGCGGCTTTCAAAATCGAACTACTTCCTGTGAGAAAACGCATGATTTCGAACATTCTTTCTTTTTTTTAAGTTTTAAGTCAATAAAATATTTAGAAATAAACATAAACTGTCATGAAATTAAAAATAAATACGAAAGAATCCACCTGGAATCTAATTTTATATATCAAAATTTGACAAGAAAAAAAGATGCATACGCAGGTGTCACATTATCCCGCCAATACGAAAGTTTCACTAAACACCGACAAAGCAAACGTAAAAAAACCTTACGCTTCACTCGCTTTCCAGGTCACACGTGTTTCATATTATGAATAAGTGTGCTGCAATTGTCCATTTTTTCTTCAAAATGAAAATCAGCATTGTTCTAATTTTTTTTCAATTTAAAAATTTTTGATTCGTTGTTCGGTTTAAGATTTTAATTTTATAATGTCTTGCGAAATGCAGCTCACTGGGGAAAACTTTCCAAATTTTCGTGAATTTTTGTAAACCAGATTTACTTTATAGCGGGCACAGCAAGCGCTATAGGACCATATGCATTTTCTACATATGGATCATTTAGAAAAGTCTTTGTTTAATGTGGGCAGCCATATTGTGCTATATACTAAGACTAGAAAAAGTTTCGTTCACAGGAAACCAAAGTAAGGGAAATAACTTCAAATTATAATTTTAGAGTCAGAATCTTGATACCCGACATGAGTTTCTGGAACGGGCTATTATGCTCGCATCATTGCCACGCCAACAGCATATTAATGAGACAACCGTTAGTTTATATGGATTTCTAGATCACTGAGCCATTTGGACGCACTCTCTTTCTCATTTAAGAGTTAAAATATTTTTAAAGTTAAATAAGTTGGTTGATGTACATTCAAACTGAACATAAAAATTAAAAAATATGTTAAAAATTAATACTACTGGCTAAGAAAAATAAGGCAATTGTCAATAGACCATGGTTCATGTTTTCTACAGGAACAAATGGTGTCTGCCAATGCACTGAGACCAATAAGCTAAACCACTCTCTATGTCTACCAAACATACTGCTTTTAACATCGATATATTAATGAAAACCATTGAGTATCTAGATGTTTTCATATTTCAATCGAAATACAATCGATTTTCGTTCCATTATATTGAACATATCATTCTTCATAAGTGCAAATGTTGTTGTTAAGTTGCAGTGTGGCGGATGAACAACTGGTCAATTTATGACAAATAAACCATTACATTTTATAGATTTTTGTGAATCAATTAAGATTTCTCTTTTATCTGTGATCCTTCTTATAGTATCATTGTGTAGAATATTATAATTTCACACAGAGATTATAAAATTGTTGATTTATCAGGGCAGCGGCGCAACAGTAAAACCCTGTGGTATCATTCGTATACCATTTGGTTTTTATATTGATCAATATAATATTTCTTGGACTTTCATCTTCTCACCATGCTTTTTGATGACTAAGTTTTTGTCATCGACCATTCTGACTAAGACATACTTATTTTCTATGTTTGTGGACATAGCTGTCATCTTACCAGATTGAGTATCAGAATGCCTGCAGTTTTTAAGCAGAAGAATTGATTAAACATAAGAACGAATCTCCATTAAAACAACTCATTTACTGGGATTACAGAGTAAGACCGATCCTAGTACACCTTAAAACTATATAGGAACTGAAATTGATACCTCCCTTTAAAGGTACTATTAAAACCGGTATAATTATATATACAGTTGAAATTGATTTATTTGTTTGGTCCTATTTAAGTTAGGGTGTACTTTGTCTATTAAAAAACATTTGTACTTTGTCTATTACAAAAACATTAAGGTATTTTATGTTTTCACGGAATTAATTGATTAAATGTTAATAATTTAATGATTATTAGATGATCTTTTTACCCCATTTCGCTTTCAAGTTAAAATTGTATGTGATTTGCTTCTTTTGGTCATTTCGAATCTCTAAAAGTACCGAAGGCTACACCAGAACTATACTTATGACACATTTGTCGTGACACTGTACAGTCCATTACAAATACATTCACCACAGAAAATGAATGATGCTTAAAAGCTAAGACAGATACAAAATCATTTAAAAAGACGTAAATGATCCTAAAATATAACGACAGATTCCAAATGATTCGCACTGTTAACATACTTTACTGTGATAATTCAATAAAATCTGACGCATCGGCTGCTGAAATACGATGAGATCATTGTAAATTTTGTTTATATTACAAGACTCTACGAATGTAAATTACAAAACAATGCAGCATTTCATAAATATCCTTTCTGTTTCTAATATAATGTTCATTTCTTTCTTTCCATCCGGATATTGACTGGCCAATCAAGACAATGCAAGCTGATTTACTGCTAAATGACCGGTCCGCAGTAAATACGACATTGTCATTATTGTGCCGTCAAGAGGATTCTCGAACAAGCAGTTGCATATTGTTAATTGCTTTATTGAACAAATACAAACTAAGTCTGCAAAATTACTGTATTGAATTAAATCTTGTTGCAAATTGCTCTTTGTCGCACGTGGTTTGCAATAGTTACTGTCATAATTTGAAATTTTATTAACTGACCTTCTGAGGTCAAGTATTCTGCAGGTGTAAGTTTTCTTCTGTTGAATGGAGAGACATCATGCATACTTGGATTATTTACTATTGAATTAGATATTAAATATCTTCCTTTATTCGATCTCTTTAAAATAATAAATACAGGTCTTTTATCAAAATTGCTAGGCAACTACATTTATTCAATTTCAACAAATATGACCTGGCTTAAAATTAAAAAAAAAATAATTATTGATGTACATTTTGATAAAGGATATGTTTGATAAATTTTTGACAGAATACACACCATACATGTGACAAATTTTTAAGCACAAAAACTGTGCTTTCATCATAAAAATTAGTTGATGTTAATAATAATAAAAACTTTAGTTTCATAAATTGTATTCTTTCTACCGACACCTAGCAGGTTTTGAAAAACCAACTTTCATGTGAAACAAAATGTTATTATATGAAACTGCCCTTTACAGGGATGGTAACTACAAAGCTGCATATTCTATCTGTATGAAGAATTCGTAGTTAATGTTCCTGAGCTGATTAATTAAAATACAGCATCTAAAATAGTTCTGGTCCTTTCATTGAATCTACTCTATGTCTCACCTTTATTATATTTTTCATTTATGTTGTTCTTATACAAAATGACAAAACTACAAATGGAAAAAATGGTGAAAAAAATCACTACAGTGACTACTTATCAGACATAGTAAGAGAGAAATAATCTTTATGGTGCCCTTTTGACAGAGTGTACGTAAAATCAGAACCATGGTGTACATTGTTATCGTTAGGTAAGCGAAACAAGATAATCTATGAAAGAGAATGAAGCTAGGAAAGTATGGTCATGCATGTCTTTTATCTCGGTTACCTTTTCAGTTTATTTATTGATTTTCTGACATGATATTGTACCACTGGACATAACTACTCATGAATTACTCTTGGGCCATTCAGGGCTTGTGGCATGGTTTGGGTTTCCACCATTGAAGACCATTTTGTGATTTCTTGATGTTTGTTTGGTTATATACTTGTGATTTTGTGCTTCCTTTGTAACTTCACTTCATGTCCGTTTTTCCTAACATATACTTGTGGTCGATTCTATCGTGTTTACATTGCATTCTTTAATCAAATTACATAGATGTACATTTTCACAATTAAGAAATTTCTTCAGATTTCATTGTTATTCTCTTTGTGAATTCTTATGATGTCAACCGCTAAATTTAATTTGAAATAATATGCTTTTGTTTTCGGGGCAGGATATTTATTTTGTTTTCATAGCTATGGGATACTGCATAAATAACAAGAATATATGTTTTTTTTTCTTGCCATATGCTGTCCTATTGCGGTGTATGGGACACAAAACAAATGCAATCTAGCGGATTATTTTACCGTGAAATAATATTATCAAAAACTCATGACTGTAAAATAAATCATCTTCTGTGCTTCTTTCTCATCAAGGATCTGTCTTTTGAAAATGAAATATTTGTTTAGAGAAACACTTGAAAAAAGAGAACAAAGGGAAGTTATATTTTCACATTAGGCACCGCAAAGTACATCAACTCGTTTAAGAATTTGCCATTATTTTACCTAATGGGGCATACTCTTGTCAAACATGTGGAATAATTAAGAAAATTATTTATGCTTTTATTAAGATGCAGTTTGATCGTTCATCTGCAAATCTATACAGACTAACAATGATTAAATTTATAATGTGTTAGGTCTCTATCTATTCTTGCAGTTAGAAGAAACAAATGCACCAGGTGAGGATTTGAGCGAATTGTTGTCTCTTTAGTGATGCTAAAGATAATTTATCAACAATACCTTTTTTACCTATTTATGTTTTTTCTAACTTTGAAGTTATGGTGCAGAACTAAATATTAAAATTACCAAACATATAAAAACCGGAGCTATACATAGGCTGGGTTTTTTTCCTTATTTTCATAAAGTATTACATTTATTTTTTTGTATATATTAACAACTGTTTATACTAGCGTCTTAGCTGGTGATAGTCACTGGAACTTGTACTCATCAAGTATTAGTTATACCCATCATATATGATAAAAACAAATTGATAAACAACAAAACTGATAACAGGAAATGTAAAAATTGATATATAAATCAATTAACGTCATCTAATGGATAGATCTAGACCCTCGGACAAAAATAACATAAAAGAGCACAAAAAACAAACACAGAAACACAGTAAGTCGGGAGTGGTGGTGGGGATAAACCGGTTTTATGGCACCCAAACCTCATCCTTATCTACCTCTTGTGTATAAAACACCTATAATGGTGACATTTAGCCAGAAAATTTAAAATTGGTTGGATACAGCAGGGTCAAAATTCCCGTATCTCGTCGTGGAGTTCAATAGAAATTGGAAGTATTCGTTAGAGGCCAGTATAAATTTAAAATCTCAAGTCATTTGGAGAAAGGGAAATTTTTACAAGATCACTTAAAAGTTCATATTTGTAGCCTTTACTGTGAAAAGATCTTCAGTTACTCAGGTTTTTGGCAAGACTTTTGGATTTATTTACGATATAACAACAAAAGCTAGGATGGGAAACTAGAGTGATAGAATGGATACTACATTTCTCAAATGATATCTTATTTTAAAATACTAAGGATTATCGCATAGCTCCGTCTTCAGATGGATTTTGCCGTTTACGGATATTTGTGAAACGAATATGTTGTTCATATGTTTTTAGTTTTTAATTGTAGTGCATGTATTGTTTTGATCTTGTCTTTGTTGTTCTCCGGAGTTTGTCAGTTGTTTCGATTTTTCCCTCTTTCGAATATACCTTTGGTATTTCTTGACTTTACTTTAGACCTCGGCGAGTATTCAAACAGAATGTGCAGCATCATGCTTATTATTAATCTGATGCTGGATAGCTGAAACGTTGCACCTTTTATCCTAATTGTACCTTAATTTTTATTGTCGGTTGTATTATTCTGTTATTCATTTGACAGCTCACTCCAGACGATATCATGTGTTGAAAGGGGGTCTACGTAGATAGTCGATGAGGGTCGAAGATAGTTCTCTCGGTTTTGTTCATTCACTTTCATATCACATATTAAAATTATCTGTAAAGAAAATATTCTAAATGAATGGTACTTTTGTAACCAATTTTTTCAACTGTTCTGATAAATTAATCGCCGTAGGTTAAGTATCAAATTATCTAATATAGTTTTGTTTATGTTCTTGAAGTAAGGTAGGCCTAGAAACAAGCTTGTTCGATAGAATAAAAAAGATTGACAGTTCCCATACAATAATGTCAATAATCCAACATTAAAATTATATTCACCGCCAGTACTCGCTGTGCAAAATTTGGACTAAACAATATTTTCAATTTAAATATAGATGACTGTGTCTGGATTTTCTATTTTAGTTGTCATTTAACATGACATATAAACTGACACAACAGGCAACCGCCATATCCTGTCGAGATGACCTTTCCCGGTTTCTAATTATAATTTCATTTCTAGGATTGTTAATTAAAGTTGTAGAATTGTGCTATCAGGAGATAATCATATTGCACAACGCCAATTTATTAAAATGTCCAGTGCCTGTCATTCATTTTAAATTATACATTATTTTTTTGGCTGAACTTTCACCTTTCGTCATTCGCAATTGACAAGCGTCTATGGGAGAAACAAAGGCATTGATATCTTACGTAAGCACAAGTGCACACGCACATCTTGAAGTTTTGTCTTGAATTTGATGAGTAAAGTGGAGTTTGTAATACAATATATTAATCAATTTTGCAATGTCTAAGGTTGGGTGCACCTAAGTTAAACGCAAACTTAACGTGCAAATGTTTTATAAATGAAGAAAAAGTTTCTGCATTTTAAGTAATTTAGCAAGTACTAAAGGATTTTACCAACAGACCTCTGCCGCTTGTTCTTACCCCACTATCATCTAAGTTCTTATTGAATACACTCAAATTTTGGGGTGGTTTAAACCTTGAACTAAACATAAAATTTAATTTCCAATATCAAATTTAGACAAATTATTTCGAGAACATTCGAAGAGTTCCAAATTTAGGCCTTTTCTTTCCTTTGCTAAAGAGATCACTGTTTGTGTTGTATGATCAATTCTCTTTTTAGTAAGTGGGTGGTGCTCTTGTTCGGTTCCTTGACTCCTGCAGTTGTTTCATGTACAATGAAACAAGTACATTATTGCATCTTATTTTGAAATACCAAGGATTATCGCATAGCTCCGTCTTCAGATGGATTTTGCCGTTACGGATATTTGTGAAACGAATATGTTGTTTATATGTTTTTAGTTTTTAATTGTAGTGCACGTATTGTTTTGATATTATCGATATCTAATAAAACACTGATATCTTATAATTCATAGATATATCATGAAATATTCAACGCTGAATAAATATAACGTGCTATTATATATATAAAAAAATATGTGCATAATTACGTCATAGTAAGAAAAGAGAAAATAATTTATTCCAATACCATGTATGAAGGTATGTATAAGAATGCACATTTATATTATAAAGGTCGATAGTTCATCGGTGTTAACAAGTGAATTACAGAAACAAAATGGATTAATCCTCTATTCATCAAAGTTGACACATTGGTTTATCAAGAACGCAGTCTAATTATGGTTTTCCCCCCACAATTGCCGTAAAATCTCGTTACAAACGTGAAATAAAGATTACTCTAGTTTGGACAACTGTAATAACCTAACGTGCAACAGTCGGTTGGGGTTAATTGAAAAGCTATAAGGGTTAGTAAGGGATTACTATAACATGGATATAAATATGCAGTTATGCACTTGTCGCTGTCACTTGAAATCCCAGAACGACATGTTATCAACAGATAACACGGCCATTTTCGCTGACGCCATTCGATGACAAATCAGTTGAGGACGACATGACCATTCCTAATTCTGCAGGTCAAAGCAGAATGTCTATGAAAAGTGCGTTTCTGTTGTTTAATGAAATTTTAAATTCTATAAAAAGTTGACTGTTATCATAAAATGATACTAATATGATGATTTACCAATGAAGCTTACCATCGGACAATACAGTCACATCAAATGAGAGGTGAAATCTTGCAAGAAAATATACATAATACCGTAATTAGACAAAATTGCTAATTAAGTAATTAACCATTTATATCATGAATGTATTTTTATTCCTCATGTGTTCACCAAAATTGAAGACCATCCATCAGATTCATATGTTGAAAGCAAGTTTTATTATAGGTATCAAACTTACCTGTGCTGTCTGCAAACAACCTGTATTCTTATTTTAAAGGCCATGAAAATATATATAAATCAAAAGATACAATGTATCACTTAAGTTTAGATTATCGAAATGTTGAGTTATGCAGGAAAGATACGTGAACTCTGACTGGAAGGTATTGTTAATGGCTATATTACTTCGGAAAAATGGTGCTTTATCGTTCGTCCAAGTTTATTGTTATAAAATTGTAACATTACTAGAAGAAAAATCTCTCTAGTGTATAGATCTCTCTCTGGATATATTTTTACTTTACTTTTTGTGATCATTATGAAATGTGAACCTGGTATTTGAAAGATTGCGTTATTATTTTGACTTTACACATATCTCATCCATACGTTTACCAACATCCAGTCCACAACAAATGGTTTCATATAATCTGAATCTGACCGGTTTAGAATATTTTATATAGAGTTAGCTAGCCTCTCCCTCTATTTATAATAAACTCAGCCTTGTTTAAAAGGCTTTTCAAATCACTCTTGTGAAAGAATTTCAATTCCCTTCTGCAAAGTTGATCTTATCTGGATTTTGACTACTATGTTTCTGATCAATTGGTTTTATTACTCATAATGTACTGATGATATTTTGGCTTTCCAAAGTTTTGGTCACTAGAGTACCTTATGTAGGTAGATGAGGGCGGAAATGTGCACCGTAGGCAAGAAATTTAGTGTCTGACTTTCTTCTATATAGCAGTGTTATATTTCATGTAGAACGTAACCAAAAACTTCAAGGTGACGCCATATGTGTTGAAAATAGAAGTATTTGTCATTGATAAGATTTTTCCATACAGTAAAAAGGTTGTTGCAAGAATAATGGTGAATATTGGCCCGCACAGAAGATTGATTGTATACTCATAAGCTCGTGCAAAACATTCAGCGCAGAACAATATTCACCAATGTTCATGCAATATTACCTTGCTTTTATAAAATTTGCCATTCTTCGTCTTCGTCTGTACATAAGGTTTTCAGCACTGATGCAAAAGCTCACACCTCACAGCAAGATCAGAATGGCCCAGTATTTTACTTCGTATTTGTACGACGGTTTATGGATATTTCAGATAATTATCAGTTTTATCGCCCTATTTACAAATGGATAATTTTAAGATATTTTATTGTGATTGAATTTCTTAACGTTATCAAAATTTCACGTCCTGCATTGTGAGTCCATGCCCCGTAATGAATGCTCATTTGGTGTACTTTTTAGATTCAGTCTTAGGGTCGTTGTCTTATTGACATTTACTTAATGTATGCTTCCATTTCCGTTGATCTGTATGTTTCCATACTAATTTTTAATAACAAACCTCATGTTTCAATACAAAGCCTGCAGATTTGAATAAAAATTCATTCAATAAAATAAACATTTTTAGTTTAGGAATATGAAATTGATAACTATGGATTTGCTTTTTTTTGTTTGTCTTATATAGTTTGAAAGGTCACCTTTAAGATACTCCGCTGGGCTATTGTACCACATTTTCCATGTCTTTCTGGTTTGTTTTTATTCTGTTTATAAAATTTGCACCTTTTATTGACTACTTGGGAATACTAACACTTTCTATACAGACCTTATTAATGCAGGTTTCTACGGAATTGGAGAATTAGCTCCATATCAATACATAAGGTTATTATTCCTCAGATAATGATAGATTTTGTATAACTCTACATGAAATTTCATTACCGTGATTGATCAGCTAATTTCAAATGCACGTGCTTTATCTCGGGATGCTGCGAGCACATTCATCATGTCCCAATCAATAAAATATACACGTCGGGCTGTATAGTAATTCAGAATCTACAAGTTGTAAAATGGTTCTAAAGAAGGACCATTTTCTTTAGATTCTTTTATTGCAACATATATTCATTATAAAAATAGACTGTTCTTGGTTTGTTTACGAATGAGAAGGTGCTATACGAAGAAACGTCGGTTCTAAAATTGTCAAATATGGCGCAATCGGATAATTTCAGAAACGGTTTGGATATAGTTACAGATTTCTTAAATACAAAGGCGTCTGTCTTCACTAATTGAACTTGTCAAGTTGCATATCTTTATTTGAAAAATAGAAGTTACTTTATTGAATTTAAGAAAAGGTACAAACAAGTCGTATTTTACATACCAGAAAGTAAATTGCTTGTTATGCAAATGTAAATGCTTATAAAATGGTTAATGTAAATCGTTTGGTAATGCTGATTTCTTAATAAAACTCCAATATTCGAATTTAAACTGGATAAAAATTACCAGATAAATATGTCTGTTCGCCTACGTAGGTAACACGCAATGTTAAAATCAATTGGATTATACAATTTAAAGACCATCTATAATTTCCCGTGTAATTTATATATCACTAGATTCCAAAGTCTGGTTAGAGATTAGCACGAAATGCGACTTCCTGTTCATCTTTATATGCGACGTTATCTATTAAAGTACTCTTCTGGGTCCATAGCCTCTTTCCGTGTCTGAATTGTAGTAAAATTCAGAATTTTAATATACTAGATGGGAATAAGTTCGACAAAATGTGTGACTAAAAATTTGTAAGTCTCCCACTTCAGAAAGAAATAATACATTAAAAAAAGAAATTACTCAAATGACAGAAAGGCCAGAGTTTTATAATGGGGAAAATTTGATTATCAACAAATTTACTGACTTCTTGGCTTTGTGCTAAACATGTCTGGGTCTGCAAAAAAGCCTTTTCTTTGACGTGGTAACGCCCTAGTTTAAAATTTCTATATACTAGTAAGATATGATAACACAACATTTAAAATGGCCTACCGTCTTTAACATGTTTAATTTTCCATCTGACATATACAAGGCCAAATAAAAATATGTTTAGTTTCTCTACGCCTATTTTTGTTTGTAACTACCATAAATTTTTTATTGAAGTGTTGTATAAATACAGTAAAAACCGGAAATTCGTATGAGTGACCATTCATGTCATTGTCGCGATAAAATTACGCGTCATTTTCTTATATTTACGCGTGACTTTTGAGTTTTAACGCGTTATTTTACTTACCCTTAGTTTTATCGTGCAATGACATGAATGGCCAGTCATGAAGGTACAAGGTTATAAAAAACTTACCTACTCTAATAAAAACATAAAAACCAAAACAAACATATTTTTTTAATTGGTCTGACAGCGAATGAACTACTGAGTTTTTAGCGAAGGTCCAGGTGAGCTAAGTACTATCATCACTTGGCTTCTGTCGTCGTCGTCGTTGTCTTCGTCATTCGTCTGTCGTCTGCTCTGAAACCACAGAGTGGATTGTAACCAAATTTGGTCACAAGCATCTTTGGGGTATCTACTTTAAAAATGTGTAGATTATGCTAATCGAGCTAAAACATGGCGGCCATGGCTACTTTTAGAACCTAGGGGTAAACTAACATATTTTGCCTTATATCTCTTAAAGTATAGTAGAAACAGAAAATATGAATGTTACCTTCCTTCTTTGACTTGAAGAGCTCTTCGAAAGTCTCCATTGGGTCGAAGTTGCATGACTACTCTTTATAGAAAAGCTAAATTTTACGATTTAAGCTGTTATTGGCTCTTATCATGAAAACTATAAAAGATAGTAAGAAACTTTCAATTGATGAAATGATTAATATGACCACGCCTACAAAAGTTACGATTAACTCGAAGTTGTAAGACGACTCCTTACAGGAGTTATTGCCCTTGAAAGGCTAAATCTGACGATTTTCGCTGTCTTTCACATCTATCTTGAAAACTATAAAATATAGAAAGAAACTATCAAAAGATAAAATGATTCTTAAGTCGAGGCCTACAAAGGTCGCTTAGGCTGAGGTTGTACGATAACTCCATATAGGAGTTATTGCTCTTGAAACTGCCATTGAAAGGCTAAATTTTACGATTTTCGCTGTTTTTGGCTTCTATCATGAAAACCATAAAATGTTGAAAGGAACTTTCAAATGATGAAATGATCCTTATGACCAGGCCTAAAAAAGTCTCCTTAGGTCGAAGTTTTACGACGACTCTTTACATGAGTCATTCCCTTGAAATGCTAAATTTGACAATTTTCGCTGTCGTTGGCTTTATCTTGGAAACTATTAAGATAGAAAGACACTTTCATTTTATAAATGATCCTTATGTCGAGGTCTACAAACATTGCTCTAAGTTAAAGTTGTACGACAACTCCTTATAGGAGTTATTGCCCCTGAAAACAAAATTCAATAGTTTTTTGCAGTTTTGGACTTCTATCTTGAAAACAATAACAGATAGAAAGAAATGTTCAACTAATGAAATGATTCTCATTACCAGGCCTACGTAAGTCTGGAGTGATGAGTTGGGTACCGTGTCTGCGACGTTCACTTTGGTCACACATCAACTTCCTGTTTACGGCACATCCTAGAGAATTTCATAGTGTTCCTTAATTTTTCGTCCGTTAAAACTCTGGCCCTTCACGGGAATGATTTGAAATTGTGTATATAAAGTTTCAGCATGATGTCTTGTACCGTGTGTACAACTTTCGTCTCAGTCTAACATAAACTTCCTGTTTACCGGAAATCTGTCTTGGAAATTTAGTTTTATGTGTTAGGTAAGTAACATGTAAGTAAGTAAGCAATGCCTTTATTTAAAGAGGGTAACACAGGATTTAATCCTGGTTTGCCAACATTTAATTAGGGTATATAGTAAACAGCTAAACGAACAAAAAAGACAGTGGGCTTAATGAGCAACATAAACTTTAGTCTGTTCAAGATTTGTATGCTATGATCTGGTGATTTCTACATTTTCATCTGTAGCAAGATCCAATAGTACAATCCAATAATAGTTTTAGTATCTAAGAGGTCAGCAAATTTTCTGAGGTCTAAAAATAGCTGTACCCGTTGAAACATATAATAAGGACAAACCCAGAAGCAATGAAAGTTATCTTCTATTCCCTTTCTACAGTCACATTGCGAGCTCTCAGATAGATGCGATTGAAATAAGTGATGTTTTAGATGACCTACTTCATTGAAGCTGACAATAAATAATATTAAGTTTCCTTGATCCTATTGTAAAATGATTCGGAGGCTTCTCTAGATCTTGATTCAGTTTAATCTTAAACAAAGAAAGAGAGTTAATATTTTCAGTATCAACATCCAAATTATTCCATGCATCTAAGGCATATGGGAAAAAACTCTTTTTATATGACTGTGTACGTGACAGTGGAATATTGAAAAATCTGGGGTCTCTTAAGTGGATAGTTATTATCAATGTTGGTATAAGATAAAAAGTGGTCCGAAAAATAACATGGAAAGTACCCATGCAGAGCCTTGATATTAGTATACAAGAACCAGCTTCTGTCTTTTACGTCTATCGTGCATAGAGTCCCAACCAAGTTCTTTATACAATTTGGATCTAGAGGTACCTCTTCGCCTACCGGTTGTAATTCTTGGAGCTTCATATTGAACTGATTCAAGATCAGATTCCTGCTGAGTACAATTATCCCATACAATATTTCCATATTCTAATATAGGTCTTATAAATACAATATAAAGTTTTTCAAGGGATTTTCTGTCAACAGTGTATTTTAGCATTCTCAATATATTGAGACGAAAGCAGGATTTAGAGTAGATTTCATCAATCTGCCCTTCGCATTGAGATTTAGACCCGATGTTTATGGCTACTAGTCTCGTCAAGAGGACTGTTGTTCTTGAATAAAGTTGGACAATCAACATCCTGTTTTCTAGTAAATTGCATGGACTTAGTTTTTGCAGAATTAAAGGTCACACCCGAGTTTGTAGCCCAGACATGGAGTTCATTAAGATCTTCATTTAGCGACTCTGCAGCATTTTCCTGGTCATCAACAACACAGAAGAGTGGTCTATCATCAGCAAATAATTCAATATTGTTAGAGACAACATCCACTATGCCATTAACAAACAACAGAAACAAGTAAGCACCTATAAAGAGCCCTGGTGCACCTCCGCATTTGTTGTCTTCCAAGAGGAAAAATATCCATCCATACAGACTCTCTGTCTGCGATCAGATAGATAGCTCCGAAACCAATTCAATAAGTTTCCATTTATTCCATATGTCTGTCTGTAACTTATAAAGTAGACCCTTATGCCATACCCTGTCAAAGACCTTGGAGACATCACAGAAAATGAACCTTTTCTTTTTTTTTCTCTCGCATTTTTACTTCTGTTAAGCTGATATTTTACAGGTAAATTCAGGTAAAAATTATACAAATAAGAAATATACTTTAATTACTAAAACAACAAAACTACGTATGTGTATTTTAATAAATTGATATTAATTACATTCATCTGCTGTTAATTAATATTAATTATCAGTTTTGAGAAAATTTTTAGTTAGAATAATTAATTCACTCCTCTAATTATATCTAATTTTTAAATATCAAGTGGATTAAAAAATAATAATTGAAATCACACAACATTTAAAATAATTATTTTCAATTTTATGTAAAAAATTTTAATTAAAAGAATAAGCAAAATAATTTAAAAAAATATATATAATTACATTACATTAATATTACTAATTTTGTTTATAAATATTTAGATTATTTATTTGAAAATATAAAATTTGGCCGAAACGTCCATTGTCCAAAATGTCTTAGTCCGAAACGACCTACATAACACCTAACAAAGTTAGCATTAATAAGCTTATCTTCACGGAGGCCCTCATTTACAATATAAATTAATAAAACAAACAAAATGAATTAATCTAACATTGATTCAATTTCTACAAAGATCCACATAATGTAGACGATCTATATACACATATCAATATATAATCAATAAAATTATATGCATTTAATATAAACATTGAAAGAATGGAATATTTCGCCTTCCAATACTGTGGATATAATTTAACAAATTTAGAAAGTTTCACGGGGCTTTAAGTAATCTGTATAATTTCTTTGGAAGGTTTCTATATTTTTATTCAATTTTAGATCTGTTGGTAAAGAATTCCATGAAAAAAATCCAGAATAGTAAAAACTTTTCTTCATAAAATTTGTATTTGGACGAGGTACAAACAAGTTTCTGCTTTTTTGTTGATCGTAAATAATAAGATGAAGCATTATTAGCAGTATTGAAGACATCACATAAATATCCTGGAGCAAGATTATTGACGCATTTAAACATTAAAACGCCTTTGTGATAGTTCCTTTAAAACTATATAGTCATCCAAGTTTTTTTTAAATATTATATTTGTAGGTACGTCTCTATTGCATTAAGTATATTTCTTGCAGACCTTTTTTGTAACTTATACAACTTTTTTAAATTTACTAAACTGGCTTGGCCCCTTATTGTACAACAGTAATCAAACAATGGTACGATATAACCATCATAATACAAAATATAACCTTCTCTTGGAAGATAAGATTTTAATCTGCACATCAGTACAAGCCGAGAAGAAATTTTTGAAACTAGTTTGTTAATATGTTTAGCCCAAGATAAACAGTTGTCAATCGTAACACCTAATAATTTTTCACATTTAACATTAACTAGCAATGTATCATTAAAGAAAACATTGATAGTATTGTTTCTAATCCTTTTACTAGATTTTGGATTTTGTTACATTTATCATCATATCATTTTCATAACACCATTTTTGCACATTTTGTATATTAAAATGCAATTTGCTATTGGTGTCAAATATACGGGGTTTTAGTTTCTAGTTTTACCATGAAATCTGGTCCTGCCTTTTTATTTCAAATTTTGTTCTAGACAGCCCCCCCCCCCAAAAAAAGGTTGCTCCCTCAGAATATTTAAAACGATGCTATGACACAGTTAGACATGAATAAACCTAAGTGTGCATTCACCTTGACAAATTGATTCTCTTTGTTTCTAGATGAGCTATATATACGGGCTCTTAAGAGCCTCTAGTTTCTTACTTACGTGCTTTTCGGTGACCGGATATATATATTGACTTTTCTAAAGAGTTTTATAAAATAAAGGAGAAAAATGTTACTCTATATTGACGAGGGTCTCCAAATTTCACCATTTCAACTTAAAAGAAAAGAGAGTAAACAAGTAAAAAATGTATCCCCACCACAAATTAAATAAAAATCTAATATGTAAAGGTCTCTGTAAAATTATGGCACATTTCATCTGACATATCTAAATAGCATTCCCCCCCCGATAAATCAGTAAATTAAAACATTGTATTTGTTTGTAATATTACATTTAGGTTGGACACAAGTTTTAGTAACTTACTGGTCCTTTCTGATATGGTCACCTAGATATTTTATAAATTTTCTGCCAGATTGCTGCCAGACCATGTACAATTAAGTGGAGCTAAAAGTGTGTTGAAAAAAAATTCCACTTTATGGGAATTTTTTTTCAAAGCGACGAAAGTGTGAGCCAAAATTGTTCCTGTGATAAAAGTTCCAGTGGAACAAATATCACATGAAATATATTCCGGGAGAATTTTTTTCACAGACAATTTCTATTTAATTTGTTCTATCTCTATAAAATAAGTTCCACACTTTACCTGGTGAAATAAGTTCTGGGTTTATGAAATTTGTTCCTTACATTGTGAAATAATCTCCTATTCTATGAAATTTGTTCCTTACATGGTGAAATAAGTTCCTATTCTATGAAATTTGTTCCTCACATGGTGAAATGAGTTCCTAGTGTGTGAAATATGTTCCACTGGTTATACAACTTATCTTTAATAATGAGCATTGTCATTAGTGTGTTTAAAGTTATCATTCAAGCACTACATTGATAATATATAATAATAAAAAGTGTAAACATCCAATATGGATCCTTTGGAGTATAGGAAAATATTTAATTACATTCTTGAAAAAAAATATCCAAATGAAACAAATGATGCAGAAAAAAGAAGAATTCGAAAAATCCCACAAAAAAAATTCATAGTTGAAGATGAACATTTGTATTATATTGAGAAGGACAAAACTACTGGTCAGTTAAACAAAAGACTTGTAGTTACAAAAGACAAAGTCCAAAGTATTTTAAAAATGTGCCATGACCATAGTGGGCACCAAGGTCTTAATAAAACTGTCAATAAGATAACAGAAAGATAATAGTGGAAAGGTATTGTGGATCATTGTAAGTGATAAAAAGCAATATGTTCAACAATGTGAAAATTGCCAAAAACAAAACAAGAAGGCTACAACTAAACGCCAATCTTTTTTATATGAATATTACGATTAAACATATTTGTTACTTTGTATCAGAATTTGTAGAAAAATGAAATAGTCACGGTGTTTGAATTATTTATCTCCATTGTTAATCTTAATTGTGCATTTGTTTTTTAATCATATTATTTACTTACAACAGATATGCTGACTTAATTTGATATTTCAAAAATTGTTAACTTTTATAACGGGAATTTATTTGACTTTTTTTTTTAAACAATTTATATCGGAACGAAATTCATGGAGCTGTGATATTGGTTCCGGAACTTATTTCACATTTGGTTAAAAATTAGTTCCGGAACAAATTTTACAGTGCTGGAACTTATTTTCTGTGATATAAGTTCTGGTGGAACATATTTTCTACGAAATAAGTTCCGGTGGAACACATGTCAGGCCGGAACAATTTTTTTGTTACAAAAGCACGATACCCGATTACGGAACAACTCGATACGTTCATCAGAATTAACTCCCTTTGAAACAAAACCTTGCACGTGATAGAGCTTAAAAGAAAACGAAGTGCCAACGCTGAAAAAAAGACCAACAGTTAAAAGGACGACTGAAACAAGTAAGCAGTCGCAGGCTTACACAGCATTAGTATATTGGCCTGTTTTTTTGTATAAAACAAATGCCTGTGGAAAAGGGGGGGGGGGTATGTGTAACAGTGATTTGTTTCTGCTAGTGTCTTTTTTCCAAAGGATGAAATACAATAGTGTAATGTATCCAGTGGAAGATCTGCACTATATTTTTTCCTAACTCCAGGGTAATTTTTTGTTTATCAGTCCCAAGGACGTATATTAGATATATATATGTTAGTTATACGTCCTTGTCAGTCCCAAATTATTAAAAAATATGGCTTGGTATTTTGGGGCCCCCCCCAAAAAAAATGCATATATAAAACAATCACTTTTATAGAATTTGGAAAAAAGTACTAGTGCAGTTCTTCCAGATAATACACACTATTGTGTTTGTTCAAGGGATATTGTACACTAGTGCGTTTATTCTGAGACTACTATAACACATGTTAATTACAGCAATATTTAATAGTGGTGAGTTATATACCATGCCTGCTCATCTCTCGCGTACATAACAATTGATAATGTTAAATATTCTCATTATTCTGTATTATTAAAAAAATCCAAGAATGTGATTCGCTGTTATATAATTACCTTAGTTTGTGATTTAATTCTAGTAAATTACATACCAATTTTCAATCTCTTTCATAGCCAATATTGGTTCGGAACAAATTTTGCAATAAAAGTTGTATGTGTTTAAATGGAGAAATTCACAGGCAACAAATGGGAACTATTTCATCGAGTCACTTTCCCCAAATTTTAAAATTGATGAATTTAACCATAAACAGTTGTTATGAATTAGAGAGATATGTGGGTGTGTATACTACTTTAATACGTTTATTACTATAGGGTTATTGAATGGGCTTTTTCATATTGGTCCTGTATTATGTCCAACGACAGTCGTATTGGGCCAAGGATAGCTGTATTTGGCTGAGGTGAAATATATGAGTTATAAAGTTGATAAGATATCTTATAAATATTTTTTATATAAGATATCTTATATACTTTATAAGGTATCTTATAAACTTTATAAGATATCTTATATTATATGAGATATCTTGTATGATTTTCGTTATAAGATCCTTATAAACTTTAGAAGATATCTTATAAAGTATATAAGATATCTTATAAACTATATGAGATATCTTATAAAGTTTATTAGATATCTTGAAGTTAGAATAAATAGTAAAATGGCTTGCCATAACAGTTCGATCCATATAAAAATCAAACAATTACATAAAAATGGGTGTCACATCATAGTTTTTTAATTGCAATTTAATTTGCTTGTTATAATGTCCATACATTCAGATAACAAAAAATATCAAACATTGGTTCCATATATAATCAGGAAGCAAGTTTTCAATTTGTAGTGCTTTCTGTGTAAATTTCGATAAATTATCTCCCTTGGCACCAATGTTCTATAGTGCTTTCTTTGTAAGAATTATCTCAAAAAGGGAACAAATGTTTAGCCTGAACTGAATTGCATTTAATATAACAACTCAGACTAAGTAAAAATTTATGATAAATAGCTGTGACTTTCAAAAGCCTTCTAGTACAACTGAAAATAGTTTGCAAAGATTATACACAAATTATTGGTAAAAACTAGTTGTATCCCCTCTTCATAGTGCATTCTATATAAAAAAAATATCTCAGAAAGACAGGTCACTAGCTACTATGAAAAATTCAACAGATCTGTTAATAAATATACAAACGAAATGCAAAAACACACATAAAAAAGAAAATCCATTTCTATCGTGTGCCATTGGATTTTGAATTTTATTTGGAATGGTACTTAATTAAATTTAATGAAATACAAACTTGAAACTTGTATAAATGTGTTTGATATGAATCTTTACAACTGTTCACTTGTGCAAATTAAACAACAGTTACCAGATTATGTAAACAAAATATTTACACCTGTGATTAATCAATACTTTACCTGTTCACACTATTTATGGATAGAAAACACTAGAATATATTGGGAAACCAGAATAAATACACGCCGGAATAAAAGTACGCTTACATATGAACACAAATTGTCAGTCGGAATGAACAGGGAAAAAAAGATTTGCATGAAACATGGCAAACAATTAGCTTCTAAAATGAAAACACATGAAATAAAGTTCTGCAAATCATTGCAGGAAATAACCCTGTACCCACAGGTGTTCATTAAAACAAATCTGTAATATGCACCATTTCTAAAGTACTTTTATAGCTATTTCAAAGTCCATACACCCATTTTAAGATTTCGAACACTTAATATAAAAGCATTGATTGTATACTACATTTATACAAATGTAAATATTTTCACACAGGTGAAAACAAAAATTATCTGGCAGAGAGCAGAAATCAATGTGACCTTAAAACGTCCAACTAGGAAATTTGTTTAAAAAGTTTTGAAATATGAATTGGCCATTGTTGCAAATATTATACTAAAAATATTTTGATAGGGCCTAAATTAAAATATTGTTTGTTTGCTGTCAGCCGACCGACCCAAAAAAATCGCCGCGACCCAAATAATTTTATTGCCGTTTTTGAAAACATTTTTTTTATTCTGGAATTTTGGCGGTTGCGGTTTAGAATCGAGTGCTGATTTCCGGGTTACATGCGGTTTTGATTTCCGGTAGTACATTGAAATGTTTCAAAGGTATACAGAAAAAAAATAAAATAATTTACCTACCTACCTACCCACATAAAAAATTCTGGGTAGGAGAATGGCAAACAAACAATATTTTAATTTAGGCCTAGTTAGTATGCGTATTTAAAAAGTAAATATGTTGTCAGCATTTCAATGCAAAAACTTTGGAAAGCAGATAAGTACATGCATTATAACTGATAAAATACCATTTGAATTTGTAATTAGGTGACATTTAAGACATGGGTAGATCAAAGTATTTCTTATTTCTCTGGTACCCAGTTTCACTGTATATACCTATAGGCAATAGTTTTTTGTAAGTTGTCAAGTTACAGCAAACCCTTTCATTAAGTTAATGCATTTGACTGTTTTCCTTCCCATTTTCAGTGAAGATTGTATGCTGGTAATGCATATTATGACTATACAAGTTAATAATGTCAATTTCTGCTTCTAATTACACAGCAGATAACCTTATTACAGTTTAATATTAACAGCAAAAAACATTTTACTTGAAAATCACCACTTCCTTTTTGAAAAAGCCAAAGGCGGAAAACCGTGTCATTTTGTATTGCTGCTTAATTTGAAATTATGTTGGACGTTCTCTTATGATAAGAAATTACAGACATTAATTATCCTTATGGAGATGTACTGGAACCATTTTATTTTTATTTTAATGAAGTTGTAATCAGAGCTAGAGGCAGTTATAGAAGATTGGTTAAAAACAGGATTGAAGGATGTGATCTGGTCTGGAATTATTGATTGTGCTAAGAAATTGCTGTTCATCTCCATTTTGGAAAAAAAGGCTTTTAGGACCAAAGTTGAAAGTAATTTATACATTTTTTTTAATTAAAACACAAAGACCTTTGTTTTAAATTGGGTTGTCACTGAGCAAGTTAAAATTGAGTTGGATAGTACAAAAATGCTTAAATTTGTTATGTGTCCTGCAATATTAAGAAATATATTTTATATATTAACACCTTTATTTACCAGCTCTTCAAAAACAAATACCATTAGTAACACAGGTTAATGCCATATTAATTGAGGCTAATGTTTGACAAAACCATAGCCTAGTTAATCTGCTATATTGATTTGACAAATTTCAATTTATTCTGTGTCACTGGCTAATATTATTATATCTCATATTATCTTATTCCTGTGTAAAAATATTGCTAATGATTTTACTATTTTGGCCATTTCTAAACCAGGACCTATTGTCTGGTCAATATAAAGTTACCCCTACTGGTACTATTGACTGGTCAATAGTTTCCACAGCTATAGACTTACAAGATGATAGGAAGTTTAGTCTCCCCTTGATGGCAACTTTTGCCTGGGCAATAGTTGATACTTTGGGGACAATAAACATACTATACACATACCATGTCAGTATGTGTAAAATATATACTTGGTCTTTTTCCCTTAGAATTTTTCTGGTTAGGGTGTAGTATGCACTTTGTCTTTGCAACTCTTCTTGTGTAGTTTGTAAAAATTTCTATCCAGTCCAGTATCAATTTATCCTTTTTAGGACAGTTTGTTGTGATATTGGTGAACCTGAAAGTTAAGACATGTTTGAGAATGAACTTTTTGTTTCTAATACTATCCATCTAAATCCTCTTCCCACAGATGCCAATATATCTTACTGTTATAAGATAAAACCTAATTAATAAAGTTTTCAATATGAACAATTCCATTTATGTACTTTGTGACCAGAAATATGACGAACCTCGCTGAATTAATCAAACTGACACATTCCATTATATATGTTCCAAGTGAGTAATCGCCTTTCTGATTACTGCATCCAAATTGATACGATACCATCTTCATTCCCGATCCTGCCACCACAAAGTAACCCTCTTATAAATATACATCATTTTTTCTGTTAAGCTGGGCAACAAAAGGGCATTTCTTCTAGTTTCTCATTTGGACAGCTAATTTATAATTTACGCTTGTTTTACTGATAATGTTGGTGAATTAAGTTTGGTTTATCTCTGTTTTCTACAAATTTTCATCAGTCGATGATTTTGTGATTGATTATTAATCAATGACGATATGTTTTAGGCGTAGTTGATTAATTCCATCAGCGATAGTTTCAAAACCCACAAAAGTTTGAATACAAACTATACCTACTGCAGTTGTGTTTTGTTAAAACCTATCAATGATACAATTATTATTGATATAGTCTGTTGTTAGAATTCTCTGTTGGATTTTGGAATTGAATCAGAATCTCATCAAGGTTTTGTTAGATAACTTTGTCTACTTGTGTTACTCTATGGACCAAATGACAAATTGATTGGCCGTGGACATGAAATGGTTGATTAATATGCTAGATGTTTTTATCATATCTAAAACACTTGTTAGTTCTTGAATACTTAACTTGTAAGGTAGTTTTGCTCTGTTAACAAAGGTTAAAATAATGATTCTTAGGTAGATTTTACAGCTTTATGGTTACTGACAGCAACTTATATTATGTACACTGGCAGCAAATATAATGTAGCTTCATTGTGGATTAATATGTACATAGTGTACTGTCATTATTCATGTATCAGATTTGGAGGAACCACTTTCCATAGTTTGAGACAACAGACATTTTGAGATACTAGGATAAATTTAATGCAAATCTTGGGTCCAGTAAATAATATACATTATAATTGTAGAATTGGAGGGTGATTCTGGTATGAATTTTTGAAAAGTGCTACTGAGCAGTGTTGTAATTTATTTATACATTAGCAATAGACATTGTTTTTCTAAAGGTGTAAAATAATAATAAAACATTTACTGGCATTACTATTTAATTTCCACAAATTAAAAAAGTTATTTTTGAACATAAAGTCATTTTATAAAAATAGAAAATTTAAATGCATCATGATGCAATATCCAATTTAAATAAAAAGAATGAAATCTAGGGGTTGTCATATCTGAACTTTAATGATGACAAGCTCTGAAATGGTCTCCAAAATGCAAGTGTCGAAAATTCAAAATAGTCTACAAAATTACAAACATTAATTCAAGTGGTATAGGAATCTTTTTTAAGCTACTAAAGATCAATAGGCTGTCAATACTGAGCTTTCAAGTTGGAATACAACTTACAGCAAGCCAGGCAAGGTATGTTCGACTCCAATCTTCATTTGACAAGGATTGCTGATTTTCCTGGCAAATGTTATTTAATTCTCTCAAGGGTGACTGTTATCCTCCATTCATAAATCTTGGCCACTGCTTAGTACTATGAAACTAATTTTCCTAGAATTGGCTTAAAATGTAAAAAAAAAACTAAAGCTATTTCAAGGCTGTTTTGAACTACTGATTGATGTGAGGTTGTCCCATTGCAGGTATCATATCCTTCAGCCAACAGCACAGTTACAAGTAGTCCCAAGATGTAAGAAAGATCACCCTGGATCCAAGGTAAACATAATTTACCCATTTCACTTTAAGGATGCTCGCTGGTCATGTTTTGGTCTTTTTGTCAGATTTTAGGAATCCTCGGGTTTTATCCATTTCTTAAACATGAAATTGTTTTCCCATGAACCCCCACTTTTCTTTTATAATTCAATCATATATACCTTAAAATGGTATTTGACAAAATTTTATGAAATCCTTTTTATTTTTTCTCACATCTTCGAGAGACTGAAGTTGTCAATGCAAAGACAATGAAAAATCCAGAGAAAACCCATTTCCTGCAAATTTTCAAGGCCTTATAGCTCTAAAATGAGCACATGAACTTATATTTTTTTCTTGCTTATTTGTTTACTATTCATATGTTTTCTCAAACTAAAACACCTACTTCAAATCCTATTTATTTCCTATTAGACCAGCGATCATCCTTAATGATAATTCAGAATTGCTAAAATATGTTGATCGTGTGACATTAGACACAGATGGTAGTTATGACTTCTTGTAAGTGCTAAACAATACATGTACAATTTTATCAGTAAATGTTGATGGTCCACAGGCAATTGTTTTATTTAAATGGTTACGCCCTCCGAAGAGAAAGAGGAGATAACCATTTGAATTCACACGAAAGCTGTATAAAAATGTTGCAAAAATTTGAATAAAAAAGGAGATACTATCATGCTATCACAATCCAGTTTACTTGAACAATAGATACTATAAAAATGTGATTGCAAATTGAAATCTGTTATTTTATATTTATTTGCCAAGTCTAGCTAATTTATTAAGATGTAAACATATCAAGCAAAATTACAGGAGTTTTATGTATATCAAATGAAATTGCCCCCAATTTTAATGTAGGCTAACCGAATTGGTCTAGTTGAAAATATAAAGATTAATATCTTTGTATGTTTGATACCATAAAAATCTGCATCTAATTCAATTTAGTATGCATAGAAATTTTATGCCTCATACTTTTTATTCTGGTTTCACATGGGGTAGTCACACAAATAGCTATTGTTCTGATATAAATCTAAAATGAAATTAAAAGTCGTCCACAGGTTATAGGCTACATCATAAAATTCCCAACAGAACTATACTCGTCATTACGATATCGTCAATTCTCTAATTGACTATTTATAGTTATCTCCCCTTCCTATCTAACCATATTTGTACAAAATCATGTTTGTTAATCAAATTTGCTGTGGAAAGAGTTGATAGATATGAAATTTTATTATTGCTATGGTCAGGGAAATGATGATATATTGCCAGAAAAGTCAAATTAACACAATTCCTTCATATAAAGTTCTCATAGTTCATTTAAATGAAAGCTCAGTCCTATAGGACAAACTTTGCATATATATATAAATTGGAAATAGTGGTGATTGGGTATAGTTGATGGGGTGTATATACTTGTATTAGTAGTTCATTTAAGTATAATGTTTTTACAGGAAGTATTTTACAGGTTCAATCATACACCATAAAATTACAGCTCCCTTATGGTGATATATTATTGTTAAAAAGTTGTAAAATTTTCAAATAATAAAGTAGATGGTACAATATTCTATTGCTTTTTTTTGAAAATATGAGAAATTTCAATTTAAAAAACGTCTACATGCTTGAATATTTATGTTGTTTAACACTTTCGTACATCCTCTTGATATGTTTTTAAGAAAAATTGTATATCCTTTTGTAACTACACTTTATGTTGTGAAAAAAGGGTGATTATTTTCTCAAATTAATGGCAGATTTGAGAATGAAATTTAAAATTTGACAGCTTGTAAAAAACAAAATGCAATGAAGGATGCCTTTTTCTTTAAAATGCAATCACACTGTTAAATAATGATGTGAAGATTTCTAATAGGTTTGACAAAATTTAAAGTGAAGTAATTTACTTTTTCAGTTAATACAATCAACACTTCGTTAAATAAGCAGTGATAGGCTTTAACTTTAATGGTTTTATTATCCAATCAAATGACTTTTTGACAGTTTCTGTGCCAAATAGTTTGCTGCCAATTAGTTGCATGACATTGTGATGTGTGGTTACTGTATTGATTTTTAGCTCACCTGGCCTGAAAGGCCATGTGAGCTTTTGTCATCACTTGGCGTCCGTCGTCTGTCCGTCCGTCCGTCCGTCTGTCCGTCCGTCCGTCCGTCCACAATTCACATTTTAATCTTCTCCTCTGAAACCACTGGACCAATTTCAACCAAACTTTGCAGGAATGGTCCTTGGGTGGTCCCCTTCCAGAATTGTATCAGGGGTCGCAATCCACCAACAAACATGGCTGCCGTTACTAAAAATAGAAAAAAGGGGGTGGTTTCTTAAAAAATCTTCTCCTCCAAAACTACTCAACCAATTTATGTCAAACTTAAGTGGAATGGTCCTTAGATGATCCTCTTTCAGAATTGTATCCGATGACTCCACCCGCCAATCAAGATGGCTGCCACAGCCGAACTTAGTTTAACATAGGACCCTATGGGAAATTCATTAAAAAATCTTTTTGTCTGGAACCACATGCTCAATTTGAATCAAACTTTGATGGAATGGTCCTTAGATGATCCTCTTTCAGAATTGTATCCAATGACCCCGCCCACCAACCAAGATGGCTGCTTCAGCCGAACTTAGTTTAACATAGGACCCTATGGGAAATTCATTAAAAAATCTTCTCGTCTGGAACTACTTGCTCAAATGGAACCAAACTTTGGTGGAATGATCATTAGGTAGGTCTCTTTCAGAATTGTATCCGATGACCCCACCCGCCAAACAAGATGAATTTTAATGTCAACTTTGGCAACTGTATGCCAGGTGAGCGATTACAGGCTCCTGGGAGCCTCTGGTTTTAGGTTTGGTGCTAAGTTGTATCTTAGTTGGTAATAAAAAAAAAATCAAACGTTAAGAAATTATTTCTTTTCCGTTGGAGCTGGTTTGAATGTACATTTGAATGTCATAAAAGCAAAAAATATACCGAGAGCTGATTACTGTAGGATTTCTTTTTCGCTCACCTGGCCTAAAGGCCACAGCCAGACTTAGTTTAACATATGGCCCTATGGGAAATTCATTTAAAAATCTTCTTGTCTGAAACTACTGAGCCAATTGGAACAAAACTTGGCAGAAATGGTCCTTAGATGGCCCTTTTCTTGTCATTTAAGATCAGAATCAAACACACCCCGCCACAGTGTTGACAGGGTAGGGATCATTCAGCCACCGAGATCCCACAATGATAATTATAATAATTTTAACTATGTGTTGGAATGAATATTTTCAAATACTTCCCATATAACTTATGGATTTAAATGCTGTAGGTGAAAGTCACACAAATGATATTTCACAACTAATTGTTAAGGTGTTATATTTTATTAAAAATAATTTACTGAAATTAATGGTAGGGAAAATGTAAGAAAGATTAATAGTTTAACACAGCATAAAGGTTCATAACCTCATGACTTTTTCCTTGTCATTTGCCATTAAAATATCATAATATTCCATATTGATTTTTTAATCCACTTATTTTCTACGAACGCAATTTTTTCAAGACATCTGGTTGATGAAAATTAAAGAAAAGTTGTTTGCTTTGTGAGCGAATGTCTTTTAAAATGAGGCTGGAATTCAAAAGATGCATTAACAGACAAAGACGATAAAAGTTTATTGGTGAATAAAGAATGGCAGAGGTCTGAATGAAGTTCGTCAAGGGTTAGATTTATTCAGAAAACAATCATGGTGGACTAAAAGATTTAATTTTGTGTAACAATTGTTGGTTTAAGTATTGAAAGCATGCAGCCAGCAGGAGATTTATCAGGCTTTTGTGTGCACTTGAGTTTTTTAAAGTTGAAAATTGTATTTTATTAATGTTGACATGTGTTACATTTTGAGAAGCATGCAAACTGGATTGATAGCAAGAATGAAAAATGTTAGGCTTAAAAGGCATGCTGCTGCATTTAAAAATGACAAAAAATTGATAAATCTATAATTTGATTTATGTCTTTTTCTTTAGAATTACTATATTTAATCGGTATAGGTGTTTTTGTGCAGCAGGGAGAATAGAGGTGTAAAACTTTAGCATTGGGTAACTTTTTCTTATCCTTGATTTCTTTGCAATATTTGGAAACTGTCAGATTGTAAGTACATATGTATATAATTTTATATTTATCCCTCTCCTAGCCCATACCTCTTCAATGTACCACAGAAGTGAGGGGATATAGGAATAGAGGTTTTTTTTATCAGTCTTTCTACCTGAGTTTGTACTTTAGCTCTCCGAACACAAATTGATCCCTGAGATTCGTTTGTCTTTCTTGATCTATTTAAGGTTAATTTCCAAAAAAACTTACTTATACAAGAAAATGTGATAAGAACATATGATTTCATTTTATATAAGATGACAGTTCATGATTTGGAATCCAAGGTAAAAACTGTTTTTCTTCAATTCAGGGAAAAATGAATTGATGAATAAATTGTGTGTTCAGTTGCTATACACATGCTTTATGTAGTATTTAGTAGGCAATATATTTTGGATAAAATTGATTCAGTGTCTTTTCAGGAAATATTAAATTTTCAGTAGAAGAGGTTCTACTTGGCATTTATTCAAGTGTTATTTTTCTGCATGCTCGTCGGATCCTCTGAATATCTGGCATAATAATAATAGAGTTTGACTTTTATTATTAAAAGTCACTATATTGTATATAGCACTGATTACCAATTTATTTTGCTAGTGCCTTATAAATATGGTAGAAAAAATTGTGATCTTTTTTCTTTTTTTTTTCTTTCAATTTTTTATACTTAGAATTGCCATAGGCAAACGTACTTTGACTGGCCATGTTCAGACAGTGGTAATCAAAGGAAAATAAATTAACTGTTACCAAAGTGTTAGTTATGTCATGTTATTCATAACTTGTAAGTCTTATTAAATTCTGCCAGCATGGTATTGTGTTATTTAATAAATCATTTGTGCACAGAAACTTGGTCTTATTCAGGATCCTGTACTGTTAAATGTGTTCCTTGTTTTATATGTTATCCTTGGCTAGCTCTCCACAGGAAAAGGTTTTTCCTAGATATTGAATGAAGACGACCTCCCCTGATTTTACCCTCATCCTGCTGGAAACAGGTTGTTACAAGATTTAAAATCTTTGATCTTTTTTCACACATGGTAGAATTTAGTATTGATCGGTAGAAAATTTGAATCCAAAAGTGGAAATTTGATCCTTTCACATTGAGTAGGCAATGCTTTTCCTCGGCATGCAACACCATATAAACTTATTAATTGGCTAGCAAATGAACTGTGCTCATTTGATGCAGGAAACGCGAAAATGGATTTTAGTTAAGTGAACATTTATATTAAAATAGGAAACTGACATAGATTGACTGATGAATCTCTGTGTTAATTCATGTGAAACTAGCCTACATGGAAAGTCTTTTCAGATTGTATGGCTTATCTTCTAGGAAAACAATAGTCAGTCATTTGCATTCATTTGTGCATTTGAATTTAAATTTTAATGTTGAATGTGAGGCAAATAGCAGTATTGTATGATTTTATTTTGACTTGTAGATGTAATAAATGAATTGTCAAAATGTTTATTTTTGTATTTGTCTTTATGTGAACACGAATTTGCAATTCCATATACATTATTAGGATTGGCTAATGGTATTTTTTTAAGCATTAAAGAAGTCTCCCAGCTGTAAATCTGTAAACAATAAATACTAGTAATAGCTTTGAACAGTTTATTTGAAGAAACTTTTTGTGTTTTTATTAATGAAGTCAGAGTCTTGTTGAAAATGTACTCTAATAATTTATGATTGAAGGTGAAAATATAACTTTTTTAGTACTAGCACTTCTGCAGATTTTATGTATTTTTCACTAAGACTTGCAACAAGGTGTTTTGACTCCAGTCAAAATTGAGAGTCAGTTTTCCTGCCAAAGTTCTATGTTTCTCACCTGGTACTTTGGTTTACCTCCACCAATTATAACATGTTGCCATGAGATAGCTGTAGTTTATACTGTATAACCTGATTTGGTATTGTTTTTATTATTCTGCAATGTGTAATCCAAGTATTTCAGGCTAAATATGTGAATTAAGAAGTAAGTCAGCTTTTTGTGCAAGAACATTTGAAAGTTAGTTCCAAGAATTACTTTAAATTTGTAAACAGGTTACACTTCTGGGACCTGAATTGATCAGTTTGCCCTTTTTCATGAATTTCAGTAATGAATCATAAAATGCTTAAATCTAGGTATATATACTGAACCGCAAAAGAAACGTCACACAAAATGACATGTTCACATACATTTATTTCAAAGTGACATTTATATATTTTAAATTAATTTTTACAAAATTTAATGAATGATTTACAGTCTTTTGGTTACAATGTTCACAAAAAGGTCACAATTGTCGCAACGTCACATGTTTTCAATGCTGTGCTCCCACGTCCGTTAATAACGTGTATGTCCTCCACCGGCACCAATTACTGTGGCACATCTTCGGTACATGGAGTTGATGAGCCGATTAATAAACGCCATCGGAATACGTGCCCATACTCTCTGAAACGCTTGTGAAAGTTCAGCTGCAGCTGTCGGACTTGGCTGCTCATTATTCAACCGTCTTTGAACTTCGTCCCATAAATGTTCAATAGGGTTTAAATCTGGACTCAAAGCCGGCCAATCCATAACATTAATGTTATTCTGCTGTAGGAAGTCTCTTGTGGCTCTTGCGGTATGCGCACGTGCATTGTCCTGTTGGAAAGTCTTGTTTTGATGACGTGCGAAATGGGGCTGAACATGGGGTGTCAAGACTTGGTCGATGTAACGGGCAGCTGTTACGCCATTTCCTCTGCCTGGGCCAAGGTTCTGAAAGATGACTGGACCAAGTTTAACGTTAAGGCCGATTCCACCCCATACCATGATGCTAGGTCCTTCCCACGCGTCTGTTTCCAGAATGCAGCTGTCTTCGTAACGTTCCCCGCGTCTTCTCCACACTCTGGTTCTGTCATCGGCTGTTGAAATGCAGTAACGGCTTTCGTCAGAGAAGATGATGTTACGCCATTGTCGATTTCGCCAATTCTGTCGCTGAGTGGCCCACTGAAGACGAGCTTGACGGTGTCGAGGAGTAAGAATAGGTCCTTTTGCTGGACGGCGACATCTCATGTTTCTAGCAGCTAATCGCCGATGAACCGTATCATCACTTATGGGTCGTCCATGTGTTCCAACAGTGTTTCTGGCAGTTTCGGCAGCTGGGGTGAACCGATTCATCAAATGGTGACGAACAATGCCTCTATTCTGTCTAGGGGTAGTGACTTGGGGTCTACCACTCCGTGGACGGTCATTTGTGCTGTTTGTTGCATTGTACCGTGTCCGTAGACGTTCAATTGTTCGAACAGCACAGTTGAAGTCATTGGCAATAACTCTGGCAGATTGCCCAGCATCCAATCGACCAATGGCCTGTTCTCTCTGTTGTGGAGTCAGACGTGGCAAAGCTTCTGTGTCAACACTGATACTAACACTCTTTAATTTTCTCCGGCCTTTTATACCCATAAAGGAGCATGAATTTCACGAACATTTAAGATTTAAGAAAAATTACCGCCAAGTGTGTCCCACGAGCGGTTTTAGGTACGGTCGCTCTACGATATCAACTGAAAATTATTCAACCGAAAATTTAATTCACAGGTAATTTAATCTTACCTGGTGATGTAATCGTAATACTGATTATATAAAAATCATTAATTAATATTTATTTTGAATTTTGCTAACATTTTGAAAAAGCGACGTTTCTTTTGCGGTTCAGTATATTATACAATTAATGACTTTTGATAAGGTGAATACATGGATTTAAAAACCCCCAAGATATGTTGTTCACTATATTATATCATGTAATCTGTTCCAAAATTGAAAAAAAAAACCTTAAATTTCTGTGCTAAAGTTTGAATGGTTTAGTGCAGTCTGATTTATTTGGATTTTTCATCTCACCAAATGGAGTAATGACTTTAAAAAAATACTGTGACTTATCCAAGTTTTTAGCAAAGTTGTAATAACAAGATTTTATTGTAAATGTCATCAGATGTTTTGGTCTATTTAGGCCATTCACTGTATGATTTTTTTGTTAAATGGACTCTGCTGAAAATATTTTGAATATTTTAAAGGGAAATAACTTAGCATGCACTGAAAGAATGATTTGTTCTTTGTTATTGTCTATGGAATGAAAGGAATATTCATTCTATGGGCAATCTCACTTTTTCATTTAATAAGTCTTCTTTATGTAATATTGAAAGCATGATTCATACAACTTTAATTCTTTGTGAAAATCTTTTGAAATCTTTTGACATGAGATGACAGCCATCACATAATATTTTACCAATAATGTCATATTTTTTATTGTGAATGATTTCGAAATCATTGTTATAATCAGGATTAGTTCAATTGTTAAGTGTTGTATCACTAAAAATTAATTAATTTTCATATAATTCTATTGACAGCACATCAAAATTTTATGCATAGACAAATAACTACAATAATAGAAGTGATTATAGGATAAGTTTATCATTTACAGCTCTTCAATGCAATGATTTTTCTTAAAAGTGGTTTTTATTACATATAACATAATATTACGTAATATAACATTTTATATAGAAAAACTGTAAAATTTTATTTTTTTCACAACAGGATGCTCCAACATAAATTCAGTAGAAAATTATAAAATAATAGCAAATGCAGCGGGCACTGTAGGAGCATATGCATTTTCTACATATGGGTCATTTAGAAACGTCTTTGTTTAATGGGGGCAGCCATATTGTGCTACATACTAAGGCTAGACAAAGTTTTGTTCGCCGGAACTGAAGTAAGGGAAATAACTTGCTTCAAATTATAATTTTAGAATTAGAATCGTGATACCGGAAATGAGTTTCTGGAAAGGGCTATTGCTGCGCTCGCATCATTGGCCACGCCAAAAGTATATTATACTTTTGTATTTAAAATATATTCATAGTTTATTCTTCAAAATTGAAAATTTGGTCACATTTATTTCACTAGGAGCTTAGGTACCAAGGAAACCAGTCTTCCATGGAATTATTCACTTTATGAAACTTATGAGTGATAATAGAGATAATTGATGAACATAGGTAATTATAAAAAACAAATCAAAAGTTGCTTGGACTGTTTACAAAAAATTGAGATCATAGGATTTTTGAGTTATCAGGTATATTTATATAACACAGCTAGAATATTGTTTTTAGCTGAGTGGATACTTCTGCTGGTTAAACATGTATAGCTGTACTTTTAGAGGGTTTTTGTCTTTACCTATATTTATTTCCTATATATATTTTAGTCATTTTGGATTTTGCTGTAATACATTTATAGATAATGTTGTTGCTTTCTAAATTTGCTGTTGTGATCATTGCTTATGAGACATCTTTTGTTGAAATGGATGAAATACATACAATGTTTCTATAAAGAACCTGCCAAAACACTGAATATACCAGATATCTGAAATTAGTAATTCTTTACTCTGATTAGTCCTTTGATTTTTCAAGATCAACTGAATATAATGTAACAGTTATTCTCACCGTTGAAGATTTTGGGGAAAACTTGTTTAACGATTTTGTCAATTAATTATTCCTTACAACATAATGGGTTATTTCAACTTTCATATAATGAGACATTATTTTTCGTTGTAAGTCTGGTGCTTCAGAATTATTATTGCAGAAAGTTTATTGCTTCAGACTGTTACTTTGAATATTTATTAAAAATCAGTGGGATATTTAAAGAAAACTTTGATTGTCAAAGAAATATGTTGAAATAAAATATACAATAAGGGTATTATTGGGGTCAATAAAATTTGTCATTAACAGTGAAATAAACTGGCAGAAAATGACAATGCACACAAAATAAAATAGCCATACAATAATTCACAATGGATTTAACTCATTGTTAAACCGAGAATAATTGAAATTGAATTAAAGATCATATATGTATTTAGTCAATGCTTTGATCCTTTATACCTACAAGTTTCTGTAAAACTTGACCTTATGTGTGGGACAGCATTATAGATTTGTGAAAGAATTGATTTTACTCGAACATTAACTACTTTGACACATTCCCGAGTAGGAATGATGGAATCTTTCTTCTAACGCAAAGATACACAGAGCAATTGAATATTGATCAAAAGCAATTGATGATAGGAAACAGACAATTGATGCACGAACATTCTATACTATTTTTGGCTTCCTCAAAGTTAAGTGTGGCCATTTATGGAACCAAAATACATTTAAATTTCCTAATTTGGGTTTGCAAAATAAGTGTATGGACATTTTATGACAGAAGACTATAGTAAGTTATATTTACATCAAGGAATTGATTATTATACATTTTTAGAAGCAGTTTTTATTTTCATTAACTGTGTTAACTTAAGCTGCTAAATTTTTCTCTATAATTAGTTGTTTCAGATAACATTCTTTTGATTTTGTAAGCATTAAATGTATATTCACAAGACAAATGGGTAAAATTTACTGAAGCCTATGTCTTAGAGTAAATGTCAACATATCAATTATATGATTTCTTAGGGACACTAAATATCTTTAAATTTTAATGGATTTTCTCAAGAAGGAATGTACATAATGCTGTAATTTGTTTCCTCTTACATGACATGCTGACTTTTGTTTAAGGAAATGTTGCTTTCATGGTGTATATTTACAAATGGCTGTTGAATGAAAGTATAAATTATAGTTGTGGATCTAGGCAATTTACAGAGAGGTGTTCCAATTAAAATAATGAAGAAAAAATGGGTTTTTACTACATATTACCCTTTTGCTTTGCCAAATTTAAAAAAAAAATGGAAAAAATTTGAGAACATACAGATCTATCTCTCAGAACTTTTCCCCGCCACAACTGAATTATTTGCATTTTTGTATTTATACCCCCCACAAACGTAGTTTGGAATTGGGGGTATATTGGTTTCAGTATGTCCGTCTGTCCGAAATAACGTCCGCAACTCCTCCTACATTTCTTGCAGGATTCTCATGATTCTTTCTGGAGTGTTAGATGTATGGAGATGTGTCAAGATTTTCTGTTTGGGCGAGTACATGCACTTAGAAAATATGATAATTTGAACTTAAGAAAATTTTGTTGTCGATCCAAACTGACATTGTCTGCAACTCCTCCTGAATTACTCAAAGGATTCTCATGAAAATTTATTGAGTTTTAGATCACATTATGGAGATTTGCATATTGTCAGGATGTTCTGTTTGGGGGAGTACTTTGAAAAATACTATGATATAAACTTAAGCATTTTTTAACAAAATGTTGTCGGTCCAAACTGACGTTGTCCGTTACTCCTCCTACATTTGTTCCAGGATTCTCATGAAACTTTCTGGAGTATTAGATCACTCTATTGAGATGTGCATCTTGTCAGGAATTTCTATTTGGACAAGAAATGTAAAAGGTATGGCTGTTTGGACCATTTTAGGACAGTTCTAGTATTTCTGAAGGCTTTACATCTTTTATCAAACCCTTTTCTCAGAATAAAAGAAGATTTAGTATATTTAGATTAGCTTTTGTCCCCAAAGATCCAAGCAAGATATTTGCCATCACTATGCATCAGAAGTATGTTTACACAAAATTGAAAATCTGCTCATCTGGATGCACTTAAGGTCAATCCAGACCAAAGTTTTGTAGAATGGTGGTAGGTCCATCCTTCTCAACATTGTCTCAGAAGTTGTTGACCTGCTGACCAACTGATCTAATCATCCATACTCTATAGGTAGGTAGACATGTCTGTTTCTCATTTTATTTTGATGACTGAATTAAAAGATCTCCTCTGAAACCACATGGCCAATTGAAACATAACATAGCAGCAATGGTCCTTAGGTGTTTGTTTTTCAGAATTGTGTCCAATGACCCAGCTTTTTAGCATAGGACATTGTGGGAAAATTCACTGAAAGACCTTGTCTGATACCACTTTACCTATTAGAACCAAACTTGGCAGCAGTGGTCCTTAACCAGTCCTCTTTCAGAATTATATCCAATGAACCTACCTATCAAGATTGCTGCCATAGCCAATCTTATTTTAACATAGGACATTATGGGAAAATTCCCGGGAAGACCTTCGTGTCTGAAACCACTTAGCCAATTGGAACCAAATTTGGCAGCAATGGTCGATAGGTGGTTTTCTTTCAGAATTGTATCCAAAGGCATTATCTAGGACCCTATTTGAAAATTTAAATTAAAATCTTGTAAAACGTTATATAGATAGCCTTAATGGGGTCTATAAAATTTATTATAATGGCAGAAAAAGACAATACATAGAAAACAAAATAGCCATGATGGCCACCAGAGCCAAACATAGTTTAACATAGGACCCTTTGGGAATATTCACCTAAAAACTCTTCTTATCTGAAACCATTGGGGAATTTTAAATCCAATTTGAACATAACTTGACATCAATGTTCAACACTGCCAAACAAGATGGATGTAGCTGACAATTTAATTCTGCTTTGTCTGCAAATGATATCCAGGTGAGCAATACAGGCTCCTGGGAGCCTCTAGTTAGCTCACCTGAACTATAGGCCATGTAAGCTTATGTTATCACTTTGTGTTCATCCTCCATCATCCACCGTCCGTAAAACTTTCACATTTTGATCTTCTTCTCTGAAACTACTTGGTGGATTGTAACCAAACTTGGTAGGAATGATGTATGGAAAGACCTCTACCAACTTTCCACCTTTGGGTTTGGTTGGATGAACAGCATGGCCACCAGATGCCATCTTTGATTTTGATTGGCCAATTTTCAAAAATCTTCTCCTCTGAAACTACATTATGAAATGTTTTGAAACTTTGCAGGATTGGTTACAATAATACCCTCTACGAACAATCCACTTTTGGTTGCTCAACCGATGTCTGTGGCTGTTCAAATTTTCCTTTGAATCCATATGGTAAAGGACTTTTTTGTCATTTGCACAGGACTAGATTGCAGATATGCAGATTGTAACAAAAGTTGGCAGGAATGATGTATGGAAGGACCACTACCAACTATTTACCTCTGGTTCCAGTTGGATGAACAACATGGCTTCCAGACTCTGTAATCTGGAATCCACAGGCCATCTTTGATTTGGATTGACCAATTTTCAAAAATATTATCCTCTTAAAGTATGAAATGTTTTAAAACTTTGCAAGATTGATGACAAAAATGTACTGTACAAACAATTCACTTTTGTTTGAGATTCATCTGATCAAGCGACAGCTGTGGTTGTTAAAACTTTCCATTGAAACCATATCAACCTTTTCATCATTTGCTCAGGAACTAATGGGCAGATTATAACCAAAGTCGGCAGGAATATCACATGGAAGGACAGATGCAAATAATCCACCTTTTTTTAGGTCAAAAGTCAAAAATCAAGGTTTACTTGGACATTTTGTGTTTCTTTAGCAGCCTTGTGGATACAAAAGTGCTTTCAAATGGCCTAATAAAAGCCAGATGAGCGATACAGGCTCAGGTGAGCCTCTACTTTTGAGTTTAAAAACATTGCTTTTATTAAGTCTATTTCAATGATTTGATAGTAAACTATCTGTATGTCATTGTCAAACATGGCTGCTATGGCATATTCTAATTCCTTATTGGTTGAACTTTGAAAAACTTCTTCTCAAGAATATCTGGCATAGTTGAACTGAAACTTTATAGATATGTTTCAATAATGGTCTTTAATAGGTGTTGTTACATTGGTACCGATAAGAATTTCAAGATTTTAAAAATTTTTAAAATGTTCTCCAAAACTACTTGACCTGTGGATTTTAAAACTTTTCATGAATTATCACTGCAAGGCACTGTGTGAGTGTTGTTACTTTGGTAGTGATCAGAATCAGCATCAGACATTAGTTAACATTGGATCCTTTGGAAAATATATATTTAGAATTCTTCTCAAGAACAAATAAAAATATTGTTACCAAACTTGGTGTTGAAGTGATTCTTTTGAGGATCTGACTAATTTTTGTTACGCCTGCGACAAAATAATTGCGAAGGCGAGATATAGGTATTACTTTCCTGCGACTTTAATAGCTTTGTACATATAATACCTACAATTCAGATTTATGGTCCACTAGATAGCTTATCGTATAAGGTTTGCTGCAGTTTACTTTTCTTGTGACCCTGACCTCATTTTCATGGTTCACTGAGTTCATAAACATTAATGTTAAATCTGCATCCAACTTTCGTGGTTAAATCCATTTCTCAGCAACTGTAATACCTAGGCCAACCTATAGATAGTTCTTAGTGGGTTCATGCCAGTCTGACACCTAGCTTGGGGCCTTGACCTCAATTTCATGCTTGAGTGACTTTGTCACATTTTTGTGGTTAAGTCTATTTCTCAGCAACTAGAGTACCTAGACCCATCATAATTGGTCAATAGGTAGATGTCAGTCTGACACCTGCCTTTTAACCTTGACCTTGATTTCATACTTGAGTGACCTGCGTCACATTTTCGCGATTAAGTCCATTTCTCAGAAACTGTAATACCTAGACCCACCGTATTTGATATATTGATAGTTCTTGGTGGGTACATGCTTGTCTCTGGACCTTGACTTCAATTTCATGGTAAAGTGACTTTCATCCAAGTTTATGATTAAGTCCATTTTTCATCTACTGTAATACATAGACCCACCGTGCTTGGTCTATTGATAGTTCTTGGTGGGTACATGCCAGTCTGACACCTGTCTCTGGACTTTGACCTCAATTTCATGCTTGAGTGACTTTGTCATTTTCGAGATTAGGTCCATTTCTCAGCAACTTTAATATCTAGACCCACCATATTTTGTCAATAGATAGTTCTTAGTGGGTACATGTCTGTCTAACACCTGTCAGCTGAACTTGACCTGAATTTCATGCTTAAGTGACTTAATATACATTTTCATGATTAAGTCTATTTCTCAGCAACTGTACTACATTTGTAACTAGACCCACAGTATTTGGTTCATAGAAGTTCCCAGTATATACGAATTTAACATCTCACACCTTACCTTTGACCTCTATTTCATGCTTGACTGACTTGTTTCACATTTTTGGATAATATCGGTTTCTCAGCAACTGCAATACATAGACCAACCATATTTGGTCTATAGATAGTGCTTGGTGGGTATGCAACAGTCTGAGACCTGTCAGCTTGCCTTAGACACAGTTTTAGGCTAGAATGACATGCATGAGATTTTTCAGACAATTACTATTTTTTTTTAACGCAATTTCCATTGACTTGCAATGTCGGGTATCAGATAATCATTATTCTGTGTCCATGTGCATACTCAGGCGAGACATATAGTGTGTCCACTCTTGTTATATCATTGGTGTTATGCTAATATTTAGACTTTCTGTTGGGTCTATAATGGGGCTTTTCTGATTAGTTTAATTTCTAAGATCTTTTTTCTGAATCTATATGACTCATGTATTTTAAACTTAACTTGCATACTAAGGTAGGTACTACACAAATGTTGTTTCTTTGGTGCTGATTGGAAATCCGAGATGGCCACTAATGTGATACTTAGTTGACATTGGAACCTAAAGAAAACTATTTAAATTTTGTCTCCTTAAGAAGAATTAAATAAATTGATACCATATTTGGTGGAAGTTGTATTAATGAGGACCCAAATTTTTGTTACTTTCATACTTTGGTGTTGATTTGATAGCATACATGGCTGTCACTCCCAAAAACAGACTCAGTTGTGTAAATTTCTTTCATAATTATTTGTCCCATGGGATTGAAACCTAAGGCCGGTCAGGCTTGGCCTTTGCTAGTGTAGCAAAGCGTAAGCATGACCAGCCATGGGTTTCAGATGATGTTATTGGGTATGAAGTACGGAAAGTTAGTTCAATGTAATGTAAAATAACAATAATACCCAAGAGGCCAAAAAAAGTAGTTTGAATTAGGCGAATTTTTGAATAGTTGAAGTTCTTAATGAATTTTATTAAAAAGCTATGGTAGTTAATTGAATTTGAACAACTGAAGTTACATTTTATTGTGAATTAGATACAGATGAAGCTCTAGCATTTAGAAACCTTTTTATTATGTATATGACACATGGATAATTGGTGAAATGGGAGACATATATTCATAATAGTGAATTCTTTTCTTTTCTACATGAATTATATTACAGATAGCTCCTCTGGGATTTGTTGTGCTATACATATATCATTTATTTTATTACTACCAAATTAGCATGCTTGGGAACTTCCATCATTTGAAATGCTAATGTATATTAATTGTTCTGTGAATTTCTTGGTAGTATACAGTATATATTGACAGCTTGCCAATATTTGTGTGATCTCTCCATGAAAGCATGTATTTAACTTTTATCTCCCTGAGTTAAGTCCCTTCATACAGTACATTAAAAACTTATTGAATTTAATTGCTGTATATGAAATACTACGGGCAGGAAAAAAAACCTTTTTTTGTTAAACTCTTTCCATTGATTCAATATTACCATGGACACAGTGTTTTTTCTTCAATCATTGTATTACCATATCAGTCTGTGAATGTGAGATATTGTTATTTTATTGTTCTTAATTGTTATTATTACATAATCAGCAAGTTAAAATGTTGGTGTAACAAGTTTTATTTGTTAGACTTGTTTTTATTTACTGTTTTGGTGATAATATTCATAGTTATTATCAGTAGCCAGCAAAGGTTTCAAAGAAACAGTTGCAAATAAGATTCTCATTAATTTTCATTACTGACAGATCTTACTGTCATAGCTATAAAGATTGTTATAGTTGCAATTCTGACAAAGCTTTAATCATTTATTACATAGTCAGATTTAAGAATGTTGTTAGGGCATCACTTCCCGATTAAGCTTCAAATTCTTATTGAATCTTCCAAGTCAGATGTGAATATGTTTTTACATTGTAATGTGATGATTGCTTTTGTCATGCATTGCACAACAAAGAATTTTGATGTGCTGTGTAATTAAAGATTCCATTACAAGTTATTGTGAGTTTGTGGCATTGCAATTTTCTGTTAAACCCTGGGCATGAGAAACAGCAGTGCTGTCAGCATACATCAACACAAGGATCAACATTACTCTTCAGCCATTTTTTGTTAGAAATATGATCTATTAAAGGCAACTTCAGTTTTCACCAAAAGACGATGTCACCCCATTCTTTCCTTATTTAAGAATTACCCTTGAGAGATGAATATAATGTTACAGGCGAGTTTTTCATCTTATATGTCGATAATTAGATTGACAGGAAGGAGGAGACCATCACACTGTTTGAATTGTCGTTACACTGCGGTGACATGACAATTTTTTGGCGGCAGCAGATAATTGAAACTGTCAAATATCGTCAAGTTGTGGAAGTATGATTGAAAATTACAATGCAAATAGTGGTTTTATGAGAACTTTAGAGGTTAATTAACAGCAAAGGCCTGTGATGGAATTCTGACTAATTTTGATTTGAATTTTTTTACTCTGTAATGATGTATCATTCTGTCAAGTTCTCTGTTGATTGCAAAAATCTAGTTAACTTTTAAGGATCAGAATATTGGTTCATTTAGCTAGAATTCAGTAATTTTATAGAACTGACTCAGAGATAAAATGTCTTCTCTAAGTAGCGATATCCTCTTTTCCTGCTTTGCATGATAAAGCAGCATTTTATATAGTTTAAGATTTAAAAGGATTAATGGGGTTTTTGCAGCACTTCATCATTGGAAAAATTTGTTTTGAAAACCTAAAGTATTAATTTTGAGATTATATAGTACCTTAATCATTATAACAGGAGATACCTTGTTCAAGTAAGGTAAAAAATACAGATAGGAATTTAGAAATTATTTAACAATGGTATAAAATCATTGTAATATTCTATGCCGAATCCATCGTATGAGCTCTGCTTTTTCCACATTTCCTTGTGTTATAAAGAAATTATTGATTACATAAAATACTTATTTGAATAGGTATTGGTTGCCTAACTCCGATTTTGAACTAGTATTTGACTCGCATATTGGATTTTTATAAGTTGCACAAAACACTTCAAATTATTGTCTTCCAGTATCGAAATGTATTATATGAAAACTACACATAAATTGTAAGAAAATAACCCATAACCACTTTCTTTGTGCACAAAATTTAGGCAATAGGCTTAGGAAAATGACTTTAATGAAATATGTAATACTTTAACAAGATTTTCACTCAGTGGTCACTTTCCTGTGATGTCTGTATAAGATTACACAGAATTAATCATCTAGTCATGTTCAGATATCCTTATCTGCATGGACATTTTCTCCGGATATGGACTGAGTGAAAATGCATGTTGAATTTCAGTAATTGTCCGATTCTATTGACCCAATCAATGGACATTAAACTGGTGATGACAGAATCATAATTATCTGGATTGTGGACAGTGATAATTTTTACACCAATCCCGTTATTAGTGGATCAATAATTCTGTTAGTTGAGAGTACATTGACAATACACTGGTAACATGAGTTAAAAATTTGCTTTTGTGTGGGTTTTACTTGATTGTTACTGTCACGTTCGATTTGTTCACTAGTTATTTGTTGTGCATTTCCAATAAGGAAATTCCTTTAAGATATTCAAAACTTTTCTTCTTTTTCATTAATTTTTTTTTTTTTTTTTTGGATATAGCTGGTCCTATATTAACTTGGAAAAAATCAATAATTCTCTGCAGCTAGTTCAGAAGCACAAATGCTTGTGAATGCATGTCAATTTAACTTTGTAAGTATACACGTTAAAATTCATCACTAGACCAGTTTGCTGTTTGTACATTTTTATATAAATTCTATCTCCAAGTGATAAAAATTTCACCAAAACACAATGCCTTAGGCAGATACAGGATTTAAGGTTTTAGCCGAGAATATTGAGGTGCAACATTTTTAGTATTTTATGGCCCTTTTTCCAATGTGGGTTTTTCAAAAAAATTTGTAAACTTAAGGAGAGTGACGTTATCTTCACCCCTGTCTGCTGCATCCACCCATGGACACAGAAATAGAATATTTATCTATTAAGACAAAAAAAATAAAAACAAAACAAAAGTGGCAAACTTATGAACTTGGATGGTGGTTGCTTTGTTTTTGATTCTGAAAAAGAAGGTTACCAGTCTGACATTGTAATATGTTACATGATATGAATATCTTTATGAAACACATTTATTTTTATGGATTAAATAATTGTATTCATTAATTAATAATTACAATCTGTGTCATAAAAAAGGGAAAAAGTAATTATTTTCTGTTTATTTTCTTTATCTTTTACAAAAACTCTTCATTTTACACTCTCATGTGTTTAAGTTTACTTTCTCACAGGAGATCAAATTTAATGCTTCCTTGTTGGCCAATTTTGTTTACCAATTATAAAATGTAAACAACTTTATTATTATTTTAAAATTTTTGATTGCATTTTGTGAAAGTGATGTTATTCTTTTCACTATTTTAGTGATTGAAATTCTATTAAAGGACAAATTGGCAATTATTTTACCCAGTTATCTAATTCACTGTTAAAGTCATCTATTGTTTATCTGCAACTCCCGGCAGAAGAAATACAACAGAGCCCATGCAGTTTTATGCAACAACGGATTCAGAGATGGTATTTATTTTGCATAAAATTCACATTACGTTTGTGACAGAATGTAGCTTTTTAATGCAATATTAATTTGCTTCAGTTTAATTCTGTCATGACTTTGATTCTTCCAGGGAGAATTAATTGTAAGAACTGCTATCAATCAATATTCTGTTTCATATGACAGACGGAACATTAGATCCATAATCATCATTATATCTTTATATGATACAATTCCTTTAAATTGATTGGTATTAATTTCTATATAAAACTCTTCTCTTCTTCTAATAATGAATTGTAAAGATCTCATTCATTTTTAAGTTGACTCTGAATATCTTAAAGCTGGATATTCTGTCAAAAACAATTTGTTATAACAGGAATTTTGGGATTAGTAAATATAATGTTATGTGTTATCTTCAAACCAACAAATTGCTTTGGCCAGTTTAGAGTTTAAGACAAGTTATGTTCCTTTCTCCATTTAATGGAGGGTATCTGATGATGGGTTTAGGAACGATTTTAGTTTTCAATTTGTGATCTTTTCTAGTTCAACATATTCAGAATATCACTGGCTATAACAGAAGGCCCAAAAGTGCTTTAAATAGTCTGAAATCATTCATATAGAACAATTCAATGTCTTTCTCAGTGGAATAAGAAATGAGCAATATAGGATTTTGTTTGTTCAGAATCTATTTTCTAAACATGCATGTGTTACCATAATAAGTACAGAAGTAGTGAAATATATTACAATGGCAGCTTGATTCATCAGAAAATAAACCAGTGGGATAGTTCTTGATTAAAAGCCTTAACTGAAATTATATCATTAATTATTTAAGTTTGTATTCCCAGTCTAACAACTCAATCTTTACATGATTACACACTTAGCAAACAATAAATGTGAAAAATGACCAATAATAAAAAAGCAACCTGCTGATTTTCACACTAATCAACTTGAAAACTATTATCATTTCATTCATTACTAAATATTGATAGCGGTTTTAATGTCTCTTTGTACATTATAGCAGATCCTCAATAATTTTTCATTTCAGTCGGTTAAATTTGTCATTTGTCACACCATCGGAAATGGATACTGTACAATGTGCAAATTCATACAGATATTGTAACATGAAACAGTATTTCATGGTTTAAGTAGAAATTAATGTATTTAAGTAGTCAACATTAATTATGAAACATTTGCTAAGTGCATTCAAACTAACAGGATGTTTTGCAGACCACAGAAGTACATGTATTAAATATTATTTGATATATTTTACTAATAATAATGAAAAAATGTTTTGCCGACCACAAAAGTACATGCAATAAAAACAACAACTTTTGTAGCCAAAAAAATCCTTTCTGCCTACTATAAACTAAGCTTTATAGGGACAGAGATACAGAACACCATGGGTATAAGACTGATATGAACTTTCATTACATCTTGTACATTGACTTGAAAATGATTTAATCTTGATTATAAGATCAAGATTGATTTGATACAATCATACAAACACAGGGTATGGAAGATGAGGCAATCTAACAACATGAAGTGGAACTGTATATAGCCATTCTGGCAACAATTGAACTTTTATTTATCATATCAACAAAAGTAAGTGCAATCTGATATAACCCATGCCAATAACAGGAAATCAAACCTTATACAGTATACAAGCAAAAATTGGTTAGATATACCAGTTACACCCATTAACAACAACAGGAAATGGAAAGCTAATGAATGTGGCTATATTATGTCAATTTTTTGTCTGGGGTTCTGCCTGTTGATTGGCAATTTGATTCATTAGTATGTTATTGTTGACCTTTCCTGTTATCCCTTTTGTTGTTTATTTTTGTGTACAAACACATGAGGTAGATTTTAATGTAATGATACAACAAATGGTGTTGGAAGCTGTTTAACATTGAAGACCTTTTGCCAAACAAATGAGAGGAGGTGAAACCTGATACTGCCGTATCAACAACAAATGGTCAAACCTGAAACATCCCTATCAGCAATACCAACAACATAGTGAAAACTAATACAGCCATACGAACGAGATGAAACCTGAAACAGCTATCCAATTACAAGGTGAAATTTGACACTTCTTTTCGAAAAGCAGAAGGTACAGCAATACCAACAACAACAAGACGAAACCTCATTCAACAACAAATTGAAACTTGATACAGCCATACCAACAAAGTGAAACTTGATACAGCCAATTACCAACAAAGTGAAGCTTGATACAGCCAATTACCAACAAAGGGAAATTTGATACAGCCATACCAACAGCAAGATGAAATCTGATATATTCATATTAACAACAGAAAATGCAACCTAACACACCTATAGCTTGCTACTCTAAATAGGCTAAAATGCCACTACAGGAAATATGTTACAGCCATACCAACAAGGTGAAATTGATGACTTATCAACAACAGAAAATGCAATGTGACATAGCTGTAGCATTTAACAATGAGAAGGTTAAAATGCTTCCACAGATACAGCTGTCTCACTTGCCAAATGGAGAGGGATTAGTACAAGCTGATATAACATGTGTTCCAATCCACTGTAAATTATTAAAATTTAAATATAAACCTGTATGTAGAATTTGACAGCATGTAAAATTATATTGTGAAACCAAAATGTAAAGCTGTACATTGATCATAATAGATAATAAAGTAGTTTCCATTCTTTAAAAATATTCTATGTGCACAGGAAAACAGGATCTTATGTAAGGAATGGTTTCTGATGAAGGGGTATTTTACACTATCCACGTCCTTATACTAAAAAATCCTAAGGACGTGGATAGTATAAATTGCACATTGTTAATAAAAGCATAAATATTCGTTGTTATAGTAAATATTTGTTAAAAGTACCCAGGAAATAAGACAAAAATAATAAAAATAATAAATAAATAAATATCCAGAAGTCGGGCCCCTGTGGTATTTTATATATTAGTGATAAAGTTAAGTCTGTCTTTGGAGAGGAAATTGTCCTGTGATAAGATTGTATGAGTTGGGAATAATGCATATCAGATATTTTTGCATTGAATTTAGTTTATTAAGTGCATTTTCCTGCCTCCAACATTTTACTATTATCGGATATTAAAGGAGAATGCTTTATTGTAATCTTGTTTAATGTCTGTTTTTACTTTATGTTCAAAGAAAAACTTGATCGGCAGTCTGAACTGAAATATATTTTATATTCCATGGCTTGGGACAGCATCATTTTTACGACACCAAAAAAGGCTGTATTTTTGCGATAAAAATAATTACCAAGGTTATTACCGTAGAATCAAGTTGAAACAGTAATAAAACAAGCACTGGAACAAATTCAGATAAAATGTTGGTCCCGTCTTTATAGTGATAATCAATAGGAAGTCAGCCAATTATCCATCCAGACTTTAATGTCATTCCCAGTATTCTCAATAAATAAACTCTATTGCCAATACAGACAAATATGAAAAAAATTAGAAAGCTACATTTTCTGTTTTTCCCTAGAGTTAGTATTGATTGCCTTTAATAGAATTCAATGCCATCACATATAGCCTTATCTTTTATTACATACAAAGAATATAGATTGTAACTTGTTGCCAATTGAAATCCCATAGGACAACAGTTTTCATCCATATATTTGATGATTTCATCTCCCATGTGACAAAATATTTTGTTTAGTGAACAAAGTAATTAGATTATAAGGAAATTAACATGTATCTATCTACTTATATCAAATTGTTAAGTAACCATAATTTTTTTCACAGCTTTAGAACAGAGTTGTTAATTGCTGTAATTTAATAATTCCATTGCTTTTAAGTGACAAATTATTTACCGGATAATGCATATTTCCATAGATAACATCAGATACTAAGGGCGGACTTTCATCTAGACTAATTTTAACACTACATTATCAACAAACTAGACTTGCATCAGTGTGATCTCATGTTTTACTTGTTTCCTTTAAATCTACAATCACTTTGAATTGTGCAGTAACATTGATATGCATAATATTGAGTAGTTTTGATGGTTTTGAGATATTTGTACTTGTCTCTCATTTATCTGCTGAAAAGCATTCTTCAAAACACTCACAATCGCATTCTCAAGATCTGACTAACAATGCTGTCATTCCATCTCTGTCTTCTTTGATTTCAAGTATAAAATATGTTTGCTGTCTTTACCAAAAATAAATGAGGGGTATTTAACTATTGAATATTCTATAAATAACTCTAGGAATGACCTTTATGATCAGCTACCAATTAAAAAGGATATGTTTAAATTATATATATGCAATAGAAATTCTAAATTCTCTCATTAGACAAGCATATAATGGCAAATATGACTGTAAGCGATGAAACTCCATTTATATCTTTATACAGATGGGTGGGTATTTCAGCAGACAATCGGTATCCCAATGTTCACTAATTGTGCACCTCTCCTTCCTTGTTTGTTTTTTAACTCATTCAAGGCAGACTTTCTTCAAGAATTACTCAAGAATAAGGATAAAAGAAATGCTGAAACATTTAATTTCAGCTTCCTCTATATAGATGATGTTCCATCACTAATCTATCCTGTTCATTATAGCAATATTTAAGCAGCCCTGGAATATGATGTTTACATTTCCAAACTAATAAGCTATTCCAAGGCAATGTGCTGGCCACACTACCTGAATAGGGCACAAACAAAGGTATGTTGATCCAAGGCTAAAGTAAATGTTTCAAATTTTACAGTCATCATGAATTTATAGATCGGAAGATGTAACATAATTGGAATTTGATCTCTTCAACCTTGCATAGCTTTGTAATTTCTCTATCATTGATCTTCAAGCTCTCATGGTTTGTTATGCTAAAGGACTTTCTGATTATATGGTGAGAGAAACAATTTGTTTAAATTAAATGCTTCCAGATTGTAATCTTCAAAACTGGATATAAAAAATGAGCCCCATTAGGGGTGTCTTACAAGAGACAAAACTACATACTAACTCTTCTGGACCACCTGAGTTACCCCAATTTTTTGTTAGGTCCAAGTTGCTTGTGAATTTTTTGTTGGGTATTTTTGTTGCATGTTTGTTCTCATCCTTCCCTATCTGGGTTTTATCTTGATTTTTAATTGTTGATGAGCCCTTTGGATTTTCCTCACCTCAATGACCTATATTGGAACATACATGTATATTTATAGGTAATATCCCCATAGCTTTACTGATATCAGATACTACATTCCTCCACTCCCTTGAAGACCCTCCTTCATATAACCTTCACTAGTGTCAGATACTACATTCCTCCCCTCCCATGAAGACCCTCCTTCATATAACCTTCACTAGTATCAGATACTACATTCCTCCCCTCCCAGGAAGACGTCCTTCATATAACCTTCACTAGTATCAGATACTACATTCCTCCCCTCCCAGGAAGACCTTCATATAACCTTCACTAGTATCAGATACTACATTCCTCCCCTCCCATGAAGACCCTCCTTCATATAACCTTCACTAGTGTCAGATACTACACTCCTCCCTTCCCAGGAAGACCTCCTTCATATAACCTTCACTAGTATCAGGTTCTACATTCCTCCCTTCCCATGAAGACCCTCCTTCTTATAACCTTCACTAGTATCAGATACTACATTCTTCCCCTCCCAGGAAGACCCTCTTTGATAGGAAGTGTTGTACAACACATTTATATTTCATCCTTGAAACTTCAACTGAATACCTGTATTACATCATTAGATAATTCATTAAAGCTTCTATATTGATTAATAGAAATTATATCACCAAATCTGTCCATAGTTAGTGATGGAAATTCCAAGTTTCATTAAGGAGATCTTGATTTATTGAATCCAACCTACAATCTGCTATTTTTTATTAATTTAGGAAGCTTATACTGTGGGATTTTTGAATAGTAAAAGCATTTTTATTCCATTTTTGGCAGATGCATGTCTGCAAATTTCTTTGCATTGGCTCCATTTTACTTACAGAATTGATTACTTTGAAGTCTGATTTATTAAAATCTTAATGAAATGTAAATTTTTTGTGAATTTCATTTCGGAGTAAAATGTCACTGTATATTTTGCCCGAAATATACTACTGTCTTCCATTACTATTGATTTAGATGAGAAATAACTCTACTGCAATGTTAGTATTGTTTTCATTTCCATAGTTGTGCATTGCTAGATACTCTTGTCATAGTCCTGTTTTCTAACTATAAAGATATGAAATGTAAAATGTACTAATTTAAATCAAATTATTTGTTCAATAATGTTTTTGTGAACTAAAAGTAATGAGATTGTTAAAACATAACGGATATATCTTTATTGAGCAAGCTGAAGTTATGTATTGAGTGTAAATATAATTCTATTATTATATAGCTTCAGAATACCTAAATGACTGAAATTTTTAGCATATTATAATAGTTTGTTCTAGCTGAAAGTTGTAAAAGTGAGAAATTACTGGTTTTGATATTGTTGAAATCTTGTCAAATGGAAGGTTGTTTGTTGAGGATTTATCTTAGTTGAATTTTCTGTTACTTTGGCAAAATTTTTGATTTTAATTATTTTTGAAGACTATCTAAATTGTATTTTAGGTCTAAGAAAATATGCACAACCCTATCGTTTTGGTTTGATATTGTTCAAATTACCAACATCCTTTCACTGTTAAATTTATTGAGAATATGAAAGGTTAGGAATTTATTTAATCATCATCAATCCCTCATTGGCACCTATGATGTTGAAAGGTGTTAAATGTTTATTTACCTGTCTTGACTACAATATTTTAGTGAGATTTGAATGAAAATCTAATGTATAATCATTATGTTTATATTGATACTAAGTACTTCACAAGTGATAAGTTGTCAGGCACTCAATACAGGGGAGATTACCTATGTTTGTACATGATAAAAGCATTAGATTATGTTATATTCAGGTGTATTAAATGCAATTTGTAGGGCTAAAATTAGAAAATGATGATCTGAGTTTAGAGGTTAAGGTTCTGTAATTTTCGAAAATATTTGATTGACATTATTTTCATTTTGAGGGGACTTCAAACAACGCTCCAAACTGACCATTGACCAAATATCTAGTGTGCATTGGCCAATGTGTATATTTGGTTTAGTTTTACTGTTGTGGTAAATTCTAATATATATTTACTTAAAAATGTTTTAGAATAGAATTGTCCAGCTTATATTTGTAATTTTTTTGATTTTCTGATTCTGATTCATTTTCTGTTGGTGATTTCTTCAGAATTTCTTCTTTTGACAGCACAACTGTTACTATATATGGATCAGAAAATGCTTACCCTTTCTTGGTTTTTGCAGAAGTGTGTTTTGTTACCTGTAAGGTTTTAGCTTTTTGTGTTATGTCTTGTTGCTCCTTAAGTATTCCTGTTTCTTCTGTTTTGTTTTGTCCAGTTTATTTTGTTCTGAAGTTTTATTGGATTTTTGTTTGGAAAAGTTTGATATGTAATTTAATAAACAAGAATTCTGTCGTTTTAATCAGATGGTGTTTTTTTATTGAAATGCAGACAAACTTGATTTTATATTGAAAAGTTTTATTATTTTTGTGGTTTGTGTCCGTATAGATAGATTTACATGTTTTAAACCTCCCCATAGATGTTTTATCTCTTACTATTATTTTAACTGTACTGAATTAATAACAGAAACCATAAAAAGGCTTTTAGATAGAATCCTCACTTTGTATTATATTTCAGTATTTTATTGGATAAATACAATATACATATACAAATGTATAAATATTGTTTCCATGATAAATGTTGGATGTTACATCAATCCTTGTTTTCTGACAATTTATTGCAAGATTAAATGCCAACACTCTGCTACAGTTTCACCATAAAAGTTACTGATATGGATGTTATAGATAAAATTTGGAATGGAAATGGAAATTTTTATGGAAAAAACTTGTTAAAATTGCTTTGAATAAACTATATAATGCTGTTTAAGTATGTTGGCATGCAGGAAACTGTTTTGTAATTTGGAGGTATGGAAAAATTTTCATTTATGAATTTTTAAAGCCACAAGCCACATAAGGTTAGTGATTAGATTTTTAATTATTTAGGTGTCAAAATAACAATTTTATCTTTTGTTGTATGAATTTTCGAAACAATTTTCCTGAATTTTAAAATGTAGATACAGAGAAGAGGTTAAATGGAAATCTCTGTACAGATGTTCAATCTAGTTTAACAAACTAGTTGGTCCAAACAGGAAATTCTATAAAATTGCCTCCTATTAAGAAATTGTTTAGAGACAGCTAGGACCAGACTTTAAAATAATGTCTGATCACATCTGTCAACAAAAATAGTTTCCAGGCATAACCAAGCTAAAATTATAACTTAATCATGGAAAATTTGCTAAGACTCTAATTCTTGTCTAAAATCACATTATTAAATAGGACAAATTTTGTCTACATCATAAAAATCTTACCAAAAACTTATCTCATCAACCAGTATGACCTAGAGCCTTATTCCAGTTAAAGCTTGTGGCCTGTCATTGGCAAATCAAATGCATTTTACAGCCATTTTTGTTTAAGACCAGTTTAAATTAAATTCTTGTAGAAAGTGAGATTTTATGTGGAATATTGGAAAGTATGAAGAATGGATAGATGAAGATCAGCCTAACACAGTGCTTCAGATCAACTTTCAGCGCATACAGTGTTTAATGCATCACTGTCTTGATCTGTTGGGAATCATGTTTTTGATAACCATAATTCAGAACTAAGTTATCCCTCAGTTTTAACTGAGTACTCAGAAATACATTAAGACTATATATACCAAAGTTTTATATCTGAACAATAACCACCTGTGTACCATGAAAATAAATCAAGTTGTAAATTATTGAGTTTTGATATATAAAAAATGCATTGTTACAAAATTTATTGGACTTTTTGCTTGAAAGTCTTGGCATAAATTAATTAAATAGGCTGTATTTTAGAACACTAATAATTTAATTGAATTCTTAGCCTGTGATAATCTATAGCTGCCTAAATTACTATGACTACTCTATGGCAATACTGTAAAACCTGTCTAAACTGACTCCTATGTATGCTGGAAACCTGTATAAACTGAACTCTAGTACCAGAATTTAGTTTTTTTACATGATATAAACCAAATAAATACCTGTCAGATCTGATCAAAATCTTCAGTTTCAAAAATGGTTTGGTTTAGACAAGTTTGACTGTACATTTTAACTTACTACTGGCTTAATGTTTAACTTGGGCAATGGATTAGAAAATTTATTTTGTATTAAAAAAATTTGTTATCTTTTGCGCCAAGATTCTGCAAGTAAATGTTTGTTTTCACAGTTTTCTTCGATTGATTGTGAATTTCCTGACATTTATTTATAGTTAACATTGATTTCAGAAAATCGTTACATCAACTGTTTGCCTATAGCTCTTAGAATTCTTATTTAATTTAAGATTGGTGTCTGTAAATTCTAATTACGATTTATTTTAACGAGATTGAAGCTAGTATGTAGGGATTTACGAATGATATAAGACTAATGACTTTCTATTTATTTTGTATCAAGGACTATTAATTGAAGTCCATGTAGTAAGGATTCAAGTAATTTGTCATCACCGGAAAAACAAATTTTGTGACAAGAAAAATATTGGTTGAAAAATTCGAAATAAATGTATTGTCTAAAGTAATTCTTTACGTCGAATATACTTGAGATATAATTCACGATGGCTTCAAAATATCCTGATTTTACCAATGGCCTACATGTGATAAAATCATGAATTTTTCAAGCCTTCGCAAATTATTTCTATTCTAAAAGAATAGTTTCTACGCATTTTGAAATTCCACAACATAGGTATTCAGACATGAAAATGCCATTACACAATGCAAATAATACTATGGTGTCGTTAAAGCTTGCGGGAAACTTTACTATAACGTTGCCAAATAAGCCATATGACGTTTGTGACATTGGAATCAAAATATGCATATTTTACAATGATGTAGAATCGAAGTGTTTGTAGCAGGTCATATAAGAATTGTATATATTTTATACTTATTGACTGGGTATATGGGGAATAACAGATAACAATTGTTGCACTGAGGCATAGCAAGGATAGATATGTGGTGTTTGGGGAACAATATAAAACCTCGCTCTTTTATTTTAACTACTAGTGGAAAAAAGATACTGAGAAATAATAATATACAGTTATTAAATGGGTATCAGGGCATCTGTCTATTTCAAAGTAGGGCTCAGTTCACATTTACATGTTCTGGTACTGATAAGCATGTAGTAATTGCCACTGGACATTAAACAATAATCCCTCCATCATTCTTTGAAGGTTTTTTTCAGTTCTGAAATGTGATAGTAGGTTTTGAAGCTGGATTTAAACATCATGTGTGTCATCAGATGTATCATGGCAGAGCCTTACCATTAGTTCAAATGGCTTTTATGAAATTTTACATTGTCTTCAGTGATTTTAACATTAAACAACTCTTAAATGACTTCCTTTCAGTAAATCAGAAGATTTTTGTCTTTGTCATTCACAAGACTATTATATGATTACTTTATATAGCTGAAAAAAAATTAAATTTTTTATTGATTTAGATTCAAACTACAATGACAGTTCAAATTGAACAATACAAGTAGTGTTTTGAAAGGTTGTGTAGACATGGTAACTGTTATCTTCTACAATAGAAATCTCATAAAAACAATTTTAATCGTTTTGTGATTAAATTTAGTGAATTGTCATAGGCACCTGCCATCAGTTAACCTGCCGAGGGAACGTGAGGACGTTTCGGTTAATTTTGACAACAGCAGTTTCTACATGGAATGTATGATCAGGGAAGAACTGTACTTTTATCTCTTATCTGAAGCCCAATGACGACTGCCGAGCTTAGACATTTGAATTGAGTCAGACTACAGTAACATTTTATTGGAATGTTTGAACATGGGTTTATCATTAATATTGAGAATACTAGTCCTATATTTACTTTATAATAACTCTTTAAAACTAAACTTCAGTGTTGTATGTAATTGTTACGTGGGTATTTCTTTGAAGCATAGTTCAGTTGTTAATACTCGATAATTTTAGTTCTGACAGTTAGTCTAATAGATTTCTCCTTTACGTTTTGTCGAGAGTGGATTTGGGATAATTTTCCCACATTTCGTTTTAACCATTGACATTATTATGTAAAATACTCTTCACAATGTTTATTACCTATCAGACGTGTAGTAATTGATCACTCCATTTAGGGTTTGTTGGTGTCTACTCTGTAGTTTCCATGAACAACAATATGGTTTCCGGGGTAATAATATCATTACAGGCTCCAAAGTTATAATATTCCATTAATGTGTTCTATAAAAGGTCCTAAAAGTGGTGTATCAGTAGTTGTATTGATATGTTGTTATATGTGCTTATAGATGTAAATCTATGGCATTTATGCATATAAATATTCATGTAATCTGTTCTTAAGTAGGGCATGGTTTTTTGGCAGATATTTCTGCAAATTGTTCCACTTTGTATCTAAACATGATTGTATACTTGGAAACTTTATCAAATTATAAGACATTTCAAGTGAAATGTTCCTAGGGTCTGTTATGCTAAAGATGGTTTTGGAGATTCTGTGACTTGGACATACATATGCGTTTGTGCTTATATTTCTAGTTATGAATTTCTTTCTCTACTAGCTGAGTTTAAACATGTGACCTGTTTGTTCGGTCATGGATTTTCATCGTAGAATGATCAATCTTATGACATTATCTTGATACTGACTTGCATCTATGCCCTTCAAGTGTGAAGTGATTGTCATCTATGAATATCTGTGAAACTCCTATTAGAGACTTCTTTCATCTTGTGATGTTTTTTCCATGTTTAAGGATCCACAGCTTGGACTTATGTCATATATTTGGATTTTGCGGCAAGAATTTATCCACCATATCCTCTCTTACATAATAAAGACTATTAATAACAAGCTGTAATTTTCTCTGTCTCCGTGTAACTGTACCTTAGCTCAACAGTCTATGTTGAAGACATACTGCTAACTAAAGTGAACTTTTATATCAATGTTAACTAAATATTTCTAATTATACTTTAAGCTGCATTAACCAGATGTCTGTCTGTTGTGAATGAAATTGTCAGTCCTAATAGGGACAAGTTAAGATAGGTTTAAAGGCATTAAGAAACTGTGAAACTACAGTCTTAACAAAAACTTGGTTAAAATTCCATACTTTTATTTTGCAGTTTAAATCTATTTTCATGTGTATTTGACAGTTAATTGAATGAGTTTTATTGAAATATGAAGTTGTACTATAAATAATAAAACTTTGTTTATGACCTTTGTCATGTCTATTTCTACTAAATAATATTACAATCTGTCATTAAAAGAAACATAAAATAAGATGAAGCAAGTGTAAAGAGTACAGTATGTTAAGCAGCTTATTAATCAAAACTACATGGATAAGGCATGTGTACTTTACAAATAAGTGCATTTTTGTTCATAGTCTCTGAACATTCATTTTATGCTTGCCACAACACAGGAGAAATGCTTTGTCATTGTTATATTTCAATCTTTTTCTATATTTGGATATGATATATGGTATGTTTATCTTATAACTGGTTGTTAAACACCTGTTGGTCTAATAAAACTTGCTGACTGACCCTTTAGCTAATTGTCCCCTGCCACAAAGCAATGTGGGGACATAGAAATGCCATGTTATTTGGGGGAGTTATTGCCCTTTGAACTTTGAAATTTTGCTAAAATTGCCTTGTACGTGCTCTCACACCTACATTTATTTGTGGTTTTTGATGAAATTCATATGGAAGATGTGTATCGATGGTATCTAGATCAAGTTCAAATTGGAGTGCAGTGACATGATTTTTAGGGGTGTTTTTGCCCTTTGAACTTTGAAATTTTCCTAAAATTGCCTTGTATGTGACGTGCTCTCACACCAAAATTTATTTGTGGTTTTTTATGAAATTCATATGGAAGATGTGTTGGTATCTATATAAATTTCAAATTCTAGTGTGGCAGCCTTATTATACCCCCGCTTTTGAAAAAAGCCGGGTATATAGTATTCGTTGTGTCCGTCCGTCCGTCCGTCCGTCCGTCCGAGCTTTGTATCCGCAACTCCTCCTAAACTACGGAATGGAATTTGATGAAACTTTCAGAGAATCTTCATCCCATGATGGCATTGTGCACCTCCTATTTTAGAATTTGATCGGACCAATTTTTGGGGTTTCCCATAGAAAAACATGGACTTTGACTTTCAATGTGATAGGGGGTACCATGATGCCATCCGCAACTCCTCCTAAACCACTTTATGGAATTTAATGAAACTTTCAGAGGATCTTTATTACATGATGCCATAGTGCACCTCCTATTTTAGATTTTGATCTGATGAATATTTGGGGTTACCTATACCAAAACATGGACTTTGACATTCATTGTGATAGGGGTACCATGATGCCATCCGCAACTCCTCCTAAACCACTGAATGGAATTTGATGAAACTTTCAGAGGATCTTTATTACGTTATGCCATAGTGCACCTCCTATTTTAGATTTTGATCTGATGAATATTTGGGGTTACCCATACCAAAACATGGACTTTGACATTCATTGTGATAGGGGTACCATGATGCCATCCGCTTCTCCTCCTAAACCACTGAATGGAATTTGATGAAACTTTCAGAGGATCGTTATTACATGATGCCATAGTGCACCTCCTATTTTAGATTTTGATCCGATGAATATTTGGTGTTACCCATACCAAAACATGGACTTTGACATTCATTGTGATAGGGGTACCATGATGCCATCCGCAACTCCTCCTAAACCACTGAATGGAATTTGATGAAACTTTCAGAGGATCTTTATTACATGATGCTGTAGTGCACCTCCTATTTTAGATTTTGATCTGACCAACATTTGGGGTTTTCCATACCAACACATGGACTTTGCCATTCATTGTGATAGGGGGTACCAGTATGCCATCCGCAACTCCTCCTAAACCACTAAAGGGAATTCCATGAGACTTTCAGAGAATCTTTATCACATGATGCCATAGTGCACCTCCTATTTTAGATTTTAATCTGACCAACTTTTTGTGTTTTCCATAGCAAAACATTGACTTTGCCATTCCTTGTGATAGGGGGTGCGGGGGTATCAATTAGTGAGCTTTGCTCACAGTATTTCTAGTTTTTGGTGAGTAATTGCCAAAGCAAGTATTGTGTTGGATCTGTTTAACTTTCTTCACTAAACAATGTGCCATGTGGCGGGGGACATTGGAACACTGTTCATTTATTTTGTTTGTAGGTGTTTTCTTAAATTCAAAGTTCCAACAGGTTAAAAAATTTAGAATTTTGTTGTGACACCATTTCAAATTTACATTAATGATATCCATTGAAAGCAAATGAGGATTAAAGGAAGCAATTTAAAAAAAAGTACATAATGAAATATATTTGATATGAATAACATCTATATTACTTTCGTAAAGACTTAGGAACATAAATTTTCAAATTATATTACAGAATGAAAATAGATTTACTGAAGGCAAACAGATGACAGAATATTGTAGTTTCCCTCACTTTGAAGATAAAAAAAAGATAGAAGTTCTGAAAGGATATACCTAAAGTGAGTATGACATCTAAAAAGTCAAAACTTTTTATGGCCTTGCCACTAAGTGGTTGGGGCCATATAGTTTTACCCTTGTCCGTCATTCCGTCATTCTGCAATGAACAGTTTAAATATACAGATTTTTTTCTAAATGCCTCCAGATATTGAGCTGATTTATGGTATGTGGGTCTATCATGATGAGTTACAGATCGAGTTTATCTTCTGTTCCGCTCTTCTGATTTTTGCAGGAATTACCGGCTTTGGACTTTGAAAATTTTGTGAAAATACCATCTTTCTGGACTTTTTTTATAAACGCCTTCAAATATTGAGCCAAAATTAAGGCCTTGGACTTTTGCAGAAGGGGGCATTCGTTTTGTTCCGACACATGTAGTTTTAAATAATTAGTTTAACCAAGAAACTAAACAGAAGCATTCCTGCTGAATTTCTTTTTGAATTACAGTCAAACAGCTTTCAAAAATTGATGGATCTATTTTAGTAATCAGTTTTTAGTTTATACAGTTTCAGCCAGTATTACAACAGTTTTGTATAATTTTATTGCTGATTGCAGTAAAGAAAGACTTTGAAGTACTGTAACTCATGTACATTAAACTGATGAATACTGTAACCCAGTACATATGTTCAATACTGTTGTAATACTGTAACACAATACAGATTTGCAGTACTGCTGTAATACTGTAACACAATACAGATGTTCAGTGTTGGCATCATACTGTAACAGAGTACAAATGTTCAGTACTTCTGTAATACTGTAACAGAGTACAAATGCTCAGTATTTTTGTAATACTGTAACACAATACAGATGTTCAGTGTTGGCATAATACTGTAACAGAGTACAAATGTTCAGTACTTCTGTAATACTGTAACAATACAAATGCTCAGTAGTGTTATAATACTGTAAAAGAGTACAAATTTTCAGTACTGTTGTAATACTGTAGCAGAGTACAAATGTTCAGTACTGCTGTAATACTGTATCAGAGAACAAATGTTCATTACTGTTGTAATACTGTAACAAAGTACAAATGTTCAGTACTGTTGTAATACTGTAACAGAGATCAAATGTTCATTACTGTTGTAATACTGTAACAGAGTACAAATGTTCAGTACTTTTGTAATACTGTTACAGAGTACAAATGTTCGGTACTGCTATAATACTGTAACAGAGTACAAATGTTCAGTACTGTTGTAATACTGTAACACAGTACAAATGTTCAGTACTGTTATACTGTAACAGAGTACAAATGTTCAGCACTGTTGTTATAGTGTAACAGAGTACAAATGTTCAGTACTGTTGTTATAGTGTAACAGAGTACAAATGTTCAGTACTGTTGTTATGCTCTAACATAGTACAAATGAATTTGTAAAAGAACAATTGTGATTAACTTAGGTAGTCTGGTGTAATTCCATAAAATTCTGACAGATTATAAAGTTGGATCTGAAAGATAAATTAAACAGTACAAAATGAAATTACATCATTTGAAAGTTGAAATAATAAGATTTTAGCAATTATATTAGAATTGAGACTGACATTGAATGACAAAGTGAGATTGTTTAATAGTTACATAACTATGTGGATGTCCTTTATGAGAAGACTTATTTAGTGGGATACAGGTGTTTCTACTTTATAACATCAGATGCTATCTAGAAAATTAGTGTCATCCTCCTTTTAATGTCTTTTATTATTTGCTGGCTTCTGGTGCAGTGATGATAATAAGCCAATGCAGATGGAATAGAATATTTATTTTTTTTTAAACTGACATTTCATTGTGTGTATTATAGGTGGTCATGTGGTTTAATATTTTGGTTAATATATTAGATTATTTAACTATGTTTTACTGTTGTATTCAATTTGATGTCCTTCGCTTTTTATGCAAGTTTGGACTATAGAATTCAAGTTTCCATTATTCAATCTATTTTCTTTCATATTGCATTTTTTGGGATAATGACTTCAGTTACCTTTTATGTGATGAAATTTATAGGTGAATATGAAAGGAAAAGGGAAGTGAGGTCTGTAGGTCAAGGTTAAAGGTCATTTGGTGGTACAGTAAACTAAAAGATAGGGGAATAGGGAAGGGAAAGAGTCCTAATAAATTTTACATCAGTAGTTCAAAAGTCAGGGTAGAAATCTATATTTTGGATAAAATGAGTCCCTTTACAATGGGAACAAAACTTAAACAGATAAAAACTATTTGCAAGTGGAATTATTGTATTGATTTTTTAGAATAGAATGACTACGTTGAAGGTCATAACCAGCAAAAATAGAAAATTTCTCAGTTGGGGTATGGGGGGCCTCGGTAGCCAAGTGGTCTAGGTAGTTCGTCATGACTACTAATGATCACTAGCCTGTCAACACTGGGGTTGCGAGTTCGAATCTCACCTGTGAATTTTCTTACCGAAGGTCGGTGGTTCTCTCTGGGTACTCCGGCTTCCTCCACCAATAAAAATTGGCCGCCGCAAAATAGCCAAATGTGCTGAAAACGGCGTAAAACACCAACTAAAACAAACAATCAGTTGGGGTATGGAAAATCTATAAAAAGGACATATCAAATTTATTATGTCTTTTGTTTCCCGCAAAAACTGACATACTGGACAGCTAAATAGAGTGTGGACCCTTAACAATGTTCTGTAAATAGAAGAAATATTATGATTAAAATTTTAAACCTTTCAGGTAAAAAGAAAAGATTGGCTTTAGGTAATGTCAGTGGATTTTGGTGAACATTTTTGGCATAGTATATGTAGTAGTTTGTACTTTAAAAAATACTCTTATATATATATTGCTGTTATGTAATACATGCAGAAAGAAGCAATTTAAAAATATTGTACTCATCAGTAGGATTCTGACTGTTTAAGTAGTTATTGGATGGCCTCAGTCTGCGACTTGGTAGGATTTCTAGCACGCTATCTTTTTTAACTTAAAGACAAGTGAATCATTATTATGAACACTATTTATATTTACATGATAATGTCCTATGGACAGTGATAGGTCTATTGACATAAGGATGACAGGAACTGATACACTACAGATAAATTTGTGTTTTCAGTTGGATTAAACCAAACCTTTTACACCTGGACAGGTAAACAGCATTATCTTACCATTAACACTGATTTCAGGTAAGAAGCTGCTTAATATTTCCTTTGTGTCTCTCTTTATCTTTGATATGTGTTGCTGAGTTTTAATGTCAGTCATGTTTATTTTACCCTATGGTAGTCTTGCTAGGTAACAGCTCTTCATGTTTTTCTTTATTTAGCCTGAAGTGGGTAAATAGGATGTTGCTGAATTAAACTTGCTTGTTTTGGCAGCTTTTTAGCTCACCTGACGTGAAATGTCATTTGAGCTATTTCTATCACTTTGCATCTATCGTCCGTCTGTCTGTTCACATTTCACATTTTGAACTTCTTCTAGAGAACTGCTGAATGGATTGAAACAAAACGTGGCACAGATATTTCTTACAAGGTTACTTTGGAGCTGATCCATCATCCAACATGGCTGCCAGTGGGGACTTAGTTTAACATAGGACACTAAGGGAAATACATACAGAAATCTTCTAGAGAACCGCTGAATGGATTGAAACCAAACATGGCATGAATGTTCCTTATGAGGTGCTGACCAAGTGTTGTTATTTAGGTGCCGAACTGTCATCATAGGGGGACTTAGTTTAACGTAGGACCCTATGGGAAATACATACAAAAATCTTCTAGAGAACCGCTGAAAGCATTGAAGCCAAACATGGTATGAATGTTCCTTATAAGATGCTGACCAAGTGTTCTTACTTTGGTGATGATCCTTCATCCAACATGGCTGCCAGCAGGGGGACTTAGTTTAACATACAAAAATCTTCTAGAGAACCGCTGAATGAAACCTGCAATCATGGCATGAATGTTCCTTATGAGGTGCTGACCATGTGTTGTTACTTTAGTGCTGATCTATCATCCAAGATGGCCAACAGCAGGGGACTTAGTTTAACATATGGCCCTATGGGAATTTACATACAAATGGATTCTTTTTGAAAATTACTGAATGGCTTGAAACCAAACATGGCATGGGTGTTAATCTCAAGGTCATTTAGCAATGAACAAATAAAAATATAAAGTGAGCGATACAGGCTCCTTGGAGCCTCTTGTTTTTACCATTTCAACTACTTATTGTTGTATTTTGATGATTCTGTACATTCTCAGTTTTCCAATCTTTATGGTTTCAATATGTTTGTCTGCAATTTTTCAGTTGTTCATTTTCTAAGTTTTCAGGAGGAGTTAATTTTGAAGTTTTCAGTATGTTTATCTATAAGTTTTCATTACGATTGTTCAGTCTTTAATTTTTCTGTATTTTGATAAGAAGATGTACTGAGAGTCCTGTTCTTCAGTAAGTAAATTTATGAAACAAAAAAATTTATGAAAACTATCTTTCCTGAATTTGACAGCCTAAATTCCAGAAGTGTCTGAGTGGTGAAGATTTATTTGTCTTTAACCTGAAGCTTTTGTTTCTATTCTAATTATAAACACACTACAGACACATTCATCCTGGAAGCATTTGACAGTGCTAAAATTTTCACTTAAATTATGTTTTTGTAAAATATTCAATTAGTAATGATGTCTTGTCATGTGATGTGACATCATACTTAGACAGTAATTCAGAGACAGATGCGTTGGACAGGTCTAGTCTGAAGAAGCGTTAATGAAAATAGACATTTACAACCATAACCAAACATTGGAATTGTTAAGAATTATACAATGTTTCAGACACAAGTGACATGTGTTTTGTATGAGATACTACATAAAAGCATTTAGTACAAGGATGAGACTTATTATGGCTGACAATTTTTAAATTGGTCCCTTGTGTCATTGGCAAATTGTTAGATGCATTTTGAATATTTTCTCATATTGCAGCATCAAACTTAGATGAAGTTTGTAAAGATGGAGCAAAGCTTTAATCAGTATTATTTTGATCCAAATAATGAGTTGTTGGAAAAAGGTGATGATGGAATGATAATTTTTGTCTTTACTACAAGAATTGCATGAGAACAAAAAATTTTTTCAGCATTGATAAAGTACATTAAACATCAAGTTTTATAACTGGCTCCATCTCTAAGTAAATACACTTACTAGGGTAATCATATTTGATCCACACATTCTCTATGACAAATATTAAATTTTTGTTGTCTGCATAACGTTTCTGTAACCATACAAGTATATGCTACAAGCATTATTGTATAGATAAACAGATTTTATGAAACAAGTGTCATAGGTTGCAGCCTAAGGACCTCAGAGGACTTAAGAGGTCTGTAGTACAGCAAGCCACATTGCTACTTCTCTCAATCATTTCTGTAATTGATTTTTTCTTGAAACTCAACATATTCGTTCTTGGTGGTTTTTTGAACGATATTAGCGAATAAAAAAGATAGGTCACTGAATTGGTTTCGTTGATATAGTACCGCAAAAAATGCTTACATTCATCCAGATGCTAAATTTACGGCATATTTTTCGAATGATGCCATTTCCATCATGAAAGTCGAATTTTTATACGGACTTTTGTGTTGGCTTCCAGAATATATATATTTTTTTATTGTAACAAAGAAAACGGTTTCCCATAATTCAATGACCATGTATTTTGCTCTAAAGGCCTTTCACGTGCAAATTTGGGCCAATTTTTACTGCATATTCTATTGAATTTTGAATTTCTGTAATTCTTTTTTTTCTTAAATTTTTATACTGTGTTTAGTTATTCATTGTTGTCAGAATAATACAAAAAAAAAATGATAGGTCACCGACTTCATAAGAAAAATAAAACGGATTTAACGTCGAAAAAATGACATATTCAGCTACGCCAAGCTTAGTTTTGTTTTCTCAATAAACATGACGTCACAATAAGCAAAAAAGAACTTTCCCTTCAAGTTACCGTGTCGCCACGATGTACATAGTGTAAGCCTCGTTCAAACCAATTTTGTTATTGGTTGGAATGATATGGTAAAATATTTTTGATCTTGTTGCTGCACTTATCATTTGTAGATGCTTCAACACTAACCTAAGAGTTCGAGTTCGTGCCTCAGTTAATTTTATTTTGACAAAAAGTAAATAGTGTTTGCAAGAAAGCCAAGAATATTTTGCCAATTTTTATGTGTTTGTTGCATAACTAGTTTCTGTGCCGGAAAAAGTTTGTCAGCATCTATGCTAGGAACGTTTTGTTATAAAACCATTACATTGAAGGAAAACAAGAACCCTAAAACTACAACACAATACCGATATTGCTGTCCGTGTATTGCCATTTCGACAGTTATAGTTATTTACTGCTAATTTAAAAAAAAAACAAAACCTTTCAGTGCCAACACCAAGGTACCAGCTACTAGACATATCATAATTGCAGGAAATGTAACTATGGCCATTATGCCTTATCAGTGCAAGTTAAATCGAAAAAAAAGAAAGTTAACATAAGAAACTGTGAATAGCCATACTAGATTCTGGTACTACCGATAGTTAGTGGTATATCAGAAAATTTGTTACGGCTCAACCATAAGTCTTACGCATCATTCCAATCCAGTGGGTAAGTTCTGACAACTATGACAATTGAAAATACGAAAATCTGTGCATCATCTGTCAAACAATTGCCTCTTAGAAGTAATAGGCAATTCATCGTACATGCATTTCTATCAGGAGCGTTTCCAGGATATTTGAAAGGGGGGCGTATAATAAAACTTTGGCCGAGTGGAGCGAGGCGAAAAATTTTTTGGACCTTTTTTTTCACTAAAAAAACATAAAATAATTGTAAAATGCACTAATGTAACAGTTCCTGACTTGGAGCATGTATATTTTATAGTTAAAGTGTCAGGGTTTGATATTTTTATGCCGAATTCTCTCCATTAATTTTTTTTTTTTTGAAAGGGGGGGCATATGCCCATTACGCCCTCACCTGGACCCACCCCTGTCTCTCTTCAAAGAGCAGAAAGATTAAAGTGTATCAAATGTAGGTTTCTGCATTAAATCTGGCTTAGTAAAATCCTGAAGACATTGAAAATGGGCATTACAAGTTGACCAGCTACATATAGAATATTGTGATTGGGTATTTGTGAATTCGGTTGGCAAAAATTTATAGGTGACGGCACAAATTGTTTCAAGTATCAATAAGCCGAAGCAAAAAGTTCCGTGTGGAAATTTTGTGGCGACATTGACTTTCATACAGATAAAACGATTTATGGGCATCAATATGGTATAGTGTAAAGAAAACGAATAAAAATCATGAATCCATTCGGGGTATTGTATCATACACTATTTACTCCATAATCTAATATTTGTCACTCATCTTTAGTTATCAAATCATTTATAATCGGTTTAAAGGCTTTAAATTTTAATAAATATATAAGTAAATAGTTTTTACTAAAACCATATATGCATGACTTTGTGGGCATGCAAACTTCTCACTTCTTTCCCCTTCTTCCCATATTTTGCTTGCATCTTGAGTTTCTTGTAGATAATAAAAATCTGTTTTCCTCCTTTTAACTTCAGACATTCGCTCTCGGCGGTCTTTTTGAAGGTTTCTTTCACTAGTTTTAAATAAAGCGCACTTTCAAGCGCGACACCATTTTAGCTTTTCAAAAATAACGCGAATGTGAAACACAAATGTGATATGCGGATTTTCTATCAACGTCATAGACGTCTTATGGAACAATACTTATGCGCTGAGATGTGCATATAAACAATAGTTGGTTTGGTCTTTAATCAACACAAAATGAAGTTTTGGGTGTATAATATTTTTGTCCATCAGTCCATCTGTCTGACATCTGGATTATTTTGATAATTTATATCCTTCCACTTTAAATTTGAATAGAAGTTTCTACTCATCACAGCATGCAGTGAGTTCCATTATAAAAATCAGCAATATGAAACCCTTTTTTGGGGGAGGGGGGACTTCAATCAAAAATATCATTGTCAATTGTATAATTTTCATTATATTATAAGTATTGGATATGAGGGTATTAGCCCAGAAGGGGTGTATCCTATTTATATCATGATACTTTGAAATGCCCAAATGATAGGTTTTAATAATATAGATAAACTAGGATAAATGCAGGATATCTGGTCACATTTTATGGCATTATGACGATCAAATGTATAAAAAGCATCAACAATAATCAGCAATCGATACTGCAAGACATGCAAAAATTCAACAATAGTTACTGGTTTCTGCATTTACACACTGACAAAACTTTTATTTTCCAATTGTCAAATGTCTGTAAATCTGGGTCTAAGGTAAACAGAGTACATGTATTAATACCATAATAAATTTGAATGGTCTTATCACTTGACTGGCAGATGCAATTAGCTAAGTTGTAACTAAAACAGTTGAACTTACCTGATATTGCTCGATCATGTCCTCCAGAGAATCAAAAACATTTTGCATATGGAATTTTTATAATAAAAGGGAGATAAATCTTCCTTTGAGATTTCATTGAAATAAGTATTACATCCCCAGTTTGCATGAAATTTTCATAATTTTTTTTAAAAATAATGGTTTTCTGAACTTTTTCAACCTTTTTAATACTTTATTTTTCTGCTCTGTCCACTATTGTGGAAGGTGCATATAGATTAACCCTTGTCCATCTGTACATACTTAGGTACGTCGGCTTGCTTAAGTTTTTGCGTTTAGGTTCCATAAAACGTGGACCCATTGAGATATATCAATGATACAATCCTTTTATAACGCTGAACACAGATGAGCAACCTTTGGGTCACTTTGACATTAATGCATTAGTGACTCTGATAAAGTATTGCCTTTAATTTCATGTCCTAGGAATCCATGATGTTGTATCAATCATACTTCACCACTATAATCATCTGACATTATATAATTCATTTCTCCAATATTTGGATCTTTGTGACCCACATTTCATGCATGAGTGACTTGGTTAAGTTTTTGCATAAGGTCCATTTCTCAGTTACCTAATATGAATGATCTTATACCTATTCATTCATCTTATATAGTACAACAAAAGTCGGCAATATTTGAGTCACCATGATATATATTTTATGCTTGAATGACTTTGGTACAATTATTGCATTTAGGTATATTTTTTGGCTATGGTAGTGTATTGATGATGACATACATGTTATGCTCAGTAACTTTGATTAAATTTTTGCATTTAGGTGTATTATTAAAGATCTTATAGTAATATATTAATGATATTTCACAGCTGCAGTCCTCTTACATAGTACAACAGAACTCAGCATCATTTCAGTCACCACAACATATATTTTATGCCCAAGTGACTTTGATTAAATTTTGGCATTTAGGTGTACTATTAAAGAACCTATGGTAATGTATTAATGATATTCACAAATAAAGTCATCTTATATAGTACAACACAGCTCTGCCTTGTTTGAGTCACTATGACTTACATTTTATGGTAGAGTGACTGATTAGAATATTCTGCATTTTATAGAATAGAGAATGGAAACGGGAATGTGTCAAAGAGCCAACAACCCAATTAAAGAGCAGAAAACAGCTCAAGGCTACCAATTCAGTCTATCTCAAAAAAAAACTTGGAATGAAGAAATATCAATGATATTTTATACTACAATAATCTTCTTTAGTTCAATACAGATCACCAACATATAAATCCATATGGCCTACATTTCATGCTTGAGTGGCTCCATTAAATTTTAATGGTTGCAACGGCTCATTATGTCAGAAACAGAATTTAGTAATGTTGATTCATTATTTTTAATGGAGTAAAAGTTATTGTTAGCAGGATATATTATGAAACTTTCATATATTTAAAACAATTCTCAAAACGATTTCTCATCATAATAATAGATGGGAATTTAATATGGAGCAGACACACAATCTCTTGTTTCTATTGGAAATTCCCCATATAGAATCATATTTGAGGTATAAAAATATAACCTTTACAAACAATTGTAAAATTTTTATAATTTCTTGGATGACTCATCAAAGTTTATTTACCAACAAAAATAATTCTAACATTTAGAAATTGCATAATGCCAAAAATCCATTTGACAAACTGAGGTTACATTTGTGTCACTGTAACACAAGTGAACTGATAAAGTTTGCTTTTAATTTCATACATTATCAATTATATTTCATCACTGTCATCCTGTTACATTTCTTCAACAGTTGGGTGTGTATGACTTACATTTAATGCTTGAGTGACTAGGTTAAGTTTTTGCTTTTTTGTCCATTTTCTAAGAAATTCTTTGAGATATTTCAATGATATTATACCATTTTAGTCATCTTAATATATGATACAACACAAGTCAGCAAAGTTTGAGTCTATCTACATGCCTCAAAGTTTTCAGGAATTACCTGGATTTCCAGATATATTCCTATGGAAAATATTAAATTTTTACCAGATTTCCAGATTTGGTGCAACAAGTACTTTCACTCATGTATCCAGAGTGACTTGTCTTACATTTTGGTCGATTTCTCAAAAACATTTGATATTCCACAACTGAAATCATCTTGTATAGTTCAACACAAATCAGCAACATTTGGGACATCATGCCTTACAGTTCATGCTTAAGTAACTCCATTAAACTTGAGTCCTTTAAGGTCCATTTCTTAGAAACTGAATTAAGTACTGTAGATCCATTATTATTTGCAGGATTCTGATTTTCATTGAATTTGTTGGTAATCGGAAACTATGAATTTATATACTCAGTGAAATACATTTATTTAGTTATATGTATTTTTTAACTGAAGCAAATGATAAAACTACAATGTTAAATATCATCAAATATCAGTTTTTTTTCACAAATTGCAACCCACAAAAATAAATGAATCAAAAGTATATGAATGATTCAGTAAATTATTTTTACTAAGCAGAATATGATATATTCTTTTATAATTTAAAATAATTCTCAAAAGATTTCCCCTCATAAAGATCCAAATCTTACAGACTCTTTCTATTTTTTTGTTTTGTTGTTGATAATTTGCAAGAAAATCTGGGAGGCAGAGTTATTGCCCTTTTACCAATGTATTCTTATCATTTTGATAAGATCAGCATCATTTTTCATGTAAAACAGTAATTAACACCTGTTGACAGGCAATTAATTTTAACACCTGTAGCATTTAAAATATCATTAGCTGAAAGTTTATAATGCCGCATAATTCAACATTTAACTTCAAAGCTTTGAAAAATATATACAGCATGGAAATAATTGGAAAAAGCAAAAAATAAATCTTAGATTTTAATGAAACTATATATTTAAAATTCAAACTGCAGTCTTATCTTGGCTGAATCAAATGTAGATTGGGCATTAAGTTGTACCCTTGTCATTAATAGTTTAAGTATATTAGCCTAATTCTGTACTGTCTACATGATTTTCAGAAATGTCTTGTTACCTGAACTGCTTTTGGAAGCATTGGTCATAAATTATTATGGATTGTTTCTGTGTATTTTGTAGCATTGAAGTTCCTTGAGTTTCTGTCAGTAAACCAACACTATCAAATACAGCCCAAAAACATGACCACTAAAATCAAACTCATCACTTCTCCGACGGTCTTTAATCCTGACCAACAGCTTTGAACGTTACCTGTTTCCAGTAACTGCATTACAAATACTAAAGATCCTACACAACAACAGTTCTCTTTTAAATGTAGAACGAAGTTTAACTGCATATTGTGTTTCTCAATTATTGGGTTACTGTTACCTTCATATACTTGTGTGTCAATATAAGCATTGAAGTTCATTTCTGAAAACCTGTTGAGATATTTGATACCAATACAGTAATCTTATAAGTAGAACACAGTGGGTTTTTATGACCAACATGCATTATGCTCAAAGCTTTTACATTTTGACTCTTAATTCAGGTACCCGCTATAGCATATCAATGATGTTTCTCACTGTAGTAATCTTATATAGGATTTTCAAATAGCAGTGGTATTTAAGTCACTATGACATATTGGACAATTCATTGACTAAAGTTTTTCATTTAGGTCCATTTTCATAATATTGTATAAATCAAAGCTGGTTTGTTGTTCTCAGTACATTTGTACAATTTAATGTGATTACTGTCTCTGCAATTGCCCATTTAAGCACATCATTACAGTAAGTTTCAAAACCAGGAAAAGCCTAATGCTGTAGAGACATAAGTCATTGGAGGCTCTAATTTATCTTGATTGTAAATTAGTTATTCAGGGGAGATAATGAAACAACCCCCCTTTAGCCCTTAAGATCTGAAGGGAGATAATTAAACATATCTCCCAAGTTTAACCTGGGTAGGGAGATAACTAACTCTTTTTTAACCAATGGAAATAATCTGGTTAATTAGTTATTAGTTTGGCAATGAAGCCTCCGAGCAAGGATGAAGGAAAATCTGGTTCCCTGTCAATTAGACAGCGTCTTGTTCTCATTGCAATATCTTTTGTGGTACACTCGACCCTAGTCAGAAAATAAAAATCAATTTTATGGTAGATGTTATTAATTAAAGGTTCATACTTTAACCTGCATAACCACTGGTAAGTGATCATTTAAGCCAAAGTCAATTGAAGTCAAAATCAGAAATTTATCAGTTTTTGCTGATAAACACTGTTTAATGTTTTTGTACTTTAAGGATCCAGTTCAGGTTTTTTTTCATTACATTTATTTTTTGTTTTGGTAATTGTTTACCTGCCTGAAATCGAAAATCATTTGAAATTTGGAAATGTTGTTAGGAACAGCTAAACACAGGTCAGGTTTGCATTTGACATAATTTATATTTGTTATTCTTAGTTGTCCTACCACAGAAGTTAGCTACTGATACTTTTATAAGTTATAGCCAATTACATTTTAATAGAATATTGTTAGCAGGTTGTGAATGGCAACATTGAGGAATTGTCCAACAAGGTAATTTTGATATTGGGTACATGAATCAGTGAATTATTTTACACATGTGGAGTTCCAGTCTGAAATATTGCACATTTTTCATTCTGATAAATTCAGAAAATTGTCAGCTTTGCAGTTTGCCATCACAAATTAATATTTTCAATGTTCTCGGACTTTTACTTTACAATAAGATAAAACTAGACGTATTCGAAAGAATTTTCGCGGGATATGTGTAATGTTTAAAAATTTTGCGAAAGAATATAATACAGTTTCTTATGAAAGTACTATTGAGTGGTTAATAGTACTTAGACAGAAACAATGGAAATTGTATGAACAATAGTATTTTTATTGTCTGTAATTTTATAATGAAAGTAATACTTTAAGTAGTTTTTGAGGATAAACTTTGTGATAATGATGTAGAATACGTGTATCATTTTACAATAATGTGTGCCCATCATTGAAAGAAATCAGAGATAAATAGTTCTTGAATATAGGAAATATCTCCCCCATTCCATTGTTTCAAATTCGTTCCCAATTAAACGTCTATGACATGCTATTTGTTTTGTGTTTAGTATAAATATGAGTGCATTGGTAAGCACTCTTGATGGAAAAAGATATTCCTTTATATGCAATTAAAATTTGATAAAGGATGGATTGTACTATTATTGTGATACAGCTCTAGTATGTATAATATGTTTATTTTATGTTTTTATTACTTATATTTGGTAACAATCCTTATGATTGGATTTTGTGCCAACAAAATATTCTAATTCTGATTCTGATTCCAAGTTGATCATTTAAAGTTCTGATGGGACTCGAGTACCTAAAATTAAAACAACCAAAAGTTCTTATGTAATTTAGGTTATAAATATGGGATTTTAGAACTAAAAATTAAAAATGAAGTAAAGTACGATGTGTTCTGGTATTTATGTAGAAGGTGTGCATTGAATTAATAGAATTAAAGCCAATTTAGATGTGTTTTTGAAGATTCGTCTTGACTGTCTCTTGACTGATTATGCAGTTTAAATTTTCATGCTCTGTTTAGTTTGATCTGGGAAATGTGTTGGTTTTGTCTTCTACTGTTTTCTATGCAGTTCTTATGAAATGTTATTTTACAACCCAGTCACACAGCTATTTGGGAATGGAAATCTAAAAGGATGAATCCTTTACATTTTTCTGTTGAAATTGAAGTGCTTTATATTAAAGAATCTTATGTCTGTCATTTGGTATTTTTAGCTCACCTGGCCAAAGGTCCATCGTCGTCGTCGTCGTTAACAATTATACAAAACTCTTCTCCTCTGAAACTACTTGACTAATTAGAACCAAACTTGGTATGAATGTTCCTTGGGGTACCCTGCATAGAACTGATGTGGGGATTTTTGATTCATCGAAAAAGATGGCCGCTGTTACTAAAAATAGAACATAGGGGTAAATTGCTGTTTTTTGCTAATAACTCAAAAACCGTTACAGATATCGAAAATCTGACATGGGGTAAAATTGATCAGCATGACAAGATCTACCTACCCAGAAATTTTGAAGGAAATTCCAAAACCCATTTAGGAGTTATTGCCCTTTTTTCGTCAAATTTTCAAAATTTTAACATTTTTCGTCATTTATCTCCAAAACTATTTGAGATAGAAGTGAAATGTAAATTTGAAAAATGTTTGCCATGTTGAGATCTACCTACCCTGAAATTTTAAAGGAAATCCCAAAACCCATTTAGGAGTTGTTGCCCTTATTTTGTCAAATTTTCAAAATTTTTTTATTAAAAAATCTTCTCCTCTGAAACCGCTGGGCCGATTGGTTTGAAACTTAATAGGAATGATCTATGACATGTCCTCAATTTATTTTGATCTGACATAAAACATGGCTGTCGTAGCTAAAAATGGAATATAGGGGTGCATGTGTTGTTTTTGGCTTATAACTTAAAAACTGTTACAGATATCAAAAATCTGACATGGGGTAAAATTGATCAGCATGACAAGATCTACCTAACCTGAAATTTTGAAGGAAATCAACCAATTTAGGAGTTATTGCCCTTTTTTCGTCAAATTTTCATAATTTAACATTTTTCGTAATTTTTTTACATTTTTGCATTTATCTCCAAAACTTTTTGAGATAGAAGTGAAATGTAAATTTGAAAAATGTTTGCCATGTTGAGATCTACATACCCTGAAATTTTAAAGGAAATCCAAAAACCCATTTAGGAGTTATTGCCCTTTTTTCATCAAATTTTCAAAATTTTAACATTTTTGCATTTATCTCCAAAACTATTTGAGATAGAAGTGAAATATAAATTGAAATGTTGAGATCTACCTACCCTGAAATTTTGAAGGGAATCCCAAATTCTATTTAGGAGTTATTGGTTTGTGTAATTTGAGGTCGGGTTCTGTTACATTTATTTAAGGTTCACCCTTATTCCTGGTCAATTTTGTCAACTTCCTGCCAGGACTACCACCATCAGGGAACATATTTTAACATTAAACATTATGAAAAATAAATCTTCAACAAATTTTCCCTGGACAATTGAACCAATTGCAACAAACTTGGTCAAATAGTTGATTAATTGTCCAATGAAAACCAGACTCCAGGTGAGCGATACAGGCTCTGGTGAGCCTCTTGTTACCATTTTCAATTTAATTTTATTCTTTATTTACATGTATGTATCACAATCCTTGACAACAGTTAAAAGCTATTAATAGTTTTCCCTGTGTCTTACCACTTTTTTGTAGTGTACATTTTTAGTAGTAAATCATATGAGTATAGGAACAAAGAACCTTGGGTTAGACAAAAGTTTGCTTTTCTAATGTTGCGTTAAATTATGTCTCCGCACCCCTGGGAGGAAAATCATTGAAAATAAGCTGAGGATGACAAATATCTGAGATGTTTTGAAAAAGAAAAAATAATGTTGATAAAAGACCTTCCTTTTTCCTCATTATAAACAAGATAAATTTTGGGAAGTCTTGCTCATTAGAGTGGATTTTATGTGAAAATGAGAATTGCAAGAGACATGATAATATCTTTTGGAACTTGCAATGCGTAAATGATTGCTGAACTTGTGCCAGGGTTCTGTGAAGTCAATTTATTTCTTTGTTTTCATGTTATTTTTTAGCCCAAGCATGAAATTGTCCCAGGGCTTTTCATTTAGAATATGTTTACTAATATTCTATACTAGATTCCTTGCCTCAGGTCTGTAATTGAGTTTGTTGAAGATGTGAGACATAAGCAATGTCAACAGTACTTGTGATAAACTGTTTGTAGTTTTTTAGAAGAAAGATGGTTAAAAGGGAACCTTATGGAAAACCATTTACTTCTTCTAAAATGTTTCTGTGTTTAATAACTACAAACAAAAACAAGATTTTCTTTTATGGTTTTACCATTAACACGATAGAGAATAATTACATAGACGGTTTTTTATGAAGACGATATTACACTATGTCTGTCAAGGGAGTCATCTTCTGACGATATAGATAGATCTTTGTATTTTTTGTATACTTGGATTTAGACAGATTTTTAATATAATGGCGAAGTAAATGTTAAAAGCAGTTTAAATATGTGGTAAATTGTCTTTGGTAATTGAGTTTGGAGACCAAGCGTGTTATTAGTAATGCCTTTATGGCCACATATCTATTGAGAGATTGACACTCACAGAAGGCATAATTATTAAACTTTGTTTTCATCCTTTTGTACTAATCTGTTGAAAGTGATGCATGATTTACAAAATTTTTTCAATTGCTTGAAGAATTTGGCAGGAGAAATTAAATGGAAGTGTTAAACTATTTATTAAGCCCAGCATAGGGAAAAAAATTATCTTCTTGCACATCAAAAATACAAATATTGCTAAAATGTTCTGCTGTTTCAAGTGCTAAAAATGTGTAATTCTGTGATCTTTGTAATATAAATAACTTTTAATTAAGAATCTTTGATCACGTTAGATTGATTAATCCTGATTAATTCTATATTTAGGTTCTAGATTATGTAAGTCTTTACTCATTTGAGAAGTTTTTGTAATGTCTGTTTATTTTTGAATATTGTATATAGTCAAGAGTCTGGAAGTGCAAAGTTATTAACACAATTAAATTGGTATACTGCATGCATTTGATTTCCCTTTTCTTTGTTTTTCTCACTCATAGATCTCAACACATTTTGTAAGCACCAAGAACAGTATTTTATTTCTGCTTATCTTCTTATAGTTAAAAGCTGGTGCATTAAATATAGGCACCTCACTTAACATTAGGTATCAGAGATTTAGGATGAAACAATGTAACAGAAAGTGCCATAGTTTCTGGTTTTGTCCTATTTTGGATGGGGACATTAAAGTGACAGTGGAAATGAAACTACAGTCTGGCCTTTGTTGTTTTCCTTCCCCTCACCCCTCATACAATAAAATGGAATTATGTTTCTTCCTGCTGCTGTAACATACTGTATCCAAGCATATAACTTGTTCTGTTCACTGGTACCCAAAATTGCAATGCCACCTTGTGATAGATGCTATGCCTACCATTTTTTGATAACAACTTTTGCTGTTCAGTATTTGGTTGGCCACCTTTAGATTTAGTCTTCTTGGTGTTGATTATCTATATGTCAAACTTTCTTTGCATTGACACAGACTATAATTTTCACCATTAAAGTTGATGGGATATTTTTAAAGGTAAATCGGCTGTATATTGTAAAAATGACAAATAACTCCCTATTACTCACAACAAAATAAGTCCTTCAATAAGTAAGTAATATAAAAAATTGAAAAGATATGGTGTATTATGTCAGAGGCTTGAACATATATGCTGTACATGTCTTTTCTTAAGAGTTGTTGCCAACTGTTATGGATAGCTTGAATAATAGATTTGCTTGTAGTTAGGAAAATCACAAAACTGGTGTGTGCACATTGCAATCATACTGTAAGTTCAATAAGTTGTCATAATTATTGTCACTTCAGCTTAATACTTAGTAAGTACACCTGCTGTTGTGTTTTGTTCTTGTGGTGGCTAGGGAAGGGTGCCAAACAAAAACTCTTATGAAAATGCATGGTTAATTTAGATGGTGCTCAAGATGGGACGATTATTTCAGCTGGTGTAATCATTATTGTGTCATGTATCCCACAATGCATTGCATTATCACTCCATCAGAAATATCATCTCTATTATTTAACCATTAATTCTTCGTATCTTACTGAAAGATTTGTTACTGTAGAAATATTTTTTGTTCATTTATACAGAAAAATAGGCACAGAGTCAAAATTCTTATGTTGTTATTCAATAATTATTATGGGTTTCTAAAAGGATAACCATTTTGTCTTCTTGCAACATTTATTTATGCAGTTCACATGTCTGTGATAAATATTTACAAGCCATTATTCATTTGTAAAATATAATGAAATAGAATTCATCGTGGATAAAATTCATAGTATTGGTGTATACATTTCATAAGTGAGATTAGATTTATTAACTTTTGAAACATTTTACCAGTGACACATAGATACTTTGGTTCACATTTACTGTCTGCTTCAGAAGTATTAGATATACCACTGTCCACTTTGTCCTATCTAAATAGAAGTGTATCTGATTCACTGGAATGCCACAATACATATTTTAGGACCTTGATTTTATGAAAAAATATGATTAATTTAGGAGATCATGATACATTTTATGTAGAATTAAGTTGCTTTTGTAAAATATGTTGGTTTCTGCATGAGAGTGTCAGCACAGTTTTTCCCAGAAAAGAACTACATTTTTCAGACTGGTGCTTCATGTATTATTATAAAACAATATGTGAACCATACAATAAAGATGATTCACAAGAATGTAATAAAAAAATCAAATGATTGATTAAATTTCCTGTACTAATAAAATAGACATAAAAATAGGTGCACTCTATTGCACAATTGAATATGACCACACACACCTCATATTATTTCTCAGATCATAATAATCCATGGCATCAACCAGGCCTTTCTGTTTCTAGTCAACCATATCAAGGTAGATATATCATTCAGAAATTTTAATGCAACTAAAATAACTTATAATGAATGTATTGTATATATATATATATATATAACTTTCAGTGATATTTTCTACAAGTGCATATTATGAGTTAACATTTTTTGACCGATTTCTACTTGGCTTTCTGAAAAAAAATTGAGTTGGTTGTCTCATTCCCTATTATTACACTGTATTTTCTGTTTTTTGTGACAGAATCTATTAATTATTGCCTAGAGGGATTTTACTTATTTAGAAGACCTAAATTAGCTGACAAATAAAATACCAAAAATGTTATTGATATACAAAAAAGTTTCACAATGCATCTAAGTTAACACAGACCTTTTGTGGCTTAATTAAACAGGAGATTTTCACAAAATAATTTATCATGTTTAAAGTAATCCTCTCAGGTCTGTAATTTACACTGTTGATAGATTTATTATAAATGTCAAGCACTAATATCTATTAAATACAGATCACTCATTAACAAGTTTGTCTTCATTTGTCAGGGATATGATAGGGTTTCTGATAGTAGGCCAAAACCACATTTATCTATAAGGTTTCTGATTAAAATATCCAAGATGAACTTTGTTCTGTTTATTAAATGAGCATGAGTTACAGTTTGTATTTTAAATGGTTCAACATTACAATGGTTTCAGATTAAGTGCAATTATTTGTTTGGGCTTTAAAAGAGGGAAAACAGGCATTTAATATTTGTTCTTGTTGAGTTTGATTCATCACAAGGCTGGAAACAGAATAGAAAAATGAAAAAAAACAGTAGTTAAAAAATAATGTGAATAGCAACTCAATAGCATTTGGAGTTATCTCCCTTTTGAAAGTTGGCTGCATACAGTTATATATTAGATTATAAATTCATTGACATATCATTATTGTTTGATAACTTATCACATTTTATCTTAATAGAGGATAATTTTAGATGAATAAGATTGTATACGAAAATCACTTGATTGGTATATAAACCTAAGCTTTGTAAATGATTAATGTTTTATTGTAAAATAGAAAATAGCTGATAAAGATCGCAAAATTGCTTTTTTATCCCTGGTTGCTTGAATAAGCAGTGATGTAGCAGAAATTAGAAAAAGAGAAAATCACCCACTCTTGAATTTTTATTATAAAATTTTCAATTATTATGTATCTTGAAAACAATTATTTTCTACTTTAGAGCTTGTAGAATAGTATTTGTTGGATGGGTTTGAGATTTTTTGTAACTGTTATATTGTATAGCAATTTTATGGTTGTTAAAACAGAGAATTTGTGTTGAAAAGAGCAAGGGTGGATGGATAGGATTTTGTTTTTAAATTAACCATTTTGCATCAATTGGTAAAGGGGGGGCCTTGGTGGCCGAGTGGTCTAGGTAGTTCGTCATAACTACTAATGATCACTAGCTTGTCAACACTGAGGTTGTGAGTTTGAATCTCACCTGTGGCGGGTTGTGTTCGACTCCGATCTAAATTGACAAGGATTGCCAATTTTCCTAACAAAGGTCGGTGGCTCTCTCTGGGTACTCAGGCTTCCTCCACCAATAAAAACTGGCCGCTGCGAAATAGCCAAATGTGCTGAAAACGGCGTAAAACTCCAACTAAACAAACTAAACAAATCAATTGGTAAAGGCTTTAAGAATTTGCACTTGTGCAAATGAAAAATATTTAATATTTAAGCATAGAGTTTATTAGTTTTAAAACTATCATAAATTGTAAAATGGTATTACTACCCTCACAAGAAACATCAGTTTAAAATATAACATTATTTGTATCAGGATGAAATGAAATGTAACCATATATCCTGAATTTATCATATTTTCTCTTTGCACAAGGTGAAACTCCTGAAAGACCCCCTTCTTAATTATTAAAACCTTTTCATGGTATCATATAATGCCTTCATTGGTATATCCAATGCATGTCCATTCATCGTAGGTATTTTTATATCTTTATTTCATGCATACTAAGGTATTTTTGTAGAAAATCATTTTGCTCATGCATCTTGTCAGTAAATTGTGAACCTCTGATATGAATTTGGTCTTTATCAATCTACAGTTGGATCCTAACATCTAATTAATGTCCGTTTGTGTGGGAATTAATTTATAATTCCACCCTTTAACAATTAAACAGCTGCCTCCCAATAATTGGATAACAAGGCTATTTCTGACCAGTAGATTTGATACAAATGGTCAGAATGTATTGGTTAATAAGGAACATTGTGATAGACAAGGTGTAGGTAATAATACTTATGTTTACTTAGAGGGTCAAACCATTCCAATTATTTGTTAAAATATACAGCTCTGTCAGAGATTAAACAAAGATTTTTATTTCAAGGTGTAATGATGTTTTATCCCATTTGTTAGGGCAAGTTGTTTATAGATAATTGGCAAATTACATTTTTCTCCTTAGATTTGAAGTAAGACAGGAGTCTGATTGAATAGAAATACATCATGTTTTAGAAATTCAAGATGTCTTATCTCTCTTTAACATCACATTGGCCTCCAGAAATGTTAGGCTCTTCAAGTTATTTGACAAGTTGCATGAATTGCAATCTCCTGCTAAGCAATATAAATTATCAATTATTTCCCAATAATATGAAATAGTTCTTTTAGCAACATCAAGTTAAACTGCACATTTTACACCCCTGACAACCTTTGATTTGGGTACAAGAATATGGATAGTACCACCCCAATACTTCAGTAAAAATTAATGTCTTATGTCATTTGTTTCCAGACTTTTACCTCCCCATTATGTGTGTTAAAAATAGATTTAGATATAAACCCTATTCAAAATTCTAATTTAAGCAAAGGAGAGTGACCCTACTGAAGATTTTGTAAGTGATCCAGGTGTTTGACCAGATAATGGCTGCTTTTATAATAGTTTCCCCTTTGTCCAGTTAAAGCATAAAAGTACTTGATATTACCAAAGGGGTACCTCAATCAAAGACAAACTAAATGTTTATTTATTAGGGTAATAAATCATGGTGGATGGCTTGTGAGGTAATAATTGTCCTTGTACACTTTTCATCTTTTGTACATTTGATCTTTATATTAAATGCAGTTAATGAGGTCCTTGCTATATTCCAAGTGCACTGTGAGGATAAATAATTTGTAAGAAATTGTATCAAAGGATATACAATAGCTTTCTACCATCATAAACAACTGCATGTGTCACAGGGGATGTAGTTCAAAAGAAATCTCATTTGTTCAGAAAAACTTTATGGCCCTAAAAAATATGTCCACCCTTGTTATTTCATCACTGCAGTTGTGATAAATCATCTTTATAAAGAATAAATTAAGTTACATCAGGCTGTAAATTTCTCCTTCAATAGGGATTGTTCTCTTTGTGTATGTCTAAATGAAACTTCTTTCTTTGTTTGCCAGTTATAAAGGTGAAAGCTGATTTTTAAACCCCACTGTCAAAGTGGTGAGCATACTGATTTTTATACCCCCACTGTCAAAGTGGTGAGCATACTGATTTTTATACCCCACTGTCAAAGTGGTGAGCATACTGATTTTTAAACCCCACTGTCAAAGTGGTGAGCATACTGATTTTTACACCCCCCTGTCACAGTGATGAGCATACTGATTTGTATACACCACTGTCAAAGTGCTGACCATACTGATTTTTATACTCCTTTGTCAAAGTGGTGACCATACTGATTTTTATACCCCTTTGTCAAAGTGGTGAGCATACTGATTTTTATACCTCACTGTCAAAGTGGTGAGCATACTGATTTTAATACTCCACTGTCAAAGTGGTGAGCATACTGATTTTTATACCTCACTGTCAAAGTGGTGACCATACTGATTTTTATACCCCTTTTGTCAAAGTGGTGAGCATACTGATTTTTGCAAATTTATGTCCTTTATCCGAATTATCTTGTACTGTAGATTTTGTTCATATATACAGTGGAACCTCTGTAAATCAAACAGCTATGGGACTGTAGAAATTGTCCACTTTTTGGAGGTTCCAGTTTTGAGAGGTCTGAACTCAATCGTATCTGCACTGAAATCCAGCCAGGAAATAAATAATTTGAATGAAGGCATGAAAGTTACGTACATACTACATTTGCATTGTTTTTATGCCCCGCCTGTAAGGCAGGCCAGGCATATAGTTATTAGGTCTGTGTGTCTTTCCATCCATCCGTATAAGGTTATGGTTCGGGTTTAAGGCAGTTTTTCGTGAAGGACTGATGGTATCATCCTGAAACTTTGTACATGGATAGCTTGTGATATGAACAGCAGCATTTTGATGTGATTGGATGCTGTGACCTTGAGGTCATGGGTCATCGGCTTGGAATTTCTTTATGGAATTTAAATATTAGAATCCAGGTTAAGGTTCAGGTTTAAGGTAGTTTTTCATGAAGAAGTTATGGTATCATCCTGAAACTTTGTACATGGATAGCTTGTGATATGAACAGCAGCATATTGATGGAAAACGGATGCTGTGACCTTGAGGTCATTGACTTTGAATTTCTTTATGGAATTTCAATGTTACAATTCAGGTTAAGGTTCAGGTTGAAGGTAGTTTTTCATGAAGAACTGAGAGATAGTATTTATCTACCCTATCATTAGGGACTTCAAAGTCAATAATATACAAAGGAAGGAATCAAGGGGGGGGGGGGGGGGTAAGGGGTAGGGGAGTTCCACTTTATTTGGAATGGGGGCAGGGCATGATCAGATCATGTGCATATTATACAGATTTCAGGTTTGGTTGTTGAGTGCAGTGACATATAGCATAATATCAAATGTAGTTTCAAACTTAAAATTAAAAAAAAATACTCTTTCAACTAGAAGCTGTTACATTGTATTTAGAATGTTGGCTTTTTGTTACAGACTTGAGACAAACTTTCTTAATAAAGAAGGGCAATAAAAGCACTATTCACATTATTTTGGTATCATTTTCTGGTAGTAAATAGATTAGTTTCATTTGTATATTGACCAACCAATCCATCAATCCATATTTTGTTCTTGATTGATTGGTTGGAAATTTAAACTCAGATGAAAGATACAGGCTTTAATTGGGAGCCTCTATTTCAAAAATTTTATTCTGATTTTATCTGATGTGTATACTTGCCAACAGATTTTTGCTACAATCCCTGATAAAATCGACAAGAGGTCTGGGGACTGCTCAAGGTCCCCAGTGGGTCCAGGGTGAAGAGAGATTTTGAGGTATTTGAAAGCTGATTCCAGAATGCAAAAATGTGAAAAAATGTTTATGAATATTACTTTTTATCTTAATTCTTGATATTTTGACTGGAACAGCAGTAATGAAAACACAAGATGTAAATACATATGGGTATCCAATGTGATGAATACCTTGTGGTGTCTATTAAGAGAATGGATTTTGTCTATCTTACATTAAGTATAAGCACTGAAAAAATCCCTGGGAAATTTAGAAATCCAAGAGAATATTACAGTCCACCCTGGTAACACCGTAATGGGGTCAAATTTTCGGAGGTTCCAGGAGAAATCCGGGGCATTGTTATGTATGAATGTGATATATAAGTTTTCCAATACCACAATTACATACCACTTCAGTGCAGGTCCAAAAAACTGAAGGATTTGTTTTAGAGTGTTGTACAGGGGGGATATGGACACGTGTGAATGAGAAACAAAAATGTCGTTCGCGATGAATGAAAAATAAGAATTTGGCCTGCAGAAGGAATTTTTCTAAGTTTGCACGAAAATAATAACGACCTATCAGCACGGTCACACAAGAAATAAGAACTGCCAAAAACGTTGCACGAAATTAAGCCTGAATCGCCCTCATTTTAATTGTTTGCCATTTCAATTGTGTATCCCATATTCTGCATAAGAATTACTTCCTGAAAGAAAAAAAACAGGTTTTACTGATATTTTGTGCATATTGAATTCACTTGGTAAATTCCCTTCAGAGATAGGATGTTGTGTCCTTGACATTTTACTCCATTTCATTCTATTTCAATTGATTATAATTCAAATTCAAATTCTTTTTATTTCTTAATTAAAGGGCCCTTAAGGGCATATCAGTCATTATAACATAACAAACAAAAATAAAGAAATAAAATAAAATAACATCCCATTAAAATATAGTAATTATTTAATACAAATTCAAAAAGACATTGTTTAAACTCAAAAAATGAAAAATGGTTCAAAGAATTCTAAATTAAAACAAAAGCATGAGTAATTGTTTGAATCAGATAAATTTATTTAAAATATTTTTTTAGTTTTTCCCCCAAACATGTGCGCAGCTTATGTATTATGCACAGCAATTTTGGGATCTTGTCTGTTAGGTGATCTAGATCATTCACTGGATAATACAAACATCACATATACTGTTTTTGAAATCTTTATTTTCAGCCTAAATGAAGATAATTTCTTGGAAAAACCTTCAAATTATAAGGATAAGAAGTTATTAGGTCATATAACACAGTAAATCAGAGACATTCTGCTTATTATTCACAAGATGAACTGCACAGCTGTGTCTTTATTCTCTCAGTAAACTGCTATAAACAATACAAACAGAAACTAAAAGCTTTGTCTAATTGACAGGATAGAGCCAATACACAACCATCATCAAAGAAAGATGGGCCATCATTATGCAAGTTGGTGTATTGAATAAGCAATACACAAAAAGATCAAAGAATAAGAAAAATTCTGATTACATAAGAAATTGTTGACTATACATTTTTGTTTGACAGGGTTGTTATGTTGAGGTGATGTGACATGTTTATTTTATTGTTGTGTCTTTGGAGTCTGTATTCTACAGAGCACTGATTGTATGGTCATTTCTATATCGACATTTGGAGTCTCAGTTCTACTTTCCTGTAATTGTATTTCCGTAATGGAGACTGGAATCTGTGGGAATCCAATGATTGTTGATACATTTTAATTTGTTACAAAATATAGGGGAAAAAATCAACTTCTGTGTCAAGAAAGACAGCATTCTAGTAAAAGTTTATAGCTTAAGTTATACAAGTTTAAATATTTTTAACATTTTTCAGCATTTCATATTGTTGTAGGTTGTATGTCTTTCCATTTAAGTATGCATTTAAAGCTATCACATTGGCACATATTAAAATGCTGATCCAACTAATAAATTCAATGATAAAATGTGTTATTGCATCTGAAATTATTGGTTTTTTTTGCAAGTTTTTAAAATGTCTGAAAATCGTCTGAATAGGGTTGAACTTCCATTTCATATTCTTGAACAGTAGCCAAATGTAAGCCAAGTTTTCTTCTACTTTATAAAAGTAAACCGTTGATGTTCAAAATCATAAATGGAAATTTTTAAATAGAACAATTAAAATTGTATCATTTAAGAATAAAATGAAAGAATAAACTAATTACTAATAAGGTACTAAAAAAGAAATAAAAGATATCCTTTGACAAATTAACTGGTAGCAAAGGATCAGAAATAATGCCAAATGTACTAAAAAAAATACAAAAAAAAACAGTCTGAAAACCATAAAAATTAAGAAAAGAACACTGGAAAATTAAGAAATGACAGTTGCATTATTTTGTAAAAACAGATGTCTTTTTTTTTGGCATAATTCCTTTGACAAATTAACTGGCATAATTGCAGTTAACTATCAGATGAAAGGAGTGAAAATGTATGTTTCATAATTGTTTTTATGTTAAAATTAAGGGCAGACTGCAGTTCCTTAATTGCCATTACCTAATACAATGAGATATAGTACCCATTTGTTTGTTTGATGTAGTTAATGTTTGAACAATTATTGCTCATTTATCTGTATGTTATGTCTAATACACGACCCCCAGGGGAGATAATCATCACCTATTGTGTCATTATAACATCTCTTAATTCGTCATTGTTTATATCTGTTGTCATTTAATTGTAGATGGTAAAAAGATAATAAAAATGTCATTTTCAATGATAAAGATAATTTAAGAGAACAACTGCATTGGCTATAACAGTATTGGTGGTACCATGTGTTTTGGAAGTCCAAATATGTCCTCTACCCACAGGAACTTGCTCCCTAAAATTTCCTAATACAATCAATTACTAGAAAAAATTTCTTTTTTTGTAAGTGCCTATTTGTGGTGTCATCAAGGGCTGATCCCTGACACTAGGATTAGCCTTGCGGTCCACCATTAAAACTATAAATTTGAAGGTTAATTATTACATTGTGATTTACATGATATGTTATGTTATGTTATGGTAGTCTTTCTGAAAATATAGATTGAAACACCTGCTCTAAAGAGAGGATATTTTCTTCAGTCAGTATGGCACAAGTTTTTTAAATTGGTTTGAAAAATTGAATTTTACAGCTAGTTTTACAATGGCTGCAAACCAGATTGATTATTTAACAGGGATTTATCACATTATTTGGCGTACCTATGGTATAGTAAGAGAGTATATCAATTAGTGATTCTGTAAGCAATGAAACTTTTAATTGTAGACCACAGGCTATCCGAGTGATGTATAATGGTGTTCAGGATCATGTCTGTTTTATTGCCAATGGCTGAGATGGTTGTATGGCTACAATTACTGCTGTGTTAATTTTATACTTCAGAGTAGAATAATGAATTGCTTTTATGTCTGTCTTATTGAAATGAAATGGAAAATGGTGTTTTTTTCTAATATGCTTTTAATTTTAAGTATATCTGGTTTATGTTGCAGTGCAATGGTAATACTTCTGTTTTTTGCTTTGGTTTACCCTGTAGGTGTTTGATTGCTATATTTGCTAAGTTACATGTGATTGATATTGGCCTCACTAATGATTTCAACATGAAGAAGATCTATTGAAATGTTGTTCCTTTAACTTTTGTTACATACATGTAGGAATTTGGTGTTCTGGTTTTATCGACCTTAACCACGCTTTACCTATTAAAGATTATTCACGGAGATTTTTTTATCAATCCTGGGCCCATTAAATAAGTTTCTTTAATTTTAGATGAAAAAAGTACGTTGTTTCATAAGGTTAAAATGCATATCCTATAATTTTTTTCATCCTAATATATTCCACAAAGTACTGTGGTTCTTTTAGTTGTTAGCTTGATAGATGAAGCCTCAATAGCCTGATAGTTTGTATTTTTCTCTAAAATGTTAATTAGTTAACTCACGTGCAGGCATGCAAACTGGTCCACTTGATTACTCTTTGGCTCATTTAACTTTTAAAACAAACAAATACCTTTTCTAGACTGACAGTCTGCAAAATAGGTCACATTGACCAAATAGTAGCTTGGCTGTGTAATAGAAAGAGAACTAAATATTTTTTCAGTGATGAAAATGTTTGTTTTAGATAACATATGATATGTTGGTCAGCATCCCTACCGGGCCATCTGTCAGTGATCATTGAAAACAGTGTGAATTTGTACAAGGGAGATAATAAGGCTTAAGGCAGGGTACCAATTTGTCATCTTCAATCAAAGTTTTAGGTAGGTCACCTTGTATTTGGCAACTATAAACTAATTGATTCATTTTTAATTGAAGATATACAGTAATGAAAAACACCCTGCCATTGTTAAGAATTTGAATGAGTTGAATACAAATGATTCAGAATTCAGAGAAAAGATGAATCCGGCTTTGGTCATCCCGGAAACCTCAGGGGTAAAAAACCTATAGATGTCGTAACTATTCAAGACTTCTCATCTCAGATTCACATTTTTTGTTTACTTGTATTAATGTTTTATGTTATTTTGCATAAAAGCTGGAATAAATGTGATAAAAGACTGGACCTGAGTATCTGTTAGTGTATATTTATGCATATCATTTTCTTTGGACAGGATGATATTGATAAGGCAGGCTCAAATATTGAATAAATAGAATCCATGCCAAATTTTCTTGGGTGGAATCATTTTTATTTAGTTGTGAAAAATTACATGAATAACTTATAAAATTCTATCGTAACTTCCCCATTTTTCGAAAGGGGTCATGAATTTAACTATCACCTTATAAAGAAATATAAATCAGAAGTCATCAAAGAATAAATAACTAAAAAAAAGCAATAAAATAAAAAATTAAATTAGAAATAGCCCAATGTTTGTATTATTTTCATGGATACAGACATATTTCATGTTGTTAATGTCCCATTCTGATTATGCTATAAAATACCAGTACATTTGTGTAATGAAGCCATTCAGCTGGAAAAGTTCTTCTTGCTAGAAGACAAATTTCTTATTATTAGAAAACCATTTTAAGAAAGATGTTTAACTTTGTGGAACCAGTTAACTGGTGATTCCTGACAAATTGAATTGGTGTATTTGTCTACCACAATATATTAGTCTGATCTGAAATTGTGTACTGTTCAGTGATCTTAAATAAAATGTCACAAATAAAGTAGGAGTAACACTGACATGGTCCTGCCATTATTGGATGGATACGACCCTGTCATTATTGGACGGACACGATCCTGCCATTATTGGACGGACACAATCCTGCCATTATTGGACTGACACAATCCTGCCATTATTGGACTGACACAATCCTGCTATTATTGGACTGACACGATCCTGCCATTATTAGGAAGATCATTGAGACATATCAGAACATTGGTCCCATTAAAGTATCATATATTACTTCACAATCATAAAACTTTTATATATTGTGTTTTGGCAGAGATTTACAATGGTGGTTCCAGAAGTAAGGTTCCAAAGTTATTACCACCTTTTATAAAACATTTTTTAGGAAAAAAAAATTGTAAATTTTATCTGGTTCTATTATACAATGCAGATTCTGTGGAAACTAAGTGACTGTACTCTCTCACTGAAAATAAGTACATGTATTGGCAATTTATGCTTTCAGCCTTCCATTAGTTGGAACCAACCAATTTAATACACAACTTTTGGGAAACTGATAAAGTTGAAGATTTAAAAGGCAAATAATTAACGAAAATGACACTGCTTCCATTAAATCTTCTGGACTGAAAACGTTTTCCCTTTCAAACTACTGAGGTAATGGAAATGCATTATACACTTTGGGATAGACTTGCAAATTTTGTGGGTGTTGAATGACCATCTTATTTTATTCCAAATGAAAGTTTTCAACAATCAGATCCCATGAGGAGGAGGGGGGGATAACTAATCCTTTATTATGGTACAGGGGTGCGGCCAACATTTTCGAATCCCACCCTATTCATATATTTCAGATTCCAAGAATGTCTAACCTAATCACATATAAACAACTCTTTTCCTGACCTTTTCATATGTTTTCTCACCTTGTATTTTCACAAAAAGCTCAATCAGAACTAAAGATCTTTGCATGGAGAGGGAAAAAATAGAGCATTAAATCTTTTTAATGTTTTTTAAAATAGTATACCTTATCTCATATTTTGAATGAGAAATAAATACCCTTTTTGGAAGTACATATGTAATTACAATATAGGCTGCTTATAGGAAAATTTTCTGAAACTGAATAACAATCCCATTGGAACTTATTCTTCATTACATTTATGTCACTGTTTATAGAGCCAATTTTTCACAGCTTCAGACAAACATATCTAGAACTAATTCACTAGACTATGCTTTTCTATAAAAGACAAAGTTGTGTGAATTCTACTGAAAAAATTGTCAGTAATAAATAAGAGAAATTAGTCTGTATCTGTTAGACTGGTTCTCTGATGTTATGTAACTTCTGTCAGGGGACCAGTCATTAATCATTACTGGTATCAACAAGGGTCATTTAACATTATTTATACAGTTTGTATAATTTGCTTTCACTATCATATTTTAAATGATCAATTTGACTTGACTGATGAAACAGACATACAAAGAATATTTTCCTTAGATCAACCCATCCTCAATGCAATTGCACTGATAATAGACTGGTAATATGTAATGTTGTATTTCCATATAGATCACAAATAAATAAGGATTTATAAAAGTTTCAGTACATCTTATTCCATCTTTTCATGCTTAAATTTGGAGACAATATGGCGTGTAGAATCAACCAGTATTCTGAAGTGGCATTTTAGGGGCACCAAGAATACTTGGACATTGGGGGATCTATTTTATTTTCCATTTCAGTCGTAAAATAGGACAAAATGGTAAAAATTGTCAAAAAAGATGGAATTTAATATAGATATAATAATAATATGAAAATAAAAGTTACATGAAAACAGTAAATATTAATTTGTTCCCATACTAAAGTCTTTTCATTGTTTGTTTAATTACAGGTAATAGAATCATTACTAATTAACACTAACAGTCTTAAGTACACTACACATGCTGTCTGATTGTATATAAGAATTTCACTGTTAAAAAGATGCTTTGATGCACTAATAATTGCCTGTTTTTAATATAAGTATGTACATATGTATGTCTGTTTTCTAAGTGAACCATGCTTGTTCTGTGTGTTTTTGTTAATTTAACGAGGGTTTGATTATTTTCTTGCCAGAGGTCAGTATTTGGGAATCTATATTAGTCACAAGTATTCAGTACTCTCTACACACTATAGCATCACTTTTAAAGGATTGTTCAACCAGCTGTAGTTGAAAGATATTTTATTTGAAATGCAGGTTAAAATTTTTAGTTGACTTTAAAATAACTAGTGGGTATTTTGAACTACGTTTTTTAACACAGACTTTTATTTTGTTAAATTTAAGTTACTTGAACATAGGTTTCAAGTGATTGAAGCTACTTATACCTATAGATATTAATACCTTTTAGTTTCTCTTATTGCTTGTTATAATTTGGTGTCTTTGAAATTCTAATTAATTGGCTTGGTAAGTCATTCACAAGACTAGTGGAAATTAAAGAGAAATACATGTATGGTGTTAATGATTTAATAGAATGCATAGACATAAAAACAAAAAAGTAAAATAGAATTTTCAAGGAAGTTAAGGGCAGCAGTGGCTGAGTGGTCTACGTAGTTAGTCACAGTGCCTGAGTTGTCTAGGCAGTTTAGCCTCAGAAACTGAATGCTCAATACTGAGGTTTTGAGTTGGAATCCAACCCATAGCCAGGTGTGTTCAAGTCTCAGTGACAAGGATTTTCACTTTTCCTTCTGTGTGTATGTTGGTCTCTCTTGGTCCTCCAATCAAAACTGGCTGCTAAAATGTGGCAAACTGTGCCGAAAAATGGCATAAAATCTCAATAAACATAACCATTTAACCATGGTTGGTTTTACATATCTTCTGAATGTTTTATCTAATATGTAAACATTTCATCAGTTAATGAAGCAGAAAAAAACCTATTTGTGTTAATCTAGTAAACATTGACATGACAGGTTGATAAAAACTTGACCACAGTATCAGTCTCATAGGGTTAAATTATGTATGTAATTAGTAGAGTTATCTCCCATCATGTCAAAATGCAAATTATATTTTGAAACCACCAAGACAGACTGCAGCCACTTGTGGGAGTATATGATTACAAAGTGTTAATATAGTCAATTGATTGATGTTAAAACATTTAAATTATCAGATAAAATACCCCTGCAGATATATTCCTCTTTAACATCCATGCAGTTTATATATTGTTTATTTATCTAACTTTATCCATAAATCTTTCTCAGTGAAGTAGTTTAATATTCCTGTAGTGCCAGATCATAATCATTCACCTGATATGAAAGGGAATGATCAGAACTTTTATCCCTGTTTTCAGTATTTGAAAAAGAATAGAATATTGAAATTAAATTGCAAAAAATATAGTACTATATTTTGATATTTCTCTTAATTGCATCCCAGTCTTAATATAAATTCAAAATAAAGAAGATGAGTTAGTTGTACAGTTTAAATCATTTCAAACAGACATGTGATGATCTTCCTTCTTCAAAGATGGCCATTTCAACATCAACATTTCAATATATAGTCTCAAGTTAATTTCCTCAATTCTTACTAACTTTTTATGCTTTATGAAGAAAATATTGCATTTTAGAATTCTCAGTTTTTGATGTTCTCTAGTTAACTTGTTAACAACTGTACTGAGACTCGTCTATTGCTGTTCTCTACCAGTGAACCTGGTATTCAAGATTTAACAATTTATCTTAGACAACTGCTTTTCAAAATTGAAATTTGCAAAACCTGACACTCTTTTCTTCAAATAGATGTACAATTTAAGGTTATTTCCAGGTTAAATATTTTTGTAAAACATGTTCCTGTTATAAGTTTGAATACCTATGTTTGAATCTGGAAACAATAATGTGTCACAGTGTTCCCCCTAGAGTTTATAGGTTTCATAACAACCTGTTATAGACCATGCAGAGAAGAAATGTATAATTACCCCGAAATAATTCCAGAAGTGTTGCTGCCAACTATTAATTTTCTCTAGCTTTGAAGTTGCCATTCACTGATTAACTAATGTATTTACACCTCTCCCAGGTAACACATTTTACATGTGAACTTCCCAATGATACTGGTGAGGGGTCTCTGACATGTTAACTTGTTTACAGTTAATGGTCTTAAGACTGGAGAAAGTGTATGAAAAAGTTTTATCATTGTAGTAAATAATGGCAATTCTGGGAATGAAAAGAAAAATTGGACCGTCATCAAAGTAAAAATTTTACAAAAGGTACCGGTATATGGCAGATATAATTTCTGAAATAAAATCACAACAAAAGTTTAAGTAAAGGAATGTTGCCTTTATTGTGCTCATCACCTGAAACACATTTTGTAGATTACCTCATTAGACAGTTAAGTATAATTAGATAAAATGTTCTGATACATATATATATAGATATTTTCTGTCAGTTTATTTTTTCTTGTAAAACAATGATAACAGGAATAGTGTTAGGCATCAGATCTGAACTCAAAATTTGTCAAATTTAAATATTCCTTTGTTTTGCAGGAGACATTCTGTGATTTTTAAAAGGAAAGAAAGCTTTAATTCGTGATGTAAGTATCTAACATTACATCTGTTTGTAATAAAGGCACAGCGCTGCTTTATCTTGACACCATGGATATTTCGAACAATGTTCTAAGTACATACAAAAGGCTTTTCTGGATTGACCATCAATTTTTTTCATAACAGAATTAGAAAACCAAAAATATTCAAATATGAACATAATTTTTTTATTGGCATTATCAGAACAGCTGGTCAAAAGAATTAAATGGCTTCAATTTTTTTTATTTTTGATTGAGAAGTATTCACTTAACATCATAAATTGGATTATTTTATATAGAAGACATCTTGACGCTGTTATTGTTTATATATACAGACAATCCTGTTATTTTACAATCTAAAAGAAATAGTTTTGGTCAATGGTCAGACATTCTCTTACTCTCAGTAGACTATATCTAATGGGATGTGTATTCTGTATGGAATTGTTTTACATAAGTAATAATATCACATGATGAAGTTATCCTTTAGATGTATTATGTGGGCTAGGATTATGTTTGTTGGTTCTTAACTTGTTCTATATATACAAATATTAAATGGATACACAGAATCTAGGTTGTTTTAAGTGTGTTTTGCTAAGCACACCTTTACATGCTAAGTTGTTGTGAATGATATAATATTTTAATATGACAAATATATTACAAAAATAGCATAGAGGGTCATAAAGAGGGGATTATGTGCAGGACAAACTGGAAATAAAAGTGTCATTTTACACAATAACTGAATGAAAAAAATGTCCTACATAATTTTTTTTATCAATTTGCATGAAATGTGATGAATAACAATATTCTAGCACAAATGCATGCGAGGTAAACACTGCAGACTTTCACTAAAATCAAAATTTACCAACCTCTTCATTGCATTATAAGATATTTTTGGGTTAAATTTTCTTGGGAGTTTTAGAGAAATCTAGTGAAAGGACTGAAGGGATTATAAGGAAGAGAGGCCTATAGTGGTTGTGAGGTCTGGGTTATTCATTATAACTACTAATAATCACTAGCCTATCAGAACTAAGATTGTAAACTAGAATCCAAGGTGAGGTGTATTTTACTCAAATATTAATTTACAATGATTTGTTCTCTGTGGGTTTACTCCAGCTTCCTCGACATATATAGCATGTTGAGCTAAAACAGACAACAAACCCCGATATTGAACCAAAACAGAAAGTTCTTTGTATTTTTTACTGTAAGAGCTGGTGAACTAGTTTGTATTTTACAAAATTCTTTACCGAGGGCAGACATTATTATTGTGCTAAAATTCTGCAAGCAGTGAAAGAAATTTGACATTATTGTTGGCAGAAAAATATTACTGGTGCACTATGTTACTTAACAAGAAAATATGAAGAACTGCAGATCAATTTTGTGTGGCCTTATAGACTGTGTTTATAGTGATAATGTTAGATTTGTACTGAAATGTAATTTTTCATACTGCATTTTAATTTGTAAAAATCACTGCTGAGGGCAGACTGTTGATTTTATCAGTGTTATTAAGAAAAGATAATTGATTATAGAGGGTGATGATTTGTAGCATACCCCCTAACACAAACAGTCTATATAAATATACCAGTACTTCTCTGATACACAATCTCCATGTTTTTCCTGTTTATTTTTCTCTCTGATCCAACATGATTTCAAATTCTGCATGTTTTTGTGTTTATTTGTAAGTATCTGATAGCACTTTGTAGATCCAGATAGGTTTAGTGATTGGAATCCTTTGAATAGGAAATAAAAGAATAGATATGATTAGACAAATAGGAGAAATATGTCTGATAATTAGCTAACCTTTACCCAGGACAATTTCAGTTAGACATATTGTTTATGCATTTCTGATACTCATTTGATATCATCAGAAGAAAATTTTTTCACAATCTTGTATCATCTACAGAAGTGCGAAATGTTTAGAATGTCTGTCCTAGTTTTTTTCTTGATATCTTAATAAAACTTGATTATCCGTTGGATAAGGATGGTAAAATTGTTTTTGGAATGAAAAGAACTTACTCCATAGTGTTTTAGAAGTCATGCCAAATAATTGCAGAGGGTAGAATGGACTTCATGTCATTTGAAAAATTCAGCTGCCATTTTCATTTCACCTCAGATAACTCGATAAAGTTGTTGTTTTAAAAAATATTTGGTAGTAGGTTGTTGAAAAAAATTATATCCTTTCATTAGGTAGTATCGATCTGCGAAGTGAACTTCATAGGCTTCTATACCTGCACATCTAAGGAAGAATCGGATGCAATGTGATAAAAAAGATGATAACGTAATGTCAATGGAATATTACAAAAAGCAATTTGGCAATCACTTTTATTGCTGGTCTTCAGCCAGAAAGGTGCAGTTTGACATTCAGTGATGGGCCAGGATCTTACAACCTGCAGAAAAAAAGGTCAAGACTCCTGTAGTATTGACAAAGCAGTAATACTTACAATAACTATTGTGGATCATTCGTATTACTTAGAAAAATGTCCTTATACAGTTTTATCTCCATTGATACAGATTGTTACATGACCTTCTTATAAAGATACCATTAGGAAAATAAGATTTTAGAAGAGTATAAACTTTTGTGTTCAGAACAACTTAATTTCGAAATATTCCATCCCAGTAAATTGCTGTTGTATTCTTTGTAGTGTAATCTACAGAGAATCTTGGGTAAAATTTAATTGAATTTAAAAATGGCATGAATTGATGGATGTTTAAAAATAGGTGCCTTGAAATACATATATTGGACTTAAATCTCCATGATTTGTGTAAGCAGAAGATTGTATGACAAGAATTCACAAACATAAGGTTTTTGAATGAAGCATTGAAATCTATATGTCTGTTTCAGACAGAAATATATAATTAATGTAATTTATAAGTTGATTCTATCCAGAAATAAACTGATGATAATTAGTTAAGATATAAATGTTGACATATATTTTTTGAGACAAAGGTTAAAAGATTTATCAGATCAACTCACTCTGCAATAGTCTCTATCTAGTGGTAAAATCTGTTGGCATTACTTTCTATGATGTATACAGTAATCTGTGGAATTCTTTCTTGGCTCCAAAGTTTAATCTCATTTGATATCTCCTTAAAAAAATGAATCAAGACATTTATTATAAGTCCATCCTTGACCAAAATCATCAAAATTCTGTCCATCTTCAATCTATCCTAGCTTTCAACACTTGTCTCTGATTGTCTTATCTTTTATAGAGGGATGTATCTGTAAGGGGATGTTACTGACATTTCAGCACCAGTAGACAATTTGGATTTTGATGAATGGATTTTTTTCAAGCACTAAAGTAGTTTGAGTCTGTTGGTCAGTTCACTGACCTAAAGTACTTATGTTTAAACATTCTTTAACACTGTACTATGCAGACATGGCATATTTTATGTATAAGTTTAGAATACATTCTGACTTTCATTACATTGTATTGCATTCCTTGTTTTGATGTGCCTCTACAATACAGTGTTAGTTATATTGCACTCCTTGTCTTGATGTGACTCTACAATGCAGTGTTAGTTATATTGCATTCCTTCTCTTGATGTGACTCTACAATGCAGTGTTAGTTATATTGCACTCCTTGTCTTGATGTGACTCTACAATGCAGTGTTAGTTATATTGCACTCCTTGTCTTGATGTGACTCTACAATGCAGTGTTAGTTATATTGCACTCCTTGTCTTGATGTGACTCTACAATGCAGTGTTAGTTATATTGCACTCCTTGTCTTGATGTGACTCTACAATGCAGTGTTAGTTATATTGCATTCCTTGTCTTGATGTGACTCTACAATGCAGTGTTAGTTATATTGCATTCCTTGTCTTGATGTGACTCTACAATGCAGTGTTAGTTATATTGCACTCCTTGTCTTGATGTGACTCTACAATGCAGTGTTAGTTATATTGCACTCCTTGTCTTGATGTGACTCTACAATGCAGTGTTAGTTATATTGCACTCCTTGTCTTGATGTGACTCTACAATGCAGTGTTAGTTATATTGCATTCCTTGTCTTGATGTGACTCTACAATGCAGTGTTAGTTATATTGCATTCCTTGTCTTGATGTGACTCTACAATGCAGTGTTAGTTATATTGCACTCCTTGTCTTGATGTGACTCTACAATGCAGTGTTAGTTATATTGCACTCCTTGTCTTGATGTGACTCTACAATGCAGTGTTAGTTATATTGCACTCCTTGTCTTGATGTGACTCTACAATGCAGTGTTAGTTATATTGCATTCCTTGTCTTGATGTGACTCTACAATGCAGTGTTAGTTATATTGCACTCCTTGTCTTGATGTGACTCTACAATGCAGTGTTAGTTATATTGCACTCCTTGTCTTGATGTGACTCTACAATGCAGTGTTTGTTATATTGCATTCCTTGTCTTGATGTGACTCTACAATGCAGTGTTAGTTATATTGCATTCCTTGCAGTGTTAGTTATATTGCACTCCTTGTCTTGATGTGACTCTACAATGCCATGTTAGTTATATTGCATTCCTTGTCTTGATGTGACTCTAAAATGCAGTGTTAGTTGCTGATGTAACTCTACAATGCAGTGTTAGTTATAGCCAATGAATTTCATTGGATGATGTTTAAAATTGACAGTGATCAATTCCCTATTTATGTATCCTCTGAGATTACATTACATTCAAAGCTTTACTTCTGGAATGATAGGCTTGTATACTCTTCAAAGAATTACAGTTGACTCTTGTTATCTCGAACACACTTAAGTCGAACTTCCAGATAAGTCAAATTTCGTCTGTAGTCCCAAATGTTATACAATGCACTTGAGCAGCTCGTGCTAAGTAGAATTTTGTCTTCCTTGAACAAATTTTTGCGGTCCGAATGACTTCGAGATAACGAGAGTCGACTGTATTTATATTACCTTTGGCCTTTTTATATTGCTATAGACTATTTGGAAAAGGAAGTCTGCTGCAAATTTTTAAAATCCAGTTGAATGTAACAGCATGCTAAACATGAAAATTTTCTTCCCCACCTACCCATCAAATAATGCCAAGATAGCAGAATATAAACATATTTAAAGTCTATTTTTCGATGGATAAAGTCGATTATTACTTTGGTGATATATGGGAGGTGAATACAGGCTGCTGGGTGGTGATACTGGTTAAAGACCACGAAGGAAAATACTCTGCCTCTTTCATAGTTTTCTTTCTAAATACTCTGCTCATCATTCCCATTAATACACAGATATTTAGATGAGCATGAATCTGTGCTTTGAACAGTCTGTTCTATCTCAGATTTATATGAAAGAAAAAAAGAATTAGGTGGTTTGGCAAAAAATCATCATCTGGCCTTTTAGCCTGCCACACAACTGTTCTACCAACCAAAAACTGATGAACAGATTATCATGTTTTGACATATCTACTTTCTAAAATTTCTACTTTTTCTTAAGTATATTTATCTTGTCTGACTTTTAGTCAGTGATTTTTTCACCACTTTATCATTTTTTAATGCTGAATAGAAATTGACTAAAGTTTTCTTATTTTGCTTCCAAGTGATAAAACCTCGAGTTTATTTGTCAGTCATTCTTATGGGCAGTGGGGGCATAGAAGATAATCTTCACGCTAAAAAAAAGTTGTTGAAAAATCCAACAAATGGAATAATTCCAGGAATTGAATGGTGTAAATTACCAGTTAAGATTCTGAAATATGCAGAAATATGCAGAAAAAGAATTTCTTCTTGCCATTAATGTCCCAAAAATTAAATTTTTTTCTCCCTCAAGTAACATTAATACTAAAATAAAATTAAATGTGTGTTTTTAAAAAATGTCTGCTGATCAGAATATCGGAAAATCAGTTACAAAGTCACTCAAGCCTTCATGAAATAAACTAGATTCTTCTGTTATTCTTCTATCCAGCTTGTATTTATTCAAATGTTTGTCTTTGTATTTCAAAGTACTGACATTTCAAACCTAAATGTGAAATAGTTTTACCTAAGGTATTCCAATGACCCAATCTTTTTTAATTTTACAAAGGTTGTACAATATATAAAAATTAAGAGACAACAAGTGTTTTAGATGTTTATATATGTTTTTGAAAAGAAGCAAATGCAAATTATTTGAAAACATTGAAACTGACCACCAAACTTTCCTTGACTGTAATATTTCAAAGCTTACAAGTCGCACAGCTTAGAAAATATTATGTAATTACTCTAATGGTATGCAGAAGTGTGATTGATACCAGTGAAAAGAATCATCTCAAAGTTCAGATAATGTGCACTTTTACAAGTTTTACATGTTGAACATATACACTTAAAATTACATAAACCTATAGAAACTACAAAGTATAATACAGCTGAAGATTAGGTGACAATTATAAGTTTTAACCTCTTCTTTGTAATAATTCATTTTACCAAAACAAATTAATTTGAGTTCTGCAACATCTGGGTAAAGGAAGCTAGGATAATGATGAACTACTGGGTTTTCTGTTGGGGTGATATTAGGGTATATATTACTGCAATTTATAACATCTATACATAATTGGACCACCTACTGTGTTGGTTATGGTTTATAGAAAGTGAAACTTCTAGAATTAATGCCTGTGTAAGGTCTATACCAATATGTAGACAAATACTGTGTATCTAGGTCAAATTATTTTTTAAGCTTATGCCAGTTAGTGACTTAATTCGATTGAATTTAGCAAAAGAGTTACACAATTTGGCTTCTTGCTGAAATTTAATGTGTCTTCAAAACTTATATTTGAGTATAATTTGTTTACAAAAAATGGAAATGTAAGGTTAATGATTTAATAATCAGGTGACTTGATTTAGCCTTCTGTAGTGTCCATTTGCCTACTATCTTTTTAAATCTACAGAAAAGGATTTTACAGTGTGCAAGGAGTTATGCTTTCCTTATTATGACAACCAAAATATGAGAGGGTCTCCCCTACCAACTTTGAGAACAGGATAGGCAGCTTTGTTGTTTGGCCCACATATTCCATCATAAGTATGTAGCCATTTTCTGATAAATGTGCATTGGATGGATAGTCCACCAGATTTCATACAGTGATGATTCAATATGAATGATGCCAACTTTTCTTATTCCTTCCATCACTTTATAGCTCACATTGGCCAAAGACCAAACTTGGCAGAGATGTTCGTTGTATATTCCTTTCCAAGCTTTTTATTTTGGTCTAGAAACATGGCTGCCATAGCCTATTAAAATTTATGATTGGCTGAACTTTCAGAAAGTTCTCAAGAAGCGATTGAACCCAAACTTTACAAATGTGTTTATATAAGAGTTGTTACTTTGGTGGGGATCAGAAATTCAAGTTTAACATAGGACATTATGGAAAAATTCATTTAAAAATCTTCTCGTGTAAAACCAATTGGCCAATTGGAACCAAAGTTGGCAGGAGTTGTCTTTAGATGGTCCTCTTTCAGAATTATGTCCAATGACTCAGACTTAATCTACCAATATGGCCACCATAGCCAAACTTAGTTTAACTTAGGACCCTATGCGAAAATATATTTAAAACTCTTCTTGTCTGAAACAACTATGCCAATTGGAAGCAGACTTGGCAACAGTGGTCCTTAGATAGTCTTCTTTCAAACGTGTTTCCAATGAACCAGACAGTCAACCAAACCTAGTTTAACATAGTAAAGTTCTTTGAAGGTATTCCCCTTTGAAACCACTTTACAGGAACCTATGGGAAAATTCACTTACAGTTCTACCTGTCTTGAACTACAAAGCTAAATTGAAACAAAGTTGGGAGCAATTGTTCTTAGTTGGCTCTGTCCCAAAATCTTGTCTGTAGACCAGGACAGACAAGAAAGACAGCTACCATAGCCATCTTAGTTTAACTTAGGACCATATGAGAAAAGTTTTGAAGGTCTTTACCTACGAAACCACTGGTAGAATTGCCTTATGTGATTCCTTTTTAAAATTATCTATGATGACCCAGATCACCAACCAAGATGGCCATCGTAGTGAACCATAGTTTATCATAAGTCCCTATAGCGAAATTCATAAAAAAAAATCTTCTTGTCTGACACCATAATGCCAAATGAAATTAAACTTAGCTGCAATGAGATGCCATCATACTTCTGCTGAAGTTGGGGAAGATAAATCCAGGTGAGCCATACAGGCTCCTTGGAGATAAAATACAGATTCTTACATAAATGAAAGTTTGTAAGATATGTTAATTACATTGTATCTCTAATCATTTTTTTAAATTTTAACATCATATTAATAGAGAGCACATAAGAGTGAAAGATAAGAATTGAATTGTGCTGAGTGCCAACTTAATAAATATAAAGTGTAAAAACAATACAGTAAAGTATGTATTATTAAGTGTAATTTGGTAGCATTATAGTTTTATAACAAAAGATAAAAGCACTACAAGAGACCTATCATAATACTCTTCATCTTAGCATGATTAATAATATAGCACTTCTTGCTAAATTACCAAGAAAAAAATGTTATATGAATAATAACAGCTATTGGGAAGAACAAATTTTACACATTAGTCTTCTAATGTTGTTTTCACTTCAGACAGATAGTCATTTGTAAAGTTATCATTGAATTTACAAAATAACAAGACTATCTGAATTTTCCATCAAAAATCTGGTATGAAGTCCAATTGTTTTACTTCCGCCTGGACAGTAATTTTGTGGTACAACAGGTCGCTAGGTAATGGAATTCCTGTCATAGAAATGGAAACTCGTTCAGGCTAGTGATGTAATTTGGGATAATGATGCTTAGCACATTACAGAGTCGTGATCAATTATCGGTGCCAATGTCGTGTTTTCTGTTGTTTTGTCAACTGTAAAGTTCGGTCTTTTATCAAATTATATCTTACGTTGTTATTCCACAGTCTGTTGACAATTGCCTTGTAATTTGGTTTTCAAAAGAAATCCGAACATGTGAAGACTGAATACCAAGTAGATAAAAAACTTAACAAAGGCATATTTATCATGGATGGATTTTCTGAACTCCATAATGGAATTTGTATTAGTGAAAACCACAAATGCTTACCTTCATACCAATACATGTAAAAAAAAACAATGATTAAAGCAGGCATCTCTCTGCATACTCATAGTCATATAATGATAATGGTTTTTTTCTGATTTAGACAGTTACATTAATTGTAAAGTAATACTGTGCATTTTAACAACCTTCAGTCTCACTATAACAATAAAATGTCTTTTGTAATGGTTATAGTCATTGTCATTCAGAGTGGATGAAAAAGAGACAAATTTAAAAGGAAAAGCAAATTTTAAGGTCCCCTTACTATGTATTCGACTTGCATACTACATATTAGATATATGGTAAAGCTGACTTCTACATGTAAGATTCATTCTGTTACTGAATTTGTCACACAGATATTCTGTATATATGTAAATAAAATCAGTAAAGAGTACATCAAATACTGCCCATCCGATTATTCTGATATTTCATCAGTCCTTTATTTTATAACTGCACATCAGAAAATTTGACTTAACTGGAATTTTCATGAAAATTCATGGACTTAATCATTTTACTCCAGCTGTCAGGGAAAAATTTCTGAACAGTTGGTGTTGCTAATTGTAAAAGAATTTTTGTTTAGAATGCAATGCAAAAATATGCTAAACCAACAAATTTTAGATTTCTGATTTCAGCCTTCTCTAACAGGGTGGCATCCTAATAATTTTGAATTTAAAGTGTTGCAGACATTATACATTTGTAACGATCTAGCAAGGTGTCAGTGATCAGAATTCCCTGTTGTTTACTTTTTTCTCCAATCATCTGTTTACATTTTTTAACTTCATTGTAATGTATTTGTTTTTTGATAAATAACCAATTAAAAAGCAATCTATCATGGAAGAAAATGTAAGCATCTGATCATTCTGAGAAATATAAGCTTTTTGACACATATTAGTTCTAAAAAACATGATGTTTCTAGTAATTTGTAAATGAAGTCTGAAGATTTTAGTAATGAGAAGTCTGTCTATCAGTGGTGTTGTGATGGGTATAATCCTTAATTACAAAATTTGTTAATTAGCACTTTTGAGGTCATTTCTCTTGCAAGCAAGATTGCAATAAGATTTTCAATGTTAGTTTATGTATTCTCTTTGGAACTAAGAATTGGCAAAAAGAGCTTGTTATTGAATTTTTAGGATTGTTGATGTAAAATGATTAAAGAACATAATTTGCTCTGGAGGTGTCAGTCTCAACAACATCTCTCAGATCAAAATAGGGCATGAAAATATATGTAGAAATTCGATATTTGTAATAAACTGATGGAGATGAAATCAGACATTCTGTATGGCAGAAGTATTTAAAAATTTAGAAAGTCATTTGATATGAACATGTGTACACACAGTACAATACAGCAGCGTTAAAAATTGAGTTGAAATGCTATAGTTCATAGAAAGAAATTTTAGTCTTTGAACAGTGGAATCTATTAAAATGTATAAGAAGCCTGATAGTAGAATTTTTATGGCCCTTGCCTCTAAGTGGTCGGGGCCATATAGTTTTACCCTTGTCTGTCATTCCTTCATTCCGCAATGAACAGTTATATGGACTTTTTTCTAAATGCCTTCAGATATTGAGCTGATTTTTTATATGCAAGTCTACCATGATGAGCTACAGATATTGTTTATGTTCCACTCCACTGATTTTTGTTGAAATCAGGAGCTTTGGACTTCGAAAATTTCGTGAAAATACCAACCTTTCCGGACTTTTTTCTAAACGCCTTCAGATATTGAGCTGATTTTTGCAGAAATTACAGGGTTGGTCTTTTGCAGGCGGGGGCATTTGTGTCGTTCCGACACATCTAGTTTAAACAGACAGATCGTAGGAAAGTTTGACTGAACAACAGTAAACTTTATATACAAGTTGCTTTTATTTAGTAGTGTCAACTAATTACTTTATCATAGTGTTTATTTTACTGTAAATGAAGAAATTAATGTTCTGGAAATATAATGCTAGGAGATTAATCTCACATTTTAATTTTTGCTAGTTTTTGTATTATTATATTATTAAAAGGACATCAGTTCCATTTGAATAATATTGCAATATTGTGTTTATGAACATTTCTGAATAGTTTCTGAAATCCCATTTCTGATTGAAAAGGTGCTAACAAAATATCTGAATAGTACATCATAAATATAGGACATTTTTATGATAAATGTAAATGTAATTATTAGGATGTTGAAATATCGTAAATTATAAATAGTTTTTTTTCTACTATGTTAAACAAATTATTTGCCCTGAAACTCAATCGTAACACCTCTTGGCCTTATACATATCAATTTTGTTTTGTTTCAAGTCTCTTGCAGAAAACTTATCAACTCTAAGGCAGACCTCGAACAAATTGAAAAAAACAAAAAAAAACAATTGTATATTTAATAACGCTTCAAGCTTTTAATATTTTAAAATTAACAGAATCCATAATGTAATGTTAAACTTTTCTTCTCCAGAAGTGTAGATTCAGTTGTTCTTTGTGCAGGAGATTATAATTGTCAGTATTGAGTGGACTGACATCTTAGTTAGGACTTGATGGATAGACATTTCCTACTGTTTTTGATTTCCTGAAATAATTTCATGTGATGTGACTCTATACTGTTTGAATTTGACTAAAGTGTACATCTTCAAATCATGAAATTGTCTCTTTATTCTTTCTTATTATTAGTCCACTGTTAAATACTTTACATTTCTCTGGAAACAAATGCAAGTCTCAAGTTATTTTCCAATTGTTATAACATTTGACTTGGTTTAATGTGCCTGTGGATGCAAACCTAAAAGACGTTATTGTCACATGGCAGTTGAAGGTGCTTTATACACATCTGTCATCATGTAATAAAATATCAAACAGACAATAGTAAACCAATAACTGAGGAGAAATAAGAAAGAGCCAGGAAAGCCAAACACGTGGAACATACTACAATAATAAGAATAAAACTGTCAGTTTTTGCTAGTTTTGTGGGTGCAGAATTAACTTATTTTGAGGAGAAAATAACAAAGCCGCAAAAAATTTGTAAACTTGAAACATTAAATTTTCACAAATCAGGAAAATGATGGCTACAATAATTAAAGAATTTACTGTATAACCCAGTTGGTAAAGAAGTCCTTGTTGTCTTATATAATAGTAAAGCACTTGGAATGAAGCTCAGTTCCCTCCTGCCAAGTTTTCTGTGTAAAATAGCCCAAACATTTCCAAGTTCATTGGCACAACAGCTGTGACAAGACTGTAATTAACAATGTTTGAGGAGTCTATGTTACATGAATTACTTTTTTGAAAGGATTCCTCATTTCCTAAAGATGTCTAGTTTCCTAGGGACATGTGCTAAAGGACATAAAAAAAGATATGACAGTTTTATTTGTAAAGAATTTTGTGGCTATCTGTTTTGTGGAATTGCTGGTAAAGCAATACAGCTTTGTAAGTACAGTATTTATGGCTGCATGTGTTACCAAGGATTCATAAACAATGTTATTGATGGACAACTTCTTTGGTTTCCAAATCCTATGTTAATTTATCAGTGTTAAATTTGTAACCCCAGTCATCAATGGGTTTAGAATCCCTACAGAGAAAGCTAAAAGGCAGAAAATTTGTGGTGATATCTGATAACTGTTTGCCTTGTCTAATAAATCAGAATAAAAAAACATCTTAGATTTATGCCATTTGTTAAACAGATGTTTAACTTTTATTGTGACAAGAATCTTATATTTCACTGGGATAAAATTGTCCTGAAACCTACTATTATATACTTAAAACAGCTTATTGTCTGGGAAAAAATTAGTTACTTGTTACTTAATGACATAAAATGTACTATGCTTCCTGTGGTGGAACTAAGCCTGCTTTAACTTCATTAGCTGAAAATGAACTTTCATTACTTGAGAGGCTCCTTATTGTTTTTTTTTGTTAATCATTCTGGTGTTCCAGAGACCATTGGGCGTCATAAAGGAAAAATCAACTTTCTTACTGATCACTTAAGTTACCTTAAACTTTTCTGATGAATATTTGTTCTAATTAAAATGTTTGTAAGAAAACATGCAGATATAGCAGTAAGGTATTTCATACTTTTCCACCATCAGAAATTCTGCTCTCCTGTCTTGCAAATTATGTCATTATATCTGACCTCTGGAATGCTTGTGGCTTACAGTTTTCATTAAATGATAATTAGCTGTATTAAGAACTAGTCCATTTTGCTTAAATATTACCTCAAATATGTACCTATGGGTCAAAAGTTATACAAGTGCAAGTTTGATTTAAGGGTTATAAAATTGATAAAGATCTATTGTTGAACCTTTAATTAAAACGTGGTCATTCTTTATACAATTCTGTAAAAATGTGAATTTTTTGTCTCTTGATGGTATTTATTAACCAGTGTTTTGTTTGGTCATGTTTACCATCTATTAGTTGTGCATAAATAATTCTTGTGTGCTGAGTAATTTAAAAGAAAAGTCAAATAATATATAAGAGCATTTCGTTCCTTGAGGACACAATTTTTGCTCGGATTTAGTTTTATACTTCGTTATATAAGTAGATAAAAATCTGCCCTAACATTTCTCATTACAACTGTTAATGGGTTTAGGAAAATCTAAACTGTACTGCTATAATTTTTGTTTACAGTGACTGATGTGGTCTGGCATGAAATTTAACATTCATTTTCCTGATTTTGAATAGCCTTTTGAATTCTCCATTGACCACAATCTTTTTATTTACATTGACCATTAGAGTCACCACAACAACCACCATTAAAATTGTTTATTACCTGCAATTAATTCTTAACAAAGAAAATCCATAGGCTTACTATATGTTGAGATTCTGTACATAACAAAATGGGAATAATTACATAACGTTTTGATTGGAAATAATTGACCATCATCAATTAATTATTTATAGAATCTTACCTAGGTCAAGTGTAGGTAAAATTATGTCATTTTCTGATTGGCTTGGTCAGAATGATTGAATTATCAATTGAAGTGGGAGATTTTTGGATTAATATTATCTTCCTCAGAATTGAAAACAGTTTATGTTGATTTTAGAATTTTCACACAATTTACAAGTAAATGATATTTATTTTTATTTATAACAAGATTTCCTAAATAGCTTTGAGGGAGGCACTTGACACTTTTGGATTAACCCTTTTGAAAGTTTAAATATTAATTTTTTCATGGCTTTTGGTTGAGTTTGTTCTTTCATCAGATTATTCAGTTGGTTTGTGCAAGTGCAACATATGTTTACTGATGCAAAAAAACTTTATTTTCTCAAAGTTAAGATTACATTGAACAAGCTGTTGATATGTCTAGTATGCTGCAGGCAATTCTTTTCTGGAAGAAATGTCACCCTAGGTTTCCCCAAAGGTATAATCTTTTTGTTGCCAGACTAATCCTATGCTAGGGGTATAGTTGTAGGGTGTCGTCACAGATTGTCTCCCCTCCTGTTGAATTTTACATGCATACTTAACCTTACATGATTAAACGTCTTTAATAAAAATTGAAATTTGCACCATTTCCTCTCCAGGATATCATACCTAGTAATAAAACGTATCACAAAATACCGAAATAAATTTGATGCACTGTATGGCCATTTCAGTGACTGACAACTCATCAGCAGTGCTCGAGATCAAAGTGTTGGAAAACTGGTTAATTATTTTATATTTTTATCATTGCAATTTTAAATAGAAATCATCTTCATCTAGTCCCTGTGAACACTGAATGAAGATAGCTCAGACTATGTAAGTGCTGCATGGCTCAGAACTTTCCCTTATATTTTTTCTTTCTACATTTTAATATAGGAAGTTGTCTTTATGACATATATATTGGGAATGTATTAGAATCACAAGAAAAATGTCACAGCTCTTGTCCTAATTAATTGTTTTTCTAAATACAGGTATACCTTATGATTTTTTGTAATTTACTACACCTTTTATAGATATTAAGAAAATGGTTCATTTTTGTAAATGAGAAAGTCAACTGCCACATGAAAAACTAAGATTTTAACATATTCTCTGTGAAAGTAGGTAGATTCCAGTAAGTGTTAGTAGTTAAGCTATTTTATGAAAAAAACTTAAGATATACTACGTAAGCAAAGATCTATTTTAGCCACTAGAGATTTTTGGAAATAAAATGCAACATCTGATCTTGGTGTATAATTTTATATTTCAGGAACATTATAATTTTTGTTGAAATGTTCTTACTGACTTTTCCATAAACATTTTTTTATTTTTAAGATCCTGTTTGTTCAACTTTTAAGTTGCCATTTTTCTTATGAAGATAAATGATTTAAGTATTAAGAAAGATAAATAATTTATTAAGAGATATAGACATTTTCTTGACAACCCTGTCAGAGACATGCAGCTAAAATATCGCATGTACTTGGTGTGACTGTAATGTCTCCACGAAGCAATTTTGTGTCATATCGTCCTGTTCAAAATTAAATATTTGTTTTCCATATCAAACATTCAGATTTTTTTCAAAAAGTTGTCTATATTATATGAAGTGGATTAAATGCTTTATAAGGTCACGTCAGAAGTTTTCTTAATACCCTTGATATCGTGTCACAATTGTCAACAGAATAATTTTCAAATTTATGGGTCTAAATCAAGTGTTCAAATTTCAGTCTGACTAAATATTAGTCAGCTTTGTTGTTTTGTGATACTTTTCTGCAAGAATTAATTTGTGAAAAAAATTCAGGCTTGACTTTCGTATTTTCAGTAAGGTGTGGATGTATGCCTTCAAGTAGGTATTAAGATGAAAAACAGCAATAAAACTACTGTCCAGTTGGGTTTCTGTTTCACTCCAATATTTAATGGTGTTTCCGTTATACATAATAGGTCACATCCTAATATAAAAAACAATTTTGTTACAAAAGGTAATGTTTGGTCCCTTAAATATTGTAATTTTGGTTTGTATATTAATATTTTCCATTTGTACCTTGAAATAATCTATATTAAATAAGTAAAGAACTAGAAGTGAATAAATGAAGAATACTATTTAAAAAATTTTAAGTGAAGAAGGAATAGAATATGTAATAAGGGATAAGTACAGATTTTTCACAAAATTAAAAGGCTACCATGTGGATGTTATTTTCACACAACTATAAAGAACAAATATTTTTATATAAAAAATTATAGTTAAATATTTCATGGTCAGATGATATCTTAAATTGGAAAAGTGTAGTAATTTTATCATATTTTTTAATCCTGAGAAAATTAAGAAGTTTAAAATGTCAAAAAATATATTTTTCAACCATTTAGTTCCAGCAAGACTATTTCCTAAGGGTAGGGTTGATTAAATACTTAATATACCATCAAATACTAACCATTGAAAATTTCCAACTACAAAAACGAACCATTGAGAAAGTATCTCGACAGAAAAAAGATTTCTGACAGTTTATAAATAAGAAATATAAAACTGACAAATTAGCCATTTGGAGGTATGTTTAATACATAAAAGAACATAAATGATAAATACAATAGATGCTCTATATTTTTTATGGCCATTGAACTTTCATTTCACCAGAACTCGAAATTAAAGAAACTACAGAAACAACTTGTACAGCATCCTTTCTAGACCTTCATCTCGAATTTGACAGTAGTGGTAAACTAAGCACCAAGATATACGATAAAAGAGACGATTTTGATTTTAAAATTATAAATTTTCCTTACCTATGCAGCAATATCCCAACATCTCCTGCATATGGTGTTTATATTTCTCAATTGATTCGTTACGCTAGAGCATGTTCCAACTACTCTGATTTCCTTGAACGCCATAAACATCTGCGTGACAGACTTCTTAGCCAGGAATACGAGGAAATGCGTCTAAAAAGGTCTCTTACGAAATTCTTTTTCAAATACCAAGATTTGGTTGAAAAATATTCAGTATCTTCTACTACTATCATTGAAGATTGTTTTTTATAACTTATCTTGGTGTTTTGTTTCTACTTTACCAACTTTGACATCAGCATATCTATGTTGATTACCACCACTGGTACTTTTATGCCGTAATGGAAGCGGGAGGTTTGGCGCGCTGTAAAACCTAGATTCAACCCACCATTTCTTTTGAAATGCCTGTACCAAGTCAGGACCATTACGGTTGCAATTTTCCAGTGGTGTGATACCAGTTTTGTCACACGTCTTATGGACTTGCGAGTTTTGTTAATACTGTTATGTACCTTATTTTAATAAGTACAGAAATGAGACATTATTAACAATAAGTCACTGGATGACCACAACCCTGTGTCAATTTAATTCTTTGTGTTACAACTTTGTTACTACATTGACAAAAGTTTTTAGTGTTTCTGATCAAAGATTAGACAGTTTCGACCACCGATGACGTTGATCACAGAAATGGGAGTAAGATTTATCGAGAGATTATGGTGATCACTAACATACTGTATTATTAACTTAGGACAAGGTTACTTTTTTAAAGTTATAAAAAATTCTCATATTCTCACAATCCCTAAAATTAGTTACAGGGAGTTATGTGTAATATACTTTTAAGGAAATAAAATCTCTCTTCTTCATATTTAATGACAAGTCACTTCAAGGGAAAGAATTTTGTAAATCTTTCATCAAATCAACATAATTTTGTAAACCTTAATTTAGTGTTTAGATAACATTGGCCCCCTGATTTGTGTATTATGTGTATTGGAGTAGAAATAAAACAGTACAAGGTTTGACCTACTGCATAGATGTACAATGTTGTCCCATTGTAGAAATATTTACAAGCAAGGTCTTCTATAAAGCTTTACTGTTTCCTTCTACAATAACTTGCAGTAGGTGACAAATCTTATATATAAAACAAAGATAGTAACCTGAAAAATCTGATATAGGAAAGTTTTGTGTAAAATTGAAGCATTTCCAAAGTACATGTGAAACTTGCAACTTAATTAGCACCTCTGTGCAGTTTGATGTAAATGTGAGAGACAGGGCATTAACTCACAAGTTCAAACCATACTCTCCATATTGCAAAAAGCATTTATGATCAAATTGATGCACTAAAAATAGTAGTTCTATACAAGACACATTTATCAGGTCTGGCCATTGTGACCCTTATTTGATTATGAATAGAAATTTTATGTCTTTATTCAACCAGATTAGACATTTTTCATTTTGATCAGTATTAATTTTTAATGCAATATGAAGTGAGATGACCAGTACAATTTTGATTATTCATTTTTCTCAACTGTACAATTCCCGCTTTATATTCATGGCATTTGAAGTGACCTCGGATGACATTTTCACTGGACAAAGTGGACATTTGCATCTTAACAACAAGCTTGACATTTCCATAACCTTAAAATAATGATAATTAAGATCATTTTAGACTATATTGGTCTATCAAAGTCTGGCATTGCGGCATCTGTTTTTCCTTCTGAACATATGAAAGTGTAATTCATATTGAAAGCAAAATGGCAGTGTTCTGCAGTATTGTGTTATGCTAGATACTTATTAAAATATTAAATATTTTTTTATTTCAATTTTTTTTTTGCAGAAATCAATGTTGAATTGAAATTTTTCTTTGTGAAAAATTAATCTTTTAGAAAAATTTGAATAAAAAGAAAAATTAATTGTGGACACTTTGTCATAAGAATTGCATGATACAAATTTTACATACAGACTTTTGCAGAGGCTCCAAGGTACCTTAGTAGAAATAGTATTTCACATTGATGTGATAAGATCAAATTTTCATCTTAAGATATTTTTCATGAATTAATTGAAGAGTTTGACAACATTTTTAAGCAATCCATAAAATTAAATGTTGCTGACTTAATGACAACTTTTTGATTCATTGATCCTTGCTTAGTTTCACTTTTTATTGGTACTGGCAGGTATGTCCAGGACATTTCAGTTTACTGTTGTCTGTCAACACAGTGGTGACAGTAGTTTACAAAGGTTAAATTTTGACAGTGATTTACATTGTTTACCCCAGCACAAGTTATTTCTTTATTACTTTGGATGTTATATGGTAGAAATCACAGTGTTTGACCATTGTATAACCTGGTCACCTCAGTCTGCTGTCTTCTTATTTGGGAAGATGGCTTGTATCTTTTGTTAAAGTCAGTATGTGGTTACATTTGATCTTGGATGTTGTTTTATTGAATGTTTTATTGTCCACTTGTCTGCACTCTTTGTCGGCAAGGCTTTAACCTTTCTTTTGATGTTTAAAAATTTAAACTTTCTATTGATAAATTCTGTTCATCTGTGTTTCAGTAAGAATTGCATACTGCATAACGATGATAATGAAAATTTTCAAGTATTTAATTTTCTTCCCTTACTGTGAGTTTATTCAACTCCTTTGCGTTAAAAGGTTTGCCTTACCTTTGGATTTCAGTCAACTCGCTGTCATGTTTCTTTGGTATTTTTTGGCCGATATTTAGATTTATATGTTGATGTAGAGCATTGAAACATTTTATTTCAGAAAATTGTGGGAAACTATATCTCCATCTTGCATATAGCTCTGGCCATAGTTTTTCTGATAAATATTGTATCATTTTAATATAAGAGATTTTAGATTGTAATAGTTCAGATGATACTCTTTTAGAATATTTTTAAAACTCTTCTTCAAACCCGGTACTTTTATATAATGCTTGGTTATTTCTACTTTCTATACTGCCTGTTTTTATAATTTGGCAATGTATTGTTATCTTGTTTGACAGACATTTACAAGCTTTCTTTGGTAAAAATTGTTGGTATTTTAAAAACATATGTCCAAACAATGTAAGAACTGTATCATGTTACTATTAATGAAACCAGAAACCAGTCCTACAACTGTAGAATAATCTGCTGTCTTGTCAAACCATATGAACTCATGATGATTTATTACATACCAACATAGTCATTACAAAAATACCCGGTACATTTTCTGACGCAAAAAGTAAGAAAAACATGTTTAATATAGATCTATTACATTTAATAATGAAAACTTAAACATCCTAAACCACACAAATAGACAAAAGTACAAAGGAATTAATTTCAAATTATATTATACCAAATTAAATGAAAATATTTGTTAATAACATGGAAAGTTATAGTAGAAAATAAAAATGTCCTTTTGTCATATATTCTTTTCAGTCCTGACTTAGAGTGTATAATGTTACAGGGTTAGTTAGTATTGATGGGTTACTTTAGAACCACTGGTCTCCAATACAAAGAAAATTTTATATATTTTTCATAGGTGAAGTGTTCCACAACAATTATTTGTGATTTTTATTGCATTTTTTCATGAAAAAATTGAACCATTTTGTTATTACTAATAACACTGCACTGAATACATGTAATTAAGTTTTCAATGAAAATATAAAAATAAGAAGAGTTAAATGAGGTGAAGGGCAGGTGTTGAGATCCTTGTCGCGTGGCCATTGATGGCTTAATAATATTGGACTTATCTTTATTCGGAGAAACGGAGATTTTTATCACAATTCAGGGACAGCTATGAATACATAATTTGATATCAAAGTAGTCGGTCATATAAGGATGAATATTTTACAGTACTAAAAATCTTCATGAATAACCTTATAATTAACTGTAACTGTAATTTTAAGTAGTTACAATCATATTGGACATTTATTTTTTTAAATTTATTTTTATTATTTTTTTTAATTTATTTTAAAATTTTATAGAAATTTCTGATACATTGTAACTATCTGATCAACAATATACATTTCTTATAATTCTGGATTGTCAATATTTAATGACATTAGTTTGATTAAAACTGTTAAAAGAGAAATTTTCAGATTATGAAAAACATAGCTTTCTTAGGTCCAATCTTTAACAGCAAATAGAATTGTCTGAAGTGTGAGACTTTCAGATTTGAAAATCGGTAGTGAACAAACATAATTGATTTTATCCACAGTTGTTGGCAACAAGAGAACACATGTACTTTAACTTTTCATGACAAAAGAATATAAACATATGAATTCTCATAACTTTTGATCTACTGTTAATTTATTTTTATGTAATAAATACAGATAGAAATTTCTTATGTTGTAGATTTTATTACAGATAGTGAGACTTGAATGAAAATAAAAGAAGCAATATCAAATATAAATCATAATTTTACTTTTAACCTTTTATTTACAGATAGTACAAATTCAGCTGCTGTAGAAGACACAGATACCCAAACATCAAAGAAATATATCTAATATCAAAGGTTTTAGGTTAATTACAGGTAAGACAGGTAACAATACAGGTTGCATGTTCAATCTCAAAGAAAAAAGAGGATTACAAAGTGTAGAGAAAGGAGGGAATTTCAATGGGTCACTAAGTTACAAGGGAAGTTTTATTGTGTCTCCAATTTCTATTATATTTAGAGACAATTAAAGCCAATATGTCTGAAGTTGACATATGGCTAAACCTTAAGAAATTTTTTTCATATGTCTGTGTATAATCAAGCTACTTAGAGAAAATTCTTTATTCAATATCATTACCCTGTGACATGTTTTAATGTAGGGTTTCTATCATAAAAACAGATAAATATATTGTAAAAGAGTCAAAGGTCAAAAAATAAACAATTTTACATGGATTATGCACATATAAAAATTATTTCTAACATGTACAGAAATATTTTGATTGTAACAGATATATTTTAATTGTATGCAACAATCTGTTGCATGATTTAGTTATATTTTATTGAGTTTTATATGCATGAAATAAGAGTTCAGAATCCTGCTTTGTACTGCAATAAATGGTTTTGATATTTAGGCATCATAAAACCTCAAAAAATGTGCTTGAATGGCAATTTTTATTTATAAAACTACATTGAAAGATATACCCAAGCTAGTGCTTCTTGGATCTAATATGGCAAGTTCTCCTTTGGAAAGATGGTGGTTCTTTCTTTTATTCCAGCAATAAAAACTGTGCATTGGTTTTCCTGAAATATTTCTGAATGTGGCAAAACGAACATCAACAAGGGTCTAAAAATGTAGATACATTAATTTTAATTACAGTAACTTAATTGTGATCTGTGAAAAAAGGGTGAACTTTAAAACATGGTACCATAATAGTATAAAAAATATATAGTATACCATGGTATAAGATGGTATGATAGTATAGTATTGGGGCATGATATTCATAATTTTATTGTTATTTGCATGATAATATGGTATGAAAAAGGTTTTTCTTTGAAATAGATGAATGCAAATATTTAACAACATTGTACCATACCATGTTTTACAGTATGCCAAAATAAAGCCACTGACAAGAGGTTTGAATTCATTGATAATAACACATTCCTTCCTTATTTTAAGTAGGAGGTATCTGTTTTTACATTTCCACATCTTCCTTTAATTTATTTATTTAACTAATCTTGTCAAGTAAATCACTCATTACCTGCTTTAGAAGTTCATAGGAACATGTTTTTAATGAAATTTTATGAGTTTTTTGTAAAAATAATAGAATCTAATTAATTTTAATTAAGGTTTAGTCTCATTTTGTGTAACAGACTGAAAGTTTTATAAATGTTGAAATAGCATTGCTTGAAACACCTGATTCATTTCATCAGTAAAATTAGAAGGCTGGAAAAAATTACAGATTTTTAGATTTTAGTCTGTTGGTGGTATTTTCAAATGAAAGCTTTGATATCAGTTTTACACAATTTCCACATAAAATTTAGATCTTTTACCTTGATTTTACATTTTCCTACCTAAATTTCTCCTATGTTTTATTTTTTATCAGAAGTTATTTCCCCTATTGCAATCTTTTTAATAACAGTCCTTTTCTTTTCACAAGTGGCAAAATGCTGAGAATTTCTCTCACAACTAGATTATATCCCAAGCTTTCGTGTCAGATAAATGTGTACTGTTACCATTTTGTAAATGAACTTCATTTAAGACATTCTGGTGCCATACCTAAGATGGCTTCTTAGGACAAGGGGTCAGATCCATGGGGCACAAGGTGGTCTCACCCAGATTTGCATATACTAATTAATGTCATATTTTAATAAAATTTGTATAACTGTGATATGGCAGGCCCCAGTGTTCTTCATTTTTCAAAACCTCTGAATCAACCACAGATAGAAGATTAATACACGAGAATGCAGAGTACTAGAGGAAATAGTTTGAATTGATTCGGTAAATACTTGGATGTGATTGAACTAACACTGTACTTGGTCAGTATTCAATTTCCAGATTGGTTAGTTAAATTCTTTCTTAGAAACCTTTATCAAATTTATAGAAATGTACTATCCTATCAAATTGTGGATACCTGTTTTTCACATTCCTGTTTCTGTTTTCCAAACATTTGTCTTTTATAGAATGACCATATGTGGAAAATAATTTTAGAAAAATAAACAGAAAGAACCTTGGAAACACAATCATTTCCTTCAGTTTGTTGAATATTTCTAAATGTTGGTTCTGCGGTTTTTAAATTGTAACAGCAGAAAAACTGAGTTCTTGTGTTTTCGAGAATTTTTCTTAAGAGAGGAGTGATCGCCTAGTCAGCTTATAAGATATGATCAGGCCATTTTTTACCCACAAGAAATGCTAAAATTATATTCAGCTAACCAATAATCTGCCATAAAAACATCATAAAGTAATCCTTAAACTTTCATACAGACATTTTATTTCAGTCATTCCAAGTTAATCATATTTTCAGTCAAATGTTCAAAAAATGCTTTTGCACTATTCAAATTTGGAAAGTTTATTAAAAATTTGATATTGAACCAGTAGATATGTTTTGCTGTAGTAGTACATTGTAAATAATAATATGTTATGGTAAATTGAAGAACAACATTTTTAAAAATTTGTATGATAAAACAAAATCTACCTTTTGTTCTTAAACTCCCATGCATTTAGCTGGATGTTTTCATTAAAATTCAAGTGAAAGTTAAATGAAGTATGCCTTCTAACAAAGAAAATGGATGATTCAGTGCTTATTAATTATATTATTATCTAACAGGGTAGAAAATTTCAAATCGTTTTTCATTAAATGTTATTAAAAATGTTCTAAAATTTGATAGCCTACTGTGAATATTTTATTCAATTAAATAAGGATTGAATATTTGCATTTACTAAGGGTTTTTTTACTTCTCTGATATCAAAATATGATCATGCTGGGCCTGTTTGTGTTCAGACAGTCACAGCTGGCAGCGGTATGTTTTCACAAGTCTTAGATTGTTCAATATCAATATGAATTGTATAATGATACACCAGAGAGGTACAATTTGTACAATTATATCAGTGCTGCATTTCATTGTCTTTGTTGTTTTTAATGGCTTTATTGTAAAACCATTCTTGGCATGAGAATTGGACTCAAATGTATGTTAAGTAGATGGATGTGTTGTAAATGAAATTCTTTGCAGTAGAATTGTATTCATATTAATGCTAGATGGGCAAGGCCAAAGGAACTATAGGTTTGCACTCTGTCCTTCCGTCCGTCAGTCACACCAGTTTTCTGGACTTTTTTCAGAAACCATTTAACCAACTGATCTTAGTTTTGCTATGATAGCTGATAATGATGAGTTACAGATCATGTTCGAGTTTTCTGTCTGTTCAACTAATTATTGTGAGAGTTATTGCCCTTGGGAATAGGAATTATTGCCAAAATAATAGTAGCCAACCCATATACCAAATAATCTTCTTTTTGTTATATGAGCTTATAATGATAAGCTACAGATCGGGTTTGACTTTAAAGATGATCTGATAATTATCATAAGAGTTATTGCTCTTGGAAATAGGAATTATTGCTAAAATAATAGTTTTCCAGACTTTTTTCATAAACCCTTCAATCGAATAATCTTTATTTTTATATGTGAGCTTATAATGATGAGCTACAGATCAGATTTGATTTTCACACTGATCGGATAATTATTATGAGAGTTATTGCCCTGGGAAATAGAAATTATTTTCAAATTATTATAGTTTTCCGGACATTTTTGCAAACTGTTTTACCATTGGTATGTGAGATTATAATGATGAGCAACATCAAGTTTGAGTTTCAGGCTGAATAGTTAATTATTGTTTCCCTTGCAAACATATTTCAGGATTTTTAGGAATCACTCTGTCCCTAGGTCTGCATCTGATTCACATAGTCCTTTGGTGTGTCTTCTCACACCTGAAGCCAGTAAGGGATATTGTATTGCCCAGCAATTAATCTCAGAATGCTTGTTTCACATGTTTTCTTAATATGAAAGTAAACATGGCAGTGAAGCCCTGCGTGTTGTTTAGTAATATCTGTTTGGGAAAAAACTGAAAAAGAGAGGGGGGGAAATATGTTGATATTAATGTTATAATCCCAGATATCTTTCTTACATCTGTTCAGTTTTGTAATGTTACACCTTGAGAAAATAATAATTTATATATTTATAGCAAAAAGTGCAAATCAGTGAAATAATTTGTTTTTGTATAGTTCTTTACAGCAGTAAAATTGATTATAAATGGCTGACAAATAGTATGTCCCTTTTAAGTAGAACAACTGTGGACAGAGAGTCTTGTTTTATTTGATAAACCTAGAGGTGAAATCTCACCTGTCCTTTTTTCATTGATTAATCAGGCCATAAAATTACAGATAACCAATTTACACCTGATTAAATTCAATCATTCCATATCCCTCAAAAGAAAACAAATTGGTCAAATGACCAGCTATCAGTTGACAAGGGGTGGTCTGTTTTATTAAAGCATTTAAAATTTTGAATAGAATTTCAAGTTAACAGCATTCAAAATTTTTTCACTAAATTGACTTTTCATAATCAAACAATAAATGTATTCAGGAGTTTGTCAAAGTAGCAAATTGGGAAAGTCGACAGGTGGTAAGACTCTCATCTGACATGGTGGAAACTTAATTTTTGACTCAGTGTTTAGTATATTTCATGAGAAATTTATTTTCATTATTATTAAATAAAATGAACTGTTAAAAAAAATTATTTGTCTCCAATATATTCAAAAGTATAATAGAAATGAAAGCATCAGTAAGATAGAGTAACCAAGTCGCCTGTACAAGTTTATTTGAAAATAGTCAGTACTAACTATTGAAATTCCTTCTTCAATTGAAATTAAGCACAAGACATTGATGTATATGAGTTTGGGCAAAGAATGTAAACTTGTCACCCAACACCATCTCTGAAAGAACACTATACTAACATTTAGCATTTACCATGTAATGAAAATGTAAAGCACTGTTTACTGACCAATCAAATAAGCCCTTTCCTTTTTTCTGACATTAAACCTATCTGTCTAAAATTCTTCAAGGTCTGACATGCTCATGTTACACAACCTTTAGAATTTTATAAATTATTTTTTAAATTTGAAAATTTTTTATGAAATCGTACTTTGTAATTTGATAAATTTTTGTCTGATGTCCTCCTTTCAATTTTCATCAAAAATATTCTTTAGACATGCAAAGTTTGATATGAATCTTACAGACAATTTGTTAACAAGATACAAACAATGCTTTATCACCTGACACATTATAATTACCTGACATTAGTTACCTGTCAAATTTCTTATTGTAATATAACATGAAATGATACTTGATATCCTGATTTTATAATTTTGAATTAATCAGGAAATTTGAATTTTATTGCTTAAGGTGTAAAACTCCAAACAATTGGGTTGAAATTTCAATCCCAGACTTGTTAAGCTATCACCAAAATTAAGTTAGATATGACTTGAAGCTATAAACTTGAAAACTATACATTGATTAGTTTAAAGGAAGCTGGTGTAGAATTACCATGGCCAAAACAGGGTTGTCACTTCAGTTTAATTTTTTGATGTCATGATAGTTCCAAGTGAGGAGGAAATGTTTTTATCATACAGTTTGATACTGGATAACATTACTGTGAGATTTATATAATGATTTGTTGATACATGCACACTATTGCATATTTATAAAATAAAACATCTGAAGTGGTTACTGATATAAAATGTCTTGCGGGCAGGATACATATCTGGATTAACCTTTACCAGATGCCGGAGACCTTATTTATTCCCCTTTTTGGTTCATTGTTGAGGCCTTTTGATGATTTTTTTTAAGATGAGGAACAACAAAAAAAGACTGTTGAAATCACTGTTATGTTTTAGTTTTTGTCAGTCCAACATTCAGTTTTTTGGCTCACCTGGACTAAATCTTCTGTGAAACTACATGGGCAGAATGATCCTGAGGTGGTCATCTTTCAGATTTGTGTCTGATGACCAAGACTGTCAACCAAGATAGCTGCCATAGCCAAACTTAGTTTAACATAGGACCCTATGGGAAAATTCATTTAAAAATGTTGTCTGAAACCACTGAGCCGATTTGAACAAGACTAAAAAATGGCAGCAATGGTCATTACATGGTCTTCTTTCAGAAATGTGTCCAATGACCCAGAATTTCAACCAAGATGGCAAAATTTTAATTTGCAGATCTTCATAACACTTAAACCAATTGGCCATTTACAACCAGACTTGGCTGCATTGATTCTAGATTATAGTCCTATTTCAGAAATGTGTTTGATAATCCAGACTCAACTAAGTGGCTGCCAAATCTGAACTTAGTTTAAGATAGAACCCTATGGGAAAACAAGCCAAGATAAATGTTACACTTAAATTTTCAGTTCTGCTAAAAGTGGACAAGTCAAATCCTCTAAGTTTTCCGTACTTAATGGACGTCCTCAGTGCCACTTTTTGACAAAGAGGCACGGTTATCTGCAGATTTTGTGTTGCCATAATGTGACTTAAATAATGCCAAAAAGGCATAAAACACTGATCATTAAATTAATCAATAAGGCAAATATTCTGGCTTCCTTAGCTACCAATGAAAACTGGCTGCAGTTGGGCTGAAAGTTCAATAATACCTTTATTAACATAGTATTAATTATAACTACATTATTTTACTTACTCGGTAGTATTCATTGATATATCTATATAACTGAGATATATAATGTTACTGCAATTTACTTTACAGTTAATAGATGCTTATATTTGATTTCATTTTCAATGCAGCTGCACACTCTAAAGTCATAAGGGAGAGTGAAAACATCTATTGTGCAACTGATTTTACATGGCATTTATAACTTTATTGTGTAAAAAAGATTATCTTTAACTGGATTTTTATGCCGCACTGTAAGTAATATAGCCATTAGGTGGTAACATTTAACCTTCCACATAATTCAGTTTCTTTTAGGCTTGAATTTAGCAGTATTACAGTAAATATTCTATGTTTTTGGTCTTCTAAGTTTGCATTTTGACTAAAGCTAAGAATAGTGAATAAAAATTGCTTGCAATAATGTAAATTATTATACCAACATGCAATTATTTTCTGATTTTCTATGTTATTTGGTTTGATTACAAATTAAGATTTTTCTTTATTCTAGGATAAGTTTGTTTTTTCTCTCAGTACAGATTTCTTATAACTTTCAGAAAGATTGAAATTTTTGCATACATTGGAACTTTACACAAGGATTATACCAAGTTGTATATATACTTCAGTGTCAGCTGGTGTGTTTAGATTTCAGGTTATGAATTAATTAACCCAGCTCCATTGAACAAATATTATACAAACTGTACAGTTTTGATAGATATAATCTACCTGCATATAGCAGGTGCAATCGTATAAAATCATTGATACATGAATAAAATACAATTTAACGATCAGATTTCATTCATATAAAGAAACTTTTAAGGTGTAAATCTAATTTGTCATAATCTCAGATTGAATTGAGGTCTAAATGTCATGGTCTGATATAGATTTATTTTAAGGTGAATTCCAAATTTATTCGTATTTGACCTTCTATTGTAAATTTGTATTTTGAGAACAGTTGGAAGTCCTACAGAAAGTAACAAACACAAACATAGTTAGGCAATAGTCTAGATTTAGTTGTATCATGATAGATACAGATATTTACAGTTTAGGGTCTGTTATAGGCCATACATGTTATCAATCCAGTATGGTTGAGGGTGAAAGTTAATTGTCCTAATTAGGGGATATATTTTGAAAATAAAGAATTTTGGGGATTTTGTACTTTTACCAAAATATAAGCATTTTTGTCAGAAAAAAAAGGATAATGTCACCCCTACAGAGGTAGATTTCACATGCTTTAGCCTTAGGCCTCCTGTAATAAATTTTTAACAGCTTTAAAAGGTAATATAATGTTAAATATGAAAAATGATTTTTTTATTGTCCAGACTATGGATTGCTGTGCTGTAGTGAACTGTATAAATTTAACATAGGCTTTTTCATTACAAATTGGTCCAAAATTCTGGGATAAAGATCAGGGTCTTATTCTGTGAAACACATTTAGAATACACTTCTTGGTCTTGTACAATAATTAGCAATAATAAAGACTTTTTTACCTAAAGTTAACTTCACAACACTTCACTAGATTTCAGTTTGCATTTTAAGTTAATATGGTTTTATTATCTCCTAGGTAAACTGTAGGCTTTACATGTAGTGAAATTAAGGGCAGGAGATAAGTTCCCTGACATTCTGGAGAGTGGAAAGGGGGGGGGAGGTGTTTAACTGCCTGTTGATTTTTGTAGTCAAAAAGTCAAAAGTCCATGAATAAATGTTGTGTTTATGAAAGAATGAGACTTTTCAGATGACTGTTGTTAAAAATAATTGCCATTGTAGACTTTGTTTTAAAATGTTGCTGGACCTGGCTGCTTTATTCACATAGTTGTGCTGTAAATTATAATTTTGAAACAAATAATATGTAACTGGGTCTAAATATTATCAGAATCTTAAATATATATAAAATTTGTATGCTCCATACCGGTAGTTACAGCTGCAACCTAGCTGATTCAGCATGATTGTAACATCACTGTCAGGTGTTGGCACTGGTGTTGATGTTTAGAGTTGTTATCTGGTACCCTGACATCATGCCTTGTGTACCTATCGTAATAAAGAGTGACTATTACATCCAGTCTATAATCATAATATAAGAAGATCTTTATCTGCTGTATATGAGGATACAGGTTTTATGTCCTGTCTGCATCTTTTTTGTTTTTGATGGTTTTATATGATATTTTTGTGTGTTCTAGCCTGTTATTGGTACTTTGGAAGTCAGAAAAACAGCATTGTAATATTATGAGCACAATATGATAATAAAAGTTATCAAATTTTATTTTTGAATAACTGGTTATGAAAGCCTTAAATTTTGTATTTCTATTTATGGGACATCTATGAGATTACATAATTATATATTGTTAGCCATAGTTTTTTGTTGCTCTGCCAACATATTCTTTAACAAACAGAGGGTAGCTTGATAATCTTGTATTATTTCTATTAACACATCCTGTATTATTTCAATTAACACTACCACTATTTAATAAGATGCAAATGTGCTTCCACTAAGTCGTTTGGCTGGTTTCAAGGAATCTATTGGTATTTGGTATTATATTTTGAGAGTTTTATCCTCCAGCTTTTACAAATTAATGATATAGAAAACCCAGGTGCCAAAATTTTATTTTCATTTACAGGATAAACACATATGATTCAGACATTTTGCATTGATCACAAAATTAAATATAGTACATGTTTGTAATAGCACAAGTTTATAAATAATTATTTGACACAAGATTTCTGTTATTTTTATACACAAATACATATCACACAACAACACTTGTCCTTACTTGACAGGTGAAATTTTTACCTAGAACAGTATTTTTGCCCTTTAAGGTATTTAACTGTCCCAAATTCTCTTATAACTTTATTTTTTGACAATGTAAAAATCCTTACTAGTGACACACAATACATTAATCAAATGTAACATTATTCATTGATCAATGTACCAGTATATGTTGACCTGTCCTATGCTATGTCAGGGTGAAGTCCAACTTCAGTTTTTTGGCTGTCATGATACCCAGGTGATCATCACAGTTATGTTTTGTCAACAGCGATCATCTATAGTTACATGTCCAGGACAAAGGTTTTACATGTATAAAATAATGTAACATGTCTACAATTTACACACAAAATAGTAGCATACATTTTGTACGTGAAAACACTACATTACAGTAATTCACATGTCAAATAAAACATAAAAATTGCTTTTTCAGAACCAGACTTCTTCATTTGCTTTATTCTAGCTTTCTGGGTTTTGATTTAAAAAGTAAAGAAAATACAACAAAATACCTGTGTATATTAGTGTTAAAAAATTTGTTTTTCATCTGTAATTTTTATTGTTTTTTTGTAATTTATTTATTTTTTATTGTGCATGTTTTTTTTTTGTTTTTTGTTTTCATTCTTTTTGGTGATGGGGTCCACTTTTAGTATAATTAGTGTTAATCTTCACGTAATGAGTATTAATTTTGGCATTAATTTGATATTTTACAGAGTTTGACATGCTGTTTGACATGTTATAAACCATGCACAGTTTTACCCTTATATTGTTTATTGTCATATTTCTGTATATTGTCTGTTTGGCTTATCTTGTTTATCAATATTTATAAGATTTAACATTAGATTTTGAGATATTCAGATTCTGCACTTGCAGATAATTGTGTTATTTGTGTTATTGAAAGACAATATCTAACCTTTCACAGTAAATTTGTAAGTGTCAGACTTTTTTGACGAATAAAACTAACATATGATACATTTTATTATGAGAACATTGAAACATGTTTACTTAGATGAATATTTGTACTGGTCTAAAAAGATTCATTCCTCCATATTTTCTTATTTTTAGAAATTTTAGAATTGTGTATTATATATGTTGTTGGAAATAAGAAAGAATGGTTTTCTGCATTGAATGGACACATTTTATTGTTTTTAATATCTGTATTTACCAGCAACCTGAAATTATCACAAGTTACATGTATTTAATTTTTATATTCAAAATTAAATTCACATGAAGTTCACATGGTATTTTCTGTAGTAAGTGTGGCAAAAAAAATCTCCCGTTCTTTGTATAAATTTAATACATGCACATTTTTTTCGGGACTGATGGGTAAATTTGTTTCTACCCATGAATACACAACACCTCATGTTCAGCTGTGTTTTCCAGGTAAGAACAAAGTTTATATTATGCAATACCTTGTCATTCAGTGTTTAACTACCCCCATGTTAAAATAAAAGTTTGAAATTCACACCTGTTATTGGCAATCAAATTTCCAACTTAACCTTAATTTTACATTCTTTCTGATCCAGTTAACATTTATTGCTCAATTCATACTTTGAATTTTCTATATAACAAAACTAACTAAATCAGTGGGAGTCCCACATGTTATAGGATATGAAATGGAGGGGTATTGAGATGAAAGGATCTACCTGGTAAAGGTGTGAAGTCAATTAGTGATAATTTGATGATACCCACTGATCACTTTACACCTTATATGTTTAATTTACTTATTATCTTAGGACAAGCACCTGCTCTTCATATTACAACTAAATGTACCAGTTGGTGGAAGTATTTTAAGCAGTTTTATTTCCAACATTGGTACAACAATAATTTTATCAATTTATATAAATATTTTCAACAGCTGGTCATGATATTAAAAACTTGAACAGGAAACTCTACAAATAACAAACTTGACAAAGGTACTATATTTTATTGTAGGTCTTCAGGTGTAGATAAAGGAACAATTCAATATTCGGAGACATCAGTTGTGGATGTGAGGTTTATAGTAACTTCTTAGCATCAGCCAGTAAACAGATTTTACAACTATCAAATGACAAGTTGAAGCCATCAAATACAAAAGTGAATGTAAATATTAATATAGTAAAAATCTGAATTTTCAGTTCTTTTAGTGACACTTAGCAAGTGTCATCATCATTAATGGCATCAATTTCAGAATTGATACCTTGAGATTTTCAATGTCATCCCCTGAAAATTAATGTATTGTCTAATTTTGCATCAGAATATATGACTGAGGTATCAGTTACAAGAAATAAATTACAGCATGTCTGATAATTAGTCCCCTATTGGGACGAAGGGGACTATAGGTTTGCACCCTGTCAGTCCATCATTTACACTTCAGTTTTCCGGACTTTTTTCAGAAACCGTTTAACCAATTGATCTTATTTTTCGAATGTGAGCTTATAATAATGAGTTACAGATCAGTTTTGAATTTCATTCTGATCGGATAATTATTGTTAGAGTTATTGAACTTTAACATAGGAATTATTGCCAAAATAATTAGTTTTCCGGACTTTTTTCGCAAACCCTTATACCAAGTGATATTATTTTTGGTCTATGAGCTTATAATGAAGAGTTACAGATCGAGTTTGAGTTTAACGCTTATCGGATAATTATTGCCCTTGGTAATAGGAAATATTGCCAAAATAATAGTTTTCCAGCATTTTTTTATAAACCGTTTAACCAACTGAAATAATTTTTGATACATGAGCTTATAATGATGAGTTACAGATCACACTGATCGGATTATCATTGTTAGAGTTATTGCCCTTGGAAATAGGAAATATTGTCAAAATAATATTTTTCCAGACTTTTTTTTTTGCAAACCCTTTTACCAAGTGATCTTTGTTTTGGTATTTGAGCATATAATGATGAGATTCAGATCAAGTATGAGTTTCACGCTGAAATGATAATTATAGTGAGAGTTATTGCCCTTGGAAATAGGAATTATTGCCAAAAATATTAGTTTTCTGGACTTTTTTTACCAAATAATCTTACTTTTGGTATGTGAGCTTATAATGAGAACTACAGAGCAAGCTGATCGTGTAATTTTTCTGTACCCCTTGCAAACATAGTTTCAGGATTTTTAGGAGTCACCCTGTCCTTACGCCTTCATCTCATTCACATACTGAAGGAGATTTTGCTTGTTTTCTCAGAGCTCAAGCCGGTAGGGGACATTGTATTGCCCAGCAATACTTTCAGAATGCTTGTTTAATTTAGCCAAATGCTTGGTACAGAAACATGTCTTTATACATGTAGAACAAGGGAATTAGGTGGCCAGCTGTTCAGAGAAATTACAACTCCACTCTATACAGTGAGGTTGTATAATAAGTGCAGTGAGTACTTATCAGAATATTTGTCTTTAATAAAAACTTTGAAAGTTGAAATCAACATGTGATATCCATGCCCAGATTAAAGTGCAAATTTTCAAAATATATGTCAATCTCTGTCACATATTTTTTTTTCTAGCTGGAAATATTGGTAGGTGTCTACACTGTAAAAAAATTGGATAAGTATATTGGTATGCTTGTGTTTTTGGCCATTCCAAATAATATGTGAAGTCATGTAATGGAGAAGCATAATTTCATCATTGTATACTTTGAATCAGTATACAATTTTAGCTGAAAAAATAGCATAATAATAATAATGTTTTGGGTAGAAATATGTCAAATTGTTGTAAGAAACAATGTGTGTGGTCAAGAAGCCAGTATATTTAATAAAAAAAAATACAGAAATACTGTAAATATGTTAATCATGCATGAAAATTTTTTTTATACATTAATTGGATAAGTATATTGGTATGCTTGTGTTTTTGGCCATTCCAAATAATATGTGAAGTCATGTAATGGAGAAGCATAATTTCATCATTGTATACTTTGAATCAGTATACAATTTTAGCTGAAAAAATAGCATAATAATAATAATGTTTTGGGTAGCATTGGCCATTTGAAAAAGTAGCCTCAGCTGACAAACTAGAGCATTCCATTGCACTGTCACCTTAACTATTTACATGTGGGGCATAGTTAATGAGACTCACAACATAATATTATATAAATATTGTCCTGAGGAGAATGTTCTATTGCATGAGCTTGTGAGTGCATTAAATATTCTGTTAGGGGCAGTATTATAGGGTTATTGAATGGGCTTTTTCATATTGGTCCTGTATTATGTCCAAGGACAGTCGTATTGGGCCAATTTAAGGATAGCTGTATTTGCCTGAGGCGAAGCCGAGGCCCAATGCGAAAACTCGTATTGGTCCTGTTTTTCAGGCCTGATATCCATATTGAGGCTATAATCCGTATTGGTCCAGTTTTTTGTTTGTTATTAGTTCTTGACATTTAGTATTGCATAGCCAATTTATAACATATTTTACACAACTAGTTAATAATCACCGGTATCATGCAATAACCTTTCAGTGTCTAGCTTAATATTTCAGTTGACAAATAATTCTGTTTTCAATATCAATAATGTAACTTTTTCTAAGCAATATTGTACTAAAGTTTAATATTATGGATTATTGACTAACAATAGAATATAAGCCTAAATATGATTAAAATTGTCAATACAATACAAAAATGTCAAAGTATGCCAATACACAAATACCCGGCCAATATATCATATTGGACTAAATATGACAAATTGGACTGGTTAGTCAATAAAGGTATAATTGTGCAAGGTTTTCTATATTGGCTTAGTGGTCCTTGGCTAGCCATATTGCACTTTGGCTTTGCCTCAGTCCAATATCGCTTGCCTCAGACCAATAACTAAGCCAATATGGAAAATCTTACGCAATAATACTATAATATTACGTGCTAACTTTTGGTTATATACTGCATAATGTATAACATTGCTGTACAATTATATAAACTTAACCTGAATTTATGTTTTTAATTAAGATTATTTAGTAGTTTCAGTTTCTCATGAAAAATTTTAAATATTTCATCTGAATAAAGATTTAAACAAGGTTCACTTTCTTTCAGGATTAAATTTTATTTGGTGTAGATTTCAATCAGTTTTTAATTCTGTGTCAGATACATTTTTATTTTTTTTCAGTAAAAAATGTAATATTGAATATCGGTAGATTTAATTAGAACTTTTGCTATATATACTGGTATTCTGGTGTAATTTAAGTGTGGCATTAAGCTTTATTTATTGCTGAAAAGCTTTATTTTTTTAAAGTAAAAACCTTAAAACTGTGACATTATGTCATATTGTAAATTAATTACTGAACCCATAGCAATATCAGATCAAACAGGGGCAATAATCAGCTTCATTGACCTAATGATCACTTTATCATTCTTTGTAGGGTTTCTTTCAGTGTGAAAATTTTAATCCTGGTGTTATTCTTTTCTTTGTTTGTTCAGTTGATAAATTTTTATTTTGATATGTCACCTTAGTAAGGATAAGGGTATTATTATTAAGGATTTAGATCAGTATTATAAAAATATGTTGTTTTCTCAAAGATAAATACTGTCCACCTCTTAGAAACTGGAAATACAATGTACTCCATAATCTTTATATATCAAGAATTTGTAAATAGTTTTTGTTATCAGTATTGGTAGATATATATTAACTGTAAATATGAATGTGCAGATATTGTTATAATAATTCCAAGAAATATATTTTGGTCAAAAAGTTGTAAAATATACTAATAAAAAATGTTTCAAATGTTTTTGTAAATAAATAATGTTCAGAACAAAATATTAAAGTAATGAGTTAAAAGAATATATTCCTAATTTCCATAAATGTGTATTGATATAACAGCTGTTCCCTTGTTTTGGTTCCTGCATTGATTTTTTTCCCTTTTCTGCACAATCAGTAGGCAAGAATTGAAAGTAAGAAAAATACACCATTTGGATTAAAAGTTGAAAATTTTAATTAACAAGGCTTGAAGATCTTCAGGGGGACATACGCTAAATTGACCACATTCTGGTTAGCATTCTGGTCTTCCTGTGCTGGCCAATTTGTCAATATTGATTTTACCCTTCCAGTGCCCCAGCAGGAGTTAAGATTAGCTACAATTCTTGTTGAACTGTCAATCACATTTGTAGCTCCACCCATGTAGGAAAACTGATAGTTAAAGGCTGGAGAATATAATGCTAACTTTTCAAGTGGGAGGAGCTACTTTGTCAACAGAAAGGTTTTAGATTAACACAGAAATTTGTGTTAGTATGAAGGCACATGTGTTGCAATTGGCAGTTTAGAGAGAGAAAAAAAGTATTTTAAAATAGTATTTAATGGATTTTAATTTTAATTAACTATACAACTGGTTTGATGCAATATCAAATATACTTAGTATTTGTGTTTGTTTGCAGGAAAAACCTACATATGGGCATTTGAATGAATAATACTGGATTAAATAGCATTAATTCTTCATTGTATTAGATGGTGTATCTGAATTATTGGATATAAATCGCACACAAAAATTTTCAAGACAGTGCTTGGATATTTGTTGGACAGAATTTTCTACTTTGAGAGGTAAGGCCACTGCTATGAATATTTTATCAATAATGATTATTAATTAAATACCATTTCTAGTCTAATATATAACAATACTATTAACTTGGGACTAACTATTGATTTGTACTGAAAGAACTGGACATTTCATCTCCTCAGGAAATGCAGGCTGAATTTGGATACACCTGGACATGCTTTTTGTCTGACAAATACAATAAGATGTTGATGTATCTCTAGGGTCATCTTTCTGATAAATGAGATTCTCTGTTGAAAAAACATTTGCAGAATGGACATTTATTTCTATTTTCTTTTTCTTACAATAATAAGAGATAGATAGGTACTTTTTCATAGATACATTTTCCATTATAAAAAAATGACTTGGAGGTCCCAGGACCTACAATTACAGAGTGTTTGGTTTTTGGTAACTCTGGTGTGATCTGACTATAGTTGATTTATTAAAATTTGACTGCTCTTGAAAGGGAAAATCAGGTGATCAATTTCTTTATATTTATATTTGATATTTACTCTATATAGTAAATATTTTGAATCCATCAACACCTGACGATATTAGGACAGTAGCGTCTTTTATACAACAGTCATTAAAACTGAGGAACTGAGTTAATATACATATTTTTCCTTTTTGTGTTATATGTATATCTGTCTGTATATTTGTATGATATGTCTGTATTGCTATGGACAAAATGGTCTTTTTGTTTGCAATAAAGTTGAATTGAAAAAAGATATTTACTCTATATAGTAATACACCACTAATAATCTGACTTTTGTACCCCCTAAATGAACAACACAACTAAAAAAATGATTAAATTAGATGAATTTTTACATGAAAAGAAAATCAGTATTATCAAAAAGAAAAAAAGATACATAAAAATACAATTCTTTAACCCGAGATATTCTCAGTAAAAAATCTCGAACTGTTTTAACCAGTTACAGTTGTTGAGGGATTTACTCTAAAGACAGCTGTCAGGAATTTCCAATATTTTGATTCTGTTGGCAACCATTTTTTGTTGTTAAAAAAAGACTGTCATATCTAATTGCAAATCCCCCTTTTGACAATTAAGTTGGTTGACATTTATGGAATAATCTGCTTTTTTAGCATCCTCTCAATCTATGACAAAATCTTCAATATTGATATTTTAAGTGGTTGATTAGGTGATTCTGTGGTCTTTAATCTATATATATTTCTACTGATCTTTTATTTTTGGTGACTAAAATTTATTATTTATATACCTTGACAGTTACGAAATTATAAAATAGCAAATTGATATTTTTCACTCGGTTGAAGAATTTTTACCCAAGATTTCAGTTCCAGCTGATTTTTTTCCAGATTAGTGCAGCTTGGTATTCTCGTTAATTTCAGGCTTCTATTTTTTAATGAATTTAGTCTGCTTTTCTATCCTGATGGGACTTTCTTCACTAAATTCAATAATTTTATTATATCTGAAAGAAAAAAGATCTTAGCATGACAGCAGTGATTTGTATGATGTTGCATTGTCCATGGCTAAAAGGTATCTTTGATCCTGCAGCATAACCATGGATATTATTATATGAAATTTTTGTCACAGAATTTAATTAATACTTTTCTGACAACCCTTTGTACTACCACAAAGGGGGATATTATTATGTAAATTGAACATCAAAAGAATTCTAAATTAGTTTTTCATAAAAATCACTTTTATTAATAAGTTATTCAATAAACATACCCGACTGAGTTATGAATAAATTACAGTTATCATTTATTCATTATTAAGAAGATATGATGAGATAAGTGACCATTGTCCACTCTCACAGCTGGTGTGGACATATGGAAACACATTAAGTCCAGTCCCAGGAGATTTGTTGGTTCACTATTAGTGGGTATCCTTATATCATTGGATGACAGAAATCATTGTTATCTAAAAGAAACATCAGTTTGGCTGTTTTTTTCTATCTTTATATTAGTTTAATATTGGTCACCAGAAAATTAAGATTAAAGATAAATGTGGCTGTCTCGGTCAATCAGTTCCATCTAAGAAGTACTAAATATTACATGCTTATCAATGTTGAATTATATTTTATGTAGAATAAATGAATTTTTCCATTGATTTAAGAAAAATCAGAATTAAAATATTGAATTTAATTTCAATAATAAAATATCTGATTGACAAATCAGTATCTAATTAATAATAATAACCATTAAAATCATCTGACAGTATTTGTTTAATTTCAATTAAATATGACAAAATGTTTTTCCTTATAATTGATAATTTTTTTCTTATATAAACATATACTATTCCAGGAGCGACACATATTAACAATCCTATTTCCGAAGTAAATATTAGTAAATTAATATTTTATAGAAATATCGTTCAGTAGATTGAAGACAATTTTTGTAAATATTGAACTTTGCCTTCGTTTTATGGATTAGGAAACTTTTATTTGAACAAGGATCAATTTTGATTCTATAGATGGTTTGTATAAGGGATTTTTTAATGTGCTGGCCCGTCACATAGCGGGAGAGAAATAGCTTGATGGGATGAGACCTTTTCAGTTGTTGATATTTTGGATTAATTGTTAAATTAGGATGCAGAGATTATATAAAATGGGAGGGAAGTACGGTTTAGTAGATGAAAACATTTGCTCATCTGTAGGACTTCAGATTTGGTAGGAAGTAAACACTTATAGTGTTAGGGTTTAGGATTATAATCTTTAAATTGTCCAGGAATTAAACATAATTCAGATGTCATTACTATAAGTACATTATTTGATAGAGATATGCTAGAATTCCAAAGGTCAGAATACTGGTATGTTAATTTTTTTTTCACCTCTTGACTTGAATTATAGGTTAAATTTGCAGATTTCTTTAGATGGAGGTCAAAAAGTCACAAGGATATTTGGTACCCTCAATGAGTCCAAAATATTTTACAGCCCAATGCAAAGAACAGAAATTTTCTCCAGCATCTTGAGTTTTTAAAGAAGGTATAAGGTGAAAGAATTGTTTTACAAGAATAACTAGGTGTTTTTATAGCAGGGTTATAGATTATAACCCAGCAGGATCAGTTAGGGATTCTTGTTGCTAATGGAATCTTAAATAGTTACACATGTGCTTTGTAAACAGGAATTTAATAACAATGTATTGGAAGCAGGAAGTGCTTTATTCTTTTATCTGCTAATTTTGTTTTCAGTAGGAACAATTCATATGCTTACATTTGTTAAGAAATATTTTGATATGCCACAATCTATTATTTTTAATTCAGAAAGAATATTTTATTATATTATTTAGAATTTATATTAGTGTGCATGTAGCAATCATTTTTATACAAAAATCTTTACATGTTTAACTAAAAATTTATTACAAAGATTTGTAAGTGGCTTCATGGAGGTGTTTTCAATATTTGACAGTGTATCTTTTTTCCCATATTCTACATGAATGGTCTTGTTGTTTCATGCTTTTACATTGGGCATATTGCATTTTGGAGTAAAAGGTACAAGCAATTTCTTGGGAGATTCTTTGAAAGGAAAGTCAATATAATTTGTCTGGTTCAAAGCAGGAACAATTTCGTCACTTTAATCTGCAGACCTTCAAAATGGGACGAAAAATATATTTTACATTTAGAAGTACTCTACAAAGAATAAAAAAAGGGGATAAAGGTGTGGAATTTTTAATTAACTACTCTGACTTCACAGATAAGCAAAGAAAATAACAAAAAAAACAAGAATAATGTATCTAGAAGGAGTTGTCAGTTCTGCTTTTTTGTGTTGCATAACTTCCACATGTTTTCTTATCTATTCATGTTCAAAGGTCACGAGATTATTACGATTTAATGCATAAAAAATTAGAAAATGGAAGAGCTGAGAAAATGAAGAAAGACATTTTGTTGATGATTTGTGTGACTACATTAGGACAGATGATGACATACTAATTTGTTTTCTAAATGATACATCTGATTCAGACAGGAAGATGGACACCAAATATTATCAACATGTCATATCTTACCAGTAGATGATTTGCATCAATGGCTTTGAAATGTGAACTATATCTCTATTTTCTGTGTGAGAAATGTATACAAACTCGGACTCGGAAGTTAAAGGATAAATCACATTTGCTGTTAATTTCACTAGTCTGATATGAAAGCAGTCATATATTGCTTTCCTATGCCTATTTTTTCTTTTTTAGTGGTTTATTGTATAAAAAATTATAACAATGGAAATTGAAATTGCGGAAACATAAAAAGTATAAAATGAACATTGAACTGTTAGTCTATTGGCCCCCTTTTTCAAGTCTAATGTTCTAAAGTCGGTTTCACAGTTTGTGGCCTTTGAACCTATGGTCTATTGTTAAGGAAGAATGTAGGTGAGAAAGCTCAGCAGGGGACAGGCTCCAATACAGAGTCGGTGTGGTTGTAATGAAAGCATCTATTATTTTATACTGTTTATAGTTGTATTGTTATTCCGTAACATGTAAACTGAGACCGTTGAATCATCTATAATTCACAAGAGAATAGGTTTTCATTTACACTCACTAATATTGATGATGTTAAGTAATTTGATTTAACTATTTGGCATATTAATTAAAGTCTTAAATCTAGAGCATGATTAAATAAAATTAATGGATTAGTATTAGTACAGACCATCTAATTTGGATAAAGCAGTTCACATTTCATTTTCTTGTGCAAGTAATGATTTTAATAACACATTTAAGTCCACAAATGTTTGTACATGTGGCCACTGAGAGCCTGTTGTGCAGTGTGGACACATGTCCCATTTTTAATGCTGTGTGACGAACCTTTTGTACTTTTTAGATTCCTTTGACATTTAAACTATCTTTTATCGGTATACCTGCACTTCGCAGATACTGTCATTACCGCAGACTGCTGTTCCATCATATGTTCTTGAAGGAAAAAAACTTTTTGTATCAATACTGCCTTAACAGTATGTTTTTTGGATTTTATAGGTTTTTTATTGCATTATAAAGTAACTATTAGACTACTTCCTTTACAATTATGTGAACATATTGACTAAATAATTCTTTCTCAACCTAAAACCGCTGAAAGAAGAGTTCAAATCAGGTCACTTAAGTAAACTTAATGGTGAAAATTGCATTAAAATCATGGCTGGTTCTTAATAAAACCTAGCTATATGGCTGTATTGCATGTGAAAGAGCCATAGTACCAATCAATTGTCAATAGATTTCTTGTTAAAGCTATCTGAGATGGTCCTCGGATAAATATCTTGTTCAGAAGAAAACATCATTACCTATCGGCAATCGATATAGAATCTAAATCGTCAATTGTAGATGGTAGCCAGGACCATAGTAGTCGAATGTAGACAAGATTACAGAGCAGAGAAACATTTATCATCATAAATAGGAAATAGTTTGTTTAGGTTTCTCTATCGGCATGAATCTAGATTATTTTATTGGTTTATAGCTTTTTCATATTAATTCAAGTCATTCAACCGTCCAACTTTATTTCATTCTTATATAAATTGTTCATCAAGTAAAAAAGATGTATATTTGACATTCACCCTGTTTTGTATCACTTTATAAAAGGGCTGCAGTAAATGGATTTTTTAAAATTACTGTCTGGAGAAAAATATATTAAGAAATCAATTGTGATGTACATTTCTTTGCGTTTTTGTTGGTGTTAGATTTATTTGGAGAATGATCACAGAAAGGATGAAGGATTATGAGGTATTGCTGTATAGCTTTTAATTTCTATTTCAACAACATATGAAGTAAATAGATGAGTATAGATTGCATCAAAATTGTTTTAAATTGCATATGAATCCCTCAAACCAAAGTGACCTAAGTTTCAATGGGGGAAAGCTGTGGTTTGTAAGTTATGTACACCGACATTGGTTCAAAATTATGTGGGGTGTACGTAACTTGAGGAACCACAGCTTTTCCCCGGTGATGTTTAGCACTATGTTACCATACTACCGACTTTTAAATCATTTACCACAACTCCATTGAGTAAAGTGTATGATTTTGCTCTAGACCCAGGGATTTGACTGTGTACATTAATTGTAGTATCTGTACAATTTATCTAGTTCCAACTGTAATCTCTGGTAATGTTATGTCATTATGTGATTTACCAGCTTCTTAATCTCAAAAACAAGCATGAAAAATAAATAAAATTGCTTTTGTGTTTTGTAAAATTTGCTTGGTCAAATTTTAAAAAAAAGACCACATTAAAGATGGATTACAAACTTCTTGAGTTATCCTTTGCTGACATTATTAGATCTGAAACTGAGATGGAACGAATCTGTGACAGTCCATTACATTACAACAATAATGCCACACAGTTACTTATTTTAGAATGTATACAAAAACTTTTACTTTTCATCTTTATGTCTTTTATAAAAATCTGCAAAAGTACTTCCAACAACAGTAGATATAAAGGATATGTAAATTTGATGTATTTTTGATGTAAATTGACGTTTTATGTGGTTATTTCATTCATTCACTGGTTCATGCATGAAATGCACCAAAAAATAGTCTCTGAGTTAAATTAATAATCTTTTCTCAATAGGATATTATGTAGTAAGTTATACCCAGTACCTTCATGCAATATATACAAGTTTTATGTAAATTCAGTTTATTTATGATGTAAAATGACCGAAATCATGTGGAGGCAAATGTTAAAAGTCGATATTTTACGACATTTACAAACTGGATACAATGTGTTGTTTATCCAATCATTTGTAATTAAAACCATATCAAATTCTTCAAATTTTAACGAAATAACACCTGTAATTTGTTTTATAGGTCTTTAAATCTGATCGTTTAGAACTACAAAGAGCCGTGTTTTAGTCAATGATCATGTATCGTACGGCTAATTAATCTAAAACCTACAACATAAGTAGTTTATAGTTAAGTGAGTTTCAAATCAAATGGTAAAAATTTTGAATCGGGATCCACGGCCAATTTGAAGGACTAATGTGAACACAAATTACATTATTTTAGTCATTCTCAATTAAGATATCAAATCATTACACCTGAATCACTTCATTATTATTGCGTTTTTCTGTACCAGGGTACGTAAATCTATGCTTTTGATCGTGTTAATCGTTTTAGGGCAAAACCATAGAGACAAGTAGAGCAATAATTCATGACCTCAGAACAAGAGAGAATCCAAAGTATTTAAATGGTAAAAAGGTTTACATTTGTCGGGTACTATGGACAGAGTCTGAAGTGATTTGCTTTCATGTTCTTTACATGTAAATTATAAATGCAGTGTATTAAGTACAGTGCAAACATAACAGTTCAGAAGTCATCCTTTATACTTCCTTTACTGTGAAAATGAAAGGATATTGGTTTTGCCTCTTAAGACACAACATACCTAATGTGTGGCCTTCAAAGATATGTTAAGTTTTTCTCTTCTGCTTTATAATAAGCACTAACTATAAGGATTTTCAATATGTTCAAAGTTTTAAGCAAATTAAAGTCAGCTGAAGTTGGAAATTTAATTTGAATATTTCAGTTATTTGGACATGTAACTTGGAAAGGATTATTCAAAAATAATTTTTGGCACTAGCTTTAGCAAACATCTATGGTTCCTCAGCATAGAAGTGCAAAAATCTACATGTTTTGTGTTTGAAAATTGGATAGAAAAATTGGTAAATATGGCCATTAATCTTTTCTAAAGTGACTTAAAATCCTCATCTGTTCACAAAGTCAATATTACAGATTTACAATATGTGAAAATGGATTTATATAAAGAAGGCAGTGCAATATTTAAAAGATTTTGATTTTATTTTTAAATGTTTTAAGTATTGTCTGTACGTATTTCATAAAACTTTCGAAGCTCTAAATACCCTTCAGATTCTCTGGGATATTTAATGCTGAAGTACTATAGAAAAGGTTAAACATAACATTAATTTAGTATTAAGTCAGGTTTTAATGGGATATTTGTATATTTTTCCTCTGTTGTACCATTTTTAACTATTTTAAAACAAAATTTCCCAATCAAAATAATGCCGATATTAGTTTAGTGATCTACAGCAGGCTGGTGGATAGACAAGTCAAAACAGTGATAATGGAAATTTGATTTGTTAGCAGTGACAGCTCATTACCCGTCTCCAAAATGTAACAAAAGTTATCCAAGAAATTGTTTTTTAAAAAGTACCAGTAACTTGATTCTTGACAAATGTCATATGAATTTTCTAAATATTTCAAATTCTTAGAACAGTGATGGGTTACCAAATTTTCTCATTTAGTTGAAATACATTATCTGGTTCCTGAAGTATTTTACCATCATGAGCTGCTCACAAAAATTGTCAGATTCCAGATTAATTCAATTATAGGACTTAACATTATTTTTGAATAGTGATTCATCAAATTGAAATACTACCAAAAACCCTGTTAGAAGTTTGGAAATTGTCTAGTATTGGTATTTTCCTAATTTTATTCTAGCCACAAATAGTGAGATACATGTGGTGACATTTCTAATTTTGGTCTACTTATTACATGTATAAAAGTGAAGTTTGTACAATACAGTCCAGTCCACTTGTCTTTATGTGAAAGTGTATTAACATATTGTACCACTCTTTATCAAAAGACAACAATACTATTGTAAATATTTGATTTATTTCAAACTTAGACGCCATGACACATTGAATTATGTTTCTAGTAAATAGATCCGGACTTCAAAGTTTGTAAGAAGCCCATACAATCTGTAAGTAAATATTAGAAATATGATTCTTAAAATCTTTCAAGGATTAATAAATTAAAATTCAAAATCTATAAGTTGTTGAAGTATAAATTACAATAGAATAAAGTTATAGGGACAAAATTCATGTTTACTTCTTGTAATTATTTACGGATTGGTTTTGGTTCTGAGATGATTTTGTAATTCACTATTTCAAGTGGTGAGATTATAAGAATTGGCAATGATTAAGCAATACTGTTGAATTTTTTCAATTTGTTCCACCTCAGTTTACAACAAAAATGACATTTATTGCAACTTACCTCCCTTTGTAAATTTGAACTTCTATTGTTCACACTGTAAATCATTGCAGAATGAGTCCTGTCAAAATATTTCTCGGTTCAGTTATCTGCTGTGTGGTGTGAACCATGATGTCTGATTTGCTTAAAACTTGTATAGTCTTATTTTATGGGTGCTGTAATTGATCTTAGAAGAAGTTTTAATGCTGGTGCAAAAATAAGATAAAATAAAAAGAAATGAGAATTAAATTCATTTGAAAAGATTGGTGTCCAATATGCAAACAGCATATTTATTACAGTACTAGAACTGTTTTTATACTATGTAGTTTACCCTATTGACAAGGATGTGAAATAAAAATGATGAACTATTGAAATAATGTTTATTTTATTTATTTGTTTGGGTATGTTTATTTAACAATACTGTAACACTGATACCTATAGTTTTGTTTTGTTTCTGTATAAAAGTAGGCTTAGTAACTTTCTATACAAATACTTTACATGTGGTATTATGTTACATAAAAACCTCCTTTACAATTTATTGTTATGATTTTTTCAATATTTATATAACTGTTGTCATAATTGTAATTTATATACAATAACTGGTATTCATTAAACAAATGGAATTTTATTTATATATGAAAGTTGTGAAAACTGGTGATTGTCATACCTTATATCTGTCAAGCATTTACTTTTGAAAAACAACATCCATTTTAAATTGGGTTTTTTTCAAAAGCTTCTAAATATTTATTATGAAAATAACAAGTTTTTTGTTGAAATTATACAAAAACAAACCATATTAACCAGAGGCAAGTTGTTAATCCTATAAAATTTCACAGTCCAGTTTAGTTCTTAATGGAGTAGTCAGCCCCTAGGGTTGCATGATAGAAGATTCATATCATCGGCATTGATGCATGAGTTTAAAGGGGAGCGTGGCAAGTTTATGTTTTATGATCACCTGACAGGGGATTTTACCTGTAATTAACTACCTTTGAACTCACCACTTTGATGGACAGGTTAGGTAATCCTCACACCTGGGTTAGATTAATACACCTTGTTTTTTGCTCTGCTTTTAGCTGGAAGCACCCTTGTTAGTTGTAAAAATGACAAAATGTATTATTCTTAAGTTCTAGATAGAATCATAATGGATTTGAAGGTGCTGTTTTATGATTATTCCTTCATGTTTAGTGTTGACAAGTTGATCTTAGGTGTACAGACAATCTATTGATCCTTGTACAACATTGTTGGAAGCCCCTTCAGACATCCCTTGTTTTATCTTATTCTCTTTACCAAGTTAAATTTTAAGAATATACCAAAAAGTGATGTGTTTCATCAGTAAGTAAAAATAATGTGATATATGAAAAAATTAGTCATTAATCGCTGTTAAATTAGTTTTTTTAGGGGAGATAACACATACTTTTTCTCGTTATTCTAAGGGGAAAAATTAATACCTTGGGTTTAAACACAAAAATGTGACTTACAATTCACATTGAAACTGTGCTGTAAAATTAATTATTTATTCAGGTATGGAAATAAGTAAGCCAGTGGTTAAAAATCATTATAATATTGAGGAAAATTTGTCCTTCATCATTGCATTGTTAAACTCATAACCAAAATTTTCCGTCAGAAAACCTAGTTAAAAAAAAGGCAGCTGTTCCCAAAAAAAATTCTCTCAGAGCTTGTAAACCAGATTTGAAATGGTTTTGGGGTTATATAAAAATAATTCTAAATTTGTGATATATTAGACTGAAATACTAAATTTCTCAATTTTTTTTATGTTGATTCTTTTTAAATGAAAAATGCTACAAAGTCCGTCAAATTATTTTTTTTCCTTCAGAATCATATTGGATGCCTCCTTTAAATGTACTTTAAGAAGATTTATAATCATTTTAAAATTAAATTCTTATTTTTAATTAATCTTCAAAGAAAGTTTTACTAAAAGGTTAGAAAATAAATTATCTTGAATTAAGTCATTTTCTTTTGACAAAGTCTAAATATTTTTTTACGAAATTTAGTTAGGTAAAATTTCAATACTTAATCCCGCCCCCTGCCGCAAGTGATATCTTCGAACAACTGTATACTAAACGATCTTTTTTCTTAATAGTTTATGTTACGCATCAGGAAAACCAGTCGATGGTTATTGAGGTCAAAGTTGTTAAAGGTATACCCTTTTATGAATGAGAATAATTTTTGTATAATATGATACACTACAAAGTGGGACCATGTTATTAAAATTGTTTGGCAATAGAGGAAAATTGAATGTGTTTTCTAATTGGATTTAGTTTTTAAGAGAGACCTTATCAAGGATTACCATACTCGAGTGTTTACAATAGAAGCTGTAGGTATTGATTTTATTAAAACATTTGTATTTCAAAGTAAGACTAACAGAGAGAATTACAAGTAGTCATAGTAGAAAAAAATTAAAATTTTTATCTTCAGGCATCAAACTCATGGTTATTTTATTCTATTTATAGCGACATTCACAGGTCAGAGTTTCTTTTATTATCAAAGAAGTTTTTTCTGTTTTGAAAGGCTTTTCATTTTTATGATATCCAGTTATTGACAATTTATGATTAACAATAGAATCTGTAAAAGTATTCAAGGTTTAATGTGTTTTAAGATATGCCAAAGACCACCTAAATGTATGCTTTATACTGAAAAGAAGGCTGTAAATATATGAATATTGCATTATGACTAATTTTATAGGCCATTATTGAAATAAATTCATATTTCGATAGATAGTCATCGAAAACTGGTGAGAGTCAAGCATAATAGCAAATCAGAACAAAATTCCTTACTTTGTAACGTGTGATTTTTATCGCCTTTCATTGAATGCACCCTCAAGGGCTCTAAACTGCATATAAAAGATATTATCATTATTATATCAAGATGAACTGATAGGTGTTATTTTAATCAACATAATGAATGTTTTTACTTATTTCCATAGCAAGTATTTTAAATTTAACATTTTCTCAGTAATATTGATGCTTGTACATATATATTTGTTAATGAATTTTGTTAATCAAACAAAAAGTAAGGGATTTCAGTTTAACAGTAAACTTAAAAAGAATGGTTTCACTGTGAACCAGAAAATTTTCAACTGTACATGGTTACCTACTTTATGGCCTGCTGAAAAATTTGAAATGACAAGGCGATGAAATGGAAAACTTTTTTAACACATCAATGCAGTTATTTGATTGCCCAGGAGAAAGTAAAGAAAAACTGCACCAAATCATAGTCAGAGATACTATCTGTATATCATTAACATGGCGACACTATCATTTTGTGGTAATTCCTGCATATAATGATGAACTGATAGAATACAATGTTTTATAGGATTCCAAATAAATTGAAATTTGTACACTTCTGATAAAAGTCATAGATTTGTGTGAAAAAAAGGTAGGGCTAATGTATATGTATCAAAATTTCCTTGTTCTTTCGGACAAGGATTGCGTTCTTTGGACTGGATGGGTCAGGAATAAAATGGCTTTGTCAATAATACACTGTGATGCTGTTGATGTTGAAAGTACTCAATAAGTTTTATTTTTATAAGGATACAGGTTTTAGTATCTTTTGTTGATAGACTTCTATTTTTTCTCTTTTCTAAGGACATACAGTATGAAGCATTGACGACTTAACTGATGGGTTTGGGGTTTAGTTCAGAATGAGGCATTGCAGTTTCGTCATCATCAGCTGGACTGTAGTCTGTTATGGTAAGTCACGGGTATTTAGTCTATTTACATTAACTAAAGAAATTTTTTAGGTGCATGTACCTTTATGTTATCTCTAAGTTCATCAAGATTATTACCATAAACATGTGTACAGCTTTAGTGAAGTGCCCTAAGAATATCCAAAGTGTAAACAAGAAGTTCATACAAAATGGTCAATAATTTAAACATGGTTGTAAGTTTAAAAACAATGGAATTAGTTTTGTGACCTTTTATATATTGTTATTTGGGCTTTAGATCTACCATACACAATGGTTGGTATTTCACACTTTGGAAATTAAAATACTTACGTCCGCATGTATTATCACAATATGTATGAAGCAGGTCAGCATGTGGGAGGTCTAGCTATTGTTTTACAAACTTCAAAGACTTAAATATTATGACTGATATCTGATGCACATTTGAAGTTCAGGGTTTAAACAAAGGAATTATCTTTCAGAAAATTAAAACAGGCACTTCATAGGTCTTTGAAAGGAATTTGATCAACAACCTTTATGCTTGAAACAAAATTTTTATCAGATCTAGAAATTAAATGTTGGATCAGATATCAAACCTTTGATATCAGAAATGAAATTAAATTTTACTTATGCCTGACATTATGATTAGGATTGGAATTATGTTTTGCTTATTGTTTTCTGTTTTATACTATTTATTGACTGGAACCAAAACACCTCAAAAACTTAAATATTTAACATAATCCAAAGGTTCAGAAACAGGAAGACTAGAGGGAGACAATGGCTTCATTTTTTTGGGTCTCCCATCTTGGATCTGCCAAATACAGTAATATGTCAGAAGAAACTAAGAACATTAATTAAAGATGATGACAATTACAAAATGACCAATCATAAGACAATGCACAAAATGTTTTTATTTTGTTTTATAACTCATATAAGGCCTATTGTAAGGCAGACTCTTGTTTTAAATGGAAACATAATGCAAGATTAAGCTTATTTTGTATATAAAAAATTCAGTTATATCATGCATATATAACCAATACTAATAGAATCATATGTTATATAAATACACATACATTGTACAACATGACAAAATATCGATAAACCTCAGCAGGATTCATAGAACATCTTTATCATAGTTTGCTCTGTGATATATTGAGCGTACTTAATTCAAATATTTCTGTTTCAATATGTTTTCTGGTAGCCCATTAAAAACTAAAAGAATAATATTGTACCAGTGACAAAGTCTTTGACTCATGTCTTTTTAGGAAGAATTGTGTGAATCATAAATAATTCAATTTATTTTGGATTCCTGTTGATTCGACATAATTTGTTCATCCTGGAATCTTTGAATAAGAATCGTTAAAATAAAAGTAAGCGAGTGCATGACCATAAAAAGTAATCAATATTCAATTTATGATCTTCAATAGCATAAAAAATATATGAGACAGCTGAAAAAATGAAACCTTTTATCCAATCAAATGTTTAAAATGAAATAACCAGACTGATAATAAAGAACCATTCATTGTAATTTAGAGGGAAAAGTCGTTAAATATGCACCTTTGTTAAGCAAATTATCACTGCACATTAAGTAATGCATTTGCTATGCACCATTACATATATTCATTTTATATAATAGGCTTATTTCCTCTTGAAATTAATGATCATGAAACTTTTCATTTAAAAATAATTTAACACACCAGACAAAGAAAACTGTTGAATAAACTGGATTTATATGTGTTGTTCCCATTGTCACTAGGAATATAATGGTCTTAGTCTCTTTGAATATGTAAATATGCTAAATTTTATTGAAATTCATAACCAGTTTCATTTGTATAGGAGTTTATAACTATTTAGAGGAATTGTTATGAATATTGAAAAAAATACAGTGAATAGCAACATTACCAACTACATTCAAAGAAAATAAAATTGTTTTTATGCCTCTTCATCTTTGTATTTAATGTTTAAAATTAAAATCCCAATGAACATCTCAGCACTTTGGAGGGTTGGCCAAACTGATCAGTAAGAAGGACCTCACTTGTTTATCTTCCCTGTCTACCACTAAGATTCCTGAGGTCATACAGCAGGTAAAGCAACAGGTCACAAGTTTGTCAATAGTTGCTACTAGTTTGAGAAACATTAGATTTTTTAGGTTAGATAAAAATAAAATCAGAAAGCCTCCTGTTTTGTTAACAATAGATTTAAAAGTAATTACACTATTTGTGTCAGAGATGCCAAGTTTACAAAATTACACCATTCAGGATGTGTTTTAAATCAATTAGCTATAAAGTGTTATGGGAATGTGGACTTGTATCTTCAGGGTCGATAGATTTTTCATTCCAAGTATATATAGTCTAGTTTTGGACATTTATTCCAGAATTGGTACATGTATTTACTTTGAAAGAGCAAATTACATGTATGTCTAATTTTAGATCATAAAATTCAGTTGGTTTGTTTTTTAAATTTTTATTTTAAACAAACAAGTATTCCTAGGGATTCCCAAAGTTTTTATTGAAAGGATGGCCTGCCCTTCTTCCCTTTGCTGTCTTCTGTTTGTCAAATAAGAAAATGGATAATCCATAAGATAATTTACACTGAAAGTTTGATAGGTTGAAGCATATGTCTCTCCTATGATTTTATTCTGTTTAAAACTTTAAATCACCATATCTATGTATAAATGTAATTAAATTTAATTTCACATGAATTATAAAGGATTGTCAATAATCAATAAACTTGTTAAAAAATAAGAAAAGTACTGTCAAAACAAAATGCATAGTTAACATTTTTTACGACAATAAAACTTTGGCTTTGTTCTGCAATTAATAAATCTAGCTTTATTTATTTGTGTTGTGCAATTTTCAGACATAAACCAATTTAAACTTGCAAGCCAAACAACTATTCATCATGAGCTGGTAATCAGCCCTTTGTCTCCTTGTCACAATTTATTTCACGTCAAACGCACCCGAATGATTCCTCATACAAACAGCTAGGTCTGCTTTCTAAAGAATATCTAGGAGGTCAGAACAATAGTTATGGATTTTACAATGACTGACAATTTTCTCATTGTGTCAAGGAAAATTGCCGTATTTATAACAGTTGACTATTATCCACTTCCTATTAGAGAGAAAAAAAATTGACAAATGCCACAACTTTTTCCGTATAATAATTTTAATTGAATATAACTTACTGTATAAACATTATAAAGTCTATGATCCATTCATCAAGTATTTAAATTTGTAATGTAAAAAGTGAGCAATAGAAAGATAGCAATCTAACGCACCTATATTTACCTTGAAAATAAAAAGCCCTATCCTAACTACAAAAAGAATTACGGCTCTCTTTTTCTGACCATAAATCCTGTTTGCTGTAAAAACATAATACCTTTAATAAATTTGAATTACCACAGACATGTTGGCACAAAAATTTTATTCTTAACTTGTCAAAGAATTGCCTGTGTATATTATTCTATAAATTTCAAAATTTCAAAGATAAGAAGTAGCTCTGAAGACCTGATTTGTATTTTTTCTGGTTTCATTGTAATATTTCTTTTTTAGTTTTGAATATTTTTGTATTTTAGTCGTGTGTTAACCTTACGGTCTATCAGATTGTATAGATAATATATTATATAACTTTAAAATGTTTAGTATATTTATCAGGAAAAGACATCTTTGTGGCTATGTGAGTCTTTTGACAGTCGAATAGCTGTGAAATAATTATATGACAAAACAATTGTCAGTTGAGAAATAAACAAGCTATTAATTCGCATGATTTACAACAGAATATGATAATACAGAGTATAGTAAAATACCACCCTTAATGCTAGGGCTAGGCAGTTTTAGTATCACTTAATGTCCTGTAAAAATAGATTTTTGAACTTTTTATCACAAAAATATGTTTCAAGTAAATGTCAAGTCTATTTTTACTATACAAAAACTTGACAAACATCTCTAACCTACCAAAAAAGAAGCAAGAAAACAAAAACTGGGATAAAATGGGCAGTGGTTCATAAAGATATATAAAAAAAAATATTGCAAAACAGCATTTTTTGAAGAATTCAATAAGAAGTCATTCATGTTCCAATCCAGGGGGCTATTTAATAACTGTCCATGACCCATAATGTGACCATTGACCATAGGCTCAGTGTTGGTCTTTCTGGTTCCCTGTGCAAAAATGATTTTTACACCCAGATTGACATTTTGGGTGATAGAACACTTTGTTCCCATACGCTATTCAATTGTATCTTGTCATATGATAGTTTAGATAACATTGTTCCCATTCAATGTTTTATGAAGGTACAAATTATGGAGAGATCGATAACACTTATTTTCTTTTTTGTCCCGATGGATAAATATTGGCTATTATTTAAATCTTTAAAAATCACAGGTGTCAAAACGTTGTTATTGAGCAATCAACTTGTGCTAAATCAAACGGTTCACAGAACTAGATTTTTGAATTTGTTTGGCAAATATTCAGAAAAATCAGCTGGGTTAAGAACTTGGATTGTGCGAATTTACAAATACCGATAGTTCTTGTTAACAGATTTTTTGAAAACTTTGTTATGTTTGAGGTAGCATGAAATAGTTATGGGATAGTTGAAAACACTTGTATACTCAGTCATATTTTCATGTGCCTGTCATCTTTGTCTTTATTGTACAATTCTTTCTGTTGTTTATGTTTTTGGAGTACAGTTTGTTTTTCAGTATTTTGATGGATGGATGAATTAATTTTCAGTATTTTGAAGAATTTGTTGAATTTCTTCAAGATTTTCTTAGTGTTGTTAAGAGACTGTTGTGTAGTGTGGACACATGTCTTGTTTGAAGTCTGTATGACAAGCTTGTTTTGTGCTTTTCAACTTTTGTTTTTGAGATCTTGTGTTCCCATTTACCCTAGATATCTACTTTAATTTCTATGCTATGTTTGGCCAACCAAAGACGAAATATTTAGCTAATAGTAAGCTATGGTTTGTGCTTTTTAGGACACAAAAGTATATTTTCACTCTTTTAAGGAGAACCTTTAGTGCACCCAAAATCTTTTAAGACTTCCTTCTTGAACTACTATATATTAAGGAGGAACCAGTTTGTGTTATGGTTGAGTCATTTATTATTGAATTTCTTCTGTTTACATTGTTTAAATTCATAATGTATGGGATTGTCTGATTTACAAGCTAAGTGCTTTATATTTTGTATTCTGAAGCTCTGAATATTCTATACATAGGATTAACATGTTGGCTTTTGGTAGCAAGACAATCTTCAGCTCTTGACAGTAAAGTCATTACAGCCTCAGCGAAATGTGGAAATTGACCTGTTATGTCCTAAGTTAGACCATTGTCTCCATAGCCCTTTATAGTACTTTCTGGTTACTTCACTAATGATATCATGACCAGATTAAGTGTGGTTAGGAACGAGAAAAGTGGTGATCTGATTGTCTTGCCTGGAGAGATAGTTAAAGACTTCTGTCTCTGATGTTACACAGGAAATGGTCAAGTTACATGGTCAATTGACCAATCAATAGGCTACCTATGGATTTAAACTATAACCTGGCTCCAGACAGGTAACTCAGGTGTGTTCAGGTGTAAATATGATGCAATTTAACAACATCTTCATTACATTGGTCAAAGTTAAACTGTTATTACTTACATAGACTAATATTATTATTGCTGTAATCCTTTATAACATAAATATTGTAATATTAAAGTGCTCAGAATACACATTACAAAGGGGGTATTTCCATGTACCAGCTAGTGAAATATAAATTGCATAAGAAAATTAAAGCGATCTTCTGTCTAATGTCAGAAAATAAAGATATTTTTGGAGCAGGAAGGTAGGTCAAGAGGTCAAGTCAAGGAAGAATAATGCAAGTTAAAACTAGTTTAATGAATTGCATTTGAGTTAAGTTACAATGACATTTTAATTAAAACTGTTTGTTATTAAGAGAAATGAGATATTTTAACCAACTGACAGAAATACCAAAACAGCAGGATTTTACAGTATGGGAAGAGGAGCTTCATTTATCCCTACTGACAAGTGTTGACAGTCATTTTATTCATACAATACACTTAATGCCAAATTATTGACAAAACTACATGCATGCTGTTCTCCACCTGTAAAAATATTGGAATAGAAATAGGTCGCACTGGTTACAAGTTTATTTCGTTCTGAAATTGATATTTGAATTGTTTGATAGGTGTGTCTTTTAAAATTGTCTGACTTTACCTGATGAGAGGTTTTTTCTGAGCATTCAATTTCAGATATCTGCATATCTTGTGTTTGGCAGAGTACAAGATATTTTTTTTTTTAAAGTAGATATATATTATTAGGTTATCTGACCTTTAATCAGAATTTAGAGAATCTTTAGTTATGATAAAGTTATCTATAAGTTTTTGTAATTTGACTAATTATTCACTTAAATATTTACTTAAATATTTACACTGAAGTTCAGAAAGTATATTTACAATTTACTGACTGTGGGCAAGATGGGTATGAATTTGAATACTCCGTATAAAAAAAGTTTATAAACACCTACATGTATACATGTGTCTTTCGCAGTAATCTGAAATTTATAGAAAGAAGAAAATTTCTTTGAATATAATGATGATTAAATTCTGTTTTCCTTCAAAGTTACAGTATTTCTGCAATGTTAGTTATAAATCAACACGTCAATCCTCCCAAAATTCTTTCATCATATCTTTTGTAAACTAGTGACCCTGCAGTAACAGATTCCCTTAGAAATAATGCCAAGTCACATATTGTATGATACAGTAGTTGATAATGTATACTTTTTGTTACAAACATTTAGAACTGGCATTGATTGTTACATGCTTGTCTCGAAATCTATAAAACTGTATCTCTTGCATCTTTTAAAGATATTCTTTACTTTGATCTAAAGCAGTTTGTTGACGGAACAATTAACATCAGCTGTTACCAGTAAAACTGAGGGTAGTGGTAGGACCATCATACAGTACAAACCTAGGTCTTGTCACACGTGTGTTATATAACTGCATCATTTTTTGAAGTGTTCTTCAAATGGTTTTCTAATTTCTTCGTTCTTGTCCATTTGCTAAAATTTTCTGGCAAGATGAGTTTTTAATAAACAAAATGTGTCCTCTGCTCATGGCAACAAATTTCCATCTTGACACATTTTGAATTTATAAAACACCCTTTAGATATCCCATTATAGTTAACTTGATTTTATAGGCTTGTATAATTATTACATATGTAAAGCTTTAAAACTTAATGTGTGTAGTAATTAATATTTAGATGGAAGCTGTGTTTTAATTATCTAAAATAAACATTTACATCAGTGCCAAGTCTGAATGTTAAGGATCAAATTTGTTAAAAGCTTTGGAAGCTAATAGGTAATTACTTGAAGGGATCTTTATAAAGCCAGTCAATACCATTAAAACTATCTTTATGGAAACAAAATTTATCAAATATGATTCTGTCCCACACATTCAGTTTTTTCAGGAATTTTCATTAGAGAAACTGCTTTTGTGTTTAATAGATGTTTTTATAATTTATTTTTGATTCAGATCAGATGTTGTGTCATATGGATGTTTTTTGTATCTATTATGTTTCTTTGTGATCCTTGACTTGTTATAGACAAATACAAGATTTATAAGTAAAAGATATAATGGGGAGTGCATACATATGTAGCATGCACATTGTATGGTTTATTGCTCATACAAATTTCATTTAACTACGTAGCTGTTCTAGAATGAAACCATGATTTTAGTCTTAAGAACATTATGTGTGACTGTACAACTCTTTGTATAAAATTTCAATTGTCTAATACAAAATCTCATCAAATAATGTGTAACCATTTCTCAGTGTTTAGGATCATCAGTTTTGCTTGGCTTGAAATTATACAAACATGAGAAATTTGACCTATAATAAATGTAGGGATATTCAGTTGAAATCTAACCCTGGTAAATAAATTATATAAGTTCTGAAGAAATAATTGTCAACAAATAGACTTTCATTTGAATTATTACACATAATAGCATATTCCAGGGAAGATAGATGTTCATTTGATCTGTCTTGTTAAATGTCTGCCAAAATAATTCTTAACTTCTCTGTTATTAATTCTAATTGATTTGTGTCACTATCTGTGTCTTTGTTGGGTATTGGATGTAAAATTATACTTGTACTTTTAACCAAAGTTTAAGTAGCTTTTCCAACAAATTAAAAAAACAGGGTTTAGCTATAACATTGTGTTAATTCTTTATGAGAGAAAGTGTACAAAATAAAGATAAAGGAGCAATATTTCTGTATTGTTGTTCATCTTTGTGACTTGAGACAATATATACCCTGTATACTAACACAGATGGAAAGTGTTCGAGTAGTACATGTTTTTTAATATTTTATGAAGACAAACAGTACAATACACTCCTGAAACACTGTATTACACAAACGTATGTTGTAATGTTAGATATATCAATGTTTTATTTATTACAAAACAGATTATTGTGAATTAAGGTCTTTTACATAATTCTCCTGAGATATTTTGTATGTATAAATTGTACCCACTTTATTATTGTTATTTCCTATCTCTGGTAATTCTATTATAGCTAACAGAAAGCTAATATTTTGATTGATGGGATTTTGTCTTAGACTTTGTGAAGGGATTACATTATGATTCTTATATATTTTGAATTGGGAAAACATTATAAGTTGCCTTTCTTGCCACATGAAATTTTTGTGGATTTTCAGTTCTAACTTGATAGTTTGTGGGGACCTATTTTAATGTTCTAGTGTAGGGAGGGGTAATTTAGGACTAATTTTGTTTTTGGGTGATTTTCTTACTGTTTATTGAATGCGACATGACTAAGGCTGATACAGGGACTACATCGATAGATCATTAAGCAGAAACTAATATTATTGAGGTTTATTTTTCCCATGACTTAATAATCAGTCATAAATCCAGAAGTACATTTTGTTATTTATAAAAGTTAATTTGCATGAATTTGTAGAAGTTTTATTATACTGATGACTAGATATTGGCCATTGATTAGAGGGAGAATTTGTTGACATTAGTTAATTACAATGATACCTCACAAGTTTCCGATGTCATTAAACTACAGTGTAGACACAGAATCAAAGGACTGTTGACATGCATTTAAATTCCTAATCAGAACCATGAAATTCACCAGTTCTTGTTGACTGGTAATACAAATGTGCAGACATTATCTGACTTTGCCTTAGATTTCTGATTGGACATGGACCATTAAATTTTGATTGTACTAAGTTTTTATAGTGCATTAGAAATGTACTATAGGTAACCACATGTGGGAAAATTGGAGTGGTGATTTAGTTTATTCTGACTAAACATTGTTCTTTCATCATTTCAACTGCAATAATAGAGTAGAACTCTGTTTGCTCAAACTCAGACTGCCTAGGTATCTGCAACTGCTTTGTTAGTCCCATCGCAGAGATTTCTATTCTGTCCTGTAGCTGGTACCACTTTTGTCATTCTTACCACAGATCTACTTGTATTTTCATTCCATCAACAGCAGCTAATCTCAAAGTCAGAGTTTCCAAGGACACTAAGTTAGAGCTACAGTTTGGCAGCCAAGAAAAAAAAAATTGCAATTTATATAGTGATTAAGTAGGAACTAAACTTTTCAGTGGAAAAAGGAAAAGGAATTAAAAAAATAATGTAAAGGAAATTATTTAAAAGTTTTACCTTTGACTGTTTTTTATACACTGTATAATATTATCATTCAAGAAATCTGTTGATTTTCAGTGCATACATATTTATCAAATAAAAACAAAAGAAATTTTGGGTGTAGACATTTGTTAGGTATCTTGTATTACATATGGTATAATTGTTTAGGAAATGTAAACTCTTTCAAATTGACAATTTTTATGGATGTTTTTGATATAGGACCCACCTCCATTTTAGTACTTGAATGACCTTTTTCCTGCAAAGGTACACATTTGGTACATAGAAAACATATTTTTGGTATGCATGTTAAAACATGGAGCAGGTTGTAAGTATACAACAAGAAATAGATTCGTTTTTTATATTACAGGAAATATGGTTGCACATCTTGCAACTTGTCATTTATAGATAATTTTGAGTAACAGTTTTATTTCAGAAAAGCTTTAAATTTTATTTTTCTTTATATTTTATAGTTTCCGTGACTGGAACATAAAAATTTATCATTCTCCAGTTTAACTTGTTTGACACATTTCATTTTGTATCTAAGTTTAATTAATATGTTTTTTGTCTGGAGCATGTTCAATCATTCAATGTTTTTTATGAATTGCTTGTTATTCCAAATACATCAGAGCAGTTTTATGATAACTTTCTTCAAAACCTGTTCATTGTCAACAAGTAAACTTGAAAATACTATTCCTACATTTCAATGCTCAAAACTAGCATTTTCCCTCCTTTTCATCAACGTCTCTCCCTCCCCCCAAAAAAGAAAAAACTGAAAAGGTATAGAAGTGTAATTTTATTTTCAGCCTAAATTCTTAAAAAGACTATTTTGAAATATAAATGCATGCTTTTTAGAATCCTTGTGCTATATATAGGGTATCCCCTAGCTATTGCCTAGGTCCTCTCTGATATAATTGTATTATCTGTTTTAGCTATCAGACTTCGGTTCCCTCTTTCTGTGACCTCTATAGCCATTAAGTAATTACATGCTTGCATACCAAGGTGTCATTAGATTTCTCTAAATTAGTCTAGCAGGGGGAAAAATTTCACAATTCAATTACAGAATGTGGCTTTTGACAACATAAGTAATTTGTTCTGCTTGTGCAAAAATGAAAGCAACAACTGTGATCTGTAAGGTTCCCAAAGGGAAAATGTAAAATAGAATTGGCAAGCAATTTAAAAAGGCAAGACTTATAATACAACATCTAAGTGGTCTTTACATTGAGAAAGTGATAGAAATGATTTTTTTCCTGTTTTGCCAGCTGAGTGGGTATTATTATGTGGACAAACATATGTAGATGATCAGTTGGTAATCAGTAATTATCATGGCTGGATCAGAGGAATTATCATGAATACTGTGTAGAAATCTGTGTGAAATCATTCCTATTGTTGTTATACCTTTGAAGTCTATACTTGTAGATAATATCCTTATTGTATAACTAGTATCTACGGCCTTTGTGTTAGTTGTTTAGTTTTGTCAAGAATGACCATTATTAAATTATCTGATTTTTCTATAGTGTTAATTCTTATCTTCCTAAGTATTTATCATAATGTATAAAATACATTTGTACTTTCATTGATGGTCTATGAAAATATGTGTTTATACTATCATCCCATGAAAAAGTGCTGTAATCAAAAAGGTAAATAACATCTAGAGACCTCAGTAGCCTTCACACCAGAAAACAAACTCTAAATGACCTTGTTTATTAATTAAGGTGCACTTGCTTCAATAAAAAAAATTGTATCAGGGTGTGTTGGGTCCAAAGGGAAAGGGGTGGGGGGCTGTGATCAGTGAGGAGCAAACATCTTGAATTAAACAAATAAAAAATAGGAAACTTATGGTAGGTTTAGTTAACTGTTCTATCTTGTTACTATGAAGTATAGGATTTTGTAGTATGTGATTGTTGATGTTGATTTATTACAGTTAAACATAGGATAGACAGATAGTAGGAACATAAAATGAAAACTTGTCAGAACATTAATTAGAGTACTTTGTTATGGTATAGATGATTGTCTCCAATGTCTGTCTGTGGTGAAATCTGACGACTGATGGCTACGCTGCTGGACATAAATATCTACACAAACTCATCATATCACTGGTCAAAGAATTCTAAACGTTTCTGGGTTTTATATTCTTTACTAAGAAAACAATATTACTTCTCTAATTAGAAACTGAATGTTGTTTAAGTTTATTGTTTTCCTGGTTATTATTTAGAAGAAATCTGATCCTTCCTGTTCAATCTCTGTAATTGAGAGTACCAGGAAGATTTGTAAGAAGTTGTTTTTCTAATGGAATAGTTTTCTTCTTTGAATTAAAGAAATTAAGATCAACAGCGGTTTCTTTTAGTGTGTTGTTTTCATTTAAGTTTCTGTAGAAGCACTAGTATTGCAACATATGATAATTAATTTAAAAGAATTATAGTCTGCACTTCCTGTAGAGTTTTAAGCCGATGAAATCCATCAAACTTAATAAATCCCCCTGTATACCAAGTACAAATTGATATAATTATAGTCTGCTTAGCTTAAAAGGGTACCTGCTGGGTTTATGACTAGTATGTTCCACATATCAATAAAAACATTAGCAGATTTCATCCAGTAATTTGCCACAGTAACAGAAGGCTTTATCACCTTGCTAAGCATGGGTGTCAAAACAGTAGAGTGGCTCATGTCAGTTTAAATGAAGTCATCCGGTAACTTCTAACAGGGCTGATTTCTATACCTATGTAATTGGCAGATTTCCTGTGTTTTAAACATTGCTCAGATCTGAGAATGGTCATTTCTTTTCAAGTGAATCCATTAATTGTGTGTTTTTCAATAATGTTTTTGAGTACAGTTGTTTTTATGGTCTGACCAGATGCTAACCACTTGATATAGAAATGGTATCTATTGCCTGAGGATTGAATTTGAACATTTCAGTATATAGTTTGAACTACTAATGTTCTCTCTGTAATGATTGAGAGAATGTACAGGGTTATATTACCTCTCCTCATCAGTTTTTAATCATTACATTTTGAATGCTTGAAAAGTCTTTATCCCAGACAGATGTTAATTCATTGTTACAAGAGCTCTTACATGAAAAAGTTGTATTTAAAATGCATCAAAACTTTGTAATGACTTGCAAGGTAATTGCTGCCACAACATATAGGTGTTTGGGAAACAAGTAATGCTTGAATAGAAACTGTTGCTCATCATTCTTATCATCATTGAACCTTGAGGAAGGGTTAAGGGTATAGAGTATCTCTTTAATGCAGGATGTTGTAGAGAATAGAATGTGTTATTATGTCAAACAAGCCATACATATGTATTTTACATTTGTTTGGTAGATTAATTTATTGTAAAAAAATCAGTAAATTTGTGGATTTTCATGAGCCTTTCTATATTTTGATTTTATATCACATATTCATTTAGTGATTGCTTTCGATCTAGAAAGGGTTGATTACTTCCCCAAGTTCCAGTAGTGTGCTGGGAAAGGATGAAAACAGACCAGTTTGTCAGTCAGACAGAATGACGTCACATATGCGTGTAGTATTCTCATTAAAATGCACCAGTTTTCTTCTGTTTCAATCTGTTTTCTATAATAGTGTTTTAAGGTCTGTGATCGTTAAAAGTTTTTTATACAGCAATTGCACTGGAACGTTTGATGTTTTCATATTACTTTCTGCTTTATAAGTTCCGAATCAAAGATGTTGTTAAAAATCCATAAACTGTACTACAAAATCTCTTTTGTGGGAGGGACGGACTTTATACCATTCAAGTGAGATGGTTTTGCATTACCAAAACATCTACGTATTAGAAATGATTTTAATATGAACAGATTTTAATGATGAAAATATAGGTAGATTGTAGAAGATTCATTATAAAGTAGGCAGAGCCTAGATAATAGGGTGAACTTGATTGCTTTGATGCTTCCAGATGTTTAATGGAATAGTTTGTCATAAATAATGTTTGTGAGGGCACCTACAGCTTATATATATATAAAAAAAATTTGAAATTGGATACATTGAAGTGTTGTGAAACAATATAATTATTTCTAATCCAGGCCTTTTGAAACTGCTGCTAAACTTGTTCCTATATAGTATTAAGCAATGCTGTGAACTTCACCTTGGTGAAACAGATCATGTTAAACTATTGAATATTGTCGAAATACGATGCTTCTAGTTGACTTTGGCCAGTTTATATGATATATCAGGACTACCTGAAGAGGTCAGTGAGTGATAGGAATTGTCTGTCAGATGTTTGGTGTTAGTGGTGATTGAGTTTATGGAATGGTTTGGTCATTAACCTGTAGATTTACATATCTGCTGACAGATTAGGGGTGTAAACATGAAGCAAGGTTACAAAAAGTCTGTAGTTATTGTCCAGTTTACACATATAGCATATACAGATATAAAATGGATGAATTTTACAATTACAAAGTTTCCATAAATATTTCTAGTAAATTAGTACTGGTTGACTTGTTTATCTCCTTTGAGGGTTGAACTGTAGAAATTTCAGCTTTTATGATGAGATTTGAAATTAACAGAGTGAGTGCACCTGCTTTGATTTGCAGGAATAAATTTAGGTGCATTTGATTGGATTCTAAACCTGTCATCATTAGCACTACAGTGTAATGTTTTGAAAGATATATACTGATTAGTTTTTGTCAAGGCAGGCTGTATATGACAGATTTATTTAATTGTACTGAGCTTGGCACCAAGTGTAAATAGTACTGCTTTGTAATAAGTGCCACAACCTATATCATTCTGCTATCTAAGCATTAATATCCAGGTCAGATGATTAATATTTTTGATGAAAGTATAAACTGAATTTCATATATGATATTAAAAAAGGTCTCTTTGTTCAGAATGTTCCATCTCTTAATATTTTAGCAGACAAAAACAAAAGTATATAGATGTTTCTTTAGGTGTTCAATCATACTTTCAAGCTGTATGAAATTTATTTTCCATTCATTCAAGCTAATCTAATATATCTCTAGATAAACATGGGATACTTGATGTAAAATTTCACATGCCCCAACTAATATGTTTTTCTTACAAACATGATATTTTCCCATCAAGTTATGAAATTTTCATTATGGAATATAATAGATCTGCCATATAGATATCTGTAGATCACCTTTGGCTTACATAATGTTACGAATTTTTATTCACGATTAACAAGTCGCAGAAGCTACTGACCATTGGTCAATATTATGACTATTGGACTTAATGTAAGAAAATTAAACATACTGGATGATAGTAGTATTTATATTGGCCCTGGAAGTCAATAAAACTCTACTGATGTTTATAATAGAGCCATTCGTTTACACAGATGCAATAGTCATCAAGAAAACAGGATGGTATTTACATCATAAAATTTTATTACATGGCAGGCTTTCTGTAAACTTTTGTTTCTTATTGCCATATAACAGAGAGAGATGAAAGGCCATGAAAATTCCTTGTATTATTCAGTAACCAGAATAAAGAGAACTATACTATAAACTGTTACCGAAATAAAGTTCTTATGTACATCTATTAAATTGTAGCTTTGAAGACCTGACAATTCATTATTTATGTAATATAATTGATACAAAGTTTCATTTTCACATAAAAATACAAGTTGTGATAAAACATTTTCATGTGCAAAATAAAAATGCAAGGATTTACATACATAAAATAATAAATTTGATTAATTAATCTTTCAGTTTTAATAATATGTTATATCTCCTCTATACCATAAAGATATTGCAAATTATCAACCTTTTTATTAATAAGTTTGAAATGTGATGAAATTTTGGATGCATATTCTTTTTTTTTTATTGAATATGTATTAATTGATACAGAAAATAAGTTTAGGTTCTAGTTTTTGCAATTGAAAAGTGTGATGTTTCTTACTTGTTTTTGCCAGAAATAACCATTCTATGTAATATGTTACTCTTCATGGTTCACACCACAACCCACAACTTTTGACCAATTTAATTGAGTTTATGTGTGTTATGACACACACCTATTGTGAGAACATTAACAGTCAATATCATTTAAGATACATATTGTATAACACACATTATATTGAATAGCTTTCTATATCACAACATGCACAAGTGACATGTTTATGTATTGTGATGCAGGAAGATGAATAGAAATTGGTCATAACTCGCATTTCTTGTTTTTATGGTTTTGTTTATGAGAAAACACTGGTACAGATGCAACTATGTCATTTAGTGCTAGAAAATTCTAATAGTTAATAATTCTCACTACAGTGCTGGGTTCCGAAAAACAGTCAAATTTGGCAGATACGTCAGGTTTTTGGAAACATGTCCAGCTGAAAAAGGAGTGAAACGGACATTGTGAATGTTTTTCTTTAATTTCACTGATTATTCTCTAAACTAAGTAATGAAACCATTTAATTGTTTTTATTGCATAGCACTTTATATGCCTACAAATTAATTTTTGGTAATATAAGTATTTGTAAACACATTTTACTGATTACATGAATAGTAATTTTTATGATATTTTAAGGCTTCATTCTTACATTAAATTTTTGTTAAGTAGCAGTAATATTAAATGCTTCTTTACAAAATTGTTTGGGGCCTCAGTGGCCGAGTGGTCTAGGTATTTCGTCATGACTGGCCTGTCAACACTGAGGTTGTGAGTTCGAATCTCATCTGTGGTGGGGTGTGTTCAACTCTGATCTGAATTGACAAGGTTTGCCAATTTTCCTATCGTAGGTCGGTGGTTCTCTCTGGGTACTCCGGCTTCCTCCACCAATAAAAACTGCCTGCCACAAAATAGCCAAACGTGCTGAAAACAGTGTAAAAGCCCAACTAAACAAACTAACAAAGATTGTCTGGTTGGCTCTGGAAATTTCGAGACCACTGCTGTATAGTGGAATCTGACTAAAATGAACCATGATAAGTAATATTCTTCAGTTGATGGAGGTTTCATTTTATGAAAGGCTTATACAACATCTTGGAACTTTTTTCATAATCAGCCTAATGAAGACATCTTTGGAAAGAAAATTATAATAAATGTAAAAAAGAGCAAAAATTATTTGGTTTTGACAGTTAGAAATTGTCATTAAACCATAAATAAACATTATTTTGACATTTTCAGACTTGCTTAATTATAACAAACATGTGGTTTTCAGTTAATAGTATTTTCTATTTGTATACAATCTTGACACAATAATTCAGATGAATGACCGCTGTGAGATAGTAATTTCCTGGTAGCATCTTATATAGTTTTCTTATCACATTCAACTTCTACTGACCACAGACAGAGGGATAAAACAATAAATTCTTAGTGCCAATCAGCTGGTAATGAAATTCTGTTTGTTTTGATGGACAGTTCCAATATAAAGCAGTTTACAGTATGCCTAATGCTACTAATTAAATGTCCAGTCATTGATTAATTGTTGTAATTATCACAGTAGGCAGATTAAAACTGCAAAACTTCCTATACAAACTGACCAATATATCTTTCATGACATGCAATTCTACTAACAGAAGTTTTAAACATTTATCAGTATGGCATGCAATTCTTGCCACAGCAATTCAGATTAGATTCATTTATCAGCTTGGCATGTAGTGGCTAGCAGGAACTAGAAATTATGTCATAGAATTGGAATGTACACCACCGACAAACACTATCAGTTTAAAATCCATCTTGTTGACAAGCCTTTAGTCGCAGATCTTAAATAAAGGACAAATTATGGAAAGAATGCATGCAGATGTGATTTTAGGGTACACATGATGGTCATATTTTACATTGGTATGAATTCCCATGGCTCTTCAAAGGTCAGAATAGACCAAAGTTCCTCCCACATTATGTTGTCATGACATTCTGCCTCTTGTCTCCAGAGCTTTGACAATAGCATTGAAGTCAAATAACCAACCATATACCCAGCTATTATTTCAAGTACTCAGGCCATAATTTTTCTGTTGACCACCTGCTATTAAATGGATTAATGGCAGATAACAAAGGCTATGACATAACAAATTATACATCTTTGTTGTAATAACTTTATAAATGATTGCTCCCTGATGGAGCTTAAAGTAGAAGGAAAATTTAATGACCAATAAATGGATATACTCCAGGGTTGTCCAGTGTGTGGACAGTTATGGTCAATATCCTTTGAAGTGGTCAGTAGGAAACCAAACAAATTTGATAAATTTGATGACTATATTTAATAACTGAGGAAAAATCCATATTGAGGTCAAACATTTTTTTGGTCTTACTAAATAAAATGAAGATAAAAAACCATTTGTTTTAAAAACAAAGAAGTGATTTGATAGACAGGCTATTGTTTTTAACATTTGATTATAACATCAAAAATAGATAAAAATAATGGTAACAGGTGGCTGGCTTAATCTGAATATATCATGTATAATTGATCACCATTAAACTTGTTGATCCAGAAATAGTTTATATAACCAGTACTTTGAGCAACCAGTACCCTCTTTAAAAGCTATTTAACATTTTTTTTTCAGGATCACCAGGATGTACTAACTACATGTATTTGTCTTTCAGAGAAGCAGAAATAAAACATACTCTATAAATTCTGAGCATTCATTATTTAAAGGAATTTAAAACCATTAATAATTATCTTTCATTTTACAGCTGCCTCAAGTTTGCCAAACCCTAGGATTGTTGAACACCCTCAGGATGGTTATGTAGCCAAAGATGATCCAGCGTCGTTGAACTGCCGAGCTGAAGGTGACCCTAAACCGGTAATCACATGGTATAGAAATGGCGAGAAAGTCGAGACTAGCCCTGAAAATCCATATTCAAACCGTATGATTTTTCCTGATGGAAAATTATTCTTCCTTAGTGTAGTTCACAATAAGAAGGATAAAACGGATGTAGGAGTTTATTATTGTAATGCCACCAATATCCACGGAAGTGCCATCAGCCGAAACGCCACCTTATCTATAGCAGGTAATAACATTAGACTATTTGAATATTTTACCAGTTGAAAACCATACAGGAGACTCGATGAACGAATGATTAGTTCTGAAAACTTTGAATTATCTCCCGTAGATAACTTTGTTTAAGGGAGATAATTTACTAATATTTTTTACATGAAATGACATGAATGCTGTCTGTCTATGCAGGTAAAGAGTAGGGAATTTAATTTAAGGAAACAGTGTTAAGGCAACTCATTTATTACATATTGCACCTTTTTTTGTCTCAAAGTTGCACATATGTTGATAATGGCAGGAACATTAATCATGTCATATTAATATGTATCCACATATTGTTTACATTACATATCCTTTTGTCTTATGATTTTTCACTTATTACAAGTATATTTTACAAGTACCTTAATGAAATTGTCCTTCAAGTTCTTCTTTTATGTTCCATTAGGATGCAAACTTGTCATCACCTGCTTCTAACTGATGGTAGTGTATCATTTATTCTTAGATGATATCTGTCAGAAAAATGTTTATACCTTGTTGTATAACTTGTTCCCAATTAATATTTCTGAGCATTTTATCAAGACATTGTAAAAGGGGGAAATTTATAAATACAGTTAAAACAAAATAATTTTATCATTCAATGTATTCTTAGTCCATTTTTCGCATGTCCACTCAGGACATTTGAAGTCTTCTTTGTATTGTATTGTTTGTTGGTTGATTTTAATAAAATATTACAATAATTTTTAAGAACATTTCTTTTGGTATTTTTGGTATATCATATCTGTAGAAACATGGAACATATGCAGTCCAGATTTGTATAATAAATGAATATAATATAACAGAAATGAAAAATTGCAGTAAAAATGTAAGGTAGAGAGTGGAATAAGATGTTTTATGTACAGAAAATGACACTTAACTTGATTTATTTCGAGGTTTATGCATTTTAAGTTCAGCATTGAAACCATTGATTACATTTTAGAAGAACATTTGTAACAAGCAGTTATTTTGTACAGTTTAAATTTATTAGTAATAATATTTTTCATGTGTGAGTATACATTCCTAAGTAGAACAATATTTGGTATTTAAACTGTTTGATATGTTTTGCTGAAACAAAATTGATCTAAAACTTTATATTTTTGTGGATTGCAAATTATAAAGATGTCTGCAGCATGCTAGACCTTGAAGTTAGTTTGAAAACAGCTGCAGTTATTTGGTTTGAATTGAGATTTCATTAAAAAAAATTGTTTTTGAAATATAAGAAACATTAATACTTGACTATAATGTCTAGCTTTTGTTACCTACGGTCTAACAGGAGACTTCAAGTGAAACTTTTACTTGCTAAACAAATATGAAACTTAGTTAACACAATGAGCTTGTTTTAACTTACATACGACCTATATCATTTATAAAGTGTACCTTGCTTTAGGGATTTGTAACATGGATGTGGAACATATTTTTTATGTAACAAATACTGATGAAAGGAGGTCAGAAGTTATCCTACAGAGAGATAGAAAAAACTGCGTGAAAAGTTGTTACCACCTATCAAAAGACTGAATCAATCTTTATAAAGGAAACTAAATATTTCCAAAGATTTTTGATCTTAGATATTAAAAACATTAGTATCTTTTTTGTGATCTAACCTAAAGATAATTATCAGACCATGGGATATAGATATCAAGCAGTCATTTTTATTACGATAAAATTTTGAGGAGGGAAAATAGCTGGTGTTGTTACAGCTGCACGAGACTGGTTTTGTTTGTTTATCCAAGTAAGACAGTGAAATGAACAGTTGTTTGGATAAAATACACCAAGTTCTATAATTACAGGAAAAATTATATATTGTAGAAGTAAAAATACAAGAGATTGTTAAAGAAAATAAAAAAGATATCCAGCTAATTTAGTAACACCATTGATAAGAACACTTTATCACAATGATATTTTTAAGAAATAGTTACTTGGGTCATGGTTGCTGTAAAGGCTAACTGAACACAAAATCATTATAAGGAAATTGTCCTAGATTGTCCCAGCCTACAAGCCTTACTTTTATTTATTTCCTTTGTAGTACTTAGAAATGATTTTCGACAACAACCAAAAAATATATCTGCTGCTATTGGAGATTCTGTGAGTTTTCCATGTCGGCCACCACGGGGCGAACCTGAACCAAGGATCATTTGGAAGAAAAATGCAGAATTAATCATCAGTGTTCCTAGTAATAGATTTATTGTGACTGACACAGGATCTTTGAACATCAGCCAAGTACGGAAACAAGATGCCGGCATCTATACTTGTATAGCTACCAATAAAGCTGGAGAAAAAGAAAGTGTCCCTGCCATCTTAAAAGTTATAGGTATACTCAGTTTCTTTTTTGTATCACTGTTCAATAGACACAAAAAATACACTAGAGCTACACAGACACAGATAGATTTCTAGAAATGTTTAAACTTGATATTCTGCTTTAGTCTAGTGGTATTTAAATTGCTATATTCTTTTTATTGCATGCTACAAAATGATCTGTCCAGTATATAACATGATCTATTTTCAGAATGCACAGGTATTGAAAATTATCTTTTATTGTACAATACTTTTTATTTATTATTATTTTGTATAGTTCACAGTTGACATTTTTTTTATCTTATAAAAAATAACAATTAAAATCTCCACACTCTATTCATAAAAATCTTTTCCAGAAAAACCCAGTTTTAGAAGATTTCCTGTTGATATAACCACCAGAGAAGGTAAAACAGTGGAATTTCCTTGTGATGTTGTGGGTGACAAACCCCTGCAAGTAACATGGAAGAAAGAAAAAGGAAAAATTGGTCGCATTTCTACACTGAGGGATCATACATTACGTATTGAGGATGTGAGCAGAGAGGATACTGGAGTATATGTTTGTGTTGCCAAAAACCAAGGTGGTGAGGCAGAGGCTGTTGCCCATCTTAATGTTGAATGTAAGATATTTTTAATACTCACACATAGTCTAACAGTGGAAACAGTTATATATTCAAAATTTTTTATTCTACAAAACAAGACTAGATAATTACATTAAATTTAACACCATAGCAACTTTTGAATGTTTTTAGCAATCAGAGTATTGTATCATGTATAATGTAACTTTCGTGTAAATTGGATATTTTTACTGCATCAGACAGATCATAAATTTGTAAAGGGTTGTCTCACCTTGTTGTTATCAGGTGAGAAGATTTGGTGGAGCCACATCAATTTTAACTTGAGCTTCTTCATTACTAGAAGTGCACTCACATATCACTAGATAAAAAGATCGCCTGAATAAAAGCAGCATTCTGACAATTGTTGTTAATTAACATTTTATACCTTACGTAATAAATTATGTAAACTGGTGTTTAGGAGAGATATCATTAATCCTTATTTTTTGGTCTTTTGAAATAGAAGCCATGTTAAACATGAATACCACACATTGATCAGAAAGCAGAGAAGCTATGATCACTGATGCACATTAATATGACATCATAAAATGTGATTTAAATTTAGCATTTAAAGCTATCATGTCTCCATGAGCTCTGTAGTCTGCCTACATAGAAACAGTTTCATAGAGATTTGATTTGGTTTTACCACCTCTTTGTCTGGGGTTCTATATCAGAAACAGAGGATTCACAATACCACCTATTTCTTATGTGGTACATTAGTGATAAGAGGTAAAAAAACTAAAACTGTATTTTGCCCAGAGGGCTTTGAAATTGACAGTTTTGACAAAACTACATACTAATGAGAAATTATTTTATCAGCACTAGACATAATGACTTAAGGTTGATGGTATATAAGTTTTACCAATTTAAGGATTTTGTCATGCTGAGCTCCATAGAGTTTTCTCCAAGTCAAATATTAACTAACATACTGTGTCATATTATTGTAATGGACAAGTAATATGGAAGACTTACTGTGACATAACTATGACATAATTTACTGTCAGTAATATTACTTTGATCTCCTAACTCACTAACGGCAAGAACTATTTTAAGCATCAGCTGTGGGCTCTTTAAATGGTACCTAAAAGACTTGTCCCGTTGTGATATCTTTGATTAGGGATCTAACAACTGAAAATCTACATATATTCCATAAGAGTACTTCAGAGATGGTTTGATAACTTATCTTGTCTGTTCCCGTTTGGAAAGTAAAAACCTGTCCTCAAGAATTATACAAATTAAAATGAGATGTTTATCTAAATCGGATTGCCTTAGAAAAAAATGTGCATTTAATTTATGATGCATTTTTTTATTCTGACGTATGGTAAATGTTTGATTAGATAGGCATTAGAAATATTACACTAAATTGAATATGATTTAAATGAAGAAGACGCTGCAGTACAACCTTAGACTGTGATCAAAGATTACCTATCGCCCTTACATCAGTTTCATCTTTGTCTTGTTAACTTGACGCCAGATCATAATTTTATAATAGCTTCCTATATTTTATTGTATTTTCATTTCTGTTATCACATGTAATGGTAGTTTATTGATATTTCATGCCTGTCCTGACAATCAGTTGTATTTTTATTGAAATTTTATGTGCTTGTCAATGATAAGTTTAAGTCACTTTGACTGCAGTGGAATTTATTAGATGTTAAATTTACTGTGTTATCAATTTTTACATAATTCAATGTTTTTTTATTAGTTGTTTTGGTTGTTTAATATTCAGACATCAGTTTCACAAAAAATAAGATTTTTCATATAACTTCCATAAAGTACATTCAGTGAAAGACTTGCCCTAAAATGATCACTAGGTCTATTTTAACTTTAAATCATTTACCAGTAATACTTTTCAGTATCGAAAGACTAGAAAATAGGAAAGGATTTGTATATATTTTTTTCAAAAATGGCAGGAAACAGTTTTAGAAAAAATCAAGTCAAAATTCAATTCTAAAGATGTAAATATATTCGTATATATTTTAACATATTTTCTGTTTTTTGGTATGTAAACCTCTACTGATATATTTATATACACTTCAGTGTACAGATATAAGAGGTTTTGTCGCCTTAAATGATTTCTTAATGTCTCAGTTTTGGAATTCATGTGTCCTAACCACCACTTATTATAAACAAAGTAGAACACACTTGTCAAATAGTATACTTGAATTTTATGAATAGTCATACAGCCGTCACGAGGACAGGACTTAATTGGTATTTGTCATTTGTCAAGTTTTGTGTAACCGAAATTTGTTTTAGTCTTTTGGCATATTTGTTTGCGATGAAGGAGAAATACCTTTTGGACGTCCTATTATTGTATTGAAAATTACCATGACAGTATGATACATATATATGCATTGCAATATCTATTCAGATTTTACTACCAGATCAAACTAGATAACATTATATCTATGTTACATAGTTTGATTTCAGTCTGCGATATTTCTTATTTCTGTGTAACAAATTAGTATTGTGTATTTCACATCAGAAATCTAACTGACAGTTTAGTAATTTCTTGGTTTATTTGTACTAGAGGTTCCCCTATTGATTTTTCATTAACTACTCCAGTTCAAAGTGGTTGATTTCTACAGAAAACAGTCAGAAGTCAGATAATTTTTGTTCCATTTCTGATTTCATTAGAGATGTTATCTTCTTTTCACTAGCTGTAAAAATAATTGTTCAGAAGAAAAAGACATAGAATTTTATTACCTGTGATAAAAACATTTATAATACCAATCAAAAGAATTATAAAAACAACAGAAGTTTCACTGATTTATGCATGTTTAATTTTAGATTCTCCAGAGTTCAAAGTTCGTCCAGTAGACAAAACTGTGGTTGCTGGGCATAGTGTTAGTCTTCCGTGTGCTGTTGAGGGTAACCCTAATCCAACAATCTATTGGAGAAGGGGGAGTCAGCAGGCCAATGCTGAAAAGGTAATGTAATTCTAAACAATGGACTGGAAGGATAATAGAAACTATTTCTGGAATCTAAAAGAAGCACACTTTTGGAGTCCCAATAATGGAAAATTCTGAAAGCCATTTTAATTTATAGATTACTTCCCATAAAATAAAAAGTCCAATCTCTATGTTCATGTACTTGTACAGATCTTTATACACCTCCACAATGTGTAAAATCTGTATTTCACACCATTGTAATATTTGAAAAATCCATCATTCTTGATCATTATCATGTCTACATAAATAACTTTTGACTTACAATTCCCCCTCCTAAAACAATACCCAAAAAAAAAATCGGTCAACAAATACAGAATATGGCAAAGGTTTCTGAATATGTTTTATCATTTTCTAAGTAAGGCAACAAAAAAGTGCAATCATTTTGCAGAAAATTCTAAGCTATTTTAGTAAATTGAAGCACAAAGCCAATAAATCCCGGATAGCAGTACCATTAATAATACTGGGAAAACTGTCATCTAATTTGGTAATGCTATTAGTTTCACAAAATATTTCTATGGTTTCACAGTGAGAATATGCATCTTGCGTCATACAAAATTAAACCTGCATGTTATACTGTGTTTGTCTCAGTAAATTTATGTGGTATATATATGTCACTGGTGGATTGCATGATACCAACCATTTAATATAGCTCATAAAGTACTGTTTCTGTCATTAACTTTCATCAGGGCTTTTATATAAATTGGTCTACAGTTGATGAACACTTAATAAAATTCATGGGTTCCAGTTATCTTCTATTGAGTGGCTATTAAGATAAGACAAGGCATTTTTGTTTGGAAGGAAGATAAACAGTTTTTTTCTTGATTTGATAAAATGCAGAGAAATAAGAATATCAAAGATTAATTTTCTGTATCGAACTTATCTGTTCTACAATTGTAGCATTGTAATGTTGTCTGATCATGGAGGCAGCGATTCAGATTTTGTATACTTTTAAGGGATCTTAGAATTTTTGGAAATTGGAAATACTAGTTAAACAAGCACAAAAATTTTTTAGTTGGGGTTTTATGCCGTTTTCAGCACATTAGGTTAATTCCTTGTCAATTAAGACTGGAGTCGAACACACCCCGCTATAGTGAGATTCGAACTAGCAAACCTCAGTGTTGAAAGGCTAGTTGTCATGACGAACTACCTAGACCACACTGCCCCCGGGGCCCCCAAAAAATTTAAGTAAAATTTGTTATTTTGAAATGAGTTACTTAAGAAAGCCTTTTTATCATTGCTCATCTTAACATGGATAAAAGAACCCAGAAAAAATAAATCAAGAATGGCATCAATATTAAAGAAACCTCACAACAAAAATCTGAAATATTGGATCACCAATACAATCTAGCCTAATGCTTATTGATTTGTAACTATCTTGTTATGTTTTCCTAAGAAATCTTAGTTAACGCTGAACAAACCACACGTGTATCATGTCCGATATCATATTAATTTGTATCGCTAGAATTCAACCCATGACTCCTTCCTAATCCGTCTTAGAAAATTATAAAAGTCATATTTTATACATGATGGATATAATTTTAAGAATCATCTTCAGAAATAATGAAATTGAGAAAGAAGCCGTACAAAAGGTTTTGATTGATCGCTTGGACTGGTTTCCTTTAGAGAATAGACTTTCACAACAATCTATGCAATTATAATGACAATATTTGTCACTTAACCAGCATGTACATTTTAGATATTGTTACAAGTGGTTTTCTTTCCTTTTCTCTTTCATTAGTTGTTGCTTCAGAATAGAAAAATTTTACATGAAAAATGGGTTTGTAATTGTTGTATTTGAAATTAAAAACAGTTTTGTGACAATCTTAATGTTTTTCTATTGAAGCCTGATTTCCTTTGTATTTAAAGTTTTAAATGATAGAGCACCATTATATTTCAACATTAAAGAGATGAACAATGTATAATAAATGATTTCTTGGCTTGTAAACAAAGAGAATATTTTTAACGGAAGGAGTTTGAGAGGAAACAAAGACTTGAAATAAATACTTGATGTAATATCAATTCTGATCATTAAATGAGTATAAAATAATTTCTACAATTAAAATAGACATGAGATATTAAACAGTTATGCTAAACAAAGGCACAGGGCCATGGCCCATTGAATTATTGAATCAATTTTGTATTCTGTTTTCAGAGTTTGATATTTCCGTACAAACCAGATGGTCGTTACTCTGTAAAGCCTGACGGTACTCTACAGATAGACAATGTCCAGCCTTCCGATGCTGGAGAGTTTGAGTGTGAAGCTCTCAATACTGTTGGAACGGCATCCACATCTGTTCAGCTCAAAGTCAAGGGTAAATAAATAATGTCTTCCAATTTGGCAATGTATTGATTATTTAATTGTTTGGGTTGTAACTTGTCACATTAAAATGAATAATTAAAAAAAAGAAGAGAATTAAAAAAGGTTGCTTCTAAACAATAGGGGATTTAATTTACATAAAAATTGTAAGCTATAAAACATTTAGCTGATAAATTATTCATGGACAAAGTAGAAGTATGGTATAAGGGAAGTAACTCTTCATCTTTTTTTTTTTAAATTAGAGAGTAACAGACCACCACCTATTATCAGAATAGGGCCACAAAACCAGACACTTGCAACAGATGAAACTGCATACCTACACTGTGAAGCTTTCGGTAACCCCACTCCAAAAATACGCTGGTATAAAAATGGAAACATTTTGTCATCAGATGATCCTAGAATCCAACAGACACCATCAGGAACATTAGAAATATCAGGTATCTGTATACACCAAATCATTCTCTTCACTTGATTCTATATAACATTATTTAATTAATTGAATTTTTCAGATTTGAGAGTTTTTAAGAGTAGATTTCATGAAAAAATAAAAACTTTCCAAAGTAGTTTATCAAGTGATTTTTCATTCCAGGACTGCGTGTCTCAGATACTGGAATGTATGCCTGTAAAGCCGTTAGTGAAACAGGGGAGACAACCTGGACATCCAGTCTTGTAGTAAAAGGTTAGTTTTAGTTAATTATAAGTGTTATCTTCAGTTTATCATTAGTTTGGTAAAGTAAAAGATTTGAATAGATCACAATGTAAGACATACAAAAAAAAAAATGAACATCATACTAAAATTTTTAATCTTCCAAGTTATTACAGCAGTTTTGTTATAAATAAATTTTTTTTTTTCTTTTTTCAGTCCCAGGTGGAAGTTCTGTTTTATTCCATAGAGCTCAAGATCCTTCTTATTTTCCTGGTCCACCATCAAAACCTATTGACATAGAAACAAAAACTACCTCAGTAATGCTGTCATGGCAACCAAACAGTAATTCTGGAGCCTCACCAGTTTTTGCCTATATTGTGGAGTATTTCAGCCATGAGACAACCGATGTAAGTGTCCCGTTCATTCACTTCATTAACTTGACTTGAAAAACACTGAGATAATTTTTGACACCATTTATAAAATATGCAATACTTTCTGTAAGTAGTTTTTGGGGTAAAAATGTTTAATGTTTGATTTTGATGCTATATTCAGTGTCTATTGTTTTTATTAACTTCATTTAGATACATGGTAAAACAGTTTCTATAGCAGTTACCTATATAAAGTCTTGTGTCACATCATTTCATTTCTTTCTGTCCTGCGATTTAACCAAGAATCTTCATGCAAAATTACTTAATTATTTTTATACATTAGAAAATAATTTTAACTTTACTAATGTTGAGAAACTTAAGAGGATTCTGAATCTGTCAACTCCAAGTGATATTAAAACAGTTACATCCTTTATAAAACATTCATTAGAACTGAGGAGAGGGGATTATCATAACAATTAACTGTTTATATATCTTCTTTATTATCACATTTTTTCTGTGGTAGTTATGTTCTATATTATATGGAATTGTGTTTTGCTTTAATAAAGTTATTAATAACTTTCAACAATAGAATATACTCAGCTAAATAAATATAAGTATTGTAATGGTGATATTTTTTGCAGGGATGGGTAGCTGTTTCAGACACTGTGCAAAAACTGAAGTATACAGTTCAAAACCTACAACCTGACACTTCCTACATATTTCAAGTGAGAGCCCAAAACTCTCATGGTATAGGGATGCCTAGTCAAGTTAGTGATGTCATCACTACCAAAGGTAGGTTGATATAAGAGAAACTTTAATATATTTGATGCTGACTTGATATAAGGAGATTTTTTGTCATTATATTCAATGAAAACAATTTAATTAGTTGATACAAAAATGTCAGAAAGTGTTATGTTTCAAGAATGATTGTACCTGTACTTACAAACCCAATTCCTGCCAGTAATTTTTTCTTAGGATGAAAATCATTTCAGTGGTTATTTTTGGAAAATGTTTTTGCAGTTTTAATGTAGTTAAAATTATTTTTAAAACATGATTGACATTTATTTGTGATTTGCACTGAGTAAAAAGATAATTTTGTATTTATATCTTTTATACCTTTCAGATGGTGAAGAATTAGATCTTTTTTTGTGTTTAAATAATTTTTTGTTCATTATTTAATTTATTTTATATTTATTGCTAGGACTGGGATCAAAAGTTGGATTTTCAGATACTGGTTTGACAGATTTAGGAGCTGGGTTGAGTGGTATAGTTGTAGAGATAGTACGTGGAGAAGCAGTTAATTCTAGCTCAATATGGTTTGCATGGAAGGTTAGTAGTTTTGGTCTACTTGAAAGAATAATTCAATAGAAATTTCTAAAATGGAACAGTTTTACATATCATGTATACAAATAGACACCATAAAAGAAATAGAAGAAAATAGCAGATCTGAAATCTATTGGAAAGTTGTAAACAGATTATAAACTTGACAAACTACATGTAATTGGATGCATACTTCACATCTTTAATTGTAATAACCTTGAACATCTAAAATCGAAATGACTATCTTAACCCATTTTGATTTATTTATTTTCAGCCTGTAAAAGAACAGGAGATAATTCAACATTACGAGATTGAGTACAGGAGGGTGTACAATCTGGAAGACATGACGACTGGTCAAGTACGTAAAATATTAGTCGGACGTCATGCTGAAGGGAGTCGACCAGAAACTTTTACCATAACAAATCTAAAAAGTCATGCCTGGTATCAGATCTGTGTCAAGGCATTCAACGGAGAAATCGGGTCACAATGTAGTAGTCCCCTGAAAGTTAGGACAAGAGAATCAGTCCCACCATCAGACCCACCACAAAACATTATCATTAGTAAGGATGGTAAAACAAGAGTATACCTACAATGGCTTCCTCCTCCCACAGAATCCAGAAATGGAGATATTAAAGGATATGAGGTAAGATAATGTATAACTTTTTATATATCCTACTTAATCTTAGTTCTCTCAAAACTTTAATATTTTTGTCTGAAATATTTGACTTAACACTCGAGTGTTAATGTAAGTTTTCTGTGAGAAGATTTAAACATTTTTCATGTGATGATAAAGTATCTCATTCTTTTACCATACTAATGTACATCATTAAAACATGATTTATTTTTCAACTATTTTTATATTTCAGATAAAATGTTTAAGTGATGATGGCAAGCATGACTGTAGTGTCAGCATAAATGGGACAGGGAACAAATTTACAATAAATAATCTTCAGGAGGACATGACTTATTCCATCCAGATGGCAGCACGTACTAGTCAGGGTATTGGAGTTTGGAGTAAACCATACATTGTTGGTAAGATATTTTTCATGTACTTTGTTAGACAGAATACTACTTTATCTAGTAAAATTCGTCAGAGTGCAAGATAAGATATATACTTAACAGGAGCTGTTTTTATAACAAAATGTCATTTTGAAGTGTTTGTTTAGAAGATTCCCAACAATAATCACACTTAATTTTAGGTTTTAAATTGAATTTGTCTCACAAAAATCTAAGTTAAATCTATAGTTTTCTACAAGAACTTTATCTATCAAGCTTAAATTACTCAAGTTTTAAACTAATCTTTTGAAACTAGCTTGCCTGTCATTATTTATTTCCAGGATTTTTTGGTTACAAGTGACATAAAAATTACAACAAATGTTTATAAATTATTTATATTTAGCAGTCTTTTGAACACAAAAACCAACCTATTTCTAGTTTGTTGGAAAATAAAAACCATGTTAATATCATCTATATACAATGAATGATGCTGATCTTAGAGAAGAGGGCACCTGTCTTTATAAAACATAGGCAGGTGTTATATAATGAATTCTGATTGGTAGTTTAGAATAGAGAAAAGTCTGAATTGTGTAGAAATATGAATATCGTAAAGCTTTGATTTGGGAAATGTAAATGTAGAAAAGCTTTAAATCTATAGAAATCTGAGTACCATTGTATAAAGAACTGATCCTGATCTTTGTATTGTATTTAAATGTTCTGTATAATTCTGGTTAACTAATAGTCATAGTCATTAACTAGTTACATAATGTGTTTATTTATTTGTAATAAAGGAATATTAATTTTCATTAATTGCATTGTAACAAAATGCATCTATTATTATACATGATATTTTAAATGCTTAATCGTCCTGCTATCAGAATTATCAGTATAATGGATATTAAATTCTCTTTTTCTGTATGACGGAGTTACAGAAAGCATATTACCAATATAACAAAGAAATTGTCTTCTTTTGTCTGATATTTGTTTTAATGAAATGTGTCTCTAGACGCTCGTCCAATAATTGAAGAGACAATCGTTTTTAGATTTACTGATTTTCTGTCCTCGTAATCAGTTCTAGTCAAATTAAATAAAATAATTGGTCATTTTCCAAGAAGAAAGTCTTTTATGGTAATATTAAATTGTATTAAACTTTGACTTCCATATTTTATACTCTGGATTTTACAATAACTACCAAAAGGCGCATGGAATTAAATGGTCATACAATTTACAAAAAATTTTCACTCAATTGATTTTGTTTTGAATGTGTCACAGCTGGCAAAATAAAAATTTCAAAATAAGAGAGTTGTACTGAGAACTCATAAAATTAAACCACTCTGCATGATGAATGTATAGCAGAGGTGTTTAGCTCTTTATGTGTTTCAAGATTCTACTGTTAAAATTGATTTTTTTTCCTTCAGATTTTTGTTCATTTCTATCTTTTCTTTCTTTCATTTTTGGCTAGATTTATAATTTCTAATTTTATTTGGGAAAAAAATACTATAATTTATTTTAATATTTGAAGTACCATGTTGCTTGATAAATGATTTATTTTTCTGCATATAAATTCCAATTCAAGAAATACATTATACATTTAATTTTAAAAGAAAGCATTGTTCTTCCTTCATCAGTTTTTTGTTATTAATAGTTTCCTTTTTTGCAAGTGAAGGATTGGAAATGATTGATCTGAATTTTATTTTTGTTCCTAATGTTATGTCATTATTATTCAAGGCAAGCTTTTGGCTACAAGACCCTGTTAATTCTCCAAAGTAATTACGATTTATTCAAGTGAATGGTTGAGTACAAATGCCATGGCAATTAAAAGATCTAGACAAAGAGAATATTTCACCCGAAGTCACTACGCATTGTCCTCACTACAAAACGCTTCTATTATTTAAAATTAACGTGATAAATTTACACCAAATAAAACATCATGAATCTCTTTTGAGTCTGTGATTGCGATTTGATTGTAAACTTCAATTACCATGGTGATTAAATTGATGGTGGCGTTAACTAATTAGAAAACCACAAATTTCAACGGTCACAAAATTGTAAAGTTTATTAATGTTTCCTTCATTCTTTAATCAGTAAAATTGGTGCAGTGAAAAATTACATTATTTCTTTAGAGAATATAATGGTACTTCACTTCAGCATGACTTTCCTTCTCAAAATCCTTAAAGAGTCAAGTCGTTAGTATGATAATTATATTACACATCTGCTAGTTAGTTGGACATTTTATATTATCCAGTTTGATATTGTCCAAGAGATTTTAATGCCAGAATATAAAAGAACATTTATCTTGCTTCTGGATACATGACATTGTTCTTGTTATAGACAATCTTTCATCAGAATGAATTTTTTTTAAATGCTCTGAGCCAGTTTTATCATTAAATGACCAAGATTTTATGAGATTAACTTTTTTAGTTCTGGTTTCCTGCTTTGTTAGAGCTACCATGACTAAGTTCTATGTGCCTATTGGCTATCTACACATACAAATTAAACTGATTACTGTCTCATTAATGTATTGTCATGTTTTAATGGTATATGATTAAGTTTCGTCTTGCGGTATGTTGCTGATGGGTTACCTAATTTTCCTTCATTAGTTTCCAAGAAAAAAATCCAGACACTAAAATGTCATACGACAGAATTAAAGCAACAAATTTACCCTTCTGCATTCCCACTTTTCTATTAAGTCAAAATAGGAAAAATACTTGACTCATTCAAATGAGCAGTTTAATAGCAAAATAATTGTTTAGTTATTGTTATTTACTTTCCTCAATAAATAAAACATTTTTTTAAGCTGTAAATTTCTGGTCTTTGTTAATTAATTAGGTCCAGAGCAGCCAAGTTTGATGGAAGAGCCATGGTTTATTGGTGTATTAATTGGTGTTGTTGGTGGAACTTTATGGTTAGCTTTGTGTATCTTTAGTATCTGGTTATGTAAGAAAAGGAAAAATAAGAAGAAAATGATGCAGAATGGATTATATACAGGTATAGTTGTTAATGTGTACAATAATGGCATATACTATATCAAAGTCATGTCGCAAGTTTTTTTATGTATTTATTTATGTGACAGAAGTCTGTCACATTCTATAAATTAATTAAAGTTGTTGAATGAAAATGGCAATTATAAATTAAAGCACTTTTCATTCAGAAAAATGTTTAAATTAATTTCTTAGATGACATTATTGATGAAATCTTACCCGAATGGAAAATGAAGACATTTGCAATATTGAACTTGAACTAAAACTGACACAAACATTTTGTGAAACCATGGATCTAGCACTTGTTTGAAAAAAATTGTTTTGTTGTGAAAGTCTATTTTTCCATATTAACCATTTCTGAGAGGTTTGAAAATGCATGGATAGATATTTTTTTTCTTTATGTTATTATTACTTCTTATATTTCTAATTCTTCTTGCATGGTTATAAATAAATTTTTATTATGAAAAGCAAAAATAATGGAAATAATTCTTAGTAATTTGTTCTTAATTTTAGTGCCAATGCACAAGGGAGATGACAGACCATGTACAACTTTTTACAGAAATGGTTATGGAGAAAAAGATGCACGTAGGTCTTAATATATACACTATTTAAGATGAAATTCAGGAAAATCGTTGAAAAATACAGAAGAAATTATCCAAACACCTGCTGACAACTAATTTGAACCTTATTTGAGGAGTGCTGAGTACTTTGATGTCTTGTTGTTAAATGAATGTGGGAGGAGCATCAACATCTGCTTTGATAAATTCATCTTAATAGAGAGTTCCTTTCACAGTACAAAAACATATATTTCTTATAGAAATTGTAATTAAATTTTACTTTTTTCTGTTAAAATGAAATCAGAATAGAGAAACACATGCTACATATCATAGGCATGTCAGCAGGATTGAAATCTTGATAAGTTTATTAGGGAAAAAAGTGATTGTATGTAAAAGTTTATGGAAATCATTCTTGTACATATCTGATATAATAGTTAATTGCAAATTAATAGATACTATAAAAAAGTACATCGTCAGGTGTTTTTTGTACATGAATAAAGAAAAGGGGTTGTTACTGCTGCATAAATCTGAACTTTATGAATAATCGCAAAAAAATACTTCAAGTTCAAAAGTTTGCTAAAGTATTATAAAATTAACTTTTTGCAGTTTTTAAAATAGATACATCACCAAAAGTACCAGTTATTCTCTTTTGTATTGTAAGGTGTTCATTAACTTAATCACCATTGTAACTTTTTAAATGACAAATTTTTACCAAAAATCACTATTTTCTTTCTTGATTGTAGAGAATATGTCACCAGAAATCACCAATTTGTTGGATGGACATAAAGAAGTAGAAATGCAAGATCATAATATTTACAATGTTCCACAAATGAAAACATTTTACCATAAACAAGATCCAGTGGCACCATATGCCACAACCACCCTAATCAACCCAGGAGCTGCTCAGCATATGTTCAGACCAATTCATCAAAATAGTGGATCAGGCGATAGCTGTTGTAAACATGATTGTAGTGGATCAAACACTGACAATAGTCATTCTGGTGGACATCATCACAGCGATCACATGCAGAGTCCGACGAGTGACAGTGGAAGTCATACAACAGACGAAAATGGAATGTTGATAAAGAAAGGGAGGAAGGGTCAAGGACAAATAATTGTACCTAAACAAGCAATGGTAAACTGGGCGGAATTTTTACCACCTCCCCCAGAACACCCTCCTCCCAGTGAAGTAGGGTCAGACTCTCCGGCTAATTCTTTGCAGTATGCAGAAGTGAATCAGAATCGTGGAATGGCAAACAGGAGTCCCATGTCACCAATGTCAAAAATATCATCATGTTCTTGTCCCGTTCCACATAGCCAACAACCTGTGTGTGCACAAGTATGGAATGTCCCTCCACCAGCATATTCAGATTCTGGATGTGTACGTTGTTGTTCTCCAAAATACTGTGACAATGGACAATATAGTGCTATAAACAGAGTACAGTCTCCACGTTCTGACACGTGGGGACAGCGAACAATTGCTTGTACAAATCCCTCACAGAGGGCACCAATAGATATTTATTGTCACAATAGAAGTTGTCATAGTGACCATGAACAAAATTCAATACCTCCCTTACAATATTATAAAATAAACAATAATGAACAAGAGGGAGAATATCAGTGTTTAAGTGATAGTGGACATTATTCACGTTGTCCTGTTGATGGACATTGTATGGACAGAGCATGTCAATCATCCTTACCTAGTGTAGCTAGTGAATGCCATACACGGTAAGACAATTTTTGATCGTATGTTAAACAAAGATTTAAGTTTTTGTTATATGAAGGGAAGAAAAATTCTGTGAAATTCATGAAAAAATAAAATAAAAGTCAGATACTGAATTTCTTTTGTAATGTTAACCTTTAGAAATGCTTGTAACATAAACTTTAGAAAGTGAAGTAAAACATCAACGCTTTGAGAAATAGAATCTAAAATGGATCAGGTAGCCATTTCCTAGGTATACTCATAGATGGATTAATTTTTTGTTTTATATTTTACTGTTTCGGACGTTTTTTCTTTCTCCTGCTGATATTCAGTTTGTGGAGCGCAGGAAGCCCAACTTTGACTGATTTAGTTTTAAAAAAATCATTTCTCCTATCCTTGACGTGTTTAATCGGTGGGATAAAAATGCTTATCGTATTTCCCTATGGCTATATCAACCTGCTGAGGCCTTCAGAATTTCCCGTATTTCGGCACTGTGACGTCATAAAGAGTTGACCTGACCCTAATATGAGCTGACCCGAATATATCAGCGACGTCATAATGTTTGACCCAACGTTGACCTGAATATATCAGGAAAACATCCGGTTATAGGCGGATGGCCATTGAAAAGTAAGAAATTCCATTAAGATTGCTAGTTGACAATACGATAAATTTATCATCAAGTTTTCTTCAAACAAATATTGTAAAATATAAGCCACTCGACACAATATGAAGCTTTTTGGCTCGTTCGCTACGCTCACTCGCCGAAAAAGCTTCACATTGTGTCTCGCGGCTGATATTTTACGATATAAGTTTGCAGAAAACCAGATAATATGTACATATTATTTTTAACCACTTCCTGGCCATTAAATTTCTTCATGGGAATTCCCGCCGTTTTTTCTACATTAATTGGAAAGATAAAATAGAGAAGTTCAGAAATGATGTTCATGTAAACAAAATTTGTAGCAACAGCATTTTCTTGAGGTTTTCCAGGAGTTATGTCTAATTGTTTAGATATAACATGTTTTATGATGATAGTTTGCATATTTTGAGCTTAGATTACATGTGTTACATAATTTTATATGTATATAAATGCTTTAATTATGAAAGCACAATTAGACATGTAATTTTTTCACTATAAAACATAGCAAAATGGAATTTTAATTATATTCTTTGTTTATATAGCTTCAAGCTAAATCATTTGGCCTACATATACTGTGATTTCAGTGTTAGAAAAATGCTTAATTTCATAATTATGAGTTGCTCTTAAATCAAACTTTAAAATTATGGAAACTTATGCAAAATTGTCAATATTTAAGCCAGATTTAATTACAATATTAAATCTATGCCTGATTTATAGTTAGTAAGTCAGATTATAGATAACAAGTTTGAAGATATGAGTGCATGCATAAACTTATGGTCCAGGCCTAGGTATAAACTTATGGTCCAGGCCTAGGTATAAACTTATGGTCCAGGCCTAGGTTTCATATAAATGTTTAAATTTTGAGAATTTACTGAACTTATTCCAAACACAGTTACTGACCTTTCCGTCCATTGCTCATGTAAATTTGAGGAAAAACTTAGCAGTTTGGGAGAAATATCATTTTAATAAGACGTTTTGTGAAACTAATCAAATCCTCATTTATGAGCAATATACAATGACATAGAATCCAGTTCTCTCACAAAGTGATTTTAATTACTAATGTGATTACATTTATTTCTATTTACAGTGGACCATGTAGACTTAGTGATGGTGGACATCACCACATGGGCCTAGCTGTGGAGGGTTATCACCGTAATGGTGACTCACCAATGTCAGGTCAAGACTTTGTTGGTGAGTCTGATTCAGAGTCCTCACCTCCTCAAGAGGGAGAGGATTGTGGTGATGAAAATCATGATGAAGAAGGCAGTAATGTGTCAGGTGACCAAACAAATGTCCAATTGCTTTACTGCTTTGAATTAGTGCACAGCAAGCTTCTAAATCGTTATATATTTGCAAGCATTGATGTTTGGGAGTGGTTGTTATAGGTTGATGCTTCCCTGAAAACAGATTTTTTGCTTTTTTTTTTTGGCTTATGTTAACCATCCCAGTCCAAGTTATATTAAAAGAAAAAATATTCTCCATATCTTTCCACTTCCACAGTATTTATTTATTTATTTTTTATAGACAATTCATATTTTGATTCCATTTGAGAAAGAAAAAAAATTGTTCTAATTTTCTAAAACACTGAACTGTCTGCGAGTTGAGGATTGCTTTTATAGTTTAGCATTTGTCTGGTGGTGAGCCTGAATTTATTAAACTTGTGGCAGTTGTTATACCATAAAGTTCATATGTTTAGTGGATTGGTTTGAGTACTAACACAAATATAATATAATTATTGCATAGATTTAGATGTACATAGTAGATTCTGGCTTCAGTTTATATTCATACAGAAATATATTATTCAGTATAAACATATTCTAGATCTTATATATCAGAGACAAGATTTATTCATTATTTTAATACAGGTGTATGACGATTTTGAAATGACAGGGTTTTTTTTAAACTAAAAAAAGTAGAAAGTTCAGAAGTAATTTATATTTCTATAATTTGTTAACAACTATTTATTCAATTTAATTCTTGAGATGTCATGATAGTGTCCTTTGGGTGCAGTTTTAATATTTTAAATAATTTTTTATTTTCCTGTCCACAGGTTCCATGATGGCATCCTGGGCGAGTGTAACAGACCAGAGTAATACTGATTGTTCCAGTCATAGATCTAGTGCTGCTAGTGACAGCGATGCCTCTTTCCTCACAGAGGCAGACTTTGCCAGTGCTGTTGCTAAAGCTGCAGAGTTGTCTGGTCTAACAGTGGTCGGTACAACTGTCTGTGATCCAAAAACTGGCAAACCAGGTAAAAAAAGTCTCAAAAGATTCCAAAAACAGTCTACTTAATTTTCTGTGGTTATTTAAGTCATTTAATTTGACATCAGTCAATAAATTAAATAATAAACTAACAATGATAAAATTATATTAGAAATTATTCAAAATTTATTTTACTTCAGTTATTTTGTCAGCTAATACAATGTAAGTCATAGTTAAATTCTTAGCATGGTGACCAAACAAATAATGAACTATGTTATCAAAACCTGAGTATTTCTTTGTATTTTTTTTCAAAGGATTTAATTATTTGAATAATATTTTTTTTGTATTTCAGTGAAGCGACATAGAAGACCTAGGCCAGCTCGTCCAGTAAGTCCCTATAGTACTGATAGTAATTACAGTGCAGTAGCACATAGGCCATACCCAAAGTCACAACGAAAAAAACAGTTGATTGAACAAGGTAACTATTTATTGTATTATCCTTTTTCAGTTCATTGAAAATTTGTCAAAAATTATAAGCAAAAGTTAAAAATTTTAACTTTTAAGAAAGGCACAATCAACATTGCAGTTGCTTGATTGAATTATCTCTCTTTGAGCACAATTTGTTTTTCTTACAGGGAAATGGCAGAAAAAGGATCAACCCAACAGTGTGGCTACACAGTCCCTTCCTTCTAATGGTAAGTGTTTTATATGTTGATTAATCAGTTTGGAACTGGGACATATTATTGTATTATTAGAAAGTTTCTTTGAACAAATAAGGATCTAGATATATTAGACAGATATACAATGTACTTCAGATTTTATAAGTTAATTGGTTAGTCAACAGATTACTTTGCTGTATAAATAGTACAAATGTCTCTCCTTTCTTTCTTCTTATTCTCTAAATTTTTCAAATAAGTAGAAATAAGCCTGTGAAAAAAACAAACAATGTTAGCGAGTACACAGATTCATAAAACAACAAGTATTAGAAGTAATCGTTTGATGATAAGAATGAAAAATGCAAGCAAATTTTGATAATAATTATTGGTCCCAAATTATCCTCATTTTTGATAAAAGGGAAAAAAATCTCATGCAAATGCTATCAGAAAACAAATAATTATAAAACATTTTGAAAACTTCCCATTGTAAAGAAAAGCATTTTGGAAACTTCCCATTGTAAAGAAAAGCATATTGGAAACTTCCCATTGTAAAGAACATTTTTATAGTTGTAGATCTTCCTTCATACAATAAACCATCATTTCCGTCTCCATCATCTGTGACCTCATCACAACATTCAGCCCAAAAAACCCTCACAGAGGATAAAAAGTGACGTAAGTCTCTGTGTGGTCTTTAACCAGTACATTTGTTGAAAAAAAAATGGTCTGCTTGGTTGTTGCTATGCTTTCACCTCTTAACACACCTTTCTTTTATCTATTACTCATTGTTTAGACATTGCTTTCACAGGTAAATGGCTCATTTCAAACATTTATACCTGTACATGTAAATAGTACACATTTCGTCAAACAAGGAAGATGTTTTTGTTTTAAAAAATCAGTTAAAACAAGGTTTTCCAGTGGGAAAATATAGTATTACTTTGGTGATGTAAACAGTGATTAAGAAAACCAGTTAATGGGAAATTTCATATTGTTTTCATATGCAATATAATTTTCATCAAATTCTGTTCACAAGTTCTAAATTTATTTTGTTTAAATTTATTAGTTTGGTTCCAATTTTTACCACAGCTTCACTTTAAAGATGATTAATGTTTTATGATCTGTAATAAATATCCCTTTATTTTCTCTCCAACCTTAGCAATGCTTATAGCTTGTACTAGATCTGAAGTGGAAGAAACAGACGTATACCCAGAACATATAGGCTTAAAATGCATGTAGCAAATTATAGCTGATTTGCACAGCTTTGTAGTTTCATTGAAATTTATGGGTAGTGGGTGGCATGAACACATTTGTCAAAATATATGGGCAGCTATTGACATCAACACAAGCCTTGCATTGTGTATTAGTGGATTAAGTTATAAGTTGTAGGGAAAGTTAGATTAATTTTGTACATTTATTCTGCAACAAGATAAGTTTAAGAGTTGTAGCCCTTGATCTTTAACAGTCAACTTTGTAATTATGACATTGTGTAGATTCTTAGTTTTTGTGACTAAACTTATCATTTGTAATTTTATATTTTTAGGAACAGTTGGTCTTATGAAAGTGTGAAGATTGGTTTCATCTAGTCATGTGTTTAAGCATTGTTAAGGAATTGTAGGATCCAGAAAACTGTCTATGGCAACAAGATATCTGGAAATTGTGATCTATCAGAAATCCATTCTCAGACTAACAATGTAGTTCATGTGTGACCTTGAAGCTTTGTTGACCAAAGTTTTATTTATTATTATTGACTGTGATACATGGTTACCGTGACTATGGTCTGTTGCCAAGAAACTTGTGATGATACTGGAGTCAAACGAGAATTTTGAATGTGTGAATGTTTCATGCATAAAAATGAATTGTGGTATATTTTCAAGATTTGTATTGAACGTGCACAATTTATTAATCTACACAACAGCAATAAAGACTGGTCTTCCTATAGAATCCATATTTACTGCAGCACAGCAAAACATTAATTTATACCATTTACTGCAGAACTATAAAATTTGTTATGTGTTTGTTGTTTTATTGTTATTTATTGAAATCTACAGTGAAAATTCTGTTTTTATGGCTTTTATACAGATATTGTTATGGATTTACAATTAATAAGTAAACATGTTTTATTGTCAGATCAGTTACTGATTAAGACAATTTTAAAAAAAAAACCAGAGGGGGTTCCAGAATATATAATGAAGTAGATATTATCCCCAAAAAGTTACAAATGATTGCCTATGTTTTTGCTGGACACCAATGCAATACTATTTGCAGTCGTTTCAGTATCAGTTTTAAATTGTATGGTTTATCCATTAATGAATTGAATATGCTTAAGATTTTGTAATTTAGAATATTAAAATCTTTTTTTTTGTGTCAGTGCATCTGACATGGAACTAAGTGCTTCACATGGTGATGTCCATTAAGGTCATATAATACATTAGCCTATCTCTATAAAATATCAGTTCTAACTAAATATAAGTATAAATGATAGCCTCTAAATGTCATTGACAACTTGGCAACTTTTTGCTCAATATATTACTCAAAAATCAAAAGTTGTTTTACTAGATTAGAAATCTGAGGAAAATAAAGTTACTTCCCTTGGAATATTGCTGTAACTATATTTTAACTGAAAGAACATGAATATTCTGCTTTTTCTTGTATACATTAAAAAAAATAAAACATGCTCGTTTTTTGAAAGAAAAGAGTTATTTTTCCTAGCAAGAACAAATAAAGTTTATGAAACAACAATGAGACTTATTGAAATATATTAATATTTTGTGTTCATACAAATAGCTTAGACAGTAGGTAGGTCTTGTGTTGTTATATTTTTTGTTACAAATTCTTTCTGATCTTTGTTAATGCAAATGGCAATGTTTTCTTCCTTAAGAAAGGAATGGTAATAATGTATGTGCAATAAAGGCAATCTGTGTGATTCTTCATAAAAGTTTTTCTTGAAAAGATTTCTCAGTGAATTTATACAAAAAACTGAGATAAAAAAAAATGTGCACCAAAACATAATAGCATATCTTTTAAGGATAATGGTATTTTGTCCTGTCTCATTTGTTAATTATAGTATTGGTTTATAAAGGGGGAAGAATGAAAGAATTTATTTTATATTTTTCCAAAGAGTGTTAATGGAATTCCAAAAAATATTAAAGTATATTGTATATAATAGATATATCCTGAGAATGTTATGGTCATAAATGTTGTCCCATTAATGTCTCGGATCATGATCGTAAGAATGTTTGTAAATAATGTCCTGGTTAATATGAAGCTTGTTGTATATGATCATTTTATGGTTATTCCATTTTATCATGTCATAAAAAAATCAATTTCCATAAAATAAAACAATTTAAAGCTTGTTTTTTTCTTATTGATTAATTTTAAGGATATATTTCTGCCATCCAGTGTCACGTTATGACAGACATCTTACTATTATTATTTTTTCAGCAAAAGGCCAGGTCTGATTTATAGATTTATTTATATGATTCAAATTTTGGTTTATTCTATAGAGACATAGTACAGATTGAAATATGATTAATGGATACAACAAAAGTTCTCAGTTGTTTGCAATCAGTAGGAGTCTTTACCCCCTTAATGTGGACATAATTTATTTAATTCTGTTGAAAATGTGTCTCATAAAATTGCAAACATACCGTTATTAATATTACAGGGCCCATATGTATTTTTTAAAATTGAAAAGAAAAAGATGGCTGCATCAGGTCACAAATGAAATGAAATTAAGTAGTGTTTTCCTATTGTTGATCAAACAAGAAGCCCATAGATTCATCAGATAGAATACACACGAAAAGGTCTAAGAGTGCCCTTCACCAATAGTTGCTAAGTTGGGTGCCAATCATTGCACAAACTTTGTATTCATACAATTATAATGCATAGTTCACGAATATGGTAGGGGCATATAAATTTACCCTTGGCTGTCCGTACGTATGTCCGGTTGGTTTAGGTGCATTTCACAGTAACCCATTGAGCCACATCAACAATATTATACCATTACAGTCCTCTCATAACAAGAACACCGCTTGGGCTACTTTGGTCTACATTAAACATATGATTGATTCTGATAAAATTTCATGTGTTACATCGGTGATACTTAATCAACATTATATAATGTGTTTCTCGAACAACTGGCATTCATTTTTGACTGAATCAGTTACGTTTTTTTGCGGTTAATGGGTCTACTTCTGAGAAACCTGTTTGGGATATATCAATGACTAACGAGGTATACAAGAAGATACTTCTTTTGAACTGCGTTTTACTGTGCGCATCGCATTGTGTTTGTTTATTCAACATTGGCCAGAGGTATAGTTGGAGGGTTGAGATCTCACAAAACATGTTTAACCCGACGCATTGTTGTGCCTGTCACAAGTCGGGAACCTCTAGCCTTTGTTAGTCTTGTGTGTTTTTTTTTTAAATTTTGGTTCATTTTTATGTTTCAGAGTTTAGTAAGACGTCCATTTCGCGGAACTGGTATGCATTATTGTTTAGGGGCCAGCTGAAGCCCGCTTCCGGGTGCGGGATTTTCTCGCTGCGTTGAAGACAAATTGGTGGCCTTGTGCTGTTTTTGGTCGGGTTGTTGTCTCCTTGACACATTCCCAGTTTCCATTCTCTATTCTAAAGATGCACCAATCTGGTATTAGATGAGAAAAAGGCTTGTTTTTGTCCAAAATCCACATTTATTCTAACAGTACTCTGAGACAAATGACAATAGGATGAAATTTCTATTCGACAATAGATCTCGTTTTGTTGAGGACAGGTTTTAAAACAGACGGTCAGAATTCCAACAGAGAAAAAGCTGTGGTCGATCTGTTCTTATTTTCAAATGATAAAGGGTAGGTGAGGTGTCGAATGGGATAAATGTAAAAAAGGTTTTGGCTAACTATCCTTGATACAAGCTCACAAAAAGATGTCCACAGCTCGAATTGTTCTTGTTTTCGTGATGTTAAGTTTTTGCATGGTTACTACTGAGAAAATATCAGTGTAATTTCAGTTTCCGCTATATAGACCCCGAGGATGTACTGTCACTCAATAATCCTAGCAATAAGAATAACACCCTAGTTAACTTGAAATAAAAGTGACAACAAACACACCCACTTCAGCTTCTAGTCTAGATTTGTACTTAGACGTAAAGGGATTGAAATCAGAACATTATGGCAAACATGGTGATCACTGGACGTCCCCTTATAGCAACATCATAAAATTTCCCGCCTTGGGTGTGTACATTTTACAGCTGACACGTTGCTATTGTATGATGACTATCAGTAGTTCAAAATTACTGGTTATAATTATCACCACTCTCTAAACTCCAAAAAGGTGTACCGTCGTCATCACGATTTGATTGGGCGATACAAAGTTTCCATCTCATATTGGAAACCAAATATCTTGTCAGATTTCAATTTTTCTTTAAATAATTGACACTAAACAATGTTACCGACTTGCAATGTGACAGGTAACATTAAAGGAACAGTACATGCCTATCCATTTTATCTTGTGGTGATTACTCAAACTTCCCCAATCTGTAGTTATACCATATATATCTAGTTTTTTACCCAATCCTTGTTATAAAAGAGACGACAATAACAGTAAACGAAAATGTTTTTTTGGGGGAAAATATATTCAGTGGTCTTAGTTTCCTCGACAGGAAAATAATCTTAAATGCGAAAAAAACCATGGATAAATGTTCTTTCCAGTGTTTTCCCCAGTTTCATATTATTGGGTGCGCCATTACGTCCCACGGCCCTTGTGACTTCTTAAACAGGCCGTTCGAGGTAAGGGGAATCTCGGACTATTTAACATGAACAACTTAACATACTAGTAAATATCCAGTGTACCTCTCGCCACTTACAAATTTCAAGTAACGAACGATTAATTAAGAAAACTTTTTATGATATATAAAATTCACATTTCTGACGAGTTTTATACAATTTTCTTATTGGTTACAAAAACAAAATTTAGTGTTTATAAGATTTATTTAAAAACAACATGAAAACTTTATAACATTCCATCAGACTAAACCAGTTAGTCTTCATATACCTACAGACCAGCTTGTGACATGTAACAAATAATTATAAAAAACACATAAAAAACACAACAAACGGATTAACAATATTTTAGTATTGGTATGAGTAAATTATCAAATGAGTATGTTCACAAAAAAAAATATCCTTGGTTAAAAATGAATTTAAAGTTCTCTATAAGAAGTAAGCAATTTGCGAGAAGTGTGGTTAAGTACTACATAGAAAAAAAAACAATAATGTACTAAGTAATTGGTTGCTTCTCTGGTAGGGGATCAGCTTCCATGGATGGAACAACAAAATCATCGTAGCCTCTTGGGGCGATGATCGGGATCTTGTCCTGTGTTTTGAAGGAATATTCAGAAACTTCCGTTTTCCTGTCACGGGAAACCATGATCAAATGGAACAGTGAAACGAGCCCCATAATACTGGCCCCAACAGCGGCTACATACAAACACCATGGACAGTCAAACATGACGCCTTTGGGAATCTGACCTGGCATCATGTCGTGTTCCTGTACCTTTTTCAGTTGTATGATATATGTTCCTATCCTGATAATGGTCATCCAGAAGAAAAACGCTGAAATTATACATTTGTTATAGATGTTACATGTCACTTTGTAGAGGATATTTGTAAACACGGTACATTAAGGAATGTAATTACCACAAATGTCCAGAAACTAGGGAATTTTACCTAGTAAACAAGGTAAAGATATATTAATGTACTAATTCCATGAATCATAATTTTTATTTGTTTTTATATTTAGGTTGAATATTGAAATTAAATTAAGATAGAACAGACACACCAACTTCTGCTTCATATGCAGACTTGTACTTGTACAGAGATAATAATGGGCGTTTGAAATCAAAACTTCATGACAAAAGTGGTTATTTTAATATTCCAATTATGAACTTCCCCTTTCTTAGCAATAACATTAAAAGATCTTCAATCTATGCAGTTTATTCGTTTCTGTCGGGCATGTGATGTATACGACGACTTTCACAGCGGAGTGAGGTGATGTCGCATAAACTTCAGAGACAGGGTTACTTACAGTCCTTGTTTATATCATCAGTCCAATTGTCGCTTCGACATTCTTTTGTCGATATTTGAAAAGGAGATAATAAGCAATTCAGTGCATACAAATACCCACATGACACAGAAATTTGCTGCTAAAATCGGGGCACGTCATATAATATACATGCTAACTGTTATTCAGACATGATTGTTGTTCCATATAGGAAGATACTGCATAACGTATACAAGTTTTTTGGGGTGTAACGTCTTAAAAGATGACAGATTCTTTATAACCATATATGTACTAAGTGTCAATCATTATAAAATAATTTTATGCTTCTGTTCGAAACTCTTGGCTTTCAGAATATTCCAATACTGGTATTTTGTATCCCTATTAGAACGACTTATTTTTTACTTTATTTATACTGTAGTGTGTTATCTTATTGAACAAGTTTGCTGTGGTGTTCAATATTTTATTTTGTAATTCTTGCATGTTATCTTTTTTCATATACCTGACAAAATTTGTGTAGAGCATGCCAGTCTCCCAGAATGCTTTCCTAAACCTCGTCCTCTGGCGAACACAACGGCTCCAATCAATCCAATCATTGCTAGAGCAAGACCAATAGAAATGTACCATACCAAGTCGAGTCTTCCATGACGAGCATATTCTGTAAATAATTTTATACATAATAATAAAACTTTTTTTTATCATAATGTAAGAAATATTTTCACTAAGTATTTGTCCAACCTTTTCATTCCACCCTTTTTAATCTCACACTGAAAACAAACTTCGGTGGGTTTGTAATTACCTGATATATTGTTATTTGAATTGTATGAGTGACAATATTTTGTACAATCATAAACTGTCCGAATTGTTCATGTGATGCTTGTCCAATCTACCCGAAACTTCATTTGAAGGTAAGGACACACCAGGAACATTGATGCACGCTGATCTTTAATGTGGCTGCTATCTTATCTTGAAAACGGGGCAACAAATCACAAACAAACGGAAATTTATCATATCTCCATACTTGACACTTTAAAACAATCTTGAAAATTCAAGTCGGTCATAGAAACTGGGGAATAAAGAAAAAGATGAAATACAATACGGATTTTGGGTATCTTCCGTGTTTGGATAAAAGAGTATTATGATTGTGTTATTCCGCTTCTTTATTGATCTACCATTTTTATTAAATTATTCATGTTCGTTTCTATGTATATACTGATTATAATCCGAAACCTTATAATACCCGATAAACGCAACAGTATCACATGTTCAAAAGGACGTATTCTTTCCTAATTATAGAATGTAAAGTCACGATTCCTTTTTTAAATTCATGACTGGAATGACAAAGGAAAAACTGTAGATTAAAATATCGAATTACTAATACTCACGTATATATTATTATGTTATTTATATTTACTTATTCGTTTAACTTTTTATATATGTAGATGTTTTTGTACAGTTCACACAGAAAGAACTTTAAGGAAATTACTGAACTCGTTTGCAGTTCACAATGTCATGCTCTTCTAGTTCAAGCATTTAATCCCCTATGATTCGTTTATTCTTACATTTTCATTTTATTGATTTCTTTAATTAAGCACTTACCAACAGCAGTGTCAATGAAATCACTTGCGAATCTGAATTCTTCTGGAATTTCGCTTACATCTTCATCAAGGAAGGGTATAACGTCAGTATCTTTGCGTTCATGGCGATTCTTCCTGTAACACTTATGATAACATTTATGATGACCGTGGTGATGATGACGTTTATGGTGGTGTCGCCTTTTCTCCTCTTCTGACATTTCTGGCATTTCATCTTGGTTTTCATGGCTGTCCTCCTCGCTGCTGTCATCATCATCATCGCGCCTTCCACATTTGCATACCTTGTAGTACCATAGACCGAATGAAATGGTGACCCGCTGTTTCTCAGGTTTCATTAATTCTGGCAATTCTTCGACACGAATTCCGTCACCCTCTGGCATGATATTATCCAAAGGGGACATCATAAGGTCTCTTTTTACCACTACCCATCCTGGACTGGCCGTTACAATGATCTTAAGTATCAGCGCTATAACAGAAAGCCCAACACATAATTTCAGCTTCCTGCCCAACTCCATTTTGTCTTCGCTTTAGCTTACCTTGATATTTTTACCTGTACTTAGTTAGCCAATAGTATTCTACTTGGATCTAAACATAGGTATGAAATAATATCAAATATAATCAATAACAGCTCAAGGTTACAAAATATAGAACTTTAAATTCTAAAGATTTACTGAACCGATCTATGAAAAATATCAGTTAAATTATAAGTATATTGTTTGTGTGAAGTCTGTATGTTTAAAACCAAAACATATAAAGAAAACTATGGAATTATTAAGTATTATGTAACCCTTTCCTGAAAAATCAAACGACAACAGTAGATCCTAAACTCACAATCCGGGGGGGGGGGGGGGGCACTTACTACATATATATGAGGTGCTAGGTATGTTCTGACAAAAGGGGGTGAATTTTTACGCAAAACGACTTTTTCTCTTTTCTACAAACAAGGGTAATATCTGACTATCTGGAATGGGGTTATATGTCAATATATCAAGAACACTAGGAACGCTTATAATTTGAAGGAAACAGCCTCAGCAGACTTGTAGGAAATCGCTTGTTAACAACTTAATTGTTTTATTGCATTGATATGAAGATAACTCCTATCACTATCCACATGGCAGAAAAGGGGTATTATTTTAGACAAATATTGTCTGTAATGGGGTATGTAACATGATCAAATTTTGTCTGGAAAAAGGTCGGGGTTCAAATGTGCTGGAAGAACCCACCTGTCAACCGGAGGGGGGAGGGGGGAGAGATAAATTGTGTTTTTTAGCTCACCTGACCCGAAGGGTCATGTGAGCTATTGCTATCACTTGGCGTCCGTCGTCCGTCCGTCGTCCGTTAACTTTTTCAAACGTTAACTCCTCCAACACCATAAGTCCAACTGCAACCAAACTTGGTACAGTTATTAATTGGTATGGGTGCTACAAATCTATTGTTTGGATTTTTGATTCGTATAAAAACATGGCCGTCATGGCTAAAAATAGAACATAGGGGTAAATCGCAGTTTTTTGCAAATAAGTCAGAAACGGTCACAGATATCAAAATTCTGGCAAGGGTAAAAGTGATCAGCACCTCAAGATCTACCTGCCCTGAAATTTAGAAGAAGATCCAACCACTCATTTGAGAGTTATCACCCTTTTTTTTGACATTTTTGGCTTTTTTTTATGTTATTATTTCAAAAATCTTCTCCTCTGAAACTACTGAATGGATTTGGATAAAACTTAGCATGATTGTTCCTTAGGGTATCCTGCACAAAGTTTATGCTTCGATTTTTGATCCATCGAAAAACATGGCCACTGTTACTAAAAATAGAACATAGGGGTCAAACAACAGTTTTTCGCAAATATCTCAAAAATCATTAGGTTATGGCAAATTCACCAGGTTGAAAGTGTTCAGCATGATGAGAGCTACCTGTGTGCTTATTTTCGTGAAAATCTGTCAACTGATGTTAGAGTTATTGCCCTTTTTTGACATTTTTGGCTTTTTTTATGTTATTATTTCAAAAATCTTCTCCTCTGAAACTACTGAATGGATTTGGATAAAACTTAGCATGATTGTTCCTTAGGATATCCTGCACAAAGTTTATGCTTCGATTTTTGATCCGTCGAAAAACATGGCCACTGTTACTAAAAATAGAACATAGGGGTCAAACAACAGTTTTTCGCAAGTATCTAAAAAATCATTAGGTTAAGGCAAACTCTGGCAGGTTGAAAGTGTTCAGCATGATGAGAGCTACCTGAGTGCTGATTTTCTTGAAAATCTGTATACTGATATTAGAGTTATTGCCCTTTTTTGACATTTTTGGCTTTTTTTTATGTTATTATTTCAAAAATCTTCTCTGAAACTACTGAATGGATTTGGATAAAACTTACCATGATTGTTCCTTAGGGTATCCTGCACAAAGTTTATGCTTCGATTTTTGATCCATCGAAAAACATGGCCACTGTTACTAAAAATAGAACATAGGAGTCAAACAACAGTTTTTCGCAAATATCTCAAAAATCATTAGGTTACGCCAAATTCTGCAGGTTGAAAGTGTTCAGCATGATGAGAGCTACCTGCGTGCTGATTTTTGTGAAAATCTGTCAACTGATGTTAGAGTTATTGCCCTTTTTTGACATTTTTGGCTTTTTTTATGTTATTATTTCAAAAATCTTCTTCTCTAAAACTACTATTCAAAATCAAATGAAACTTGGTAAGATTGTTCCTTAGGGTATTCTGCAAAAAGTTAATGCTTGGATTTTTGATTGGTCAAAAAACATGTCCGCCCTTACTAAAAATAGAACATAGGGGTCAAAATGCCGTTCTTTGCTATTCTTTCCTGAATTATAGAAATAAAATGAAGATGAAAGCTACTTTCAAGGAAAACATGGTATCCCGAGTTGAATGGTGATGATGAAAGTTTGTTTTGGACGGCCATTTTTAAAATGGCTGCCATTTTCCCGCCATTTTTTACACTTGCTCGGATTTCAACAATATTTGGTTTTTAAAGTAAACATGGTATCCTTAGTGAATGGTGATGATGAGAATGTTGTATAACAATGATTAAACTTCATAATATGTGAGCTTTTAATTGCCATCACTTGGTGTCTGTCATAATCGTTGTTAACAAATTTTCAAACATCTTCTCATCTGAAACTACTTGGGGGAATTTGATGAAACTTAGCATGATTGTTCCTGCAATATTTCCTTTTCAAGTACAATAAAAAGCCTTAACCCACAATTTTTACATAACTTCTTTCAAACATTTTAAAAACGAAGACAACATATAGACCAAAAGATTTATACTTGTATTTGAAGATTAATTAAAGCTTGTATTTTGTATTATGAATCATCAGATTGACCATGACTGTATCTTAATCAAGCGTAGGGAGAACTCATGCCCATTTCTTTCCAGAGGTTCTTAAAGGTTTTTAAAGGTATTTTCAGCATTTTACGTGACCTTTAATACTCAGTTTAGTTTACAACAAACATTAATATATTAATTTAGTTTATAGTGCATTGTTTACCAGGTGAGCGATTCAGGCTCTTGAGAGCCTCTTGTTCTATTTTTAATCGCCCTGGCGACGATCTCCTACAAGGTTACATTTAACGTTTATGACTCCAGTGAACGCAATATTTATATGAAAATAAAATGCATCCAGGATATCGTTATCATACTCTACATTAACTTTATGGTAACGTTACACAGACATGTTGCGGAAATTCGGCTGCTCATGTAAGACTGAGTGTATTTCGTATTCCATCTTCTTTGGAAATATTGTATGCCAACTATATAAATGCAAAATTTTCATCTGACATCACTAATCAGTGAATATGCTAATGCAATTCAACATTGAATATTTAGACATTTCGTTATTTGGCATTGCACAACATCATATTTTAGATTTACATAATATGTACGTTGTTCATTGGGAAGACTATTGGTGTGGTTCTGGCATGCCATTCGGACCCCAATTTCTTTATCCTGGAATTATCATCCTATAATTGGAAATTGGCTGCATTCGGAAATTATACTCGGAAAATTAAAAATATTTGAATAATATAACACCACCGTGGCTTTCGGTTTCCTGAAAGTTAGACAGAACATACTCAAATCTTCTGGTTTCGCCAAAACTAAACAAAAACTTATATGATATATAAAGATTGCATTCGATGGTTTTGTCAACCTATTTTGACCACAGACATATGCTGTCTTTCTCAACCATATTTTATAATATGATTTATCCATTTTGTTATTTTGGTTGAGTTATTTAGAGCTCTTCACTGGGTATGAAGATCTAGTCGCGATCTGTGGATGTCTATTTTTGATCAATTCACGTTCTCTCCTTGGTATTTAATATTCAAATATTTGAACTTTCAACCGGAACTTGGATTTAATCGACATAAACAAAATCAAACAATATCAAAAGAAAGTAATAACCTTTTTTCTGCAAAAGGTACTACATTGACTATCTGATTAAGGAGATTGCTATTCACAGCTCTCTTGCTATCTCCATTGTCATTTACTTATGATACCAAAATGACTTATGACTGGAAAATCTGAAACGAGTTTTTAAAATTCACGTCTTTCACGAGTGGAGCACAGGGGAACGAGGTAAAGGACGCTGAATTTTAAAAACGATTTGATGATTTTCCAGTTGTTCACTTTTGAATGAGTACCTATTTATTTCGTAAATACATGATTTTAAGGTTTCCTGAACCTAGGTAAATTCATTGAGCACAGTCGACGAAGTTAAATAATGTTATGCCTGATTGGTCAAAAGGTATGACAAAAGATTTCTGATTGGACGTCACAACAGTTGGAAATCGATGCATGTGCAACGATCTTCCATGGGTCATCTCCTAATGAAAATAGCTATTTACGGAAGAAATTATCAGTAATCGTATTTTTTTTTCATCTTCCTTTTGCTGTAAGTGATGACAGTAATAATCTCCCTCCCATTTATTGGATATACAAACTTCATAAGGGTCTATATACAAGAAAAGGTAAATAACTGACTCTACTAAGTGCACTACTAAACCTCTTCAAAATTCTTTACTGTTTTATAACATCAATTAGGGACGGACTCAAGTGCTACTACAAAAAACCTACACAGCGAAAGTTAGGTGGTCGTTATTCCATTGTATGCTGCTTTTAACCGATCGGTTATCCATTGTTAGTACAGCTTTATTTAAAGTAAGTTTAACAGGATAAATCTCTTTAGTGTATATACTGAAGTCGTCTTTATTGACAGCCAAAACATCATCCAAATATCTAAAAGTGTTATTAAATTTTTGTATCAGTCAGATGTTGTGACTATATTGTATTAAAAAAGCAAAATCAGTTTATTGTAAAATAAATGCGAGACAGGTATAAAAATGCCAGTGTCGCACACATGAACCATGATCATATATGTCGATCACTAAAGAGATATTCTTTATACAGCAAATTTAGGCGAGTGGCCTCGAGCGTAGAACATGTTGCTAGGCAAACAGGTGCCGTAGTGTCTCAATATGACAACATTTTAGCAGAGCGAAGTTACTGTCATTTATCATATGTTTAGTGTTGATATAGGTAGTTTTGCCCAAGATACAGACGGAAGTGAACTTGCCATATTATCCCAGCGGGATGATATCCATATCATCCGGCTGGGAAACCATTATTGTTCTCCTAAACATCAGGTGATCTCAACTTACAACTGGCGTCAAAATAAACAATATATGATATGGGTTTATCATGTCATACCCAATATATCAACCCCACGTCAAGTTCTCGGGCGATATCAGTGTCTTGGATGATGTGAAAGACCCATATGATATTATATATATAACTCATTCTAAGACAGGGTTATATTCCGTCCTTGAGACTATATATCTTCGGTTAGATTTTCGAGTGTTAATGGAATTGACACCCCACAGGACTTGACACACCGCCGGATAATATCTACTTGCAATTTGACGTTGTCGTTATTGATAAAGGACATGTTTACCATTCCGAAGCGCCCGGATTTTTTTAGGAGTTCACACTGTGTTGCCATGTTCTAGTCGTGTTTAGTGTTTCGTCAGTTCTTTTTGGTTATATCCTTATGGTATTTGTTTGGTGCGAGTTTGCCTGTTATTTGCATTTCGATCTATAGTGGACTTTTCCTACTGTCGATATTTATAAATCTATAAGTGTTAATATAACAGGGTAGTGATTTTAGTAGCTGACAAACCGGGTTAACTTTTGTAATGTAAACGGACCCTTGACTACTGTAGCAAGCCAACATTGTTCTGTGATCACCCTCTATTATTTTCATGACATAGACTGAACACAACGGTTTTGTTGTCATAGAAACTATTACATACGTATATTGTAACAATACACATATTCTGTTATATTGCTTATTTGCATTTGAAATCAATAATATATCTGCTGGATTTTTTTTCTCTTCAGAAGATAATTATGTGGCGTTTTGCGACAACAAAAATTGTAAAAACAAACCTACCAACAATTAGCAACTAAGAAAAAAAAACGGATTCCGACAAAATAATATATAATCTGGACACCAAAAAATAAGATGCAACTTGATTAAGGAATGTAAATAACAGAACACTGTTGGAAACGTTTTAATCCTCATTTTGTTTTTTTTTTCATACCATAAACTTCACTCGATACTCTCATAATGCATGTTTCTCTTGAATTACTTAGTATGTAATCCGATTGTAATAGAAGAAGCCCGAGAGAAGAAGACGTGCTACTGTAGTATTACCAATTAATAAATAAAAACCAACAAAGTAACCTGACAAAGATCAAATTAATAACTATTATACATTAATTACTTATAAAATATTAAAATTAGGTTGTGTCCGGTTGGTCATGACTGTTGGTTATTTGGTTTAAGAAATCAATCACTTAACATTCTGGACAGAGGATTTTCCATGGAACAAGATTTACATGTATAGCTTTGACTCTAGGTAATAATAGTCAGTTGTTTCTCTGATATGGGACCGGCATCATTGGTATTGTAGGAAGTAAGAACAATAAGCTTTTGGTGAAATTATTGGTTCCTTCCTTACTCCAACTTTCTGAGTATTTAAGGCGTATTCTTGAAGTTGTATTTTCATGTCACGAGATATCTTGGTCAGACAGAAAAGAGCAGTAATGTCCATCATGAATGTGTCCTCATGATTACCATAAATACCTTACTGTATAGCACGCGCTTTGTTACTATTCAAGTTACTAGTAATTAAATTTAACTTCGGCACGCGGATCAATTTTTTGCAGAAATTTCTTTTTCGATAACAAACATTAAAACTGATGCTTTTCTGTAAGTGTTTTTCTTTTGTCACCCATAAGTTATCTTTAGCTATTTTTCCTAGTACAGAACATATTCATTCTGTCAGTAATTTTCATGTAAAGTTTCTTATTAGATTGTCATCACTTGGCATCCAAGGTCTGTCGTCGTTGTAAAAACCTCATCAGAAACCAATAGACTAATTGAAGTAAAATTTTTGGTGGAATCGTCCTTGGTGTTTTCCTTTCAAAACCATATCCGGGAGTGCAGACTTCCAACAAATATGGCTGCCGACACTTTAAAAAGGAGAAAAACATTCTGCAAAAATATGTTAAAGTCTTCTTCTCTGATACTACTTGGTCCAACCTGGGTGGACTTTATATCCCATTCCACAGACCGTAAATGAAACTCCAAATTTTAATACTTTACCATATATCTTCCATATGGAAAATTCATAAAAAGATCTTTTTATCTGAAACCAGTAAACTAAGACGCCAAGTTTCAAAAACTTTGTCATGTTTACAATAAACAACAAAATAGATAACAGGAAAGGTCAACAATTACATATAGATTCTCCTTCTGGTACGAGTGAGTTATGGAATTTCTCCACCCGAGATAGTTAAATTTTCGATTTTCAACACGCGAGCCTTTATCGAGCGTGTTAAAATCTAAAATTTAACTATTGAGGGTGGAGAAATTCCATAACTCACGAGTAAATTGAAGGAGAATCTGTTTCTCCTATGATTTTCGACAAAAACCTCAAGAAAATGTCGTTGCTATGTAGTTTGTTTACATAGACGTCATTTCGGGACTTCTCTAGTTTATCGTTCAAATAACTGTAGAGAAAAAGGCGGTAATTCCCACGTAGAAATTTAATCACCGGGAGGTGGTTAAAGATATTATGTATTTTTATCCCACCGATTAAACACGTCAAAAATAGGAGAAAAACCAATTAACATCATCCAACAGAACGAACCAAGGTCAAAAAAGAGCACAAAACACAAACATAAACACAACAGTGAGTCAGGATTGTTTGACTTGGTACAGACACTGAACAGTAGTAGGGTTAAAGCGGTTTTACGGGTACCCAAACCTCCACCTTATCTATCCTTACAATGTCCACTAACTGAAGATGGTTGCCACTGGAAAACCTTATTTCTGCTTTTGTAGTGCGATATAATTTATGGTTTAAACACAACATTTTCAATCCCTTCCCCTCGATAAAATACAAAGCTAGTTACTGGTGGTCCGGTAAAGTAGCTTTTCTAAGTTTTTCAAGTCCTTATAACTTCAGGTCAAATCTTGATAAGATCGGGTCAACATTGTGATGTCAGCGATACTTTGGGTCATGTCGCCCGCCATTGCTGGCTGTATTGTTAAGCTGGCCCCCTGGTAAATATTTTTCGTTTCGCTAGCCTTAATACAAGGCCCCTTGTGACAATGACAATTATACTCCTGTTCCCAGATTAGTTATATAGTCGGGTCATCGTCCATAACAGACTAAGCCGTTGTATGGAGTTCGCCTTAGATAAGCTTGGGGTAAAACGATAACTCCTTTTTCAACCATGCACTGTTTACATTCCATGCCCCAAAATTGTAAGTTCTTTTCTGTAGGACCTTAGGCTATTTTTATGCCTTGGGCATCCCGAAATTGGTTTCCGTTAAATAACTTCAGTATGCATCAACGAAATCATATTAATTTTTAAACAGTATTAATTACCACTACGCACATTTCAAATTCTAAATTTGACACATTTCACATTTGTTGTTTCTGAGTTATGCCGCTAGATAATACATAAAATAAATAGATTTGAGGTTTCAATCTCATTGAGTTTGCCTCATCAATGTATAAACCACTAAGCAAAGATTATGTTTGTATTTTATGTGTTTCACCAATTCTCGTTTCTGAGTTATGTCGCTTGATAAAACGGAAAATAGCCAAATTCCTTTTCATTTTTTTGTGTTAATTATCCAGTTTCTATAAAAGTATGCGACAAGTTGAGGTCTTTTCTTTTTTTTCTGGGACCAGAAACTTGTTGGGAACGTGACAGAATGAATACATCAAGTCACGGCCTTTTCTAACGTATGCTTTGAAATATATCAATAAACGTATCTCAGCATACCAAGAAAACATGTACATCGTTTGCGTTGATATAAATAACGATAAATCAATTTTGTCATTGCCATTTGTGTTAAAAATTCTAGAACAAATCTAAATATACTGGATATACTGAAAACTGTAAAAAAATTAATCAAACTTCAAGTCTACTTTTCTTTATTAAGAGCGGCTACACCTGGATAGATCAAGTCCCTGACCGATTCAAATTCGTTTGAAGTAACGAGAATAGTGATTACTTTTAATTTTTATCATGAAACAGGGAAATCTTGTAAATTAATAACTTGTAATTGATGAGAGATAAATTGTAAGTATATTGTGACAGATATCATATAACTCACCATTCAACATAGGTTTACTTTCACTGAGTTGAGATCATCACCCTAAAAATTTCGACAAAGATTTCAAACGACTTCAAATTAAGTAAAATAAAATAAGATCTAAACTGTTATTGTATTCTTTCATTGAACTAACATTTTAATATTCTTTCTATGGAAAATGGAAGGCTCATCTCGATCTAAATTAAACAACCATTTAAGACCGTCAAAGGGAATGGATTTTTCTTTTTTGCAGATGCTCAATTTTATAAAATCATACTTCAGAATTATAACGGCTGCATGATGGTAACATTTAATGGTCAACTTTTTGAATTCCCTACTGAATTTAATATTCAGTATCTGCAGAATATACTATTCCTCATTCTTTATCGTATTTCCCCATGCCTATATCGACCTGCTGAGGCCTTCACAATTTCCCGTATTTCGGCACTGTGACGTCGTAAAGAGTTGACCCGACCCTAATATGAGCTGACCCGAATATATCAGCGACGTCATAATGTTTGACCCAACGTTGACCCGAATATATCAGGAAAACATCCGGTTATAGGCAGATGGCCATTGAAAAGTAAGAAATTCCATTAAGATTGCTAGTTAACAATACGATAAATTTATCATCAAGTTTTCTTCAAACAAATATTGTAAAATATAAGCCGCTCGACACTATATGAAGCTTTTTAGCTCGTTCGCTACGCTCACTCGCCGAAAAAGCTTCACATTGTGTCTCGCGGCTGATATTTTACAATATACGTTTGCAGAAAACCTGATAATATGTACACATACGATAAGAACGGTTACATCTCTTATTATATATAGTGTGTTTTCTCCGAGTTTCTGGTACTTTCTGTTAATTTCATCAATCCAAAAGTCTTTACGAATTGATTGGCTAATACGAAGTTTCTATCTTACGTATGAGACTAGATATCTCCAGTTAGATTTCACGTCATTCTGGAAATGGTGTCAGTCCCGGATTTTAATGGGAGTTCACATTGCTATAGTGCTTTAGTTTTTGTGCTGTCTTGTTCTAGTTTTTGTTAGTTTATTATACGTTTTTTACTCTGTTGGTTATACATGTATTTTTGTGGCGTTTGTTTGTTGTGCTCCATTTTCCCTGGACTTCGAATTTGTGGACGTTCCCCACTGTTTTGTCGCTTCTGTATTCTTTTGCCGATATTCAACAACACATTTCTGTGTAAATAACATACCTTTCACTCTCGGTGTAAGGCTTATAGTGTTTATTAAGTAAGGAGATTTGAACAAAATTCAACAAAATACCTTGTGCATTTTCGGCATCAATGGATATTAACTGGTACCACTGAGTGGGTGTCTCTGCTGGTGGACTTCAAATACACGGGAGTATCATCAAATCAGGGGATTGTTCTTCTATACTAGTCTGAAATTGATACTTTAAAAAATATTGTTATAAAGTTGTTTTTATTACCTTCATATATAGCTCTGTACTAAACTTTTTCTTTCAACATATTGGGTTATTGTTTCGGCTTGGTCACACATGACTAGTCGTAATTCACGAAACTAGATGCTCCTAGAAGCCTGTATCGCTCACCCGGATTTTACTTCAGCAGAACTAAAACCACACTTTAGTATCAGTGGTTTCAGATGAAAAGACGTTCTTTAAAGTTCTGTTGAAATTGCATCATTTCGAAAAAATTCTCCATCGAAATTCCTTCCAATTTTTAAGTTGTAATAGAAACAACACAGAAATTACGAATCGTATACAAATATGAAAGTTTTTATTCACCAAGAAGTCCTCTGTCAGGAATTGGCAATGAAAATAGTGTTTCTTATAAATTTAATTGTGTAGGCATCTTTAAAAAAATGCCAATATTTGCCCTTTTCTGCACAAACCAGTGCTCTGTAACTAAGGAAACGACTTTCCTAGATTCGGGACCATGGATATGATGAAAATCATAATATTTGTTATAAATGTGTTAGTTACATATGGAATAAACATTTTATCCGCTTAAAAAAAATTGAATTGCCATCCAATGTTCGATGCTTGCTGACATCCCCTCTTAAAAAGAAGTTGTTTTTTTTAAAAATTCAGCCGATCAGAAATTAGAATAGGCTCTGGTGGCCATTTTTCTTGGTCAATAATCACTAAAGTAACATGACTTGGAAAGTACCTTACAAGGAACATCTCTGCCAAGTTTGGTCATCTTATGTTCAGTGGTTCTCAAGAAGACGATCAAAATGTGAAAAGTTAAGGGACGGCGGACGGACGACGGACGCAAAGTGATGGCGATAGCTCACACTGGTTTTTTACCACGTGAACTAAAACTGGCAAAAACTGGTATCATAGAATATCTATTTCAAGCTTCTCCAATTCTGTTTCGACTTTGTTAAATATTTGTTGTGTTTTAATGGTAAAGGTTATGCTCCTGGGGAAAGTATATCCATAAACAGCAAAAACCGGTGTTTGTTTTAATAGGAACACATTCCATTTATCAATTTAGAACCTGATTGAATAAAGATATGTAAAGGGAAATCATATTAAGTTTTACTCATGGTAAACATTTTAATATAATAAATGTCAAATTTAATCCACAAGCCATTTGCAAATCAAACTGGACAGTCATAAAATGAGGAACAAATCAATATAAATGGCACCGTAAGTGTTTGTCCTCGGCTATCAGAAACACACCTGCGACATGAACACAAACTTAATCAGAATATTCAGAATACAGACAATGCTGCAGGGATGTAAGTATGATTCTTAATTTTTTTACATATTTTTTTTTAGACCAGTGTAATGGTAACAGTTTCAATAAGAGTAAAATTCAATAATACATAGTAATGTTACATTTAAACCTCATTATTGAGACTAGATATCTGCAGTTACACGCTTTCTGCTCATTTCAACGGATTTTACTCACTTGCATTGTGACTGATTCGTTTACAAAGGGGACAAGCTTTCCCTCCGTTATAACCTGATGTCACTTACGATTTCTTCCGGAAGTTCACATTGCTAGTGCTTTGGATTTTGTGCTGTCTTGTGTTAATTATATTCGGTTTGTTTGTGTATAATATTATGCGTTATTGTTGTTGTTGTTGTCCGTTTTTACTATTATAATATATATATGTTTGTAGTATGTTACTGTTTTCAGAAGTTTGTTTTTGTCTTTGAAGTTGGATCATATGGACATTTCCCTCTGACGTATTGCTTCGGTATTCCTTTATCCACTCTTTTGAGTAAAAAATAAAACATAACTAAGGTACTTGATACAAGATAGCTTTAGTCAATTTCATTTCTTTTTAAATTAAATTTCAGTTGCAACATAAAAAGAAAGACACGATGTTAATTTCAATCATTCTAGTTGCGATGACAGCCGTGGGTAGCACTTCCAACGTTTTTGATCTCAATAAGATATTCACCAAGTATGCAGCAACATGTGGACTGAACTTTTGCAATGTGTCTTCTATTCCGTTACCGTATTTCAATGAAAGTCTAACGCGGTTTCCTTTTGGGTGTTCTCCGTGTTCTTGTTATGACTGTATACTTAACAAAAACTGCTGTCCTGACATTGGAATGTATCTTAATGAGGTCAAGTGTATCAACGACGTCATATATAGTCCATACAATGAAGAATCGGGATTTTATTTTGCTGTTATAGATTCATGTCCAGTTGGAACTAACCAGAAAATATTGAATCTATGCCGGAATATCACGACCCTGACCGACAAATTGACCTTAACTCCTGTCACTAGTAGATTTGGCAAAACATACAGGAATATTTATTGTGCGGAATGTAATGGAGAAATGGAAGCCCAGTCATGGTCATTTGATATCAAATGTAAAGAATTTGTAGACTTTAACTTTCTTTCAACTTTTCATGAAATCTTGGACATGATCAAGCTGAAGAGCTGCACTGTAATGTATGTTAACAGTAACGTTAATTATCACGTTCAAAGATGTGAACCAGAACGAAATGATTTAATCCGTAAATGTAATACAACGGGTACATGGATGGTATATGACTATGATATCGAATGGGCATGTAATCATTTTCAGCTACCATTCGAAAACTTTAGAAATATATTTTGTTTGATGTGTAACCCACCATTACAAAGTAATAATGTTACCATCACAGAGGAATGTTTACATGAAATAGGTATGGAGAAGAGTATTGAATTGGAAACTGCCTGTAGATTGTATGAAACCAGCAGTGTAACAATCCCATTCAAAAATATCTTCTGTTACCAATGTAACAAACAAAATACAGTGCATAGGTATACAGATATTGATGGAGATTTTACCATTGTAATAAACGAATACAATCAAGTATCATACACAATGAGTGGGAGTAAATTTACAACAGATTTCCTATCGCAGTATTTGGTCAGTTCCAATGACAATCCAATGATTAACAACAATGCAATGACAAGATTAAATAGTTCCTATATATTTTATGATGAAGTCAGGGAAGTTAACCTTACAAATCTGATTTCACAATATACATCGCAATATGGTCCGGAAATTTGTGGTATTTATAATCCAAACGATAGTAGCCCACCTCCGCCGTGTGTGTGTGCCCAGGGTTGTTTATCAACACCTCCGCCGTTCTGTTGTATAGATTTTGAATTGGATCAGCATCATAGTTGCGTTGAGAGGAGAGTTATGACAACTGTTTGTAGATACGCTGATGAAGGGTTGAATTCTAATTGCTCCAGAAGAGGAAGTCTAATATTCGATGTACCAGTGTCACGAATGGGAGAAAATTATGGCAACGTATTTTGTGGACTCTGTGCAGATGATTTCGTTAATTCTGAATCTCTTCATCCAGTGCTCGCTGGACAACAGTTTAGTCCTTGGAATATACAGATAACATGTCCGTTGACCAACGTACTTTCAGTACATTTTCAGATAAGTTTGAAAGATATTATTGATACAGCAAATCAAATAAATTGCAATATAACATTTCAACCAAACCAAGAGGATGTCACGTTATGCGATGACATGTCTAAAACAATAAACACATGTAACGTATCAGGAACATGGACGAGTTTGGATGCAGATGTTTTGTGGGCATGTGAAAAACTTAATAATACATATCTTTCAAGTTATATGGGGTATCGTAACGTATTTTGTACATTATGCAATCCAAACATGCCACTGTTTCCTACTACAACTACCAGTGTACCAGAAAGAACGACTTTGTCAGTAAGATATTGTCAATTTTGTTTAAGTACTGGTATTTTTATATCGTTCAGAAGTTTCTTTCAGATACGGGACCATACTGAAAAATTAATTAGTGTGTGTGAAGAAAATGAAGTCTTAGACAAGCTACAGGTATGTAAAAAAATAAATATTGATAACTAATATATGTGTGTCCACAAAATAATCAGAAATCTTAATAGTTGTATTTAGCATTTCATTTTTCTTTATTAGAATCTAATAAAATTAACCAAATATCTTTTCTTTAATACTACAAATTTTAAGCAATTTAATAAAAATATTACACACACAGACACACAAATTCTTAAAAAGAAAACCCGGTTATTCAAGCGGATATGTGCAAGTGTATTAAATATTTATATTGCTTAAAACCTATAAAATGCATCTTTTTTCACACTTTAAACAAACCATACCCCAGGAGTACCAACTAATTTAGGATTTGGAAGTTTAGAACCATATACAAAATATCTTAAAAGGTCTACAAATCAGTTGATAGATAATACACATGCTTGTGGTGAAAATTTTGGAAAAAATTATCATAATGTGTAAAATCAAATGAAACTAACAGGAAAGTAAATATCTAGGTGAGAATAAGTTGAAAATAAGAAGTAATTTTTACATACTTCCAAAAAATAGGAACTGAAATTTTCAGCACTCGAATAAAAATCTTGGAGGATACCCTTAGGACATTATAGTCAAGCAGTAGTGATAAACTCGGGTAACTTTCCTCTGTTCGATGCGCATGTCTGGATTTATCTTCGTAACCGAAAGGTTAGAAATGTTTCGGTTTTAATGCTGCTGATGAGAGGTAACTCCTTGAAATGCGTCGTATACAGCATAGTATAAATTTACTATATCTACTATTAGTATCTTTGGATTGTTATTTAGAATACCAAAATAAAATATAACACTCAACTTGTATTTTAGAATCTATAACGTATGTATTTCTTTTCAGAACAAATGTAGAAAAGTCACTTGTTCTCCTGGATATATGCTGGTAAATAATACATGTGAACCACTTCTACAAAAAACAAGTAACCTAGGATATATTATACCAGTTTGCATAGACTCGTTGTCTCCTGTAAACCCTGTTCTTCACAATAACTTTTTGGAAATCATATACGATTCACTCCGACCTTTCCTTGAACGATTCCTAGAACTTAACAAATTCTTCACGTGGTCTTTGCAACCTAAGATTTCTTCTGTACACATGGTTACCAATATAACTTGCAGCCGAAATAAAGCCATGCCAACCAAGATTCTTTCAGTTTTGGAGATATTTATTGATATGAATATTAATAGAAAAGATGTGGAAACAAAGCTTGTCAACTTAAAGAACGAAGTATTCTATGTTGATTACAGAGGCAATACTACGATGTTGAACATTTCAGTATGTCCAGAGGCAATGGATACAAAATACAAGTTAAACAATGAGGCTCAGTTTGTAGGAAAGTGCTACCTATCTAAAACGAACTTGAACTTCCAAAGATCGCATGCGTACTACAGGTTTAACCCCATCTCTGAGCTTCTGATTTGTAGACAGGTGGACCTTGACAAACATGAAATACACATCGATGAATCAACATCAAATCTGCGCATTAAAGATACCAATGTCATTTTGAGCAAGTGGAAATACAGACGTCAAACAAATGGTTCAGCAAGAATTTGTATCGAAACATTGGAAATCATGAAAAGATCGCCACACCAAAATGATCCTACACTACACAATATATTAGTGGCAGCATCAGTAATATCGATGGTTTGCTTGTTCTTTACTTTTTTAACCTACTGTATCTTCCCAAGTCTCAGATCCGTTCCAGGGAAAAACAATATGTCGCTTGTGTTCTCACTTTTCTTACTTCAGTCAATTTTTACTTTTGCCGGAAACAGAACTAAAGATGACGTAGCTTGTAAAGTTATAGGCATAGTTCTCCATTTGGTCCTGTTATCCACTTTCACCTGTTTAAGTGTTTGCACTTTTCACATGTTCCGAACATTCAAGACGATCACTGTTCCCCATACAAAAGAACACAGCAACAGAACAGTACTGTTATATTGTTTGTATGCTTATTGTACACCAACAGTTGTAATAATAATCAATGTATCGATTACTATGATAATAAGGGATGACACCGGATATGGTAACAGAGGCGGTATCTGTTTTCTTTTGCATCAGTATTCCATTATTGGATCCCTTATTGTTCCAGCAACTGTAATTTGTGTGTGCAACACGATTTTCTTCATTGTTACAATGTATGAAATAAGTTCAACACCGAAAATCCAGAGAACAAGTTCACATGCAGCAGTTCATAGAAACAGTGTTGTATATATTAAATTGTTTAGTATAACCGGAATCACGTGGATTTTGCAGATTGCAGACTCCTTTTTACCCCTGACATATTTTTCTGTTGTTGCGTCGATTTTAAATGCGTTGCAAGGCGTGTATATATTTTTGTCTTACACGTGCAATAAACGTGTCTTGAAAATGTATAAACAGTTATGTGGATTTTATACTGAAGCATCTGAATCTACAGGGACCAGACTAACAACATCTCCTGCTACAAAGGTGCGTGGTGTCAACGGATCAAAGAATCCAATGGAAATGAAATATGAAAAGAAAGAAGACATCTGTTGTAGCTAAAGAATAAAACACCAGGAATCACATACATACTTTTAACCGAAATTACGGGCTTTGGACTTTGAAAATTTCAGGAAATAGCACCTTTCCAGACTTTTTTCTAAATGCCTTTAGATATTGAGCTGATTTTTGGTATATGAATCAGGCATGATGAGTTAAAGATCCAGTTTTGGTTTCGTTCCGCTCCGCTGATTTTTGCCGAAATGACAGGCTTTGGATTTTGAAAATTTCATGAAATAACACCTTTCCGGACTTTTTTTCAAAACGCCTTCAGATATTCAGCTGATTTTTGGTATGTGAGTCTACCATGAAGAGTAACAGGTAGAGTTAAGGTTTAGTTCCGCTCCGCTGATTTTTGTCGAAATTACGGTCCTTGGACTTTTGCGGGCGGGGCCATTCGTGTCGTTCCGACACCTCTAGTTTTAATTTGAAACAATACATACTTAATATTGTAATGTTTTTCAGATCCATGAAAATAACTATATATATATTTATTTATATACATTAACAGATCAGTTTATACTTAATCCATGAATGTGAACCTCACAATATTAAATTGTCATTTATTGTGTAAGTATTGGTATATTTTACCTTTCAGGTAGAAGTGAACAACTTATTTTTTTCTTTGAAGGTTTGAATTTTATTGCACTATGTATTGTGAACAGCAAGATTGCAAGATCAGTTTGGAACCAATGTATCCGTGTTTTACCACGGATGTAGACCGAAAGCGTTTGAAGCAGGTCATATTAGAATCTACAATAGTTTAAGGGTAGTTCAAAAACAGTTAATTTTTTAATTTTAAATTTCAGTTCGCCTAAAGGTGATCTTTTATTCGGGCATGATGGCTATGACAAACATGATGATGATAATATTCCAATGTGAACTTTTCTTTTCTAAGCAGTAACATAACGTATGGTGCTTGTGATATTACAGTGGCATCCTCAACAGATATAATTTTCTGTCGCATATAACTCCTCAGATAGTGGAATTTTCAACCTTTCTTAATATTATTAATTCTGAAATTTTACAGTCGTCCACACGATTTGATTTGCTAATAATTTTCTACCCCACAAGTATGACTAGATATTTTCTTTTGATTTCTTGTCGAATACGGGATACGATATTTCTCTACGCATGACTCGGCATCGTGTTCCAGCAGTTAACATTGCAGATGATTTAGATATTGTAAAGTATTATACTTCTGTAGTACTGTTCTCTGTTAGATGAAAGACGGATTTTTTTGTCAATATTTATTGTTTTACATTGTGTCTTTTCCTCGTCTATGACCTCTAATCTTTCATGTTTCAAACTTACCAATCATACTTTACAATATTTTCTGTTTAGTTTTCTTCTCTTTTCTTTTAGTTATATGTTTGTAGTATTTGTTTGCCTTGCAACTTTTTGAATTTTGGTCCTATAGACTTTTCTTACTGTCTTGTCACTTCCGTATTCGTTTGTCGATATTCACTATATTAGCATTATATATATAGAACGCTTAAAACTTCTTTTGTACCCAAAGGTTAATACTCACAATTATGAAATGATCACTATATAACACTAGAGGCTCACAAGAGCCTAAATCGCTCACCTGTTATTGATCTTACACCAATGATTATTTTAGCTATTTAATGTATGCCGTCACGTTTTTGGCCATAATATTGACTTGTACAGCTAAAATATAGAATCCTGAACCCAAAGATATATGGTTGCTAGAGACATTTTACCCAATCTCAGTTTGCTCTAAATGCTTTAGTTTTTGAGATACAAGTCAAAAATTGCAGTTTACCCCCTATGTTCTATTTTTAGCCATGGCGGCCGTGTTTCTCGACGGTTAAGAAAATAAAACATAAAGGGTATACTAGATACCTTAAGGATCCTTCCACCAAAGTTTGTTCAGAATTGGCAAAGTGGTTTCAGAAGAGAAGATCTTTAAAGAAAAGTTTACGCCGGACGACGACGACGGACGACGGACGTCAAGTGATGGCAATAGCTCACATGGCCTTTTAGGCCTGGTGATCTAAGCACAAGATTTATATTCATAGTACAAAAATGTTCAAGTGTCATAAGGTTAACAGATAAATGTTTGATAAACTTACACGAGAAATAATTCCATATAATACTGAAACATGAAAAACCAAGACGCATCGCCTTTATTGTTGTTCTTTGTCTTGAAAGTTCATGCAAATACTTTCTCACTTTAACTCATTCGAAAGTGTACCAACATTACAAATTAAAGTAATTACAATTTGGTGTTTTTAAAATATATATTTCTTTTCATTTTAAACAAGGGTAGCTATATTTGTCCAAGATCCACCCCCATGCAGGCACAATTTTGAAAGGGGAACACCTAAATTCCATTCTATCAAAGTTGCGTCTCAATTGCCTTAATACTTTTAGTAGAAAAGATATATTAAATTATTTTTCTACTACTTATTCTTTTTTCACTAATAAACCTTTAAAATGATAAATAATAGACTTTAGGAAATTATGCACATGTCATGCCCAGTACATTTAATGTTGAGTGATTACATAATACATATACATGTAATCTATTTTCATTCATGTAGATTAAGAGGCTTAGAAGGATATGTTACTACTCATTAACATCCTTGTTGACTACCTACCTTGATTCGGAAAGCGAGGAAATACATTTTTGTTATATGCTTTGAGGCCAGCTTAAGCCCTCTTCCGGGTGTGGGATTTTCCCGTTGCGTTGAAGACTCATTGGTAGTCGTGAGCTGTTTTATGCTCTTTGGTCGGGTTGTTGTCGCTTTGACACATTCCCCGTTTCCATTCTCTATTCTATTATCTAGTTAAACAAGATGTACTGTGAGCCATTGCTCACTAGTGATACACCCGCTTTTCGATTTAAGGTCGAAAAATAAACGAAGTCGTCAAACAGGAAGCTGATATCCCCTTGGTCCGAAAACGTATCCCATGGTATCGGCTTGTGACAAAATATCAAGTGGCTGTGATGAGTAGTTGCAGAGAAAAGTGTGACGAAAATTTTGTATTCAAAATCATAAGGTCGAAAAATAAACGAAGCTGTCAAGCAGGAAGTTGATGTCGCCCTGGTCTGAAAATGTATCCCACGATATGGCGTACCCATAGAAGGCATGTGACAAATTTATCAAATGCCTGTGATGAGCAGTTGCAGAGAAAGTGTGACAACAATTTTATATTTAAAACCATGAGATTGAAAAATAAACGTCATACAAGAAGTTGATGTTGTCTTGCTCTGAAAACGTATCCCACGATATTGCTTACCTATAGAAGGCTTGTGACAAAATATCACGCGGCTGTGGTGAATAATTGCAGGGAAAAGTGTGACGAAAAATTTTGTATTCAAAACCATAAGGTCGAAAAACTAGAGGCTCTCAAGAGCCTGTATCGCTTACCTGGATTTAACTTGTCCACCTTAAGCTGGATGGTAATTTAAGTGTAGCAGTTATTTTGGCTAGTTTCCCATAGGTTCAATGTTAAAAAAAGTTAGGGTGTGGTGGCTATCTTAGTTGACATTCAAGGTTATCAAAGACCATTCTGAAAGAGGACCAATGCTGGTATTACGTTTAGTTCCAATCTGCAAATTAAATTTTCCCATAGGGTCTTATGTTAAACTAAGTTCAGCTGTTACGGCCATCTTTGTTGACATTCCGGGTCATCGGACATAATTCTGAAAAAGGACCACCTATTGACCATTTCTGCCAAGTTTGGTTCCAATTGGCTCAGTGGTTTCAGACAAGAAGTTTTTTTTATGAATTTTCCCATAGGGTCTTTTGTTTAACTAATTTAGGCTGTGGCGGCCATCTTGGTTAACAGTCTGGGTCATCGGACACAATTCTGACAGAGGAACATTTAAGAACCATTTCTGCCAAGTTTGGTTCCAACTGGCTCTGTAGTTTCAGACATCTTGGATATCATATTGGCATGAACAACATAAACTTGGTAGAGGACTATGTAAGGTTCATTCTTGCAAGTTAACGATTCAATTGCTTTTGTAGTTTCAGAGAAGAAGATTTTTGAAATTTCAACCAATCAGAGTGAATAATTGACCCTGGCAGCCATGTTGAATTTCAGATCAGCACCAAAAAGATAAATTTTGTCAAGGACCATTATTTAATCATTTAGGCATAATATTATTTCAATCTGTCAAACAGTTTCTGTATGTGTTTCCAATAGGATCATATGTTAAATGTGTCCCGTAGTGGCGGCCATCTTGGATTTCAGATCGGCACAAAAAACATACAATTTGTAGAGGACCATGTAAGGATCATTCCTGTAACATAACAATTCAATTGCTTTTGTAGTTTCAGAGAAGAGGTTTTGGAAATTTCAGCCCGTCAGAGTGCATGATTTACCCTGGCAGCCATGTTGAATTTAGATCGTCACCCAGAACATCCGTTTTGTTAGGGACTATTATCTGATTATTCAGGCACAATATTACTTCCATCTGTCAAACGGTTTCTGACAAGATGTTTGTATATATTCCCTATAATAGGCCATCCCATGTTAAATGTGTTCCGCGGTGGCGGCCATCTTGGATTTCAGATCGGCACAAAACATAAACTTTGTAGTGGACCATGTAAAGATCATTTCTGCGATATAAAAATTCAATTGCTTTTGTAGTTTCAGATAAGAAGAGTTTTTAAATTTCAGCCAATCAGAGTGCATAAATGACCCTGGTAGTCATGTTTTTGAATTTCGGATCGGGTAGAGTTAAGGTTTAGTTCCGCTCCGCTGATTTTTGTCGAAATTACGGTCCTTGGACTTTTGCGGGCGGGGCCATTCGTGTCGTTCCGACACCTCTAGTTTTAATTTGAAACAATACATACTTAATATTGTAATGTTTTTCAGATCCATGAAAATAACTATATATATATTTATTTATATACATTAACAGATCAGTTTATACTTAATCCATGAATGTGAACCTCACAATATTAAATTGTCATTTATTGTGTAAGTATTGGTATATTTTACCTTTCAGGTAGAAGTGAACAACTTATTTTGCTAAATTTTGTTAGGGACCATTATATGATCATTCAGGCATAATATTACTTCCAGCAGTCAAACGGTTTCTTACAAGAAGATTTTGTACGTATTTCCCATAGGATCCTATGTTAAATGTGTTTCGTGGTGGTGGCCATCTTGGATTTCAGATCGGCACGAAAAAACATATAAGGATCATTCCTGCAACATAACAATTCAAATGCTTTTGTAGTTTTAGAGAAGATTTTTTCAATTTCAGCCAATCAGAGTGCATAAATGGCCATGGCAGCCATCTTTTTAAATTTCGGATCGGCACCAAAAACATCCATTTTGTTAAGAACCATTATGTGATCATTCGGGCATAATATTACTTCCATCTTTCAAACGGTTTCTGACAAGAAAATGTTTGTATGTATTTGCCACAGGATCCTATGTTAAATGTGTCCTGTGGTGGCGGCCATCTTGGATTTCAGATATAAACTTTGTAGAGGACCATGTAAGGACCATTCCTGCAATATACCAATTCAATTGCTTTTACAGTTTCAGAGAAGAAGATTTTTTAAATTTCAACCAGAGTGCATAATTGGCCCTGGAAGCCATGTTGAATTTTGGATCAGAACCAAAAACACAAACTTTGTAGAGGATCATCCAATGAACATCCCCACCAAGTTTGGTTTCAATTGGCCATGGGGTTTTCGAGAAGATTGAAATGTGAAAAGTTAACGGACTGACGGACGGACGACGGACGTTAAGTGATGGCAATAGCTCACATGGCCTTTTAGGCCAGATGAGCTAAAAAACGAAGTCGTCAGACAGGACGTTGATGTCGCCTTGGTCCAAAAGCGGTCTCAGACAGCCATGTACCCACCAAGGACTATCTATCTATATATATATAGACCAAATATGGTTGGTCTATGTATAGCAGTTGCTGAGAAATGGACACTATATTCCAAAATCGTGAATCAAGTCACTCAAATAGGATGAAATAGCTATCTACAGACCAAATATAATGGGTCTGTGTATTACAGTTGCTAAGAAATGGACTTAATCTCGAAAATGTAACACTAGTCACTTAACCATGAAACTGAAGTCAAGGTCAAAAGGCAAGTGTAATAGACCAAATACGGTGAGTCTAGGTATTACAAGTGCTGAAAAATAGACTTAATCATGAAACTTGGATGCAAGTCACTCAACCATGAAATTGAGGTCAATGTCCAGAAACAAGTGTTAGACTGGCATGTACCCAAATATGGTGGGTTGGGTATTACAGTTCTGACACATTGACCTAATCACGAAATAGTAACACAAGTCACTCAAGCATAAAATTGAGGTCAAGGTCCAGAGACAGGTGTCAGACTGACATGTGTCTAAAAAGAACTATCTATTGACCAAATAAAATAGGTATTACAGTTGCTAAGAAATGGACTTAATCACAAAAATGTGACACAGGCCACTCAACCATGAAATTAAGGTCAAGGTCAAAAGGCAGATTTCAGACTGACATGTACCCAACAAGAACTATCTATTGACCAAATATGGTGGGTCTATGTATTGTAGTTGTTGAGAAATGGACTTAACCACGAACATATGACAAAGTCTCTCAAGCATGAAATTAAGGTCAAGGTCAAGAGAAAGGTGTCCGACTGGCATGTATCCACTATTATTTTACCTCTTATCAGAATCTAGGAATTTGATTGGTTGTTGACAAAACATTAAAATCGGCAAATGAATCCTAAAACGCCTCCTTGAACAGAAATGACATCGCCTGCGTAATAATGACTCCAATTGGACAGGAAACTGACCTCACGTGCGTTATAATAACTGCAACTGGACAAGAAACTGACCTCGCGTGCGTAATAATGACTCGTCAATAAAATTTATGACCTGTGTCGGCTCGTTATAATGTTTACAGAACTAGTTGAAGTTACTGTTAATTTTCTACTTTGTCGAATTTGTTTTTGTTATAGTGTTTATTTTATATAAAAAAGATAAATAAACTACAAATGCACAACTGCTCTTTTATGCTCATTATCGGTATAATAAAACAATTTATTAATCTTTATGTGGTCAACATGGGGAAGTGAGGTCCCTTGACCTGACCTGACTTCGGCCTATGGACTCAGTCAGTTCAGGTCACCTCGGGTCCTCAATTCCCCATGTTGACCTCATGAAGAGTAATTAATTGTATAAGAACTATCTATTGACCACATATGGTGGGATGAGGTATTACAGTTGCTAAGAAATGGACGTAATCACGAAAATGTGACGCAGGTCACTCAACCATGAAATTGGGGTCAAGGTCAAAAGGCAAGTATCAGACTGACATGTACCCACCAAGAACTATCTATTGAACAAATATGGTGGGTCTAGGTATTACAGTTGCTGAGAAATAGATTTAACCACGAAAATGTGACAAAGTCACTCAAGCATGAAATTAAGGTCAATGTCCCAAGCCAGGTGTCAGATTAGCATGTACCCACTAAGAACTATCTATTGACCAGATATGGTTGGCCTAGGTATTACAGTTGCTGAGAAATGGATTTAACCACGAAACTTGGACACTGATTTTACAGTTATGTTTATGAAGTAAGTGAACCATAAACACGAGGTTAGGGTCACAAGACAAGTATACTGCGGCAAAGTTTATACCATAAGGTATCATGGACGTAATCACGAAAATGTGACGCAGGTCACTCAACCATGAAATTGGGGTCATGGTCAAAAGGCAAGTATCAGACTGACATGTACCCACCAAGAACTATCTATTGAACAAATATGGTGGGTCTAGGTATTACAGTTGCTGAGAAATAGATTTAACCACGAAAATGTGACAAAGTCACTCAAGCATGAAATTAAGGTCAATGTCCCAAGCCAGGTGTCAGATTAGCATGTACCCACTAAGAACTATCTATTGACCAGATATGGTTGGCCTAGGTATTACGGTTGCTGAGAAATGGATTTAACCACGAAACTTGGACACTGATTTCACAGTTATGTTTATGAAGTAAGTGAACCATAAACACGAGGTTAGGGTCACAAGACAAGTATACTGCGGCAAAGTTTATACCATAAGGTATCTGTGGACCAAAAATCTTAATTGTAGGCATTATGTGTGCAAAGTTATTAAGGTTTTAAACAAGTTTACCTTGTCGCCGCCGACGGAAAGTAATACCCATGTCTCGTCTTCGCGACATTTCGTCGCAGGCGAGACAAAAATCATACAAATCAAACAAGTGTTTCTCTGAAAGAGAAATTTAAAGCTATCCGACCTAAAAATTCTACCTTCGGTTATGTATTACTTAAAAGTCATTTACTTCAGAGTGAAGTAAGACCACGGACACATCTGCTTGTATAACACACAGAGATCCTGTGTATAATCCCCGTCGTCCTAAGAGGCCATGCTTACTCTGGTTATATTTGCAGTAAAGATAGAAAAACCGAAAATATTAACATAAGAAAAATTATACGACAAAAAGAATTCTTTACAGAATAGTTTCGTTTTTCCGTGATCTGACGGATTAGGAAAGAGAAGTTTACAGAATGAACTACTGACCCCAAAAGATGACAAATGCGGCAATGGCTTTTTGAGTCAGATAAACAACTAAAATGCATCTGATTATATTTAATGATAAAAATAATGTAATGTAACAACTCTGTCATGCTTTATATATAAAACAATTTTTTTTTAAATTTGATTAGGTAAATAGTATTATATGTTTCTATAATAACCACAACCAACTATCCGACTAAAATATTCTGCACAATTCTCAGACAACAATATAGTATTATAAATTATAAATACTAAGTATGTTATCTGCCCTGGGTATGTGTAGCTGTTTAATTTTTCAACTATTTAATTGAAAATTTGTAATGTATAATGAGTATTGTAATATCAATAATACTAGCATGAAAGAGGATTAATAACAAATATCTTAAATGGATAAAAAATAACAATACAGAAAGTTCTAATGTTCTCAGAGGTAGTACATGCCTTTGGTAGAATTGATGATTGGAGCTGATTTATCCTTGTTCGGCACAGTGAAAACAATCTTTGGTACATTTGCACATACATTTCTCACATAACAATATACATCGCAAGTGCTCTCTCGGAATACAGAAGTCTACAAATTTATGTGTATATTCATTCAGATTATCAACATTATTACCCCCTACTTTCGAAGAAAGTTCTGGGATATAGCGATTGTCTCTGTCCGTCCGCCCGTCACACTTTCTTGTGGCATAAACTCCTCCTTCACTTTTGGGTTTAGGAATTTAATTTCTAGACAGTATTGTCATTCACCATGTGCAGATGCGCAATAAGATTTTAATTTTATAAAATTTTGGCCCACTGGGCTCGAATTTTAAAAAAATGGTCAATTCAAGATTATGACAGAAGCTTTATTATTCAATTTATGCTTCTTTTCGGAATTGGGACATCTAAGGTGTATGGCACGTTAAGAACTTTTTGATGGGTCCGTAGGTGGCCTATAAAAAGGCAATATTATCATCATATCCTCATTTTCTAAGCTGCAGTCGAAATCTGCCATTAACCAAGTAATGAAGAACTGACCTATTGGATTTGTTATTGATTATTTTTTGTCCTGAATATGCATAAAATATTGTTTTTATTTGCTTTTAGAAATTTGTTCTATTGCACGAATATTTGCCCTCAGTTGTCATGAAAAACAGAGTGCTGCTTAATGCATTTTCACTTTTCTGTAGTTATTATAGAAGTTAAACTATTAGCCCCATTAAAAAATTCTCTGTTGATATTTAAGGAATAAACTAAATTATACTGAACCATTAGCCTTTTCTTGCAAGATATTGAGTTTCATTTTGGAAATATATCTAATAAACAAGCATTCTGAGAGTATTGTTGAGCAATACAATGTACCTACCGGCTTGAGCTTAGAAAACACACCAAATGCTCCTTGACTATGTGAATCAGACGCAGACGTATGGACAGAGTGATTCCCAAAAATCCTAAAACCATGTTTGCGAGGAGTACACAATAAGTATAAGATCAGCGTAACACTAAAACTTGATCTGTAGGTCGTCATTATTAACCTACCTACTAAAAATAAGATCAATTGGTAAAACGAATGGCAAAAAAAGTATGGAAAAGTATTATTTTCACAATAATTCTATCCCCAAGGTCAAAAACTCTTGAACAATAATTATCCGATCAGCATGAAAGTCAACCTTGATCTGTAGCTCATCATTATAAGCTCACATACTAAAAATATGGTAAAAGGGTTTGCGAAAAAAGTACGGAAAACTATCATTTTGGCAATAATTCCTATTTCCAAGGGCAATAACTCTCATAATTATCCAATCAGCCTGAAAATCAAACTTGATCTGTAACTCATCATTATAAAACATATACCAAATATAAGATCAGTTGGTTGAACGGTTTCTGAAAAAAGCCGGAAAACTATTATTTTGACAATAACTCCTATTTCCAAGGGCAAGAACTCTCATAATTATCCAATCAGCCTGAAAATCAAACTTGATCTGTAACTCATCATTATAAAACATATACCAAATATAAGATCAGTTGGTTTAACGGTTTCTGAAAAAAGCCGGAAAACTATTATTTTGACAATAATTCCTATTTCCAAGGGCAAGAACTCTCATAATTTATCCAATCAGCCTGAAACTCAAACTTGATCTGTAACTCATCATTATAAACTCATATACCAAATATAAGATCAGTTGGTTGAACGGTTTCTGAAAAAAAATCCGAAAAACTATTATTTTGACCATTATTCCTATATCCAAGGGCAATAACTCTCACAATAATAATCCGATCAGCATGAAACAAAAATTTGACCTGTAACTCATCATTACAAGCTCACATACCAAAAATAAGACCTATTGGTGAAAAAAGTCCGGAAAACTCTTATTTTGGCAATAATTCCTCTTTCTAAGGGCAATAACTCTAGCAATAATTATTCTATCAGCGTGAAACTCAAACTTGATCTGTAACTGAATCAATGTAAGCTCACATACAAAAACTAAGATCAGTTGGTACAAGGATTTCTGAAAAAAAGTCCGGAAAACTGAAGTGTGACTGACGGACGGAGTGCAAACCTATAGTCCCCTTCGGGAACTAAAAAAAAACGCTTAAGCTTCAATATTTCCATTAGGATAGATATGAAAATCCTCAAAATTGAAATGATACATTCTTCCTGTACACATAATTGATGAACATAATTATCAAGACTTGCAGCTGAACATCTGTATTAAAAATACTACATCACATCGATTATAAAAAAAGTAAAATTAGTAGATTTGATCAAATTTTGATAGAAATCCATTTATGTGGAACAAACACACACATACCAATATAGTAATCGACTCGTACCCATAGGGTCGATGGCCAATACAGCTGACCGAGAATCTATACCAGTGCCAATACAGAAACAGCCTGTTCATAACACTTTTATTAAATAATCCAACTTTTTCAAAACAGACTTGTTCTGAATGCTGTATTACATACATCAAATGTGAATTAGGGCCAATATTTCCAATACGGACTGGCAATGAAACGACCGAAGTGAAAAGGCTGTACGGCCCTTTTCAGTATTGGACCGGGCCGAAAAGCAATATAGATCACGTGATTTATATGACCAGGACAACGTCACCAGTGTGTCACATGCCGTTTTGGTAGTATTAGGGCTGTTTTAATCGTATTATTTAATGATCTATATTGGGTTGGAGTTTTGAACCCAATAACCCCTACCAACATTATTTACTTGTAAAGAAAAAGCCCGAGCATTTAAAAACATTTGTGCTTTATAATATCATGCACGTTTAGCTTCCAATCTTACCCAAAACCTTTTTAAAATATGAAATCAACATTGGAACCTGCAATGCCATTCTTTTTCTGGATTTCGTTCGATTTTTTAATTTCATTATACACCTAAATCACAAAAAAATCTGAATACATACTTTTAACACAATACAATACAATACAGTATGTTGACTGAACTATAAGGCCTTAAGTTTTCTTGTGACAAAACTGTCATGATTTTGGAACTGAAACGTGAACTCGGTGCCAGGCATTGCTCAAAACACCCCTTAAATTCCAAATACCTTCCACATTGTCTGGTTGAACGTTATAGGACGAATCTGCGGCCTTGCAAATAATTTCGACATTTCCGCCATGATTTTTTGGAACAGGGACTGTAGCTTCAAAAAATGTCCAAGCAAATGTTTTATACAGTGGCTGTTTGGGTGGATTCAGGGTTGCCGAGTTCCAAGTCTTTCCGCCATCTGTAGAAATGTCTACCCTTACGATGCCACGCCCGCCTCCACTCCAAGCGTATCCTTTCACAACAACTTCGTCGGCATCAGCGTCTAATTCAGTGCCGTTTATCGGCTCGCAAATGGCTGATTGTACTGGGAGTTCCATGATAGCAGGAACAGATTTAAAGTCAACATTGTTCCAGTCAATGGATGAATGAAATCCTTTATAGTCGTTCTGTTGCCAATGACATGGACTCTCATCATTACTAAGTTTTATTTTCGTTAGCCATTTAACTTGTCTGGCACCAACGATCCCTGGTATTATAATACGAACTGGGTATCCATGGTCCCTTGGTATTGGTTCACCATTCATTTCATAGGCTACTATGATGTCTCGTTTTAGCAGTCGTGCAAGCTCTATAGGTATGGAGGCTCCATATGCTGCGCCAGCTACATCTTTGTCGAGCCCTTCAAACTGAACATGCTTGCAATCTACCTTATCTATATCTATCCCAGAATGTTTCAATACGTCATCAAGACAGGGGCCAGTCCATTCAGCATTACTTATTGCTGCTGACCCCCAATTCAAACCTTTAACTGGTTTTATATTTATCATTTCACTCCTGCGATTGCCTGCACATTGCACCACTACAGCAGTGGATTTTTTCTGAAATTGCTTTTTCAAATCGTGGAAGTTCAATGTTGTGGATTTCCGAGCACCATCCACTAAGATGTCTAGTTTGTATGATTTTAAATTGACATCAGGTACAGGTAGATGATTGCGAACAAAAAATAAATCGTTTGGGGTAAGAAAATTATCTAAAAGTAAAGCTGGAGGAGGTTCAGCATTGAACGGTCTGGAGGAACTGGGTATTAGTGCAGGGTGTCTTTTCGGCTCGTTTGCATATGGATTATTCTTATCAACCTTATCCTCCTTGGGAACCTCAGTAATATTTCCAATTCTAAGTTCCTCCAACATTTCAACAATTTCGCCTTGTTTATGAACACCATACATATTCCAGTATGGTTCAATAGAGGTACCTGCAGCCAACATAATTTTTGTGCCTCCGGGATGACTGTTGACATAGTTAGTGATGTCATATACTCCATTTTTATACGTTACCCAGATACCTGTCTCTTTGGTTTTGTGCTTTGATACGTCATCTAAACTGTACGTTGGAAGATTTGGTTTAATTGCTCCTCCTACATGAAGACTGTCCTTCGCTGCAGCATTAATCACACTAGTTTTGGTCTTCCAGTACAACATGGAACCTGGAAATTAAATATAACATTAAGAAAACATTTTAATCCACTTGTTCTTATTCTGTTTATGGAAAATCTTACAATCCTCTTGGTGTATAATGTCATTGTATCTTATATTTACCTTCACTTAAAAAAAAGTCTTAAATTCTGAATTTTAATACTTTACATATTTATTCCTATCGACAAACAGCTGCTGGGTAGTCGCGAGTTGGACAAACACTTCACATTTACATGTCTTTTTTTTATGTTTTAGAATTAGCGACAATGATTGTACACATATGAAGGTGTGCATATTTTAAGAATTTTCCTATTCGTTAAATTTTCACAAGATTATGGGTTGTTGAAACTAAAATGTAGTCATATGTCAGGGTAGCATTGGGAGAACATGGTTTACCTGGATAACTCCTCATACAGATGTTGAGTTTAGACTTTAGTAATTTACTGGGTGACAATTTGATTAAATCCAGAAATCTACGATTACATAGTTCGCCTCGTTCCCTCACTAATTTTGGTGAGTGGCTGTGTTACTCCAACAGATACATCCTCACACCAAGTAATAAGACTGTATGTCTCTTGGTATCGGAGAACTGAACTCGGGCGTAAAACTTAAGGTCAAGGCGAAGTAATTGAAAGTATCCTACAGTTTTCTATTTTTTTTGTCAATATGTAAAGCTAATCGAAATACATTTGAATATGAAATAAAAAAGGGGGTACCCATGCTTATTTGTTTGCTATAACCATTTTGAATATAGGGAAAACGTCAAATATTCGAAAACTTTGCTCGAAAAGTCTATAAAAACCATCGATGTTAATCTTAGTTTCGTGAAAAACTAATATTATATTGCTTTATCCACGAGCTTTCTGATGATATAAAAATATTTGGGGGTCCCCATGCTTGATTTCGTGGTATCTGCTGTTGAAGATAACATCAAGGTACTAATTTTGGTGATTTTTTTTTCAGGCAACGTCATGACGTCCGGAGTTCGATAACGTTCATGTATTGCAGATAATAATTACATTACGAACAACAAATCTGATAATTTTTTCATTTTAATGTTTTTATTATTCTTTTATTTCTATTTATTTATTTAGTTACCATTCTATGTATTTATTTATATTTTGTTAACTTTCTTTAAGGAGTTTCAGATTTTATCAATTATTGTTGAATGACGGTGTTTGATTTTCGTGTTGTCGATGGATGATTTGTATTGCCACTGTATCCGTATAGTCCCGTAAAATATTATGCATTCAAAGGATTCTTACGTTTAAAACCTACATTTTTCTTTTATCCACCCCGCTATATGGAATTTAGATAAATTGTATATAAGAAATATATATCTTTGATATATTTTGTCGAGTTACTACTTATTACTTATATTTTCCAAATTCAAAGTGCGCTTAACTTTGGTCAAGCTTAACAAAATTTTTAAAAAAAATCCAAGTGCGTCAAGTGAACCAACTCCACGTAATTTGAAAGCACCATTTTTTATTTGAAAGTTCGTTAAATTTAGAGGGTAATGTCATTATCACAAAATTAAAACGCTTAACCAAAAACTACTTGCAAGAGAGAGATACGCAGGGGTGTAAAGATCCATAAGGATAACTGACGCCTGGAAACATTTTTCAAACAGCGGGAGCTGATAATGTCTTTTATGTTAAATCCCTAACAAATAAGGCCAAAACCAAATTGATTTATAGGTCTTTGCATGGATTTCGCCGCTACAATTATTTGCCGCTTCATCTAGAAATAAATGCTCAAAATTCGCTTCTTATTCTTCATTTTTCAACAAATTAAAAGAAAGATTTTTTCGCCTGCTCCTAAAATATTTTTTATTTCTTCATCAAAGTAGAAATGACGTTAGATGCGCAACTTGAGGTCACATATGCATTCGCATCATTTACTAAGTTCTAACATGCCGAAGGAGTTGAGATGTTTAGTAAAGTTATAAGTAAAGTCAAGAAATACCAAAGGGATATTCGAAGGAGAGAAAAATCGTTACAACTGACAAACTCCGGAGAACAACGAAGACAAGACCAAAACAATACATGCACTACAATTAAAAACTAAAAACGTATGAACAACATGGACCCCACCAAAAAACCGGGGGTAGACTCAGGTGCTCCGGAAGAGTAAGCAGCCTCTGCTTCCTGCAGGACACCCGCCATGCTGCTCATGTCAAATCCGGTATGAGGAAGGGATAATATCAATGGAACAGGTCCATTTTCATTTCGGAAACGGTTTTTTCATACCTGTCAACCAAGTCATGATGACGCCCATAAAACTTTAATAAGGATGACTTCAGCTTAGGAGTAACGTACCCCTGTCTGAGCAACTTTTCTGTCAGGAGCCGGGCTCTGTCCAGGAAGTCAATGTATATGTCACAAGCTCTGGAATAACGTATGAGTTGTGAAATATATACTCCATACGCCGGCGCTTCTGGAAATTGCCGCTCAAAAATGGAAAGTTGACGATTGGAAAGTCAAAGTCATCCCGTTTGTCGTAAAGTTTTGTATTCAACCTTCCTCTTGTGTCAATTTCGAGGTGAAGGTCAAGATAAGATGCAGACTTGGCAGTGTCTGTGGTATCTTTAATTTCGAGCTCATTGGGATAGATGAGATGTAAGAAATTCCCAAAACGTGAATTGTTGAATGATAAAACATCATCTATGTAGCGGAAGCTGAAATTAAAGGTACGGGCTAACTTCTTTTGTTTTTCCTTAAGAAGCCCGTCAAGGAAGTCTGCCTCATATGAGTAAAGGAACAAGTCGGCCAGGAGTGGCGCACAATTAGTACCCATAGGAATGCCAATTGTCTGTTGGAAAACACGTCCACCAAACTGAACAAATATGTTGTCGATCAAAAATTCAATCATCAGGACAATTTCGTCCTCTGTATATTTTTTGTTAGATTTAGAGTGGTTTTTAACAAAGTATGATTTATCTCTACCAATGACAAGGTATGTGTATCTGTTGTTGCCATTTTTATTTTGAAAGCATCGATGGATTAGATCTTTCAACTTCTCCTTCAGTTGTGAATGAGGAATGGTAGTATAGAGGGTAGAGAAATTAAATGTTTTTATGCTGTTACAGACTGGAATGGACCGAGATCGTAAAATATCCTTTAAGTCTTTGGAGTTCTTTAATATCCACATTTGATTGATACCACTTCTTGAATAACTTGTCTCACAATAACTTTGGAGGCCCGTTTTAACAGCTGTTAAAATAGAAGTTAGAAGTTGGGACAATGGTTTGGTGGAACACTTGGCAGATCCAGCTATAAAGCGTTGTTTGTATGGACACTTATGTAACTTGGGTATCCAGTACAAGGTAGGAAGATCACAGTCATCATCTTTGATGGAAATACCAAATGACAATAAGACCGATCTATGATTGTCGGTTATTTCTTCCTTTGAAAGTGTAGTAGCTTTATAGGTAGGGTTGCAATGTATCTTTGACCTTTTTGTGAAAAAAATGTGGCTTAAGGCGTGGTAATACCATGGAAGTAGTACAATGTACTTTATAAAAATACCTAAAATTTAAACTATACAAATTACCTGCATAATATTAACTGTACAAATAACAACACGTACTTGTGACTCTGAAACGAATTAGTCTAAATATGCGTTTACACGACTAAATAATGCTTTTCGAATGAGTTTTAGCAAAGTGAAGAGACGCATGAACGCACAATGCGTTTTGAAACGTCTGTACGGTGTATTGCCCCTCCGGAGTCAACGTCATAACGGCTACGACGTCAGACAATCATTCGGGGACGTAATACAATGACAAGGGGCTGTTACACTTGAAACGGTACACAAATGAACACCAGATGGCGTTCAATTACTTCGCCTTGGCCTTAACCTAAGTCAATGAAGCATGATAAGTAGGTCGGAGTGACCTAATTTTAGTGGGAGGCTGTGTTACATCCTGAGATGCACCCTCAGACCAAGTAATATGATTGTTGGTCGCATTGTATTGTAACAGTAGAGCATGATTTGTCTCCCAAAATTACCTACCGCACCAACCGGGGATCGAACCCGGAACCTTTGGTTCAGTAGTCCACCGCTCTACCAACTGAGCTAAAGGAGTACTCCACTAGCGCAGCTAATGGAGGGTGGTTATAAACCTATTACGGTTCTATAACTTCTAATAAAGGGAAGCCCGTTACACTTCCCCCACCTCAAGAGTCATCGTCCTACGATGACGATATCCAACTTCAACCCTTTTGCCAACTAGTCCTTTTTGACAATCGTGGGTTTTTTAGTTGGGCAATGTAACAGTAGAGCATGATTTGTCTCCCAAAATTACCTACCGCACCAACCGGGGATCGAACCCGGAACCTTTGGTTCAGTAGTCCACCGCTCTACCAACTGAGCTAAAGGAGTACTCCACTAGCGCAGCTAATGGAGGGTGGTTATAAACCTATTACGGTTCTATAACTTCTAATAAAGGGAAGCCCGTTACAGTATGTTAAAGCTGATTTTTTACATAAAGGCCAGTCAACCGTGTCATATGGGTCATGTGACCTTCATCTTATGCCATATGGTCATTCTCTTCATCATGCACCAGCACACAAAAATATATGACATTATGTCAACTAGTTACTGAGAGCTGGCTGTGGACGCGCGGACGTGGACGCCGGGGTACTCCAATAGTCCCCCTCAACGTCGTTGAGACGAACTAATCAGATCTCAACAGATTTATTTTTGCAAAACCATCACTGGGTGATATAGGATAGGGGTTTAAAAAGATGAAACTCTTCTGATTGACAATTCAATGTTAATGCTATATAAACACTGCTTTTCAATATCACAAAACAGTTTTTTTTTATATATGTATTTATGTCATAAACATGTTCTCGTCCTGATATACACGGACAACAATTGCCACTTGATATTAATCAATAACCAATCAATCGGTCAGTACATGCAACTAGTTAAAATTTCTAATGCAAACGTTCATCAATAGGAGACTTCACAGAAAAGAGGTGTAGTGGGCAATCAAAGTAGTCTGATATTCCTCTGATATCAAATGGTCTGTATATCCCCGCACTTACCGTCTGTGCGTCACACGTACTTGTCTACTCCTCCTTCATTTTTTGGTTTATGGATTTAACATATTTGCATACACTCTGTTGATACGAAATTAGGTTTTAGAAATTTAATTACCCAAAGGGGTCGAATTTCGAAAGTTGTGAATTTAAGCTTGTGGTCGAAACGTCTTCATTTTCAATTTATGCATATTGTTTCTTTACAGTAGCGTCATATTTCATATTTATTATTGTAGCTGGAAAAACCCCTCCCCGCCTCTTTGATATGTCTGGAAGAAACTCCTATTCTTATTATAGCTCCCGCTCGATAAGCGGGGGAAGGGGGGGGGTTATATAGTGATGGGAGATTCCGTTCGTTCGCCCGTCCATCCGCACCTATTTACTACAACTACTCGTACACAAGTAAACTGATTTCATTGAAACTTTCATAGAATCTTCAGTATAAAGTGGCATTGTGCACCACCTATTTTATTTTTTCTCAGAATGATTTTTTTTTTATTTTCCACAGACAAACAGGGACTTTGCCATTTTTCATAATATGGGATCCGCAACTCCTCGTTAACCAATGGATTTCTGTGACATTTTCAGGGAATCTTCACTGTACATTGCTATGGTGCACATTCTATTTTGTTTTTTATCAAAATAATTTTCAGGGTTTCCCATTGTCAAATATGAACTTGTACATTTCTTTATATTATGTAGCCACAGATCTGTGAGCTTTGTACAATACTTCTAATTGTAATGAAACACCTCCCACCCCTTTGATACACAGTATATTGCCTTGATAATATAATCACAGTAATGAAGGTCAAATATTGATCTCCTAGAAAAAAGGGGAGAGTTCTTATGGGAAGGTTTTGATACAGACCCCCAATAGTCGCAGCCGTCGTAATTGGGTCAACAGCTGAATTATGAATATAGTGTAAATGGCACAATGACATCGATATTAAGTAAACCTTATTACTTTTGACTAATTACCCGTTAGTCCAATGGCAGTTGCTGATACCAATCCAATATATTTCCCGCTATGCTGTCCATTAGTACTGTTGTTTGATGATGTGTTCGACTGTTGTCGCCTAATCTCGTTATTAATGGATTGAACACCATTGACAGTTGATCTCGTTAAACATCTGCTCCATTTCAAGTTTCGAAGTTTAACTCTGAAGACAGAATTACTAATAAACGACATAGTATGCAGTTACGTACACGTATGTAATGTAAACAACTTCGATTTTCGGTATTAACCTTCACCTTTATCAATCATTGATTCTTGGTCACCAGAATGTTTGAGGCGGGTCATTCTCAAAATATGAATTAAAAAAAAAGTCTGATCGGCGAATTTGGGTTTTCAGTATCGCTACTTTCAACAAAAGTAAAATTCAGTACAATCGGATCTCGAGATTTTATTAAACAAATGGTGTTTAATTATTATGGGAATAATCGCCGTTCCCCTAAAAAAATTCAAGCCTTCTTTGAACATCTTCTGGAAAATATACTTCCTGCATGTTTGGAAAGAGGACTTCCCGTCTTCTCAAAATCTGAAATTCCTAATTCCTCTATATCCAAAATGCTCCATACATACCCTAGTTTTATTCTGGTTTAATGAGACATCCAAAAAAAAAGTATACCGTCTTTCTGGTTGTACCCGGTGAGTTATTAGTTCATAACTAGATCTATGTCAACGACGAGGTTATTGTTATATATTTCCTAAGGTAAGTACATGTATATAATATGAAACAGGTGTGACCTGGAAAGCGAGCGAAGCGTAAGGTTTTTACTTTTGCTTTGTCGGTATTTAGTGAAAACTTCGTAATGGCGGGAAAATGTTACACTTGTGTCACACAATTAGCGCACTGTCCACAAATATAATCCCTTATATAAATTTACTGTATTTCTTCCATTTTTATTTTCTACCCCTTATTAAAGCAATGTTAAATGGTTTTTCATCTAATTTTATAGTAGAATGTCAAAGTTGATGTTTTAAAAAGAAAAAGTGATGAATGAGCGGTCTCAAGTAAAAGTGGTGATTTGGTCAGATGGAAAAGGGTCAATATTTAGGGTGTCGTCTGCTGTATTCAAGCATTCTGCTACCCTAGTAGATATTTTTGCCAATATTTTATGTTAGCACTGGTGATTTTTTTTTTAATTTTGATATTATGACAGGAAGTAAGTATACTTTCCATATGAGAAAGATTTTCAAAATTGCGCAGGTGAAATTTTTTTAACTTAATTTTATTTTAATATGAAAATGCACTATGAATTAATTGTGGTCTCGGACCTAATAGATGGATATTGGAAAGACATGGAAATTGCCTTGTAAGACACTCCAATGGTAAAATTGGTTTTGTTTAGTCCCTTTTATCAAAAATAATTATTTAAAAATTATAGTAATATTTTTAGTTTAAGTAGTCATTAGCACCTTTGGGTTGAAAACAGAGAATTTTCCCAGATTTTCAGCTTATTTGTCATTCTGATGCCTGAATTTTTGTAAACACGTGTTTCAGATGAGTTTATTGTGTTTGAAATCTTTCATTACATTATAAATAACATTTTTTCTATATTATATTTTATCTAATAGCTTTTATCAATTCCTGATATCTCTAAATCATTGGATTTTGGCCCTTGGCATTGGCCATTTTGGTATGAAATTGTTAGCATTTTCTGGATCTTGTCTTAGATCTGCTTAGGAAGTTCAGTTTTTTTAAAATTTGAAACAGATGTATAGATTTGCCACATTTTTAACTTATAACCCTGAAATATGCTCATCTTGCCAAGCTAAATGCCACAAATATTACCTTTTTGGCCCAGACATGATCTTTACGGAAGCTGTCACTGAAAGCTAAATGTGAACCTAGAAGTATTTTTTGAAATCCAGGACACTTTTATTTCATAATTTCATGTAAACTGTGATTCCTTCTACATAGTATCACTCAGAGATTCAAGATAAATAGATTATTCAGAAAGTTTTTCTTGGTTTTAATCAGAAATGAAGGCAACAGTCAAATGTTGCACAATTTCACATGATGAATAAAAGGCCAAGAGACCTTATTTTAAATAGATATAACTCTTTATTTGGTAATATTTGGTATATATAGTAAATTGAATATATGTGGATAGCAGGAGAGTGGAAATTTTAATGATATAAAGTTCAATTTCAAAACAGCTTCACTTTTTATATGTACACCTCTGATCATCTCTGAGAACTCAGTTTGAACACTAGGAAGGCATAGACTTACAATTTAAAGAAATTTCCAGTCATTCAGATAGTTCTAAATGGTTTAAATGAATGAAAGATATATAATCTTACAAAAAAATAACATAAAAAATATCAAAAATAAAAAACAATAATTTTTTTCACTTGAAATAGCAGCATTAAAGTTCAATGACAAATAGCGATGACATGAAAGGACGTGAAACTGTTATAGAAATAATTGTAGAATTGTTAGATATGAACAGATATTCACAAAACTTTGCATTTGAACTAAGAATACCTTACTCTTTTCACATGCCATGTTTTGTAGAAAACAAAGTTTCTCTCTCTATTTGGCCCAAGACTACAATAAGCCCACACTGTCCACAAATATAATCCCTTATACAAATTTACTGTATTTCTTCCATTTTTATTTTCTACCCCTTTTTAAAGCAATGTGAATGGTTTTCATCTAAATTTATAGTAGAATGTTCAAAGTTGATGTTTTAAAAATAAAAAGTGGTGATTTTGGTCTGGTGACAAAGGGTCAATATTTAGGGTGTCGTCTGCTGTCTTCAAGAATACTGCTACTCTAGGAGATATTTTTGTCAATATTTTGAGTTAGCACTGATGATTTTTTTTTTTTTTGATTTTGATATTATGACAGGAACTAAGTATACTTTCCACATGAGAAAAAAATTATTTTAATATGAAAATGCACTATGAATTAATTGTGATCCGATAAGGAAATAACCATGTAACTTTAGGGGGGGGGGGGTATGGTTTTTTATATTGGTTTGAATTTTTTTTTCAAGGTATAGATTTAATTTTGTTTTAACTACAATCAAACCGAATTATTTTTGTTCTTACCAAGTTGAATCAGAAATTTTTTTTTGAGCAGTGCCCAGAAAGTAAAAGGTGTATTTATTCCTATGAAATCACTAGCAGTAAAAAAAATTGGTTTATACTATTAATTTGTTTTTATAATAAAACATTTGCATATGCTTTTCATACTCACATATTGACAAATTTGAAAAAAAAATCTTACCATTCATGCATTTAAAATGAAAAAATATTGACCCATTGATGTATTTCCCAACCGTGTTTTATTATTTTCTTGAATGTAATTTTCCCACCCCAATTATATTATATATTTGACAGCTCAAAAAACCGACTTTGTATTTTACTATAGTAATCATAATTCCACACAGTACTGAGTAGACACACATTGGGTATATGTACATGTATGCATATTTAAACTAGAGGCTCAGAAGGCTGAGCCTGTATTGCTCACCTGGCATGAAAGCCGTTTTTATTGATGTACGTCAAAGAGAGAAGTCACTTCTCCTTATCATTATGAACTGTGGTAAGCCTTGCAGGAACCAAATTTTTTTCCCATCAAGGTCCTTCTACTTAAAGGTCAGCATATTCTAAGATTTGGCGGTTCTCCAGAAGATTTTTGCATGTATTTACCATAGGGTCTTATGTTAACCTAAGTTCTCTGCTGGTGGCACCAAAGTAACAACACTTGGTCAGCTCCTTATGAGGAACATTCAGGCCATGTTTGGTTTCAGTCAATACTGCAGTTCTGTACATTTTTGTTAAACGGACGGACGACGGACGCCACGTGATGACAAAAGCTCAAATGGCCTTTGGTCATGTGAGCTAAAAAGGAACAATGCTTTCATTGTCATGATTGTTGCTCTTCATCTTGATGGTTAATCAATGAAAGGTCAAGCATTACTGAAAAACTAAGGAAAATCTTTTATTATGTTAAAAATAAATCAAGTCAGGTTTGTATTAAATAATGGTCTAAAGCTTTCTTGTAATGCTTGTGATTTTTTAAATTATCCTCGGAGTCAATTATTTTTTTTTTGGCAAAAAATATATCTACACCAGAAAATTTTTTTCCATAGTTTTGTAAAACAGATTTTTTTTTGCCCTTGCTGCAACAGATTATTTTTTCCCTTCCCTTTGGAATCAGAATATTTTTTTGCAAAAAACATACCCCCCCCCCTTGAAGTTAAATGGTTGTTCCCTAACTTTGTATTGATTATAGCACGTACTCATCGTCTTCAATTTTATAAACTTTTTATTTGAAATACTAGTTTGTAGTAACATTTCACATCGATTATAATTCCAATATATGATTGTGACAATGATCAAATGATGATTAATAAAATGAAATTGATACAAACTAGCAGAAGTATATAATTACACGTAATAAAGAGTACTGGTGCAAGTTTTTTTTTCATTTTTTAAGCCACAAGGAAAGCGATATTTTTTTTAAATTGATTTGATTTTTATCTGAAGTAAATGTACATGTAAAGAAATTTGCTCTCCACCATTAACATGCTGTGTGTTTCAGGTAATTATAACTAATTAACAATTTGACTTGTATATTGAGTACAATGGACTGTCCGGGTGTTTATTGTTGAAACTTAATTAAGGTACACAGGTACATTGTATGTATACAGGCAAACCGTTTGCTGACCAAAAACAGCGTGATTTTTTTGTAATTAATGCAGCCTTTTAATAAAGAGCTAGGTGTGTGTAAGGGGGATCACACATTTGAATGCTGAGATGAAATATAATTTCAACTGTCTGATAAGTAACATTTTAATTTATATATTGTAAACATTTGACATACTATATTATTGATTCTATTTACTCGTATAAACGATATTTACTTTGTATTGACAGTTCATCTTTTATTTTTAATTCAGCTTCTATTTTAATTTCTTTTACATTTTATAATATAAAAGTACTTTTTTATTTATGAACAAAAATAACTTCAAATGAAAAATACTTTTAAATTATGAACAACAGCTGCTGCTAATAATAACCATCTGGTCAATCTTATATAAATAAGATATAGAATGGTGATGAAGGTGAACGGACAGAAAGTCACAGGACAAAAAGTCACAAAAATGGTAGGACAAAAAGTTACGTACAGGACAAAAAGTCATAATTGAAAATTGGAGTTAAATAGGACAAACAGTCACAATTGAAAATTGGACTTAAATACAAAGAATAGATAAAAAAGTCACAAAATATTTTCCGTGAAAAAGATGATTTTGTCTCATGAACATCTACCAAATTGATGAATGTCATTTCAACCTTATTTTGAAGCGAGAAGAATGAGACCCGAAATGAATTGGTCTTCATAATTATATTGTATCATATATTAACTTAATTTAACGACGACCATTTGATTGGCGGACGCGCATGTTAAACGTTAGCCGTTACCGAAGGAGCTAGAGAATCGGATACGAAAAGGATTAACTCCCTCATGGGCTAATGCAGTATGGCAATCTACATGTGATTTATATATAATATAAGAAATATTTCATAACACTTCAGGCCAATTGGCAATATATGGACCGGCAAGTCGATCCAAAAACATTATATGGACCTCAGCTTCGCTTCGGTCTATATATATTACCATATGTCCCTCAATTTTATGAACTATTTCTTAATTATTCACGCACTTTCGAAGAAAGTTCGGGGATATAGCGATTGTCTCCGCCCGTCCGTCCGTCCGTCACACTGTCTTGTGACATCAACTCCTCATTCACTTTTGGGTTTAGGAATTAATTTTTATACAGAATGGTTGAATACCAGTCGTAGATGCGCGATTAGGTTTTAGAATTTTTATTTTCTAAACAAGGGTCCTACATGGGTTGAACTTCGAAAATTTGGAATTCAAGCTTGTGACCTAATCTCGTCTTTCTTTTTTCAATTTGTGCATTTTATTTCTATACAGCATTGTCATGCACCGTATGCAGATGAGCAATAAGGTTTTAGAATTTTGACTAAAATTATGGCCCACAGGGGTTGAATTTCGAAAAACTGTCAATTTAAGCTTGTGACCTAAACTCCTCTTTCATTTTACAATTCATGCATTTTATTTCCATACAATATTGTCATACACTATATATGCAGATGCGCAATAAGGTTTAAGAATTTGGATAATCTAAAATTGGGGCTCACAGAGGTCAAATTTTGAAAAACTATCAATTTAAGCTTGTGACATAAACTCGTCTTTTGTATTTCAATTTACGCATTTTATTTCTATCATTTTGCTTATATAGTATTTTCCTACACTATATTTGCATAATAAGGATTTAGAATATCGATTTTTAAACCGGGGGCTCACTCAGGTCAAATTAAAAAAATTGTCAGTTTGAAGCTTGTGAACTAAGGTTTTTTCAATTTTCATTAGGTTTATTGATTTAATTTCTTTATTATTAATACTATACTTCACTTCCTTAACAATATTTCTATTGAAAAGCGATCAGACCTTTTGGAGAGTGATTATTCCATTGATTACGGAACCTAAACATATAGGATTTTCTTGGCAGGATAATGAATTTAAAATGTTGATAAATGGGTTTCGACAAATTCCCAAAATTTATATATATGGAGATATGGAGTCTACTCTGCGTCACGTCCCAGAAGCAGAAGGCTTTGTATTAAATATGAAGATATTGAGGATGAAAAATATTTTTCTATGAATGTAAATCTAATCGAGCTCCATGAAAAGTCAAAATACATGTATATACAATTGTATGAAATATACAAAATCTCGACAAAATGAACTAGACTGAGGCAGTCGGAAACGACAGCTATCCCCGCACTCCCTACATTTCAAATTGTATACCTTTTTCACAATTATACCCTTCAATACAGGCTCAATATTTTGAAAATTAAAATTCTAAAACTTTATTGCACATCTGCATACAGTGTATGACAATACTGTATAGAAATAAAATGTATAAAATGAAAAATGAAAGAAAACTTTCAGTCACAAACATATAATTCCCAATTTTTAAAATTCGATCTGAAAGGCCCCAATCTTTGAAAATCAGAATTCTAAAACCTTATTGCACATCTATATACAGTGTGTGACAATACCGTAAAGAGATTAAATACATAAAATGAAAAATGAAAGAGGAGTTACGGTCACAAGCTTAAATTCCCAATTTTCAAAATTCAACACCTGTGGGCCCCGAGTTCTGAAAATCAAAATTCTAAAACCTTATTTAACATCTACATATAGTATGTGACAATACTATGTAGAAATCAAATGCATAAAATTAAAAATTAACGCGGAGTTTAGGTCACAAGCTTAAATTGGCAATTTAAGAAATTCGACCCCTGTGGGCCCCAATTTTTGAAAATCAAAATTCTAAAACCTTATTGCGCATCTACATACAGTATGTGACAATACTGTATAGAAATTGAATGCATAAAATGAAAATATATATGGTTGCTAGGGACTTTTTCATCGGTTGCTATGGACTTTTTCAATGACCTGGACGCTCTATTTTACTTGTACGGCTACCATTTAATTTATTTCAAGTAATGCCCTAAACATCTGTGACAATGTCAGACCATTATTTTTTTGTTTACATGTAAATAATCTTTCAAGGGCAAAAACTCCTATAAGGGGTCAATTGACGATTTTGGACATGTTGACTTATTTGTAGATCTAACTTTGCTGAACATTTTTGCTGTGTACAGTTTGTCTTTATCTATAATAATATTCAAGCTAATAACCAAAAATTGCAAAACCGATTCGTCTGAAAATTTCATGACAGGTAGATCTTGACTTCATAAACATTTTTACTACTTGTCAGTTTTGCCCTAACTGCTTTAGTTTTCGAGATATGAGCCAAAAAGTGCATTTTCGCCTATGTTCTATTTTTAACCAGGGCAGCCATGTTTCTCGATGGACAAGAAAATAAAACACAAAATTTATACTAGGTACCCTAAGGATCATTCAGCCGACGTTTGGCTGAAATTCATTATGTAGTTTCAGAGGAGAAGATTTTTAAAAGTTTACAAAGTTGAGGAAAAAAATGTGAAAAATCGTCTTTAAAGGGCAAAAACTCCTATAAGGGATCAATTGACGATTTTGGTCATGTTGACTTATTTGTAGATCTTACTTTGCTGAACATTTCTATTGTTTACAGTCTGTCTTTATCTATAGTAATATTCAAGATAACAATCTTAAACTGCAAAATTTCCTTAAAATGAACAATTCATGGACAATAACCCAACAAAGGGTTGACCGATTCGTCTGAAAATTCCATAGTAGGTAGATCTTGAAGAAAATAAAACACAAAATTTATTCTAGATACCCTAAGGATCATTCAGACTAAGTATGTCTATAATTGGTTCAGTGGTTTCAGAGGAGAAGATCTTTGAAAAGGTTTACGACGGACGGACGACGGACGCCAAGTGATGGCAAAAGCTCACATGTCTTTTAAGACAGATCAGCTAAAATTTCAACCCCTGTGGACCCCAAGTTCTGGAAATTAAAATTACGCATCTATGTACAGTATGTACAGAATTTAAATGCATAAAATGAAAACTGAAAGAGGAATTAAGGTGACAAGCTTAAATTCACAATTTTCGAAAGTTGACCCCCGGGCCTCCAATTTTTGAAAATCAAAATGTTAAAACCTTATTGCGCATCTACATACAGTATGTGACAATACTGTATAGAAATTAAATGCATGAAGTCAAAAATGAAAGAGGAGCTTAGGTCAGAAGCTTAAATTCATAATTTTCGAAATTATATCCCTGTGGGCCCCAGTTTTTGAAAATCAAAATTCTAAAACCTCATTGTGCATCTACATACAGCATGTTACAATACTGTATAGAAATTGAATGCATTGGGTTAAAACTGAACAAGGAGTTTAGGTCACAAAAATGTGTGACGGACGGGCGGACGGGGGCGATAACAGTATCACCGGCGTGAACGCATTCGAAGTCCGGGGATAATAAACATTTCTCCTATTCCTGACGTGTTTAATCGGTGGGATAAAAATACATAATATCTTTAACCACTTCCCAGTGATTAAATTTCTACGTGGGAATTACCGCCCTTTTTTCTACAGTTATTAGAACGATAAACTAGAGAAGTCCCGAAATGACGTCCATGTAAACAAACAACATAGCAACGACATTTTCTTGAGGTTTTTGTCGAAAATCACAGGAGAAACAGATTCTCCTTCAATTTACTCGTGAGTTATGGAATTTCTCCACCCTCAATAGTTAAATTTTAGATTTTAACACGCTCGCTTACGGCTCGCGTGTTGAAAATCGAAAATTTAACTATCTCGGGTGGAGAAATTCCATAACTCACTCGTACCTGAAGGAGAATCTATATTTAACAAGTATACATACAAATAGACAAATGATATTACATAGCTCGTTTAGAAGACATTTAAAGAATTCAAAATTTTTCAAGTTTCCTTCTTTCTTCTCTTTTGTTTATTTGTGTGCTCTTCAACCTTATGTTTTGGTTTTTAATATTTTAGGCCATGAACACAACTGATGAGTCGTAAATCGACAAAATGTGCATCGAAATTGGTATCAAAGAATTTTAATTTTACGTTAAGATTTATTGTTGGAATTTTGTATTGGTATAAGTCTAATTAAATTAGATTTCCCCGCTTGCTCCTTGTTAAAATTCGGTTGTTTTCACGTTGACGCGATTTAATCGGATTGCTGTTTATATTAGACAAATATATCGCAATCATGAGGGATATTTGCGAGAGACGGTAAAATATCTTCTACAAAATTTGTTTCTGATATATCAGGTGAGCGATACAGGCTCTTGGGAGCCTCTGGTTTTTTTTAATTAAAATTAATGTCGTGTCTTTACAAATGAGAAATTCAAATATACAGTGAAAAGTTGTTGGTCCTATCTAATACATTGTATATGAAAATTTGAGAAGAATTTTATAAAGCCTACCACAATGGGATTAATAACTCCTTCCTTCCTTCAGTTCAGAATGGACAATTTCGTACTAAACATTTATCTTATTTGAAACGTAAAGGAATAATAAATTATTTGAACATTCTTATCGGTTTCCATGTATTTAAACTAACTTATTATAATACATGTTATTTGCGTTAAAGTAAAATAGAGATTACTTGTTAGTGAATATAATTCGCTAGTGATAGGCTCTATAAGTTTTCGATATTACATTCTTTTGTCTAATCCAAGGGACGTCAGTCTAGCAGATTACACAAGAGAATGTTATATGCGATTTACACAATGATAATAATTTAGTGTTTAATTCTTTTTTCGTGTCACTGTATGGACATAAAATTGATAAAAACTTGCGAAAACGCGAAATGGTCTTAACCGGCCACCATAAAAAACTCAAACCTGTCCGTATGATCCTCTATGCTGTCTTCCAAAATATTAATGGGTACTCTGTAGATAACATGTCAGCATCACTGATTTATCTTTGTTTTAATTACTACACAGTTTTGTAAGAATTTTTAACCCTGCCATCTTATCATTTAATACGGTTTTGTGACCAAAACTCCAAATTCTGCTGACGAAAGATACACCTATTGTGTAAATGTATGGAATGGAATATCCGCCATAATTATACATTTCTTAATTTGTAAAATGCAATTCCTTAATTTGAAAAATGCAATTTCTTAATTTGTAAAATGTAATTTCTTAATTTGTAACATGTATTTTTTCCATCCGTTACATGAATTTCTACATTTCTTGATTTGTGAAATGTAACTTCTTAATGTGTAAATGCAATTTCTTACTTTGTTAACGTATTTTCTTCGTTCGTTACATGAAATTCTACATTTCTTAATTTGTGAAATGATATTTCTTTATTTGTTCAATTAAATTTCTTCATTCTAAATCGTAACTATGAAATTATAAATTTCTAAATTTGTAAAATGGAATTTCTATGTTTGTATAGGACGTATATTTGTTTTTCAATCGAAATATTAAAACTCTCTATCTGTGAAATGTAAATTCTTGGTTTGAGTCACGTTTTTGGAAAATGTGTCAATGTAATTATTTCCGCTGACAGCAAATGGGAAGTTCCGTTTCTCAAGAAAAACTACAAGTTGCAAATCAAGAAGTTACAAATCAAGAATGAAATAGTTCCACAATATTCCGCACGAGGGCGCTATTATCGTTACCGGAAACCATGGATCCATCATATATATCTATAATACTAAATTTACGAATTAGCCGAATAGGCGGCAAAATGCGTGGTTTAAAATAAACGATGTATGGTTCAGATTATAAAGGTTATTATCGGATTTGACAATCTGCATTTATAAATTTAAACTGCAGTTTTATTTATGTGCAAATGGAATTTTTATGCACTTTTCCGATATGAATTCTCCCAACATATCCTTTAGAAGGTTCTCGAATGCACCATTTTAACACATTGATTTAAATAAATAAGTATGCACATATTTTAAATGTCTTTCTGTTTGAAATTACGGAAAAAGAATAAAACAAATTAAAAACATTCTCCTTCGAGTGGGATGTTTCCGCTTCATGGATTGTTTTTCTACAATAACCAATTTCTCCTAACTGTAAAGGTTATGAACTTTGAAGATTATGAAGAAGTAAGGTAAAGTTCAGAGGAATTCCTAACTGTTTTTTGGATTGCTCGGATGTTTACCTTGCAAAAAGTGATAAAACCAACCATTAACTATTTTCACATTATTTGTCATTTGACCTGTCTAAATATATCGCTACCATACAATTCTCTGTAAGCCCTAGATAAAAATATTTTTAACAAATGGTCATCTTTATCATTAACGGCGAAATTTATCTCGGACATCTTTGATAAATATAAACGTGTACAGCACACGCAGCCACACACTAAAAATGCTTTTATCGTCTGATTATTGGATATATTTGTGAATTAAGCCTCACTTGCCCTGCCCATGATGGCAATGGAACAATTGGAACAATTATTTTCCAAAAATTTGCTCTACCAAACTCACGGCATCTTTTGAAAAATTCATCCGCCACTAAGGAAATGTTTACTTTCATATTTATTCTGAAGGAAAAAGGTAATGCACTATGAAATGTGTATTAAATGAACTTTTCATCAAGTTCCAGTTCAGAATTAATTTTAACAATAAAAATATTGACAATTTATGTGGTTGTGTTTTCGTCATAGATTTTGACTTTGATGGAACCTTAAGGTCCATTTTGGTAATTCTACGTGGCATACAGTCTACTTCATCAGTGGATACATCTTCGGTAGTAACGAACAGCCGCATATGACAATTGGGTCGCGTTGACCTACATTTCACGCTTCATTGACTTTGGTTAAAGTTCGCATTAACATCCATTTCTGGAATACTACATCATATATAGACATGAAACTATCAGTTGATACCACCTACTTGACAAGAAAGTTTATGGGAAGCCAACCACAACATCCATATTGAGTTCCTGTTCCATGAATAACATGGCCGCAACAACTTTTTATAGTCAATATGGCCACCATAAAAAAAATGGTTATTTTCCCGCGCCCGCGCGGGTTCAATGTCTAGTCATATTATAAAAAATAAAATATGTAAGTGTCCTAATTTTCTGTCCATATCTAGACAGTTTAGCAATAGATACATGCACTGTTTCGATTAAGGGGGGGAGAGTAGGGGCTCCCTTTCATCAAATGAACTTCATGTTCATGATGTAACAAAAACATGGTTCTTTGTAGAAAATAACTACTAAAGACGTTATCATGTAGTTCTAGCCCCGCCTCAATCAATCCCCAGCCTATCCGACCACAGCAAATGAGTCCCCTAGCAGACCCTTCCCCAGAACTCATACACAAGAATCCGGGACAGTTCAGGCGGGGTAAGGTTATCAGTGACCAACAAGGGAGCACTATCGGACTGATAAAATTTAACATTGTTGTATATGGAAAAAATATGACAGTTGCTTTAAAATAATTTGTCAACAATTTATTTGTACAATCATAAACTATTGCCACGTCAGGTGAAAAAGTTCAAAAATTTATCTTCCTTTTGATGTAAAAAAAATCACTTTACATTATGTTAAAGTGGTGTCCCTAACGATTTGAAAATTTCACATGAAATATGATACGTTTTTCCTACATAACTTAACGGAATTCAATGATGACTAGTGGGTTAATTTCTATATTTAATGTTTCATACCACCCGTGTATGCGCAATAAGGTTTTGGGATTTTGATTTTCTGAACTTGGGGTCCACTTTGAAAATTGTCCATTTAACGTTCCGACGTAAACTCTTCTTTCATTTTTCAGTTTACGCATTTTAATTCTATACAGTATTGTCATGAACCATATGTAGATGCGCAATAAGGTTTTTACAATTTTAATTTTCTAAAATTGGGGCCCACACGGGTCGAATTCGAAAATTGTGAATTTAAGCTTGTTACCCGACTTCAATTTCTGCATTGTTTCTTAACAGTATTGTCATACACCACACTTAGATATGCAATAAGGTTTTACAATTTTGATATTTTTAAACTTGGGGGGCCCACAGGAGGAATTTAAACTTGTGTCCTAAACAGTTTCATTTTTCATTGGATTTAGTGATTTAATTTCTTCATAGAATGACTGGATAACATATGTAAAACGGGCATTAAGGTTTTATATTTTTTAATGTTGTAAGTGCCCCAACCTACGATTTAAATAGTAGATTTAAATTCTTGTCTCCATCTAAATGTGGGGATGCGGAAGATCTCTGTCGATTCAGACACTAGCTTTCTAGTATTTTTTTCAAGTTGGAGACAGTTGTTTGCCAACAAAAATCCGGAATCGGGATAGGAAATAAAAAATTTCTGGATCCAAGAATACCCCATAATAATATGATTGCTCCCTTAATACCACCAGCGGACCAAGAAAACAAGCACCCGGCAGACCCACAGTTTAAAGTTTAAGCTTACCTCTCATAAAATTGACACATTTTCTTTTAGACTTGGACACGTTTGAAAATGGCAAGTTGTCATGTTATCAACATTCTCAAGAAATCATTTATATATGGTTATGCTATTCCTGTTTTCTTGGACAAAGATATGGATTTTTCAATGAAATGAAGGAGGTAAAACTGCATGTTGTATTTGGTGTGGTCGCAAATCTTATCTTCCAACAATAACATTCAAGGGAAAAAGAAATTCAAATTTTATAACTCTATATTGCCTCAGTTAAAAGTACTTTTGAATGTTGCATGAAAAAACAGTTGCTAAATTAAGCATGTAAAATAAATGTTTTCCTATGGAAGGGAATATCCGCCATAATTATACATTTCTTAATTTGTAAAATGCAATTCCTTAATTTGTAAAATGCAATTTCTTAATTTGTAAAATGTAATTTCTTAATTTGTAACATGTATTTTTTCCATCCGTTACATGAATTTCTACATTTCTTGATTTGTGAAATGTAACTTCTTAATGTTTAAATGCAATTTCTTACTCTGTTAACGTATTTTCTTCGTTCGTTACATGAAATTCTACATTTCTTAATTTGTGAAATGATATTTCTTTATTTGTTCAATTAAATGTCTTCATTCTAAATCGTAACTATGAAATTATAAATTTCTAAATTTGTAAAATGGAATTTCTATGTTTGTATAGGACGTATATTTGTTTTTCAATCGAAATATTAAAACTCTCTATCTGTGAAATGTAAATTCTTGGTTTGAGTCACGTTTTTGGAAAATGTGTCAATGTAATTATTTCCACTGACAGCAAATGGGAAGTTCCGTTTCTCAAGAAAAACTACAAGTTACAAATCAAGAAGTTACAAATCAAGAATGAAATAGTTCCACAATATTCCGCACGAGGTCGCTATTATCGTTACCGGAAACCGTGGATCATGCCCAGAAATCATCTCCATTAGATCAACTACAAAGATTAGAACCATATTTATTGATAGACGATTCTGATCTTGTACTGAATCATTTACAAGTTAATGATAGGAAGTGTGACAGGATAGATATTGTACTGGACAATGCTGGATTTGAACTGATTTCAGATTTGTGCTTTGCTGAATTCCTTCTTTCTGCTGGTCTTTGCTCAAGCATACATTTCCATGCCAAGGCCTTTCCTTGGTTTGTTTCCAATGTTACCAAGGAGGATTTTGATTGGACATTGAATATGTTAGGTGGTATTAATCACATTGCCATGAGTACATATGCTAATCAATAGAAAGCATATCCAACTATAGAAGTCATCACGTGACTTTCGTGACGTCACACATCACCTATACCATACCCAAGTAAATTGTATAGAAATGCACTTGGGCGATCATGAATCGATAAAATAAACTACTTTTAGTTCGTGCTGAAAAAATTTTGGTGCTATGTATTACTTCCTCATATATTTAGAAAAATATTTTTGTTATTTGGAAACGTTTAAATTTTTGTCTTATCCCTTCCAAATGCTTTTGAAAATTTTGTCTTATTTTCCCGTTAAGTCCATATTGTTAAATCATCTAACTGCGATAAATTGACTTTTTTGTCGTTTTTAACATAAAATTGCGATTTTACCAAAACTGATGGAAAAATTTTGGTGCTATGTGCTAATTAATACATTTATAAATTTTTGAAATATCGTAAATCCAATAGTTTAATTTTTTATTATATCCCTTCCAAATTGATTTGAAAATTAAATTCTTCGGAAAATCTGTTATTATTTTCAAGATGGTGACGATGACCGGAAATGGCACTAGGCGCGAAAATACAAACATTTAATGATTTTCAATTTCATATTTGCATCGAAACAAACTCTTATGTTTGAAATATAAAGTATATATATATATATAAATAGCTGACATAACTTATTAATAAGTATATAATTTCCAATTGCACTGCATATTAACTTATCCTCGCCAAGGGCGATATAGATTATGAAAAAATCGCACCTTTGCCAGTATTAATGAAAACTAACACAGATGATGGATCATTTCATTTCTTTTCAATCGAGGATTTTATTATATAATGTTTGTGTGATGAAGTTATAATAAAAAGGGGGGATATGCATACTCTAGATACTGATATATTACTAGAGACATATTGTTTTATGTCTCGGATGTTACTAATAAAGTATATCCTTTGGTCTTCATATATCATATGTTTGAGTAAAACCTTCATAACTTTTCGAAATATCGTAATTGCAATAGTTTAAATTTTGATTATGTCCCTTCCAAATTGATTTGAAAATTAGCTATTTTGAAATGTGTTATTTTTTACTATTATTATTCAAGATGGCGCCCATCCTAATCAGTTTCTACCTTGCCATAACAAAGTAAATATATATACGAGTAAATAGAATTACTCATATAATATGTCAAATGTTAAATATATAAATACCAAAAAGACAAATTATTAATTTAAAATAAATTAAAATGTTACTTATCTGACTTTCGAAATTATATTTCATCACTGCATTCTTTGTGATCCCCCCTTAAACACACACACACCTCTATATCAAAATGTTGCATTAATTATCAAAAAATGTGGCGTTAAAAATGAAATCACGCTGTTTTTGGTCAGCAAACGGTTTACCTGTATACATACAATGTACCTGTGTACCTAAATTAACGCTTGGAACAATAAACATCCGGACAGTCAAGGTACAATATACATGTCAAATCGTTAATTAGTTATAATTACCTGAAACACACAGCATGTTAATTGCGCATAATAAATTTCTTCAGATAAAACTCAAATAAATTTTACCAAAAAAAAAAAAATTCGCTTTTCTCGCGGCTTAAAAAATAAAAAAAAACTTGCACCATTACCCTTTATCACGTGTAATTATGTACTTTTGACAGTTTGTATAAATTGGTGATGAATTTCATATTATTAATTATTGTCACAATTTCATATATTGAAATTATAATCCATGTGAAATGTTACTACATATTTCAAATAAAAAGTTTTTTAAAGTGAAGACGTGGAGAACGTGCTATAATCAATACAGAGTTATCGAAGTACGATGAATGCCTGGCATGAACGGGACCAGTAGATTCCCGATATTGGGTAACCAGTTAATAAGTCTAAACAGAGTTACCTAACATAATTATGACCGATATAGCTGCATATGAGAGATTGGCCAATGGCACATGGACATTCTAGGCTCATGACTTCTGGACACTGCCATTTGATTACAGTAAAATGAAACTGAATGCACCAGATTTATACCAGACTCTTCAAAAGTCTCATATAATATTCTTAAAAGGAGATCTAAATTACAGAAAATCGGTTGGAGATTTGAAGTGGCCTGACATCACTTCATTTGAAACAAGTTTACGAGGTTTTCATCCAGCCCCTTTAGGCACCAACCATTTTTTTACCGAGGGGGGGGCCTGGGATTTTTATGCCTGATAGAATTTTTTTTTCAGGTCAGTCGAAAATCAAAATTTTTTTTTCACACATCAAGCAAAACAGAATTTTTTTTTATTATATACATGAGCAAATGTACAGATATTCAGACTTAAAAATTTTTTTTTGGACATAGTGAGAATGAAAATATTTTTTTCAGACTAATCTGGACATAAAATATTTTTTTTCGAAAAAATCCCAGGCCCCCCCTCGGTAATAAAATGGTTGGTGCCTTATGTATTTTAAGGACAAGTAAATCAGATGTAGTGGTTGGAATGTCCCAAGGTCAGGCAGAAAAAAATCAGGTCCAAGATAAAAACTGGATGGTAAATGGAAAATGGGGAGTTATAAATTTATGTCTAAAAACAAATTAAGAGCAAATTGTGTGAAATATTTGCTGTTATATTGATTGTGCATTTTTATTGAATGTATTAAATTTTTCCAATAATGTTTGAAAGATATACAGTGACCTCTCTGTATATTATCTGTACTGTGTCTGAGTTGTTGTTTCATCATCATGTATTATCTCCATTTATGTAGATGTTCATTAAAGTATATTCTGTCCTCTGAACAATATTTTATGTTTTTGGCTGAAATACTTAGGTATATTTATTGTGTTTTATCACAATATCTCAATCAGAACAATTCCAGGTTAAAGGAAAGCAACATGAATTACTTTTTTATTCATTATTACTTATAGTGTTTTAGGCTTTATATAACTCATAAAATATCAACTAAATGGCTTGTCATACAATTAATTCTAGAACGGCCTTCATTAAAATCCCCCAAGTTTGGACTTCTTAGTGTAATGTAATAAAAAGAACAACAATCAGTTCTTTAGATGGTGTCGCATCTTGCACTTTATAGTCTGCCTTTGCCCTATTGCATTATCAGTTATACACCTGTGATGGGTTAAAGAGCTCGACTCAGAGTGCTTTCTTACAACATAGAGATGGCAGATAAAGCTTTTATTATTAATGTTTTTTTTTCATCAGAGCAATAAATAATAATGTGTCATCTTATCTTCAGTAGATTAAAAAATGCAACAATCTATATTAAAAATGAATACTTTATTTGAAAAAATCACATAATATATTGAAAAATATTGCAAAAAGTTGATTTCAGATGATGTATAATTAAAACTATATACCAATATATAGACAGCACCATATGGTAAAACAACAAAATTCCTTGTATAATAACTGTTATTTAAGTTGTCTGGTTATTACTGATACAAAACTTAATTATAAACCAGTCATTCTTAAAGATATAGATCAAGTATGTACTTCATCACAGAAATTATGTGGAATAAATTTGTTCATTGTCACATACTCACAATATCTGTTCAGATTCATTTTGATAAATGTAAACATTTCAAGATTGAACAATGGTAATATATGTTTAATTTATCTAATAAAACATGTTTTTGTCTAATTTCTTGTATGTACAACAATAAATATATTTGGTATTGTAATGCCCATGACATATCCCTTAAATCCTTGCTTTATCCATTTCCATGACCGTCTTACAAATCTTCTGGTTCTTTTGGCAATCTAAAAGTAAATGAAAATATTCCTTCATACTGAGTTTGTATATGCAGTTTAATATGAAAATAAGAAGATATGGGGTTTCCATTAGATAAATAAAGGCAATAGATGCAACATTTATTTACTTTATACATTGTACCCTGAAATTAAGGCATGTATATTTATTGAATATCATCCACAACTGGAAATACTTGGATTTTCTAATAAATTTGATTCACTAAATTCTATAATGGAAAAAAGTACCAACATTTTAATTGTTGTGATGTTCACCGTGTCTCATATTTCACAATAATAATAAAATTGCATTAATTTATTGCCACCTTCATTAGCTTTTCATTGTCATTGGTAAATGTTTGAAAATATTTATTTGCCATAAAAAAAAACTACATGCAAAAGAGGAGGCTTATGCTAGGAATAATTCATGCAGGTCAAATTTGAATAATATGCACTCTAAGGTTTTTATGATTCTTTAACCTAATAACTATAAATCTGTATTTCTATATCATTCTTTCGGATTTTCTAACAAGCACTCCTTGTCAATAAACAGACATGCTGGACAATCCCATGCTTGGAAAACATTTATTTTACATGCTTAATTTAGCAACTGTTTTTTCATGCAACATTCAAAAGTACTTTTAACTGAGGCAATATAGAGTTATAAAATTTGAATTTCTTTTTCCCTTGAATGTTATTGTTGGAAGATAAGATTTGCGACCACACCAAATACAACATGCAGTTTTACCTCCTTCATTTCATTGAAAAATCCATATCTTTGTCCAAGAAAACAGGAATAGCATAACCATATATAAATGATTTCTTGAGAATGTTGATAACATGACAACTTGCCATTTTCAAACGTGTCCAAGTCTAAAAGAAAATGTGTCAATTTTATGAGAGGTAAGCTTAAACTTTAAACTGTGGGTCTGCCGGGTGCTTGTTTTCTTGGTCCGCTGGTGGTATTAAGGGAGCAATCATATTATTATGGGGTATTCTTGGATCCAGAAATTTTTTATTTCCTATCCCGATTCCGGATTTTTGTTGGCAAACAACTGTCTCCAACTTGAAAAAAATACTAGAAAGCTAGTGTCTGAATCGACAGAGATCTTCCGCATCCCCACATTTAGATGGAGACAAGAATTTAAATCTACTATTTAAATCGTAGGTTGGGGCACTTACAACATTAAAAAATATAAAACCTTAATGCCCGTTTTACAGATGTTATCCAGTCATTCTATGAAGAAATTAAATCACTAAATCCAATGAAAAATGAAACTGTTTAGGACACAAGTTTAAATTCCTCCTGTGGGCCCCCAAGTTTAAAAATATCAAAATTGTAAAACCTTATTGCATATCTAAGTGTGGTGTATGACAATACTGTTAAGAAACAATGCAGAAATTGAAGTCGGGTAACAAGCTTAAATTCACAATTTTCGAATTCGACCCGCGTGGGCCCCAATTTTAGAAAATTAAAATTGTAAAAACCTTATTGCGCATCTACATATGGTTCATGACAATACTGTATAGAATTAAAATGCGTAAACTGAAAAATGAAAGAAGAGTTTACGTCGGAACGTTAAATGGACAATTTTCAAAGTGGACCCCAAGTTCAGAAAATCAAAATCCCAAAACCTTATTGCGCATACACGGGTGGTATGAAACATTAAATATAGAAATTAACCCACTAGTCATCATTGAATTCCGTTAAGTTATGTAGGAAAAACGTATCATATTTCATGTGAAATTTTCAAATCGTTAGGGACACCACTTTAACATAATGTAAAGTGATTTTTTTTACATCAAAAGGAAGATAAATTTTTGAACTTTTTCACCTGACGTGGCAATAGTTTATGATTGTACAAATAAATTGTTGACAAATTATTTTAAAGCAACTGTCATATTTTTTCCATATACAACAATGTTAAATTTTATCAGTCCGATAGTGCTCCCTTGTTGGTCACTGATAACCTTACCCCGCCTGAACTGTCCCGGATTCTTGTGTATGAGTTCTGGGGAAGGGTCTGCTAGGGGACTCATTTGCTGTGGTCGGATAGGCTGGGGATTGATTGAGGCGGGGCTAGAACTACATGATAACGTCTTTAGTAGTTATTTTCTACAAAGAACCATGTTTTTGTTACATCATGAACATGAAGTTCATTTGATGAAAGGGAGCCCCTACTCTCCTCCCCCCCTTAATCGAAACAGTGCATGTATCTATTGCTAAACTGTCTAGATATGGACAGAAAATTAGGACTCTTACATATTTTATTTTTTATAATATGATATATATGATGGATCCATGGTTTCCGGTAACGATAATAGCGCCCTCGTGCGGAATATTGTGGAACTATTTCATTCTTGATTTGTAACTTCTTGATTTGCAACTTGTAGTTTTTCTTGAGAAACGGAACTTCCCATTTGCTGTCAGCGGAAATAATTACATTCACACATTTTCCCAAAACGTGACTCAAACCAAGAATTTACATTTCACAGATAGAGAGTTTTAATATTTCGACTGAAAAACAAATATACGTCCTATACAAACATAGAAATTCCATTTTACAAATTAAGAAATTTATAATTTCATAGTTACGATTTAGAATGAAGAAATTTAATTGAACAAATAAAGAAATATCATTTCACAAATTAAGAAATGTAGAATTTCATGTAACGAACGAAGAGAATACGTTAACAAAGTAAGAAATTGCATTTACACATTAAGAAGTTACATTTCACAAATCAAGAAATGTAGAAATTCATGTAACAGATGGAAAAAATACATGTTACAAATTAAGAAATTACATTTTACAAATTAAAAAATTGCATTTTACAAATTAAGGAATTGCATTTTACAAATTAAGAAATGTATAATTATGGCGGATATTCCCTTCTATATAAATGAAGTTGTGGAATTTTGTTATTTGTCTCGTCTACAAACTTCCTCTCAGCAAGAGTACGCTTAGTTCAAGCTGAGATGACCTGTGCTACGCACTAAGCGCTAGAGATAATCTTACTAGTAATTGAAAATAAAGTCAGAGCACTATAAAACACAGTTTTTCATTAGACAAGCACTAAATACTAATAATGTATTGTCTGTCTAAATAGTACTAATTAGCTACCCCGGTAATTACACCGGATACTGTTCGGAAATATGGGCCATGAATATGTCATGGCCCATCAAGTCATCTTTACTTGAGCTCCAACGACCTCTCCACATTCTTTCATCAAGATAGTTTGGAAAAAGGTCAAATTATACTCCTTTCATTTCCTTGAACTTGTATTTAGCCTTGGCCCAGTAGGATTCAATAGCTTGGTTATGCACACCAGTTTCAGGGTCAACAAAATTTACTGAATGGTCGACTGTTGCATGTTGCAGTTGAACTTTTGTTTGGATATTACAGTAGGCTTTCCACTGGTCTGAATAGATGATGGTTCCAGGTTTGGCTGCCTTTCTAATGATGGGTAATAGAGTAGCAGCATCTCTCTTCTCTACCAATTCCATGTAGGTGATAATTGCAGTGTACCACCATTTAAACATGTAGTTTTATCATTTGTTATATATCATGCTTTCATTTTATAATTTAAGTGCTAAAAAAGTGCATTATCATATCAGTATTTATTATCCTTATGTTTATTATTAGTATTTATAGTACTATATGTCCAATCATTCAAATGCCTTATAAAATTAACATGTCATATGTTAATTGCATTATGTGAAACTTTTGATAAAAGATTATTTACTTATATGTATTGTTTATTTAAAAAAAAACACAATACTGGTACAATACTGGTACAAAATTTTCATACCAGTATTGTGCACAATTGGTGTTCTTTATTTAAGAAGATATTGTTCATGTACATGAGAATTTGCTTTAGAATAAATTATACTGGTATAAACTTTTCATGAAATAAATTTAAACTTTGAAATTTTAATCAACATGTGTGCCCCCAGAGAAAATCCTTTTCAGAATCTTGGATAATGAACAGATAATTTACTATAGCAATAGAATAATTATCCTAGTTCCAAGCTTCCAGTGAATATTTTACACTAGGGAATTTTTTTCCAAAGGAAAAATTACACTACTGGAATGATATCCCTGTTTCAACAGAATGCCAACCAAGATGTCCACACAGCGGGTGTTAGTTTAATAAATTGTAGGGCTTAATTTGATATTCTCTTGAAACATATTTTTGTTCTAAAACCACAGAGCCTCTTTGAACCATGCAAACTTGGCAACAATTGTCATTTGGTGGTGCTCTTTCAAATCAAAATCATATGGGATGAGTAGTCTGAGATTCAACTGACGCCAGATGACGTTTAAGATTGGCTGGGGGGCGTTGGATTTCGGAGCTTACTCTATATATATAATTTTCATGTCATTTGTCATTTACATCCATGATCTCATGAAAATATATTATTCCTTATTTGTAAATGTACATACATCATAGTTAATTTTATTCGTATTTAACAAACACCCCCCCCTCTCATTTTCCCAGTGAGTTTTATGATCATTTGATATCAAATTTGAAGTTCAAGGACAACAAGCTCTTAGTGGTGTAGTATAGCTTTTAATATAAGGTACATTTCCTTTGCTGTATTATAAACTCTTAGTGGTGTAGTACAGCTTTTTACATGGGGCAAATGCCCATACTGTATAACAAACTCTTAGTGCCAGATATTCAGATATTAACAGGTTGTGAAGAAATGCAGCCAAATCTACAAAATACCTGCATATATACAATTATTTTCTTGATATAAATATAGGTGAAAAATCCCAGAATAACTGTAATTATAAATTTTCACAAGGAAACAGAAATGTAAAGTACAGTAGTTTCTACACAGAGATGATATTTACATTGAATGAACTAGAATTATTTCATCATCATTATTAATAACTAATGAGGATGAAACATACGCTGCATTGAAATAAATATAGGATAAAATTAGGTATGTATAATTATATTAATTTTAATGAAAGCCAAAGAAAAAAAATATGGATGTTTTTGATTCATGCTTAAACATTTTGGGTAGGTATAATATATTTTTACTTGGTTTCTTTGGACATCCGCATAACTATAAACAAGGCACTTAGGTAGGAATAAAAAGGGTCAATGAATTTGTGAATGTAGAGAAAGCCTTGAAATTTTGGTTGGGTATCTTGATATTATCATACATACTATTTTTTTTGTATTTACAATGTTACAGTATTGTATTCTGAGGCTACAAGGAAGGGGCAAAGATATTTAATTATACACCATATATAATGAAATGATTACAATGTCTTTTTAGTAGGATAAAAAAAACTTAAATGATATGTATTAGCTTTTTTTTTGGTTGATGAGCATGCATGGACATTTAATTATATACAGTTAGTTGAGCAAGCATTATAATTTCATCATACAAACAAAGTAATCAGTTGTATAATATTACAGATGACAAAAGTAGTTTCATTTGAGGTAAACAGTACAAGGAAACAATTTTCATTAGTTTTCTAGGAAAAATGAACAAGTGTGTCACATGTTCAGCAGATTTAAACTATTTTAATATATGACAAAGAAATTATTATCTTGAATGACAAATATACATAGTATAAGATAAGGAAATGAAGACTTAAAACTGAAAATTTGGGTGTACATGTATTATTGCTTGATTTTGTTGAGGAAATTCAAATAAGAAAAATAAGGTGTTTAAATATAAGGCAATTATAATAGGTAGAAAATGTTTATTATCTTAAGTTTAATAATTTATATATTTAGAGTTAGGTAGAAATTGATTACTGATAAAATATCTAGAGTTAAATAATACATATATTTAGAATTCATTAGAAATTACTGTGTCAATTGTTTATTGCACATTGTTATGCTAATTTAATTTCATTAATTTTCAGTTATTTTATTTGAACATTATAGAAATTGAGTGGTTGAAAGGAATGGATAAACTGCAGGAATGTGAGACAGAGAAGTAGTAAATGTCTAGAATTATAACAATTCATATCCTGACAGTGTAGTACGTTCCAGATAAGCATCGGATATTTTACACAGTATGGAGTGTCATGTTTTTAAAATGTATATATTTAAAAACGGGTTAGTAAAATTCTATATCCAAACAGAATTGTGAATCATCATTTCTCATTCTTATTTTTATTCATATTACTTTTAATGTTTTGACAGTATCTAAAAAAAGTAAACTTGTACAAAACTTGAAGTGTTTCTTTCTAATTTTGGCAGGATAAACAAATTAATATGCTTATCAGGAACTCTGTGTTCAGATCTATTAGGATGGGAAAGTGGGAGGGTCCAAACAGTGATCAATGAAACCCGGTTTGAGTAAGCTTGGCAAAATATCTTCCAAAGGCAATACCAACATTTTTTAAAAAATTTTCTTTCTTGATTAGATTTTAAAAAAATTAAAAAAAAGATCTCTTATGAAAAATACTGTAACTTTTTCTATCCTTAACTGGCTGGCAGGTAAAAGGTGTCAAAAGGACTAAAATTGTTTGTGGATATGTAATATTAATTTTTTATCCATTTTAAATAGGGATTTTCTTTTAATCTCTCTTGAAAAAGTACTTTCAGTAATTTTCAACAGATTTCTTTGTCTTACAATTTTGATTAAGGAGGGTTCAAAGGAGCTAAAAGAAGTTGTGTTACATTATACATAAATTTTTTTTATTTAGCCAATTTAAATTGAGTGTTTTCTTAAATTCATCATGATAAGTGCTGTAAGTACAAAGAATTTCTAAAAGTTTTATATTTCAACTGATTTCAATGATGGATTCTTTTTAGCTCACCTGGCCCAAAGGGACATGTGTGCTTATGCCGTCACTTGGCGTACGTCCGTTGTCTGTCGTTGTCTGTCGTCGTAAACTATTTCAAGGATCTTCTCCTCAGAAACTAGTGGGCCAAATACTTCAAAACTTTAAGTGGATGTTCCTTAATGTATCTAGTTTATTAATTATATCCAAGGTTTTGATCCATAATTAAACATGGCCGCCATTGCTAAAAAATAAAACATAGGGGTAAACTGCAGTTTTTATCTTATATCTCAAAAACTAAAGCATTTACAGCAAAACTGACATGGGGTCAAAATGTTCATTAGGTCAAGATCTACCTGCCATGAAATTTTCTGACGATTTCTTGGGTTATTGCCCCTGAATTGATAATTTGAAGGAAATTTTGCAGTTTTAGATTATTATCTTGAATATTATTATAGATAAAGACAAACTGTAAACAGCGAAAATGTTTAACAAAGTAAGATCTACAAATAAGTCAACATGACCAAAATCATTGATTGACCCCTTATAGGAGTTTTTGCCATTTAAAGACGGCATCCGGTGTAAACTTTCCTCTAAATATCTTTTCTTCTGAAACCACTGGGCCAATTGGGACCAAAATTTGGTGGAATAGTGGAAATTCACTCAAAAATCTTCTTGTCTGAAACCACTAAGCCAATTAGAACTGGACTTGGTAGCAATGGTCCTTAGATGGTCCTCTTTCAGAATTGTGTCTGATCACCCGGATTGTCAACCAAGATGGCTGCCACAGCCGAACTTAGTTAAATTTTGGACCCTATGGAAATATTCATTTAAAAATCTTCTTGTCTGAAACCACTTAGCCAGTTGGAACAAAACTTACCAGTAATGGTCCTTAGATGATTCTCTTTTAGAAATGTTTCCATTGACCTGGACTGTCAACCAAGATGACTGCCATAGCTGAACATAATTTAACATAGAACCCTATAGAAAAATCAGCCAAATTGACTGCAACACTTAAATTATTAGTCCTGCTCAAGGTGAAAAGTTAAATCCAGGTGAGCGATACAGGCTCTTGAGAGCCTCTTGTTTATTAATCTAAAAAGTGTTTTTCAGATTTTGTCATTCTTTTACCATTTTTGAAGTGAAAAATTATTGGAGGTTTTTAACTGGGCTTCGCAAATTGAATTAGTATGGTAAATTATTCACATATAAAGTATATCCAAAAAGAACCAGTAAAAGGCATGAAAACTTAAGTGTTCTTTTCAGTCAGTTTAATCATTGATTACCAGTACATCTTCCCTTGTATTATTTTGAAATTCAAGAAATTATACTATGTTCTAAATTCACTTCGCTCAAACGAACATAAATTATTTATGTGCTAAACTACTCGGAATTCTGTATAGCATACATATCTGAGCACATTCAGACATGTATGCCTTATTCGAATAAGGCACAAAGAAAACAACTAATAAATTTAGATACTGTAAGACGCAGTGACCATCACTTTTATATAATACATGTAATACTAGTACATAAACAATGCAGCCTGAAAATCAAGAACAGATACATATATAGTCTCTCACTACACAAAATCCAAATTCCACGAAATTTGGAGGCTGCATACAAGGATCTACAAATATATAATACATAAATTGTTACAAACTTGTATTTAAACACACCTGCCACTTTGCATACAATATACCGAAAATTAAACTTTCAATTTACATATATACTGAACCGCAAAAGAAACGTCGCACAAAATGACATGTTCACATACATTTATTTCAAAGTGACATTTATATATTTTAAATTAATTTTTACAAAATTTAATGAATGATTTACAGTCTTTTGGTTACAATGTTCACAAAAACGTCACAATTGTCGCAACGTCACATGTTTTCAATGCTGTGCTCCCACGTCCGTTAATAACGTGTATGTCCTCCACCGGCACCAATTACTGCGGCACATCTTCGGTACATGGAGTTGATGAGCCGATTAATAAACGCCATCGGAATACGTGCCCATACTCTCTGAAACGCTTGTGAAAGTTCAGCTGCAGTTGTCGGACTTGGCTGCTCATTATTCAACCGTCTTTGAACTTTGTCCCATAAATGTTCAATAGGGTTTAAATCTGGACTCAAAGCCGGCCAATCCATAACATTAATGTTATTCTGCTGTAGGAAGTCTCTTGTGGCTCTTGCGGTATGCGCACGTGCATTGTCCTGTTGGAAAGTCTTGTTTTGATGACGTGCGAAATGGGGCTGAACATGGGGTGTCAAGACTTGGTCGATGTAACGGGCAGCTGTTACGCCATTTCCTCTGCCTGGGCCAAGGTTCTGAAAGATGACTGGACCAAGTTTAACGTTAAGGCCGATTCCACCCCATACCATGATGCTAGGTCCTCCCCACGCGTCTGTTTCCAGAATGCAGCTGTCTTCGTAACGTTCCCCGCGTCTTCTCCACACTCTGGTTCTGCCATCGGCTGTTGAAATGCAGTAACGGCTTTCGTCAGAGAAGATGATGTTACGCCATTGTCGATTTCGCCAATTCTGTCGCTGAGTGGCCCACTGAAGACGAGCTTGACGGTGTCGATGAGTAAGAATAGGTCCTCTTGCTGGACGGCGACATCTCATGTTTCTAGCAGCTAATCGCCGACGAACCGTATCATCACTTATGGGTCGTCCATGTGTTCCAACAGTGTTTCTGGCAGTTTCGGCAGCTGGGGTGAACCGATTCATCAAATGGTGACGAACAATGCCTCTATTCTGTCTAGGGATAGTGACTTGGGGTCTACCACTCCGTGGACGGTCATTTGTGCTGTTTGTTGCATTGTACCGTGTCCGTAGACGTTCAATTGTTCGAACAGCACAGTTGAAGTCGTTGGCAATAACTCTGGCAGATTGCCCAGCATCCAATCGACCAATGGCCTGTTCTCTCTGTTGTGGAGTCAGACGTGGCATAGCTTCTGTGTCAACACTGATACTAACAGTCTTTAATTTTCTCAGGCCTTTTATACCCATAAAGGAGCATGAATTTCACGAACATTTAAGATTTAAGAAAAATTACCGCCAAGTGTGTCCCACGAGCGGTTTTAGGTACGGTCGCTCTACGATATCAACTGAAAATTATTCAACCGAAAATTTAATTCACAGGTAATTTAATCTTACCTGGTGATGTAATCGTAATACTGATTATATAAAAATCATTAATTAATATTTATTTTGAATTTTGCTAACATTTTGAAAGAGCGACGTTTCTTTTGCGGTTCAGTATACGTGCGCGATGGTCACTGCCCAAACCTCGATACTGAAATCTCGTGCCCGTTTTCTTTATATACTGACCGCCAAACCGCTTCACTCCTATTGATTAACACAACAGTAAAAACTTCATACAAAATTCTTACGCAAAACGCACATAAATTCATTACAAAATATGTATAGGTAATTGGAAAAATAATTACAGTACATAATTTGTATATTATTGCAGTTGTTTTTATACGACCGCAAAATTTTTGCGGTCGTGTATTGGTATGACGTTGGCGTCGTCGTCGTCGTCGTCCGTCGTCAGCGTCGTCGTCCGAAGACATTTGGTTTTCGCACTATAACTTTAGTATAAGTTAATAGAAATCTATGAAATTTAAACACAAGGTTTATGACCACAAAAGGAAGGTTGGGATTGATTTTGGGAGTTTTGGTCCCAACAGTTTAAGAATCAGGGGCCAAAAAAGGGCCCAATAAGCATTTTTCTTGGTTTTCGCACAATAACTCTAGTATAAGTAAATAGAAATCTATGAAATTTTAACACAAGGTTTATGACCACAAAAGGAAGGTTAGGATTGTTTTTGGGAGTTTTGGTCCCAACAGTTTAGGAATTAGGGGCTAAAAAAGGGCCAAAATAAGCATTTTTCTTGGTTTTTGCACAATAACTTTAGTATAAGTAAATAGAAATCTATGAAATTTAAACACAAGGTTTATGACCACAAAAGGAAGGTTGGGATTGATTTTTGGTGTTTTGGTCCCAACAGTTTAGGAATTAGGGGCCAAAAGGGTCCAAAATTAAACTTTGTTTGATTTCATTGAAAATTGAACTATTGGGGTTCTTTGATATGCCGAATCTAACCGTGCATTTAGATTCTTAATTTTTGGTCCTGTTTTCAAATTGGTCTACATTAAGGTCCAAAGGGTCCAAAATTAAACTTAGTTTGATTTTAACAAAAATTGAATTCTTGGGGTTCTTTGATATGCTGAATCTAAACATGTACTTAGTTTTTTTTATTATGGGCCCAGTTTTCAAGTTGGTCCAAATCGGGGTCCAAAATTAAACTTTGTTTGATTTCATCGAAAATTGAACTATTGGGGTTCTTTGATATGCCGAATCTAACCGTGCATTTAGATTCTTAATTTTTGGTCCCGTTTTCAAATTGGTCTACATTAAGGTCCAAAGGGTCCAAAATTAAACTTAGTTTGATTTTAACAAAAATTGAATTCTTTGGGTTCTTTGATATGCTGAATCTAAACATGTACTTAGTTTTTTTTATTATGGGCCCAGTTTTCAAGTTGGTCCAAATCGGGGTCCAAAATTAAACTTTGTTTGATTTCATCGAAAATTGAACTATTGGGGTTCTTTGATATGCCGAATCTAACCGTGCATTTAGATTCTTAATTTTTGGTCCCGTTTTCAAATTGGTCTACATTAAGGTCCAAAGGGTCCAAAATTAAACTTAGTTTGATTTTAACAAAAATTGAATTCTTGGGGTTCTTTGATATGCTGAATCTAAACATGTACTTAGTTTTTTTATTATGGGCCCAGTTTTCAAGTTGGTACAAATCGGGGTCCAAAATTAAAGCTAAAAAGGGGGTAAATTTTTTTTTGGGGGGGGGGGGGGCAATTCTCCACAGCATATTGTATTACACAAAAGCAAAAAATTGAATATAAATTCAAATCATATGACCAATTCTAAGTTCTTTATTTCAGTTATTCTGTGTCAGAAACCTATTATGTGTCAAATATTTGAAGAAATTTTCAATTGCACAGTATTGCACAATAGCAAGAAATTGATATGTGTGCCCTGTTATCAAAACTTTATTATTAACAAATTCCATTGGAAATTTGCCAATATAAAATGTGCTGATGAAGCTTTTTTGTTTATCTTATCTAAACTGCTTTTATATTATGTATATTTAAAATTTGCCATCCATGACTATGATGTCATTTTCTATTTTAATATGTTATGGTGTATTTAAATGGGCTGTTATGGTTGCAAAGTATAAAGAAATGGGGGGGGGGGGGGGGGTTGAAAACAAAATTTAGAGGGGGGGGGGGGTAAATGAGAAATTGGGGAGGGGGTAATTTTTTCTCATTTCATATTTCATAAATTAAAAAGAAAATTTCAAATTTTTTTTAGGAAAAAAGGGGGGGGGGGTTACAATAAATTTTATTGTTTTTTGTTTTTTTTTTGGGAGGGGGGGGTCAATGTGCAACTTCATAGTGTATTGCACAAAAGCTAAAAAAAGGGGTAAATTATAATTTTTTTTTGGGGGGGGGCAATTCTCCACAGCATATTGTATTGCACAAGAAGCAAAAAATTGAATATAAATTCAAATCATATGACCAATTTTAAATTCTTTGATTTCAGTTATTCTGTGTCAGAAACCTATTATGTGTCAAATATTTGAAGAAATTTTCAATTACACAGTATTGCGCAATAGCAAGAAATTGATATGTGTGCCCAATTTTAAATTTTAAATTGGTTATTTCTGATTTATGTATAAAAACAAATAATACTGATATGGTTTGAATAGGTAAATTAAAAATTTTTAAGTTCTTAGACAACATTCATTCTGTGTCAGAAACCTATGCTGTGTCAAATATTTATTCACAATCCAAATTCAGTATTGTATCAAGCTTGAATGTTGTGTTCATAATTGCCCCAACTATTCAGGGTTCGACATCTGCGGTCGTATCTAGCTGCGCCCAGCGGAGCATTTTATTAATCTTTTATATTATGTGGGGGTTTTCTTTATTTCTTTCTTTATTTATTTTCTGAAAATTTCACCTGTAAATTTATGCAGGCTTCCTCCATAAGCCTTTACCTGTGCATATATATAGTGTGCAGAGTCGGGGGTCGGGTCGCTCAGTTTGTATAGGATTTTTATATAATTATCTATCTTTTCCCTATTTCTTTCTTTATCATTTATATATTCTTTTGGTTTATACAGTTTTATAAAAAAGATAATTTGAAATAATAACTAATTTCCCAAATTATGAAAAATAATATCAGATAATAAGGTTCAATATCCATTGCTACCTTCAGTTAGAGCAATTTGGATTATTTCATTCTGAAATAAGTAGATATGATAAACAAAATATAATAGAATTTGTGTGGAAAATATTAAATTCCACTAACTAGAAGGAGATGATTTCATGTTTCATTTGATAAAAAGATTGTATTTTTAAACTGTCAATAAAGCAGTTTTAGAATAGAGTTTGGTTGCAAATACATTTAACTGGATTTTTACATTTCATAATTGCATACACTGTATTTGATTGAGCATATCAGCCTTAGTAGATAATGTTAAATTTCTGGTAGTTTGTATGTTGTTTTATCCCTGAAATAGAATAAAGTGAAACTAAATATCTTTTTGTTTTGTTACATCCGTGAAATAGAACAAAGTGAAACTAAATGTCTTTTTGTTTTGTTACATCCCCCCTGAAACAGAATAAAGTGAAACTAAACATCTTTTTGTTTTGTTACATCCCTGAAACAGAATAAAGTGAAACTAAACATCTTTTTGTTTTGTTACATCCCTGAAATAGAATAAAGTGAAACTAAATATCTTTTTGTTTTGTTACATCCCTGAAATGGAATAAAGTGAAATTAAATATCTTTTTAGCTCACCTGACCCGAAGGGTCCGTCGTAAACATCCCTGAAATAGAATAAAGTGAAACTAAATATCTTTTTGTTTTGTTACATCCCTGAAACAGAATAAAGTGAAACTAAATATCTTTTTGTTTTGTTACATCCCTGAAATAGAATAAAGTGAAACTAAATATCTTTTTGTTTTGTTACATCCCTGAAATAGAATAAAGTGAAACTAAATATCTTTTTGTTTTGTTACATCCCTGAAACAGAATAAAGTGAAACTAAATATCTTTTTGTTTTGTTACATCCCTGAAACAGAATAAAGTAAAACTAAATATCTTTTTGTTTTGATATATGCCTGAAATGGAATAAAGTGAAACTAAATATCTTTTTGTTTTGTTACATCCCTGAAACAGACTAAAGTGAAACTAAATATCTTTTTGTTTTGTTACATCCGTGAAACAGAATAAAGTGAAACTAAATATCTTTTTGTTTTGTTATATGCCTGAAATGGAATAAAGTGAAACTAAATATCTTTTTGTTTTGTTACATCCCTGAAACAGAATAAAGTGAAACTAAATATCTTTTTGTTTTGTTACATCCCTGAAACAGAATAAAGTGAAACTAAATATCTTTTTGTTTTGTTATATGCCTGAAATGGAATAAAGTGAAACTAAATATCTTTTTGTTTTGTTACATCCCTGAAACAGAATAAAGTGAAACTAAATATCTTTTTGTTTTGTTACATCCCTGAAACAGAATAAAGTGAAACTAAATATCTTTTTGTTTTGTTACATCCCTGAAATAGAATAAAGTGAAACTAAATATCTTTTTGTTTTGTTACATCCCTGAAACAGAATAAAGTGAAACTAAATGTCTTTTTTTTTTGTTACATCCCTGAAACAGAATAAAGTAAAACTAAATGTCTTTTTGTTTTGTTACATCCCTGAAATAGAATAAAGATAAAAAGATTGTATTTTAAACTGTCAATAAAGCAGTTTTAGAATAGAGTTTGGTTGCAAATACATTTAACTGGATTTTTACATTTCATAATTGCATACACTGTATTTGATTGAGCATATCAGCCTTAGTAGATAATGTTAAATTTCTGGTAGTTTGTATGATGTGTTATCCCTGAAATAGAATAAAGTGAAACTAAATATCTTTTTGTTTTGTTACATCCCTGAAATAGAATAAAGTGAAACTAAATATCTTTTTGTTTTGTTACATCCCTGAAATAGAATAAAGTGAAACTAAATGTCTTGTTTTGTTACATCCCTGAAACAGACTAAAGTGAAACTAAATATCTTTTTGTTTTGTTACATCCCTGAAATAGAATAAAGTGAAACTAAATATCTTTTTGTTTTGTTACATCCCTGAAACAGACTAAAGTGAAACTAAATATCTTTTTGTTTTGTTACATCCCTGAAATAGAATAAAGTGAAACTAAATATCTTTTTGTTTTGTTACATCCCTGAAACAGAATAAAGTGAAACTAAATATCTGTTTGTTTTGTTACATCCCTGAAATGGAATAGAGTGAAATTAAATCTCTTTTTAGCTCACCTGACCCGAAGGGTCATGTGAGCTTTTGCCATCACTTGGCGTCCGTCGGTGTCCATCCGTCGTCCGTCGTAAACTTTTTTAAAAATCTTCTCCTCTGAAACTGCTGGGCCAATATGAACCAAGCTTGGTCTGAATCATCACCAGGGTATCCAGTTTCAAAATTATATCTGATGTGTCCAAGGACCAAACAACATGGCCACTGCTACTATATATGGAACATAGGGGTAAATTGCTGTTTTTAGTTAATAACTCAAAAACCAGTACAGATATCGAAAATCTGATATGGGGTAAAAATGATCAACACGGCAAGATCTACCTACCCTGCAATTTTCAAGTTAATTGGAATACCCATCTTGGAGTTATTGCCCTTTTTTTGTGAAATTTTCAAATTTTTTATACATTTTGTCTTATATTTTGAAATGTATTAGAGATAGAGGTGAAGTGTTATTGCAAAAATGTTCAGCATGTCAAGATCAACATACCCTCTAATTTTGTTATAAATCAGAATACCTATCTTGCCCTTTCTTTGTCAAATTTTCAACATTTTAATATATTTTGCCTTATATTTCATTAACTATAAGAGATAGAAGTTAAGTTTAAATTGCAATTATGTTCAGCATGGCAACATCTATGTATTCTCTAATTTTGAAGTAAATATGAATTCCCACCTTTGAGTTATTGCCCTTTTTAGCTCACCTGGCCTAAAAGGCTATGTGAGCTTTTGCCATCACTTGGCGTCCGTCGTTTCCGTCGTTAACTTTTCAGCTCACCTGGCCAAAGGCCATGTGAGCTTTTGCCATCACTTGGTGTCCGTCGTCCGTCGTCCGTCGTCCGTAAATGTTCACATATTGATCATCTCCCCTAAAACCAATGGAGCAAATTTAACTAAACTTTACAGGAATGATGTATGGAAGGTCCTTTACTAAGATTGCCAAAATTTTTCCGATCCGCCAAAAAACATGGCTGCCAGAGCAGGACATAGTTTAACATTGGACCCTATGGGAAAACATGTTAAAGTTCATCTCCTCTGAAACTACTTTAGCAAATTTAACCAAACTTTACAGGAATGATGTATGGAAGGTCCTTTACTAAGATTGCCGAAATTTTTCCGATCCGCCAAAAAACATGGCTGCCAGAGCAGGACATAGTTTAACATTGGACCCTATGGGAAAACAGGTTAAAATTTATCTACTCTGAAACTACTTGAGCAAATTTAACCAAACTTTACAGGAATGATGTATATAAGGTCCATTACTAAGACTGCCGAAAATTTTCCGATCCGCCAAAAAACATGGCTGCCAGAGCAGGACATAGTTTAACATTGGACCCTATGGGAAAACATGTTAAAGTTCATCTCCTCTGAAACTACTTTAGAAAATTTAACCAAACTTTACAGGAATGATGTATGGAAGGTCCTTTACTAAGATTGCCAAACTTTTTCTGATCCGCCATAAAACATGGCTACCAGCGCAGGACATAGTTTAACATGGGACCCTATGGGAAAACATGTTAAAGTTCATCTCCTCTAAAACTACTTGAGCAAATTTAACCAAACTTTACAGGAATGATGTATGGAAGGTCCTTTAGAGGGATTGCTCATTTCGTTTGAATGCGACAAACATCATGGCTGACAGCAGGAACATAGTTTAACATACATCCCTATGGAAAAAAACATATTTTGATCATCTCCTCTAAAACTATAATAGCAAATTGAATAAAACTGTACTGGAATGATGTATGGAAGGTCCTTTGCAAAGTTGGCTCATTATGTTCAAATCTGAGAAAAACATGGCCACCAGAGGGTAAATACTTTTAACTTTGGACCCTATGAGAAAAATATATTTTGATCATCTGCTCTGAAACTTTTGAAGCAAATTCAACCAAAGAATTAATGGAAGTTTGTAAAAGCATTTTGCCAGGTGAGCGATACAGGTTCAGCCCACTGAGCCTCTAGTTGTTTTGTTACATGCCAATATCTTTTTGTATTGTTACATCCCTGAAACAGAATAAAGTGAAACTAAATATCTTTTTGTTTTGTTACATGCCTAAAATGGAATAAAGTGAAACAAAATGTCTTTTTGTTTTGTTATATGCCTGAAATGGAATAAATTGAAACTAAATATCTTTTTGTTTTGTTACATGCCTGAAATGGAATAAAGTGAAACTAAATATCTTTTTGTATTGTTACATCCCTTGAATTGGAAATAAGTGAAACTAAATATCTTTTTGTTTTGTGTATTTACAGAAACATAATATGCCGTAAGAAGAATTTGATTATTTTTTCCTGAAGTCATCAGAAATGGCAGACCAGCCAGGTTTGTATTTTTATACCCCATCTAAGAATGTGGTTGGGCATATAGATTTACCGTTTTCAATCTGTATGCCAATCCATTTTATAAGTTTTTGCATTTAGGTCTATTTCTCAGAAATTTATTGAAATAAATCAATTATATTATATCACAACATTTGTCTTATAACACTGAGCACCATTCATTGAAATTTGGATCAATTTATCCTACATTTAACACATAAGTGACTTTCAGAGTTTTAATTTCATATCCTAGGAGTCCGTGGTGTTATATCAGTGTTACTTGATCACTATTATCATCATATAATTGATTTTCAAACAGTTGGGTCATTGTGGCCTACATTTCATGCTTGGGTGACTTGGTTAAGTTTTTGTGTTCCAGTCCATTTCCTAGAAATCTATTGACTCAGAGGTGTATCAATTATATAGTAGAACAAAAATCATTAATATTTAAGCATGACCTACATTTTATGCTTGAGTAACAGTTAAATTTTTGCATTTAGGTGAATTTTTAATGAGCATATAGCTTAAGGATATTTCACACTAAATACAACCAATTTATATAAAACAAAACAGCTTAAAAAGTTTGAGCCATTATGACATAATTTCATGCTTGAGTGACTTTTGTTAAATATAGAATATTTGTACATTGTCTCAGAATATAAACTTTATTTGGATAGGGCTTATAAACAGTACTTGCCAAGCTTTTTTTCACCTGTTAAATTAAGAGAAAATGTACACTATTTCTGGTTATCCTGCAATGTAAAATCTGTCGAAAATGGCTAGAAAACTGAATTTTGCAGTAAGCGAGCAGCGTAAAAGACTGCAAAACTGTTGCATTTCATGACGACATAAGTATAATTCCAAGGTTATATATAGGGGTATATGATACAACAAACCGGTCAGCTACCAGGTTGCTGGATACGAATACAAATACTTCACACAAGCAGTCATGAGCCCTCGAAAGGGCATATCAACATATAAAAATTATAAACATAACTGAACTGTGACGTCAAAGTAAAAGTGATATACAGTCAGTGACTATATCACTTTTATATATACAGGCAATGCATTTTAGGATAAATTTTTGCAGTAGGTTTATTATTAAAGAACTTATGGTAATATATTAATGATATTTTATAACTACCTGTAGAATCATCTTATAAATTACAAGACAACTTGGCAATATTTTATTTACCATAACCTACATTGTATGCTCGAGAGAATTTGTTTAAGTTTTGCATTTTAGTCAAATTGTCAAAAACCTATGATTATATGTTAATGATATTTTACAAGTACTCTTTCTTTTCAACACAGATGAGCCAACATGACCTATATTTCCTGCTTGAGTGACTCCACTGAATTTTAGCTTCAGTTTCTTTGCATTCATTATTTTTCATGGGCTACCAATTAATCTTTAAACAGGATATAATATGATACTTTCATATGTGTATATCTAAAATATTTCTCAAATTAATTTCCCAAAGTAAATAATAGATAGGAATTTTATGTTCAGGAGGATGGATCATACATGTCTTACAGACACAATCACTAAGTAAAAGAAAAATTGCAAAGAACATGTAAAGTTTACACAATGAGTAGAACTATTATTTTATAGTAAAGATAACTTTCAATATTTTTACAAATTTTTCCTGGAAGTCACATGTCAATGAGTGAATTTTTTTTAGTTTCCAAAGAATTTTTTTGTTGTTGACATAAAAAAGCAACCAGTTTTGTTTTCCTTATTGCAGTGTTACGTGCAAGGAGTATTAAAAATGCCAGATGTTCATTTGTCTCAGTTATTTTATAAGAAAGGTTTTTTTGCTGTCTTCATTGGAACTCAGATTAGAGGAAAAAAATGACTAGCATCTATTGGCCTCAAATGTATAAAATCTTAACAATAAAACTGTGGTCCTTGGAATTTTTTTTTTAAAAATTTCCATGTGAGGGCTTTCATAAGCTTAATAAATTTATGTTTGAAAGAAAATAGGAATGTAATTTTTAGCTCTCCAGGTGAGCTATTGTCAACTCTTTGCGTGTGTAGTTGTCTGGTGTCCTGGGTCCGTAAGCTGTGACCAAATTTGGTTTAATGGTCTTTAAGTGGTCCCCTTCCAAAATTGTGTCCAGCATTCCTGACTTCCAACCGACATCAAACCTAAAAATTGAAGAAAAGGGGAATGAATGTTAAAAATCTATGAAACCACATGGCCAGACGGAACCAGACTTGGCAGCAATAATACTTAGGTGGTCCTCTTTCAGAATTGAGACCTGGACTGTCAACCAAGATGGCTGCCACAGCTGAACGTAGTTTAACATAGGACCCTGTGGGAATATTTATTTTAAATCTTCTTGTCTGAAACTACTGGGCCATTTGAAACAAAATTTGGCAGCTATGGCCCCTAGATGGTCCTCTTTCAGAACTCTGTCCAATAACCTGGACTATAAACCAAGTCACAGCTGCCACAGCTGAACTTAGTTTAACATAGGACCCTATGGGCAAATACATTTAACAATTTTCACTTGGCCAGTTTGAACCAGACTTGTTAGCAATTGTCTTTCAGAATAGTGTCTGATGATATGAAATGCAAACTCTCAAAGTACTGGGAGCCAAACTTGGCAGCAGTGATATTTATCCTATGACCAAGATTGTCTACTAAGATAGCCACTACTGCATAACATAGGTTTGGATGGGAAAATTCACTTCATAAAGTCTTCTTCTGTGAATCTTGATCCAGTTTTAAACAAATGTTGGCAGAAATGGTATAGGTAGGCGATCTTATATAAAAGAAATGTCCAATGATCCATATCACCAATCAGGTAGTCTTTCAGTAACTGCTTTTATGGCATTGAATGGAAAATCGAATCCAGGTGAGCAATTCAGGCTCCTGGGAGCATCTAGGTTCCTTTTAGGATATATAGGGAAAAATTGTGACTTTAAGAGAAGTTAATGAAAAATGGCCAAAAAATTTAGGGTAGGAAACCTGGTATTTCAAAGGTATTTGACCTGACATAAGAATCTATATGAATGTGTTTTATTAAATAATTTATATGAATGTGTTTTTTAAATATATTAGTCAAGTTTGAAAAATGTACAAAAATGTTTACACAGTATCTGATAAATAAAGGACATAAATGGCTTGAATCTGATTACATTCCATACCAGTGGTATATTAATGTTATTGATTTATTTGCCAGTCTATATGTCATCACTTAGAAGTTACCTTGATATCCCCTTCATTTTGTGTTGGATCCTCTTTATTGAAAGAACCTTTCCACTCATCAAAACCCCATATGAGTATAAGTTTCAGATAAATATGGCAAACTATGTCCAAAAATAAGGGGGCATAATGCACTAACAGAAGGGTTGTATCTAGGTTTTGACAATAATATCTTGTATTAATTCTTAACAGCTAGATAGCACCTTTACTTTTGTTGTTGGATCTTTTTTATATTTGAATAACGCTTTCCACTCATTAAAACCTCATGTGTCAAACTATAGGAAATCAGTTTAATAAAGAGAAGGATATGATAATTGATAAAAAATACACATAATAATAGTCCAAATTTTTATTTTGTTTTGGTGAATATTTCACATGATTGTACAGATCTGTTCTTCAGTTTTAGTTTTGTATTATCTTTTACCCTTTAATGGAACCATATCGTAGAATGTTTCAATTTTTAATTAGAAATTTTTGTAGTAACTGTTACATAATAGAATCACAAAAATATATTGTATTTTATTGTAAGTCTGTTATCCCTATAATTTTATAAATCATCATGTGTTTAAGAAATAGTTCATGACACTGAGGGCCATATGGCAATATATGGACCGGCAGGTTGCTCCAAAAACAGTACATGGATTGAAGAAAAGCTGAGGTCCATATAATGTTTTTGGAGCAACCTGCCAGTCCATATATTGCCATTTGGCCAGAAGTGTTATGAACTATTTCTTATATTATACTTATAAATCATCTTTAGATTGCCATACTGCATTAGCCCATGAGGGGTTAATTGCCTTAAATATCGTGTATAGGCTCATTATTTTTTCCCTACCCTTCCAAAAAGTTTTTCAGATACAACCTGAAATATCAGTCTAAGTAAGTTTTTTAAAGGCCTGGGAAAAATTCTGAACTTCAAATAATCAACATATAACTCAAATTTGTGATGTTAATTGGAAAAATCTAGATGGTGGATGTCATACTTACAATCAGTAACACGTATGACACAAAAAATACTTCAAAGTTTATTTTACTCCTTTAAAAAGTAGCCAATTTGGAAAAAATTACCGAAATTAGAAATATATTACCCCCTCCCACAAACCATTCATTTTAGTATAAAAATCGTATACACTGTAGTTTCTCCATTTTAAATCGTATTTACAGAATCAATTATTCTTTGTAATTGTTCATTTGTCTGAGAAGCCACCAGACAAATGTTTACAATGAAATTAAAACACGAAACAAACCTGTTAGCAACTCCGGTAAAAAATCGTATATTGGCCCGGAACTCCGGTCTATATACGATTATATGGACGGGAGAAGTTTACTTAGATAAATACGAGAAAAAAATCAATAAGTATAATATATGCCTATATTGGACCCATGATTTGGTGAAAATATGCAATTCCAGTAAATATTATGATATATGTATTCTAACAGATGTCACCAAGGTATCAGGGAAGAAAAAGGCTAGTATTAGAAAAGATTTAAAAAAAACAATTGAGACTTCTTCTAAGTTCCTGTCAGATGTATGGAAACCACATGCTAATGTTCATAGGGAAGAAATACCAGGATGTAAATCGGCAACTAAAGCTAAAACAAGTGGTATAGGAAAGAGAAACTGTTTAGAAGTTCAACGTGTGTTTGATAATGGCTTTCAATTAGATAATAAGATTGGTGACAATAAGTGTTTTTGTGGTGATATAGTATGTCCTTTCATGGACCCAAGAAGCAACAAAAGATATGTAAATAATTTTGAAAAACACGTTTCATATAAAGCATCTGAAATGACTCGTATTAGCCTTATAGAATTTTTTCCACCTTGCAGATATGATGAAAGTAATACTTCATCATCTTTGGCCGATGATGAAAGGTATAGAAATATGAAGCTTTTCAGACCACTGTTTCATTTCAGTATTCCTCCACAGATAGCGACAAAGTCTGATAGGAGTTTAGAACAGAATCATATTTCCAATGAAGCGTCAGTCAGCAAAACTTGCCCTGTTCAACAGCATTTGAAACCTGTTAAAAATAACATGCAAATAAGAAGCAAGAGAAAATTGGAAATACATGATTCTTTTGAAGATGACAAGAATAGACTAACAACTGAAACATTAGAATCTACTATTCAAAGTGCTAGTGATGGTGTTGCCAATGAGTTAGAATCTAACACCACAAATCAAACTGATATGCCAAAGCAAAGTATCACTTTGAATCAACCTCGTGCACCAAAACAAACTGTCACTCCAAATCAACCTGGTGCACCAAAACAAACTGTCACTTCAAATCAACCTGGTGCACCAAAACAACCTGTCACTCCGAATCAAACTGATGAGCCAAAACAACCTGTCACTCCGAATCAAACTGATGTGCCAAAACAACCTGTCACTGTGAATCAAACTAATGTACCAACACAACCTGTCACTGTGAATCAAACTGATGTTCCAAAACAACCTGTCACTGTGAATCAAACTGATGTTCCCAAAAAACCTGTCACTGTGAATCAAACTGATGTTCCAACACAACCTGTCACTGTAAATCAAACTGATGGATCAAAACAACCTATCACTCCAAATCAAACTGATGCATCAAAACAACCTCTCATTCCTAATCAAACTGATGTGCCAAAACAACCTGTCACTGTGAATCAAACTAATGTACCAAAAAAACTTGTCACTGTGAATCAAACTGATGGATCAAAACAACCTATCACTCCGAATCAAACTGATGTGCCAAATCAACCTCTCAGTCTGAATCAAACTGATGCATCAAAGCAACCTATCACTCTGAATAAAACTGATGCATCAAAGCAACCTATCACTCTGAATAAAACCGATGCACCAAAGCAACCTATCACTCCGAATCAAACCGATGCACCAAAGCAACCTATCACTCCGAATCAAACCGATGCACCAAAGCAACCTATCACTCTGAATAAAACCGATGCACCAAAACAACCTATCACTCCGAATAAAACCGATGCACCAAAACAACCTATCACTCTGAATCAAACTGATGCACCAAAACAACAATCTGATATTGCGAGTCAAACTATTCTGCAAGAAAAAAATTCAAGTCAGAAGGAAGAAATTTCTAAAAAGAAGTGCACTACAGATACCAAAGATGATACCAGTCAGATTTCAACCAGTAGTGATAGAACTGAATCAATTTTAGTAGAGGATAAAACATGTGAAAAAATGCCCGATCTTATCCCATTAAGACAATCCAAAAGTGTGATTTCAGAAGAACAGGATTTTGAACAATCTTTTGATTTTCTGTCAAAAAGTACTTTCAATGATTTAACTTGTGAAGACGTAGATGACATACAAGATTTATTAAACAGGCAGACTCATATGTCGGAGAAAGGTACATACTTTTAAAATTTAACTCAACAGTGAATTTGATTATTTTCATGTTTTGTATTCATCGTTGTTTCATTATAAGCTTTTATTGTTTTGAGAGTTTTAGACTATTTGGACAATCAATCTTAACACTCAATGGTTGAGATTTCTCTTTTGTCAGACCTTGTATGAAAGAAGTGTTCAAATCATTTGTCTGATTACATTAAAAATTGACAATTTTTCAAGTGTAGCATAGTACAATACTTTCAGTAAGTGCTTTCAGCTTTATAAGTGTCACACAACCATTAGTAACTTTCCTTTCATATTTTGTAATAATACTTAAGTATAATTGTTACTTTGTTGTTACTGGGAAATAAAAATAGTAAAAAAGAGTGCAATGGGCATTTCATTTGCGAAAGGTAATAAAAGTGTAATAATTACGACCTAAATTCCATGCTTGAGTGATTTGGTTAAGTTTTGCATTGAAGTTCATTTCTCAGAAACTTGTTGAGATATATCAATGATATTATATTTTATGCTCAAGTGACTTTGGTTAATTTTTGCACTCATGTTTATTTATCAATGATATTTGAAACTTACAATCATCTTGTAAAGTATGATACAACTTAGCAACATTTGAGTTGCCATGACCCACATTTTATTCTTGAGTGACTTTATTAAATTTTTGCATTCAGGTGTATTATTAAAGAATCTATGGTAATGTATAAATGATATTTTACAACTAAAGTCATAGAGTTCAACACATCTCATCTTCATTTGAGAAACAATGACATATATTTTATGGTAGGGTGATTTTGATTAAATTTAGGATTTCAGTGTATTTATCAAAAACCTGTGACAGTCATATTTTTAGTTTAGATCAACAACATAACCTACATTTCATGCTACAGTGACTCTGTTGAATTTTAGGCATTTGGGCTCTTATGTGGGAAACACAATTTTGTACTGTGGATTCATTATTTTTCATGTTATAAAAGTTATTGTAAGCAGGATATATAATGAAACTTTCATATAATTAAAATAATTCTCAAAATGATTTTTCTTCATAAATGATAGGTGACAATTCTACGTTCAGGAGTACAGGGAATATGTGCCTTACAGACACATTCTCTAAATTTATTTCGTTTTGCCATCTCCCATTTAAAAATATTACTGGCATGTTAACATTTTAATGTCTTGTGAAAAATTAAACATTTAGTTGTTCAATTTTATATTTCAGATGGTAATGAAAACTCACAGGTTTTCATTCCTACCTCTCCAGATCTTGTGAGTGATCTTCAGAGTGACAAAAAAAATAAAAATAATGGACTTAAACATTCAAAGGAAGATCTTGGTGGTGTAAGGGAAAAATTTTGTCCTGCTGAAACCTACCCTCATTTTCAGCATCATCATCAAGGTAAATATTTATAGATAATTCAAAGAAGGACATTATTCATTATTGGGAAAGAAAGGATTAACATGGCTCTAATGTCTCATTAGAAGAAGTTAATTTTAGTATAGTGTCTGGTGGTAGAAATCTGGAACCAATATGGCCATCTTAAAAAGAGAAAGTTATGAAGAAATATGGCCCTGGTATAACAGAAATGAAAGTTTATTTTTAGTTTCTTAAATTATTTCTGAGTTCCCTGAATATTTTATAAGATAAGTTCCATTTCAGATGAGTAATATTGGCTCCTAATTATTCAGGTGTCAGCCTACAGTTGTAGTATCTGTTTATTTTGATACAAATGTTGATGAAACAAGTTGATACATAAACATTTTGCATTGGAGTTCTGCTTACAATGAAAAAGCACAGTTTTAAAAATATTCATGTTTGAATTCTAATTGACTGTAATTCTGATATATAAGTACCATGATTTAAAAAAAAACTTTACCAGAACCCAATTTTAATACCAATCATTCAAAATATATATTGTCATCTGGTGAAAATTGAATTTATCTTGGAATTTGATATGCATGTATTGTCATCTGGTGAAACTTTACTTTACATCTTGGAACTTGATATATAAAGATTTGTGCATGTTTAAATAAACTCAATTCTAATATTAGAACTAGAGAAAATGAGTTCCTATAGATGTTAGTTGTAACATATTAGTTTCTGTTTCAGATGGACCACATTGTTGTAAGTATATGTGCTTTAATAGCTTATCTGTTCCAATGCCATGTGATCAAATTTATTATAACTATTTGACAAAAAACATTGCTGCCATGAAATTCCTTATTTCTAAAAGGTCAAATTACAAAATAATATGTAGAACTGCATAGTTAAATGAATTAGAATGTGGTATGAAGTATTTTTTGTTTACTGTTTATCCTGGTCTCACAACAAAACTCTAAAATATTTTTATACCCCCATAAAGTTTTTTGGAGATCTTCTACCAAGATCCCTCTTTTTTTGTCTTAATCTGGCAAAAATCATGGCTGCCATGGGCAATTCTTGTTACTGATTAACTGAAACTTTAAAAATCTTCTGTCCTGAAACTATAAGTGCAAATGATTTGTAACTTAGTACAAATGATTGTTGTGAAGTCCTCCACAAAGGGTCCTCAAATCTTCTTGATATGGCTAAAACATAGCCATTGGAAATTTTTTTCCAAATTGAACAAATCCAAAGCTTTGTTAATTGGTACAAATAATGTGTTTGAGGTCTCCTACAAAGATTTATCATTTCATCTTCAAAGGGCAAAATAGACAGGCTAGTCTTTAAATGAGATTTGTTGGGCTATTTGTAAAACAGGTGAGCAATACAAGCTCCTAAGAGCCTCTGGTCTCAGAAACTACTAAATGGAATAACTTTATATTTAGTCAGCAGCTTAATAGTGTTGAGTTGTAATGTGTGAGCATTTTCCAGATCTATCAGACACCAACTTCCTGTTTGCCGATACTTTGAAATTTCAATATGTTGAATGAACTTGAAAATTTTCATCATATTTTTCTGAAGTACTACAGATGGTTGAACGTGTAATGCACCAAACCACACTCACACGATTCACACGTTACACGCACACGATTCGCATGTTACACGCACACGATTCGCACGATACACGCACAAGATTCGCACGTTACACGCAAACCACATGATGCATGTTCCATGTTTTGTGATTGACGATCGTGCGATTTCTAAAACTTGTGATTGTAAAATGCGAATGGAAAATAATGAAACGAAATAATGAGATTTTATGTTGGATATGAATAGGAGTGAAATATTTAATATAATTTGCATTTGATTTTAAATAAATATATGCAAAAAAATGAATCCGGTGTTATACGATTGATATTCAACTTTTTTCATAAATACAAAATAGTTATTTGCATGTGCTATTTTTCTAATGTGAAATTTATTAAACTTTAATAACGGATCTGTGAAATTATATTTAAAATTCATTAAAACTCAATAAACTGGCTCATGTTATTTTTACCTAATTAACTAAAGCTAATTAACCAAAATTTACATGATTATAATAAATTTGACAGTAAAATAAATATTACGCCACAATATTTTATGGCTTCTTTAAGCAAAGGATATCATGTCTTGGGGTTTATTCCACGAATGATTACTGGATTAAAAAACATCTAATTAAACAAGGGATTAGGGGATAATCTGAAGGGGATAATGTCTATTTATCTGAGGTGAGCTTTTTGATTTTAAAAAGGAATAATTAAGAAATCTGACAAAGTTAAATATTTTTTTGATATCGTGAAGCATATTTATTTTAACATTGAAATTAAAACAAATTATTACAATGTTTTTGGTTTAATTATATTTTGAATAAATAATAAAATATACTATTTATATCAACCTATATATAATAACCTTTAATATTTTGAAATATGTTTTTATAAATAAAAATTAACTTACATGTTTAATGAATCCACATACATTGTAGATTATAACATATGATCATATAAAAAGCTGATGATATTTTAACAATTGGCCATTATAAAAAAAATTATATGTAACATTCCTTACTTACCGGTATATCTGAGGTAGATGTACAGATAAACAAATATTTGTCCTTCAGAGGACCCCCTAATCCCTTTTCTAATTAGATGTGGAATTGTTTTAGTCCAGTTCATATTGGGGAACACACTGTATTGGTTACATAATAACCAAACAATTGCTAATATAAGAAATGTACTATGACGATATAAATTAATACATGATATTTGTCAAAAAATTAAAACCTTCACAAGATTTCAAGAATAACTTTAGATAATTTTAACTAACATCTATCTTGAACTTGCAAATGTAACGTATGCACGTTATACTACCATTTAACTTAGGGAAAAATTCACTTATAATAATATATATTTTTTCAAAACAAATTAATTTGATGGATTACATTAGTAATAGATAAAATTATAAACTCAACATTTTCAAATAGTTAACACTGATGAAAGTTCGTTCCAGCAACCTTTTAATTCGAGTTAGAAATATGGTCTGATTTGAATTCACACGTTTTGATATTTGTCTCCACTAATTAAATCTCATACACATTACACGTTCAAATCGCATGTTTATAACCACACGCACACGATTCACACAATGCACGCACACGTTACACGCACAAGATTTGCAAGTTACACGCGCACGTTTCACACGTTACATGATATTTTTGGTGATTTACATGCTCAACCAAGTGTAATGATAATGAACAAAATGACTTCATACTTGGTTGGCAGCTTGACAATGATGAGTTGTAATGTATGTGAACTTGTCAAATCTGTCAGACACCTACTTCCGGTTTGCCAATACTTTAAATTACGAGTGGGGGTATTCTTAGCATGACATCATGTGCATTCTTGTTTCTTCTTAAAATTGATCAGTTGAACTGAAACTTGATATGGGGCATCTATTGTAAGATGAAAAAAACATTTGGCCCCCATATTTAGTCTCCATGGGAAAAATAAAATGACCATCATAATATATATTCATAGCTTTTAATCAAATTTGAAAGGTCTTGACTTTGCTAAATGAACTGTAACTAGGTATGAGTCAAAATGGATGCGTAGTTTGGGCTGCAGATGATTAATATTTGTTTCAAAGAAAAAAATGTTTTCTTTTCCATTGCAGGAGGATGTTTGAGTTTAATGTTTGTAATAGCAATAAGTGAAGATTTTCATTTTATTACAATGGCAAATATTTGTGATCGTATTAGCCTGTTGTCAACGTTGTTAATTGTTGACAGGTTGATTTCAGCTCATTTACTATTGTAAAAAAAGATATAAACAGGATTAAAGGGTCCAAAATTAGCCGAAGACATACAAAATTTATTTTTCATCTAGTTTTGATGGGGATATTTTTCTTTAAATTCATCTTAATGATTGCTATCAGTTTTTGTCTTGCCTGCGACGAAAGTCGGGGAAGGTGAGATATAGGTGTTGCTTTTCCGATGTCGGTGGCGTTGTCGATGACGTCAACAATTGTTAAGATATTTTGATAGGAACTACTTGTGATAGATCAGTGATATTTTCTATAAAGTTGCATTTCAGTTTGACAACCATTTCGAGGCCTGCCTTGGTCATTGTCCAGCGACTTTCAATTCATTAGCAGTGTTGCTGTCCATCAGATTGTTTTTCAGGTTTTTATGCCAACAGGCGAGAGATATCTCTGTGTCAACAGTTTATTTATGTGCTTGCTGAAAATGTAAAAAATTTTATGAACAATTTTTTCACTATCTATATTTTAGAGATATAAGGGACTGAAATAGGGGTGCACCTTAGTTATCAAAATTTTTTTTATTTCTTATCCAATTTTGATGATTTTTTTTACAATTGTTTGTTATGAAAAGAAAAACAATAAAAGTTTCTCCAATTAGTTTTTTGTAATTTTAGTCATTGTAGAGATAAAAAGGATTAAAGGGACCAAAATTAGACATTTTGCAGGAGACTTAACATTTTTATTTTTCATATGATTTTTTCTTTGAATTCATCTTGATGAGTGCTTTCATTTGTATGTCAACAGCTTTTTTCAAAATTTTATCATTTCTGACATACAAGGAGTAAAAGGCTTCAAAATTAGCAATTTTTTAAGAAACCTAAATTTTTTTATTTTTCATCCACTTTCAATGGAGAGTTTTTCTTTTATTTCATCTTCATGAGTGCTTTTGGCAACAGGTCAACAGATATTTCCTATCTTTTATCGTTTTCAAAATATAAGGGGTGAAAGAGGCCACAAAAGCAACATGGCTGGATATGTTATTTATTGATTTTTTTAGCTCACCTGGACCAAAGGTCCATGTGAGCTTTTACCATCACTTGGCGTCCGTCGTCGTCGTCGTCGTCTGTCGTCGTCGTCTGTTAACAATTTTTCAAACGTTAACTTGTCCGACACCATAAGTCCAATTGCAACCAAACTTGGTACATTTGTTTAGTGGCATTATGTGTACAAAACTATCGTTCGGATTTTTGATTCGTAAAAAAACATGGCCGCCATGGCTAAAAATAGAACATAGGGGTAAATTGCAGTTTTTTGCAAATAACTCAAAAACCATAACAGATATCAAAATTCTGGCATGGGGGTAAAAGTGTTCAACACCTCAAGATCTACCTGCCCTGAAATTTTGAAGAAGATCCAATGACCCATGTAGGAGTTATTGCCCTTTTTCTGCATTTTTTCCAAATTTTGCACTTATTAAGCTCAATATCTTGGATACTATAAAGGAAATTTGAAAAATTTAAATTTCATATTGTTAGGCACACAAAGATCTACAAAATTTGTAACAGGATCGAAGTTGTAGGTTCATTCCTTTTAGGAGTTATTCCCCTTAGATCATCAAAATTGACCATTTTTGCAGTCTTTATTCATTGTAATAAAATCGTTAACTCCTCTTACACCATAAGTTTAATTGCAACCAAACTTAGTGTAGTTGTTCCTTGGCATGAGTGCTACTAAACTATCATTTGGATTTTTGATTTGTAAAAAAACATGGCTGCCATGGCTAAAAATAGAACATAGGGGTAAATTGCAGTTTTTATACGACCGCAAAATTTTTGCGGTCGTATATTGGTATGACGTTGGCGTCGTCGTCGTCGTCGTCGTCGTCCGTCGTCTGCGGCGTCGTCCGAAGACATTTGGTTTTCGCACTATAACTTTAGTATAAGTTAATAGAAATCTATGAAATTTAAACACAAGGTTTATGACCACAAAAGGAAGGTTGGGATTGATTTTGGGAGTTTTGGTCCCAACAGTTTAAGAATCAGGGGCCAAAAAAGGGCCCAATAAGCATTTTTCTTGGTTTTTGCACAATAACTTTAGTATAAGTAAATAGAAATCTATGAAATTTAAACACAAGGTTTATGACCACAAAAGGAAGGTTGGGATTGATTTTTGGAGTTTTGGTCCCAACAGTTTAGGAATTAGGGGCCAAAAGGGTCCAAAATTAAACTTTGTTTGATTTCATTGAAAATTTAACTATCGGGGTTCTTTGATATGCCGAATCTAACCGTGCATTTAGGATCTTAATTTTTGGTCCCGTTTTCAAATTGGTCTACATTAAGGTCCAAAGGGTCCAAAATTAAACTTAGTTTGATTTTAACAAAAATTTAATTCTTTGGGTTCTTTGATATGCTGAATCTAAACATGTACTTAGTTTTTTTATTATGGGCCCAGTTTTCAAGTTGGTCCAAATCGGGGTCCAAAATTAAACTTTGTTTGATTTCATCGAAAATTGAACTATTGGGGTTCTTTGATATGCCGAATCTAACCGTGCATTTAGATTCTTAATTTTTGGTCCCGTTTTCAAATTGGTCTACATTAAGGTCCAAAGGGTCCAAAATTAAACTTAGTTCGATTTTAACAAAAATTGAATTCTTGGGGTTCTTTGATATGCTGAATCTAAACATGTACTTAGTTTTTTTATTATGGGCCGAGTTTTCAAGTTGATCCAAATCGGGGTCCAAAATTAAAGCTAAAAAGGGGGTAAATTATTTTTTTTTTTTTTTGGGGGGGGGGGCAATTCTCCACAGCATATTGTATTACACAAAAGCAAAAAATTGAATATAAATTCAAATCATATGACCAATTCTAAGTTCTTTATTTCAGTTATTCTGTGTCAGAAACCTATTATGTGTCAAATATTTGAAGAAATTTTCAATTGCACAGTATTGCGCAATAGCAAGAAATTGATATGTGTGCCCTGTTATCAAAACTTTATTATTAACAAATTCCATTGGAAATTTGCCAATATAAAATGTGCTGATGAAGCTTTTTTGTTTATCTTATCTAAACTGCTTTTAATATGTATATTTAAAATTTGCCATCCATGACTATGATGTCATTTTCTATTTTAATATGTTATGGTGTATTTAAATGGGCTGTTATGGTTGCAAAGTATAAAGAAATGGGGGGGGGGGGGGGGGTAAATGAGAAATTGGGGAGGGGGTAATTTTTTCTCATTTCATATTTCATAAATTAAAAAGAAAATTTCAAATTTTTTTTAGCAAAAAAAAGGGGGGGGGGTTACAATAAATTTTAAATTTTATTGTTTTTTGTTTTTTTTTTGGGAGGGGGGTCAATGTGCAACTTCATAGTGTATTGCACAAAAGCTAAAAAAGGGGTAAATTATTATTTTTTTTTTTGGGGGGGGGGCAATTCTCCACAGCATATTGTATTACACAAAAGCAAAAAATTGAATATAAATTCAAATCATATGACCAATTGATTTCAGTTATTCTGTGTCAGAAACCTATTATGTGTGAAATATTTGAAGAAATTTTCAATTACACAGTATTGCGCAATAGCAAGAAATTGATATGTGTGCCCAATTTTAAATTTTAAATTGGTTATTTCTGATTTATATATAAAAACAAATAATACTGATATGGTTTGAATAGGTAAATTAAAAATTTTTAAGTTCTTAGACAACATTCATTCTGTGTCAGAAACCTATGCTGTGTCAAATATTTATTCACAATCCAAATTCAGTATTGTATCAAGCTTGAATGTTGTGTTCATAATTGCCCCAACTATTCAGGGTTCGACATCTGCGGTCGTATCTAGCTGCGCCCAGCGGAGCATTTTATTTGCAAATAACTCAAAAATGGTGACAGATATCAAAATTCTGATGGGAAGCTAAAGTGTTCAACACCTCAAGATCTACCTGCTTTGAAATTTTGAAGAAGATGTAACCACCCATGTAGGAGTTATTGCCCTTTTTCTTGATTTTTTTTGGAAATTTGTACTTATTAAGTTGTTGTCAATAGAGAAAAGCTGTTGTTTGCTTAAACAATCAGCTCATTGAGCTCTACAAAAGTCTGAATTGGGTCGAAGTTGTCAGATGATCCATTATAGGGGTAATAGCTCATGAAAGACTCCCTTAAAGCTTAAGGACCAGGTGAGCGATTCAGGCTCCTGGGAGCCTCTTGTGTTTTTAATCTGGTAGGTCCAATATAAGTGTATATCATAATATCCAACACTTTATTGGGTCAAGCATAAAAGTGTATCCACACTAACTATTCACCTGTGAAGATGTTGTGGTCATTTCATGCTGTGCTTAGTGAAGCCCTTCATTTTTGGGTTGCTTGAATATATTTCTTAACATTTAGAAGAAGAAAAAATATGCTTAGCAGTAAAGGAGCAAAAATATTTAAAGTCTTTCATAAACTACTGAGCCAGTTCAGACTAAAAGTTGTGTTAGAGATATATCAATTCTTTCAATACTTCTATCCCCCTGTACTTTATAAACTCTTAATATCCAAGATTGTAAAATAAATTTTTCTTACGTTGTATCTGCAAATTAATCTCCAATTACTCAAATTCATAATTTTAGTATGCTGTAAATGTAACCAGTTCACAAGGAACCTACACATGTTATTTGATTTAGTCAATAGTGAGGGCTTTGAAATACATGATGTTATACCTGATGGAAACTGTATGTTTAGAGCAATAGTTGATCAGTTAAGAATGCAAGGGGAGATAACTACAACAAGTAACCAACTCAGACAGAGGGCTGTCAATTATCTCAGAGATAATCCACTGCAGGAAGATGGCAGCCACTTAGAAGATTTCTTTGTTGCTGGCGAAGAATCATGGAAGAAATATCTAAATAGAATGAGGAAAGATGGTGAATGGGGAGATCAGATTATGCTCAGGTAAAACTGTTTCTTTACTATGTACTAGTAACAGATTTTGAAAATTCTTTTATATTCATGCTGTATATTGCTGACTAATATACAGGGCAACAGACAGGTTGTGTCAAAAATCTGTGGACAATCCCTCTATATGAAATCCTAAAATATCTGTAATTAAAGACAGAAAATTCATTTTTAATGTTTAAGAAAGAATATGGTGGATCCTTTTTTCTACCCCACAAAACCAGGATTGTATTATTTTTAACAGTCCATCAGTTTGATTTTGGCATGGATAGCACCTTCAGTTTTTGACATAACCTCTTTAAATTTTTATGGAGGTTTCCTTGCATTTGTTTAATATATACTGAACTGCAAAAGAAACGTCGCACAAAATGACATGTTCACATACATTTATTTCAAAGTGACATTTATATATTTTAAATTAATTTTTACAAAATTTAATGAATGATTTACAGTCTTTTGGTAACAATGTTCACAAAAACGTCACAATTGTCGCAACGTCACATGTTTTCAATGCTGTGCTCCCACGTCCGTTAATAACGTGTATGTCCTCCACCGGCACCAATTACTGCGGCACATCTTCGGTACATGGAGTTGATGAGCCGATTAATAAACGCCATCGGAATACGTGCCCATACTCTCTGAAACGCTTGTGAAAGTTTAGCTGCAGTTGTCGGACTTGGCTGCTCATTATTCAACCGTCTTTGAACTTCGTCCCATAAATGTTCAATAGGGTTTAAATCTGGACTCAAAGCCGGCCAATCCATAACATTAATGTTATTCTGCTGTAGGAAGTCTCTTGTGGCTCTTGCGGTATGCGCACGTGCATTGTCCTGTTGGAAAATCTTGTTTTGATGACGTGCGAAATGGGGCTGAACATGGGGTGTCAAGACTTGGTTGATGTAACGGGCAGCTGTTAAACCATTTCCTCTGCCTGGGCCAAGGTTCTGAAAGATGACTGGACCAAGTTTAACGTTAAGGCCGATTCCACCCCATACCATGATGCTAGGTCCTCCCCACGCGTCTCTTTCCAGAATGCAGCTGTCTTCGTAACGTTCCCCGCGTCTTCTCCACACTCTGGTTCTGCCATCGGCTGTTGAAATGCAGTAACGGCTTTCGTCAGAGAAGATGATGTTACGCCATTGTCGATTTCGCCAATTCTATCGCTGAGTGGCCCACTGAAGACGAGCTTGACGGTGTCGAGGAGTAAGAATAGGTCCTCTTGCTGGACGGCGACATCTCATGTTTCTAGCAGCTAATCGCCGACGAACCGTATCATCACTTATGGGTCGTCCATGTGTTCCAACAGTGTTTCTGGCAGTTTCGGCAGCTGGGGTGAACCGATTCATCAAATGGTGACGAACAATGCCTCTATTCTGTCTAGGGGTAGTGACTTGGGGTCTACCACTCCGTGGACGGTCATTTGTGCTGTTTGTTGCATTGTACCGTGTCCGTAGACGTTCAATTGTTCGAACAGCACAGTTGAAGTCGTTGGCAATAACTCTGGCAGATTGCCCAGCATCCAATCAACCAATGGCCTGTTCTCTCTGTTGTGGAGTCAGACGTGGCATAGCTTCTGTGTCAACACTGATACTAACACTCTTTAATTTTCTCCGGCCTTTTATACCCATAAAGGAGCATGAATTTCACGAACATTTAAGATTTAAGAAAAATTACCGCCAAGTGTGTCCCACGAGCATTTTAGGTACGGTCGCTCTACGATATCAACTGAAAATTATTCAACCGAAAATTTAATTCACAGGTAATTTAATCTTACCTGGTGATGTAATCGTAATACTGATTATACAAAAATCATTAATTAATATTTATTTTGAATTTTGCTAACATTTTGAAAAAGCGACGTTTCTTTTGCGGTTCAGTATATATCAGAAAAATCTGAAATGAAGGATCATTTTCTTTGGAAAGAGGCTTATATCCATTAATTTTTGTTGCCTGGATATCCCCTTCAGATTTCAAATCTGTATGGAGATTTCCACTTACTAAAACCTTTAGCAGTTTTGATTTTCAGAAAAATCTGAAATGGGAAACCATTTTTTCAGGATGCGGACAAGTTTACAATAATATTATATATTGATTTTTACCTGCGTTGCCAACGGCGAAAGCAGGTCTAGTAACCGCTTGACTTCATCCGTCTGTCTGTCCAAAAAACTTTAAGTAGGAAACTTTTGTCAAAGTCTTTTTGGCTTCTACACAAGGGAATGATTTTATATTTTGTCTGCAGCTTCATAATGTTGGGTTATAGCATGTAAGCAATTTTTATATGCCGTTCGTAGACAGGACATATTATGGTACAGTTAAACCTGCCTTAGCAGTCACCTCTTTTAAGAGGTCACCTCAATTGAAAGGTCACTTTCCGAATACCCCTTCATAGTTTGTTTCATGTATTTTCAACCTGGAATTAAAGGCCACCTCTCTTATAAGGTCAGGTTTTGTTAATCCCAATGGTGACCTCTTAATACAGGTTTGACTGTATACCAATGTCTTTCCGTCCATCCATCCATCAACACTTTATCGAAAGTCAATTTGCTTCAATCTCATGAAATTTGAACACAAAATTAGGATTGACGGATGAAAGTTCCTTTCGATTTTGACCATTTTCAGTTTTGTCATTCTGGAGTTATGGGACTTATGTCCAAATATAAGCAATTTTTTATAAGTATAAAATTTCCTGCGTACCGAAAGATGAGATTTAGTTTGTTAATTTGTTACAGTGTTATAATTTAGATATGTTAAGGTGTTGAAAAAGTAACATGACACTTAATTTGCTAAAAAAAAAAATCAGTTTTTTACTAAAGGCATATCATGCGCTTAAGGCGCAGCAGTTTATTGGATCTGTCGTGGAGCCACTTCCTGTTTGCCGATAGTTCAAAATTCAACAATTATACTCAAGACACTAGAAAAATTTTCGTGAAAGTTTTCTTGGCTTCTACAGAAGGGAATGATTTTATATTATGTCTGCAGCTTCATAATGTTGAGTTGTAGCATGTTAGCAATTTTTGTATATGTCTTGCATCCGCTTCCTATTTGCCGATAATTAAAAATTCAACAATACTTAAAACAGTAGAAAAAATTTCGTGAAAGTTTTCTTGGCTTCTACAAAAAGGGAATTATTTTATATTTTGTCTACAACTTCATAATCTTGAGTTGAAGAGTATAAGCAATTTTTGGATCTGTCGAGCAGCGACATTCTGTTTACCAATAGTTTAAAATGCAACAATACTCAAAACACTAGAAAAATTTTCGTGAAAGTTTTCTTGGCTTCTACAAATGGGAATGATTTTATATTTTGTCTGCAGCTTCATAATGTTGTGTTGTAGCGTGTAAGCAATTTTTCGATCTGTAGTGCATCCACATCCTGTTTACTCATCACTGAATTGCATGCTGCGACCCAGGTCCAAACCAGGTTTTGGTCTTGTAAAGTAACTTTACGTTAAGGCTCATCTGTATTTTGTCTGCATATTATAATTTTTTATGGGTTTTTGGCAAGTAACACCTGACCTTGATCTCATGTCATGCAGGGGCGACATATAGGGATCACTATCCGTCTTGAGTCGTTGTCAGCTTTACAAAATAATTTCTGTCACATTTTTCTTAGGAACCACACTAGTCAGTTTCGAATCTGTCACATGTCCACAGCTTAAATGCTATCAGTATATTACAATAGAACATGTATAAGGACATTTTTCAGGCAGATATTTTGTGGGTCAACTCTGGTTTGCCTTTTTAAGCAGAATTCTCCTTTTTCCAATCCACATAATTTGTATATAAAGGTTTCTTACGTATACAAAATAAACAGTAATTTGGCCTCTTGTACATTATTTCCTCTTTTATTCCCAGTTGGCAAAATCATTCATGAAGTTTTCATATTATGAAGCATTCATGAGAGTCTATTTAATGTTTGCTTTTTTGCACCCTTTGGAGCCCTAAAATAGCATTAACAGCCAATATTTGCTTTTTGATTATATAGGATTTTAAAAAATCTTCCCTGAAACTTGGCAAAATGAAAAAATATTCATATGGAGCATCTGTGGAAGGTTCTCAGTTTGGTTGTTCTATTGCAGCCAACATGGCTGCAATGTTCCTGATTAATCAGAATTAAAACATTCGCATAAGGCATCTACACGAGTCCAGGCAACTTACAAAGCAGTCATACAGAGAATGCTATTATGTCTCAAAGCCTCAGTCATTACCTGAAATTCACATAATTAATGATAATAAGTTTATTAAGTTCTGTAACTTTTAAGTCTTGAGCTGTTGATTATAAAATTATTTAATACCAGTGGAAATAAGAAAGAAGGCTTGAAAATTAATTATATTTTATTTTTTTAAAATTCTTTTAAACAGAGGTTTATCAGAAGTAACACAAAGGGAAATCTGCATTATTAGTATTGTTGGTGAATTACACAACCAAACCACAATCATCCCAAAGGGAGGAAACAAGAAGACATTCAGACAGATATACTTAGGACATGTAAATGATCAGCATTACTATAGTTTAAGAAAAAAAGGATGGCAAAATAGCTGGTATAGAGGTAAATGTGATATCAAATGATAAAATTTGAATCACTTTAAATTTTTAGCTCACCTGACCTGAAAGGTCAAGTGAGCTTTTCTCATCACTTGGCGTCCGTCGTCCGTCGTCGTCTGTTAACATTTACAAAAATCTTCTCCTCTGAAACTACTGGGCCAAATGGAACCAAACTTGGTCACAAGCATCATTAGGGTATCTAGTTTAAAAAATATGTCCGATGACCCCGCCTGCCAACCAACATGGCTGACATGGCTAAAAATAGAACATAGGGGTAAACTGCAGTTTTTGTCTTATATCTCAAAAACTAAAGCAATTAGAGCAAAACTGACGGGGTAAAAATGTTCATCATTTCAAGATCTACCTGTCATGAAATTTTCAGATGAATCGTTCAACCCTTTGTTGGGTTATTCCCCCTGAATTGTTAATTTTAAGGAAATTTTGCAGTTTTAGGTTATTATCTTGAATATTATCATAGATAAAGACAAATTGTAAACAGCAAAAATGTTCAACAAAGAAAGATGCACAAATAAGTCAACATGACCAAAATCATTGATTGACCCCTTATAGGAGTTTTTGCCCTTTAAAGATGGCATTTAGCGTAAACTTTCCTTTAAAGATCTTTTCCTCTCAAACCACTGGGCCAATTGAGACCAAACTTCGGTGGAATGGTCCTTGTATGGCCCCCTTCCAAAATTATGTCTGGCATACCCAACTTCCAACCGACATGGCTACTGTTACTAAAAATAGAAAAAAGGGGGGGGGGGGGGTGAATTAAAAAAATCTTCTTAGAGTGCACACAACAGTTTTTCTTAGAACTTTTCATGACGTCATGAATTGAAGGAACATACTCAAAAGATTGATAGCTGGACAATTGGCTGTATCATATACCCATAGACAACCATATATCAAATAAAACATATTTCTTCAAGCTTTCACTGTATATAAGTATTTTTAAGGAATTCCTTTCCAAATTCTTACCATTACAGAAAGATAACTGACAAAAAATAGGCCTCCCCCCTTCAAATATTTCAAAAACAGACCAACTTCAGGGCATCCTAGCAAAGATTCCTGCGTAATTTAGAGAACTGAGTATATGTGTTTTCTAAAGTACACATTCAACTGGTTTCAGCACATGGAGTTTCAGGGTACATTTGCCGCCTTTTAAAATTGCTACATGAAGTGGTATAAAAATGAACCATCATCCAAGCATCCATGGGATGTGATGGATGATGGACATTCTATAAGGAAGCCGGAGGCTTCGCGGGTTAAAGATGAATATCTTATTCTGTAGGCTAGATACGACCTTTTTTACAGGTGAGTGATTTTAAACCTTCACCTTACCAAACCACCCATGCATGAGTATATAAACCTGCGCAGACCGAACATCTGCCTCAATTTGAAGTCCAAAAACTCATTTAATTGTTGAAAATGATGGGTGGGAATACAATCTCTGGGCGGGTCTTTAACCCGCGAAGCCTCCGGCTTCCTTATAGAATGTCCATCATCCATCACATCCCATGGATGCTTGGATGATGGTTCATTCTATTACAGAAGCCTTCAGCTTCTTGGTTAAAGATGAATCTTTAAAGCCAATTAAATGAGAAAACTGTTTCATACCATTAGATACAAATCTGTCATTACCAATAAAAAAGATATACAACAAGAATCCTTTAATTATGACAATGCGATTCTGTACATACACCTCATCATACAATGTACTTTACTAAAATGTTCATATCACTGCAATTACACATTACACCGATTTACACTTTTAAACTGTCCAAAAAAGCAATAAATCAATAAACACTGTCCAAAAAATTCTGCAATCCATTCCAGTCAAGTACGGTACAATCCAAGAAGATCATCAAACATCAACTGCAAGGAAGATAACAGTAATGATTATACAGACAACACAGCATTTGTGAATTTCTTCTTTTTATCTGTCTTTCTTTTGACTTCACGACAATAAAACTTTTTAAAAGTACTAACTGATTTCCAATTAGCTGTTTTCATTATTGTATTTAAAGAAACGCCAGCATTAAAAGCTTTTGATGTAGAAGCACCTCTGTAAGAATGTGCTTTGAATTTGTTCACATCAATACCAGAAGATTCTAAAACCGTTTTCAACCAACGTGCTAAAGTTGACGTTGATATCTTATGTAAATTTTTAAATGAAATGAATACATTACCATCTTTCCTAAGATTTTGAGTTCTGTTTAAATAATGTGTTAAAGTATAAACAGGACAGATTTCTTTTTTCTTGTATGCATCAATTGTGATGTTTTGCATAATTTTACCTTGTTTGTCAGTTTTTTGTAGAGAACTGTTTGTGAAAACAGCACTTTTGTTTGACATGTTTAAAAATTTTGTATTTAGATTTACTAAAGTTTGAGCTCTTTGAGCTGTTGTTAATGCTATTAATGCAGCAGTCTTTAATGTTAATAATTTAAGACTGATATTTTCTAATGGAAACAAAGTACTTAAATATGTAACAACTTTACCAACATCCCAAGTGAAGGAATATTTAGGTAAAGGTGGTCTTAGATTGAATATTCCTTTCATAAATCTAGATATCAAACTAGTATTCTTAGCTGTATTACAGCCAGAGGAAACCAGAGTCTGGTATATAGCACACTTGTGCGTATTGATGCAACTGTATGATTTTCCATCTTTATAAAGTTTTGCAAGAAAATTATTTGAATTTCAGTTGCTGAAATGGGATTAACTTTTTGTGAATGACACCAAAAACACCATTTCCTCCAAGAATACTCGTATTGTCTCGAGGTAGAGATTCTCCATGAGTTAGAAATGATGTTTCTAGCTGTTTTTGAAATTCCCTTCTTTTTGAGGGAATGCCTGAGACTACACAGGCGACTAGGAAAAGTTTTCTCATATTCAGCGGATGTTTTTGATTGTTGTGAGCCAGTCTTAATAGATTTTGACAGAATGGAAGAATTACAGGATAACTGATTAAACAATCCAACAACCTTGGAAACCAAGGTTGGGATGGCCATGTTGGTACTATCATTAAAACCATCCTCACCTGTTCTTCTTCTATTTTCTGCAGGATTCTTGATATAATGCTGAAAGGAGGAAATATATAAGGTTTATAATTTTTCCAAGACACTGAAAAAGCATCAGAAGCAATTGCTTCTGGATCCGGAAACCATGACATATAAATATCTAACTGTTTATTTATTCTTGACGCAAATAAATCTACATCTGGTTGAAAGAAATGTTTACATATTTGTTGAAAAACCGACTCTTTTAATTTCCATTCAGAAGTATCACTAAAATTTCTGGAAAGCTCATCCGGAGCCAAATTATTTTTACCAGGAATATGTACTGCTGATATAAAATTATTTCTCACTGCAGCCCAAAGCCAGATTTCTTTTGTTATTTCAAGTAACTCAACAACACTACCACCCAAATTATTTAAGTAACAAACTGTGGTTGAGCTGTCAGACTTGACACAAATGTGAGAATTACAGATATTTTTTCCTAATGAAAATAAAGCAAATTTAACAGCCAAAATCTCTAATACATTAATATGTAGAATACTTTCTGCTTCTTTCCATCTACCTTGAGTTTTACATTTACCATACACTGCTCCCCATCCTGATTTAGAAGCATCAGATTCTATGTATTCAGTGGGTGTACCATGACTGATTGTTTTACCATTATTATCATACAAGTTTTCTAACCACCAAAAGATTTCTTGTCTAGAATTTTCTGACAGTTTCATATAAGCATCATAATTATCATAATTGTTTCTTAATGCAATACTTTTGTCGATATCTAAATATCGATGAAACAGAGGAGCTAATAAAACTGCACATGATGTTGAAGTAAATAAACCAATAAGAGAACTTACTTCTCTAATGCTGATTATTTCTGTATGATAAATTTTTTCTGCATTTCTCAAAATTTTTTGTATTTTATCCTCAGTCAAAAAAACTTTAAACTGAACTGAATCTATCAAATACCCAAGAAACACAATTTTTTGTGTAGGAATCAATACAGACTTTTCCTTGTTCACAACAAATCCTAATGAATGTAATAAATTTTGTAACATTAAGGTATTTTCATAACAAACATTGTGTGAAGGATCATGTAATAAGGAATCATCAATGTAGAAAAAAGATCCTACTCCTAGATTTCTATGAGAGAAAATAACTTTCATGACCTTTGTAAAAATCCTGGGTGCACTTGCCAAGCCAAAACAAAGACAAGTAAATTCATAGATCTGGTTGTTCCAAATAAATTTTAAGTATTTTCTAAATTTTTTGTTAATATTAATTGAAAAATAGGCATCACAGAGATCAATAGATGTGAAAAAATCATTTCTTGATATATTTGATAACACTGATTGTAAATTTTCCTGTTTGAAGTGAAAATATTTCACATACTGATTTAAATTTCTTAAATTTATAACTGGCCTAAATTTGCCATTCTTTTTCTGAACTAAAAAGATGTTGGAAATAAATTGTTCACTTTCACATTCCGATTTTTTAATTGCCCCTTTTAATAACAATGCCTCAATTTCATTTTCTATGAGCTTTTGCTGACTTTTATCAAACTCGATGTTTCTAGGCAAAAAATACTGAACAGGTTTTTTCAGAAATTCAATTTCATACCCATTTTTAATTACACTAAGGATCCAAGGATCAGAAGAAATTTTCTCCCAGGTTTTTATGAAAAATTGTGTTGAACCTGCCAAAAATCTTCCAAAAGGTAAACAAGATAAGGAGCCATTTACCTCTAATATCTTTTTCCTCTCATGTTCCTGTAGTTGGCTCTCCCTCTGCTGTATCGAGGGCCTCTCTGATAACCTCTGTGGCTGTGCGTATTCCGCCCTTTGCCCCTGGGTGTGTAGCTTGTGTAGCTTGTGTAAGTGCAACCGGGGATACCACAACCCCCTGGTGGCTTCCAGTTTTTTGAAGAAGTAGCAACAACCCCTCTAATCTTTTGGGCATCATTTATATCTTTAACTTTTTTGGAAATGTCATCACCAAATAAAAATTCAGTAACTTCCAAATTCCTTGTACAGAGCTGGTGATATTTTTGATCTATATTAGGCTTCAACATCATTCTTCTTACAAAGGAGATTTCAAAAAATGTTGCACACAATGTGGACAATGCAATGTTGATTACTTCCCTCATTTTGGGAACCATTTTTGCAGCATCAGCTTTTGACAACATTTCAGCTGTACGAACAACAGGAACAATACCAAATCCTAAAATTTTCTGTATTGTTTGAAAAAGTAAGTCATCACCTCTACCTTGTCTACTCAAAAAATACCAGATTTCTGGGTTAACTTTAGGTGGAAATAAAGCTCGACAATTTGACGGAAGCTTAAAATCTTTGACCAAATCTGTAATATTCGACTTCTGTTTGGCAACAGTATTTGTAAGTTTGGCGATACTTTTACTAGTTTCTTGTCCGAACTTATCGTCATCCTCAAAAATTTTAGGAATATCATAAAGAAATTCTTCTTCATTTTCCGACTGTGTATCTCTATCATTATCGTCGTCTTCGTAAATATTAAATTTACTGAAATCAACAGTCGAATCTCTATCAAATTCGTCTTCGTCAAACTCTACTTCCGGTCTGTTCGACTTTTCATTATATTCATGAACGTTCAAAATTTTATCAAGTTTTGCTCTGATTAACTTATACTCTTCCAATGAGCTTTTAGATAACTTCGGAAATATTAAATCAGAAGATTCTTCTACGTGCTTACGCTTTGCAGGTGCTTTACCTTTTTTATTTTGTCCTGGTCCCTTTCCTGGGCCTCTTTCGGACACTGTTGATTCCGTTTGTTTACTGTCGTGAGATTTTCTTTTCTTCACGGTTTCTGTGTCATTTGTTACAGAACTTATCTTTCTTTTCTTCGGTTCCGAGTTAGCCACTGATTCAGTGACTGTAGAGAAACCTGAGAAACTACCTTCGTCGCCTGAAGCGAACAGTGACATTATGTCCTCTGGTAGTGAATTTTTCGTAGCATGCTCCGAGTCGGAGTCTTCACTGGAACTGCTAGACATTGAACACGGTTCGTGTTTGCTGATTCAGCCTTTGTGTAATGTCGTTCTAGCCTTAGAAAAAAATGAGGCAGATGTTCGGTCTGCGCAGGTTTATATACTCATGCATGGGTGGTTTGGTAAGGTGAAGGTTTAAAATCACTCACCTGTAAAAAAGGTCGTATCTAGCCTACAGAATAAGATATTCATCTTTAACCAAGAAGCTGAAGGCTTCTGTAATAGAATGTTGTGTTTTCACCTACACTATTTTTGGATGTTTTCAGAGTAGTCTCCCATTAATAAAACTTTCCTGAAAATAATTACTTTTTTACATTTCATGCATTTTTTTAAACTTAAAATAAAGCCAAGACTCTAATTTAAATAATGAAACCAAAAAACAATCAGAAATCAATATCTAGAACTTATAAATAGAGGGAATTCCATACCTATGACATCATATATTTAGGGAAAAATCACTGGAATTTTATACGAAACTGTTGTTTGCATTCTTAAGGCATTCTTGATACCCTTATTTTCAAAATAAGAATAAATTTTCTCAATCTACAGACAATTACGAATAAAACGATACCTCGTTTGTCCATTTCTGACATGTGAATCAAATGTATTGAATAAATATTCAAAGGAGGGGGTTTTGATACCCTGGGGCATAACTCACAGACAGTGACATAAAATGTAAATTTGACATATTTTGATGTAATATGAGCATATTTCTCTCTTATGAACTGTTTTATGCTTGTATACTTAAAGATTTGATTAATTTTAAGAAAATACATGAAAAAAACTAAATTTTATTGTTAAAAAAAAGGTTCAAATGAAAAAAAATAAGAATGCCAACCATTCCTTGAATTGAATAACAGTGTAATTATGGAATAGTTTATTGACACTAACTTTTACCAGTGAAATGGAAATAAAGTTTATTTTTTTTTTTTTCTTTCATTTTTTTCCCAATATTTATGTGAAAAAAAAATCTGCATATATTAAGTGCAATGAATCATCTAAAACTATAACCGGCTTCAAAAACTGCGAATAAATAATATGACCTCTTTACACTTGACATCAAATTATTACTGCAAATCTGTTATTTTTGGTTGCTAAGGCCAGATGGGACATAATAATGCATTAAATACCACTCTTGGTACATGAAATTCTTTCTATCTGTCTAATGTTGCATAAACAATACAATACATGAGCTTTATAACCAAAATACTGTTCAAATCTGAGCCTTATCAAAGCCTTTAAGAGTGCACACAACAGTTTTTCTTAGAACTTTTCATGACGTCATGAATTGAAGGAACATACTCAAAAGATTGATAGCTGGACAATTGGCTGTATCATATACCCATAGACAACCATATATCAAATAAAACATATTTCTTCAAGCTTTCACTGTATATAAGTATTTTTAAGGAATTCCTTTCCAAATTCTTACCATTACAGAAAGATAACTGACAAAAAATAGGCCTCCCCCCTTCAAATATTTCAAAAACAGACCAACTTCAGAGCATCCTAGCAAAGATTCCTGCGTAATTTAGAGAACTGAGTATATGTGTTTTCCAAAGTACACATTCAACTGGTTTCAGCACATGGAGTTTCAGGGTACATTCGCCGCCTTTTAAAATTGCTACATGAAGTGGTATAAAAATGTTGTGTTTTCACCTACACTATTTTTGGATGTTTTCAGAGTAGTCTCCCATTAATAAAACTTTCCTGAAAATAATTACTTTTTTACATTTCATGCATTTTTTTAAACTTAAAATAAAGCCAAGACTCTAATTTAAATAATGAAACCAAAAAACAATCAGAAATCAATATCTAGAACTTATAAATAGAGGGAATTCCATACCTATGACATCATATATTTAGGGAAAAATCACTGGAATTTTATACGAAACTGTTGTTTGCATTCTTATATGAAACTACAAGGCCAGTTGGAACCAAATTTGGCAGTAATGGTTCTTAGGAGATTCTCTTTCAGAAATATGTCCAATGACCCGGACTGTAAACCAAGATGGCCACCACAGCCAAACTTAGTTTAACATAGGGCCCTATGGGAAAATTCATTGAAAAATCTTCTTGTCTGAAACAACTTGTCAAATTGGAGCATTGGTCCTTAGAAATGTGTCTGATTTCGTGGACTGTGAACCAAGATGGCCGCCACAGCAGAACTTAGTTTAACATAGGACCCTATGGGAAATTCACTCAAAAATCTTCTCGTCTGAAACCACTAAGCCAATTAGAATTAGACTTGGTAGCAATGGTCCTTAGATGGTCCTCTTATAGAGATGTGTCCGATGACCTGGACTGTCAACCTAGATGGCCGCCACAACCGAACTTAGTTTAACATAGGGCCCTATAGGAAAATTCATTGAAAAATCTTCTTGTCTGAAACAACTTGTCAAATTGGAGCATTGGTCCTTAGAAATGTGTCTGATTTCGTGGACTGTGAACCAAGATGGCCGCCACAGCAGAACTTAGTTTAACATTAGGACCCTATGGGAAATTCACTCAAAAATCTTCTCGTCTGAAACCACTAAGCCAATTAGAATTAGACTTGGTAGCAATGGTCCTTAGATGGTCCTCTTTCAGAATTTTGTGCGATGACCCAGACTGTCAACCAAGATGGCCACCACACCTGAACTTAGTTTAACATAGGGCCCTATGGAAAAATTCATTGAAAAACCTTCTTGTCTGAAACCACTTGACATATTGGAGCCAAACTTGGCAGCATTGATCCTTAGGAGGTCCTCTTTCAGAAAAGTGTCCAATCACCCGGATTGTTTGAGTTTTATTATTTTCTTGTTCAATGTTATAAAAAAATAAAGAAAATAGATAAGGAAAGCTAAATCATAAAACAACTAAAGCAGCTAGCTAGGTCAGTAATAAAAGATACCAGGACAGTATCAATTAAGTTTAAATAAATCTTTTAATTAAAGTTATTATCTGATTGTATACCATTCTCACTTACAGAAGTTAGAAAGGTGCAATTTTCACATCATAAAGGCAAAAAGGGAGATGTTCCAGTGAATAGTCCAGAAGTAAAAATAAAAGAGCCGGGTACAGAGGAAAGTCCTGTAGAAAAAGCAGCCGAACAAAGTACCAAAAAAGTGGCAGAATTTTACACTGTTAACCAAACATCGCTGTGTCAGCCAAGTAAACTTATCAGTATGTAATTTCTTTGTAAAAAAATATAATTGATCACATTTCCATTATTATTCAGAATGTTGTCAGATGACCCAGAATGTCAACAAAGATTGCCGCCACAGCCGAACATAGTTTAAAATAGGACCCAATATATGGGAAAATTCATTTAAATAATCTTCTTGTCTGAAACCACTCAGCCAATTAGAACCACACTTGGCAGTCATGGTTATTAGATTGTTCTCTTTCAGAATTATGACAAATAATACAGATGTTTGTTTCTTAGGTGCTTTTATGGCTTTTATTGATTGCCAAAATGAATCCACGTGAGCGATACAGGCTCCTGGAAGCCTCTAGTTTGTTGTATTTCTCATCAGCCGTAATACCCAGACACGCCATATTTGGTCTATAGAATTTCTTAGTGGGTTTATGCCAGTCTGACACCTGTCACCTGACCTTTATCAAAATTTCACTCTTGAGTGTCTTTTGTCACATTTTCAAATATAAGTCTATTTCTCTGAAAGAACCTTCTTCTAGGTCTATAAATTCTTTTTACATACCAGTCTGAGATCTGTCAATGACTTTTCAGACAAATGTCTAATGACCATAATTATTTCTTTTAATGCATTCCCTTTGAGTTACAATGTCAGCTATCACATAATCTGAGAAGAGACATTTAGTCTGTCCATGCTTGTTCAATACAAACTGTTACTGTACCTTTTATTTACTTTTATCCATATTAACTTTTGCCATTTAACATGCTTAACTACCTCAAAATTTCAACAAGAGCAGATTTTTTTTGCTGGTCTTTTCTTCATTGAAATACATTGTCACTACAAGTATATATACCGTTGCTCTACAATTGTTAATAACGTGATTTTTTTTTGAAATGTAAAGGATTTTAGTAATATCACCAAGACTCCAAGAATTTTATTTCCTAAGCATGCTTGACTTAAGATAGGAATACAGGGAAAGAAAACATCTTGAAATGAAACGCAGAAATCGGAGATTGCACATCCCCCCGCTCCCAGCAAAGTCGGAATGCACAAAGTCTGAACCCCTCATAATTTCAAATTGCATAAATAGAGAAAATACCAATATTAAACATTTTAAAATATCTGAACTGATCTTTTAATAACGAATACAAGTAGCTATGGTTAAGGGTTGGGCATCTCATTTAGAGATAACTTGTAATTTTCTAAATAAGTGGGGTGGGGCCGACCCCCGGGATGACCATTAAACTGGTCTTGTCATGCCCACTAAGAATATATATGGTTTAGGGGTGGGGATCTCAACTGTTTTTGAGATAACTTGTAATTTTGTAAATGAGGGGGGTGGGGCCGACCCCCCGGGGATGACCATTCAACTGGTCTTGTCATGCCCACTAAGAATATATATGGTTTAGGGGTGGGGATCTCAACTGTTTTAGAGATAACTTGTAATTTTCTAAATTAGGGGGGTGGGGCCGACCCCCGGGGATGACCATTAAACTTGTCTTGTCATGCCCACTAAGAATATATATGGTTTAGGGGTGGGGATCTTAACTGTTTTTGAGATATCTTGTAATTTTCCAAATGAGGGGGGTGGGGCTGACCCCCGGGGGTGACCATGTAACTCGTCTTTAAATGTGGAATAAAAATATATATGGTTAAGGGGTGGGGATATGAACTGATCTTACCATATTTTGAGATTTTACATATTAGGGTGTAGCCCCACCCCCCGGGCAAAAATCAAAATTCCGAAACCTTTGGCACAGACAACTCTTCAAGTGTTACTAGTGTACCTAATTTCATGTTTCTATCTTCTACGGTGTAGGAGGAGTTCTTGGACATTTTTTAACTCCTTAGGGCATTGCCCCTAGGGGCGGGACCAAAATTTTGATACCCTCTTTCAACTTGGGAAAGGCAATATAAGTAGTGACATAAGTTCCAATATCCTAGCTTTAACACTTTTGGAGATATCTCCATTTATTGGATATCGCGAAATTCGTTTTTCGCTCATAATTTGGCCCAAGGGGTCGAATTCCAATTTTAAGGGGTCTATTCCCTAGTGGGTCATATACTCTTCCATGATGCCAAATTTCAAGTTTCTATCTTTTACCGTTTCAGAGATATGCCTTGCCACTACAGACGTACGTACGGACGGACTGTATTACATGATCCCCCCGCTTTCGCTAAGCGGGGGGATAATTATAGTATAGATGAATTATTTATCATAAAATAAATTTGGATAGATCAAATTCTAATTTTGTAACAGTTAAAATTCAGAGAGGTTGCTAATCTGTATATCTGACAGATGTTACCTAATCTTTAACTACTTTTTTGCCCCCCCCCCCCCCCCCCCCCCCCCCCACTCCCCCCTCAAAAAGTATACATTAACCATTTTCAAATGCCCGACATGAAGATAAACAATCAAGTTTTGAAGCATTATACATGTAATACAGATCCTGACGTCTTAATATTGATTTCTTTTTAATAGGTGTCTTCTTTTAAAAATGCCTATTTTGAAAAAATAAATTACTATAATTGTTTAACCTTGTGTTTTCATTTTATTTTTTGTTAAAATAAAGATATGCATTATTGTATAGCCTTTTTTTATGTAAAAGATGTATGGCTGGGGTAGATGCACATGAATGACATAATATCCTGCATGTAATACACAACAATATTGAACTTGATAGGTATTTCAAAATACTAGATGCCACTGATTTCCAATGCAAAATAATAATGAAAAACACCAAAAATGTTTAGGACTTGGGGCTTTAGCATATGTAGTGTCGATAGGGAAACAGGATGCACACGTCTAATTCTGTTTTATTTTGGTCTGACCTCTTGTAAATGCAAAGTTTCATATTTTTAATTTTAATCATGAATTTACCATATCAGTCCCCGGTTCGATGAAGCTGAAATATTTTATGTTTATTTTCACAGAGGAGAATTCTTCTTGTTCCTCCACCAAGAAGCGTGTGTCTTAACGATCTCGCCATATCTTGTTGACGTTCTTAACAAGTTCTTCCTTCTTTCCCGCGTGTTTACATACACATGTATTTTTAAAAATTTCATGTTTTGTCCATGGATTTTTGAAAAGATTGCAAATCGTTCCTTATGGCATCGGTCTCCAAAACCGGAAGTCTTCCTTATACCTAAATGTCCAGCCAAGGGGATGTCATGTGCAAGACCAATAATTTCTTGCCTATAGACTTTAGGCACCACCACTCTCCATTCCTCCTCAGGGATAGCATCAGGGGGCCTCCACTTCTTCATCAAAATGATGTCTTGATGGTAGTAACATTCGGCAACTTTGTCTGCTTCTTCTTGGGGTAGAGCCCTCTTGCGGAGCTGAAGAACCTCAGAATCTTTATTTTGTTCTTCCATAAATTTTCTTTTGTCTAATGAATGGCTGTTCACATCTGGCCATGGCATAATTACATGCTTGTTAGTACCAGGGGGTCTTATTATGGCCTTTTCCGAGCTACTGGGACCTTCAATATCGGCAACGAATTTGTCAGAAAGGTCCATATAATCATACTGGCCTTCTTGTAAATCCTCATTTTGTTGTTTTCTTGCCATCGCCCTAGTAACAACACAAGTTGGATACAGTTCAGCATCATCTTCAGGTGATTTAACAACCACCACCGGTTCACTGCTAACAATTGGTTCATCAGCCACTTTGTTCCTAGCTAGATCATTTCCTAACAATAATGAAACACCCTCAATAGGTAGGACGAACACCCACAACAACTGGTCCAGTAATTAAATCTGACTTCAAATAAATATGATGGAGGGGAACATCTATACAACCTAACTCCACACCTTGTAACAAAACGGAGGCACCAACGGATGTCTCCTCGGACAAAGGCAACACACCTTCTAACAACAAAGTCTGAGAAGCTCCAGTGTCCCGTAAAATCTTAATAGGCTGAGGAGTAGTATTATCAACAATAGAAACAAACCTATCAGACATAAAGGGTTTATACTCCTACATGTAATCACAAAAACTGGACTTAAAAGCCTGACTCGGAGGACATTCCAACTTATTGGTAACAATGGGTGTCGTACAAGCACTGGACTTATTATCTCTTTCTTTCTTCTTCTGGAGTCTAAAACAATCAGCCATCAGGTGACCATTTTTCTTACAATAAGCATAAGTTAGTGACTTCTTCTCAAAAGTATCAAATTTTGGACAAGACATATAACTAGATGGACTCTTATTCTGTGCAACAGGCTTACTATCAATACGCTCAGTACTTTGATTTTTGAAATTTCCGCTTGAAGTATTAAAATTTTGACCTTTGAAACTTCTTTTATGTGAAAGGGTATAATTATCGGAAACAACAGCTGCATCTTGTAATGTCTCAACAGTTTTGTCATCTAAATGTGTTTTTAAGTCTAAATTAACACACTGCTTGAACTCTTCTAATAAAATTGTCTTAATTTATCAAAATTGTTATCTTTTTTCTTTGACATAAGCCATTTATCAAATAGATCTTTTTTTTCCCTAGCAAATTCAACATAGGTTTGTGATTCAAACTTTTTATCAGACCTAAATTTCTGTCTATATGCTTCTGGCACTGGCTCATAAGCTTTCAAAAACTTCTGTTTAACAGTGTCATAATCAGAACTTTTTTCTGAAGAAAGTGCTGAGTCAATTTCAGCGGCCTTGCCCACAAAAACACTTTACAGCATTATAGTCCAATAAGGCTTTGGCCATTTCAAATTTTGAGCAATTTTCTCAAACTGTGGAAAAAATTTATCAACTGTTTTTTCACAAAATTTGGGAACCAAACGTATATTTTTTGCTGCATCAAAATGTTCTGATTTTGACTCATATTTAGTGTTGTTTTCTACTTTGGCCATTTCTATTTTTATTTTCTCCATCTCTAACCTTTCACTCATTTCAAGTTCTGCCTGTAATTGTTTTAATTTAAATTCATCTTCTAAAACTCTTCTCCTCTGAAACTACTTGACTAATTAGAACCAAACTTGGTATGAATGTTCCTTGGGGTACCCTGCATAGAACTGATGTGGGGATTTTTGATTCGTCGAAAAACATGGCCGCTGTTACTAAAAATAGAACATAGGGGTCAAACAACAGTTTTTCGCAAATATCTCAAAAATCATTAGGTTACGGCATATTCTGGCGGGTTGAAAGTGTTCAGCATGATGAGAGCTACCTATTTGCTGATTTTCGTGAAAATCTGTCAACTGATGTTAGAGTTATTGCCCTTTTTTGAAATTTTTGGCTTTTTCTTATGTTATTATTTCAAAAATCTTCTTCTCTGAAACTACTATTCAAAATCAAATGAAACTTGGTAAGATTGTTCCTTGGGATACCCTGCATAGAACTGTTGTGGGGATTTTTGATTTGTCGAAAAACATGGCCACTGTTACTAAAAATAGAACATAGGGGTAAATTGCTGTTTTTTGCTAATAACTCAAAAACCGTTACAGATATCGAAAATCTGACATGGGGTAAAAGTGATCAGCATGACAAGATCTACCTACCCTGAAATTTTGAAGGAAATTCCAAAACCCATTTAGGAGTTATTGCCCTTTTTCGTCAAATTTTCAAAATTTTGATATAGAAGTGAAATGTAAATTTGAAAAATGTTTGCCATGTTGAGATCTACCTACCCTGAAATTTTAAAGGAAATCCCAAAACCTATTTAAGAGTTGTTGCCCTTTTTTTGTCAAATTTTCAAAATTTTTTTATTCAAAAATCTTCTCCTCTGAAACTGCTGGGCCGATTGGTTTGAAACTTAATAGGAATGATCTATGACATGTCCTCTACAAACTATCCTCAATTTATTTTGATCTGACATAAAACATGGCTGTTGTAGCTAAAAATAGAATATAGGGGTGCATGTGTTGTTTTTGGCTTATAACTTAAAAACTGTTACAGATATCAAAAATCTGACATGGGGTAAAATTGATCAGCATGACAAGATCTACCTAACCTGAAATTTTGAAGGAAAACCTAAAACCCATTTAGGAGTTATTGCCCTTTTTTCATCAAATTTTCATAATTTAACATTTTTCGTCATTTATCTCCAAAACTATTTGAGATAGAAGTGAAATCTAAATTTGAAAAATTTTTGCCATGTTGAGATCTACATACCCTGAAATTTTAAAGGAAATCTCAAACCCATTTAGGAGTTATTGCCCTTTTTTTCGTCAAATTTTCAAAATTTAACATTTTTTGTCATTTATCTCCAAAAGTATTTGAGATAGAAGTGAAATGTAAATTTGAAAAATGTTTGTCATGTTGAGATCTACATACCCTGAAATTTTATAGGAAATCCCAAAACCCATTTAGGAGTTATTGCCCTTTTTTTGTCAAATTTTCAAAATTTTAACTTTTTTGCATTTAACTCCAAAACTATTTGAGATAGAAGTGAAATATAAATTGAAAAATGTTTGCCATGTTGAGATCTACCTATCCTGAAATGTTGAAGGGAATCCCAAATTCTATTTAGGAGTTATTGGTTTGTGTAATTTGAGGTCGGGTTCTGTTACATTTATTTAAGGTTCATCCTTATTCCTGGTCAATTTTGTCAACTTCCTGCCAGGACTACCACCATCAGGGAACATATTTTAACATTAAACCTTATGAAAAATAAATCTTCAACAAATTTTCCCTGAAAAATTGAACCAATTGCAACAAACTTGGTCAAATAGTTGATTAATTGTCCAATGAAAACCAGACTCCAGGTGAGCGATACAGGCTCTGGTGAGCCTCTTGTTTAGTTTATCAAACCCTTCCAGGTCTTGCATTTTCAAAATTCCATTTTGTAGAATTTTGTTGGCTAATTCTAATAAAAATACTAAAAAATTTTTAATAAGATATTAATGTTCTCCCACACAAGCCCCCAATTTCTGTTACGGCCAGAAATTACCTTTTAATTGTAGCCAACGAAAGACACAAATCAATAATAAAATTTAACTAGATTTACTATATACAAGTTTACAAGAAATATTATACAAAATGAAATGTCAACTTAACTGTTTAATATATATATGTCCGATCCTTTGTCTTTTCTTTATCCGGAATTCTTCTCGTCACTGTTGCGGGAATCCAAACAGAATATTATGTCCAATCAGTCATAATCTAGTATGATGTGTGTAACGTCACTAAAGTGTCAATCCAACAGCTGGGAACAAAAGAATGTTAATGTCTAATCTGATCTGAAAGTCCAACTTTACTGTCCATATATATAGCCGCCACGGAAATCCATAGAACACTGTAGAAAGGATCCTCTTAGAATACTGTTACAATATCATAACATAACAAAAAAAAACTATGAGGTTGGTACCATAAATGCCATCTTTGACATGGAAAGGAGGGGTATTTTCTGCATAAATTTGATATCTGTTTAAAATTGTAATGAAATTGACATCACTATTTTCCCTCACCAACATGCTTTATAACCAAAGATTGGATATTTTTATGCCTCGCCACAAATGTGGCTGGGGCATATAGATTTACCCTTGTCCGTCCGTACGCACATCCCGATTCGGTTAAGTTTTGCGTTTAGCTCCATTTCTGAGAAACCTATATTAATATATCAATGATATTTCACCACTAGAGTCTTCTTGTTTAGTACAATGCAGTTCAGCAACACCTGGGTCACTATGATCTACATTTTATGCTTCAGTGACTTTGGTTAAGTTTTGCGTTTAGGTTCATTTCTCAGAGACCTATAGTAATATATCAATGATATTTCACCACTAGAGTCCTCTTGTACAGTACAACGCAGTTCAGCAACACAGGCTGTTTTTATACGACCGCAAAATTTTTGCGGTCGTATATTGGTATGACGTTGGCGTCGTCGTCGTTGTCGTCGTCGTCTGCGTCGTCGTCCGTCGTCTGCGTTGTCGTCCGAAGACATTTGGTTTTCGCACTATAACTTTAGTATAAGTTAATAGAAATCTATGAAATTTAAACACAAGGTTTATGACCACAAAAGGAAGGTTGGGATTGATTTTGGGAGTTTTGGTCCCAACAGTTTAAGAATCAGGGGCCAAAAAAGGGCCCAATAAGCATTTTTCTTGGTTTTCGCACAATAACTCTAGTATAAGTAAATAGAAATCTATGAAATTTTAACACAAGGTTTATGACCACAAAAGGAAGGTTGGGATTGTTTTTGGGAGTTTTGGTCCCAACAGTTTAGGAAGTAGGGGCTAAAAAAGGGCCCAAATAAGCATTTTTCTTGGTTTTTGCACAATAACTTTAGTATAAGTAAATAGAAATCTATGAAATTTAAACACAAGGTTTATGACCACAAAAGGAAGGTTGGGATTGATTTTTGGAGTTTTGGTCCCAACAGTTTAGGAATTAGGGGCCAAAAGGGTCCAAAATTAAACTTTGTTTGATTTCATCGAAAATTGAACTATTGGGGTTCTTTGATATGCCGAATCTAACCGTGCCTTTAGATTCTTAATTTTTGGTCCCGTTTTCAAATTGGTCTACATTAAGGTCCAAAGGGTCCAAAATTAAACTTAGTTTGATTTTAACAAAAATTGAATTCTTGGGGTTCTTTGATATGCTGAATCTAAACATGTACTTAGTTTTTTTATTATGGGCCCAGTTTTCAAGTTGGTCCAAATCGGGGTCCAAAATTAAACTTTGTTTGATTTCATCGAAAATTGAATTATTGGGGTTCTTTGATATGCCGAATCTAACTGTGCATTTAGATTCTTAATTTTTGGTCCCGTTTTCAAATTGGTCTACATTAAGGTCCAAAGGGTCCAAAATTAAACTTAGTTTGATTTTAACAAAAATTGAATTCTTGGGGTTCTTTGATATGCTGAATCTAAACATGTACTTAGTTTTTTTATTATGGGCCCAGTTTTCAAGTTGGTCCAAATCGGGGTCCAAAATTAAACTTTGTTTGATTTCATCGAAAATTGACTTATTGGGGTTCTTTGATATGCCGAATCTAACCGTGCATTTAGATTCTTAATTTTTGGTCCCGTTTTCAAATTGGTCTAAATTAAGGTCCAAAGTGTCCAAAATTAAACTTAGTTTGATTTTAACAAAAATTGAATTCTTGGGGTTCTTTGATATGCTGAATCTAAACATGTACTTAGTTTTTTTTGTTATGGGCCCAGTTTTCAAGTTGGTCCAAATCGGGGTCCAAAATTAAAGCTAAAAAAGGGGTAAATTTTTTTTTTTTTGGGGGGGGGGGAATTCTCCACAGCATATTGTATTGCACAAGAAGCAAAAAATTGAATATAAATTCAAATCATATGACCAATTCTAAGTTCTTTATTTCAGTTATTCTGTGTCAGAAACCTATTATGTGTCAAATATTTGAAGAAATTTTCAATTGCACAGTATTGTGCAATAGCAAGAAATTGACATGTGTGCTCTGCTATCAAAACCTTATTATTAACAAATTCCATGACTATGATGTCATTTTCTATTTTAATATGTTATGGTGTATTTAAATGGGCTGTTATGGTTGCAAAGTATAAAGAAATGGGGGGGGGGGGGGGGGGTTGAAAACAAAATTTAGAGGGGGGGGGGGGGTAAATGAGAAATTGGGAAGGGGGTAATTTTTTTCTCATTTCATATTTCATAAATTAAAAAGAAAATTTCAAATTTTTTTAGCAAAAAAAGGGGGGGGGGGGGTTACATTAAATTTTATTGTTTTTTTTGGGGGGGGGGGAGGGGGGGTCAATGTGCAACTTCATAGTGTATTGCACAAAAGCTAAAAAAAGGGGTAAATTATTATTTTTTTTTTGGGGGGGGGGGGGCAATTCTCCACAGCATATTGTATTGCACAAGAAGCAAAAAATTGAATATAAATTCAACTCATATGACCAATTCTAAGTTCTTTGATTTCAGTTATTCTGTGTCAGAAACCTATTATGTGTCAAATATTTGAAGAAATTTTCAATTGCACAGTATTGCGCAATAGCAAGAAATTGATATGTGTGCCCAATTTTAAATTTTAAATTGGTTATTTCTGATTTATATATAAAAACAAATAATACTGATATGGTTTGAATAGGTAAATTAAAAAATTTTAAGTTCTTAGACAACATTCATTCTGTGTCAGAAACCTATGCTGTGTCAAATATTTATTCACAATCCAAATTCAGTATTGTATCAAGCTTGAATGTTGTGTTCATAATTGCCCCAACTATTCAGGGTTCGACATCTGCGGTCGTATCTAGCTGCGCCCAGCGGAGCATTTTATTAGGGTTGGCATTCATGTCTTATAGACACATTTTCTAGTTATCATAGAAAAGGCCAAACTGTGAATAAATCTGTTATCTATGCCTCATGTTGCACAGAAGTGCTTCGGGGTGGTACAATCTTAATGACCATGGCTATAAACGTTGATAAATGATAATATCTGTACCCGGCATTTCATGGTTTAATGATGAACTTCTCAGTATTAATTAAACTCATTTTATTGGGGTTGTACATGTCAGGTCAGCACATATCTTTTGATTTTGACCTCATTTTCATGCTTCACTAACTTTGTTAACTTTAAGGTTCAATTCAATATCTTTGTAACTATACATCATAGAGCAACCTTATTTGGTCCAAAAATTTATCTGATCTCATATGATTACTAACAGATATTTTGTATGCTGTTGCATATGTATTGATGAATCATTTCCATACAGTTTTGTAGCCTCATATTCATTAACTTTGAAAATTTCGCTTGTTAAATATTTGTGATCAGGTCAGTTTAACAGGAACATTACTTGTGATGAGCATTGATACATTTCCATTCCGTTAATCAGCTTTGCCACATACTTAACATAGGACATAATTAATTGACTTTTAAATATGTACATAGTTCACTTTTGCTGCAAGGAGGCGAAACATATCACTATTTATCAACAGTTTTTAGCTCACCTGGCTGAATGACCTAATTAATCGAACTGGATAGAAGTAATTCTTTGAAGGTCTTAATAAAGTGTTGTTACTACATGTATTGCCATTAGGAAAACTTTGAATTTGAAAGTTTATTTTCCAAAAACAAAAATAGTTGACCCTTGAAATTGAAACTACTTAAGAAATATCATTGCAATGTAGTGATGGCTGAAATGACAGGACTTACTAAACATTAAATCTTGTTTCTGGTTCATTACTATTTTCTAAATGGCAAATTAAATTCAAGTGAGAGATACAGACTCTTGGGAGTCTATAGTGTCATTAATCTTGCTTGACTATACCTTTCAGGTTGCAGATGAGCAATGATAGCATGTAGATTCATGGTAAAGTGGCACCATTCAGTCTGATACACATCTTTAATCTAATTTTCATAATCCATTTCATGTCAAATTTTTATGATTTGTAACTGTAGTTAATTTTTTTCAGATTGTAAAACTCTGTACATGGATGATAAAAGTGGTGTTCCAATATTCCATTTGACATTTATCATGCAGAATGTTTTACAGATAATATATCTTCAAACCCCCTACAGCTTTTATATACCAGTATCTTCTAAGAGTAAGTTTACAGTTCCAGGATATGAAAAGTTGGGAAGTGTAGAAGAGGACCTCGCTGTTAGTTTAATGGGAAGCATGAATCACCCAGAGCGTGAAATAGGAAATCAACATTTCAATGCAGTTAAGGTTACAAGACTTCCAAATTATTACAGACCTATTAGAAGTGGAGAAGTTGTCTTCAAAACTGATCTTGTTAGGCAGAGTAAGGAAAATATGACTCCTGATAAACAAAGTAAAAAACACATTAATGGTGATAAACGGTGTAAAGAAGAAATGACTGCTCATAAACAGAGTAAAGAAGAAATGACTGTTGATAAGCAGAATAAGGAAGAAATGACTGTTGATAAGCAGAATAAGGAAGAAATTACTGTTGATAAGCAGAATAAGGAAGAAATGACTCCTGAAAGGCAGCAAAATAAGGGTGAAATGATTATTTGTTCTGCAAAAAACAATCCAGGATATTCATATCTCCAACTACAGGAGGGACATTCACAAATGTATAATAAAATTATAGAAGGAGAATGTTTTCATACATCGTCAGGATTTAGTCATTTTATTCCAGAAATGAGAAACTTTTGGGAAAATATGAATGGAAGATTATGTGTGTCATCCTTTCAAAAAGGAAATAGTATTGAAACCCTGTATTACAAATGTCCAAGATGGCCTGATGAAGCTAATGCATGGATTTCACGTAACCGTCCAAGTGGATGGCCAAATATGCAATTAATCAAGGAAATACTGGAAGTTCCATGTGTTCTAACATCAGCATATCAATTTTCTAGGAGTAAAAATCGTGACATAGAATGGAGGTTTAACTTTGCTTTTCCAGAAAGATTTCTCCTTAGAGACCATATAACAGAGGAACAAAGGTACTGCTTTCATGTATTCAAACTTTTAGTAGATTTTCATACAGGTAGGATGAGAGAGTTGTCCACGTATGTTTTGAAAACCATCTTCTTATATACCTTGGAAGTCATACCAATATGGCAATGGAGTTCATGTTCATCAGCCTGTGTGTTGTATATGGTTGAGAGTTTAATGAACGGACTAAAAGAGAAAAACATTCCCCATTATTTTATTCCAGAGAATAACATTATCCGTCATATTGACAACAGCATTATTTATAAGTTGATTGAAAACGTAAATATTGTTCGAGAATTTCCAATAATGTCAATTATTCTGATGGCAGAAGGCCATGGTGTAATGACAACAAATGTTACAGATAAAATTATTGAAGATTTAAACCATACCTCCAGTCCTGATTCCATTCTAAACTCAGTCATTCCCAGATACAAAGAAATGACAGCATCTGCACTTGTGGCTCAAAATTTTAGACATGCTGTGAACGCTGTGACGACAGGATACAAGATGTTACACGACCTGTCCACTGATCATAGGAATTCTTGTGCATACAAAAATATTTCATTGTATACATTTATCATGGATGCAACTCATGGATTTCAGACCTTTCAAATATGGTGGTTGTGTTTCTTTGTTGATCTGTTCAAACATGAGAACACTTTGTCATCATTTACATACGGAAACCCATCCAAAAAAATTGGGGATATGTTGGTGGATTTTCAAAAAGAGGAGCTAGATGAAATTTTGGTCCCAGATTATATCTTAAATTGTTATAGACATGTTGGACCAAAGAAAGTTGGGGAATTTGTTTTTCTTGAAACAATGTGTTTGTATTTAAGAAATGCTGATAAATGCCTGTATGCTGCACATTATTTGAGAGGACTTATAAAGGAAGTAACTAAATTTCTTGACAATCCAGATGCCATAATGGCAATGATTTTACAGGAGCAAGTCTATGGAGGAAAGGATGAAAAGGTTGAATATTTAATGCAAACTCTTATTATGACAGTTTACAATGGTTTATTTCGTCTTCTACAGCATCTTTATACATGCTATCTTAATGAGGGTCAAACAGAATTTTTTCAAGAGTATATTGAACAGTTTGAATCTGTGTGCAACATGTTGGCAACCCCTACAGCTTATAAGTATTTAGCAGACGTATGGAAGGCTCTAGGAAATCCAAAGAAAATGTTGCAGGCTCTACAGAAAATAAGATGACTCAACATTTAGTGTTTATTCCAAACATGTTGTTCCTATATTTTTGTATAAAAATTAAATTATGCAGAAAAATGGATAAAACTCACATTTGTTATTAATTTTTGTTCACAACATCATTTGTTAATTGTTATGAAATTATTTAACTAAATTAGTTTGTTTTCAGTTATATTTATTCCATTATGTCCATACTGTCATGATATTTGTCAAGAACTATTTGCAGTTGATATTATGAAATGTTCATTACTGTTGCATAGTAATTAATAGGTTAATTTTATACATAAATGTTAAAATTATAAGAAGGCCAGTGTTAGCTATTACCATCAGTTGGTGTTTGTCTGTATGTCTGTTAACTTTTCACATTTTGATCTTCTTCTTTAGAACCATTGTACAAATTTTGACCAAACTTGGCAGAGATTGTCATTGTAATGTCTTTACTAAATGTTTTTACTGTGATACCAATCAGTCCAGAAACATGGCTTCCACAGCCTATTCTAATTTCTACTTGGCTGAACTTTGAAAAACTTCTTCTCAAGAACGATATACATGTATCTAATAGAATCCAAACTGTACAAATATGTTTCTATAAAGGTCCTTAATAATTGTTGTTACTTTGGGGCAGATTGGAAATCCAAGATGGCAAATGAAGCCAAACTTAATCTAACTTTGGACCCTAATGGAAAATTCATTCAAAAATCTTTTTGTCTAAAACCACTTGGCCAATCAGACTAAAATTGGCAGCAATTGTCTGATGATGGTCCTCTTTCAGAATTATGGCCAATGACCGAGACTGTCTACCATGATGGCCACCACAGCCAAACTTGGTTTAACACAGGACGCTATGGGAGAATTAATTTAAAAACTTCTTTTCTGAAACTATTAGGCCAATTAGAACTGTGATCCTTAGATGGTTCTCGTTAGGAAATATATCCCATTACCTGAACTTTTGACAAAGATGGCTGTCACTGCCAAATTTAGTTAATCATATGAGAAAATGTATTTAAAAAACTTCTTAGCAAATTGGAACTAGACTTGGTAGCAATGGTCATTATTAAATGGTCTTCTTTCAGAATATTTTTAATGACCCGGATTGTCAATCAAGATGGCTGCCACAACTTAGTTTAATATAGAAAAATTCTTTGAAGCTCTTCTCCGCTGAAACCACATTGCCAATTGAAAACAAACTGTGGTAGAATGGGCCATTGTTGATTCCCTTTCAAAATTATGTCCAGTGGTTTGGCTTACCAAGCAAGATGGCTGCCATAGCCAATTTGACTTTTAGCATAGGACCCTGGGAAATTCACATTTAGATCTTTTGGTCTTAAACTACAAAGAAAAATTAAACCAAACTTGGCACCAGTGGTTTAGGTGGGTCTGTTCCAAACTTATATCCATCAAACCAGACAGTCAGGAAAGATGGTTACCATAGCCATCTTAGTTTAACATAGGACCCTATGGGATAATGTTTTAAAGGTCTATTCCTCTGAAATTACTTGGCCAATGGAGACCATTGTAGTAGAATTCCTTATCAGAAGTATCTAGCACTTTGCATCGGTTGTCCAGCATAAATCTTCTCAGAAACCAATGGCTTGATTGGGTGGAATGATCTTAGGTGGTCCTATTTCAAAAATTTGTCTTGAAGGTCTCAGTGGATATTGGACCTAAATGGCTTCTGTTTCTAAAAAATATAAAAATCAGCAAAAAAAAATTCTTAAAAATATTCATCTCTGAAAATACTGGGCCGATTGAGGCTAAAATTTGAATGATTCTTATATGGTCCACTTTCAAAATTGTGTCAGGAAATCCGAACCTTAGACCAATATGGCCACCAATAGAAAAAACCATTAAAAATACATTTTAAAAACTATTCATTTGAAACCACTGGAGCGTTTGATACCTTACTTTTTGGTAAAATGGTCCTTAGGTTGTCCCCTTTCCAAAATGTGTATAGGAGTCTGGAACTTGTACCCATATGGCTGCTGTTACTGAAAATATTAAAATCATCAAATAAAAATAATTTAAAATTTTCTCCTCTGAAACTGCAGGGCAATTTGAGGCTAGAGTTTGGTAAAAAGCTGGTCCCTTTTTGAAAAATATTTTTGGGGATGAGGACTTTGGATCAGTATGTCTTCTGTTACTGAAAATAGAAAAATAAGCCCAAAACATATTTAATGTAAAAATCTCCTCCACTTTATCTACTGGGACAGTTAAAGCCTATCTTTGGTAAAATGGCACATGGGTAGTCCTGTTTCATAATTGTGTCTGGGGGTCTTAACCTTGAACCAATTAGAAAATCAGCAAAAGAATATTTAAAAATCTTCTCTGAAAGTAGCGGGTCAATTGAGACCAAACTTTGATCGAATAGTACTTAGGTGAATCCCTTACAGAATTGTGTTTGGGGGTCCATACTTTGGACTAGTATGGCCACTGTTACGAAAATATAAAAATCAGCAAAATAATAATAAAAAAATTTTCTTCTGAACTACTAGGAAATTTAGATCAAACTTTAGTCCCTTGATGGTCGCAGCTTTTGAAAATATGTATTGAGGGGTCTAGACCATTATATACAATAGAAAAATCAAGAAAATAATATTGAAAAATCTTCTCCTGAAACTAATTTGGCAATGGAAACCAACCTTAGCTTAGGTAATCACTTTTCTCTTCCAGTTGTGTATAGGGATCCAGACCTTTGCCCAATATGGTCACCATTACTGAAAAATAGAAAAATCACCAAAAAACATTTAAAAATCTCCTCTGAAAACATTGGGGCAGTTGAGATCTAACTTTGGAAAAATATTCCTTAGTTGGTCCCCTTCAAAAATTGTTTCTGGGAGTCTTTACCTTTGACCAGAATGGCTGCTGTTACTTAAATAAGAAATAGCCAAAAACAAAGAAGATAAAAATAAGAATCTTCTCTGAAATTATTGAGGCAAGTTATAGCCATCTTTGTTGAAGTATTCCTTAGGTGGTCACACTTCAAAATCATGTCTACATTGTGGACCAATATAAGCAATATTATTGTAAAAATAACAGCAAATAGCACCAATGAGCTTTGGGAGCCTCAAATATTTCTTTTCCATTTTGGATTTATATATGTACAAGTAATAATAACTAAATTTTGGTTCCTTAACTTCATATTGTTTTACCTTAAGTTAATGTTTGACTTTAAAAGTGACTGAAAAATCCCATTACAATGAAAACAGGTATATAAATTTTCAACAGGAAATGAAACTGTAAAGTACAATAGTTTCTGAATGAGATAAAATTGCTTTATTGTGTTATTCCATATAAAATTACATAAAGCTTTAGATAGTAATGTCCAGACATACACAGGTATCTCTAAATATACAATTTTTTATGTTAAATTTTGATTAGGGCCTAACTTAAGGTTCCTCATAACAAATGGACAAATATGGTTGTGTTTACACTTAAAAAATTACTCTGAGCACAGACTTACCTGTGCAGTTGAAAACATTTTAAAGCCTGGCATCCACTAGATGTATAAAAGTTAAATGCAATTTTTTTTTTTCAGACAGATAAATTATTTGTTGTATTTTGATGGGCATTTTTTTTCAACATTCCAAAAGAGGATAAAATAAACAACACCGGAGTTATTTTTGAAACTGTCCACTCAGTTAAACTATTTAAATCCCCTATTGTTTTGGGAAATCTGTTGTCCTTCTATTGTCCATGCCAATACAATACAATACAATTGAATTGTTACCTGAAAGGGGAAATCTGGAAGATATTACACAATTCAGTTTATTTTTACACCTTCTGCAGTTACACAAAAAAATGCCCATCAAAATCTCCAAATGATTTTATCTTTCTGAAATATAAAATGCTTTTAACTTTCATGAGGGCCCTGCCAGGGGACATGGCTGTCGCCCTATAGTTGTGAATATATATTTGTTCCTCATAATACTTGTTCCCCCTGGAACCAAACTATGGATAATAAAAGTTCTTGGGAACTAACATAACATGATATTATTTCCACCTTCATAAGATATTTTCCTGGAACTAAAACATCATATACTTTCATAATATTAGTTCCTTAAAGAAAGAGTCATGTGATTTTTTTCACCTTATTGTATCTTAATTACTGCTCACCTCACCTGTGTATGACATTTACCTGTACATGTAGTACATGCAAACAATGGAGTCTGAGAAATACAACAAAATTTTTACATATTTAAATGATGGCTCTTATTCTAAACAAGGTAAGAAAATATATTTTTAATATTTTATTACTCCATGCCCCGTTGTATTTAACTAAATGGTACATTTGTCTGTACCAAGAACAAAGTTTAGTTTATACTTAAGTCAATCATGAAGTTAGCCACAAATTTCATATGAAATTTCCTGTATTTTATTATT